>CAWUFW010005081.1:170000-1410392 GCA_963921515.1 Calotriton arnoldi | reverse complement strand
TGCGTGTACATACCAGATGAACAAGTTACTTACCTTCGGTAACGATATATCTGTAAGAAACATTAGTAGTGATCGATTCCTTACCTTAGAATATCCCCAGGCGTCAGACTGGATCCGGAAAGTTTTCGTCAGCAGTACCCCTGCGCGTCGGTAGGGGCGTCATGCGGCTCCGCGTCCGTCGTTGGCGTTGTGGTCGCCGAGATGACGTCGCGGGCGCTACTTGGACGCCGCCCACGCGCGCTGACTTCAGTTCTGTACACGACTTTCCGCGCCAGGAACGCAGAGCCATGCAAGATACTGACCACTGGTGCATTGAAACTAGGGCCCTGAAAGGGATGACTTTAACCCTAGAAATCAGTTCGCAGAACGGGGAGGATGGGTGGGGCGGTAAGGAATCTATCACTACTAATGTTTCTTTATGATATTTATTCAGCTATGCAGCCTATGGGCCAACTGCCTGCTATTACATGTTTACTTCTCTGAAAATAAAGGTTTTTCTTGCATAACACTATTACAGTGTATGTTCTCTATTACAGAGTGTATATAGGAGATTGTCTGTACAGGGAGAACCTTTGTAATTTTGGCATTTTGCCTTATTGGAATTTGTTAGGCTGCATATTTATGTATTTATATACATGTATATATGTATGTCGCGGAAGTGCTATGCACTTGTGATCCCCCAACATACTCATATATATATATGTATATTTCTATATGCTCCGGGATCCCGCAGATGGGCGGGGATAATTCAGTGCTTATGACTATTGATGAGTATCCCCTGGAAGAGAAATATCGTTACCGAAGGTAAGTAACTTGTTCATCTGAAAGAAACACATAGTGATAGATTCCTTACCTTAGAAAAGATACCCCAGCAATACCAACCCCGGTGGTGGGTCTGCAAACAAAGATCACACCAGAAAGTCACGGAGAACAGAACGGCCAAAGAAGCCATCTCTCCGGACTTGGCTGTCCAGGCAGTAATGCTTGGTAAACGTGTGCAGCGAGGCCCACGTGACTGCCTGACATATGTCTTGCAGGGGGACACCATGTCCCAATGCAGTAGTGGCTGCAGTAGCTCTGGTGGAATGAGCACGCAGCCCCACCGGAGGTTCTTTTTTAGCCAAAGAGTAACAGGCTTTGATACACAAGACAACCCAGCGGGAGATGGTTCTCTTATGGACTGCCCCACCTTTCTTGGTGCCCACGTAGCCAACAAAAAGCTGGTCATCCACCCGGAACTGCTGTGTGCGGTTAAGATAAAAAGAAAGCGCACGTTTTGGGTCCAGACGGTGGAGCCTCTCTTCCTCTCTGGAAGGATGCGGAGGCGGAAAAAAGGTGGGCAAGGTAATAGTCTGCCCAATGTGAAAGGCCGTAACCACTTTTGGCAAAAAGGAAGGACGGGGCCTGAACACAACCTTGTCAGGATGGACTGAAAGGAAAGGAGGCTTACAGGAAAGAGCCTGAAGCTCACTCACTCGACTAGCGGAAGTGATGGCTACCAGGAAAGCAGTCTTTAACGTCAAAAGACGAAGAGGACAGTTGTGAAGCGGCTCAAAGGGAGCGCACATCAAGTACATCAAAACCAGATTCAAGTCCCACTGAGGCATCACGAAAGGAATAGGAGGAAAAAGGTGTGTAATGCCTTTAAGAAAGCTATTTACAACAGGGGACTTGAAAAGAGAGGGCTGATCAGGGAGCCTGAGAAAGGCCGAAATAGCAGAAAGGTAGCCCTTGATAGTGCCCAGAGCAGAGCCCTGCTGGGCCAAGGAAAGAAGGGACAGTAGAACCTCAGAAAGAGGGGTAGAAAGGGGATCCACAGCCTTTGCTGTGCACCATGCCACAAATTTGTTCCACCTGCAGGCGTATACCACTTTAGTAGAGGGACGCCTGGCTGCCAGAATAACGTCACAAACTTCAGGAGGCAAGTCGAAGGGAATCAACTGCCACCGCTCAATCTACACGCAAAGAGGTGGAGGCTGGACAGGTTCAGGTGGAGGTGGAGGACCATCCCCTGCTGCTGCGACAGAAGATCCTCCCGAAGAGGCAGTCGGATCGGGGGATCGATGCTCATACTGAGTAGCTCGGGATACCATACTCTTCGAGCCCAGTCCGGAGCCACAAGAATGACTTGGGCCCGGTCGCGCCTGATCTTCTTCAGCACTCTGGGCAGAAGTGGTATAGGCGGAAAGGCGTACAACAGACCGCAACTCCACTCGCGACGAAAAGCGTCGCCGAGCGAGTGTCGCCTTGGAAATACCAACGCGCAGAACTGATGACATTGCGCGTTCTCTTCGGTGGCGAATAGATCTAACCAAGGCTCTCCCCACTGCTGAAAGAGACCTTGCGCCACCTCCGAGTGAAGACGCCATTCGTGATCGAGCATGCACCTGCGGCTGAGTTAGTCGGCCCTGGCGTTCAGAGAACCTGCCAGGTGTTGAACCACCAGGGACATGCCCTGATGTTCCAGCCATGTCCAGAGGCGCAGAGCCTCCTGACAGAGGGTCCACGACCCCACCCCGCCTTGTTTGTTGCAGTACCTCATGGCGGTGGTGTTGTCGGTGAACACCTGCACTACTCTCCCCTTGACAGAGGGAAGGAATGCCTTCAGTGCAAGCCTGATCGCCCGCAGCTCCAAAAGGTTGATATGGAGCCGGGACTCCGCCGGAGACCAGAGGCCTCTGATCTCCGCCTCTCCCATGTGGCCACCCCATCCCAGGAGGGACACATCTGTCACCACTGTGAACTCCGGTTGGGGAAGGTAGAGGGATCTGACGTCGACCCAATGCCGGTTCGTGAGCCACCACTGCAATTGTTGAGCAGTGCCCTCCGAGATCTGGACATGATCGGACAGGTTTCCCTGATGCTGCGCCCACTGGAACTTCAGGTCCCACTGCAGAGCCCGCATACGCCACCTGGCATGATTGACCAGCAGGATGCAGGAGGCCATGAGGCCCAGCAGCCTCAGAGTCACTCTGACCGAAACCCAGGACAAGGGCTGAAAGATGGGAATCAGAGCCCGAATGTCCCGGACTCGCTGTTTGGGAGGATAGACCCGAAACTGCGCCGTCTCCAGAACCGCTCCGATAAAGAGGAGCTTCTGGGAGGGAATCAGGTGCGACTTCGGCACATTGATGGAGAACCCCAGCAAGTGCAGGAGGTCGGCCGTAGTCTGGACGTGGGAGACGACTGTCTGGGGCGAGCCCGCCTTCAACAACCAGTCGTCGAGATAGGGGAAGACTGAGACCCCTGATCTGCGCAGATGAGCTGCGACCACCGCCATCACCTTGGTGAACACCCGAGGGGCGCTGGTAAGGCCAAAGGGGAGCACGGTGAACTGAAAGTGCTCGTGGCCTACCATGAACCGTAGGTAACGCCTGTGGGCTGGCAGGACGGGGATGTGGAAATAGGCATCCTGCAAGTCCAGCGCCACCATCCAGTCTTGTGGGTCGAGAGCAGACAAGACCTGAGCAAGAGTGAGCATCTTGAACTTCTCTTTGCGGAGGAAGCGATTGACGTTCCAGAGGTCTAAGATAGGACGCAGGCCTTTGTCCTTCTTGGGCACCACGAAGTAGTGGGAATAACAACCATGACCTACTTCGGGCGTCGGAACGCGCTCGATGGCCCCCTTGGCTAAGAGGGCCGCAACTTCCTGCTGAAGAAGCACCAAGTGATCCCCCGACATGCGGTGGTATTGAGGAGGCATGGCTGGGGGGGTAGTCTCAAAGGGGAGGGAGTAGCCCCTCCGGACTATCTCTAAAACCCACCTGTCTGAAGTGATGGTGCGCCAGTGGGGGAGGTGATGGCGAAGCCTGCCATCCACTGGCGTTTGATGGGCCTGAAAGTTCGGACTAGGAAGGTTTGGAGGCAGAGGTGGCGGGGGTGGTGGTGGTGGTCTGACCCGCCCGCTGGCCCCTTTGTCCGCCACGGCGGAAACCGCGTCCGCGCTGGGATGACTGTTGCGCCGGCCTGTGGCTCTGTTGCGAACGCTGCGGGGCGCCCCTTCCTGTGCCATGAAAGGAGCGGAAGGCGGAGGAGGGCGGACTGCCGAGAGTCCCAAGGACTTGGCCGTAGCCCGTGAGTCCTTGAACCGCTCCAGCGCGCTGTCCGCCTTGTCGCGGAAGAGGCGACGGCCATCAAAGGGCATGTCCATAAGGGTGTTTTGGACATCCCCTGAAAATACAGTGGTCCTCAACCAGGCGTGGCGGCGAACCGCCACCGTCGTTGCAATGGATCTGCCCAGTGAGTCGGCGGTGTCTAGACCACAGCGGATCATGAACTTGGCTGCGTCTCTCCCCTCTGCAACAGCCTGGGCGAGAGCAGGCCGGGCCTCCTCCGGACACTGAGACAGCACGTTCGCCACCGTATCCCACAGGCAGTAGGAATAATGGCCCAAGACGCATGCAGTATTCACGGACCGCAGCGCAGAGCTGGTGGAAGAGAAAATCTTCTTCCCAAACTGATCCAGCTTCTTGGATTCCCTATCCGGTGGTGCGGAAGGGAAGGCGGTTGGGGAAGCAGAGGCTTGGACAACCAAGCTCTCGGGAGTGGGGTGTTGGGAGAGGAAAATGGGGTCACCCGGAGTCGGGCGATGGCGTCGGGCCACTTTCCTATCCACAGGAGCCCCTGTGGTGGGCCTGGACCAAGTGCGCAAAAGAACGTCCGAAAGGGCTTCATTAAAGGGCAGCAGCAGCTCCGCCGAAGTAGCTGCTGGCTGAAGCACCTCTGTCAGGAGGTTAGTCCTGAGGGCCACAGTAGGGAGCTGGAGGTGTAGGGCCTCCGCCGCCCTACGCAACACCACTGCATAACTGGCTCCCTCCTCCGAAGCCACGGTAGGAGGAGACAGCATGCCAAGGTCTGGTGAGGTATCCAGACCACTGGCGTCACCCAATTCCTCAGCCCAGTCCTGTTCAGACTCGCAGGCTGCAGCGAGAGGGTCCTCAGACCCCTCCCAGTCCTCCCCTTGCTCCCCAGGCTGTTCAACAGGCCTAAAAGTATAAGGAGCAGGGACATGGAGATAGAAATCCCCAAACGGCGTCGAGAACGGCATCGACCGACGCCGGACCAACTTCGCGTCCACCTCGGGCTGAAGCTGAGGTCGACGTCGTCCCGAGGAGCGGGCGGCGTCAGGATCGGTGCCGGTGGAGTCGACGTCGGTGGAGGTGTAACAAGGTCAACCGGCATCGACCGGGATCCAGGCCTGGATCCGAGGGTGTCCTGCGGCGCCGGGACAGAGCCGACAGCGACGCCGGGGCCGCTGGCGAGGAAATGCGAGGACACCCATGCGGGACCGCGGGGCCCGAAAGCGCACCTGCGGGACCCGACGGCCCAAAGAGCCGAGCCATGGCCGACAGGAGGTCCTGTATCTGGGCCGGAGTCGCTGACGACCCCGGGAAGGGCGGGTAGTCAGGCGGCGACTCCATGGACTGCGCCGGAGCCGCGGGGTGGCACCACCCGTACCCTCAGCCGAGTCGCGCGACCGGCGAGGGGAAGTCGAAGAACGATGACGTTTCTTCGACTTCTTGTGCTTCATCTTACCTGACCCCGAGTGCGAAGACTTGGATCCCGACGATCGTCGATGATGACTCCGCGCAGGGTCCCTCGACCTCCCTCTGGACTGGGACCTCACACGGCGCGGAACCGACTGCCGGGCTTCAAGCAGCTTTCAGGACCGCTCCCGCAAAGACTTCGGCGCCATGGACCGGCAGTCGGGGCACGACTTGGGGTCGTGGTCGCGCCCCAGGCAGAAGAGACACACGTGGTGCGGGTCCGTCACCGACATCATGCGGTGACAGTCCTCGCAGGATTTAAACCCGGGCATCCCTAACTGCACCAAGAGTCGAATCAACTCGAAATAGAGTGAGAAAAAGATCTCAAAAAACGTAGTAAAAAAAGACTAGGGGTACCGCTCTCTCCGGATCTGTGCTTGCTGGCGCGAAAAAAGAAAGAACTGACGTCAGCGCGCGTGGGCGGCGTCCAAGTAGCGCCCGCGACGTCATCTCGGAGACCACGACGGACGCGGAGCCGCACAACGCCCCTACCGACGCGCAGGGGTACTGCTGACGAAAACTTTCCGGATCCAGTCTGACGTCTGGGGTTATTCTAAGGTAAGGAATCTATCACTATGTGTTTCTTTCAGATCACGCCCCTAATGTATATGCTGCTATACAGAAGTTGCATAGGCTCGCATCTGACATCCACCAAGAGAATGGTACCTGGACTCTTTCTGGTTGGTTCTGGGGTCTACTAACATCCTGGGGGTGGAAGATCCTTATTTTCCTGGTAGCAATTGCGGGTATAATTTTCACATGTTGCTTGTGTGTACATTGCCTTCCTGCTTGCTGTGCTTACTGTGTTGGAAAATTGACACCCACACCGAAGACCCCAGTACATGATACTAAGCCCACGGCTATGATGATGCAGGCTGTCGAAGACCTAATGTCAATAGATGAAGGTATTTTTGAACATTGATAATGTGTGTATTACCATGTAATAGTAGTCTTCCTACTTTGCAAGAAGTTATTTGTTTACTAACACTAGACAAAATTGTTAGCAAATGCTAAAAGGAGGGTCTGTTGGACTGAAAATGCGTCTGGTCGACTCCTTATAGCATTGTGCAGTTTAAGTTAGCATTTGCGGCACCATTTTGTATTAGCTGCCATTTTGGGTAATGATCGCAACTAACGTCTGTCTCATCTCGTGTCTGCCTCATCGAAAAGCAGCTGCCAATGTGCCCTCTGTACGTGTATTTCTTCAAGGTTGAGTTTGCTGTGCTAATGAATAAACTGCCTATATTACTGCATACCTTTCTGTCTAGATAGGCCTGCTCCACCAGCTCAAAATGGTGTGGGCAGGCAGAGTAACCTTGAATGCAAGATAATGTGTGCCAGGTCCCAGGATTGTAGCTCATCCTTCTGTACCTCCTTTGTTCACCAGCTCCCAGACTGGAAAATTCCTGTCTGGGCGTGTCTTCAGGGGTATAGAAAATGTACTTTATGCTTTACCATGTTGTCTAAGGTCAGTCCCTCTGCAGCAATCTGAGGAGGCTGGTCAGACCGGACTCCGCTCGAGCGCATACTAATAAATAACTTTGGTTTGTATTCTCTACTGTCTGACCAACTCTTCATTTGTATGGAAGGCTGAGAGGTGGTCGCGAGTGACCCGGGTGGCCCTAATCGGGTCACTTCCTTCAGCGCCAAAAAGACCCTCCTCCAATAATTTCTTCTTGAGCATGGCTCCCGCACCCTGAAAATGTGTTGTGCTTCTATCGAGGTCAGGATCCCACACCAGATTAAAGTCGCCCCCCACCACGAGGTTTCCCCCCACTTGGTTTAACTGACTCTTGAGTACTTGCCTGGTTAGGGGCGCATATATTGAAGAATGTCAGGGTGTCCCTTTGCCTTTCAACCGGTAATGTTAAGTATCACCCACTAGGGTCTCTGGAAAGTGTCACTATCTTGGAATAGAAGCCCCACTTAAAGAGGATGGCAACTCCCTGTGTCTTCGTGTTTGTGTAAACACAGTGTTGCAAGGGGTATTTAGGGTGAAGCATACGTCTGCAGTCTTCCTGGAAGAGACGAGTCCCCTGTAAATAGATAATGTCAGGATCCTGCTTCAGCAGGTACCTCCACACCTGATGGCGTTTCCTGGGAGAGTTAAGCCCCCGGATGTTTAGGGATATACCTTTAACAGTCACAGTGGTACCCATAAATGTGAGAGGGAGTAGAGCAACGCTGTGTCAAGGTGAACACCCCGAGGTCTGGTTCTGCAGCCAGGGGGCTAAATCCCCCATTAGGTGGTCCCCTTGGGCATGGAATATTGTTGGGTGACTTGCTAGGGTGGGGAGGGGTGTCGGAAAAACTAAAGGGCCAACAGGGCCCAACCATGGAGACTACTCCATCCAGAGATGGGTGGGGAAAGCCATCCCAACTCGTCTGAGGAGTAACCCTCAACAGAAGGGGGGAGAAGGCCAGTCAATCCACTGGCAAAGAACAGCCTGCAAGGGAAAGAAATGGTTAGTGAGATCAAACAACACTCTAAGCAAGGTGGGTCCAGCTCCAGTCCGTGGGCCCAGCAGTGAAATAGAGGGGCCGTCGTGTAGGGTGTGTGGCCCGTCAACATAGATGGGCCAAGTCAACAGCGGGGTTCAGAGGATGCATTAGTCCTCAAGCGAGTTAGCAGATCCGTTTCATGTTTTGGAGATGGGTGATGAGTTCTTCCTTGGTAGAGTGGGAGGCTGCGGCTGCATAGCCACGGCTTGAGGATTTCCTTCAGACTAACATCCAAGTGGGCTTCCAATTGCAGGAGTTGGTGGACTGAGGGGGAGGGCCCTCGTGAAGTGCGTCCACTGGCAAGTTGAGAATCTGTTTCGTTTCTTGTAGAGAGCGAAGGGTCCTTTTCCTGGCGTTCCACTGGAATAGTAGGCCAAAGGGGTGAGTCCACTGATATTGGATGCCTTGCTCCCCTAATGTTTTGGTAATGGATTTGAAATCACGTCACTTTTTGAGTGTCAATGGGGAGAGGTCTTAGTACACTTGCAGTGTGTGTCCTTGGAAGACTAGGTCAGTCTTACCCCGCGCGCCTCCTTGAGGATGGCTTCTTTTCCTGAAAAAGTGAACTCGGGTCAGTATATCAGGGGGAGCGTCCAGACAGATGCAGATGGCACCACCCTGTGTGTTCTGTCTAGGATTAGAGGTTTACCATCATCAACCACCCGGATGGCGGTAAGGAGGTCCTTGGTGAATGTCAAAACATCCTCACCCTCGGCACAGCGTGGGATCCCCCTAATGTGAATGTTATTGTGGCATCCGCGTTTTTCTAAGTCCTCCTGTTTTGCCTGGAGGTCTATGTGTTGTTCCTCTAGGGCGTTCACCCGTCTCTATAGTGCTTCCTGATCTTTAGCCCGGGAGTCCATAGTGCGCTCAAGATCATCCATCCTGTCACCCACTGCCGTGATGTCCCTACGCAGGTCGTTGAGGCAGCTTTTGAAGTACGTTTTCAGTGAGGAAATTTCTTGGCGGATTTCCCCTAGGAATCGCTCAATATAGTCCTGCGTAAGAGTAGGGCTGATGGATGGCGCGGCGGCCGTTGGAGGCGGCTCCTACTTTTCGCTCATGGTTGTCGCAGCAGGCTTAGACCAGAGAGAAATCATTGAGCTATCCTAGATGGCTTTGCCCGGGGGGCATAGTGGGGGACAGTCAGCCACGGTTCACCCAATTAGGCCCACTCAGGGAAAGGCAGAGTCGCTGTCGCAGTGGGCCGGCCAAGGTTCAGCAGGGAGTGTCTCTGCAAGAGTGTGGCTTAATGTTCCTCCAGAGCGCACCGGCGAGTGTGGACGTAGAGCGAGCAGGAGAGTCCTCAATGCCTGGGACGGCCTCCAGGCCAAGGCCCGCGAGTTGGGCGTTCTGCTGTGGGATAGATGTTAGAGGCCCCAAGCCCATGCCAGTCCATGCACTGGAAGAATTAGGAGGGAGGGGCCCAAGTCTATCGTCCCCAGTCTTAGAGCGCAGAGGGGGGTGCTCCCAGCAGGTCAAGGGCCGCCAGGCCCATCTCACAGTAAGTGCTCACCACCTCGTCATCCTCTGTCCGCAGGCCCAGAGAGTCCCAGTCCACCGGAGTCCTCTGAGCCAGGCAGCACTCTCCTGCAGATGTGTGCTTCAAAGGGCCCAGCTCGGCAGGATCAGCAGAGGAGCGATCACTACGGTGCTCAGCAGACCGAGGCCTGTGGCAGGACCGCACCTGACATCCAGCTCTTCAGGTTCTCTCTCTCACTTGCCATGCAGGACACCGTGGGGCTTGAGGGCTCCGGGGCCGGGCTGTCCCAGGGTGGTCACCAGACGCCAGGGGGGTTGGGGGCATAATGGGAAAGCGATCTCCCTCCATGCAGTGAAAGCGGCCGGACTTCTTTAAGCCCCCACGAGGCAAGAAGCGCGGGGTGCCCCAGCAACGATCTGTCGAGGCTGTCAACTCCACAGGTCCGCTGTTGCTCCCAAGGGTACCGACGCTGCAGGAGATGCCTTGCCCACGTGCTGGCCGATCAGCAGTGGTACAGCATGGAGACAAGATGGCACCTCCCCTCCAGATCGGGGGCCGCGCCAAGAGGTAAGCAGGCTGTCGGTGTCCTAGGATCCTTAGGTTGCAGTCAGCGGT
Organism: Calotriton arnoldi; assembly: GCA_963921515.1. NCBI lineage: Eukaryota > Metazoa > Chordata > Amphibia > Caudata > Salamandridae > Calotriton > Calotriton arnoldi. The sequence continues at coordinate 1,400,246 of CAWUFW010005081.1, read as the reverse complement.
GGAGCACGACTCCGTACCTCCAGAGGCGACATTGGGTGGCTGCAGGCCCTGCTGAATTGGCCTTTTAATGCTGTAAGGGCCCACAGGAACACAGAGCTCAGCCGGTCTGCGTCTCACTCCATTCCCAGTCAGGCCACGCCCCGTATTGGTTTGTTTTGATTGTATTAAAATATTTGTTTCCACCACATCTCAGAAGTACCAAAAAATGTGCTTAATTTGTGTCTTCCTAATTCTGAAATATCTGCAGGACTCATTTACAGACATTTAGATTTTGTTGTGTGCTAAAAAAAAGAATTGTACAGCCTTCCACCAAAACCACCCCACCCCCAGTAGCCAGCATGAATGTCACATAAATCCTCTCACTTTGAAGTCAGAGAAAGAAAAGCAAACACCAAGCTCCTTCGTAAAACAGAGCCTGACATTTGACCTCTGTCTTTGAATGCACAGCAAATGTGACCTGCTAAGAACAAGATTTAAAGGCCTGTTTATAGCAAGTGAGTGCAGGTGGAAGAATACAGTAAATAAGGTATGGGCCACGGAAAGAATGAACTCACGCTGGACAGCCTAAAACAAATAATACCAGCAAATAGAAAGCAAGCAAATGTGAGTTACAAACCATAAAGCCAATGGTAAGCAATGGGTAGAATGCATTCCCAGGGAAGCTTTCCGAATGTCCCCAAGATGTTGTTAGCAAACGAGATAGCTGTGCTCTCTGGTAGGCTTTGACCTAAAAAATATTGTACCCACAAGAAAGTCGCATACTGCAATGGTAAATAGAAAACCTTTTTCAGTTAATCTTGCCAAATAGAAAAGTTATTTTTGAAATATTGAACATTTACCTTCTCTTTTAATCATCAGTGTCAGAGTTGCCACTTTTCCAAGAAATAAATACCAACAATTTGTTGTTGTTTTACGCGTCTGCAAAGGGCTAGACTGATAATAATAGGACTGTTAAGAAAATTGCCACTCTTCATTTCTTACATGACTTTTCTGCCTTTGTTTACTTTAATTATAAGCCACAGAACATTACTGCAGCACTAGAACACATTTAGAAGTGCTTCCTACTTATATTTTTTGTTTGACTTATGTAGGAAGATAGGATCCTTCTGCATGGTTACCCCCACTTTTTGCATGTTTGTCTGACTGGGATCCTGCTAATCAGGACCCCACTCTCTCTGCTTCTTCCCTAAATTGTGTTCAAGAGAAACAAGGGTCACCCTACTCACAAGGAACCAGGGTATATATTATATATAAAAAAAACAATGGTACCTGTGAAAAAAAAATGAAGCAGTAACAATAGTATTTCTGATAATGATAATCGTTGAGCACAATGGCAATAATTGAGAGGAAATGCACAAACACAAAAGAAAATTCAAACAGCCCAATGAGTAAAATGCAATATTAATTATATAGAAATTTGAAGTGAAAAGAGGTGTAAGGTGTCCCAAGTGAAATCAGAACCTATATATACATAAGTGACAAGTTGTGACATACACTGAGGTTTCCAAAAACAAAAACGACCTTCTAGTCAATATATATTAATTATTCAAAGCCTTCTGTAACAATTGTGAAGGCTGAGTGCATTGGTTTGTTTATTAAACGTAAATTCTCTTTTGTGTTTGTGCATCTCCTCTCATAATTGCCATTGTGCTCAACGATTATCGTTATCAGAAATATCATTGTTACTGCTTCAATTTTTCCACAGGTACCATTGTTTTTGGATCTTCCCTAAATTGGACATGGTGAGCACTTAGGTACACTCAAGAGTGGCTACTGGTGTACCCTTGTAAGTCCCTAGTATATGGGACTATGGTACCCAGGGCATATGTACACCAGGAGTCTCCCATGGGCTGCAGCATGTATTGTGCTACCCGTGAGAGACCACTCAAATTGTGACTACAGGCCTGCCATTGCAGCCTGTGTGAGAGCTGGGGCTAGCACCACTTACAACAGATATACGTTTCTTTATATCTGCAGTCACTACACTTAAAACCTATAAGTCACCCCGAAGGCAGGCCTTTCAATTCTGAAGGCAGGGTGCTCGGTTCTAAGTGCGAGGGTGCCCCTGCATGAGCAGGACACCCCTACAACCTTCGAAGTCCATTCTCCCGGGTTGTAAGTGCATCAGCCATTAAGATACAGAGTGGCCATGCATCATTACACAATGGCTCTCTCTAAATTGGCTGTAATGAACCCTGCCGTGTTTGGTATCAAACGTTGGAATCATACCCCTACACTGTAAACGGTGCGGGAGGTATGATTCCATGCACTGTAAAGCTCCTCCGGGTGGCCCTCAGTGCTCCCGGTACCAGTCTTCCAGACCCGGACAGCAAACTATGGCTGCGGCCAACCAGACACGATTCTGCCCTCCTGCTGGTGAGCCAAGCTTGAGCAGGGGAAGGCAGGACAATAGGTTTCCTGTCACAGGGAGGTGTGACCACCTCCCAGACAGGGTTTAGTGTATTGGGACAGGGTGTGGGCGCTTGCCAGCACCACTAGACTGCTTTGAAGGGAACATTTGGTGCTCTCCTTGCATACTCCAGTTGAAACCAGTTCAAGGAGCCATTGGCTCCTGCTCTGGCGCATAAATGGACAAAGGACATGGGAGTATCCTCGGCACTGTCCATCCGCTCCTCTGGGAGGGACCCCCTGAATCGTCCCAACCCTCTCCTTTGGGTACTTAAGGGCTTACCTGTGGGTGGGTTCCTAGATTCATCGTGGGGCAAGATTCAGATCCGAAACCGCTTCAACCTTCAGGGCACTTTGGACTTCGCTGGACTTCGCTTTGGGAACTGAGACTGCAACTGGTAATACTCCTGCTGCTCCTGGTCTCGTCGTCCTGCAAGTCTTCTGCAACGTCTGTGCCTGTGCTCCATATAGGTTCTTCACAAGGCCTGTGGCCATCCAAGACACCCGAAGGAATCTCCCTTGGAGTAAAGGAGTCACTGCCCTGCAGGCACCTCAACGAAGCTGACCGGTCTGCTGTTCCTGAGCTCCTAGGGACTCCGAAAGGTTCAGCAACACAGGTGGTGGTTCTACAACTGCCTCGAGGCCTGCACTGTCTTCCTACCAAGTTGGAAGCCAGTATCCCTCGTCGGAACCGCTGGAGCAGTACCCCTGTGCACCGCGTCGACATGCCGTTGCCAAGGCTTGTTGACTCTCTCCTCCAGAGATCTTCGGGCTCCAAGAAGCTCCAGCCTCAAGCATCTCCTGCAGCCAAGATCTTCACCTGCACCGCATCCTTTGCGCCGTGGACCTTCATCCTTCTGTGAGCTGCTCGAGGTCCTTTTGCGACTCCTGTGCCTCCGGCCCGTGGGCCCTCTCGAGGGTCTTCTTTGGCTCCAGTGGGCTACCCTGCTTGCTTGGGGCCTGCTCTGAATTACCTGCTCGTGGTGAGTCACTTGGACCTTGCTGGTCCAGACACTGCACCTTTCTCGACGACTGCATTATTTGCTTCTGCCAAGGCTTGTTGGTGCCCCTGCCGGAAACTAACCTCTTGGCTCTCGACATCCGACGTGGGACAGCTCGTGCATGGCTCCTGGTCCTCCTCTGCATTGCCTGGTCCGTACAGCTACAACTTCAAGGGCACCGTCAACTCTCCTGCATCCCTGACTTCAGTGGGCATTCATCTTCCGTGCCTCCTGGTCACTCCTGAGTGACAGACTCTGCCCCCCATGCTTGCAGGTACCTCTCATCTTGAATCCTCCTTTGGGTTCCACCCGACACTTTCACCTTCTTCGCCAGCGGTATTTTTTCTGAAGTCCTCCATTGTGGTCTATGGCAGTTTCCGATGGGTGACAGACCTACTGGTGGTGACTGGGAGCCACCTGAAGATCTTGCAGAGCATGCGTAGGGTGAGGAAGCAGACGGATGAGACTGCATTGACCTGTTTCTTCATGGACAGCGTACTGTCTCGGATGATGCAATGGTTGCAGGCGCAGTCGCGGTCTGTCGGAGTGGGACAAGTTCTGCGGGCCACCATTCGTCATTCCATGGCGAGGTGTTGTTCCCAAAGATGAGGACTTCCGTCTTGTCCGATTTGAGTTTGAGTCTATACTTCTCTGCATGGTTTCTGTGTAGACAAATGTTTAACATTGTTGACATATCCTTCCCCTGTGCTGGGTTTTTGGGTATATAAAAATGTATTTTAAAATGCAAAAGTAACAAACGACTACAGATTTTAACTGTGATGACAGTGATCATTTCTTTTCTATAACAAAAGGTGCATTTGTAAATATGTAAAAGTTATAGAGAAGTATGTAGGTTTTCGTAACACAATGTAACATTTAAATAATTTTATGGAAAAGTCATAAAAAGCTTTATTTTTATTCATTATTTTATTGTTTTATAATTTAGAAGAAAAAATATAATTTCTTTTCCAGACAACAGCCGTAAGTGGATGGGAAATTTGTGGACATAAGGTGGATAAGATGAACAGTCCAGATGATCAAATTAGGACATCACTTTTGCACCTCTTGGTGGGGGGGTTCCTGGGTATTGTCTTCAACTGGGCCAGGTGAGCGACCCCTTAAATGGCCACTGAAGCAGCTTGAGTGTCAAAAGGGGGGGGGGGGGGTGCTATGTGGCCCCTTGTGCAAGTGTCCCACTTTCCGTGGAGCTGCCAGTATAGATGTTTCTGGGACTGGGCTGGCACTAAATGGTGCATGACCACGGAAAGCAGCAGCTAACTGAGACACTGCTACAGACAGTGTTTGGAAGTCACCCTACACTGCCCTAGAATGTAACGTTTGGAGACACAGGGTGATGCTCCAGAAGATAATTTGATTTGATTTATGTATTTATAAAGCGCAACTGTCACTCCGAAAGGAGCATCCTGGCGCTGTGCGGGAGTAGGAAGAGAGATCAAAACCAGCATGAGTTGCGTAGCAATTTACACAAGTGAGGAACAGAGGGCATCGGGGGCCGCAAAAATCTTAGTCTTCAACGATTTCCTAAATTGAGTTTCTGATTCCATCAGTCTTCGCTTTATAGGCACGAGGTTCCACGCTCTGGTTCCCAGGTTGCCAAGGATTTTCCTCCTTTGGTTTTATATCTAAATATAGGGGGCTTTAGCAGATTTGCTGAGGAGGATCTAAGTGTCCGGGCAGTGACTCTCTGTATCTCATTATGGGCTCTGATGAGACTATTCTGGGCCCTAAGAGGTTCAATAATTTGGCCAAGCCCATCTTCCTGCTGTGTAGCTGCACCCATCGGGTCCCTACTGAAGGTGTTCACATTGGTGACTGCACACTGAGCCCTCCTCACGCAGCAGGTTGTGCCCCACCCCTTTCAAACCACCATGTGACCATGCCTGGGTGGCCACAGGGATTGTGTCTTGACTCCAAAGCAGATGTTAGGGTTGTCGTTGACACAGGAACCAAGACAGGGGTGGCACATGGGGATTGTGGGAACACTGATGTGCGTAAACTGATTTTTTTTCCCCTTCAAATTAAACAAAAATGATTTAGAGAGATTGATGAATGAATGAAGAGGCATTTCTAAAGCGCCTGGCTACCCGGGGGCATCCCAGCGCTAGTAGCAGTGCAGCTTCAACTTCGGGCCGTATTAGGGAAACAAATAAGTTTTTAACTCTTTTCGAAAAGTCAGGTAATTTGGCTCAAGGCAGATACCAAGAGGCAAAATATTCCACAATTTGGCGGTATTATAAGAGAAGCGCCGCCCTCCGCTTCGTGTTTTTCTTATTTTTGGAACTACCGCCAAATGTTTATTATCTGACCTTAAAGACCTATTGGAGCAATAAGGTTGAATAATGGATCTGATAATGGGAGGGCCTTTACCTGAGAGTGCTTTGTGTGTAAAACACAAAGCCTTAAACTGGACTCTCTCTTGAATGGGCAGGCAATGAAGCGATGCCAGCGCAGGCTTGGCTGAAAGGCGCTTGGAAGTATTCATAAGCAGACGTGCTGCACAGTTTTGCACTATCTGCAATTTTTTGGTGGTGGTGAGTGGGGCTCCCAGATATAAAGCATTAGCATAATCAAGGCGTGATAGGATCAATGCTTGGACCAGCAGTCTTCTAGCAGTGAAGGGTAGCAGGGGAAAGATCATTCTTAACATTCTTAAAATCCCAAAGCAACAGGATGCTACCTTACGTGCTTGCTCTTTAAAATCAAGATTGCGGTCCAGCCATACACCCAGACTCTTAATTTGGTCTTTTGGGGAGGGTGGTATACCCAGACAGCTAGGCCAGAATGATCCTATACTAAGCGTGGTGGAGTTACCCAGGAGCATCAGCTCAGTCTTACCTCCATTCAATTTTAGACAAGAGCTGTCCATCCAACCCGACACCTTTTCAAGGCATAAGGCTAATCCCAAGCCTGAGTCCTCCTGTTGATTAAGCGAAACCACCAACTGGGTATCATCAGCGTAGGTGATGATCTGAATGCCAAAAGGTGTAACTACTTCTGCCAGGGAACTCATATAGACATTAAATAGAGTGGGGCTCAGGGAGATCCCTGAGGCACCCCACATCTAAGGGGCATTCGCTTAGAGGTGATTTCCTCTTCAAAGACTACAAAAGATCTGTCCTCTAAAAAGGACTGTAGCCATTTTAACGCTGTTCCGGCCACTCCTGCCTTCCTAAGTCTTTGTATTAACAGATGGTGGGTCACCGTATCGAAGGCTGCGCGGAGATCTAACAGAATAAGAGCAGCGCAGCCCCCCCCATCCAAAATTTTCCTTAATTCTTCCACCACTGTCAGGAGTGCAGTTCCTGTGCCTTGCTGTGGTCTGAACCCAGTCTGTGAGGGATGAAGACGATTGTTGTTTTCAAGGAAGGATGAGAGAGTCTGGTTTACGTGCTTCTCAGCTAATTTACCAATTCCTGGTAGTAGTGAGATAGGGCGGTAGTTGGCCAACACGTCAGGATCTAGGTTAGGTTTTTTTTAGGAGTGCTTTAACCATTGCCTGTTTCCATCGAGGGGGCACTATTCCCGTTACCAACGAAGCATTTATCACATTTAAAATTACCGGGGATACAGTTTCAGAAATTAGATTTAAAATGTTAGGGGGGGGGCAACATCTGACGGTGCTCCAGATTTAAGTTGACTAAGAAGCCCTTGAAGGGAGGTCAGACTCCAACAGGCAGTCTCCATCTAGGGCTGTCGCGTCAGGTGGCGGTAAAGTTTGTGAAACCGTCACCAGAGGGAAGGAATTGTAGATACTTTGTATTTTATCAGAGAAAAATTCAGCGATTTGGTTGCAGCGAAGAGGGATGTCCACAAAGGCGATGGGGGGCGCAGGAGGAGTTAAGAGAGATTTTGCAATCCGAAAGATTTCACGTGGACGATTTGCCGCCAAAGTGATTCTCTCTTCATAATAGAGAGCTTTGGCCTCTTTTATTTCCGATTTGTAGATCTTTATAGCCTCTCTATTTGATTTTATTAGTTACTGAGGGATACTTTCTCCAGTTTCTTGCCAGCTTTTTGCTGGACTGTCTAAGCTCCCGAAGTTTAAGCGTGTACCAAGCATTATGATTGGATCCTGTTTTATTGTGAGTCCATTTCTTTGGTAGAATAGTGTCAAGAGACAACTCTAACCAGCTAACTAAATCATCATTCGCAGTGACAGGGTTATTTCCGGGAATGGGAACAGAATCTTCCAGGATAGTCACCCAGGATTTTGTAGGCAGTTTTGACCAAACGTGTACGTTTGCTGGTTTTCTCAGCCGGAGTAGTAGTCTCCTGTATTATCCATTATGATACAGAGTAAAGCGAGTTTACGTGTGGTTGAACAGGTCAGGGCTAGCCAAGTGTGTGTGAGCCATGAAACCTATGCGTTAGCAACCCTGTGTGAAGGAGACTACGTCAAATACTTTGATGCCAATATTTGTAATGCTGAACAATCCTAGCCTTCATATGGAGGTTAGTGAGGACATACAAAATTGACGGTATAGGCCATTTAAAAAAATGTAGATTCATGATTCCTTTTGATTTGTAAGACAAAACAGTGCTGCATTGCTGATATTTAAATTAGAAAAATAAATTTCAGATAATATGGAGGTATGATTCAAATAGATCTAGCTTAGAAGCATCCCTGTAACTCCTTTAAATTGGGTGATTTAGCTAGAGACAGTTGAGGTGCACCGATACCCTTCATTTATTACATACTATGTTAGTATTTTCCCTACAGCCCGAAAGACCATCTCTGGGTAACAGCTGGCAAGGGTGTCCCATCCACTGACAATCTGTTGTTAGTAGAGGTATGTGGGGCCATCTGTGAGTGAGACAGCTGAACCCCTCTGGTCAGCAGACATGGGGCCCTTTGCAGTGCTTTTGAGTGCCATATATACATCACTATTTCTACGTCTATGTAGGTGAGCCCATGGATGTGTGGTTGTTGTCTTAATAAAAAATAATGTGTCCTTGCACTTTTCAAGGACCAACCCTAATCCATGTTGTGTGTGACAATACTGTGACAGAGTTACTTATTGGACAAAACAGCTAGACTTCATTATAACTTAGCTTTGCTATTCCTTAGCTTTAAGGTATCAGTGAAATCATGTTTGTTTGTACAAAAACAACATAAAAAGAATACAAATAAAATTCCAGAAGGCAGTGATATGTGATTTCCAAAACCAGAAAGTGAACATTGTAGTCCTGGTGACATGGATTCATCTGTTCCAACTTATACTACCACAAAATATTTATTTTATATTGTATCAGATCAAGATACTATGTTTTATGTGAATCAGATCAGAGTGGGTAGAGCTCACATTGTTATGCTTAACTTGAGCAATGTCAATACATATGGAGGTGTGTGATTTGCTGCGCAAACATAAGACCACACTTGCTTGACTATGTTCCTTATGCGAGTTGTGTTAAGGAGAATGTTGTGCCAGAGTAAATATATGGTACATTATAAACACAGAGATAATGTAGTGATTTGTGAGAAACATAAATTAGCCTGCTTGTGTGAATAGATTATCATTAGTATATAGAATGGGATTAGCAGTGGCAGAGAGGGTGATTTAGCTACTGTGTGAGAGGTAGCGTTTGTACCTACCAGTCTTTACTCCACCTGTAATTACCACAATGCCTTAGAGACATTAGGTTGAGGAGCCTGAAAGATCCAGTTTTTCTTGGCCTCTTGGTGTGCCCTGGAACTGAGGAAACAGACTCTCGCAGGTCGTTCCACCACTTACAAATGATCTCCTGTGAGCATCTGGTGTTTGTGGTATCATTCACCTTGTACACTATTCTGACCCATATATTCCTTCTCTGGCTCATGGTTGTTGTTTCGACCAATGCTCCAAACAAGTGGGGCTCAACCCCAGTTATCTCATCCACCATCAGTCAACTCATTTTCAAGGAACTTGTGTTGTCTTCTTCCAGACATTTAAACAGAAAATGAAGCCATAGGTCTGCTCCTGGTGCTTTCCGTTTTAAGAGGCCAATGGTTTTTATGGTTAGGTGTGTCTTTTGTAGTGGGAGCTGCAGGTGTTAATTAGATTTGAATCAGGTGTGTGTTGAGAGGTGCGTCTGTGATTGGAAACCCTATCCGTTACTGCTGTCTTCCATTAAGAGACCCCTCCGTCCCGCTCTGACATCGAACAACACTAAATACGGTGGACAGATGTCTGCCATGCCAACACAGGTGAAATGGTGTCTGTCAGTGATTGATGCTGGGACCGACAAAGGAGGACTGAAGATCAGCCAATGGACCGTCCTCCATCATGATGAATGGATGTTCGTCAAGCCAAACCCTAGATATGGAGGACGGAGATTTGCCAGCCTGATGAACTAATAAGTTCCTCTGTGAAGGAGGAATGACAGTCCATAAATCAGGCCTCAAGTTCCCAAAGATGTGAAGGGAATACTTTCTTTAGGCCTTCCAGAAAGTGTAAGTAATGGCAATCTTGAAAAGGACATCTGTTGAGGACCTTGTGTGTAGGCCACGATAACTGCAAGATGAACTTTGACAGACGAGAATTATACCTCGGCTTGAGCCAAATATAACACACAGAGGGAAAAACTGCTTCGTGGCAAGTGACAGGGTCTTGACCTTTCTGTCAACATAACAAACAAAATCACTTCCACTTGAAGGAACAAGCGCCTCTAGCGGATGGTCCTCCTGCTTCCCTTAAAATGTCCCTATTCGGCAGCGGTAATTTCAGGTGACTATATTGTCTGATCTTAGGAGCCGTGCCGATAAATTCAAAGATGTTAAGTTTGGGTGGAACAACGGACCCTGTAATCTGATCACGAGGTACAGTTTGCATGGCAACCTCATGTGGCATTATTGGAATCTGTAGAAGATCAGGGAACCACCACTGTCTTGGAGCAATCAGGATCAATGTTTTGCTTGGGAGTCACTCAGCTTCAACCCGACTGTAGGGATTAGTGGAAAGGTATAGTAATGTCATTGGCCAGTTTGTCAAAATTGCATTGCTGAGAGACCTTGGTTCCCACCTCCGCGATGTGAAGTGTTGGCATTTTTTGTGAACAGATGTAGCAAAAGACCTACAACTGTTTGTCCCCAGCCAGGATCATGTCATTTAGAACCTGCTGAGGAAGCCTGCTTGATACTTTTGTGCTCCCGGCAGATGGATTGTCTTTAATATCATATCTCTGGCTAGGGTCCAGGGCCAGCTTAGCTGAGCCAGCAGAAACAAGGGGCCCAATATGGTTCCTCCTTGGTTGTTTTAGGAATTGTAGGATCTGCTTTCATGGTTACCCCCACTTTTTGCCTGTGTCTATATAATGGCTGCACCCAACCTTGTCATGTTAGGTATCAAACATGTAGGAATCATACCCCAACACAGATTCTGGTGCTGGAAGTATGATTCCCATGTACTGGGGAGCTCCTTAGGGGACCGCCCCTGTACTCCCGGTAACAGCCTTTCCGGGTCTGCCAGCAAGCTGGTGCCGCTGCCAACCACAGACATGATTCTGCCCTCCTGCTGCTGAGCTTGAGCAGGGGAAGGTAGAACAATAGGTTTCCTGTCACAGAGAGGTGTGACCACCTCCCAGGCAGGACTTAGTGTATTGGGCTGGGGTGGGAGTGCTTGCCAACACCACAAAGACTGCTTTGAAGGGCACATTTGGTGCCTTCCTTGCATACACTAGTTTGAGGCAGTTCAGGAACCCTTGGTTCCCGCTCGGGCACGAAACTGGACAAAGGACAGGGGGGTGTATCCTCCCCTCTGTCCAGCCCCTTCTCTGGGAGAGGCCCCAGAGTCGTTCCAACCCTTTCTCTAGAGTACTTAAGGGCTCCCCCTGTAGGTGGGTCCTTAGATTCGTCCTGGAACAAGACTCGCCTACGAAACCAAGACACTCTTCAACCGTCTGGACACTTAGATATCGACTGGAACCGAGACAATCAAGGAAGACTCCTGATCTCACTGTTCTTCAAGTGTTCTGCGACTTCTGTGTCTGTGCTTCTTCCAGGTTCTCCAGTAGGCCTGTGGGCGTTAAGGACATCTGAAGTAATCTCCCTTGCAGTGAAGGAGTCACTCCCTGGCACCTGCAGGCACCGCAATGAAGCTGACCGGTCTGCAGCTCCTGTCGCCCTATGGACTTCCTGAGGCCCAGCAATACAGGTGGCGATTCTGCAGCTCCCTAGAGGCCTGACCCGTCTTCTCAGCAAGTTTGAGGACAGTATCCCTCGTCAGGGCCGCAGGAACCAAACCCCTGTGCACTACATCAACTTACTGTTACCAAGGCTTGTTGGCTCTGCACTCCAGAGATCTTCGGGCTACAAGAAGCTCCAGCATCTATTCCCGCCAAGTAAAGCGTCCTTACCGCATCCTCTGCACCGTGGGCCTTCCTTCTTGGTGAGCTGCTCAAGGTCCTCTTGCGACTCCTGTGCCTTCAGCCTGTGGGTCCTCTTGAGGGTCTTCTGCTCCAGTGGGCTCCCCTGCTTGCTCGGGCCTCCTCTAACTCTCCTGCTTGCGGTGAGTCTCTTGGACCTTGCTGGTCCCAACGTTGCTCCTTCACTTTCCAAGCCTGTTGCAGCTGCCACGGCTTGTTGGTGCTACCTCCAGACACTGACCCCCTGGTTCTCAACTTCTGACACGGGACAGCTGGTGCATGGCTCCTGGTCTTCCTCAGCGTCACCTGATCCTCACAGTTGCAGCGACAAGGTCACCGGCAACACTTCTGAACCGTCAGACATCAGTGGGCATTGCTCTTCCGTTCCTCCTGGTCACCTCCGAGTGGCATAGACTCTGTCCCCTCTGCTTGCAGGTTCTCTTCTTCGAGAATCCACCCTTGGATTCCAGCGGACTCTTTCACCTTCTTCGGCAGCGGCATTTCCACTGAAGTCCACCTTTGTTGTCTATGGTGGCTTCCGACGTCACTTCACACCTATGCACCCGGCTTCCCTGGTGTAGGTATCCTGGTTCCTGGGGTATCCATGGGTGGGGTGACTCTCCAACCTTCCATCTTCCACAGGGTCTCTTCAGGGTCCTCTGGGCAGGGTCCTTCTTCTTGAAAACTGCAACTGCGACTTCCCCATTGACTTATATTCAGTACGTGGTCGTGTTTCCATTCTGTACACTGCCTCCGTGGGGTTCCTGGATACTTACCTTGGGTGATTCCTTGGGTCCCCAGCTCTTCTAAGTCTTCTGGGTCCAGTCCCGACTTCGGTCGCGGTTCGCATTCCACTTTATTAGTATATGGTTTGGTCTCCCCCTGGAGACCACTGCCTTTTGTGCTTACTTATTTGCAAATGAAGTATTATTGTGTATTTTGGTGATATCTCCGAGTAGGAGATATATAAATGTGTTTATGAGTGTTGTGTAATAAATAGACATTTTTGTATATACACTGTGTGGTTCTTTTTCGTTTAACCTACACTACATGATTAGCACTGGTAAAACAAGCTGCTTAACACTCCTTCAAGATAAGCTTGAAGACTGCTCTCCACAGCTACCATTTTGAAAGCTTTCAGAGGTTATCAAAGACCACTAAAATCACGATAAGGGTTGCCTGGATTAGCGCAAGGTGATTCACTTAAATAAGTGTGCACCATATACTAAGCCAGCCTCCTACACTAAACTACATCACAATGCATTAACCAGCCATAACCCAGCCACCTGTTCTATCTTTTGTTGAGTTTATGCTCGCCTTTGAACCTATACAGTACTCCACTGTCTTTCAGCTAGGTTCGCACTATAGAAATACCATACGAAGATGTTAGTTACCTTTGGTAATGATCTTTTTGGTGTATACTCTATCTAACCCTAGATACCCAACCTAGTGAATATTTCCCAGGCATCAGGCTGAATCCAGAAATTTCAGAGCCATACTCCTGTGTGCCTGTAGCTTGCATTGTGTGGCTCCAGCTCAACATCGGTCCACTCCAAAAGTGACGAGTGGAGCCACATATATGCACCACCCATGCATGCTGAAATCAGTTGCTTTCTAAGGCTGTCTGCGCTCTCAGTCGGGAAGCTTATCAGAAGATTGGCATGGCCACTGTGCAGACCTTTAAAATAGGATTTTTATATATGGAAAGAGTCCAGTTCACAGAAAGGGAGGTGGGAGGTTTGGTGAGGAATCTGCAGTTAGACTATCCACCAGAAAGATTATTACTAAGGCTCCCGGTTTTCTGTTTAAATGGATTTTTACACATAAATACAGACGGAAAACTTGTATTCCATTGTCTGTCTTAATAAATAGAAACAGAAAAATACTAACCAACCGGCTTTATGGTGTCTATGTGCTCCTTTGGAAAATCAGTGTCTGAGGCACACAGGGGCTAAGGAAAGAAATCTGAAACTGCTGCCGGGATGTCCTGCAGATTATTCTCCCCTCTAAATCACCCCGCCCTCCCGAGTCTGGGTTAAGCACTCTACTGCCAAGTGAGACTGACCTGTTAATGAGCAAGCCTCAGTCTCTACCTCCCAGTCAGCAGCAGGCCGAGAGCGCTTATCGGCCTTTATCAATACATCACACACGTATTGACCATGCCACGGGGTTAATTTGGCAGCTATTGCCCCCCCCAGACATCCTGTTAACACCATGACCTTCGTCATCTGTTGTCTCACCATCAGCTCGTAGGAACTGCCTGTCCGGAGGCACAGTTTAAAGTGAAACAAAATGGGCAAGCAGCGGGACTGCTCAGCTGGCTTTTGAGGCAGCGGAGTAGCTCTCAGAATGTAAAAGCTGTATACATGTCTAAACATTGGCGTTCCACATTTCTGTAGCCCGATCTCTTATTGTACTGAGAAAACTGGAGCCCATTACAAGTGCATGAATCTTGGTGGCCTAAAGTGTCAACCTGTGGGATCTGTCTTTACATTTCTTTTATTACTTATATGACAATGGGTGTATGCATTAAACAGAAAGGTGCAGGAAATGGGAGTAGTAGATTTGGAGGGACTTGAACGTTGTGGTCAATTCGCGTTAGTGAGGAGTACAGATAGTGAACCACCCGACTTGCCTTGTCATCACTGCTGTGGGAGAAACAGGAAGAAATCAGGAATCTAAGAGCCCTGTTTGCGTTCCTTGATTTTCATTCCGCTTTATTTTCTTAGCCGCACAGTAGGAATTAAGTGACTTCTGTGGGGCTAAGAGTGGGTGTAAACCTGTGATGGCAAAAGGATTGTGATGTCACTTCCACTACCCATAGCACTGGGGTGAATTAACATCCATGGACGTGAACATAAATAACCAGGCTCAAGTCTCGGGTTTGGCTCACCATCCCATGATTCTGGCCAAATCCCTTAATTTCCCAGTGTCTGTAAAAATGAAAATGACCTTGTGTAATCAAACTATTGCTCGTGTAAAGCACTTCAATACCTTTGGTGCAAACTCGCACTATAAAAAAAAAAATGGCAAAAAGTGTGCATTGTCAATTTAAATAAATGTGAAAAAATACTAGCTGCAGCGTCTTTTGCTTGCCACAAAAATAAATGTGGATAAATACAGATAAAAAGATAAAAAAATAAATATGGATAAATACAGACGGAAATGTGAAAAAAATAAATAACATAAAACTGGGAGCCCTAATTATTACCTAAGGCACGTAACTTATTTTTCTAACTGCAGATTCCTCAACTTGTGAATAGATACCAAAGCAGTATCTCCTCAGGAAAGGGATCTATGAACTGCCTCAGACCAAAAGGTCCTGCAGGTCCAAACAGGCAAAAGGCCCCTCTTGACGGACCTGACTGTGGAGGCAGTAGCGCTTCATGAACACATCTATGCCAATGAAGCTGCCTAACAAGTATCCAGCACATTCAGAGTGCCACTATAGTGGTAGCAGCTTTTTCTCTGGGGGAATGAGCCCATAAGCTTTCTGGAGACTGCTTCTTAGCCAGTGTGTAGCAAATATTTATGCAGAAAACAATCTATCAGGAGATAGTTTTTGCAATGCCTTGCCCTGAACAAATCCACAAAGAGCTGATCGTCCATCCGATGTTCTTTGGTGTGATCTATATAAAAGCTTAGTGCCCTTTTAGGGTCCAAAAGACAGAGGCTCTCTACATCCTTAAAGGGAAGAAGTGAGGCAAAGAATGCCGGAAGGGTGATGAAGTGACCACTTTTGGCAAAAGGAAGCATGATCCTCCACATCAACCAATCTGGGAAGAATGTTGTATAAGGTGGGTTGACAGAAAGAGCCTGCAGCTTGCACACACGTCTAGCCGAAGTTCTGGCAATGAGAAAGCCAGATCAGAAGTCTCAATGGACAAGCCTGCAACGGCTCAAAAGGGGTGCACATCAAAAACGTCAGAACTAAATTAAAGTCCCACTGTGGTTTTACAAAGGGTGTTGGAGGAAATAAATGTTGCAAACCTTTCAAAAACCTCCTACAACAGGTTACTTAAATAAAAAAGGCTAATCCAGCAGCTGTAAAAAAGACTGAAGAGCCGAAAAATATACTTCAACAATGCCTTGCTAGGCCTGGGACAAAAACAAGAAAACCTCAGATAATTTGGCTTGCAGTGGATCAATTTTGTAGGTGCCACACCAACCCACAAATTTGTCCGACCAACTGGAGTACTCTAATTTTGTACATGGATGCCTAGTCACCAAGATGACGACAACTTAAGGAGGAAGGTCATATGAGGTCAACTGCTGCGGCTCAGTCTCCAAGCATGGGCATGCTGATTATGCAGGCCCCAGTGCAGCATCCTGCCCTGCGACAGAAGAACCTCCGAAGCAGCAGCTTTATTGGAAGACAGATGCTCATGCCCCGGAGTTCCGAGTACCATACTCTCCTGGCCCAATCAAATGCCATTAGGATGACTTGGGTCTGGCCGTTCCTAATCTTCTTTAAAACTCATGACAGGAGAGGCAGTGACAAGAAGGCATACAGGCTCCCTGCGCTCAAGGAAGAATGTGTCTCGGAGGAAGAGCCTTCTTGAGAACTCCAACGCACAAAAGTGCGGACATCGAGCTATTTTCCTGGTGGCGAGAAGATCGAGACAGGGTTCTCCCCATTGATAGAAGACACATTCTACCACCTCCGGGTGTTAATTGCCATTTGTGATCCTTTATGTGCCGGTGGCTGAGTTCATCTGCTCTGGTGTTTAGCTATGCCTCCTGGTGGTTCACCACCAGAGAAAATCCCTGGCACTTGCCCAAGACCCCACCACACCCTGCTAGCTGCTGTACCACATGGCAGCAGTGTTGTCCATGAGCACCTGCACCAAACTTCCACTGATAGTGTTCAGGAAGGCCTTCAACGCCAAGCAAATTTTCTTCAAAAAAACTGAAGTGTAGTTGAGCTTCCGCCAGACACCAGAGGCATCTTATCTCTCCACCTCTCCCAGATGGCCTCCCAAACCAAGAAGCACTGAATCTGTCGCCACTGTGAAATCTGGATGGAGTATGGAGAGAGGTCTATCACTGACCCAATCATCGCTCAGCAGCTACCACTGTAGGTCTTTTGTTGTGTCCTCTGAAATCTGGATACAATCAGATTCCCCCTGGTGCTGTACCTAGCTGAACATCAGGTCACACTGCAGATCCTGTATACACCATCTGGCATTTTTCACCAGCAGGATGCAGGAGGCCCACAATCTTAGCAGCCTCAGAGTCATCTGCACTGAGATCCAGGACAGACACTGAAACATCAGGATCATAGCCCAAATGTCCTGGACTCTCAGCTCCTGGGGGGCTGGAAGGGGGGGGGGAGATGGCACAAAACCGTATTTTAAGGCTTAGAAGAAAGGGAGCATCTGCAAAGGAGTAAGATGCGACTTGAGTACGGTGATAGGGAGCCACAACAATATGAGGTTTGCCATTGTCTGGAAGTGGTTGAAAACTGCCTGGGGCGAGACAGTCTTCAACATCCATTATCAAGGTAGGGGATGACTGGTACCCTTAATCACAGAAGGTGTGCTGCAAGCACTGCCATCATTTTCGTGAACACCTGAGGGGCACTCACAACTAGGCTCGCAGATGAGAACACATGCTTCCGAAACACTTTGACGCATTTTGACTAACGTTCTGGTTAGATGGTAGGGAAGGCGTTAGGATTCTGCTCAACTGTGGGGGCCTGTACCACCAAGCTCTCAGGCATAGTGTTGTATAAGAAAGCTGGTGTCGCCTGGTGCTGGTCAATGCCGACAAGCAATTTGTCTGTTTATTGTAGGTCCAGAGTCCAGCTGTGCCCAAGCTTCCAAAAGACTATCTGTGAGGGCCCCGTTAAAGTGCAAGAGAGGTTCTGTAGGTGCCTGGGCCGATTGTAGAACCTCTGTAAGGACATTAATTTTCACCTCCATAGTAGGTAACCGCAAATCAAGTACTTCAGCTGCCCGTCACATCACTATAGCGAAGGAGGTGCTTTCTTACGTGGCAGGGCTGTGTGTGTGTGTCGGGGGGAGGGATTGGGGGAAGAGGGTAACCAGGCCAGTATCTGTGGAGGTGTCAATGCCACTGGAATCCTGCATCTTTTCAAACCAATTATCCTCAGTATATTTTGGGAGATAAAGTTATCTCCTTCATCAAGGTTGTCACTATCGGAGTCTGTGCCACATATATTGTGCAACACCTGGGCTAAGGACAAAGTATGGGAATCAGAGGAGCTGCTGGACGGCTGTGCCTCAGAAGGATCGGAATGTGGCCTCAGCCGACGTCAGGACGAGTTTGGCTCTGTCGGAGAGCAGGATGAGTTGTGCTTCCTTCTCCGGTGCTAGCAGTGTTGGCAGCAGTGTTAATGCGAAAGCAACCAGCACGGGAGATGGAAGGGTGATCGAAGTCGGCACCAGGTGAGAACACAAAGTGGGTTCGGAGGGCACAGACAAGGCCAAGGGCAGACCCTCCAGCAATAGTTTGACCCAAAGGCATGCAGGAGGAAACCGGTAAAGTGCAGAAGATAAGCAGCATGGCCTCACAAAAGGCCTCAACCTGCTGGCATCAGCGGCAGACCAAGAAATTGTGATCGAAGTGAGACCTGGAGGCACGTTGACACCCTTGCACCTTATCTAGAGTTCGAGAGTGGCGAGAAGCAGTCAAGTCCCACTTGGACTATTTATGTTTCTTCTTAGACTTACTGAGGACTTTGACTGCAACAAAGATCTGGCATGGGAATGGGACCTTCCTTTTGACTTCCACCATTCACAGTGTGGAGTCTTTCGGTGTTTGGCAATGTAAAGTTTCACCTCACAGTCCTGAAGGGCCTTTGGGTTTAACTAGACGCAATCGTCACAGGTCCTGGAGTCATGTTCCGATCTCAGGCACCACAGGCATACCTCATGGGGATTTGTCACCGACATCTGTTTGCGACAGTCAGTACAAGGCTTAAAACTGTGTTGCTCTGGGAGGTGATCTCCCGGGAACACTGTAAATAAATTGAAAAAACAAAGACTTCAAAAGATGAAGGAGTAGCTTCAGATCAGTGTCTGAAGGCGCAGCAAGAAAGGAGCAGAAATCAGTGTGCATGGGTGCTGCTTACATACAGCTTTGTTTGTCGCTTCTGCAGTGGAGCAACATCGTTGCAGGGCCACACAATGCCACCTACCGACACGCTTTGAAGATAGATAATCTTTCTACTATGGAGGAAATGCCTTTGCTCATGCTGTATCAAGTGTTGCTTCTAAATAGGATAGAATCTGTACATGGGATGTTACTGACTTTTGAAGAGTTACCTGTAAGTCCAAGTACTCCAACAGCTGTATTTTTTTTTGTCTGCAAATCCTGCATTACTTTCTATGGATCGTGGGCGTTTACCAGCCAGTCATTTGTAGAAGAACATTCCCTGTCAACAGAGATAGACTGCCACTGCTGCCATGCATTTGGAAAAGTCAGAGTGGCAGGCTTTAGGCCAAAGTATAACTGCTTATTAAAGGTGTCAAAGATTTACAACAAAGCATAGATATTTTCTGTATTTTTTGGAGGACGAAGTAATTGTTTGCTGATTTAGGGCAGTTGCCGGATGAGCCGGCAGGTTGATTCGGAGACATCTTATTTCTTGAACCTCATCTTTAATGGTAAACGTACCTTTGGCCCTGATGGTGCTATTGGTGTTACTTCCATTGGCAGGGCCGACAAGGGGATTGAACCCTCCTTCAAAAGTAGTACCTGGAATCTTTCTGCCTAAATTATTACCTGCATAATCTGTGGCTCTCCAACAGGTGAACCGCTTTAAGAATCATCACCTTGTTTTCCATTTTTTGCATCTCTTCTTCATATGCTGACCAAAGAATGCACCGAATGTAAACAGAATGTTAAATTTTTTAGCTGGGCTTCTGCCTTCAAAGAGGGAAGACGTAACCAAGAAGAGCATATTGGGGTTATTCTGGGACAGTAGCTGCAAGTCGTTTGTTCTGATGAATCGATTGTGGGGCTGAGGACCTGATTAGACCGATCTCATAAACTGGACCTTGTTGGGGAGGCTTGTATTTCTTTAGTAAGCGTGGAATATCTGATTTTACAATGGCAACTGTTGAGAATTGCTGTTTCATTATCTTCAATACACCTAGTACAAGAGGCAATAAAAGTCAGAGTGAAGTCCTTGGTTGAAAGGTCTCTATGCTGATAGAAACGTTAGAGTGTGATGTTTCTGGAAAGAAGCTCGGTTTTGTTACGTCCTGGATTAGTAGGTCATGAAATGTGTTGATATAGTCCACAGGTGAAATCATAGAGAGAGTGGCTATTAAAGATGTGGGTGTATATGATGAAATGTCACCAACAGAATAGAAGGACACGGCTGGAGATGGAGCAGCCGACCTTTTCTACCGATGTTTAGGTGATGGTTGATCAAAATCGAAGTCCCCAGGCGGCAAGTGTACCTAGGTGTGACTGGTCTCTTCCTTATAGGGGACATGGAAGTATGCCTTGTCACTTGAGCAGGCATGAGTGCAGAAGGAGGGAAATCAAGAAGTTGCAGACGTTCTTGCAGCAAGACTTCTGTAAGAATGGTAAAATGCAGCAGTCAGACATGACCAGGAGATTGAGCTGGTGAGGGTGAGAGTCTCAACCTCTTCTTAGGAGTTTGGTCTGGTGAATGGCTTGACAGAAAGAATATCAACATCTATCTCCTTGATATTGAGTGGTGCCATTACATCCTGTGGCACCTTGGGGGAGAGTGAAGTCTCAATTTTGAATGAGGTCTCAACGTCAAATGGCACTCTATCAACAGTCGAGGCACTGTTAGAATGAAAGACAAAGGTGACACTGAAATTGCTATTGAGGCCTTCGATGTCATAGATTTGTCAGTTGGAAAATGACGGTGGTGACGTGTTTTGATGCTGACCCACCGCTGATGTTGTTGCTTTCCATGTTGAACGTTGATAACAATGACAATGTTTTTCCTGCCTTTTGTAATTTTCTCTCTTTATATCTCTCCATTTGGCAGTTCGCAGAGGGGGAGGAGGATGACAGTAAAAGTAGAAGCTGAGGCTTTCCGGGGGTTATTCTCACTCCTCTTCTGTTTGGCTCTGAGGTCTTCCAGCTTAATTCGCAGCCTGATGCCTTCTCTGTCTTTTACAATTTTTTTTTTTTTTGTAAAACATATGTTTATTCGCATTTTAGTATATAAACAACAATTGCCATGCAATCACAGGGGTCTCATCGACATATCAATCAGCACAACAGCGCCTGCGAAATCAAAGTTGGGGGATTGTCTCCCACATGCTGCAGCTTCAAACTGTGACTGGCGGACATGCTATAGTAAAAGAACAGTTCCTGAAAGTTCAAGGTCTAAGGAGTCCTTCCCAGCACATAATGAGAATATAGACCAGTCTGTCGTGTCACTTTGATACTTCATCCCTCCGACCCCGAATGTGCTCAACAAAGAAGGCAACTGAAAGAGGAGATGCAACAATAAACTCAATAATCCCCCCAAAACCCTCCCCCCTCCCACTAACAAGGTGTGTGGTGGCGACTCAAATGGAGAAGACTAGATATATGGCTGGGCATCTGAGTTGGGCGTTAGAACTGGAAGAGATGCATGTCTCTAACAGTCGGGGGGCAGACCGCCAGCGGCAGCCCCCGTGTAAGGAAGGTGACTAATGGACCCCACTTGTATTCAAAGCATTTGTAATCGTCACAGAATATATCCGCCATTCTTTCTAGGCAAAGGAGTTTCCACAGGCGGCCATGCCATAGTGAGATGGAGGGAGCCGTCTTCTTCTTCCACGCGGCAGCAATTGTTATCTTCGCAGCCCCTATACATGTCCACATGATGGCCTTATCGGCCCTAGTCTGGTGTGTTAGCGAGGGATCTCGAAGACATAGTAGGACCCCTTCCATGGTGGTTGGTATGGGATACCTCAACATAGTTTTGAGTTGGGCTAGGATTTCTTCCCAGAAAGGACATAGTGGGACAATCCCACCAGATGTGTTGGAAGTCCCCCAGGAGTCCACACCCCCTCCAACACCTGTCTGACGAGTTTGGAAAGATACGTTTAAGTTTCGCGAAGTAGAGGTACCAGTCCATTAGAGTCTTAAAATGTGCTTCCCTGAGTTCCAGAGAGTGATTACATTTCGATATATCCGACCAGAGTGCTGTCCATTCTACGTCTTGTATTTCGCGTTGTAGTAGGCCCTCCCACATAGACATGTACCTCGGGGACGTGGTGTGTGAAGAAGAGAGTAGGTAGTCATAGAGGAAGGAGATCACACCCTTCATTGACCCCACTGTTCTCACGTACCTCTCAAACCCTGTTTTCTCCCTTGTGGCGTTATCCCGTATGTGAGGAGAGCACCCAATGTCGTAATTGCAGGTAGTGGAAGCGTTCCTCTGGGGGTAAGTGGAAGTCCCGTCTACAGTTATCAAAGGTTAAGATGTCATGATTGTGGAAGAGGTGATCAAGCATAAGGCAGCCCCCCTCTCTCCAGGCATCGAATGGGCCCTCATGTAGGGCTGGCGGAAAGGCCGGGTTGAAGTGGATCGGGGTGTAAGGGGATGGGTATGTGGTCCACGCATCATTCCCCGTTAGGGAGTCCCATACCTTTAAAACCGTGCGGTGGGTGTGCTAATGTATGCGTTTGCCGGGCGGTCCTTCTTGTGTTTCCAGATCAGATCCCACACCGTCCTCCCCGCCACCCCCCTATCCATGTGGAGCCAGTGTTTCCCTGACTCCCGTTTAAACCATTCTGTCACAATCCTCAATTGCGCCGCTTTATAATAGAGACCGATGTCAGGCAGTCCCACCCCACCTTTGGATCTAGGTTTCCGCAGGATGGAGAAAGATAGTCGGGCCCGCCCCCCCTGCCATATAAACTGTGTAAGGAAGGATTTAATCGTGGGCAGAAAAGTCGAATCTAAGTCTATGGGCAAGGCTTGAAAAAGATACAGGAATTTGGGCAACAGGGTCATCTTGACTGCATGAATGCGACCAAGCCAGGAGATGAATAGCGGTTTCCACCGTTTAAGATCATTCTGAAATCGGAGGAGCGTTGGTGGGAAATTGGCCTTGTAGAGCCCCTCTACTCGGGGTGTCAGTTGGATCCCCAGGTATTGGAGAGAATGGCCCGACCATTGGAGGGGGGATTGTGATTGGATAGCGCGCACTTCGTCGTCAGGGAGGGTGAGGTGGAGTAGAGATGACTTCGCGAGGTTGACCTTAAAACCCGCTACAACTTCAAATTTAGCTAATTCCAATTGTAGGGCAGAGAGTGATTGTGCCGGCTCTGCGAGAGTCAGGAGAACATCGTCCGCAAAGAGCGAGATTTTATGCTCATCCCCTCCAAAGGGAATGCCCTGTATGTCTACATTGTTACGGATGGACATTGCGAGGGGTTCAATACTCAATGCAAAAAGCAGGGGTGATAGGGGGCACCCCTGCCTGGTGCCTCTCGTAAGGGAGAACTGAGCCGACAGAACTCCATTGACCTGGACACGGGGCTGTGAGTAGTTGGCATTGATCATGCGGATGAAGCCATCTGCGAAGCTGAAGGCCCGCAGGACCCGGAATAGGAATGCCCAGTCCACCCGATCAAACGCCTTTTCGGCGTCCAGTCCCACCAAGGCTGCTGGAATCTTCTGTTTGCTAGCTTTCTCAATTAGGTGAATGGTACGCCTAATATTGTCGTGAGTTTGTCTCCCTTGGATAAAGCCAGACTGATCGGGGTGGATCAGATCTGGCATCAGATCTTGCAGCCGTTTGGCGAGAATGGTGGAATACAGTTTCGCATCTAGATTCAGGAGAGCGATTGGACGGTAAGATGGACAAAGTTGGACATCCTTTCCAGGCTTGGGGATGACCGTGACGACTGCTTCGGCAATGGAGGGGGGTCACCTCTCCCGTCTCGGCCATCCGATTAAAGAGGCTCGTGAGGTGCAGTATGAGATCTGGGGCAAACGTTTTATAGAAGAGGGCCGTGAGGCCGTCTGGCCCAGGGGCTTTATGAATTTTAAGAGCAGAGATGGCCGAGCTCACTTCGTCCCGAGTGATGGGAGCCGAGAGAAGCTCATTCGTAGCTGGTGCGATTCGGGGGAACCGTAGGGCCCGAAGGTAGCTATCCTGCAGGGCTGCATCTCTGATATCTGCAGTGTATAGCGATTTATAAAATGCCCCAAATATGTCTGCTTTCTCTCTATCGGCATGAGTCAAAACATTATTCTTATCTCGTATGCCCCAATATACTCCCTTTCTCGCTTTACTCACAATTGCCGTGCTAGGTGTTTGCCAATCTTGTTCCCTTGAGAGTAGGAAGCATGGCGCAATTTCAGGAGGGTGTATTCTGCCCTGTTATTATAGATCGCTTTCAATTTCCCGCGCAGAGATGTGAGAGCCCGCAGTGTTATTCTGGAGGGATTAGCCTTTTCCGCCTTCTCTAGCTCTTTCTCCAGGTCCTCCCGCTCCCTCGCCCGTTGTTTATTCAAGCTGGAGTTGAGTGCTATACATTTCCCTCGGAGGACTGCCTTGAAGGCGTCCTAGGTGGTACCCGGGGAGGTGTCTTCCGGTTTATTTATCTGAAAGTATTCTGTGATTGCTTCCCGTAGTTCGGTACGCAACACGCTATCGCGGGTGAGAGAGATCGGGAAGTACCATTTAGGAGTGGAAGTCGGGGAAGAGCCCCATTGTAAGCATATTGATAGGGGACAATGATCCGAGATAGCGAGGGGGAAAATCTTAGCCTCCGTAAGCTTGCCCACTAGTCGCTGATTGATAAAAATATAGTCCAATCGGGAGTGTGTGTGGTGCACATGTGAATAAAATGTATAATCTCTGCGCCAGGCATCCCGCAGACCAAAGTCCTGCAGTCTTTGTTTAATGGTCGCAGGGAAGGATCCCGTTTCGGATCTGTGAGATTGTGTACTGTCGATGTCAGGCTGCCAGGTGAGATTGAAATCCCCTAAGAGAATCGTCGGTCCCTCCACAAAGTGCTCCATTTTATCGAGTAAGGAGTTCAAAAAGCTAGTCTGGCCCGTGTTCAGCGCATATGCTACTATAAAAGTGCAGAGTGTGCCCCTTCACCATGACCATCCTTCCTTCCCTATCTGACTGAATATCTAACGGTTGGAATTTCGTTGAGGCATGAAACAGCAGTGCCACCCCCCTATGCTTAGTATGTGCTGAGGATCTATAAATAAGTGGATATGATTTATGTTTGAGTCGTAATTCGTCTGTTTTCTGTAGGTGTGTCTCTTGGAGAGCCACTATATCAAAATGGTGGTCTATGATGTACTTCCAAACCTTTTGTCTCTTCTGAGGGGAGTTGAGGCCCCTAACGTTCCACGAGGCTATAGCGATTACCATCTTTCCCAGTGGGGCCCCCTCCTCCCTCGGTTATCGTCGTGCCTTCGTGTCTGACCATCCAGCCTCGTGAGATGAGAGACCCCCGGACTCTGCAGTAGACTAGTAACATTTGCTCTCTCCCCCATGTGTTGAATGAATGGAAAGTGCCACCACCACACCCAAAACCCACCCCCTCCCCGAACCCCTAAAAGAAAGAGGAAAAACATAGTCCCCAACAATACCAACAGGAACAAGCGTCGAGTGGAAGATGGATTCTCGACTATAGGCGAAGCCACCCACTCAGGTGGGTGTTCGGATGGCATGACCAGTGGTCCCGGCCGCTACCATCTCGGGAACTCTTCAGAATTGCAGATCGCTGAGTGAGAAGCACAAGTTACTAACTTGTGTAACGATATATCTGTAAGAGACAGTAGTTAGTGACAGATTCCTTACCTTAGAATATCCCCCGGCGTCAGGCTGGATCCGGAAAGTTTTTGCGTAGCAGTACCCTTGCGCGTCGGTAGGCGGCGTCATGCGGCTCCGCGTCCGTCGTTGGCATCGTGATCGCCGGGATGACGTCAGTTCTGTACACGACTTTCCGCGCCAGGAACGCAGAGCCATGCAAGAAGCTGACATAGGTGTCTGAAAAATACTAGGGCCCTGAAAGGGATGTCCTTAACCCTAGAAATCAGTTCGCAGAACGGGAGGATGGGTGGGGCGGTAAGAATCTGTCACTAACTACTGTCTCTTACAGATATATCATTACACAAGTTAGTAACTTGTGCATCTGAAAGAGACACGTTAGTGACAGATTCCTTACCTTAGAATAGATACCCCAGCAATACCAACCCCGGTGGTGGGTCTGCGAACAAAGATCAGACAAGGAAGTCCTGGAGGACAGAACGGCCAAAGAAGCCGTCCCTCCGGACCTGACTGTCAAGGCAGTAATGCTTTGTAAACGTGTGCAGCGAGGCCCACGTAGCTGCCTGACAGATAACCGGCAGCGGAACACCGCGGCCCAAGGCCGTGGTAGCAGCCGTTGCCCTGGTGGAATGGGCACGCAGCCCAACAGGAGGCTCCTTCTTAGCCAAAGAATAGCAGGCCTTGATGCACAAGGTAACCCAGCGGGAGATGGTTCGTTTGTGCACCGCCCGACCTTTTTGGCGCCCACGTAGCCAACAAAGAGCTGGTCATCCACCCGGAAGTGTTTTGTGCGGTCGATATAGAAGGAGAGCGCACGTTTTGGGTCCAGACGGTGGAGCCTCTCTTCCTCTCTGGAAGGATGCGGAGGCGGAAAGAAGGTAGGCAAAGTGATGGTCTGCCCAATGTGGAAGGCAGTAACCACCTTTGGCAAGAAGGACGGACGCGTCCGAAGAACAACCTTGTCTGGATGAACAGACAGAAAGGGAGGTTTGCAAGATAGAGCCTGGAGCTCACTCACCCGCTGAGCGGAGGTGATGGCCACCAGAAAGGCTGTCTTCAGAGTCAGAAGACGAAGAGGACAGTTATGTAGAGGCTCAAAGGAGCGCACATTAAAAAGGTAAGAACCAAGTTCAAGTCCCACTGAGGCATCACAAACGGAACAGGAGGGAAGAGGTGTGTAATGCCTTTTAAGAACCTGTTAACAACAGGGGACTTGAAAAGGAGGGCTGATCAGGGAGTCTGAGGAAGGCCGAGATAGCACAAAGATAACCCTTGATGGGTACCCAGGGCAGAACCCTGTTGGGCCAGAGAAAGAAGGAACAGAAGAACCTCAGAAAGAGGGGCAGAAAGGGGATTCACAGCCTTTGCTGTGCACCATGCCACAAATTTGTTCCACCTGCAGGCGTATACCACCTTAGTGGAGGGACGCCTGGCTGCCAGAATCACATCACAAACTTCGGGAGGCAAGTCGAAAGGAATCAACTGCCGCCGCTCAATCTCCACGCAAGCAGGTGTAGACTGGACAGGTTCGGGTGGAGGACCGTCCCCTGCTGCTGCGACAGAAGATCCTCCCGAAGAGGCAGACGGATCGGGGATCTACGCTCATACTGAGTAGCTCGGGATACCAAACTCTTCGAGCCCAGTCCGGAGCCACAAGGATGACTTGGGCCCGGTCGTGCCGAATCTTCTTCAACACTCTGGGCAGAAGTGGTATAGGCGGAAAGGCGTACAACAGACCGCAACTCCACTCGCGACGAAGCGTCGCCGAGCGAGTGCCGCCTTGGAAATTCCAACGCGCAGAACTGATGACATTGCGCGTTCTCTTCGGTGGCGAATAGATCTAACCAAGGCTCTCCCCATTGTAGAAAGAGTCCTTGCGCCACTTCCGAGTGAAGACGCCATTCGTGATCCATCATGCACCTGCGGCTGAGTTTGTCCGCCCTGGCGTTCAGGGAACCTGCCAGGTGTTGAACCATCAGGAACATGCCCTGATGTTCCAGCCATGTCCAGAGGCGCAGAGCCTCCTGACAGAGGGTCCACGACACCACCCCGCCCTGTTTGTTGCAGTACCACATGGCGGTGGTGTTGTCTGTGAACACCTGCACTACCTTCCCTTTGACAGAGGAAGGAATGCCTTGAGTGCAAGTCGGATCGCCCGGAGCTCCAGAAGATTGATATGGAGCCGGGACTCCGCCGGAGACCAGAGGCCTCTGATCTCCGCCTCTCCCATGTGACCGCCCCATCCCAGAAGGGACGCGTCCGTCACAACTGTGTGCTCTGGCTGGGGAAGGGAGAGGATCTGCCCATGACCCATTGCCGGTTCGAGAGCCACCACTGCAACTGTTTTGCAGTCCCTCCGAGATCTGGACGTGATCGGACAGGTTGCCCTGGTGCTGCGCCCACTGGAACTTCAGGTCCCACTGCAGAGCCCGCATATGCCATCTGGCATGATCGACCAGCAGGATGCAGGAGGCCATGAGGCCCAGCAGCCTCAGGGTCATCCGTACCGAAACCCAGGATAAAGGCTGAAAGATCGGAATCATAGCCTGAATATCCCGGACTCGCCGTTCGGGAGGATAGGCCCGAAACTGCGTCATGTCCAGAACTGCTCCGATGAAAAGCAGCTGTGGAGAAGGAATCAGATGCGACTTCGGCACATTGATGGAGAACCCCAGCGAGTGCAGGAGTTCGGCCGTAGTCTGGAGGTGGAGACGACTGCCTGGGACGAGCCCGCCTTCAGCAGCCAGTCGTCGAGGTAGGGGAAGACCGAAACTCCCTGCCCGGCGCAGATGAGCTGCGACCACCGCCATCACTTTCGTGAACACCCGAGGGGCGCTGGTAAGGCCAAAGGGGAGCACGGTGAACTGAAAATGCTCGAGGCCTACCGTGGAACCGAAGGTAACGCCGGTGGGCGGCAGGACGGGGATGTGGAAATAGGCGTCCTGCAAGTCCAACGCTACCAACCAGTCTCCAGGGTCGAGGGCAGTCAAGACCTGAGCTAGGCTGAGCATCCTGAACTTCTCCTTCCGGAGGAAGCGATTGACGTTCCGGAGGTCCAAGATAGGACGCATGTCCTCCTTGTCCTTTTGGGCACCAGGAAGTAGTGGGAGTAGCAACCACGCCCTACTTCTGGGGTCGGAACATGCTCGATGGCCCTCTTGGCCAAGAGGGCCGTGACTTCCTTCTGCAGAAGTACTACAGTGATCCCCTGACATGCAGTGGAATTGAGGTGGCATGGCTGGGGGATGGTCTCGAAGGGGAGGGAGTAGCCCCTTCGGACAATGTCCAAGACCCACCTGTCCGAGGTGATGGGACGCCAGTGGTGAAGGTGATGGCGGACCCTGCCCCCTACTGGCGTGCTGTGCACCCGAAAGGAGGGACTAGGAGGGCTTGGAGGCCGTGGACGGGTTGGAGGTGGTGGCCTGACCCGCACGCTGAGTTGCCCGAACCGCCACGGCGGTATCCACGTCCTCGGCCACGCGAAGACGCTGCTGCGCGGGCCGGTGGCTGGGCTGCTGACGTGACTGGGCGCCCTTCCGTGGCCACGATAGGGGCGAAAAGCAGAAGGTAGCGGAGGGCGTGTAGCAGAAAGGCCCAGGGACCTGGCAGTAGCCCGTGAGTCCTTAAAACGCTCCAACGCATGGTCTGCTTTGGAACCAGAAAGACCGACCATCAAAGGGCATGTCCATGAGTGTATTCTGGACATCACCCGAAAACCAGTGGTTCTCAGCCAGGCGTGGCGACGCAGCGCCACCGTCGTTGCAACAGATCTGCCCAGCGAGGTCGGCGGTATCAAGGCTCACAACGTATGGTGTATTTGGCCGCATCCCCTTCCTTCCGCAATGGCGCGGGTAAGCAGTGTCTGGACCTCCTCAGAACACTGGGGCAAAACAGTCGCCACCGAATCCCACAAGGAGTGGGTATATCGGCCCAAAAGACAAGCGGTGTTGATGGACCGCAAGCCAAATTGATCCAGGCGTTTGGATTCCCTATCCGGAGGGGCGGTAGGGAAGGCGGTTTGGGAAGCCCAGGCTTGGACAACCAAGCTCTCAGGAGTGGGGTGGACAGAGAGAAACAAGGGGTCGCCCGGAGCTGGGCGATGGCGTCGGACACGTTCCTATCCACAGGAGCCCCTGTGTTGGGCTTGGACCAGGCGCCAAAGAACGCCAGTGAGTGCATCGTTGAACGGCAGCACAGTCTCCAAGGAGGAGGCTGCTCGGCTGAAGCACTTCTGTCAAGAGAGTAGTCTTGACCGCCACAGTAGGGAGTCGGAGATGTAGGCTCCAGCTGCCCTACGCAACACCGTTACAAAATTGGCTCCCTCCTCTGTAGCCACGGGAGGAGACAGCATGTCAGTGGGAAGTATCTAGACCACTGGCATCCCCTAGTTCCTCTGCCCAGTCCTCATCATGCTGGACACTGTTGTGCCAGAGGGTCCTCAGACACCTCCCAGTCCTCCTGGTCCTCCTCCGGTTCAAAATAAGGAGGAGGAGGAGGGACATTTGGGACCCAAGGTCTCATCGGCGCTGGAACCGGCGTCGATCCGGCTCCATGTCCGGAGCCGGAGAGTAGATGCGGGACGACGCCGCCCGGAGCCCCGGGCGGCGTCAGGAACTGCACCGGGAGACATCGGCGCCGGCGGAGGCGTCGTCAGGTCGACCGGCGCCGATGGGGTTGCGGTACCACCGGAGCCGGGATCGAGGCCGGGGCCGAAGCCGGAGCCGACCGAGGCTGGAGGCACGAGCGACGCCGGGACCGGAGTCGTCGGCGACGCCGCAGCCCCATCAGACTCGCGGGGCCCGAAGGCGCACCGGAGGGACCTTGAGGCCCGAAGAGGCGGGCCATGGCCGACAGGAATTCCTGCATTGGGCCGGATCCGCCCCGAACCCGGGAAGGACGGGTGATTGCGGGGCGACTCCACAGGCATGCCCGGGCCGCGCGGGGTGGGGACGGTGCCGGGAGGGGCCTCAGCCGAGTCGTGAGACCGGCGAGGCGAAGTCCTAGAGCGATGATGCTTTTGGACTTCTTGTGTCTAGACTTGCCGGACGACGAAGACTTGGATCCCGACGACCAGGCGAGGACTCCGCGACTCGACCCTCGACCTCTCACGCGACCGGGACTCGAGGTAGGCGCGGAGCCGACTGCCGGGCCTCGAGGAGCTTTCGAGACCGCCCGCAAAGCTTTCGGTTTAGGGACCGGCAGTCGGAACACGTACTTCGTGTCGTGGTCTCGCCCGAGGCAGAAGAGACACTCCAGATGCGGGTCTGTGATGGACATCATCCGAGCACAGGCATCGCAACGTTTAAAGCCGGGCATCCCTACGACACCTTGGAGTCGATATGAAAGAAACAGTGAAAAATTCACCAAAAAAGTTAGTCAAAAAATGACTAGGCACTGCTCTTCCCGGATCTGCGCTTGCTGGCGCGGAAAAAGAAGAACTGACGTCCAGCGCGCAGGGGCGGCGCTCTGAGTACTGCTCTGCGACGCCATCCCGGCGATCACGACGCCGACGACGGACGCGGAGCCGCACGACGCCGCCTACCGACGCGCAAGGGTACTGCTATGCAAAAACTTTCCGGATCCAGCCTGACGCCTGGGGATATTCTAAGGTAAGGAATCTGTCACTAACGTGTCTCTTTCAGATAATCTCTGTTAAGTAGCACTGGTCGATCCTGATCAGCTCAAAGGTCATCAGTGAGGTACCCCGCTACACAGGCAAGTGTCTGAGGCAGGAGTTCTGGGGTAAACGTGTGCACATTGGTGACCTCTCGAGCGCCCAGGCAACCCGAGCCAGGGGGGCCCCCACTCCGGTGATAGCATTGTATCCAGGCCGCCTGTCGCGACGCCGCAGAGCGCTCGACATCAATGGTGTGTGAACCACCTTAAATCATTGCAGCTTCCTAGGGTTACTTGTGGCCTCCCTTCGGACTGGTGGTCCATCGCGGTGCCTCAGTGCCGGTTCGGCCGCCCCCCCCGGGCGTGTCTCGCGGTGTCTCAGATTCAGCAAGAGGGAGGCCCAGCAGCTTCAGGCCTTCTGCAACTCGGTAACGTGACGTTGCTTATTGTTATAGTCAAAACTCAGGCCAAAGGGATAGGTCCATCGATATCGAACATGATCTTCACGGAGCTTTGACGTGATGGGCCTGAACTGTTGGCGTCTCGCCAGGGTGGCAGGAGCCAGGTCTTGATAGACGCTGCACGTGTGACCCTGGAAGGATATGGAGCTCTTTTTCCGGGCGGCTTGGAGGATCTCTTCTTTTACCTTATAGGAATGGAACTTAGCAAGTACGTCCCGTGTCCTCCTCCGTTCCCCAGTGATTTGACCTCCGACTCGGTGCGCCCGCTCCAATTTAATCTTGAGTATTTTCGGGCTTAGTATCTCTGCAAACAGACCCTCAAGAAAGGACGTGAGATCCGGCCCTTCCGCTCCTTCCTCCAAGTCTCTGAGTCTGATGTTGTCCCGTCTCGCCCTATTTTCCAAATCTTCGGTTTTCAATTGGGTAAGGTAGAGTTGGTTTTGGAGATCGCGGATGTGGTCATGTGCAGCCATGGTTTTCTGTGCTACATCCTGGGTCTGTGTCTCCAAGTCTACCACCCTCGTGCCCACCGAGTCCACGTCCTGCTGCAGCGTGACTAAGCGGCCATTGAGATCCGCCCTCAATTGCTCAATGGAAGCCTTAATGTCCTGGCTAAGCTCTGCCCGCAGCTCTGATTTAAAGTCTCTTAGGGAAGCCATGAGGTCGGCTTTCTTGAGGGCCATGGCGTCTGTAGGGTCGTCACCGTCCTCTGGGTGCCGTTTAGCCGCGGGAGGAAAAAAGTTGGAAACCTTGTTAGAGACCTTGGGTAGTGTCCTCTTCGGCGGCATAGGGGCGAGACCCCCCGTACCCTATCGTCTCACTCCAGGCCTCGAGGGTGTGGTCCGTGTGGGAAGTGAGCTCTGCAGTGCAGCGTAAGCCCCGCAGCTATCCTCGTATCAAGAGCAGCAGTAGCGTCGCCAGGCACCGCTCAGTCCAGATAGCCCTTCAGAGCGTGCATAGAAGATATGGTGAGGCAATCCAGGTCGATCCCAGGCGTGGAGCCGCAGCCAGCGTTGTGGGGGGAACCTAGAGTATGGGGGATATCCCCACGGAGGCCAGGATCGTCTCCGCATCGGGCGCCATCTTAAGGTCAGGCATGGAGTTTCCCCAGGGGCCCAGGCGCTCAAACTCGCGGGAGAAGCTTTCTAGCCGCAGTCCCCTCGTACCTGGAGAGCGGCCTTTCCCGATGCAGCCGATGGGGGTGTGGAGAGGTGGAGGATCGCTAGTCTCGCCCCCGTCGTGTTGTGGATCAGCCCAAAGGGCCACACCGCGGCTCCGTGTGACACGCTGCGGATCCCCCGAGCCTTGCAGCCGCAGATAGTAGCAGGAGGGCCTCTCATCCGACCGGACGTGATCTCCATCCAGCAGCGGGTCCTCCCCGTGCCTCACTCAGGAGCGGCATCCTCCGAAAGTCGCGAGGCTGGCGGGCGCCATTTGCGGGAGAGCCCTACCGGAGGTCCGACAAGGCCTCGAGGTCGCCCGGTGCAGAGGTGCCTGGAATGGCGTCGCTGGAGCCCCGGTCACAGTTTCCTGATGTGCCTTGACCGGTGAGCCATCGCAGGATCAGTTTTCCCGTTGCATCGGCGACCTTAGATAGCAGCTGGGATCCCGAGAAACAGGCGTGGGCCGGGAGCCGAGACGGGCTACGACCGCTCGGCCATCTTGCTCGGCCACGCCCCCTTTTACAATTTTTAATACATTTTTTGGGCAAAATTCACATTCCTTGACTGAATGTGAACCTGTGAGACAGATTCACACAGACCATTGAAGGGTCTAAGGCAATTTTTCTCCTTCCACAAGAAAGGCACTTTACAAAACGTAAAGGCACAGTGCTGGCAAAAAGGAGGAAGTCAAGGGTAAAACACCCCTAAACTGTATTCTAGCACTAAAGAACAAGTCACTTACCTTCGGTAAAGCATTATCTGGTAGAGACTATCTAGCTGCAGATTCCTTTCCTTTGAATTCCCAGGCGTTCGGCTGGATCCGGAAATTTTTGCTGAGTAATACCCCTTGCTCGCGGCATCGGGTGGCTCCATTTGGCTCCGCGTGACGTCGTCCGTGTTGGCAGCGTCGGTTATGACGTCGCGGTACCTATAGAGGCGCCACCCAGGCGTGCAGACGTCAGTACTTTTCGTTTTTCCACGCCAGTAGCGCAGAGCCACGAAATAACTGACGTAGCCGTGTGCAAAACTAGGGCCTTGAATAGGGGGAATAACCCTAGCCCTAGAACATTAGTCCGCAAAACAAGGAGGCATGGGTGGGGCTGTAAGGAATCTGCAGCTTGATAGAGTCTCTACCAGATAATGCGTTACCGAAGGTAAGTAACTTGTTCATCTGATAGAGACTTCTAGCTGCAGATTCCTTACCTTTGAATTAGATACCCAAGCCATACCATCCCGGCGGTGGGCTGCGGACCAATTTGCTAAACTAGGAAGTCCTGCAGGACCGAGCGAGCAAAATGCCTGTCCCTGCGGACCTGACCTTCCAAACAATAGTGTTTTGCAAACATGTGCAAAGATGCTCACGTTGCAGCTTGACATATGTCTTGCACAGGGACACCCCGAGCCAAGGCCGTAGTCGCAGCCTTTCTCCTGGTGGAATGGGCCCTTAATCCCTCAGGGGGGTGCTGCTTCGCCAGGCCGAAGCAGATCTTGAGAAATGGTCCTTTTCTGCACTGCCCTTCCCTTCTTCACTCCCACGTCCCCCCCAAAGAGTTGGTCGTCCACCCGGAACTCTTTAGTGCGGTAAAGGTAGAACGACAATGCTCTTTTTGGGTCCAGACGGTGGAGACACTCCTCTTCTTTAGAGGGATGCAGGGGAGCAAAGAAGGTGGACAAAGTGATGGACTGACCCAGATGGAATGGGGTCACAACTTTTGGCAAAAAGAAGCCCTGGTGCAAAGCACCACCTTTTCCGGAAAGGACATAAGATAAGGAGGCGAACAAGATAACGCCTGCAACTCACTCACCCTCCGGGCCGATGTAATCGCCACTAAGAAAATTGTGCAGAGGCTCAAATGGAGCACACATCAGGTAGGTGAGGACCAAATTAAGGTCCCACTGTGGCATCACAAAGGGCGTAGGTGGAAACAGGTGGGAAACAACCTTTAGAACGCATGCATTACATCGCATGCCATTAGATCGCGGTTTTTACAACGAAAGTCGCTACAACGATTGCACTGGAGGGCGCTATAGGATCAAGGAGTAGCTTAAATTACTATCCAACAGCTTACCTACTGTACGTAGGCTGGAGCTCGGAATAGTAAATTAAACTACTCCTAAGTCCAGCGCTTCCAACGCAAGTCGTTGTAACGACTTGCGTTGTTAAAACCGCGATCTAATGGCATGCGATGTAATGCATGCGTGGTATCGTCATACATCCAAACAGGTGAGCCAGCCCTTTTAGGAATCTATGCACAATGGGAGTTTTAAAGCACAAGTTACTACTTGTGTAACGATATATCTGAAAGAGACATTAGTTAGTGATAGATTCCTTACCTTAGAATATCCCCAGGCATCAGACTGGATCCGGAAACTTTTGCTAGCAGTACTCCTGCGCGCCAGTAGGTGGCGTCGTGCGGCTCCGCGTCCGTTGCTGACGTCGTAAGTGGCGAGATGACGTCACGGAGACTACTTAGGCGCCACCCATGCTGGCTGACGTCAGTTCTGTACACGACTTTCCGCGCCAGGAACGCAGAGCCATGCCAGAAACTGACCACTGGTGCCATGAAACTAGGGCCCTAAAAGGGATGACCTTAACCTTAGAAATCAGTTCGCAGAACGGGAGGATGGTGGGCGGTAGGAATCTATCACTAACTAATGTCTCTTACAGATATATTGTTACACAAGCAGTAACTTGTGCATCTGAAAGAGACACGTTAGTGATAGATTCCTTACCTTAGAATAGATACCCCAGCAATACCAACCCCAGTGGTGGGTCTGCGAACAAGATTACACCAGAAAGTCACAGAGAACAGAACGGCCAAAGAAGCCGCTCTCCGGACTTGACTATCAAGGCAGTAATGCTTGGTAAACGTGTGCAGCGAGCTCCACGTAGCTGCCTGACAAATGTCCTGCAAGGAACGCCGCGTCCCAAGGCAGTAGTGGCTGCCGTCGCCTGGTGGAATGGGCACGCAGCCCCACAGGAGGCTCTTCTTAGCCAACGAGTAACAGGCTTTGATGCAGAGAACGACCCACCGGAGAGATGGTCCGCTTGTGCACGGCCCGACCTTTTTGGTGCCCACGTAGCCAACAAAGAGCTGGTCATCCACCCGGGAACTGTTGCGTGCGCTTCAGGTAGAACGAGAGCGCACGTTTTGGGTCCAGACGGTGGAGCCTCTCCTCCTCTTTTGAAGGATGCGGGAGGCGGAAAGAAGGTGGGCAAAGTGATGGTCTGCCCGATGTGGAAGGGGCGTAACAACCTTTGGCAAGTAAGAAGGATCGGGTCCTTAAAACCACCTTGTCCGGATGAACAGAAAGGAAAGGAGGTTTGGAAGAAAGAGCCTGGAGCTCACTCACTCTTCTGGCAGAGGTGATAGCTACCAGGAAAGCCATCTTGAGAGTGAGAAGACGCAAGGGACAGGTATGAAGGGGCTCAAGGGAGCGCACATCAGATATGTCAAGACAAGGTTTAAGTCCCATTGAGGCATAATGAACGGCACGGGAGGAAACGTGCGTAATGCCTTTCAAGAAACGGTTAACAACCGGGACTTAAAAAGAGAAGGCTGATCTGGAAGCCGGCGTAAAGGCGGAGATGGCCGAAAGATAACCTTGATAGTGCCCAGAGCAGAGAGACCCTGCTGGGCCAAAGAAAAAGGAACAGAAGGACCTCGGAAAGAGGGGGCAGAAAGGGGATCCACAGCCTTAGCTGTGCACCATGCCACAAACTTGTTTCACCTTGCAGGCGTATACCGCTTTAGTGGAGGGACGCCTGGCTGCCAGAATGACATCACAGACTTCCGGGGGAAGATCGAAGGCTGTCAACTGCCGCCGCTCAATCTCCACGCATGGAGGTGGAGGCTGGACAGGTTCGGGTGGAGGACCGTCCCCTGCTGCTGCGACAGAAGATCCTCCCGAAGAGGCAGACGGATCGGGGATCGATCGCCATGTTGAGTAGCTCGGGATACCAGTACCTTCGTGCCCAATCCGGAGCCACAAGGATGACTTGGGTCCGGTCGCGCCGAATCTTCTTCAGCACTCTGGGCAGAAGTGGTATAGGCGGAAAAGGCGTACAACAGACCGCAACTCCACTCGCGACTTAAAAGCGCCGCCGAGCGAGTGCCGCCTTGGAAATTCCAACGCGCAGAACTGATGACATTGCGCGTTCTCTTCGGTGGCGAATAGATCTAACCAAGGCTCTCCCCACTGCAGAAAGAGACCTTGCGCCACGTCCGAGTTCAGAGGCCATTCGTGATCCATCAAGCACCGGCGGCTGAGTTCGCCCGCCCTGGTGTTCAGAGAACCTGCCAGGTGTTGAACCACCAAGGTAATGCCTTGACGTTCCAGCCAAGTCCAGAGGCGCGAGAGCCTCCTGACAGAGGGTCTCACGACCCCACCTCCCGCTTGTTGCAATACCACATGGCGGTGGTGTTGTCCGTGAACACCTGCACTACACTTCCCGGACAGAGGGAAGGAATGCCTTCAGTGCAAGCCGGATCGCCCGAAGCTCCAAAAGATTGATATGGAGCCGGGACTCGCCCGGAGACCAGAGGCCTCTCTGATCTCCGCCTTCCCAAGTGGCCACCCCATCCCAGGAGGGACGCATCCGTCACCACTGTGTGCTCCGGTTGGGGAAGGGAGAGGGATCTGCCATTGACCCAATCGCGATTCGTGAGCCACCACTGCAATTGTCGTGCAGTGCCCTCCGAGATCTGGACATGATCGGACAGGTTGCCCTGATGCTGTGCCCACTGGAACTTCAAGTCCCACTGCAGAGCCCGCATATGCCATCTGGCATGCTGCACCAGCAGGATGCAGGAGGCCATCAGGCCCAGGAGCCGG
Organism: Calotriton arnoldi; assembly: GCA_963921515.1. Classification (NCBI taxonomy): domain Eukaryota; kingdom Metazoa; phylum Chordata; class Amphibia; order Caudata; family Salamandridae; genus Calotriton; species Calotriton arnoldi. The sequence goes on along the minus strand of CAWUFW010005081.1, from coordinate 1,362,648 downwards.
AGGGTCATCCTGACTGAAACCCAGGATAGAGGCTGAAAGATCGGAATCATAGCCTGAATATCCCGGACTCGCTGCTCGGGAGGATAAACCCCGAAACAGCTGCCGAATCCAGAACCGCTCCGATGAAGGGGAGCTTCTGAGAGGGACTCAGGTGCGACTTCTGGCACGTTGATGGAGAACCACAGCAAATGCAGGAGGTCGGCCGTAGTCTGAAGGTGGGCGACGACTGACTGGGGCGAGCCCGCCTTCAACAACCAGTCGTCGAGGTAGGGGAAGACTGACACCCCTGACATGCGCAGATGAGCTGTGGCCACCGTCATCACCTTGGCCAAGAGGGCCGGGACTTCCTGCAGGAGAAGTGCCAAGTGGTCCCCCGACATGCGGTGGAACTGAGGTGGCATGGCTGGAGGGGTGGACTGGAAGGAAGTGCGTAACTCTTGCGGATGATCTGCAACACCCACTTGTCCGAAGTGATAGCGTGCCAGTGGGAGAGATGAAGGCGGACTCCTGCCACCCACTGGGCGTGGGAATGCCCTACAAGGCTCGGATTAGGAAGGTTTGGCGGCCGGGCGGCGGGGGCGGAGGGTGGACTGACCCCACGCTGATTCCCAGATCCGCCTGCGGAAACCGCGACCGCGCTGAGGCTGGTTCTGCGCAGGCTTGCTGGAAAGAACGTGCCTGGGCGCCCCTCCCGTTGCCACGAAAGAAACAAAACCCAGGAGTGGCTGGGCTTTTCGTGGAAAGACCTAAGGTCTTGGCCGTGGCCCGCGAGTCCTTAAAACGCTCCAGCGCACTGCCGGCCTTATCGCCAAACAGGCGAGTGCCATCAAAGGGCATGTCCATGAGTGAGTTTTGGACATCTGGCGAGAACCCGGTAGATCTGAGCCAGGCGTGGCGACGAAGCGCCACAGTCGTAGAAATCGCTCTACCTAAGGAGTCAGCGGTGTCTAAACCACACCGAATGACGAACTTAGCCGCACCTTTACCTTCCACAATGGCTTGGGACAATACAGCTTGGGTCTCCTCAGGACACTGAGGTAACACCTGCGCAACTGTGTCCCACACCGCGTGGGAATAGCGGCCCAAGAGGCAGGCGGTATTCACTGACCGCAGCCCCAAGCTGGCCGAAGAGAACAAACGCTACCGAACTGTTCCAGCTTCTTAGAGTCCCAGTCCGGCGGAGCCGTGGGAAAGGCACTCTGCGACGCCGATGCTTGGATGACCAGACTCTCAGGCGTAGGATGAGTGGTCAAAAAGCGGGGTCACCCGGCGCCGGGCGATGACGCCTGGCGACATTCTTATCCACTGGGGCCCCAGTGGATGGCCGCGACCAAGTGCCCAGCAAGACATCGGTAAGGGCGCGTTAAACGGAAGCAGGGCTCCGACGAGGTGGTCGCCGTCTGGAGCACCTCAGTAAGGAGGTTAGTTTTGAGGGCCACCATAGGGAGATCAAGGTTGAGGACCTCAGCTGCCCGACGGAGCACCATCGTGTAGGAGGCGCCTCCTCCATAGTAGGCGGGGGAGAGGTAAAACCCCGGGTCAGAAGAGACATCGAGGTCGCCGGCGCTCCTCCAAGTCGCCCGCCCAGTCCTGCTCGGAGTCACACTGACGGGCGAGAGGGTCCTCGGACCCTCCCAGTCGCCCTCCTCGCGGTGTGCACCGCCCGCGGCAGCGGGGCAGGAGCCGGAGAGGGAACATATGGCGCCGGGAACGGCGCCGGTCGGGGCTGAACCGGCGCCGTGTCCCCACGTGATCCCAGGTAGGAACAAAATGGTCCTGGAACCTGGGTAATGGTGGGACGAAAGGCACCCACTGCGGTGCCGGAGGCGGAGCCGAGGGCGGCGCTGGGGCTGGAGCCGGGCAGCGTGGACCATGTGGCGCCGTGGCCGGAGCCAGCGGCGCAGGATCCTGTGGCGCCGAAGCTGGATCCGCCGGCAGTCCAACAGGATCCAGACACGGGACCGCGGAGCCCGAGGGCGCGCCGGCGGGAGCCCGAGGCCCAAAAAGGCGGTCCATGGCAGCAAGAAATTCTTGCACCTGTGCGGAGTCGCCGACGGACCCGGGGTAAGGCGGGTAGGCTGCGTGGACTCTCGAGCTCCAAAGGAGCCGCAGGGGCAAGGCCCCTGTCCCCTCATCCGAGGACCGGCAGGGGACGCCGGAGAGCGAACACGCTTCTTCGACTTCTTTTGTGTCGTCTCTACCCGAATCCGAGGGTGAAGATTTGGAGCCCGAGGAGCGAGGACTGTGGCCCCTGGAACGGCCCCTGGACCGGGAATGGCGCTGGGACGAGTGCCGGACCTCCAGCAGCTTCTGGTGCCGAAGGCCTTCGGGGCCATGGCCCGACAGTCCCGACAGGACCGGGAGTCGTGGTCGGACTCGAGGCAGTAGAGGCAGACATCGTGGGGGTCCGCCACCGACATTTTGCGACAGCAGGCCCCACAAGACTTAAATCCAGGCATCCCTACGTCCACCAGGAAACAAACTGGAAAAAGGGAGACAAAAGTCTCAGAAGAGATAGTCAATCAATCAATCCACTTTATTCGATTAATTAAAATCATAAAAGTACAATACACTATATACAAAAAAAGACACATTCCTATGTAAACATTTGAGTGAAATATATAAAACAACCACATTTGTGTGTTTCAGCGATATCTGATATCACAAAGTTAAAAAAGAAAATTCCATAAAAATATCATTAAAATGTATACATTATTTAACGTGGGATATCTTTTTTTCCTAAGCCGTACAGCAGCAACAAGAAAACAAGCAATATTAAAAATGTCCAACGGGTTACTCAGCATTTGCAGATAAAGTAGCGCAGGTCTAACCTGTAAAAACCCTTTCCATTCAATATAGGGACTAAAAACTTCCTACGGATATCATTATAAAAATCACAGAACATCATAAAATGTAAAGTGTCCTGTGCAGAATAATTATCACATTGACACGGTCCTGCATCCTCAGCTTTGCACCACCCCGAATAATCACCCAACGAGAAGTGAATCAAATTAAAACGGAACCTAGTCAGGAGCCAACGATGGAACGGCTTAGTAACAATTTTCAAGTACGGCTCAATTAAAATAGTTGTCTTTGTCAGAAAATGGGCCCTAACTAAAGGTTTCTGTAACTCTTGTTCTTCCTGCTCCATCATTAATATATTCATAAAATTCATTTTGACCCACTTCACGTCTTCCTTCCTAATCCTTTCTGGGGCTTCAAATAATTCTGGCCGCCTCTATTTTGGATAACATAAGCTTAACATATAACAGCCACTTAATATTGCTAGCTTTATCCAATTTAACACAATCCCGCAGAATCTGATGATTCAAAGTTAATTCTGGGTTAAGCCATACTTTAAGCCAACAAAGTAACGGGGCTGTGCTCAGGATGTCAGAAACACAACCCAACCCCAGTTCCTGGTGTATAGCAAAGGTTGGGGTTGGATTGAGGTACAGACAGGAGGCTACGTATAAATCTATTTTCAGCTATCTGCACCCCTGCCTGCTGTTTAAATCCCCATATAGATGAGCCATAGGCAGCTGATCGCCAGACACTTCGATCTATATATCTTAAGAATGGCCTCTACAGGTCTTGCCCCCAGACGCTGCGCAAACCCTAATAAGGCTAAGATAGATCTAGTGACTGCATTTTAAAATTTTTTTTTTAGGGGTACCCAAGAACTTCTTTCATCAAATAATACTCCTAAATATGTAAAGGAGGACACCATGGACACTTCCACCCCATTACAATAAAAAGATTTGGCTTTTCTAACTCTATGACCCGTTGTCATAATATGTGACTTCCGATGTTCACTACCAGGTCCAATGACTTCATGTAGGCCCCAAAAGCATCCAAAAGTCGCTGAGGCCTACCGCAGTACGTGCCAAAAGAACAGCATCATCCGCGCATAGGAGAACCGGAATTGGACAGTCTCCTACACGCGGAATATCCAGGCTCGCCTCCACTAAAGTTTTGTCCAGGGCGTTAATATAAAGTGTAAAGAGCAAGGGCGCCAGTATACACCCCTGTCGAACACCCCTTCTTGATTTAAAAGACCTTGTACATTTGCCGTCCTGGGAAATCCTAACTGATGCAAAAAGATCACGATGAAGATCAGCCAAAAGATAAACTAGACACGGGTCCATACCCATTTCCAACAAGATGACTTCCACACTCTCCTGACCTGTTAACCAGGTCGAACGCTGAAGATAATCCATAAATGCCAACTTCAGAGAACCTTCTTTGGCCATAGTGTATTTGCTTATTAATAAATATAGGTTAAGACACTGATCCATGGTGCTTCTTCCTTGTCTAAAACCGTACTGTAAATTAGATAAAATCTTATTATCATTGGCCCAGTCTGTAATTTTAACTAAAATCACTTTCCCTAGTATTTTAACCGCCGAACCAATCAGGGATATTGGTCTATAACACCTCGGGTCCCCTCTCTGGCCCTTTTAAAAACTGGAATAATAATAGACTGGGACCAGGATACGGGAAACCCGAGCATTCCAGAGGCATTAAAAACATTAACTAATATCTTCCCCCAGAATTTAGGATCACATTTATAAAAGTCTGCTGGAACACAGTCAGGACCAGGTGCTTTATTGCTAGAGGTCTCTTTTATTGCTCTCTCAATTTCCTCTTCATTAAAAACAAGTGATACTGTGTCCTGCTGAGATGATATCCTGGGGGAGGTGTCCAGTACCTCATCGGAACCATAGATTGCCTCAAAATGAGACAACCACTGTGCCTCTGTAATATTACATTCCTGTGTGTCATTTTCCAGACCGGAGAAAAACTGAGTGTTTACAATAGCCCAAAATCTTGAACTATCCTTTAAAACATCAACAGATAGAAGAGCGTTCCAGGCCTCTGCCTTAATCTCTGATTTCCGCCTATGAACTGCTATCTTATACTGCTTCCGTAATCTCACTATCAATGCCCTATCTCGAGGTAAACTTTTCAAGGCTAAAACTAGAGAACGGTGGGCTCGTGAGCAGTTTTCATCGAACCATCTTTTCTCCACTTGTAGTTCTTGATTTAGTGTTAATGGTCAAATCCGCAGCTGTCTACAAATGCCATCAAAGGCTCTAAGAACCACATCCTTGGTGCTTGAAGAATCAGCACATATTGTGATAAGCCCTTTAGCTTTCGAACAAAAGTCAGTGAAAAAGATGCCAGGCATCACTTTAGACCACTTAAGCCTCCTCCCGTGATCACGAGTTGCCACACTGTTAGCTCCCAAATTCTTTCCTCCTTTTCCCAGAAGGCCACAACTTTTATCCAGTTCCAATATAACAGGATTATGGTCACTAAAAGGTGATAGTCTAGCATTATAGAATACTACTTTACCTAACAACATAGGGGACAAGAATATATAATCAATAATAGTATCTCTAGCCTTAGATTTAAACGTAGGACACCGTTCAGATTGGTTAAAAAAGTCGGGTTCAGAAATATCGGCTTCAGTCAAAAGGGCCTCTAGACACTCCCCCTGAGATGAATGCTCAAAATGAGGGATCACCGAATGACTGTGCCCTAAATGATCATCAATAAAACAATGCAGATCACACAAATGTATATTAAAATCACCCATAAGTAGTATATAATAAGAAGTGGATTGCTTCAACCTATATTCTTCTAAAAAAAGTTTCAAATTACACAAATGTTGATTCATAAAATCGCTTTCCCCAGAATTATAAAAATTTACAAGTAATAGCTTGGGGTAGTTTGAGATGCTTACTTCTACTATCAGACAATTAAAAGAGTCTACCTCTACCCTTTTTGAAGACCCAATTAACTTGAGGGAAAGAAGAAGCATCAAACCACCTTTTGCTCTACCAGCCGGGGCAGGGCGGGCAGGTAGGAAATAGGATCTAAACCCATCCAACCAAAAACTATCCCCCTGTCCCATGTTTCCTGGAGAGCAATTATATCGTATGATTTTATGAAATTCAACCAAATTGATCAGCTCTTTAGATCTAAGACTCGCAATGTTCCAGCTGATAATTCTGCAATTAGGGGGAATTTCAGCTCCTGTATCATCTGTGGCTTGGTCTTTAGAGGATGGTTCAAATATACAACTATCTGTATCGGCCAGTCAATCATTCATATCCATCTGGGTAAGTGGGAGAAATCTATTTGAGACGGGAAAACCTCCTCTTCAGGCCTTGTCAACTGAGCTACCAATTTTGGAGATGTTACTCCTCCCCAGTTACTTTACCAGGGCAAAAACAAGACTTTTACTGCGAGAAGGACACAACAAGGACTGATGAGAACTAATGGAATTAGCAGCACTAACCCTGTCAAAAGCTCGTAATGCACTTACTGGGGGGTAAAAATACCCTAATGGCAAGGCCCTAATGCCCCCCCCCCTTGTAATTCAGTGGCGTCCCAAAACAACCTGTCCATTATATCCCATTTGTTGAAATTAACTATAATACAGTCACCAGGTACATGTTTGGAACCATTACCCACCCAAGCCACCCGTCTAGCCATTATTATATGAGCAGAAATCTCGGGTTGACCTGAGCAATAGTGGTCACACCAATTTTTCGTCTTGCGCAACAGGGCCGCCGTTGATTCACTGACATGGGCATTTAAAGGGGGGACCCCTAGAAGAACCGCAACCAGAGGAGTAGCTTCTGGAGGGAGATTAATTCTACTTCCATTAGAACTTATATTTCTCTCTTGCGGGACAGAGTTTTCATTAATTGCCACAATCGATCCTGTAACTGGCAAATTAGCTAGACTTGAGTCTACTTGGAAGGGTTTCCCTCCCCCTTGGGCCAGACCTTGAAAAACCTCAGGTCTACCAACTATATTAGGTTTTACCCCCCCCCCTTGGGAATGAGAATGATTGATTGCCTAAATGTTTCCCTCGGGAAATCGGCCTAATCTCTAATGGAGGAGTAGGTAACAAGAACAAATTTGCTTTAACTTGCAGGGTATCCTTTGTATCCCTTCTGAAGGAATCCATAAAGGAGTCCAGTAGCTCACATTTTTTCTTTAAATCCGCGACACAAGAATTCATGGTATCAATTACATCTTTAGCAATACTGGTCAATATAGATTCAAACCGAGCACTGAAAATGTCCTCTACCAAGTTCCGCAATGTCAATTGAATATTCTCATCCACCACCGGCACCAACTTGGGGGTACTATTTTTAGAGCCCTTCTTCCTCTTACTGGCTTTTCTGCTGGTACGCTTTTACCCCCCAGTCCTCACAATTGGGCCCCTTGATATCCTTTCCTCATCCAGGGCGGGAACTTCAGATATTACATCCACAACCCCTATCACTGCACTATCGTGAGTCTGAGCTTCGGTCCTTGATCTTGGGCCACTAATCAACACCGCCGGTTCCAATGGTACGGGAATAATTGATAGAGGATCAATTGCCACAGTCGCTCCCCAATCATTTTGGCTTGAACCCAATTCCTTTTCGGCATTAGCTATCTCCTTATTCAATGCTCCCACGGCCGAGGTCAAGTATGAAATTATAGATGGTGACTTTCTCGATATTTTGGCTTTTGCACCCCCCTGTTCTTGACTGCCAAGGTGTTTGCGCTTACCCATAGATGAACGTTAGACGGGTGGCCCAGCCCAGCCTCCTTCAGGCTCTGACGGGCCCGCCCGCACGCGCGTCCCGCACTGCGGGAGAGCTGCTCGGCTGATAAGCGCCTCCAGGCGCCGCGATGACGTCCCCGGCAAGCGACAAGCAATGCCTGCTGGGGATGGTAGTTCAGCCGTTGCCTTCACGGCAGAAGTAGCGGTGCTGCGGTGATTACTTAGCCGTTTCCCCTCACGGCAGTATCCAGGCTCAGAGTGGAGCAAGATAGACCATTCCCCTCACGGTACTGGTATCAGCTGTCTGAGATAGTCAAAAAGTGACTAGGGTACGTGTTCTAACCGGATCTGCGCTTTTTGGCGCGGAAAAAGAAAACTGACGTCAGCGCGCATGGGCGGCGCCTAAGTAGTCTCCGTGACGTCATCTCGGCGCTTACGACGCCAGCGACGGACGCGGAGCCGCACGACGCCACCTACTGGCACACAGGGGTACTGCTAGCAAAACCTTCCGGATCCAGTCTGACGCCTGGGGATATTCTAAGGTAAGGAATCTATCGCTAACGTGTCTCTTTCAGATGAGAGAAGTTTGGTCTAGCAGCCGCAAAAAAGCAAACAGAGCAGAAAGATAACCCTTAAGAGTGCCCAAAGCAGAGCCCTGCTGGGCAAGGGTCAGAATAAACAAGAGGACAGTAGAAAGAGAAGCAGATAGAGGGTCAATAGACACCTCAGTGCAGTACAATACAAATTTCTGCCAACAGCAGGCGAATACCGTCTTGGTGGAGGGCCGCCTGGCCGCCAGAATAACGTTACAGAAAGCCATCAACTGCTGCCGCTCAATCTCCACGCATGGAGGCGCAGAGATGACAGGTTCGGGTGGAGAACCATCCCCTGCTGCTGCGACAGAAGGTCCTCCCGAAGGGGCAGCCTGATCGGAGGATCGACACTCATTCTCAGAAGCTCTGGATACCAGACTCTCCTCCCCCATTCCGGAGCCCCAAGGATGACTTGGGCCCGGTCGTTCCTGATCTTCTTCAGGACCCTGGGCAGGAGTGTTATGGGCAGAAAGGCGTACAGCGGACCTGAGCTCTACTCGCGACGAAAGGCGTCGCGGAGCTATAGCTGCCTTGGCAACTCCAGCATGCAGTACTGCTGACACTGCACGTTCTCTTCGGAGGCGAAGAAATCTAACCAAGGTTCTCCCCACTGCTGAAAGAGACCTTGCAACACCTCCGACTGGAGACGCCATTTGTGATCCGCTAGGCATCGACGGCTGAGTTTGTCCGCCCTGGCGTTCAGAGAACCTGCCAGGTGTTGAACCACCAGGGTTTTGCCCTACTGTTCCAGCCACATCCAGAGATTCAGAGCCTCTCGACAAAGGATCCACAACCCCACCATGCCTGGCTTGTTGCAGTACCTCATGGCAGTGGTGTTGTCTGAAAACACCTGCACCAGCTTCCCCTTGACAGAGGGAAGAAATTCCTTCAATGCCAATCGAATCGCCCGGAGCGCCAATACATTTATGTGGAGACCCGTCTCTACCGGAGACCAGTGTCCCCTGATCTCCACCTCTTCCAGATGGCCGCCCCATCCCAGAAGTGACGCATCTGTAACAACTGTGAGATCTGGTTGGGGAAGGGAGAGGGGCCTGCCATTGACCCAATCGTCAACCACTACTGCAGATCTCTCGCAGTTCCTTCCGAGATCTGGACCATGTCAGTGAGATTTCCCCGATGCTGTGCCCACTGGAACTTCAGGTGCCACTGCAGAGCCCGCATAGTCACCTGGAATGCTTCACCAACAGGATGCAGGAGGCCATGAGGCCCAACAGCCTCAAAGTCAGTCTCACAGAAATCCAGGATAGAAGCTGAAACATCGGAATCATAGCCTGAATATCCTGGACTTGCTGCTCGGGAGGATAGGCCCCGAAACTGCACTGTGTCCAGAACTGCTCTGATGAAAGGGAGCATATGAGAAGCAGTCATGTGTGACTTCGGCACGTTTATAGAAAACCCCAGCGATTGCAGGAGGTTCGCCGTAATCTGAAGGTGGGAGACGACTGCCTGGGGCGAGGACGCCTTCAACAGCCAGTCGTCAAGGTAGTGGTAGACTGACACCCCTAACCTGCGCAGATGAGCTGCAACCACCGCCATTACCTTGGTGAACACCCGAGGGGCACTGGTAAGGCCAAAGGGGAGCAAAGTCAACTGAAAGTGCTCGTGGCCTACCTTGAACCGCAGGTAACGCCTGTGGCCCAGCAGGATAGGGATGTAAAAATACGCATCCTGCAGGTCCAACACTACCATCCAGTCTTCTTGGTCTAGGGCAGACAAGACCTGAGCCAGAGTGAGGGTTTTGAATTTCTCCTTTTTGAGGAAGAGATTGACGGTCTGAAGATCTAGAATGGGCCGTAGCCCTTTGTTCTTCTTTGGAATCAGAAAGTAGCGGGAATAACAACCACTGCCTACTTCTGAAACTGTGACCCTTTCTATAGCTCCCTTGGCCAAGAGAGCTGCAACTTCCTCTTGGAGCAATTTTAAATGATCCTCAGTCAGCCGTTCCTGTTTTGGCAGAATGAGAGGAGGAAAAGAAAGGAAAGGCAGAGAATAGCCCTCCTGGACGATCTGCAATACCCAGTTGTCCGATGTTATGGGTCTCCAGTGGGGGAGATGACAATTTCTCCCACCAACTGGAGTAGTGTGGTCCTGCAGAATCAGCCTAGGAGTGCTTGGAGGCTGCGGGTGCCGAGGGGAGTGTAGCCGACAACTTCTGGCCTTCATTCCTAGATCGGAATGCACCGCGTCCACGTCCTCGCACAGCTTGGGCAGTCTGTGCGGGACTGTGGCTGGGATAAGGTTGACGCGGCTGGAAACCCCTTCCTTTGGCACTAAATGGGCGAAAGGAATACTGGCCACGAGGAGTGGAGGAGAGGCCCAAGGATCTGTCCGTAGCTCGAGAGTCCTTGAACCTGACCAGGGCCGATTCAGCTTTTTCCTCACAAAGGTGCGTTCCATCAAAGGGCATGTCAGATTAGCTTGGACATCCCCTGAGAAGCCAGATGTATGGAGCCAGGCGTGGCGTCTCAATGCCACAGTCGTTGAAATTGACCTACCCAGCGCATCCGTTGTGTCTAAACCACACCATATAGTGAATTTGCGGCATCTATCCCATCTTTCACTGCTTGGGAGCGCACAGCCTGGGCCTCTTCCGGGGACCTGTGGCAGCACTTGTGCAACAGTCTTCCAAAGGGAATGGGTGAAATGGCCCAATAAGAATACAGTATTCACCGACCGCAATGCCAGGCTGGAGGAAGAAAACATCTTCCCAACTGCATCCAACCTCTTGGATTCCCTATTCGGATGGGTGGAAGGGAACTCGCCTTGGGACGTTGAGGCCTGCACCACCAAGCTTTCTGGGGTGGGGTGTTGGCTGAGGAACTTGAGGTCGCCCGGAGCCGGGCGATGGCGGCGTGCAATTGTCCCATTCACAGGAGCACCCGTGCTAGGCTTGGACCACATGCCTAGAAGGACGTCCGTAAGTGCTTCGTTGAAGGGCAAAAGGGGTTTGGATGTAGAAGCCCCCGGTTGTAGCACCTCGGTCAGGAGATTAGTCCTGACCTGCACTGAGGGCAGTTCCAGTCCAAGGACCTCAGCTGCCCTCCTTACCACCATGGCATAGGATGCCCCCTCCTCCATAGCCACTGTTGGCGGAGAGAGCATGCCAGCATCTGGGGAGGTGTCCTGTCCACTGGCCTCCCCAAGTTCCCCATACCAGTCCAAGTTCTCCTCAGAGACTTCCTGGTGTTCCAGAGGGTCCACAGACCCCTCCTAATCCTCTCCTGAGCCTAGCACTTCCTCAAAGTGCTCAGGTGACAACATAGAACCTCTGGGTTCATTCGGTGTCGGAATCGGCGTAGATCGACGTCATTCCGGCTCTGTGTCATCGGGGATGAGGATGGGGCTGGCGCCGCCGATGGGCACCGGCGGTGCCAAAGGCACCGACTTCCGGTCAGACATCAGGGAAGGCCGCAATGGCACGACAGGCGTCGACCTGGATCCGTGATTGGATCCTTGAGGCCCGACCGGCGCTGTAGCTGGAGCCAACGGCGTTGAACCCAATGGGGCCCCTTCCGACCCCACACGGCCCGAGGGCTCACCAGCGCGGTTGTTCGGCTCAAATGCACAAGTTACTAACTTGTGTAACGATATATCTGTAAGAGACAGTAGTTAGTGACAGATTCCTTACCTTAGAATATCCCCAGGCGTCAGGCTGGATCCGGAAAGTTTTTGCGTAGCAGTACCCTTGCGCGTCGGTAGGCGGCGCCGTGCGGCTCCGCGTCCGTCGGCCGGGCGCCGTGATCGCCGGGATGACGCCGCGGGCAGTACTTAGGCGCCGCCTGCGCGCTGACGTCAGTTCTGTACACGACTTTCCGCGCCAGGAACGCAGAGCCATGCAAGAAGCTGACATAGGTGTCTGAAAAACACTAGGGCCCTGAAAGGGATGTCCTTAACTCCTAGAAATCAGTTCGCAGAACGGGGAGGATGGGTGGGCGGTAGGAATCTGTCACTAACTACTGTCTCTTACAGATATATCGTTACACAAGTTAGTAACTTGTGCATCTGAAAGAGACACGTTAGTGACAGATTCCTTACTTTAGAATAGATACCCCAGCAATACCAACCCCGGTGGTGGGTCTGCGAACAAAGATCAGACAAGGAAGTCCTGGAGGACAGAACGGCCAAAGAAGCCGCCCCTCCGGACCAGACTGTCAAGGCAGTAATGCTTTGTAAACGTGTGCAGCGAGGCCCACGTAGCTGCCTGACAAATAACCGGCAGCGGAACACCGCGGCCCAAGGCCGTGGTAGCAGCCGTTGCCCTGGTGGAATGGGCACGCAGCCCAACAGGAGGCTCCTTCTTAGCCAAAGAATAGCAGGTCTTGATGCACAAGGTAACCCAGCGGGAGATGGTTCGCTTGTGCACCGCCCGACCTTTTGGCGCCCACGTAGCCAACAAAGAGCTGGTCATCCACCCGGAAGTGCTTTGTGCGGCCGATATAGAAGGAGAGCGCACGCTTTGGGTCCAGACGGTGGAGCCTCTCTTCCTCTCTGGAAGGATGCGGAGGCGGAAAGAAGGTAGGCAAAGTGATGGTCTGCCCAATGTGAAAGGCAGTAACCACCTTTGGCAAGAAGGACGGACGCGTCCGAAGAACAACCTTGTCTGGAAGAACAGACAGAAAGGGAGGTTTGCAAGATAAAGCCTGGAGCTCACTCACCCGCCGAGCGGAGGTGATGGCCACCAGGAAGGCTGTCTTTAGAGTCAGAAGACGAAGAGGGCAGTTATGCAGAGGCTCAAAGGGAGCGCACATTAAAAAGGTAAGAACCAAGTTCAAGTCCCACTGAGGCATCACAAATGGAACAGGAGGAAAGAGGTGTGTAATGCCTTTAAGAACCTGTTAACAACAGGGGACTTGAAAAGGAGGGCTGATCAGGGAGCCTGAGGAAGGCCGAGATAGCACAGAGATAACCCTTGATGGTACCCAGGGCAGAACCCTGTTGGGCCAGAGAAAGAAGGAACAGAAGGACCTCAGAAAGAGGGGCAGAAAGGGGGTTCACAGCCTTTGCTGTGCACCATGCCACAAATTTGTTCCACCTGCAGGCGTATACCACCTTAGTGGAGGGACGCCTGGCTGCCAGAATCACATCACAAACTTCGGGAGGCAAGTCGAAAGGAATCAACTGCCGCCGCTCAATCTCCACGCAAGCAGGTGTAGACTGGACAGGTTCGGGTGGAGGACCGTCCCCTGTTGCTGCGACAGAAGATCCTCCCGAAGAGGCAGACGGATCGGGGATCTACGCTCATACTGAGTAGCTCGGGATACCAAACTCTTCGAGCCCAGTCCGGAGCCACAAGAATGACTTGGGCCCGGTCGTGCCGAATCTTCTTCAACACTCTGGGTAGAAGTGGTATAGGCGGAAAGGCGTACAATAGACCGCAACTCCACTCGTGACGAAAAGCGCCGCCGAGCGAGTGCCGCCTTGGAAATTCCAATGCGCAGAACTGATGACATTGCGCGTTCTCTTCGGTGGCGAATAGATCTAACCAAGGCTCTCCCCACTGTAGAAAGAGTCCTTGCGCCACTTCCGAGTGAAGACGCCATTCGTGATCCATCATGCACCTGCGGCTGAGTTCGTCCGCCCTGGCGTTCAGGGAACCTGCCAGGTGTTGAACCATCAGGAACATGCCCTGATGTTCCAGCCATGTCCAGAGGCGCAGAGCCTCCTGACAAAGGGTCCACGACCCCACCCCGCCCTGTTTGTTGCAGTACCACATGGCGGTGGTGTTGTCGGTGAACACTCTGCACTACCTTCCCTTTGACAGAGGGAAGGAATGCCTTGAGTGCAAGTCGGATCGCCCGGAGCTCCAGAAGGTTGATATGGAGCCGGGACTCCGCCGGAGACCAGAGGCCTCTGATCTCCGCTTCTCCCATGTGACCGCCCCATCCCAGAAGGGACGCGTCCGTCACAACTGTATGCTCTGGCTGGGGAAGGGAGAGGGATCTGCCCATGACCCATTGCCGGTTCGAGAGCCACCACTGCAACTGTGTTGCAGTCCCCTCCGAGATCTGGACGTGATCGGACAGGTTGCCCTGGTGCTGCGCCCACTGGAACTTCAGGTCCCACTGCAGAGCCCGCATATGCCATCTGGCATGATTGACCAGCAGGATGCAGGAGGCCATGAGGCCCAGCAGCCTCAGGGTCATCCGTACCGAAACCCAGGATAAAGGCTGAAAGATCGGAATCATAGCCTGAATATCCCGGACTCGCCGCTCGGGAGGATAGGCCCGAAACTGCGTCGTGTCCAGAACTGCTCCGATGAAAAGGAGCTGTGGAGAAGGAATCAGATGCGACTTCGGCACATTGATGGAGAACCCCAGCGAGTGCAGGAGTTCGGCCGTAGTCTGGAGGTGGGAGACGACTGCCTGGGACGCAGCCCGCCTTCAGCAGCCAGTCGTCGAGGTAGGGGAAGACTGAAACCCCTGCCCGGCGCAGATGAGCTGCGACCACCGCCATCACTTTCGTGAACACCCGAGGGGCACTGGTAAGGCCAAAGGGGAGCACGGTGAACTGAAAATGCTCGAGGCTCTACCGTGAACCGAAGGTAACGCCGGTGGGCCGGCAGGACGGGGATGTGGAAATAGGCGTCCTGCAAGTCCAACGCTACCAACCAGTCTCCGGGGTCGAGGGCAGTCAAGACCTGAGCTAGGGTGAGCATCTTGAACTTCTCCTTCCGGAGGAAGCGATTGACGTTCCGGAGGTCCAAGATAGGACGATGTCCTCCTTGTCCTTTTGGGCACCAGAAAGTAGTGGGAGTAGCAACCACGCCCTACTTCTGGGGTCGGAACATGCTCGATGGCCCTCTTGGCCAAGAGGGCCGTGACTTCCTTCTGTAGAAGCACCAAGTGATCCCCTGACATGCGGTGGAATTGAGGTGGCATGGCTGGGGGTGGTCTCGAAGGGGAGGGAGTAGCCCCTTCGGACAATGTCCAAGACCCACCTGTCCGAGGTGATGGGACGCCAGTGGTGAAGGTGATGGCGGACCCTGCCCTCGACTGGCGTGCTGTGCACCTGAAAGGAGGGACTAGGAGGGCTTGGAGGCCGCGGACGGGTTGGAGGTGGTGGCCTGACCCGCACGCTGGTTGCCCGAACCGCCACGGCGGTATCCACGCCCTCGGCCACGCGAAGGCGCTTACTGCGCGGGCCGCTGGCCGGGCTGTGGACGTGACTGGGCGCCCCTTCCGTGGCCACGAAAGGGGCGAAAAGCAGACGTGAGCGGAGGGCGCACAACAGCAAGGCCCAGGGACTTAGCAGTAGCCCGTGAGTCCTTGAAACGCTCCAGCGCATGGTCTGCCTTTCGAACCAAAAAGACCGACTCCATCAAAGGGCATGTCCATGAGTGTATTCTGGACATCCCCTGAAAACCAGTGGTTCTCAGCCAGGCGTGGCGACGCAGCGCCACCGTCGTTGCAAGCGATCTGCCCAGCGAGTCGGCGGTATCAAGGCCACAGCGGATGGTATATTTAGCCGCATCACGCCCTTCCGCAATGGCGCGGGTAAGCAGTGTCTGGACCTCCTCAGAACACTGCGGCAAAACAGTTGCCACCGAATCCCACAGGGAGTGGGTGTATCGGCCCAAGAGGCAAGCGGTATTAACAGACCGCAAGCCAGCACTGGAGGAAGAGAAAGCCTTCTTCCCAAAGTGATCCAGGCGCTTGGATTCCCTATCCGGAGGGGCGGTAGGGAAGGCGGTTTGGGAGGCAGAGGCTTGGACAACCAAGCTCTCAGGGGTGGGGTGTTGGGAGAGAACAGGGGTCGCCCGGAGCAGGGCGATGGCGTCGGGCCACGCTCCTATCCACAGGAGCCCCTGTGGTGGGTTTGGACCAGGCACCCAAAAGAACGTCAGTCAGTGCCTCGTTGAACGGCAGCACAGTCTCCGCAGAGGAGGCCGCCGGCTGAAGCACTTCAGTCAGGATGTTAGACCTGACGACCACTGTAGGCAACTGGAGATTTAAGGCTCCAGCAGCTCTACGCAACACCGTTGCAAAATTAGCCCCTCCTCCGTTGCCACGGGAGGAGACAGCATGCCAGAGTCAGGGGAGGTATCCAGACCACTGGCATCCCCAAGTTCCTCAACCCAGTCCGGGTCAAACTCGCACTGTTGTGTGAGGGGGTCCTCAGACCCTCCCAGCTCTCCTGGTCCTCCTCAGGTTGAAAATATGGAGGAGGAGGGACATCAGGGACCCAAGGTCTCATCGGGCGCCGGAAACGGCGCGCTGGCGACGCCGGTCCGGCTCCATGTCCGGACCCGGAGAGAACCGGGAACGACGCCGCCCGGAGCCCCGGACGGCGCCGGAAACGGCACCGGGACATCGGGCGCCGGGCGGAGGCGTGGTTAGGTCAACCGGCGCCGATGGGGGTTGCGGCACCACCGGAGCCGGGTCGAGGCCGGGCCGGAGCCGAGGCCGGGACGAAGGCTGGTGGGACAGGCGACGCCGGGACCGGGAGTCGACGGCGACGCCGGAGCAACCCCACTGCAGGCCCGCGGGGCCAGAAGGCGCACCGGAGGGGACCTTGAGGCCCGAAGAGGCGGGCCATGGCCGACAGGAATTCCTGTATATCGGCCGGAGTCGCCCGAGCCCGGGTAGGGCGGGTACTGCGGGGGTAACTCGACAGGCACGTCCGGGGCCGCGGGGACGGTGCCGACAGGGACCTCAGCCGAGTCGCGAGACCGGCGAGGGGAAGTCTTAGAGCCGATGACGCCGCTTAGACTTCTTGTGCTTCGACTTACCGGAGGAGCGCGAAGACTTTGAATCCGACGAACGGCGGGGACTCCGCGTCCGGTCCTCGATCTCTCCCGGGACCGGGCTTGGTGCGGCGCGGAGCCGAATGCCGGACTTCGAGGAGCTTTCGAGACCGCCTCGCAAAGCCTTAGGATGAAGTTTCCGGCAGTCAGGACACGACTTCGTGTCGTGGTCTCGGCCGAGACAAAAGAGACACTCGAGGTGCGGGTCCGTGATCGACATCATGCGACCACATTCCTCGCAGGGCTTAAAGCCGGGCATCCCTACGACACCTTAGGAGTCGTGAAGACTCGTTGAAGAAACAGTGAAAAATTCACCAAAAAAGATAGTCAAAAAGTGACTAGGGCACTGCTCTTCCCGGATCTGGCGCTACTGGCGCGGAAAAGAAGAACTGACGCCAGCGCGCAGGGGCGGCGCCTAGCACTGCCCGCGACGTCATCCCGGCGATCACGACGCCGACGACGGACGCGGAGCCGCACGACGCCGCCACCGACGCGTTAAGGGTACTGCTACGCAAAAACTTTCCGGATCCAGCCTGACGCCTGGGGATATTCTAAGGTAAGGAATCTGTCACTAACGTGTCTCTTTCAGATACACGGCGCATGGCCTCGTAACTCTTTAATTTGAGCGGGAGTCGCTCTGGCTCCTGGAAAGGGTGGGAGGCGCGGAACTGTGCCTAGAGCGTCGGTGCTCCTTATCACTCTCTATGACTGACGCCAGTCAAGGCGAAGATGACGTCTGCTTGGACTTCTTCTTATGCCTCTTCCCCGAGTGTCCCGAGGACCTTGAGTGGGATGAAGAGGACTTTGGGCTCAGAGCGGTCCCAGGACCTCCTCTTCTTCGATCGGGACCTCCGCTTGACGGTGTTGACTGCCGGGCCGCGAGGAGCTTCAACGCCCGCTCCCTCAAGGTCTTAGGAGCCATGGCCCAGCAGTCCGAGCACGACTTCGTATCAAGGTCGCGCTCGAGACACCAAAGACAAATCAGATGGGGATCGGTTACCGACATCATGCGGTGACAAGCACCGCACGGCTTGAACCTTATCTTCCTCGAAGACATCCCTCGCACATGAAGTGAAAAGACAGCCAAAAAGTCAAGAAAAATCCGGCCAAAAAGCAGCACAGGGGTAGCTCTTCCTGGATCGGCGCTTCAATGGCGCCGACACTGCAGACACAGACGATGTCACGCGGAGCCGAATGGAGCCACCCGCCAGGCGCAAGGGGTATTGCTCAGCAAAGTTTCCGGATCCAGCCTGACGCCTGGGAATTCAAAGGTAAAGAATCTGCAGCTAGAAGTCTCTATCAGATAGACGGTAAGTTCAGAGTGGATGTTTGAGGGAAAAAATAGGTATTAAATCACCCAACGTGTTCCAGGATCCCACTCTTATGAACTGGAAAAAAGAAGTGACTGAGGCTATTGCCAGTACAAGGCAAGAGGGGTGGAAGTCCCTAGGCTCTTAAAGGGGCAGAATGCTACTCTAACTCGTTACAAGTCCCGCAGGCTCTCTTTTTCTCTCTAATTAGACTTGTTAAGCAGCAATCTCTTTTTATAGGTGCTGCAATGCAGTTTTGAGAGGATGCTCTGAACTTATTTATATACATCTTATAGTCTAAATATCTGGAACATTTCACCAGGATCCTCTCTTTGGCAGGGATTCACTAAATTCCGTCATGCTGAACTATTCACTTTCTCACAATTTCATATGTTAAATGTTAGTGTTCCAGGGTCCCTGTATGCAGCAGGCTAATGTGCTAATGTTTTTGACTATCAATGAAGATCCTAAGATGCAGAGCTGTTGGTGATACATGGGTGTAAGGAAGGGCTTGGCTTGTGCATGCAGAGAAAAGTTAGCACTGATTGCCTTCTAACCATTTAAATCAAATCTTTTATCCATCCTTCCTTAGGATACATACAAATTCTCAAAGCAGCAGAAATGCTATGACAGTTGGAGAAAGGACAAGAGTATAAAAGATTGCGACAGAAGGCAACAAGAGTAGAAACCAGGCAACCCAGTGGGGACAACCATACATAGAAGAGGTGAGGACCGGATTACAAAGAAGAGAGGAGATGGGCTTACAAAGGAGAGGAGAGGATTGTACTGCAAAGAAGGAGAAAGGGAACAATATTATAGACATACAAAAGAGGCTGGAGCACAATGACAGAATTAAGAAAGCAAACAGGAGACAATAAGTGGATAAATGGACTAGGGATATACAGAGATGAAGAGAAGAGAAAGAGTATCAGGTTTAGGAAGAGAGATAATAAAAGTGAAAAAAAGAAACACAAACATTCAAGCAAAAAAAGACGTGGAAATAAATGAAAAGACCAGTATACGAAGGACATCCGATTGTTTAATGCCTTTTTAAAACTTGAAAATCCAAAGATGACATGTAATCAAAAGCAAATATATATTTGAAATACACACAGTGGCCAAAGGATGGCAATACACCTCCAGGGAGCAGGAGGAACTCTTCCTGTAACAAACATGTTTAAAATACAGTACATTCCAAACATGGGGATCCCCAGGTAAATGATGACTTCGTGTCCCACTGTAGAGCCACTATGGGAACTCCCTTGGAACGGCTCTAGACCTGGAAGAAGCCCAAGCGTATAAAAACAAAAGGCAACATGGGAGTTATCATCCCTCAGGCATGGGCAATTGTGCCCTTGACAGCACTGAAACGAGGTAGATAAAAAAAAAAAAACACGTTTCTTAATTGCAACATGAATGAACTTAAATGTTTTGCTCTCCATAGATTACCTACTAGGCAGGATACAGCAGCTCATTTGCAGAGATCATGAAATGTCCCCCTTCCCTTTTAAAAGAGAGGGGTTGGAAAGCAACACTCCTTCCAAATGAAGGGGGAAGCAGCACCATGTTGATAAGGAGGGTAAACCTTGAAGCTCTCGCAGGGAGATGGGGGAATGTCTAGAGCATGTCACATATGCAGATGAAATGTGAGGTCGCCATTGCAGTGGCAGGGGAAACAAAGGTCACCTGCTGCAAGAAAGAAGGGAATGTTGAGGCTCTATCACAATGTTAGAGGAATGTCTAGATACTGTTTTATAGGGAGAAGGAACCATGTCCCACTATGAGGAGCTCAGTAAATGCTAAAGCTCTAGCTCAGAGTTAGGACAACGTTAATCAGTGGGAGAAGCAGGATTCATAATCAGAAGGACCTCAGAACCTTCCACACAATTGAGAGGTCAGAAATCCTACTCACCACACACACACTAAAGGAATTTGAAAAGGACTTATGTTAAGGTTGTGAACAGCTTGTAGGGGGAAGCCCATAGCAAACATGGAGCAGGTGGAAAACCCAGAGAACAGTAGATCTGCAGGAAGTCTTCAAGACCTTGTCAAAGGATGTGCTAACTTAAAGCAGAAGTCACTTGTTCTTGGAAATCTGGCACATCTCCCTAGAGAATCCCAAGAACTTGGAAAAAGATTACAAACTGTGCTTACATTTTGGAAAGTTTTCAGGTATCACAAACACAGAGAGTGCGAACTAGATTGTTGCTTCTGTGATGAAATGACAGGTGCCTGAAGACCCTGTCGGACTGCATGCTATTTGTCTTCTCAGGCTTAACCATCCATATGTAAGGTGTTTAGCTTTCAATATGGCAGCCAAAGGATCCCGCTTAGTAGGCAATCTATGAAGTAGCCAGCAGTTAAGAGAAACCTACTTCATGTATTGCAAACACAAATACATCTGCTAGACAGTAGTAACTAAGTCTGATAAATAAGAAGGCTACATTCCGTGCTGATGTGCATCCGTCCATGCTCGGTCGGAGAGGCCAGGGCAGGTGGAGTAAATAATCCTTCTTGTACATTCTTATGAAAAGTTTCATGCTTGATATAAAATCTGAGGAAGTGAAAAAGGCCCAAACAAACGCAGAGTTCACAGTTCTATCAACAACTAGTTACTTCAAAAGAAAAGAATCAAACAGCAAAAAATAGCTCCAAGTGTTCTTTTCATCTGGCTCAGATAAGTTTTCAATGGTGCATGACTGGGCCCAAGAAGGTGGACTCAGGCCTTCATGGGTGGGAGGCAGAGGAAGGGGTCTCTTACATGGACAGTGACAAGCTTAAGGAATACAGTATGCCTCTCCATGGGTAAACAAGCTCTTTAAGGTGTCACATCACAGTAAAACATACAAACAGCACTTCCCCTCTTTCATTGCTGGCTCACAAAACCAATTCCTTACAGTTCTAGAGTACAGAGGATACAGTACTGCAGTATAAGAGCTAAGCCTCAAGACCAAAAGGAACTCTACAGGGCCCTCGGGGTGCGACAAGACATCATGGGCAAGTGGTCAATTTTGATAAAGGTGCAATAAAGGGATGCTTGGGTTCAAGATATTTGTTTTATTCACTTCATAATGTCCCAGATCTTCATGTCAGTTTTTGCGCAGTCCGCAATGTGACTTTAAAAGCAGCATAAGGAAGGTGTTTATAACAAGTCCAAGGATCTAACGGGGGCATCATGAAGCAGCCTCCACCCATGAAACTGAGCATCCCGTTCTCGCAAGCTGCCTCACTTATGGATTACGTGAGATGTTGCACATGGTAGCACATATTGTTGCACCAGGTAATCTAGCATTGCCACACACAAGTCACAAATGAGCTGCAGCCATAGGGAGGTCATGGAAAGTTCTTGTGTAGCAAAAACTTCTCTCCACAGAACCAGGCTGGCTATGAAACTCCTGGTCAGCAATAGACATGCCAATAGTGCTACATTTAAAGGAAGGAGCCCAATTGTGAATGTGAGGAGGCCAATGATTAATGCAAGGCAAATCCAGTGTGGAGTGAAGCATTCTGGCACTGTAGTCCCATTCACCCACAAGGAGTGCTGGGATAGAGTCGAGCCCCTGGGGTCTCGGGACAGACCAAGCACCATCTCACTGCCCACGGAGTGGTGGAGACGTGCTATCAGGCAGGCAACATCTTAGCCTCTCATTGCCACTTGCTGCTTGTTCAGGGAAGGAGAACCGTTAACAAGGTTTAAGTGAAGACAAAATTGCAGAATATACTTTTCACGTAGCAAAAAAACTTACTAAACAATGCAAAATGTTCAAGTATAAAACTATCCAGTATTTACAGTCCTGGAGCCTACAACCTCCAAGCAATTTGTGTTCCTCTTTAAAAGAACTATCCCGCCCACCCTACCCAAAAAATATGAATGTTAAAGTTCAACGAAATAAACAGCGGTGTGAATTAACACTGTTTTCTTTCTCAAATCTCCACAAACAAGCTATCTTTTGTTGTTTTTTGGGGGTAGGGAGTTGTACAAAGTTTCTCTCACCCCTCTAAACCCTACAGGGATCAGGATAGAACCACAACCCCATGCTACTATACATCAGGAGATACAAAGCAAAAACATCTCTATTCCAGCAAAGACCCAATGTGTTTTAAAAAATATATCTATTTATTTATCACAAGGCACTGCAAAGTCTGCAGTCGAACATGAAGGAGGGGAGTGTGTGAAGCATCCACGTAGCAAAAGCAGAAGAGGGTACTGTAGGTGTCCCTAGCCAGCTTGCATTCACTGGCAATGCGGCAAGCAGACAGGCTTCAAGATGCGGAAATTGTACAGATTAACGCATCAACCCACTACTGGTCTTGCTGGCAATGCAGCTTCTGTCACTCTTTGCAGCAACCAATGGGATACATGTACAAATGTTTCTGGTGGAAGCCTGGCCTATAACAGAAATGAAAAATACCCCAACAGCACTGTGAGGGTCCTCATGCAAACCAACCTATGCCACTCAGCAAGATTTGCTCTTAGGTGAACCTTAGAATTTTCCTTTGTTTTTGATCTTGTAATCCACCACAAACACGTACTCAAAATATGCCAATATTCTTCAAACTGCTTCTCACTGCGTCTTCTCTGTCTGGGACAAAGAAATACCAAAGGTCCAGCATTACTTTTTGTGAGAAAGTGAGTAAGGACCAAAGAAATGTAATGAATTCTGGGGCCCAAACAATTTGCAACTGTGCACGATGTTTCCACTGCTAGTTGCGCCCGTCACTAAACTCAACGAGGCTATAAGCCATATTGAAATACTGAGAGGAGTTTGCTTCAATTTGAACCAAAATGGAACATTGGAGCAAGACCATGCGTAGCGGTCATCTTCAGATGTCGTCACAAATCTAATCGCCGACACCCAAGAAGGCCTGGCTTCTTCAAATGAAGGTGTGGAGGCTGAACATCAAAAGCAATAAGTCAGGATCTTGGTGTCAGAAGAGCAGAACCTCTCAAAATGCCTGCAACCATAGTGGTTGTAGTGTGGCCACCCAGGTGAACCGTCTGACCCTAGACAGTCAGACGAAGGTTCAGAGTTAAAACATTGCTCTAGAATCATCACAGAGGTCTACTTTGCTGCATCGATTCAATCGTGGCAATTGGCGGCATGAGCCCTCAAGGACCTCTCCAGAACAGACAACTGGCATATCCCTCAGGGGATAAACTTGGTGTGTTTCAGTGCCTATCTTAAGATTTCTGTCTGCTGCAAGCCAGCACCGCCAGTAAAAAGTGACACCTAACCCAGTTTTTATTTCTGCTTCTGAATTCTATGTGCTGAGGATAACAGTTGTAGGCAATACAACAGAACACAAAGAAAGAAAATCATAAAAACAAGGCAAAGATTTATCTTCAAATTAAATTAACAAAAAAAAAGCTGAACACGTTCTTCTGTTATCAACCTGTAAATGCAATAGTCTTTGTCAGTACAATAAAAACAAGGGGAGGAAAACTTGAAAAAAGATCTTGTTAGCATTGCCATGAACTACTAGAGGTAACTCCATTCCAAGGCCCAGCATTGCATGCTGAGGGGGCAGGATGAGGATCCCCCTTTCCAAACTGAGCTAAACAAGAGCAAGGCCCAAGTAATGACAGCCTGGTAGGCGCAGAGAACTGTTCTGCAGCTCTCACTCTTCACAGTACAGCTTTAATGTGTGGTGGAAAAGGTGATCAGTGTTCCCCAACGAGGGGTGCTTGTTGAGCAGTCTTATTAAAGACGTCTGCTGTACCCAATGCCCTCTCATATCTACTCATATTTCACATCTTTTAGGAATAATTAAGAAAAAAGATCTTTTGGCATGGAAAAGGGAGCTGGCACTCCGGGAAGACAGTCTATACCACTCTCCCAAATCCACAACTGATTCATAATGAAGAAATGGTTCGCTTTCAGGTGCAGTTTGAAGCGCATGCTAAACTAGCCGAGGCAGCAACAATAGCAGAGGGTGATGTGGGAACTTAACTACCTTGTTGAGGGTACTGCTGGGATGTGATGCCTACAACAAAAAAAATCTTTCCAAACCATTTCGACCACAGAAACAAAATTGGCAAGAATAAAATTAGACAGTATCTGAATGAAATGCCTCTCCTGCAGAAGGAGTACCCTTAATGCCACACTTCTCCCGGCAAACGTGCAAACGCTGGACCCAACAATACCAAAAGGCTACAGCAGGGTTGCAGACGGGAAAGGCGGCACCAGGGATCTTGCCCTGGAAGAGAACTGCAGGACGCCAGCAGAGGAGCTGGGAGACACTGGAAGGTGCGAGTTAATGAACCATATATTCCTGGTTTGATGTTTCATTTGGGGCTTGGGGGAACCGTGGCTTGCTTCTGTGCTGGGGCAGCTGGATAGCCCTGCAAACTCAAACCAGACTGGAAGGGTCCAAGAGGTTGTGTAGGTAGGACAGCCGGCGGTGCAGTTCCTGGAATTCCTGGCCACGGCACTGCATATCCACTCCCTCCTATGGTATTGTACTGACAAATGTGTGGCACGCCGTATGCTGGTAATGGTGGCCCAGGAAAGGGCGCAGCAGGAAGTCCTGGTGGCAGGGTAGAAGGCAAAGTCCCATGGATCTGAGGCAGCGAAGATATCCAATTGGGTGTGTAGCCATGCGGCGAAGTGGTATTCTGGAAAGAAACAGAGAATTCATCACATATCTTTCACAAGGACCAGGTAGCTTTATCTCTGCATTATAATTCCACTGCTTAAGGAGTACACAAAGCAGAGCAATAGACTAAGAGACAATCGAACAACTTACTTACCTTTGGTAACGTCTTATCTGGTAGAGAATAAATCTAGTCGCAGATTCCTTACCTTTGAATTTACCCAGGCGTCAGACTGGATCCGGAAGATTTTTCGTGAGCAGTACCCCTGCGTGCCGGTATGTGGTGTCGGTCGGCTCCGCGCCGGAAGTGACGTTCATGTTAGCTATATAGGTGCAACTTCGGCGCGCAGACGTCAGTTACTTTCCACAACTTTCCACACCAGAAGCACGGAGCCATGAAGAGCACTTACACTGGTGTGTCCACAGTAAGGCCCTAAAAGGAATCAGCCCTGACCCGAGAGATCTGTCCGCGGGGAGGAAGGGTGGGTTGGTAAGGAATATGCGGCTAGAAATAATCTCTACCAGATAAGGCGTTAACGAAGGTAAGTAACTTGTTCATCTGATAGAGACTTCTAGCCGCAGATTTCTTACCTTTGAATAGATACCCAAGCAATACCATCCCCGGGGGAGGGTCTGACGACAAATTTAAACTAGGAAGTCCTGCAGCACTGAATGGGCGAAACACCCATCACTGCGGACCTGACGCACAAGTTACTAACTTGTGTAACGATATATCTGTAAGAGACAGTAGTTAGTGACAGATTCCTTACCTTAGAATATCCCCAGGCGTCAAGCTGGATCCGGAAAGTTTTTGCGTAGCAGTACCCTTGCGCGCCGGTAGGCGGCGTCGTGCGGCTCACGGTCCGTCGCCGGCATCGTGATCGCCGGGATGACGTCGCGGGCAGTACTTAGACGCCGCCCTGCGCTGCTGACGCCAGTTCTGTACACGACTTTCCGCGCCAGGAACGCAGAGCCATGCAAGAAGCTGACATAGGTGTCTGAAAAATAGTAGGGCCCTGAAAGGGATGTCCTTAACTCCTAGAAATCAGTTCGCAGAACGGGAGGATGGTGGCGGTAGGAATCTGTCACTAACTACTGTCTCTTACAGATATATCGTTACACAAGTTAGTAACTTGTGCATCTGAAAGAGACACGTTAGTGAAAGATTCCTTACCTTAGAATAGATACCCCAGCAATACCAACCCCGGTGGTGGGTCTGCGAACAAAGATCAGACAAGGAAGTCCCGGAGGACAGAACGGCCAAAGAAGCCGCCCTTCCGGACCTGACTGTCAAGGCAGTAATGCTTTGTAAATGTGTGCAGCGAGGCCCACGTAGCTGCCTGACAGATATCCTGCAGCGGAACACCGCGGCCTAAAGCCGTGGTAGCAGCCGCTGCCCTGGTGGAATGGGCACGCAGCCCAACAGGAGGCTCCTTCTTAGCCAAAGAATAGCAGGCTTTGATACACAAGGTTACCCAGCGGGAGATGGTTCTCTTGTGCACCGCCCGACCTTTTGGCGCCCACGTAGCCAACAAAGAGCTGGTCATCCACCCGGAAGTGTTGTGTGCGGTTGATATAAAAGGAAAGCGCACGTTTTGGGTCCAGACGGTGGAGCCTCTCTTCCTCTCTGGAAGGATGCGGAGGCGGAAAGAAGGTGGGCAAAGTGATGGTCTGCCCAATGTGGAAGGCAGTAACCACCTTTGGCAAGAAGGACGGACGCGTCCTCAGAACAACCTTGTCTGGATGGACAGACAGAAAGGGAGGTTTGCATGATAGAGCCTGAGCTCACTCACCCGCCGAGCGGAGGTGATGGCCACCAGAAAGGCTGTCTTCAGAGTCAGAAGACGAAGAGGACAGTTATGTAGAGGCTCAAAGGGAGCGCACATGAGAAAGGTAAGAACCAAGTTCAAGTCCCACTGAGGCATCACAAACGGAACAGGAGGGAAGAGGTGTGTAATGCCTTTAGAAACCTGTTAACAACAGGGGACTTGAAAAGGGAGGGCTGATCAGGAAGCCTGAGGAAGGCCGAAATGGCACAAAGATAGCCCTTGATGGTACCCAGGGCAGAACCCTGTTGGGCCAGGGAAAGAAGAAACGGAAGAACCTCAGAAAGAGGGGCAGAGAGGGGATTCACAGCCTTTGCTGTGCACCATGCCACAAACTTGTTCCACCTGCAGGCGTATACCACCTTAGTGGAGGGACGCCTGGCTGCCAGAATTACATCACAAACTTCGGGAGGCAAGTCGAAAGGAATCAACTGCCGCCGCTCAATCTCCACGCAAGCAGGTGGAGGCTGGACAGGTTCGGGTGGAGGACCGTCCCCTGCTGCTGCGACAGAAGATCCTCCCGAAGAGGCAGACGGATCGGGGATCGACGCTCATACTGAGTAGCTCGGGATACCAAACTCTTCGAGCCCAGTCCGGGAGCCACAAGAATGACTTGGGCCCGGTCGTGCCGAATCTTCTTCAACACTCTGGGTAGAAGTGGTATAGGCGGAAAGGCGTACAACAGACCGCAACTCCACTCGCGACGAAAAGCGTCGCCGAGCGAGTGCCGCCTTGGAAATTCCAACGCGCAGAACTGATGACATTGCGCGTTCTCTTCGGTGGCGAATACATCTAACCAAGGCTCTCCCCACTGTAGAAAGAGTCCTTGCGCCACTTCCGAGTGAAGACACCATTCGTGATCCATCATGCACCTGCGGCTGAGTTCGTCCGCCCTGGCGTTCAGGGAACCTGCCAGGTGTTGAACCATCAGGAACATGCCCTGATGTTCCAGCCATGTCCAGAGGCGCAGAGCCTCCTGACAAAGGGTCCACGACCCCACCCCGCCTTGTTTGTTGCAATACCACATGGCGGTGGTGTTGTCCGTGAACACCTGCACTACCTTCCCTTTGACAGAGGGAAGGAATGCCTTGAGTGCAAGTCGGATCGCCCGGAGCTCCAGAAGGTTGATATGGAGCCGGGACTCCGCCGGAGACCAGAGGCCTCTGATCTCCGCTTCTCCCATGTGACCGCCCCATCCCAGAAGGGACGCGTCCGTCACAACTGTGTGCTCTGGCTGGGGAAGGGAGAGGGATCTGCCCATGACCCATTGCCGGTTCGAGAGCCACCACTGCAACTGTTTTGCAGTCCCCTCCGAGATCTGGACGTGATCGGACAGGTTGCCCTGGTGCTGCGCCCACTGGAACTTCAGGTCCCACTGCAGAGCCCGCATATGCCATCTGGCATGAGTGACCAGCAGGATGCAGGAGGCCAGGAGGCCATGAGGCCCAGCAGCCTCAGGGTCATCCGTACCGAAACCCAGGATAAAGGCTGAAAGATCGGAATCATAGCCTGAATATCCCGGACTCGCCGTTCGGGAGGATAGGCCCGAAACTGCGTCGTGTCCAGAACTGCTCCGATGAAAAGGAGCTGTGGAGAAGGAATCAGATGCGACTTCGGCACATTGATGGAGAACCCCAGCGAGTGCAGGAGGTCGGCCGTAGTCTGGAGGTGGGAGACGACTGCCTGGGACGAGCCCGCCTTCAGCAGCCAGTCGTCGAGGTAGGGGAAGACTGGAACCCCTGCCCGGCGCAGATGAGCTGCGACCACCGCCATCACTTTGGTGAACACCCGAGGGGCAATTGTAAGGCCAAAGGGGAGCACGGTGAACTGAAAATGCTCGAGGCCTACCGTGAACCGCAGGTAACGCCGGTGGGCCGGCAGGACGGGGATGTGAAAATAAGCATCCTGCAAGTCCAACGCTACCAACCAGTCTCCAGGGTCGAGGGCAGTTAAGACCTGAGCTAGGGTGAGCATCTTGAACTTCTCCTTCCGGAGGAAGCGATTGACGTTCCGGAGGTCCAAGATAGGACGCATGTCCTCCTTGTCCTTTTTGGGCACCAGGAAGTAGTGGGAGTAGCAACCACGCCCTACTTCTGGGGTCGGAACATGCTCGATGGCCCTCTTGGCCAAGAGAGCCGTGACTTCCTTCTGCAGAAGTACCAAGTGATTCCCTGACATGCGGTGGAATTGAGGTGGCATGGCTGGGGGGGTGGTCTCCAAGGGGAGGGAGTAGCCCCTTCGGACAATGTCCAAGACCCACCTGTCCGAGGTGATGGGACGCCAGTGGTGAAGGTGATGGCGGACCCTGCCCCCTACTGGCGTGCTGTGCACCTGAAAGGAAGGACTAGGAGGGCTTGGAGGCCGCGGACGGGGCGGGGTTGGTGGCCTGACCCGCACGCTGGTTGCCTGACCCGCCACGGCGGTATCCACGTCCTCGGCCACGCGAAGACGCTTGCTGCGCGGGCCGGTGGCTGGGCAGCTGACGTGACTGGGCGCCCCTTCCGTGGCCACGAAAGGGGCGAAAAGCAGAGGTGAGCGGAGGGCGTACAACAGAAAGGCCCAGGGACTTGGCAGTAGCCCGTGAGTCCTTAAACCGCTCCAGCGCATGGTCTGCCTTTGAACCAAAAAGACCGACTCCATCAAAGGGCATGTCCATGAGTGTATTCTGGACACCACCCGAGAAACCAGTTGTTCTCAGCCAGGCGTGGCGACGCAGCGCCACCGTCGTTGCAAGCGATCTGCCCAGCGAGTCGGCGGTATCAAGGCCACAACGGATGGTGTATTTAGCCGCATCTCGCCCTTCCGCAATGGCGCGGGTAAGTAGTGTCTGGACCTCCTCAGAACACTGCGGCAAAACAGCCGCCACCGAATCCCACAGGGAGTGGGTATATCGCCCAAAAGGCAAGCGGTGTTGATGGACCGCAAGCCAGCACTGGAGGAAGAAAAGCCTTCTTCCCAAATTGGTCCAGGCGTTTGGATTCCCTATCCGGGAGGGGCGGTAGGGAAGGCGGTTTGGGAGGCAGAGGCTTGGACAACCAAGCTCTCGGGGTGGGATGTTGGGAGAGAAACAAGGGCTCGCCCGGAGCAGGGCGATGGCGCCGGGCCACGTTCCTATCCACAGGAGCCCCTGTGGTGGGTTTGGACCAGGCACCCAAAAGAACGCCAGTGAGTGCATCATTAAACGGCAGCACAGTCTCCGAGGAGGAAGCCGCCGGCTGAAGCACTTCTGTCAGGAGGTTAGTCCTGACGGCCACAGTAGGCAACTGGAGATGTAAGGCTCCAGCTGCTCTACGCAACACCGTTGCAAAATTAGCTCCCTCCTCCGTAGCCACGGGAGGAGACAGCATGCCAGTGTCAGGGGAGGTGTCTAGACCACTGGCATCCCCAAGTTCCTCAGCCCAGTCCGGATCATACTCACACTGTTGTGTGAGAGGGTCCTCAGACCCTCCCAGCTCTCCTGGTCCTCCTCTTGTTCAAAATATGGAGGAGGAGGGACATTTGGGACCCAAGGTCTCATCGGCGCCGGAGCCGAGCGGACGCCGGTCCGGCTCCATGTCCGGAGCCGGAGAGAGCCGGGACCGACGCTGTCCGGAGCCCCGGACGGCGCCAGGAACGGCACCGGGGACATCGGGCGGAGGCGTGGTTAGGTCAACCGGCGCCGATGGGGGTTGCGGTACCACCGGAGCCGGGATCGAGACCGGGGCCGGAGCCGAGGCCGGGATGAAGGCTGGTGGGACAGGCAACGCCGGGACCGGAGTCGACGGCGGCGCCGGGCAACCCCATCAGGCCCGCGGGGCCCGAAGGCGCACCGGAGGGGCCTGAAGGCCCGAAGAGGCGGGCCATGGCCGACAGGAATTTCTGTAGCCAGCCGGAGTCGCCCGAACCCGGAAAGGACGGGTAATGCGGGGGCGGCTCTACAGGCATGTCCGGGGCCGGGGCGGCGGAGACGGTGCCGACTGGGGCCTCAGCCGAGTCGCGAGACCGGGCGAGGCGAAGTCTTAGAGCGATGATGCTTCTAGACTTTTGTGCTTCGACTTACCCGAGGAGCGCGAAGACTTGGACTCCGACGACCGGGCGGGGACTCCGCGACCGGCCCTCGACCTCTCCCGGACCGGGCTTGGTGCGGCGCGGAGCCGACTGCCGGACCTCGAGTAGCTTTCGAGACCGCCTCGCAAAGCCTTCGGATGAAGTTTCCGGCAGTCAGGGCACGACTTCGTGTCGTGGTCTCGGCCGAGACAGAAGAGACACTCGAGATGCGGGTCCGTGATCGACATCATGCGACCACAGGCACCGCATGGCTTGAGGCCGGGCATCCCTACGACACCTAGGAGTCGTGAAGACTCGATGAAGAAACAGTGAAAAATTCACAAAAAAGTTAGTCAAAAATTGACTAGGGCACTGCTCTTCCCGGATCTGCGCTTACTGGCGCGGAAAAGAAGAACTGACGTCAGCGCGCAGGGGCGGCGTCTGAGTACTGCCCGCGACGTCATCCCGGCGATCACGACGCCGACAACGGACGCGGAGCCGCACGACGCCGCCTACCGACTCGCAAGGGTACTGCTACGCAAAAACTTTCCGGATCCAGCCTGACGCCTGGGGATATTCTAAGGTAAGGAATCTGTCACTAACGTGTCTCTTTCAGATTGTCCCGGCAGTAATGCTTAGTAAACGTGTGCAGGGAAACCCACATTGCTGCCTGGCAGATGCCCAGGACTGGGACTCTACTTGCTAACGCAGTGGTCGCAGATTTAGTTCTGGTGGAATGAGCCTGTAAGCCTTCAGGAGGCTGGTTCTTGGCCAGTGCGTAGCAGATCTGATGCAGAGAACGACCCATTGATAGATGGTCTATTTATGCACCAAAGGCCCTTTCTTCTCATCAACATACCCTACGAAGAGTTGGTCATTCACCTTGAACTCACGTATGTGGTCACGGTAGAACGACAATGCTCTTTTTGGGTCCAGACAGTGGAGTTGCTCCTCTTCCTTAGAGGGATGTGGAGGAGCGTAGAAAGTGGGCAAGGTGACAGATTGGTCCACATGAAATGGTGTTACGACTATGGGCAGGAAAGAGGTCCTAGGGCGACGCACCAGTTTGTCTGGATAAACTGAGAAAAATGGAGGCTTGGAAGATAAAGCCCGCAGTTCACTCACCCTCCTGGCTGATGTAATCGCCACAAGAAAGGATGTTTTGATGGTGAGCAACCAGAAGGGATAATTGTGCAAAGGCTCGAAAGGAGCACACATCAAGAATGGAGAGAGGAAACAAATGTAGAAGACCCCTCAAAAACCTATTTACAATAGGGGACTTGAAAAGGGAGGGATGGTCTGGCAACCGCAAGAAGGCAGAAAGAGCAGAAAGAAAGTCTTGAGAGTGCCCAGAGCAGAGCCCTGCTGGGCATGGGAAAGAATAAATAACAGTACCTCAGAAAGGGAATCAATTTGTTTGGATGAACACCATGCCATAAATTATTTCCAACAGCAGGAGTATACCGTATTGGTGGAGGGACGCCTGGCCGCAAGAATAACGTTGGAGGCTTCAGGAGGAAGGTTGAAAGCTGTCAACTGCTGTTGCTCAATCTCTACGCAAGAAGGCGGAGAGTGGACAGGTTCGAGTGAAGGACCCTCCCCTGCTTCTGCGACAGAAGATCCTCCTGAAGGGGCAGCTTGATCGGATGATCGACACTCATGTTCAGAAGCTCGGGATACCAGACTCTCCATGCCCAGGCCGGGGCCACAAGCGTGACTTGGGACCGGTCATTTCTGATCTTCTTGAGAATTCTGGGCATGAGTGGTATGGGCGGAAAGACGTACAGGAGGCCTGAGCTCCACTCGAGACAAAAAGCGCCTCCGAGTGAGAGTCGCCTTGGAAGCTCAAGAGCACAAAACTGCTGACATTGCACATTCTCGGCAGAGGCGAACAGATCTAACCAAGGCTCTTCCCACTGCTGAAAGAGACCTTGTGCCACCTCCGGGTGGAGACGCAATTTGTGATCCTCCAGGCATTGACGGCTGAGTTTGTCTGCCCTGGCGTTCAAGAAACCTGCCAGGTGTTGAACCACAAGGGATATGCCCTGCTGTTCTAGCCATATCCAGAGACGCAGGCCTCTTGACAAAGGGTTCACGATCCCACACCACCCTATGTCTTGCAGTACCACATGGGGACGATGTCTGTAAACACCTGCAATAGCCTTCCTTTGATAGAGGGTAGAAAGACTTTCAATGAAAGTTGGATCGCATGGAGCTCCAGCATGTTGATGTGGAGCCTGGATTCCAATGGAGACCAGAGTCCTCTGATCTCCACTTCTCCCCAGTGTCTGCCCCATCCCAGGAGTGACATCGGTCAATACTGTGAGATCTGGTTGGGGAAGGGAGAGAGGTCTACCTCTGACCCAATTGCGGTTCGTTAGCCACCACTGCAGGTCCTTCGCAGTTCCTCTGAGATCTGGACCATGTCGAAGAGATTCCCCTGATGCTGCGCCCACTGGAACTTCAGGTCCCACCGCAGAGCCCGCATATGCCATCTGGCCTGGGTCACCAGCAGGATGCAGGAGGCCCAGCAGCCTCAGAGTCAGTCTCACCAAAACCCAGGACAGAGGCTGAAACATCGGTACCGTAGCCTGAATATCCTGGACTCGCTGCTCTGGAGGATTAGCCTGAAACTGCACTGTGTCCAGAAAAGCTCAGATGAAAGTGAGCGTCTAAGAGGGAGTCAGGTGTGACTTCGTCATATTGATAGTGAACCCCAGCGAGTGCAGGAGGTTTGCCATAGTCTGGTGGTGGGAGATGACAGCTTGGGGCGAGCCCGCCTTCAGAAACCAGTCGTCGCGGCAGAGGAAGACTGGCACCCCTGACCTGCGTAGATGAGCTCCGACCACCGCCTCGGCGAACACCTGAGGGGTGCCGGTAAGGCAAAAAAGGGAGCATGGTGAACAGAAAATGCCCGTGGCCTACCGTAAACCCCAGGTAGTGCCGATGGGCAGGCAAGTCGGGGATGTGAAAATATGAGTCCTGCAAGTCCAACATTACCATACAGTCTCCAGGGTCCAGGAATAGACAAGAACTGAGTCAATCTGACCATCTTGAACTTCTCTTTTTTGAGGAAGTATTTGAGGGCTCTGAGATCTAGAATAGGACGAAGACCCTTGTCCTTTTTGGGAACCAGAAAGTAGTGAGAATAGCAACCACAGCCTACTTCTGGCACCGGAACCCTCTCTATGGCTCCCTTGGCCGAGAGAACTGAGACTTCCTCGCGGAGAAGGGACAAGTGATCCTCCGTCAGCTGTTTGTAAGATGGTGGCATGGAGGGAGGAGTAATCTTGAAGCAGAAAGAGTAGCCCCTTCGGATGATCTGCAAAACCCACCTGTCCAATGTTAGGGACTGCCAGTGGTGGAGGTGCTGCCAGATCCTGCAACCAACTGGATGCTCATGAAGTAAAAGGGTAAGATAAGGAAGGCTTGGAGACTGCTACTGGCAGGGGGAAATGGACCAGACCGCTGGCTAACCGAAGCATGAGGCCAGTAGGAACCACACCCTTGTCCACGCAGAGGTTGGGAAGCTTGTTTGACTCGGTGGACAGGATAGGGTTTGCGCGGGTAAAAGCCCCTTCTGCGGCCACGAAAGGAGCTAAAGACGAACTGGGGATGACGTGGGGCAGCCGAGAGGCCCAAGGACTTGGCCATAGCCCGCGAGTCCTTAAAGCGCTCCAGCGCTGAGTCTGCCTTGTCTCTGAAGAGACAGGTGCCATCTAGGGGCATGTCCAGGAGGGAAGCCTGGACACACAACGAAAAGCCAGACATTCTCAGCCAGGCTTGGTGTCTGAGGGCCACTGTCAACAAAACTGCTCCGCCCAGCAAGTCAGTTGTGTCCAATCCACAATGAATGAATGAAGCACTTCTAAAGCGCATAGCTACCCTAAGGCATCCCAGCGCTCACAACATCAGCGGACGGAGAGGACACAGATGCTTATGCAGATTTTTGGAACAGACAAATTTTAAGAAGCTTCCGGAAGGTCAGGAGATTGGACTCCCGACGTAGATGGAAAGGGAGGGTGTTCCAAAGCTTGGCAGCATTATAAGAAAAGGAGCGCCCACCACTTCTTGCTTTTTTAATTTTAGGGACTGATGCAAGAAGGAGGTTGGTCGAGCGGAGGTTTCTGTTAGGGCAGTACGGTGAAACAATATTTTGAATGATTGTTGGTCCTTTCCCCCAAAAGGACTTGTGAGTGATACATAGGGTTTTGAATGTAATTCTCTCCAGTACAGGCAGCCAATGGAGTGCCCTCAATGCTGGTTTGGCGGATTGCCGAAAAAGGGTCTGCAGAAGTAGACGGGCGGCACAATTCTGAACAATCTGAAGCTTTGCGGTAGCTGCTTGAGGGGCACCTAGATAGAGGGCATTCCCGTAGTCAAGGCGTGAGTGAATGAGGGCCTGGACCATCAACCTTCTGGCTAAGAAGGGAAGAAGAGGGAGGATTTTGCGGAGCATCCCGAGAATGCCATAGCAGGTGGCAGTGTCGCTTGATATTCAAAGTTCAAAGAGCGATCCAGCCACATACCCAAACTTTTTATCTGATTTTTAGGTGTGGGAGCAGGGCCAAGACATTTCAGCCACAATCTCCCTGCGTCGAATACGGGAGAGTTTCCTAGGGGCATCAGCTCCGTTTTTTCTCCGTTTAGTTTCAGGTAGGAGCGTTCCTGCCTGAATGTGTAGTGAACTATGCTGTGTCTGTGACTGCTTGGGAGAGAATGGCCCAGGCTCCTCCGGAACCTGTGGCAGCATTTGCGCAACCGTTTCCCACAGCGTGTGGGAGCAACGGCCCCATAAGCATGCGGTGCTCACTGACCGCAATGTAAGGCTGGCGGAAGAAAACATTTTCTTCCCAAAGCTGTGCAGCTTCTTGGATTCCCTGTCCGGGGGAGCAACAGGGAACACGTCATGGGAAGTGGAGGCTCAGACTACCAAGCTTTCCGGAGTAGGGTGTTGGGTGTGAAAATTTGTGTTCCCAGTTGCGGGGTGGTGGTGGTGGGCAATTGTCCTACTCACAGGAGCCCCTGATCTGGGTTTGGATCAGGTCCCCAGAACAACTTCAGTGAGGGCTTCGTTGAACAGGAGTAGGGGTTCAGAGGAGGAGACTCCCGGTTGCAGCACCTCTGTCAAGATGTTGGTCTCGACGGCCACCGAGGGCAACTGTAGGTCTAGTACCTCAGCCGCCCTCTGCACCACCACTGTATATGTAGCTCCCTTCTCCGTAGCCACAGTAGGAAGAGAAAGTATGCCGGTATCTGGAGATGTATCCAGTCCGCTGGCATCACCCAGTTCCTCACACCAGTCCTTATCCTAATCATAAGGCTGGTATTCTAAAGGGTCAAGCAACCCCTTCCATTCCTTCCTTTTTTTTTTTTAATTCTTTATTGATTTTTTCCCCTTTAATGCAAGGAATATAGTGGTCATATTTCACAAATCAGGTCTTTCAGTCAAAATATTACAGACACAACAGCAGATACAGACAAAACATATATGAAAAAAAAAATATAAGCATACTGAAATAAGAGAAAATCTGACAAACAGTGGTTATCCATTATTCGACATTAAATCCAATCAGTAACGGGGGCCCAGATCTTAGCTCCCATTACGCTCTTCCTTCTCCCTTTAGTCTTGTATATAGCTGATTCCAAATTGTACATTGCAAGCAATCTTGCCCGCCAACTCAGAAAGGATGGAGGGTCAGAATTTATCCAATCCTGTGCAATACAAGCACGGAAAACAGCCATGCAAATAAACAGAAAAGAAACCATTGCTTTAGATCTTGTGATAACGGAAGTATCTGAGTAAAAACCAATCAAAACCAGTTCCCCAGTAATAGACACTGGTATCCCCATTATTACTGCTAAAAATCGTTCAATGGACAGGAATAGTTCAGCTAATTTAGGACAGGCAAAAACATATGAACTATGTCGGCTGCATATAAACCACATCTGTTACATTTGGAACCAGCAGATGTCCCCCATTTAGAAATCTTCTTTGGGGTATAATACAGATCATTAACAACCATATAATGCTGAGTACGCATCCTTCCAGACATCAAAACTTGATTAGCAAAACTTAAGGATTTGATAATATCGATTCCCCCATGACCTAACTTAATTTCCCACTTGTTTTGACAAATCTCTACATCATCTGAGAGTACATTAATCAATTGAGAATAAAATTCACCGATTGCCGTTATTTTACACATCCTTTCAATAAGGGGGACTTTTCGAAATTGATATTCCGCATCAGGGGCAAGCGAATTCAGATAGCTCCGAATTTGAAGGTATTTAAAAAAATCATGTTTAGGAAGATCATATTTTATTTGTAGCTCAGCAAATGATATCAACTGTCCATCCTCATAAAAATCCCTAAACACTGAATTCCTTTTAAGCGCCAGCTATTTACCGTATGATCACGAAAAATCAATGGGAGTACCCCAATAGTTGATAATGGGGTATATGCATTTAAATTCAAGACCCCTAGATGTCGTTTAATTGATCTCCAAACACAATATGCTGCTTTAAGAATTTTAAATTTTGTTTTCTTAAAGTAACTAGGTTCTAGTATTTTAACCAAGCTACCATTAGCCTCTTCACCCAAGCCAAACTCATAGATAGAAGGACTATGACATGGCAAAAGCTTGACCCGATCCCCCACTACCAGAGGGCTAATAAATTGAAGGGCGGCTGCCCAATAATAGAACATAAAATAAGGCATGCCCCAACCTCCACGGTTCTTTGGTAATACCATCTTTTTATAAGCCCTTCTCTGGCGCCGGTAACCCCACAAAAACCTAGAGCTGATCCTCTCTAATCTCTTAAAACACGAGAGCGGAAATTCGAGTGGGATTGTTCTAAACATATAAAGAAATTTCGGCAAAACTAGCATTTTTAAAACATTAACTCTTCCATAAAGAGATAAATGTAAGTGATCCATCCTCTCCAGCATAGAACTTACTTTACTAAGCACAGGATCCATATTTAGTTCCGGAATCTTACTAATTGGTAAGGAAATTTTAATCCCTAAATACGTAACTTCAGAGACAGTTGTTATGTTAACAGGAGGTTCCTCACCAATAAACAAAATCTGAGTTTTAGAGGTATTTAGTTTGTACCCCGAGAAGGACCCAAACTTAGATGCCAATCCCTCAATCACCGGTATTGCAGTGACAATATCTCTAGTAGCAACAACAATATCATCGGCATATGCCAAAGCTCTATAATCGATATGCCGTAGTTGGATCGGTTTAATATCAATAGCTTGGTTTAGCTTTATCAAAAAAAAATCAATATATAAAGCAAATAATAGCGGTGAACACGGACATCCTTGCCGTGTACCACGGCTAATTAAAAACAAGCCTGATTCTTGGCCAGCTATTCGAATAGAGGCGACTGGAAGAAAATATAATGATTTCAATGCCTGCCGAATCACCGGACCAAAACCCTTCAGCCTCAGAACCTCCCACATATAAGGCCAGGAAACCCTGTCGAATGCCTTCTCGGCATCCAACAGGGTTAACCCCATTGTAGATTTGGTTGCTAATGCCCAATCCACGAATGAAATGAGACGCCGGACATGGTCTGCCGTATCCCGCCCTGGAATAAATCCATGTTGAAATCGTGAGACCAATTTAGTGATAACACAAGATAAACGTGCTGCTAATATTTTGGCATATACTTTACTGTCAGAATTGATTAGTGAAATAGGTCTGTAAGATGCCGGCAGTAAGGCAAGTTTGTCTTTTTTTTAAAAAAACGTAATGATAGATTTCCGCCAAGATAATGGTGCAGTCCCCTGTTGTGCGGACAAGAAAATAAACAAAATCTCATCTTTCAACACGTGCCGAAAAGTTCTGTAAAACTCAAGAGGTATACCATCCGGCCCCCCCGCCTTACCGATTGCCAAAGAGGTAATTGCTACCTCAACTTCCCCCAGGTAATATCAAGATCTAAGTCTTCCATTTGCTCATATGTCAGCTTAGAGATTTCAATGTCTCCACAAAACTCCTCTACTTTATCCTCAACTCCAAGAGTATCTTCATCGGTATACAGCTGACGATAAAATTTGCTAAATACCTCTAACACTTCGGCTGGTTTATCCCTTATTACCCCTTGCTCATCCGAGATGTTCTTAATCCGTTTAGCAACCTCTTTTTGATATAATCTTTGGCCAGTATACGACCAGAATTCTGACCCACCTCGTATATCTCAGAAGTGTATACTGCAATTTGCGCTGCCAGCTTTGTAGAAAAATTCTGATAAAGCCTCATTTTTTGAATAGCCAGATTATTTGAGATCTGCTCAGAGTCCTGGCCATTACTAATGGTCACCATAAAATCGTTTTCTAACAACCGTAATTTATTCATTTCATCCAAAAATTCTGCCCGCAATTTACGTTGTTTATTAACAGA
Organism: Calotriton arnoldi; assembly: GCA_963921515.1. Taxonomy (NCBI): domain Eukaryota; kingdom Metazoa; phylum Chordata; class Amphibia; order Caudata; family Salamandridae; genus Calotriton; species Calotriton arnoldi. The sequence continues at coordinate 1,323,548 of CAWUFW010005081.1, read as the reverse complement.
GTAACTTAAAGTCTCACCCCTGACACCAGATTTAAAAGCATCCCACACCATATGAACAGAGGCTGATCCACGATTATTTTAAAAAAAATTCAGCTATCCATTTACTCATTTGTTCACAATAAGCGGGGTCAACCAGTAATTTCCGTTCAAAAGTCCAGGGCCTTATAGAAGATCGACAGCAGACATCTATTTCTAAACAGATAGGATTATGATCTGAAATTATTTTAGGTTGAATGTCAATCCTAGCCTTATTGGCAAGCTCTGCAGTTACAAAAAAGTAATCCAGCCGCACATGCTTATGATGGGGTACTGAATAAAAAGTATACCCTGGGGCTCCCTTTCCTTTTAGCCACCACATGTCTACCAGCCCAAATTCTTTAACAAGGCCCCTGGTAGCTTGAAAGACTTTATTTTTCTTCCCATCATAAAGATATTTACTTGATATGTCAACGTTCCTGGTAAGTGGAGATTAAAATCCCCACATAGGATCACAGAAGATGGCCAATCAGCTAACTCAATACTGAGCTCATTCAACATTACCGGGTCATCTAAATTCGAGCCGTAAATTGAGCAAATGGTCATAGAAAGACCCTCTAATAGTAACTCACTGATCACCCATCTACCGAGAAGATCTTCTTTGACACGCTTACACATCCCCCATCCGAATCTCTTCAAAATTGCCACCCCTCTCGTAGTTGACCCTTGACGTGTACAGCCCACAAGATCCATACCCAAATCCTTTAACCACCCTCTATTATTCCATGTGATGTGAGTCTCCTGTACACAAAGTAAATCCACCCTCATTGATTTAAGAATCTGGGCCGTTATCCCCCTTTTTTTCTTATTATTCAGGCCACAAATATTCCACGTACAAATAGAAAATTTACCCATCTTCAAACAGAGAGGTTACCTTAGCTAATTCACTTTGCCATTCTCTTCCTGCCAAACTTCCTAATAATGTTAATACAGATACAATATTTATGGTGCCATTATTCACACAGACCTTGCTGTGACTCAAATTAAAGAAAAAAACCAATCTATACTATTCCTTGCCCCACCACCCCAACCACCCTTAAAGGGCTTGACGCCCAGAAAGCCCACCCAACCCACCCATGCACCCACCCAAATGAGGCGAAGGGACTGAATAGTCCCTATAGCGATGGAGAGAAAGGAATAGGTGCCCTCCACCAACCCCCCACACCCTCAGCAAATAACAGAAGCAAATAGATTAAAAAAAGTTGACAATCTGAACATGCCTCCATTATCTATATTAGAGCCAACCCCCTAAATTGTACCCAGGAAATCCTTTGCAGCAATCTCGGAGTTAAAAAAAGCGTTTTGTCCTTGTAAATAATTTTAAGCCTCGAGGATTTAGTAAATAGGACTGTACTCCCTTTGCCAGGAACTGTGGAATCAGTTGACGCAGAAGCCAGCGCTGCTGGACCGTAACTTGGCAAAAATCAGGGCGTACAAAAATTCACACCCCTTCCTCTTCTCTTACGGTCTGGCCTAGCTAAGTCATACAAAGACTCTCGAAGCAAAAATTATTTAGGCAGATCAATATGGCTCTAGGTTTGCTCTTAACCCCTCTGGTACCACCCCGCACATGAAAAGGAAATCTATGGACACGCTGCAACTCAAGTTCCCATTTCCATTGACACAATTCAGGAAAGGCTTCAGAAAACATGTCAATTACAAATTGACGAATGTCTTTTCCTTCCGTCCCTTCTGGAACACCTAAAATTCGCAGATTGTTCCTTCTCGATCTATTTTCCAAGTCAGTTAACTTCCAGTTTACATCGTCCCGAATGGAATGTAGGGAGGATACATCTTTTTCTGCTGCACAATATCATCCTCAATTAGGGAGATCCTACCCTCCGCTTCCCCAATCCTAACCGACATCTCTGTACAGGTCTTCACAACACGACGAACCGTGTTCTGAAGCTTACGGACTGCACCTTGCATCCGCAGACCTTCTGCTTTTGTCTCCTCACGGTGTGACATTATTGCTTGATAGATGGTGGATAATGTGACCCCATTCTCTAATGATTCACCGGGGCTAATAGATCCTCCTTGTACTTCAGCAGAGCACCCCTACTAACAGTCGCCTCCCTAAATGTAATAAGGAGATATGATTCAGCGTAGGGGACCCATCGTTGCCTTGTCCAGCTTTAATCAATGAATTAGGTAAAGTCTCTGTGTCTTTTCCCTTTCGGACAGTATTTCCACCCCAGAAGTCAACAAAGTATTTTCCTCTTCATCAGGCGGGGCGGAACTAGCCAAGCTTCTATCATCGGCCCAGTCGCCTTCCATACTCTCAAGATCCGAATTGTTAGATGCATCAGACATAGAAAAGAACTTTCCGCCAGAGTCCCCGGAGTCCGCCTCCATTATCACGTCTCTGCAAGATACTCCACCACTAAACACAGACTCCAGATGAGTTTCACCTTGATTCATGTTATTGTTAAACAGAGTTGAAAGTAGGACACTGAGAGTCAATTAAGCCACTCGATATCTGCGGAGGAGAGGGAGCAATCTGTACCGGGTCAACCACATTCAGATTACAGAACTAATTTTCTCCCGCGTTGTAAGGTAACAGTTGTACTTCTTGTTTTCTCAACAACGGGAGTCTTACCTTTGCCTGGCGTTTTTTTTTTTTAATATCGCATGGATCTTTACCTTACCCCCCGCCAAACCTTCAGTCTGACTGAACTCAGGGGAGAAGATCGGATTCTCCGTCACAACACCCGTAATTCTAGGAGCATCACTGTCTGTTTTAGCAGCACTTTCCGCAGAAGAGTCTCCGTCTTGGACAGGGGCTAACACTGTGGCTGCCGCTGCTGCTGCCCGGGTCTTTGCACCCTTCACGCCGCTGCTAGCACTCTTGGGACCCATCCCGATCCAGCCCGGATCTTCCTGCGAGTCCTGAATCCGCCCGAGAACAGCGGCGACTCTTTCCTCTGAGAGCCGGACGCCAGCCGCCGCTCCGCTCAACACCGCAGTAAGCAACAAACTCCAAAACGCGTCGGCGATCTTGTTGATACAAATGTATCAATGTTAGTAGCATTCCCAAGTGCATTAGACAGCTTCACGTTCAGTAGCTCCAATAACTGCTGGGGTAGTAGGGAGGCTAGTAGTGGAGAGCACTCATAGCCTGTCTCACTCGGACACTGGCGTGTCCGCCATCTTGCCTCGCACGCTCCCCTTCCATTCCTTCCTGAAGCCTAGCCCTTCGGAATAGGGCTCAGGCTCTGACCTAGGACACGGGGTCCTGTCGGCGCTGTAATCTGCATCGGTCGACGTGGTTCCGGCTCCGTGTCGGGGATCACAATGGGGCTGGCGCAGCCAGCGCCGGGAGAATCGGCCCGGGGCTGGGGAAGGGCAGTCTCGCACGACCAGCGTGGGTCCGGATCCATGACCGGATCCATGGGGGCCCATGAGCCAGGGCCGGAGCCGCGGAACCAGATGGGGCTCTCTCTGTTCCCAAGGGCACACCGGAGGGCGCTTCGACTTCTAATATTTTGTGCCTCTTACCTGAATGCCGCCATGATTTTGAGTGGGATGAAAAGGACTTCAGATAGGGGACAGAGAGCTGGTAGTCTTGTCCAGTTAGCACGAGGTAGAGGGGGCATTGCCATGTTCTTTGTGCCCCCATCCTAGTAGCAGAAAATCTCAAAAGGATGTCAAGGAGGAGGCAGAAGGGGTGTGGCTTGGACGGCAAGCATGGCAGTTGCTCTGTTAAGAGCTCTGCATTTAGAGCGCCACATCCGTCTTTCCTCTGCCGCTCCCCGAGACTCTCTGCCCTGGATTGAGCATAGAGGAGGTGGTGATCCGTTGCGACACCGAGCAGCGGCCAGCCCAACGCTTTTAGACCCCTAGGGAGCTGACATTGCCGTGAGGCCTATAGCCGTTCCTGCCAAAGAGGCAGCAGGGACAACACGCCAGAACCAGATAGAGCGGCTGGGCCCGGCTACCCTGCAGTGTGTGCCCGGGGTCGCTGGAGAGGAGGGCTCGCCTATCCTTGATGCCATACAGGATCTTAAGGTCACCTTGGAGGGCAAGATGGGGGAATTCAAGGTGGACCTGGCATTATTCGACAAGATCTACGTAATACCATCCACAGAGTGATTGAGGTGGAGGGCAGAGTGTCGGAGATGGAGGACACCGTCAAGTCATACGAAGAGTGCCTGGTGGCCCTGCAGCGCCAGGTGGGTCACTTAGAGGCCCGGGCTGAGGATGCCGAAGGGAGGTCCTGCAGGAACAATTTGTGTGTGGTGGGCATACCAGAGGGGGCTGAGGGCTCCACGCACGAAATTCATGTTGGATTGGCTGAACATCTGTGTCCCCAGGGATGAAGTCTCAAACTGTTTTATAGTGGAAAGAGCACACAGGGCGCTGATTGCCAAACCTCTGGCTGGCGCTTCCCCCAGGCCATTTATTGTACGGGTGCTTAATTATGCTGACAAGGACGCAGTTCTTTGGGCTGCCCGCAAGGCTGGCCAATTAACTTACCAATCCACTCCGGTGATGATCTTCCCAGATTATACCTTGAAGGTACAGCAACAACACAGGTCTTTCAAAGAGGCTAAACACAAACAGAGCTATGGGACTTACATATATGCTCTTAATCCCAGTCCGCCTGAAGGTAATCTTCCAAGATAAGTCACTGTTTTTTAATTCTCCTGAGGCGGTGTGAGAGTGGATCAAGGAGAGGCCGCCTAGGTGTAGGACAGTCACTTCTCCTCCCCCCCGAGAGGGGTAGGGACACTTGCAGGGGAGGTGGAGGACCCACTAAGGATTGGCGCACAGCACTGTGCAAGCGGTCAAAGAGAAGAGTTCTACAAGCTCACTCAGCAGGTCCAGGATGTGGGACCCGGATCAGTCTTCACCCGCTGCTAAGCTGGACACTCTACTAGATCCGAAACTGATGATCCTCGGCAGACTGCGCTGGGCACACCATGATGATCCCCAGGGGCGATATTTACTTGTGGTGCACCTTATGGTTTTTCTGCTCCTTTCTGCTGTCCTTGGTCTATAACCTCTTTTAGGTTAGTTCTTTAAGGTTGGTTTGAGTTTTGAGGTGGGGAAGGGGCTGAAGGGGTGTTTCAGTTCACACGACTACCCTGTTGGCGTCAATACCGAGTCGCACCACGACAGGTACTTCCCATTCACGAAGTATGGGGAGGTGTTTGGGTAAGGAGGGGGATGATGGATTTTGGCTACTGTTTCACTTTTCTGTTCAGGGGTGGGACTCATGTGCGTTAGCTCTTGCAACACACGTAGTTCTCCGCAACACTACACAATCCCACTGGGAGAATGGGTGATCCTGTTTTAACATAGGGCTCGACACGGGGTCCCAAACATGCTGGTGCCTCTGTCCTGGAACATCAATTGCATTCTCAATACGATTAAGAGGGGGGCAGTGCTTAAAGCAGCTATCCAGGCCAATGTGGAATTAGTAATGATTCAGGAGACTCACTTGCAGGGCACTAAATGTTCCGTTTTAGCTCGTAAGGGCTTTATTCAGGTTTACCATTCTGGGTTCCATAAGGGATCCAGGGGCACGGCCATTCTGATTCGGACCGCATCATTATGGCAGTCTCCAAGGTGTGGCACGATGGACTGGGCCGTTTTGTGGCAGTTACGGACACCCTTCATGGCTGGCCCCTCTCACTGGTCTGTGTTTATGCCTCTCCTACTCTCGCCTCAGAGTTCTTCAGTAAACATGGGGACTTGATTAGGGACCTGCGCCCCGTGGATTATGGGCATTGATTTTAATGGCGTGTGCGACTTGGCTCTAGACCGCTCCTCGTCAGCTTAGGGGACCGGTCACGCTCCTGTCCCCTTTTACGCATACCTGGGGTCTAACAGATACGTGGAGGGCCCACCATCCTGAGAGCAGGGTTAAACCTTTTACTCCAGTGCTCATCGCTCCTTCCCTCAACTGGACTATTTTCTGTGCAGAGCAGAGATGGGCAAAGGGTGGTCGAGATATTGGCTCGTGGGCTCTCCGACTATTCGCCGGTCTGGCTGTGACTGGAGTGGGTCTCGAGGGACTTAAGAGGGAGATGGCGTCTGGATCGCTGGCTTCTTCAAAAAGAAGAGTTCCGTGAGCTGAGTCAATCTACCGGTCTACAATATCTTGTTAATAATAAGGGTTCTGTGACATTCAACATTTCACTTTGGGTGGCTCAGAAAGCTACTCTCTGGGGGTTTATTATTAGCTATGCTAAAGGCCAGAGGGTTAGGGGTGAGGAACGGATTAAAGACCTAGAGGGTAGGGTGATGGAGTTAGAACAATGTCTGACCACCCGCCAGGACTCTTTCCTGCGCGACTCCTTGCACACCCAAACTCTGCTTCAGCAGTAGCTTACTCAGCAAGCAAGAGAAGCATGGCTCTCCACACGTAGTAGGGTCTACCAATGGGGTGACAAAGCGAGCAAGATGTTGCATTGGCTGTGCAGCCTTAGGGAGAGGGGGGCCCTGGTGGCCTGAAAATTAAGGGCAGTGGACCCATTGCGGATGTCTTTGCGGCATATTACCATTCTTTATACAGCACAGACACACTTTGCACCAATTTGTATCTGATATCCCGCTACCATGTTTATCTGCAGAGGACCACAAGGCACTGGAGGCGGACATCAGCTATGACTAACTGGAAGCTACATTGGCTCAACTGAATGCAGGAAAGGCACCTGGTCCTAATGGTTTTCTGCCAGAACTCTGGCGCCTGGTGTGGCCCCAGACAGGCTCGCTGTTACTGGATTTGCTTAGGGAGGCTTTGGTGGAAGGAGTACTACCTCCCGACCTTCGGTTGGCAGAGATAGTGGTGTTACCGAAGTCTGGAACGTAGGGTACTAAGTGTGGGGAACCCTGCTCGATTTCGCTTTTGAACACAGAGGCGAAGGTGCTGGCTACTCATTTGGAGGAAGTTATTTCTCGTTTGGTTCACCCGGATCAGTCTGGATTTATGCCACAGTGAGCTACTCGGCACAACCTCCGCAGGGTGCACAATGCGATCCCGTTGAGGGAGTTACAGCCTGAACGTAGGGCTTTTTTGTCCATTGAATTCCATAAAGCTTTCAACTTGTTAGATTGGGGCTTTTTGTTCAGGGTAGGCTTTGGCCCAAATTTGTAAGTTATTTAAAGCTTCTATATATGGGTCTGGTAGCTAGGGTAAGGGTGGGAGGTGTCAGCTTGGTTCCCGGTGGAGCCTGTAACACGTCAGGGTTGCCCTCTTTCGCCTTTGCTCTGTGTTTGTAATAGAGCCCCTGGCGGTCTGGGAGAGGGTAGATAATGTCTTGGAGAGCTTTTGGTGGTCCGATGAAATCTGTGATAAGATATTGCTGTATGGCGATAATGTTCATTTGTTTTTGACTCACCCGGATGTGTGGGCCTCAGGCACTTGAGATCCTGTCTTTATTTGGCTCACACTCCGGACTTGTATTGAACACTCGTAAGTCCATTGTTTACCCTATCCCACTGTGCCTGGCGACCTTACCATGGACGTCTAAGTTGCATGCCCTCCCACATAGATTTAAATATCTGGAGTGTATGTCAGGGCTGACGCAACCCGGTCTTATGATCAGAATTTGGCGCTGCAATTGGCGCGCCTTGGTAGATACGTTAAATTTTGGTCTGCCCTGCCTCTTTCCCTTTTGAGGGACACAGCAATTTTTTAAATGGTCTCCCTTCTGTGTCTTCTTTATCACCTGCAGAACCACCCTTTTTCTCTTAAACTTGTTATTTTCAATAAAGTTAATGCGTTGGCTGCTGTAGAATGGCGGAACGCCCCGTATAGCCCTGGGGAAGTGTTGTAGGCCAGCCCTACAGGGAGGCATTGCTATGCCGGATATGCTACTATACTACTGGGCACTGCACCTGATGGTCGTGAACGACTGGTGGTTCACCGGCTACAGTGACCCGGCTTATCCGGCAGAGGGATGGATACTGGGGACGCAGGGTTTCATTATATGCTATATGGAGTGGTGTTTCCCATGAATCTCCCGCCAGCCACGCAGGTGGTACACACAATTTGGAATGCTGCTCTTGGAAGGGTGGGATGGGCAGATCGGATCATGGTGGAGACTGTTATGGCGTGGTGCCAAATTGCCACAGATGGTGGCCTTGCGGGGTTTTTCGGTGTGGGATACTATTGACATACCCAAGGTTTGAGATATGGTTAAAGGCGGGATGCTTAAATCGTTTCAGGACTTGCAGGACTACTTCAACTTGCATCGCACCCAGTTTTTCCCCTATCTTCAGATCCGACATGCCCTTCTCCCCGCGATACAGGCGCTGGATGGCATTCCCAAATGTTTCCCGTTGGAGGCCAAGATCTTGCTTACACACCTCCAGAACATCCACTGTCAGAGCTCTATAAAATGTTATTACGCAATGTCCTTGACCCTATGGTGGGGGTTTGGATGGCTTGGGAGGGTGACCTGGGCCAGCTGAATGATGACGACTGGCGGGAGGTGGTAGAGGCCCCTAGGGAGGCAGTGACAGCCTCCCATTTTCGACTGATTCAACTGCGGTTACTTCATAGGGTGCATTACACCAGAGGCAGACTTCACAGGATGAGTTTCATCTCAGGTGAGTGCTTGAGGTGCGGTGATCCGCTAGATGACTTGCCTCATACGTTCTGGAATTGCCCGAGCCTAGCCCATTTCTGGGGGATTGTGCTAAGTAAGCTTGATGGGGTGCTGGGATGGATGATCCAGGCTCATACTTCTACATATCACTGATGACCTGCGAGAGACACGTTACCAAAAGGCACTTTTGTGGCTGGGCTTAATTGTTGCTAAGAGAGACATTGCCAGTGCTTGGAAGGAGGAAGTGGCACCGGTGGCAGAACGTGGGCAAAGGGCATAGATCATTGCATGGGATTGGAATGACTGATTTATTTGGGGCTGTCCCCAGAAACACTCTAAGATATTGGGGGCATGGGCAGAGTAGAGGGATATCCAGTTGGAGCGGCATGGTGGGGAGGGGGGCCCGGGTGCCGGGTGGGGCCCAGGGAGCACAGGCCCTTTTGTTTCCACCACATGGTGGGGAATGATGGGTCTGGGCACTGTATCTTTGAGATTTGTGCTTTGATGATCTCTGTATCGGGATGATTACATATGTTGTATTTCTTTGGTATTATATTGTAGTACTGTACATGAATGCTACGCTGAGCCCCATGTTCTCATTTATCTAAAACTTAAAAAGTAAAAAAAAAAAAAAAAAAAAAGGAGGAAGGAATAAATAGTTACCTACTTGTACATGTAAGGAAGTTAAATTAATCAATATTTCAGAGAGGCAGCTCTGAATTGTCTTCAACTAAAATCTTTTATCTGCCTTTTCAAACAATAATACATTCTACTAGGTTCAACCAACTATTTAAACAATAGTACTTTAATAGTAAGCAGAACAAAGCACAAATCTACAACAGCAACGTAGATATTAGAAATCCTAGTCAGAAAAATTCCTCCATAAAACCCAAAAAAGAAAATAATGTCTTTTACATATTACATTGCAACATTTAGGAAGAAGGACTTCATTTATGCCATCAGACAGAGAGAAAAAAGTTACTTGAAATCCTTGTTTTTTATTGAAAGAATATTCACTGAAATGAAAAACACTAAAATAAAACGTGTACACAATTTATTCCAGCACCCACATGGATTTTGCAGTGTCTTGTTCAGCAGTCAAACTTCACCAGGGAGGCAAAAAGACTACTGCTGGCACTGATCAATCTCAGACAGGAGATCCTCCCAAAGGGGCAGCTTGATTTGAGGACCGATGACCATGCTTAACAGCTCGGGATATCAACACCTCCGAGCCAAGTCCGGAGCCACAAGGATGACTTGGGCCCAGTCGTTCCTGATCTTCTGGAGAACTCTCGGCAGGAGTGGTATGGGTGGAAAGGTGTACAGGAGGCCTGAGCTTTACTCGAGACAAAAAGCGCCTCCGAGTGAGAGCCGCCTTGGAAATTCCAGCGCACAGAACTGCTGATATTGCGTGTTCTCTGCGGTGGCGAACAGATCTAACCAAGGCTCTCCCCACTACTGAAAGAGACCTTGCACTACCTCCGGATGGAGACACCACTTGCGATCCGCTAGGCATCTTCGACTGAGTTCGTACGTCCTGGCATTCAAAGAGTTTGCCAGGTAATGAACCACTAGGGAAATGCCCCGACGATACAGCCATGTCCAGAGACGCAGGGCCTCTTGACAATGGGTCCACGACCCCACCCAGCCTTGTTTGTCTCTATACCACATGGCGGTGGTGTGGTCCATTAACACCTGCACTAGCCTTTCCTTGATGGGGTAGAAAGGCTTTTTATAACAACCGATCGCCCGGAGCTCCAGCAGGTTGATGTGAAGTATGGATTCCGCCAGAGACTAGAGGCCTCATCTGCACCCCTTACAGATGGCCGCCCCATTCCAGGAGTGACGCATCTGTCATCACTGTCAGATCTGGTTGGGGAAGTGAGAGAGGTCTGCCACTGACCCAATCACAGTTTGTTAACCACCACTGCAGATCTTTTGCAGTTCTCTCCGAGATCTGGGCCATGTCGGCGAGATTTCCCTGATGTTGCGCCCACTGGAACTTCAGGTCCCACTGCAGAGCCTGCATACGCCAGAGGGCATGTGTCACACCAGCAGGATGCAGGAGGCCATGAGGCCCAGCAGCTTCAGAGTCAGTCTCAGGGAAATCCAGAATAGAGGTTGAAACATTGGTATCATAGCCTGAATATCCTGGACTCACCTTTCAGGAGGGTAGGCCTGAAACTGCACCGTGTCCAGAACAACTCAGATGAAACTGAGCGTCTGAAAAGAAGTCAAGTGTGACTTAGGCACATTGATAGTGAACACCAGTGTATGCAGGATGTAGGAAACTGGCTTTCTATATACTAACCAAAATGAGGTATAGTGTGCAGAGACTCCAGTGGATTCCGAGAGGCTTTAAAGAGGCTAAAGAGGATAATACTAATGTTCTCTTTTGTGGTAGTGTGGGCGAGCAGTTAGGTTTATCAGAGGTAATTTTAAGCATTTGTTGTACACACAGTGGCAATAAATGAGACACACTGTAGGAAAGTACTCATTTTGGCATGGTTAAACCCCACGTTTTGCCCGACTCTGATGGATGTTTGACTGAATGTGCACTAGGTTCCTCCTAATCAGTGCCTGTGTTCTTTACCAAAAGCACAAGTTACTTACCTTCGGTAACGATATATCTGTAAGAAACATTAGTAGTGATAGATTACTTACCTTAGAATATCCCCAGGCGTCAGACTGGATCCGGAAAGTTTTCGTCAGCAGTACCCCTGCGCGTCGGTAGGGGCGTCGTGCGGCTCCGCGTCTGTCGTTGGCGTCGTGGTCGCCGAGATGACGTTGTGGGCGCTACTTGGACGCCGCCCACGCGCGCTGACGTCAGTTCTGTACACGACTTTCCGCGCCAGGAACGCAGAGCCATGCAAGATACTGACCACTGGTGCATTGAAACTAGGGCTCTGAAAGGGATGACCTTAACCCTAGAAATCAGTTCGCAGAACGGGGAGGATGGGTGGGGCGGTAAGGAATCTATCACTACTAATGTTTCTTACAGATATATCATTACCGAAGGTAAGTAACTTGTGCATCTGAAAGAAACACATAGTGATAGATTCCTTACCTTACAATAGATACCCCAGCAATACCAACCCCGGTGGTGGGTCTGCGAACAAAGATCACACCAGGAAGTCACGGAGAACAGAACGGCCAAAGAAGCCGTCTCTCCGGACTTGGCTGTCCAGGCAGTAATGTTTGGTAAACGTATGCAGCGAGGCCCACGTGGCTGCCTGACATATGTCTTGCAGGGGACACCACGTCCCAATGCAGTAGTGGCTGCAGTAGCTCGGGTGGAATGAGCACGCAGCCCCACCGGAGGTTCCTTTTAGCCAAAGAGTAACAGGCTTTGATACACAAGACAACCCAGCGGGAGATGGTTCTCTTATGGACCGCCCGACCTTTCTTGGTGCCAACGTAGCCAACAAAAAGCTGGTCATCCACCCGGAACTGCTGTGTGCGGTTAAGATAAAAAGAAAGCGCACGTTTTGGGTCCAGACGGTGGAGCCGCTCTTCCTCTCTGGAAGGATGCGGAGGCGGAAATAAGGCGGGCAAGGTAATAGTCTGCCCAATGTGAAAGGCCGTAACCACTTTTGGCAGAAAGGAAGGACGGGGCCTGAGCACAACCTTGTCTGGATGGACTGAAAGGAAAGGAGGCTTACAGGAAAGAGCCTGGAGCTCACTCACCCGCCTGGCGGAAGTTATGGCCACCAGGAAGGCAGTCTTTAACGTCAAAAGACGAAGAGGACAGTTGTGAAGTGGCTCAAAGGGAGCGCACATCAAGTACGTCAGAACCAGATTCAAGTCCCACTGAGGTATCACGAAAGGAATAGGAGGAAAAAGGTGAGTAATGCCTTTAAGAAACCTATTTACAACAGGGGACTTGAAAAGAGAGGGCTGATCAGGGAGCCTGAGAAAGGCCGAAATAGCAGAAAGGTAGCCCTTGATAGTGCCCAGAGCAGAGCCCTGCTGGGCCAAAGAAAGAAGGAACAGTAGAACCTCAGAAAGAGGGGCAGAAAGGGGATCCACAGCCTTTGCTGTGCACCATGCCACAAATTTGTTCCACCTGCAGGCATGTACCACTTTGGTAGAGGGACGCCTGCTGCCAGAATAACGTCACAAACTTCAGGAGGCAAGTCGAAGGGAATCAACTGCCGCCGCTCAATCTCCACGCAAAGAGGTGGAGGCTGGACAGGTTCGGGTGGAGGACCGTCCCCTGCTGCTGCGACAGAAGATCCTCCCGAAGAGGCAGTCGGATTGGGGGATCGATGCTCATACTGAGTAGCTCGGGATACCATACTCTTCGAGCCTAGTCCGGAGCCACAAGAATGACTTGGGCCCGGTCGTGCCTGATCTTCTTCAGCACTCTGGGCAGAAGTGGTATAGGCGGAAAGGCGTACAACAGACCGCAACTCCACTCGCGACGAAAAGCGTCGCCGAGCGAGTGCCGCCTTGGAAATTCCAACGCGCAGAACTGATGACATTGCGCGTTCTCTTCGGTGGCGAATAGATCTAATCAAGGCTCTCCCCACTGCTGAAAGAGACCTTGCGCCACCTCCGAGTGAAGACGCCATTCGTGATCGAGCATGCACCTGCGGCTGAGTTCGTCCGCCCTGGCGTTCAGAGAACCTGCCAGGTGTTGAACCACCAGAGACATGCCCTGATGTTCCAGCCATGTCCAGAGACGCAGAGCCTCTTGACAGAGGATCCACGACCCCACCCCGCCTTGTTTGTTGCAGTACCACATGGCAGTGGTGTTGTCCGTGAACACCTGCACTACTCTCCCCTTGACAGAGGGAAGGAATGCTTTCAGTGCAAGCCTGATCGCCCGCAGCTCCAAAAGGTTGATATGGAGCCGGGACTCCGCCGGAGACCTGAGGCCTCTGATCTCCGCCTCTCCCATGTGGCCTCCCCATCCCAGGAGGGACGCATCCGTCACCACTGTGAACTCCGGTTGGGGAAGGGAGAGTGATCTGCCGTCGACCCAATGCCGGTTCGTGAGCCACCACTGCAATTGGTGTGCAGTGCCCTCCGAGATCTGGACGTGATCGGACAGGTTTCCCTGATGCTGCGCCCACTGGAACTTCAGGTCCCACTGCAGAGCCCGCATATGCCACCTGGCATGATTGACCAGCAGGAGGCCATGAGGCCCAGCAGCCTCAGAGTCACTCTGACCGAAACCCAGGACAAGGGCTGAAAGATGGGAATCAGAGCCCGAATGTCCCGGACTCGCTGTTCGGGAGGATAGACCCGAAACTGCGCCGTGTCCAGAACCGCTCCGATAAAGAGGAGCTTCTGGGAGGGAATCAGGTGCGACTTCGGCACATTGATGGAGAACCCCAGCAAGTGCAGGAGGTCGGCCGTAGTCTGGAGGTGGGAGACGACTGTCTGGGGCGAGCCCGCCTTTAACAACCAGTCGACGAGATAGGGGAAGACTGACACCCCTGATCTGCGCAGATGAGCTGCGACCACCGCCATCACCTTGGTGAACACCCGAGGGGCGCTGGTAAGGCCAAAGGGGAGCACGGTAAACTGAAAGTGCTCGTGGCCTACCATGAACCGTAGGTAACGCCGGTGGGCTGGCAGGACGGGGATGTGGAAATAGGCGTCCTGCAAGTCCAATGCCATCAGCCAGTCTTGTGGGTCGAGAGCAGACAAGACCTGAGCTAGAGTGAGCATCTTGAACTTCTCTTTGCGGAGGAAGCGATTGACGTTCCTGAGGTCCAAGATAGGACGCAGGCCTTTGTCCTTCTTGGGCACCACAAAGTAGTGGGAATAACAACCACGACCTACTTCGGGTGTCGGAACGCGCTCGATGGCCCCCTTGGCCAAGAGGGCCGCAACTTCCTGCTGAAGAAGCACCAAGTGATCCCCTGACATGCGGTGGTATTGAGGTGGCATGGCTGGGGGGGGTAGTCTCAAAGGGGAGGGAGTAGCCCCTTCGGACTATCTCTAAAACCCACCTGTCCGAAGTGATGGAGCGCCAGTGAGGGAGGTGATGGCGGAGCCTGCCGCCCACTGGCGTGCGATGGACCTGAAAGTTCGGACTAGGAAGGTTTGGAGGCAGAGGTGGCGGGGGTGGTGGTAGTGGTCTGACCCGCCCGCTGGCCCCTGTGTCCGCCACGGCGGAAACCGCGGCCGCGCTGGGATGACTGTTGCGCCGGCCCGTGGCTCTGTTGCGAACGCTGCGGGGCGCCCCATCCTGAGCCACGAAAGGAGCGAAAAGCGGAAGACGGAGGAGGGCGGACTGCGGAGAGTCCCAAGGACTTGGCCGTAGCCCGTGAGTCCTTAAACCGCTCCAACGCGCTGTCCGCTGTGTCGCCGAAGAGGCGAAGGCCATCAAAGGGCATGTCCATAAGGGTGCTTTGGACATCCCCGGAAAATCCAGTTGTTCTCAACCAGGCGTGGCGACGAACCGCCACCGTCGTTGCCATGGATCTGCCCAGTGAGTCGGCGGTGTCTAGACCACAACGGATCAGGAACTTGGCTGTGTCTCTCCCCTCTGCAACATCCTGGGCGAGAGCAGGCCGGGCCTCCTCCGGACACTGAGACAGCACGTTCGCCACCGTGTCCCACAGGCAGTGGGAATAACGGCCCAAGAGGCATGCGGTGTTCACGGACCGCAGCGCAGAGCTGGTGGAAGAGAAGGAAAATGCTACTTACCAGTATGCATCTGTTCTTGGCATGTAGAGCTGCAGAGTTGTACACTGTGCATAGATCGCCATCTGGTGTTGGGCTCGGATGCTTGCACTTTGTTGTTGTCTTGGAAGAGTCTTTTGTAGTCACGAGATAGGTGACTCCTCCTTTGGACGATAGTGCGCATGGGCATCAACTCCATCCTCAGATTGTTTTTCGCCATGACTGGAAAAGATGGAGTCAGTAAGAAGTAAGATGTCCATGTGAATGTATCTAATTAAGATAATACTGGAACAGATTCAGGTTCCGGGGAGGCGGGTGGGCGTGTACAACTCTGCAGCTCTACATGCCAAGAACAGATGCATACTGGTAAGTAGCATTTTCCGTTCGAGGCATATGAGCTGCAGATTGTACACTGTGCATAGACTGTATAGCAGTGTCTCCCTTAGCAGTGGTCACCTGTATCGGTTGCAGTAGTTTGAAAAAGTGTTTTAAGAACAGCTTGGCCCACAGCAGCTTGTTGCTTTGGCTGTACATCAACACAATAGTGTTTGGTAAAGGTATGTGGTGTAGACCATGTTGCTGCCTTACATATGTCATCTAAGGGAACGTTCCCTAAAAATGCCATGGAAGCCCCTAGCTTACGTGTTGAGTGTGCTCTAGGGGGAATTATTAATGTGCGTTTAGCCTTTTGGTAGCATATTTGAATGCATTTGACTATCCATCTAGCAATCCCAGCTTTTGAGATGGGGTTACCTTTATGTGGTGGGGAGAAAGCTACAAACAATTGTTTTGTCTTTCTGAAAGTCTTGGTCCTGTCAATGTAATAAAGTAGAGCTCTTCTGATATCTAGCGTGTGTAGAGCTCTCTCTGCTACAGAGTCTGGGTCTTGGAAAAAGACAGGTAACTCTATTGATTGGTTGAGATGAAACGCAGAGATTACTTTGGGTAGGAATTTGGGGTTTGGTCTGAGAACCACCTTGTTACGATGTATTTGTAAAAATGGTTCTTGTATGGTTAAAGCCTGAATCTCACTGACTCTCCTGAGAGAGGTGACTGCAATTAGGAAGGCTACTTTCCATTTAAGAAATTGTAACTCACATTTGTGTAGAGGTTCAAATGGGGGACCCATGAGCCTGGTGAGGACAATATTTAGATTCCATATTGGAGAGGGTGGCAATCTAGGGGGAATTATTCTTCTAAGGCCTTCCATAAAGGCTTTGATTGCAGGTACTCTAAACAGTGACAAGTGTTGTAAGTATGCGGCTAGAGCAGCAAGATGTAATCTTATGGATGAGTATGCTAGGTTACATCTTTGTAAATGCAGCAAATAACAGATGATGTTTTGTATTGAAGCATCTAGTGGGTTGATATTGTTATTACAGTAAATAACAAACCTCTTCCATTTTGCTGCATAACAAGCCCTGGTAGTAGGACGTCTGGTTTCTTTAATAACATGCATACAGTCTGGTGGAAGGTTAAGGTAACCGAACTCTAGGACTTCAGGAGCCATATTGCCAGATTTAGTTGACCTGGATCGGGGTGTCTGATCTCTCCATGGTTCTGGGTTAAGAGGGTTGGAGAGAGGCACAGTTTGTGGTGGGGAACCACTGAGAGTTCGAGAAGTGTTGTGAACCATGGTTGTCTTGCCCATGTGGGAGCAACTAGGATCATTGTTAGAGACTGCTGTACTACTAGGGGAATGAGTGGGAGAGGCGGAAAAGCGTACGCAAATCTGCCTGACCAATTCATCCATATTGCATTGCCCTTGGACAACGGGTGTGGAAACCTGGCGGCGAAGGTTGGGCATTTTGTGTTTTCTTGTGTGGCGAACAGGTCTATCTCTGGATGACCCCACATTTGGAAAAAGGTTTGAAGAACTTGCGGATGCAGTTCCCATTCTTTTTTTTTATAATTCTTTTTATTAAACATACATCGGTTCCAATAAACATTACAGAGGGTTCGCCAAATCATACATTACAGTCGGTACAGGAGGAAATACGTCGGCTTTCTACATGATAGAGGAATGTTACAGGGTGTGGGGGTCATTTTGTTCGGGACAATCAGGAGGCATACAGATCTCTCCCCGGTAGGTATTCCAGGGGCTCCATATCTGAGACCATTTTTTGGGGCACCCTCTTGCCAGGTAGACTGTTTTCTCCCGAAACATGCACCAGTCAAGGTTCTTCTCCCATGCTGCCAGTGTGGGTGATAGTGTGGCCCCCATAGTTGAGCAATGTTGCGTTTTGCCAGCATGAACCCCAGTGTAGCCCACCGTGTCTGATTTGTGTTGAGATCCGTAGGTTCCCACAGATTGAGAAGGCATCGTCGTGCCTCCGGGCGTAGGTGAACCTGTAGTACCGCATTAATAGTGTCATGGATCTTGAGCCAGAAGGATATGATATGTTCGCACTCCCAAATTATGTGTATGAATGTCCCCACGTGACCACATTGCCGCCTACAGTTCCCATTATCTGACCATCCCATGTGTACCAAACGGGGTCCTGTCATATAAATTCTGTGGAGGATTTTAAGCTGTACCAGCCTCAAACGTGCCGGGATAGCAACCTCCCTGGGGAAGCCACCGCCAGCTGCCAGTCCTCATCATCCACCTCCACCCCATCCTGCGTCCATTTCTCACGGAGTGATTGAAGGGGACTCTCCATGTTGTTGATTAACTTTTTGTAAATCAGGGAGATGGTTTTCTCGGGAAGGTGGCCGTCTAATATTCTGTCCTCCAGCGGAGAGGCCTCTGGAGGGACGTCCCCTTAGGCAGCAAAGATTGCAGTGAGTGCAGGACCTGCAGGTATCGGAAATACTCGGTGGCTGCTAGATCGTAGTCCGCCTGGAGCGTGTCAAAGGATTTAACCCCTCCAGCCCCCAAAGGTCCCTAATGTGTGAGATACCGATAAGGTCCCATCTGTCAAAGCCCTTCGATTTCCATAAGTCGCCCAATCTTTCTGAGTCCCAAAGTGGAGTTGCTAATGTCAGCGTGTTTTTCCATCCCAGTGAGGCGATAACATCATGCCAGATCTGGACAGAATGTTTGGTGGGGCAAGTCAAGGTGTATCGTCTGGGCCGTGAGTATAGCGCCCTGTTATAATTACCATCTGGGAGGAGCCATTTATCCATGGCGTATCCGGGATCGTCTGCACGGCCATACATGCCGTGGTTGATGGCTGCTAGGTGAGCCGCCCAGTAGTATTTCTTGATATCTGGGAGGCTAATACCACCGTCATACCAATTCAGTGTTAGTTTGGTCAGGGCGATTCGAGGTTTTCCATCCCACAACAGGTCTCTCTGCAGGCCCTCAATTTCCTTGAAATATTTGGCGGGAACAGGATCCAGGGTGTTTTGCAAGGTGTATAGGAATCTAGGCAGGGACATCATTTTGAATAGGGCGGCTCTGCCCAGAGGGGAGAGGGGTAGCGACCTCCAGTTGGCAATATCGCTTTTAAGTTTACGAAGGGGGGGGGAGAATGTTTTGAGTATACCGGATTGCGGGATCTAGCGAAATGAAAATCCCCAGGTATTTGAAGCCTGCCGTGTTGATTTGTATGGGGCAGTTCTTGGGAGGGACGGGTGGATCGCCCCACAGAGGAAACAAAAGCGACTTACTCCAGTTGATAGAGAATCCAGAGTATCGTCCGAATACCGCCAGGATATCTAAGATCACTATAAGGGATTTCCTAGGAGAGGCCAAATAAAGCAACAGGTCGTCTGCGTAGAGGGAGATTCGGTCCTCCCAGCCGGGAGACCATTCTAATCCCCGTATCCTGGGATCTCTACGGATCCAGGCTGCCAAAGGCTCCAGGGCCAGGGCGAAGAGGAGAGGCGAAAGCGGGCAGCCCTGACGGGTTCCCCGACTCAGCTGGAAGGTAGCTGATAACTTATTGTTGACCACCACTTGGGCTAGGGGTTCGTTATACAGAAGTCGTACCCAGTTTATGTAGTTAGGGCCGAAACCCATTTTGGCCAATACTGCCCAAAGGTAAGGCCATTCAATAGTGTCGAATGCCATGGTTGCGTCCAGAGACGCGATCATTGCTGGCTCTCGGAGAGTATGTGCTCTAGCTACTACCCCATGGACTCGACGCAGATTCAGGGTCAGTGATTCCTGTGCGGCATAAAGCCGGATTGATCTGGGTGTACTAAGGCACTAATGACCTTGACCAAGCGATTGGCCAGGAGCTTGGCGAGGATTTTTGGTTCGGCGTTTAGGAGGGAAATTGGCCGGTAGGAACTGCAGTCTGTTCTGGGTTTCCGTCTTTATGGATGGTAACTATGGTGGCTATCCTCTGTTCCCTGGGCAGCATGCCCGTCTCCAGTGATTCCTCAAACATAGATTTTAAGTAGGGGGAGAGTTTATCGGGTCGCAGCTTATAGAGCTCGATGGGGAGTCCATTGGGGCCGAGTGCCTTTCCCGATTTTAATGAACGGATCGATTGCGCTCTCTCATCTGGGGTCAAGTCACTGTCCAGGAAATCCCGATTTTCTAAGGAGAGGCGGGGGAGTTTGATGTCATGCAACAGTTCTTGAGAGTCCTCCTCCGTATAGGGGGCCACTGTCGTATAGACCGTTTGGTAATGGCTGGCAAAGCTATCGACTATCTCTTGTGGATTCGTGACGGGTATGTCCCCTTTTACTCTAAGCTCTGGCACCAGCCTGCTCGCCCATTCCCGTTTATCTAGCCATGCTATAAGCTTCCCTGCTTTGTCACCCAGGTCGTAGAGTCTACCCAGCCGCTCCCTCCCCAGGTTTTTGGCTTTGTCTGTGACTAAGGCCTTATAGCTGTGCTGCTTCAGGCTCAGGAGGTGAAGCTTCTCTGGCGTCACCCCAGACTCCAGTTCACTCTCCAATCTATCGATTTCAGCCTCGATGTCCAAAACTTCTTTCTGTTTTTCTTTCTTCGCACCCGAGATCAGCGATAGCGCCTGTCCCCGGATTACAGTCTTAAATGCTTCCCATAGGGACTTGGATGAGGAGACCGTCCCTTCGTTATCTAAGAAATAATTATCCATGGCTTCAATAAGGGCTGTGCGGATTTTGGGATTGTGGAGATACCAGGGATTGATTGGGGCTAGTCTTCCTACTTTGTTCTGATGGAGGACCATGCGGAGCCATATCGGTGAGTGATCGGAGATGCCTCTCGCGAGATGTTTGATTTCGTGTATGAGGGATGCTTGTGCGGCTGGCAGCAAACAGTAGTCTAGGCGGGAAAGGGTATGGTGTGCCCCGGAGTGAAAGGTGTGCTGTATCTGGTCTGGATGGTAAGTTCTCCAACCATCAACTAGCCCCATAGTTTCTAGGAAGTCAGGTAGCCAGCGGGAAGCGGACCCCACCTCACGCGGGGGATGGCGGTCCAGGGTGCCCGAGACCACCGCATTGAAGTCCCCTCCGAGGACCACAAGGCCATCTGGAATGGAGAGGAGGACCTTACCCAGGTCCGCAAAGGTGGTGCCCTGTAGGCCTGGCGGAACATAGATGGACATGAGAGAGATAAGACGGCCCTCCCAAGTTCCCGTAATACCAATGTATCTGCCCCGGTCATCCGCCCATGTGGAACTTATAGCGAGGGGGAGTGTGTTTTTCATCATAATGCCCACCCCTCTGGAGCCAGACGTGAACCCCGCGTGTGCTACCATTTTGTATCCTCCCCTATGCATTGCTTTACACAGATTACCAACCAGGTGCGTCTCCTGGAGCAGGACAATATCTGGAGATCTCTGTTTCAGGTACTGGAGAACTATGCTCCGCTTAATCTTGTCCCCAAGCCCGTTGACATTCCAACTTAATACCTTAATTGTCCCGTCCCCCATAACCTCTGTCGTACAACTTGATAGATTTCAAAATGCCAGGAGGAACAAAGTCGACATCCCATCTGTGGAAGAAACCATAATTGACACCGATGCAAAATTTCCAACAAATTATGAACAAAAATTCCCCCACCCAACAACCCCCTCCCTGCTGCCCTGCACTCTGGGCGTAGAACTGCCCATTTCAAACTTGCAGAGTGCCTGTCGCCCTAGCAAAAAACTAAAGGTAGAAAAAATAGGGGTGTGGCTGTCCGTATCTCTGCCCCCTGTAAAAAGTAAAGTCTGTAACCCCAAGGAAAAGGCACCCCTCGAGGGTTGGAGTTTAAACAGTCCCGAAGAAGTCCCTCCAGATCAAATGCGCAGCCGCCCAGTGCTTAACCTAGCTCGGATAAGGGCCAAAATGTCCCAGTGACATCCACTCTCCACCACCGTGTCTCATCCTGTAGGGGACAGCGAAGTCTCCTCTCTGGGGTGACTATCCGGTGGGCCCGGAATCTTCCTGCTTTCAAGCCAGTCAGCTGCCTCTTCAGGATGCTCAAAAACCACGTCCGCCCCTCCGCCTCGACCCACAAACGTGCCGGAAACAACATGGAGTACCTCAGGCCCCGCTCTCGAAGCTCCTCTTCACCACAAGGAAGGTGCGCCTCATCTTTTGCACTCTCTGTGTAAAGTCTGGAAAGAAGGTGATGCCTGCGTTTTCATAGTGGAGTGGAGCTCCTGTCCTAGCATTTTGGAGAATTACGTCCCTGTCCCGGAAGTTCAACACTCTCGCCAGCATAGGGCGCGGAGGAGCCCCGGGTTTGGACGCCCCCAGTACCCTGTGGGCCCTCTCAATAACAAAAAATCGGCTGAGGCCCTTGGGTTGGAGGTGCTTTAGGATAAGGTCTTCCACGAAGAGGTCCGGAGATTGCCCCTCCGCCCGTTCCGGAACTCCCAGAATGCGTAGGTTGTTGCGGCGTAGGCGCCCTTCATAATCATCCAGTTTCATTTCCGTGAATTTACGGAAATCCTGTAGGTCCGAGACCTCCCCTGGAGCTGTGCGACGTCTCCCGTCAGGCTGGTCGTAGCGATTTCCACCTGTTTGACCTTTTCCTTAAATGTGGCTAGGTCTGCTCTTATTAGGTTTACGTCAATCGCGATAGTGTCCATTTTATGTTCAAGAGAGGTCTTGACGCTTGTGATGGCCTCCATGACGTCTTTAAGGGAGAGTTCTCGCTCCTCTTCTTCTGGGTCCCCCAGGGGTGTGCCTCTGGATTGACGGCCCTGCAGCATGTCTTTGGGCATCGTGTATCGATCGAGTTTATTGGTCTGCGTTGGTTTAGACCCTCTCGTTCCTGGGGGCTTGCTTTTCTCCATTGTGTCCGCTCCTCGTCGCACAAAGGGCTTGTGGTGGAATTAAACGAGGCGTCTATGGCCCCGGTAGTCAGGGGGTGCTGACTGGTAATGTGCCCGGCCAGTAGTCTAATGGTGTAGGCGGGGGAGGGGGCCCACGACTGTAGGATCTCGGTATGTGGTCCACGCGCACCCAGATCACTTTATGGTGGCAGCGCTGATTCAGGAGGCACCATATGGGGGAGCCCAGCGCTCGCTTCACCCTGCTAGCTATTGCAGAGGCCCACTGGTGATAGGCGCAGGGCCGGCCGGCTCAAACACTCTCCTCTTCTCTTCGACTGGGCTGTGGCTATGAGTCCCCGGCGCCACCTCACAGTATGCCAGTGAGGGGGGGGGGGAAAACAGGACCCGCAGCTGGTTGCGGACACTTCAGCGAGGGGGGGGGGTTTGGGGGGGGAAAGGACAAGGTCCACCGATGATCTCACTCGGGGACGCCGCCCCAAGACACTCGGGCCCCCCGCCTCACCTCCAGGTCACGCCGCAGTGCTCCGGTCCTGCCCCGCGGAGCAATGGCGTCTCAGGCCTCCGAGTCGATCCTCGGGACGGTGAGGGCTGCTACAGGTGCTTCCTGCCTGGACCGCCTGACGCCCACTCCGCCGATGCCGCCGCAGAGCGCGGGTGATTCTCAGGGCCCTTCGCCAGGCTCGTGGCTACGGCCGGGAAAGGCGGCTCCGTCCCCTCACCGCCGCGGCCTCACCGGCACTGTGCTCCCCGGTTTCAGCGCTGCGGATAGGCCCCACTCCGTTTGCTCCGGTTTCTCGGGGCACAGACGTTCGCTGGTTTCGGGGTCCGAGGGAATCCCCTCCGGTATGCCTCCGGTGTCTTTTCTCCTCCTCGGGGGGAGCGGATCAGTGTGGCGGATAGGCGTGTGGGGACAGGGTTTACGGAGCTACAGCGTTAGGCGGCCATTACGCTTCGGTGCTTAGCCACGCCCCGCAGTTCCCATTCTTGAGTCTGTTGTGTTTGCCGACTCAACAGATCCGCAATTTGATTGTGAATACCTGGAAGATGTTCTGCAAGGAGGTATATGCTTTGAGGAATGGCCCATCTCCATATGTGCTGCGCTAGTTGAGATAGCTGCAGAGAGTGTTTCCCCCCTTGTTTTTGTATATAATACATTGCTGTCATGTTGTCTGTTTGGACTAGGACAGTATTGTGAATGAGAAGCGGTTGGAATGACTTTAGCGCTAGAAATATTGCTAGTAATTCTAGGTGGTTGATGTGGAGCAGTTTTTGTGGAGTGGTCCACTTGCCCTGGGTTGTATGGCTGAGGAGGTGAGCTCCCCACCCAGTGAGCGATGCGTCTGTTGTTAGTACTATGTGTGGAACTGGCTCTAGGAACGGCCGCCCCTTAGAAAGGTTTTGTGTATTCCACCACTGCAGAGAGCGATGTGTGCGGCTGTCCACCAACACCAGATCTGTAAGCTGGCCTTGAGCTTGGTTCCACTGACGTGCTAAGCATTCCTGCAATGGACGCATTTGAAGTCATGCGTGAGGGACAATGAAGATGCACAAGGCCATCATTCCTACTAGCTGCATAAACACTCGAGCTGGAAGGGAGTGTTGAGGCAGGAATTTTTTGATGAGGGCTTGCATACCGGTTATCCTGGAAGGATTGGGGTATGCGAGGGCTCTGGAGGTGTCTATTGTGGCCCCTAGATACTGATGTATGTAGGAGGGATGGAGATGAGATTTGGTGTGGTTTATTGTGAACCCCAAATTGTGTAGTAGCTGAATGGTTTGGAAGGTGTGCTGTACACACTGCTTGTGTGACATGGCTTTTATTAGCCAGTCGTCTAGATATGGAAACACATGAATGTGTTGCCTTCGTAAGTGTGCAGCCTCTACTGCTAGGCACTTTGTGAAGACCCTTGGTGCTGTTGCTACTCCAAATGGCAGGACTTTGAACTGATAATGTTGTCCGTCCACTGTGAACCTTAGGTATTTCCTGTGCGCAGGGTGTATAGGAATATGGAAGTAGGCATCCTTGAGATCTAATGTGGCAAGGAAGTCGTGTTGTTGGAGGAGTGGAAGTATTTGCTAAAGAGTGATCATGTGAAAATGATCTGAGTGAATGTAATAGTTGAGGGGTCTGAGGTCCAATATTGGTCTGAGGGAACCGTCCTTTTTGGGGATTAGAAAATAAAGTGAGTAAACCCCTGTGCCCTGATGTTGTAGAGGGACTGGTTCTATTGCTTGCTTTTGGAGCATGGAGAGAACCTCTTGTTTGAGGAGCGTCGGATGTTGTGTGGACATGGGACTCTGTCTGGGTGGTATGTTGGGGGGAGTAGAAGGGAGTTCCAGGCAGTAACCATACTGGATAATTTGGATTACCCACCTGTCCGTGGTGATGGAATTCCATGCAGGTAGGAACTGTGATAGTCTTCCCCCGACTGGAGTGGAATGATCGGGGGGAAGCGGAGGGAAGTCACTGTTTTGTGGTAGGGGAACTGCGTGTGTTAAACCCACGTCCTCTACCCCTGTTGTTGTTACCTCTGTAATTACCTCTTGAGTAACCTCTGTTAGAGGAGGTTTGGGTGGGATTTTTATAAGTGGCAGAGGTAGTGTCTGTGGCAGTGGTCTTGGAGCCACCTCTATAGGGGGAGCGACGAAAAGAACCTCTACTAGTGGTTGCTTGTAGAGCCCCCATAGCTTTGGCTGTGTCGGTGTCTTTCTTCATCTTCTCTAGAGAAGTGTCGACAGAGGTCCCAAACAAGTGTTCCTGGTCTAAGGGTTGATTGAGTATGGTAGACTGCACCTCCTGTTTAAACCCAGATATGCGTAGCCACGCGTGTCTGCGTAGCAAAACGCTTGAATTTATTGTGCGTGATGCTGTATCTGCTGCATCAAGGGCGCATTTTATTGAGGTGTTTGTAATTAACTTGCCCTCCTGTATTAGATCATTTGCTTTGGTCTTATGCTGATCTGGAAGGTACTGAATGAGCTTTTCTAGCTCATCGTAATGAGCCCTGTCATACCTTGCTAGTAAGGCTTGTGAATTGGCGATGCGCCACATGTTTGCTGCTTGAGACGCAACCCTCTTGCCTGATGCGTCGAGCAATTTAGACTCCTTGTCTGGTGGTGGTGCCTCACCAGTAGTTTGCGAGTTTGCTCGTTTACGTGCATTAACAACTACTAATGAATCAAGAGGGAGCTGACCTTTAATATAAGCTGGATCAAAAGGGGCAGGTTTATATTTCTTTTCAATTCTTGGGTTAATAACCCTAGCTCTAACTGGGTCCTTGAAGACCTCAGGGGCATGTTTAATAATCCCTTTAAGCATAGGGAGAGTGTGTGTAGTTTTTTGAGGCTGAGCAAAAGTCTCTAATAAAAAGTCCTCCTCCAGGGGTCTGAGTGTAATTTGACTCCATGGAATTGTGCTGCCCTGTTTATAACCTGTGTGAACCCTATAGCATCATCTGGGGGGGATGGTTTGGATGGGTATGGCTCAGGGACGGGTATATCTGGGAGATCATAATTGTCCCAGGGGTCCTGAGGTGGGATACTGTGAAGGTCGTCATCAGTATCTGTGTTATGAGGTGACTGTATGTCATCATCATCATCCCCTGTATACCCCTGTGGTGAAAAGAAAGGCACAGGAAAGTGAGGTGGAGACTGTATAGGGCTGGAAGGTGGTGGAGGTGGAGAGAAAGACCTTATAGGTGAGGTAGAAGAGTCTTTCTTTTTGGGAGGTGGCTCAGGTGTGTTTGGTTCGTCCAACTTCCTCTTGTCAGGCCGTATGGATTGGACCTGTCCAGTAATGGGATCAATATGCAGAGTTTTCTGCTTTGGATCCATGTGAATAGAAAGTTCATTAGAGCTAGTGTCTTTTTTCGGCACCGAAGATTTCGGTTCCGAGTGATGCTCCTTATGTTTACGAGGCTGCTTGGTCTCCTTTCGGGGTGGTGGAGTTTTCGACCCCGACGTTTTATCCTGTTTTGTCGGCTCCGAATGTTTTGTAGGCTTCGGTGCCGAAGTGTCGGAGACCTTGGTTCTCGGTGCCGAAGATTCTGATGTCGACGGGACCTTAGTTTTGGGCTTGGGTGCCGATGAGTGTTTTTCGGTCCGGGGATGTGGCTGGCTCGATCCCGAGCTGCCAGAAGGCTTTGGATGCTTCGGAGCCGAGCTGGAGGGCGGGGCTTCTGAAGTCTTGTCTTGGTGCCGACCTAGACCTGAAGGTGTGACCGTAGCCTTTAGTTTTTTCGGGGCAGGGGCGTCGATGTCAGTACTCACAGTACGTTGACCTGGCGTGATGGTCTGGTCGTCCGACCCAGAGTCTTGCTCCGGAGGTGTCGGGTTGTTGATCTCAGGTGTCTGGGTTGTCGGAGCCTGTGTCGAAGATGTTGTCCGGTGCGGGAACGGTTGATCTGGACATTTCGTGTCATCGGGCCCGGCGATCACGTATAGTCTTCTTCGACCTGAAGGATTCACAGGCCCGGCAGTGTCGACTCTCGTGGTCTGGCGAGAGACAAAGGTTACAGACCTCGTGGAGATCTGTGTGTGGGAATTTAGCCCCACACTTGCATTTTTTAAACGGAGTCCTTTCCATATGCTGGTTGATGGCGCCGATCGGCCCAATGGCCCACTTCGACGACCGGACTCGAAAATGTCTTGGAGAGTAGATACACGATGAGAGGGGATCGCGATCGAAACAATACCGACGAACGGTGGGAGTTTTTTGCGCGTTGAAAGGGAACCGATCGATGTCGACCCGGAGCGCAGCAGATTACATCCGAACCCGATGGCGGAAAAAAACAATCTGAGGATGGAGTCGATGCCCATGCGCACTATCGTCCAAAGGAGGAGTCACCTATCTCGTGACTACAAAAGACTCTTCCAAGACAACAAAGTGCAAGCATCCGAGCCCAACACCAGATGGCGATCTATGCACAGTGTACAATCTGCAGCTCATATGCCTCGAACAATCTTCTTCCCAAACTGATCCAGCTTCTTGGATTCCCTATCCGGTGGGGCGGAAGGGAAGGCGGTTGGGGAAGCAGAGGCTTGGACAACCAAGCTCTCGGGGTGGGATGTTGGGAGAGGAAAAGAGGGTAGCCGGGCGATGGCGTCGGGCCACGTTCCTATCCACAGGAGCCCCTGTGGTGGGCCTGGACCAAGTGCCCAAAGAACGTCCGAAAGGGCTTCATTAAAGGGCAGCAGCGGCTCCGCAGAAGTAGCTGCTGGCTGAAGCACCTCTGTCAGGAGGTTAGTCCTGACGGCCACAGTAGGGAGCTTGAGGTGTAGGGCCTCCGCCGCCCTACGCAACACTACTGCATAACTGGCTCCCTCCTCCGTAGCCACGGTAGGAGGAGACAGCATGCCAAGGTCTGGTGAGGTATCCAGACCACTGGCTTCCCCCAGTTCCTCAGCCCAGTCCTGTTCAGACTCGCAGGCTGCAGCGAGAGGATCGTCCGACCCCTCCCAGTCCTCCCCTTGCGCCTCAGGCTGTTCAACAGGCCGAAAATAAGGAGCAGGGACATGGGGATAGAAATCCCCAAACGGCATTGAGAACGGCATCGACCGACGCCGTGTCCACTTCGGGGCTGAACCTGAGGTAGACGTCGTCCCGAGGAGCGGGCGGCGTCAGGATTGGTGCCGGTGGGGTCGACGTCGGTGGAGGCGTAACGAGGTCAACCGGCGTCGACCGGGATCCAGGCCTGGATCCAAGGGTGTCCTGCGGCGCCGGGGCCGGAGCCGACAGCGACGCCGGGGCCAGAGCCGCCGGCGATGAAACGCGAGGACACCCAGGCGGGACCGCGGGGCCCGAAGGCGCACCGGCGGGACCAGACGGCCCAAAGAGGCAAGCCATGGCCGACAGGAAGTCCTGTATCTGGGCCGGAGTCGCCGCCGACCCCGGGAAGGGTGGGGGTAGTCGGGCGGCGACTCCATGGACTCCGCCGGAGCCGCGGGGGTGGCACCACCCGTACCCTCAGCTGCGTCGCGCGACCGGCGAGGGGAAGTCGAAGAACTAAGACGTTTCTTCGACTTCTTGTGCTTCGTCTTACCTGACCCCGAGTGCGAAGACTTCGATCCCGACGATCGCCGATGGTGACTTCGCGCGCGGTCCCTCGACCTCTCTCTAGACCGGGACCTGTCACGGCACGGAGCCGACTGCCGGGCTTCAAGCAGCTTTCGGGACCGCTCCCGCAAAGACTTCGGAGCCATGGACCGGTAGTCGGGGCACGACTTGGGGTCGTGGTCGCGCCCCAGGCAGAAGAGACACACGCGGTGCGGGTCCGTCACCGACATCATCCGATGACAGTCCTCGCAGGATTTAAAACCGGGCATCCCTAACTGCACCAGGAGTCGATATCGACTCGAAAAAAGGTGAGAAAAAGATCTCAAAAACTTAGTAAAAAAAGACTAGGGGAATCGCTCTCTCCGGATCTGTGCTTGCTAGCATGGAAAAAGAAAGAACTGACGTCAGCGCGCGTGGGCGGCGTCCAAGTAGCGCCCTCGACGTCATCTCGGCGACCACGACGGACGCGGAGCCACACGACGCCCCTACCGACGCGCCGGGGTACTGCTGACGAAAACTTTCCGGATCCAGTCTGACGCCTGGGGATATTCTAAGGTAAGGAATCTATCACTATGTATTTCTTTCAGATCTGTACCTTTGTTTCCACAATTAGCACACCTCTGGCACACATAAAAGTCCCTTGTAAAGGATACCAGTGGTACCCAGGGGCTTGTGACAAAAGAGGGTCTCTAAGGGCTGTAGCATGTATTGTGCCACCCTCAGAGACCCCTCACCAAACACATGCTCACTGCAGCCTGCGTATTTTGGTGCAGATAAAAGTGAAAAGTCGACCTGGCACTCATCCCTGTGTACCAGGCCTACCAGCACTGCAAGAGGCATAGGTAAGTCACCCCTACAGCAGCCCTTACAGCCCTAAGGCAGGGTGCACTATACCTCTTGTGAGGGTACAACTGCATGAGCAGATATGCCCCTATAGTGTCTAAGTCCATTCTTAGACATTATAAGTGCAAGGTGAAGCTATACTGAATACTTGGGCTGGAAGCTTGTCACTACAAGTTCCACAGCTCCATGATGGCTTCACTGAATTCCCAGATTTTTGGTACCAAACATTTCAGATTAATGAGGGCAGACTGATGCCAGTGCTGGACCCATTAATAAATGCACTCAGAGGGCACCTCAGAGGTGCCCCCTGAAAACCTACCAACCTACTAGTGTGTGCCTGACTTGTTTGCACTAGCGTGCCACTTCTAAACATGTTTCTGACGCCCTGAGGTGGGAGCCTTTTTCTCTCGTGGGTCAGAAACAAAGCCTGCTCTGGATTGAGGTGCTTCACAACTGCCCCCAAGCAGGAACAGCATTGAAAGGCGGTGAGCCTCAAAGGCTTCCCATCCTTTGTAATGCTGACCAGGGCACCTCCAGCTAGTGCAGATGCCTGGCTCCTGACCAAGCCCCACTTTTGGCGGCATTGTCGGCGGGAAATTTAGTAAGCAGGAGGTGTGTGTCCCATCTCAGTCAGGACCACCTCTAAGGTGTCCTGAGATTAAGTGACCCCCTCCTTTGAAAATCCTCCATATTGTTTTGGAGGATTTAAGCCAATAGGGTTAGGTGCATGCCCCCTCCCCAGAGGGAGTAGACATATAAAGGGTGTAGTCACCCTAAAGTACGTAGTCCATTGGCTTCTAATTTCTGACCCCTGTAACGCCCCTAAATGCACAAGTTACTAACTTGTGTAACGATATATCTGTAAGAGACAGTAGTTAGTGACAGATTCCTTACCTTAGAATATCCCCAGGCGTCAGGCTGGATCCGGAAAAGTTTTTGCGTAGCAGTACCCTTGCGCGTCGGTAGGCGGCGTCGTGCGGCTCCGCGTCCGTCGTCGGCGTCGTGATCGCCGGGATGACGTCGCGGGCAGTACTTAGGCGCCGCCCCTGCGCGCTGACGTCAGTTCTGTACACGACTTTCCGCGCCAGGAACGCAGAGCCATGCAAGAAGCTGACATAGGTGTCTGAAAAATACTAGGGCCCTGAAAGGGATGTCCTTAACCCTAGAAATCAGTTCGCAGAACGGGGAGGATGGGTGGGCGGTGAGGAATCTGTCACTAACTACTGTCTCTTACAGATATATCGTTACACAAGTTAGTAACTTGTGCATCTGAAAGAGACACGTTAGTGACAGATTCCTTACCTTAGAATAGATACCCCAGCAATACCAACCCCGGTGGTGGGTCTGCGAACAAAGATCAGACAAGGAAGTCCTGGAGGACAGAACGGCCAAAGAAGCCGTCCCTCCGGACCTGACTGTCAAGGCAGTAATGCTTTGTAAACGTGTGCAGCGAGGCCCACGTAGCTGCCTGACAGATAACCGGCAGCGGAACACCGCGGCCCAAGGCCGTGGTAGCAGCCGTTGCCCTGGTGGAATGGGCACGCAGCCCAACAGGAGGCTCCTTTTAGCCAAAGAATAGCAGGTCTTGATGCACAAGGTAACCCAGCGGGAGATGGTCCTCTTGTGCACCGCCCGACCTTTTTGGCGCCCACGTAGCCAATAAAGAGCTGGTCATCCACCCGGAAGTGTTTTGTGCGGTCAATATAGAAGGAGAGCGCACGTTTTGGGTCCAGACGGTGGAGCCTCTCTTCCTCTCTGGAAGGATGCGGAGGCGGAAAGAAGGTGGGCAAAGTGATGGTCTGCCCAATGTGGAAAGCAGTAACCACCTTTGGCAAGAAGGACGGACGCGTCCGAAGAACAACCTTGTCTGGATGAACAGACAGAAAGGGAGGTTTGCAAGATAGAGCCTGGAGCTCACTCACCCGCCGAGCGGAGGTGATGGCCACCAGAAAGGCTGTCTTCAGAGTCAGAAGACGAAGAGGACAGTTATGTAGAGGCTCAAAGGGAGCGCACATTAAAAGGTAAGAACCAAGTTTAAGTCCCACTGAGGCATCACAAACGGAACAGGAGGGAAGAGGTGAGTAATGCCTTTTAAGAACCTGTTAACAACAGGGGACTTGAAAAGGGAGGGCTGATCAGGGAGCCTGAGGAAGGCCGAGATAGCACAAAGATAACCCTTGATGGTACCCAGGGCAGAACCCTGTTGGGCCAGAGAGAGAAGGAACAGAAGGACCTCAGAAAGAGGGGCAGAAAGGGATCCACAGCCTTTGCTGTGCACCATGCCACAAATTTGTTCCACCTGCAGGCGTATACCACCTTAGTGGAGGGACGCCTGGCTGCCAGAATCACATCACAAACTTCGGGAGGCAAGTCGAAAGGAATCAACTGCCGCCGCTCAATCTCCACGCAAGCAGGTGTAGACTGGACAGGTTCGGGTGGAGGACCGTCCCCTGCTGCTGCGACAGAAGATCCTCCCGAAGAGGCAGACGGATCGGGGATCTACGCTCATATTGAGTAGCTCGGGATACCAAACTCTTCGAGCCCAGTCCGGAGCCACAAGAATGACTTGGGCCCGGTCGTGCCGAATCTGCTTCAACACTCTGGGTAGAAGTGGTATAGGCGGAAAGGCGTACAATAGACCGCAACTCCACTCGTGACGAAAGCGTCGCCGAGCGAGTGCCGCCTTGGAAATTCCAACGCGCAGAACTGATGACATTGCGCGTTCTCTTCGGTGGCGAATAGATCTAACCAAGGCTCTCCCCACTGTAGAAAGAGTCCTTGCGCCACTTCCGAGTGAAGACGCCATTCGTGATCCATCATGCACCTGCGGCTGAGTTCGTCCGCCCTGGCGTTCAGGGAACCTGCCAGGTGTTGAACCACCAGGAACATGCCCTGGTGTTCCAGCCATGTCCAGAGGCGCAGAGCCTCCTGACAAAGGGTCCACGACCCCACCCCGCCTTGTTTGTTGCAGTACCACATGGCAGTGGTGTTGTCTGTGAACACCTGCACTACCTTCCCTTTGACAGAGGAAGGAATGCCTTGAGTGCAAGTCGGATCGCCCGGAGCTCCAGAAGGTTGATATGGAGCCGGGACTCCGCCGGAGACCAGAGGCCTCTGATCTCCGCCTCTCCCATGTGACCGCCCCATCCCAGAAGGGACGCGTCCGTCACAACTGTGTGCTCTGGCTGGGGAAGGGAGAGGATCTGCCCATGACCCATTGCCGGTTCGAGAGCCACCACTGCAACTGTTTTGCAGTCCCCTCCGAGATCTGGACGTGATCGGACAGGTCGCCCTGGTGCTGCGCCCACTGGAACTTCAGGTCCCACTGCAGAGCCCGCATATGCCATCTGGCATGAGTGACCAGCAGGATGCAGGAGGCCATGAGGCCCAGCAGCCTCAGGGTCATCCGTACCGAAACCCAGGATAAGGGCTGAAAGATCGGAATCATAGCCTGAATATCCCGGACTCGCCGTTCGGGAGGATAGGCCCGAAACTGCGTCGTGTCCAGAACTGCTCCGATGAAAAGGAGCTGTGGAGAAGGAATCAGATGCGACTTTGGCACATTGATGGAGAACCCCAGCGAGTGCAGGAGTTCGGCCGTAGTCTGGAGGTGGGAGACAACTGCCTGGGACGAGCCCGCCTTCAGCAGCCAGTCGTCGAGGTAGGGGAAGACTGAAACCCCTGCCCGGCGCAGATGAGCTGCGACCACCGCCATCACTTTCGTGAACACCCGAGGGGCACTGGTAAGGCCAAAGGGAGCACGGTGAACTGAAAATGCTCGAGGCCTACCGCGAACCGAAGGTAACGCCGGTGGGCCGGCAGAACGGGGATGTGGAAATAGGCGTCCTGCAAGTCCAGCGCTACCAACCAGTCTCCGGGGTCGAGGGCAGTCAAGACCTGAGCTAGGGTGAGCATCTTGAACTTCTCCTTCCGGAGGAAGCGATTGACGTTCCGGAGGTCCAAGATAGGACGCATGTCCTCCTTGTCCTTTTTGGGCACCAGAAAGTAGTGGGAGTAGCAACCACGCCCTACTTCTGGGGTCGGAACATGCTCGATGGCCCTCTTGGCCAAGAGGGCCGTGACTTCCTTCTGTAGAAGCACCAAGTGATCCCCTGACATGCGGTGGAATTGAGGTGGCATGGCTGGGGGGTGGTCTCGAAGGGGAGGGAGTAGCCCTTCGGACAATGTCCAAGACCCACTTGTCCGAGGTGATGGGACGCCAGTGGTGAAGGTGATGGCGGACCCTGCCCCGACTGGCGTGCTGTGCACCTGAAAGGAGGGACTAGGAGGGCTTGGAGGCCGCGGACGGGTTGGAGGTGGTGGCCTGACCCGCACGCTGGTTGCCCGAACCGCCACGGCGGTATCCACGTCCTCGGCCACGCGAAGGCGCTTGCTGCGCGGGCCGTTGGCCAGGCTGTGGACGTGACTGGGCGCCCCTTCCGTGGCCACGAAAGGGGCGAAAAGCAGACGTATGCGGAGGGCGCACAACAGCAAGGCCCAGGGACTTAGCAGTAGCCCGTGAATCCTTGAAACGCTCCAGCGCATGGTCCGCCTTTGAACCAAAGAGACCGACTCCATCAAAGGGCATGTCCATGAGAGTATTCTGGACATCCCCTGAAAAACCAGTGGTTCTCAGCCAGGCGTGGCGACGCAGCGCCA
Organism: Calotriton arnoldi; assembly: GCA_963921515.1. NCBI lineage: Eukaryota > Metazoa > Chordata > Amphibia > Caudata > Salamandridae > Calotriton > Calotriton arnoldi. Next base: position 1,289,589 of record CAWUFW010005081.1, on the reverse strand, counting down.
CCGTCGTTGCAAGCGATCTGCCCAGCGAGTCGGCGGTATCAAGGCCACAGCGGATGGTATGCTTAGCCGCATCACGCCCTTCCGCAATAGCGCGGGTAAGCAGTGTCTGGACCTCCTCAGAACACTGCGGCAAAACATCAGCCACCGAATCCCACAGGGAGTGGGTGTATCGGCCCAAGAGGCAAGCGGTATTAACAGACCGCAAGCCAGCACTGGAGGAAGAGAAAGCCTTCTTCCCAAAGTGATCCAGGCGCTTGGATTCCCTATCCGGAGGGGCGGTAGGGAAGGCTGTTTGGGAGGCAGAGGCTTGGACAACCAAGCTCTCAGGGGTGGGGTGTTGGGAGAGAAACAGGGGTCGCCCGGAGCCGGGCGATGGCGTCGGGCCACGTTCCTATCCACAGGAGCCCCTGTGGTGGGTTTGGACCAGGCACCCAAAGAACGTCAGTGAGTGCATCGTTGAACGGCAGCACAGGCTCCGAAGAGGAGGCCGCCGGCTGAAGCACTTCAGTCAGGAGGTTAGTCCTGGACGGCCACTGTAGGCAACTGGAGATTTAAGGCTCCAGCAGCTCTACGCAACACCGTTGCAAAATTAGCCCCCTCCTCCGTTGCCACGGGAGGAGACAGCATGCCAGAGTCGGGGGAGGTATCCAGCCCACTGGCATCCCCAAGTTCCTCAACCCAGTCCGGGTCAAACTCGCACTGTTGTGTGAGAGGGTCGTCAGACCCCTCCCAGCTCTCCTGGTCCTCCTCAGGTTGAAAAGATGGAGGAGGAGGGACATAAGGGACCCAAGGCCTCATCGGCGCCGGAACCGGCGTCGGGCGGCGCCGGTCCGGCTCCATGTCCGGACCCGGGGAGAACCGGGGAACGACGCCGCCCGGAGCCCCGGACGGCGTCGGAAGCGGCACCGGGGACATCGGCGTCGGCGGAGGCGTGGTTAGGTCAACCGGCGTCGATGGAGGTTGCGGCACCACCGGAACCGGGGTCGAGGCCGGGGCCGGAGCCGAGGCCGGGACGAAGGCTGGTGGGACAGGCGACGCCCGGGACCGGAGTCGGCGGCGGCGCCGGAGCAACCCCATCCGGGCCCGCGGGGCCCGAAGGCGCACCGGAGGGACCTTGAGGCCCGAAGAGGCGGGCCATGGCCGACAGGAATTCCTGTACCTCGGCCGGAGTCGCCCCCGAACCCGGGAAGGACGGGTAATGCGGGGGCAACTCGACAGGCACGTCCGGGGCCGCGGGGGCGGGGACGGTGCCGACAGGGACCTCAGCCGAGTCGCGCGACCGGCGAGGCGAAGTCTTAGAGCGATGACGCCGCTTAGACTTCTTGTGCTCGACTTACCGGAGGAGCGCGAAGACTTGGATTCCGACGAACGGCGGGGACTCCGCGTCCGGCCCCTCGACCTCTCCCGGGACCGGGGCTTGCTGCGGCGCGGAGCCGACTGCCGGACTTCAAGGAGCTTTCGAGACCGCTCTCGCAAAGCCTTCGGATGAAGTTTCCGGCAGTCAGGGCACGACTTCGTGTCGTGGCCTCGGCCGAGGCAGAAGAGACACTCGAGGTGGGGGTCCGTGATGGACATCATACGACCACATACCTCGCAGGGCTTAAAGCCGGGCATCCCTACGACACCTTAGGAGTCGTGAAGACTCGTTGAAGAGAACAGTGAAAAATTTCACAAAAGATAGTCAAAAAGTGACTAGGGCACTGCTCTTCCCGGATCTGCGCTTACTGGCGCGGAAAAAGAAGAACTGACGTCAGCGCGCAGGGGCGGCGCCTAAGTACTGCCCGCGACGTCATCCCGGCGATCACGACGCCGGCGACGGACCGCGGAGCCGCACGACGCCGCCTACCGACGCGCAAGGGTACTGCTACGCAAAAAACTTTCCGGATCCAGCCTGACGCCTGGGGATATTCTAAGGTAAGGAATCTGTCACTAACGTGTCTCTTTCAGATCTAGTATTTAGGGGCACCTCTCTGAACCTTAATCCTCAGATTACAGACCTACGAAGAAGAGGACAAAGAAGAGCCGTGCAGCAGCGAAGACTGAAGACACCAACTGACTTGGCCTCAGTCATACAGACCTGTCTGCAGCCCTCAAAGACCCTGCTACAGAAGAGTGACTCGTCCCACAGCCAGCGACCTCCAGAACCTGGGGTGGACTGCTTGCCTTCTAAAAAGACTCCTAATCTCCCGTGGACAGCAAACCAGTCTAGAAGAAAATCAACTTTAAAGACCAAGTGCTTAACCTGTGAAACCGCAAAGTCGACCACCTCCGCAGCCGACGCCCACGGCCCAAGTCCAAAAGGCCCAACAGTCCAGAAAAGGTTCCTCAGCGTTCCTGAGGAAAAGTCCCTCGTGGGTTGACCCCTGCCGGATTCCACATTGAAGCCTGCAGCCTCTGCACGATGACCCTCCCCCCTCCAACCGCGACTGCACTGGTAAGCTGACTTCCGACGCCAAAGGACACCCCTGCACCTGGAGCCCCTGGGCCTTGGGGAGATCTACCGACTGTGTCCCGATGCCCCAGCACATCCCAGCTTACCTGTGCAGCTGTACGTTTCCATCGATCGGCCTCCTGGCCTGAGCCTGCAGCCTTTTTTCCAAGTTAGAGATTTCCCATTTGATTGATTTGGGCCCCGACGTTGTGTTGGCACTCTGCACCTGGCCGCCCGTGTGCCACTGGAGGTGTAAGTTTGGTGCTGCCTTGTTGCCCCCGTGCTTACCTTGTACCCCGGGTTCCAAAACCGTGCTACTTACCTGCAAGTAGTACCACTTTGATTGCCCCCTTTCCCCCTTGGATAACATTGGCACCAGGCCCTGAGTTTGACCTCTGCACCGGCCGCCCTAGTGCCGCTGGTGGGGCAGTTTTGTCACTTACCAGAACCTTGCCTGGTACTGACTCTTCATCCAAAAGCTCAATTTCGTAAATTGTTTATTTACCTGCAAAGTGCTGATTGTGTTTCCTTTTTATAGGATAACATTGTACTGATTGAAAAATGCACTGTGCCCACTTTTGATATTGAAAAACTGAAATTGCAAAATGTATTTTACTGCAACAAAGTATCTTTGGTTCTATAAAATAAATATACTAAAATTAATATTTTTATGAACTATCGGTCTGTGTGTAATCATTGCTTGCCTGTGTATGTGTACAACAAACACTTGCACTGCCCTCTGATAAGCCTAACTGCTCGACCACACTACCACAAAAGAGAGCATTAGTATCTACTTTTTAGGGGGGGAATATTTCTTTATTAAAAATTTGACAAATCATACAGGGTACTGTAATCAGTGAGATCTTTTGTCAGCATACATTACCACCATAATATACATTATGTGTCAAAAGTAGGATTGGGGGGGCGTGGCCAGCCGCGAGCGATGGCGGACGCATAGGCAGAGAGCTCCGGGGACGCCAAAACCCAGATAGATGCACCCTTATCCTAGACCATAAGCATTGATACTGCAGCAGCAGCGTGGTTGGATAAACTGGTAACTGCGTGGAACCGAGAGCGAGCGTGATTGCCCCGGCCGACGAGTTTGGAAGCAATGCGGTGCGCTGACCGGCGGGCATTTCAAGCGAGGCCGCAGCTTGCGGCCTGGTCCGCCAGGTGAACACCAGCTGGGCTCATCGCAGTGGGACTTGGAGGAGTGACGGAGCGCCGTGCAGCCTGGACCCTACGTCTGTCCTTGGAGCGGTGACAGGTTTTATGGACCTAACGGCGGGTATTCCCTTTGCCGGCGACCTTACGCATGACAGAGAAGGGCGCGGCAGACAACCGGGAGTGCACGATCGGTGGCAGACCGCGAAGGCGTCACCTATGCCCCGCGGTGAATCTGGGGTCCGAGGCCTCACTCTGCATTGTTAAGGTGGGTGCTCACACTGCCCCCTTTTCTTTTTTGAAGGGCTTCTCCTCCCAGCGGGGCCCGTTCAGAGAGCGGCCGGAGCGGAGAGGGTGCGGCCCAACTGTCTTGTGTGGCGTCTGAAAAGGAGTGGGGAGGAGACGCAACCTCAGCTCTGAATTACTTATGGAAAAGGCTGGAACAGCCTTTCATTTACAAGTGGTGGGTGGCCCAGGATTGTCTTGAACTGGAACTTTCCCCCTTCAGGCCTCACTACAGCACAGAGGTAATAACATGGGAGTGGCCCCTCATTGAAACAGCTTGGTTGCCTGATTGTGACGCAGAGAACTTGGGGCAGGAGTGGCGGCGCCGCAGTGCTGTTAGTAGGCTCGGGCGCCTGCTGGGTGCCTAAATCACTGGTGTGGTGATATTTGACGCTGGCCTGTACGACTGCGTGCCGTGTGGGAGTATTGCTCCACAATCATTGGAGCTGCAGCCTGGAGGTAGCGTGTCACACAGTATGGGGCGGACAAAAGGGAAACCGGTGGCTCATGGCCAACCATTAGAAGCTGGTCCTCAATCGCAGCCAGATCCTCCACCCACGTTAGATGTGATCCCGGACACCCTCATGCAGGAAGAGCAGCCCCTGGACAAACTAGATATTATCTTGAAGGAGATCCGGGAATCCAGGGCGGTGGTGGAGCAACAGCTGGGCTGTCTGGCAACGGATGTGAGTTTGCTCCGTGCGGATCATAAAAAACTGGCAGAGCGGGTGCAGACCCATGCAACTACCTTGTCAGACATTACACCTTGGCGTAAAGCGCAGTCGGAGACGGTCTCCTTGCTACAGTGACAGGTGAAGGAGCTCCAAGACCGAGTCGACGATGCTGAAGGGCGGCCCAGGAGAAATAACTTCCGAATTGTTGGCATGCCGGAAAAAAGTGAGGGCCGGGACCCTACACAATTTATTGAAAATTGGCTGCGCACGGAGGTTGCGCCAGAGGGTCTGACCGCAATGTTTAGCGTGGAAAGAGCCCACAGTGTGCCAACAGGGCCCCCGGACTGCTGCCCGACCTATAGTGGCAAAGATCCTGAAATATAGAGACAGGGACACGCTGCTCCGCAAGCCAAGGGAGAAAGCCCCCCTCCTGTATGAAAATTCAAGAGTCTGCCTGTTTCCAGACTATACGATACAGGTGCAACGGCAAAGAGAGGCGTTCTATGGGGTCAAACAGCACCTACAACAGTTGAATTTACGGTATGCTTTAATTTTTCTGGCCAAACTAAAAGTTCTACACGATAACGCCAGTAATTTTTTCGAAGATGTTGAGATGGCATGGCTGTGGATCGAGGTGAACTTTCCCAATCTGGCAATACTGGAGGAACATCGGCAGCCGCGCAGACCGAGCCAACGCCGCAGGCACACGGGGCTACGAAGCGTATCCAGGCCAAAGATAAGGGGCGAGAAGGAACTAACTCCTGAGCAACAATTGGAGAGCAAAAGAGCGGCGTTGAAAGCGGCTGCAACATGGAGAGCACCGGGAGGGAATGGCGGGCGTGATTCGTCTTCGGATGGAGCCCCGGCAACGGACTCGGAGGCCAGCCAGCCGTTGTTCCCGTCTTTGACGCCGCAAACCGCCAGGGAACTGGAAGACTAACCACGCTGCCAGAGTGGAACTGATGCTGGCTTGTAAAACACTGGTGGTGATGGTGGGGTCTCTCCCCACCCCAAGTCCAGAGTCTCTATGTGACGTAGTTAGACGACGACGAGGACGAGGTCCGTGAGCTGGCACCAGTTGGTAAATGTATCAATAAGCATGATCCTACATGTACAATATGTGTTGTTGGGGGGTATGTCCCAGGCCCGGGAAGCAGTCTCATTTCCTCCCCAACTTGTTTTTTCTTGTTTTCTTATATCAAGTTTTTCCTTTTTGTTTTCTTTTCCAGCACGTAATGTACTGTTTTACACCAAGATCAATCACTGTAGTGCAACAGTAGACAAAGGGTACTTTTGGCATAGCGTGTTGGTGCGTGCATGGGGCAAAATGGTCCGCGGCTGGCGGATCATCTCCCCCCCTTGCAAAAGCAGTAGACGAGTTTTAGCTGTTATTGCATGTAGCAGCTGTTTGGTCGAGCAGTTTTGGGGTTGGACCTTTGAATTGGGGTAGTTTGGGAGTTCAATGTAGCAGTTACAAGGGAGCACGAATGACCATGCGGAAGACTGAAACCGAGACCAGGCACGGGGCACAGGGGTTGGTGGTGCATGGTATATATACTATAGATGGAGTCAAGGGCATTGTATAACTTTATTACATGGAATGTGCGAGGTATGGGCTCCCTGCATAAACGATACCGCATTCATGCCCAGCTTAGTAGACAGAAAGCGCAAATTGTCCTCCAACAGGAGAGACATTTAAACGCCAGTGAAGCGAATAAATTACGTAAAAAGTGGCGAGGCCAGTTATATAATACAACTTACTCGGCTTTCGCGAGAGGAGTGGCTGTATGGATACGAGCGGGGGTCCCTTACAGAGTGCTGGAGCAGAGGGTGGACGACGAGGGCAGATATGTGCTACTGAGGGGGCGAGATGGATGGGCAGATGCTGGAGAATGGGAGTGTTTATGCACCAAACTCAGAACAGGAAGGGTTCCTCCAACGATTGAGCACCGCGTTGGCGGACTGGGTACAGTACCCTTGGATTCTTGGGGGGGGGGGGGGAACTATAATGCAGTGCTGGACGTACGAGTGGATAGATCACACCCACCACTCCGAGGCGCATTGGCAACACGACAAGCCAGGGCGTTAGGGGTATGGACAGATGGGTGGGATCTTAAAGATGTGTGGCGCGTTAAACATGAAACGACACAGGAATACTCCTTTTACTCCCATGTACATGCAGTACACACTAGAATAGATCATATCTTCTGTCCCCCTCCCCCCCATTCTCCCCAGAGTGTTGCGAATAACACATTTAGGTAAGACGCTCTCTGACCACTGTCCGATAGAGATGACACTGGAGTGGGGACACATCCCAACACCAGTGCCGACGTGGAGGTTTAACCCCACAGTGCTTGAAGACGGGGCTTTTCGGGCACAAATGACTGCCACTGTTACAGACTATTTCGCCAGGAACGCGGGCTCTGCCTCCTCCCCACTCATAGAATGGGAAGCGTTCAAGGTGGTGGTGAGGGGGGCCTCGATAGGAGCAGTGGTGGGAGCGAGGCAGGAAATAGTACGTAAATTGACTGACGTTGAGGGTCAATTGGGGCCTATGGAAACGGCAGCTGCAGAATCTCCGGCCCAGGGGGGTAGTCTGCAGAAGATGCGAGTTGAGTATGCTGATCTGCTGGAGCGGCTGAGGGTTATTGATTATAAAGCGTATGTCCAGAGAACTCACGTGGAGGCTGATAAGGCGGGCACCTTGTTGGTACGCATTTTCAGGGACCAGCCTCAAGTGACCCCAATAACGCAAATCCGTTCCACATCAGGTGATATGGCTGAAACTCAATTGACAATAAATGAGGCATTCTGGGAATATTATAGCTGTTTATACAGCGCCCCTCGGGACTCGCAGGGGACAGAACTTCGGGAGTTTCTACAGGGAGTGAGGCTGCCGAAGTTATCTGCTACAGACCAAGATGAACTAAGGTCACCCATCACAACAGAGGAAATTGTGACTGCAATCCGGGCCCTGCCGCGAAATAACACCCCGGGGATGGATGGCCTACCAGCAGGGTTTTATTCAACCTACGCCAAGGAATTGGCTCCCCATTTGCAGGTGCTATACACGGTGTCTGCGGAGGAAGGGGCTCTTCCCCCAGACCACAAACCAGGCACTAGTGGTGTCACTTCCCAAGCCTGGGCGTGATGCAGCTGACATCTCAGCATATCGTCCATTGTCGCTCCTCAATACGGAGTATAACATTTTAAGTAAGATTTTAGCGACACGCTTACTGCCCTATCTTAATAAGCTAGTACATGCAGACCAATGCGGATTCGTACCATGCAGGAGTACGGCACAAAACGTGAGGCGGCTATATCAAATAATGTGGGCCCTTTAGAGCGTTTCCCAAGGGCGGGCTGCCTCTCGTTAGATATGAGACAGGCGTTCGACACGCTGAGCTGGGAATATATGCTGGACACCCTGAGCCTATATGGGATACCTGCTAAATACAGCAATTGGGTTAGGTTATTCAATGCTGCCCCGACGGCTCGCGTTAGGACTGGAGGTAACATTTCCAAGGCATATCGGGTTCACAGGGGTATGAGACAAGGCTGCCCCCGTCCCCAATGCTCTTTATACTAGCAGTCGAACCGCTTGCATACAAACTGCGCACGTCAGCCCCCGATTGGGGCATACCAGTAGGCCCGGTGACACACGCCGCATCGCTATACGCTGATGACATCATATTGTATTCACAAGATTTATGCAGTGGCATTCCTACTGCGGCAGCGACTTTTGAGGAGTTCGGACGGGTGTCTGGTCTCCACAAACTTTGATAAATCAGTGGCATACTTCTTCCACCATCGGGAGGCCCCATGTAGGGTAGGCTTTGGGGATAACGAGGTACAGGTGGCTCCGGTTACGTTTAAATATCTGGGTGTGCACATATATAGAACACAGCAAGACATAGTAGATGGCAATATACAGAGGGCAATAAATGCGCTGCGCTTTCAACGTTCTGGACCACACTGCCGTTATCAGTCATGGGGCGTCTAGCCATCGCTAAGATGGTAATGCTGCCTAGAGTGCTGTACTATTTCACGACAATCCCGATTTTTCTCCCGGCGAATATATTTAGGGTACTGGACTCCTTACTGATTCTAAGAATGGACGCTATACGGGTACAGGGCTCATGCCTCTGTACCCTCACCTTAGGGCTAATGCACCCTGCTAGAGGGGCGACTTACCTAGGCCTTAGGCAGTGGATTTCAGGCACGACACACAGGGATGTATGCCATGTCGACTCTTCACTTTTCTCTGCACCAAAACATGCAGCCTGCAGTGGGTGTGTGTTTAGGTGCAGGGCCTCTAAGGGTGGCACAATAGGTGCTGCAGCCCTTGGAGGCCTTCTGTGGTCCCAGTGCCCTTGGTACCCATGGTACCTTTTACAATGGATTTACATGTGGCCAGAGAGGTGCCAATTGTGGATACAAAGGTACAGACGTGGGAAAGAACACAGGCCCTGGGAAACTGATTGGCAGGGACCCAGGGCACATCAAGTCAGGTTGCATCAGACAGATGTCAGGCAAAAAGTGGGGGGTAACCATGCAAAAAGGGGCACCTTCCAACACTCACACTGCATTCTTCATCAGAAGTTACATCAGATTTATTTCCAAGTCTCTATAGCCAGAGTAATTATCTTCCTTTTCTATCCTTCAAAGTTTTGGTGGAGAAAGTTCTACAAGTCTTGCAATCCTTAACTTTGTGATGAGGATGCAAGCAATAAATGCAGTCTTTATGTGGGTCTTCAGCATGTAATGGCTTCTTACTACAGGATCCGCATGATCTGAAGACATTGTGCTGACAGGGTTTGAAGACATGGCAAAATTGTGAAGAAAACTGAGCAGAGCTCAGGAGGACTCCCTCTCACACAACGTGCGAAGGGACTCAGCCTCTCTCTGGAGTGTTCTAAAGGGTGCTGGCATTTGATTGGCTATAGTTCCAACATTGGTTCTTTTTACAAAAGAATGTGGATCGGCTATGGCAGTGATTTCTCATTGCATGGTTGCCTATGTATAGCATTTATTGCTTCTATAGAAGTTCCAGTGGGACTCCCACCTCGGCGACTGTGATGATTCAAGCATGGGAATCTATGAAAGATCCAATACTGGAGAAGTAGCAGGAATAGCAACCACAACCTACTTCTGGTGTCAGCACCCTCTCTATGGCTTCCTTGGCCAAGCAAGCCATCACCTCCTAGCGGAGAAAAAAAAGAAGAAGGTCCTCCATCAGCCTCTCACAAGCAGGTGGCATGGGTGGAGGGGTAGACTCGAAGGGGAGGGAGTAGCCCCTCCAGATAATCAGCAGAACCTATTGGTCCGATGTTATAGACCACCAGTGGTGCAGGCGATGGCGGATCCTGCCGCCTACTGGATGTCCATGATGGTAAGGGGGCAGTCTATAAGGGCTTGGAGGCTGTGGCTGCCGTTGGAGGGAGAGCGGGAGTTGGTGTACTGGCCCGACCTCTGGCTGTCTAACCCACAGGGCCAGTGGGTATCGGGTCCTCGACCACGCACAGGATGGGAAGCTTGAGCGTTGTGGTGGCTGGGCGGGTACAGACATGGCTGGAAGCCCCTTCTGTGACCGCGAAAGGTCGACTGGGGTAGCGAGGGGCCATGGAAAGGCTTAAGGACCTGGCCGTAGCCCTGCTGTCCTTAAAGCGCTCCAGCGCTGAATTCGCCTGGTCTCCAAAGAGATGGGAGCCATCAAAGGGCATGTTAATAAGCAATGCTTGGACATCCCCAGAAGCCCAGTTATTCACAGCCAGGCATGGCGCAGTAAGGCTGCAGTCGATGAAACTGCTCTGCCCAGTGAGTTGGTGGTATCCAGTCCACAACGGATGGTGAACTTGGCTGCATCCCTCCCATTAAGCAATAGCCTGGGAGAGGATGACCAGAGCCTCCTCCGAGTCCGGTGGCAGCACCTGTGCAACTGTATCGCACAGAGCGTGGGAGTAGCTGCTCAAAAGGCATATGGTGTTCACCGACAGCAATGCCAAGCTGGTGGAAGAAAACATCTTCTGCCCTCAGGTGTCCAGCATCTTGGATTTTCTATCCGGGGATGCAGAAGGGAAAGCGCCATGGAGGTGGAGTCTTGGACCATCAAGCTCTCCAGGGTAGGGTGTTGTGTGAGGAAGTTGCGGTGCCCTGCTGCGGGGCGGTGGTGGCGGGCAATCGTCCTGTTCATAGGAGCCCCTGTGCTGGGCTTGAACCAGGTCCCAAGTAGGATGTCTGTAAGGGCTTTATTAAAGGGGAGACGTGGTTCTGAGGAGGACACTCCCGGCTGAAGCACCTCCATCAAGACTTGACTGTTACAGAGGGCCGGCTAAGGTCCAGGACCTCTGCCGCCCTTCTCACCACCACTGCGAAGAATGCTTCCACCTCCGTAGCCGTGGTAAGTGGAGAAAGCATGCCAGTATCTGGAGAAGTGTCCAGTCCGCTGGCTTCCGCCAAATCCTCACACCAGTCCACATTTGTGTCAAAGGGCTGGTATTCTTCAGGGTCCAGCGACTCCTCCCTGAGGCCTAGTCCATAAAAATTGGGCTGAGGCTCCGGCATGGCTCCAGCTGGAGTCTGCGTTGAGCGATGCCCATCCAGCTCAGAGTCAGGGATCAGAATGGGGACGAGAGCATCGGCGAAGATCGAAGTGGCACGACCGGCATTGATCTAAGGGACCCAGCTGGTGCAGGAGCCGAGGGTATGAATACAGTAGGGGCCCCTCCAGAACCTGCAGGTCGCTCAAATATGAGGCCTAAAAATACTTGTTTATTTGAACGGGGTGAGGGGAGTGGGGGGGTGGAGGGGTGTTCAACACCACGCCGGAGCCAGGCCTAAAATGTGGAAGCTCCTTCGTCGGCCGACAGACGAGGTGAAGTTGAAGACCTCTTCAACTTCTTGCCCTTTTTCTTATGATGGGACTTACTTGAGTGGCCCGACGACTATGAATGCGACAAAGATGTCAGACTCCGCAACAATTCCTGGGACCTTCCTCTTGACTAGGATCAAGACTGTTGCGGCATCCCATGTCGAGCCGCCAAGGCCTTCAAATTCATGGTGTGGCAATCGAAGCAGGCCTTCAGTTCGTGGTTGGGCTTGAGGCACCAAAAGCATACAAGGTGCGGGCTCGTCGCAGACACCGGGCAGTGACAGGTGCAGCAGGACTTGAAGCCAGCCTTCTGAGATGACATCACTGCCACACCAGAAGATCTCAAAAACAATTCGAAAAAAGTTTGATCAAAAAAAGACAAAGGGGTAGCTCTCTCAGGATCTGAGCTGATGGCATGGAAAGAAAAGAACTGACGTCATGGTGCTGGGTAGTGCATATATAGGCACCGCACACGTCCCTTCTGGTGCCGACGATGCCATGCTGAGCTGATTGACACCACCTACCGGCGAGCAGGGGTACTGCTCATGAATTTTTACGGATCCAGTCTGATGCCTGGGGATAATTCTAAGGTAAGGAATCTGTGGCTAGAAGTCTATCAGATAGGAGGTTCACTGTGGCCTGGAAGAGGTTGATATCTGCATGTGACTAACCCGCCTTCATTAGTCAAATCAGTGTTGAACATGGATTGCAGGGTGTGCGTTTGTCATTATAGAGGCAGACCAAATACAGGAAATGGAGACTCAACAGCGGTCGGGCGCAACTTCAATAGAGGTTGAACCTGCGCCGATTAAACATCAGAGAGGATAATTGGGGCCTCGTCTTCCGGTGATGTGTCAGGGACTGATGTGGACCATGGAGCCAGAGACAGCCCCACTATGGGCTCGGAGGGTCCAGCTGGTGCTGAACCTGTCTGAGGTAACCCAGGTGGAGAACCTCTTGGCTCTGTAGGGCCCGCAGGTGCGCCAGAGCGAAAAGGCAAGGATCTGAAAAGTCAGGGCATGGCCTTGGAGAATTCTTTGATCTACCTATGAGTGGCGGGCCAGAACAAGTTGCATGATCAGCTCCAAAATCAAACAACTTCAGGAGGGAGACTGAGATATATTGGGCCACCCCTGTTACAGCCGAAGTCTTCCGTCAAAAGTGGCACACCAACTCTAGGCGTGGCTGTACACTGGAAGAAAAATTTTACTTACCCTTTAAGAATCTATTTGTGGCACGCAGTGCTGTAGATTCACATGCGGTGAATACTCAAGCCACCTAGTGTTTAGGCCGGGGTGTGTGCAAGTTATTTTTCTTCGAAGAAGTCTTTTCGAGTCACAAGGCAGTGTGACTCCGCCTCTTGCTGGTAACGTGCATGGAGATCGGCTTCATTGTTCGATTTTTTTCCTGCACGGCGGGTGAGGATGGAGATGGAGCAAAGCGATACGAGAGAGAGAGATGACTATGAAGAGAGATATTATTGTGAATTATACAGCACAAACAAATACCCGTAGGTGTCAAGGCGCTAGCTAAGAGTGGGGGAAAACAGAAGCCCTGTCTTGATCTCCTAATTAGAAAAAAAGCCATGTTTTTAAAGCCTTTCTAAACATAAGCAAATTTGGTAAGTCCCTGACGTTAGAAGGGAGCAGATTCTATTCTTTTGCCGTTGAGGTCACAAAACTTCTTCCACCCCAGTTTGTAAGGCTAAAGTAGTTGACCACCAATTTCTGAGTGCTCATGGACCGAAGGTTTCTCCCCGGTCTGTACCATATAAAGGATTGCTTCAGGAAGTCAGGGCCAGCTCCATAGAGGGCCTTATTGGCCAAGCATAGGGCCTTGAATTTAACACGTTGCCTGACCGGCAACCAAAGGAGCTTGTTGATGACCTTCTGTAACAGACTTATGTTTGGGAATGCGGGCCAGCATTCGGACAGCCGTATTTTGTAGAACCTGTAACCTGTGTAAATGTTGATGCTGCATATTAAGGTACAGGGCATTACAATAATCTATTTTGGCTACGACAAAAGCAGTTATTACAGTTTTTTGTGAACAGGAACTTGAGGGGATGAAAGGAAAAACGTTTTAAAGCATTTTAAGGATTAAGAAGGCAGAAGACGTGATTGCTTTAACCTGCAGTCCAAATGTCAATTTATTGTCCATGACCACACCTAATGTTTTTTACCTTACTCACTGGGACAGGAAGCGAACCCATTTCCCCTGGCCACCAGGAAGGGGACCACAGTTAGGGGTTATTTCTGAACAGGATGATCTCTGTTTTCCCAGACTTGAGCTTTAGACAATTTTGGTCCACCAATTTTCCAATGGCTCCCATACAATCATGGAAATTTCCACCTCCATAGTTGTTGGGGGGACGATATAGCTACAAAAATTTGAGTATCAACTGCGTAAGAAGTAAGATCCAAGCCGAACGATCTTATCAGTGCTGCCAAAGGTTTATCGTAAACGTTGAACCAGGTGGGGCTAAGAGCAGATCCCTGCGGGACTCCACATGGCAGACAGAACTGTTTGGAAAGAAAAGGATCTAGGGCCACCATTTGTCTCCTTCCAGATAGAAATGACTAGCAGTTTTAGAGCTGAGCCCTCGACACCACAGACCAGAGACAGTCAACCAAAATCTTGTGGTCGACTGTATCAAAGGCTGCCGATAAATTGAGGACTACCAGCGCTGAACTGCCGCCACCGTTCACTATTGATTCTGATCTCTTCAGTTGTTTTTAACAGAGCCATTTCAGTACTATGACCGCTTCTAAACCTGAATTGGGTTGTATCTAGTATCTGATGATCCAGTAGAAACTGAGCTAGTTGCTCGTTCATTGCTTTTTCAATGACCTTTGCTGGTAAAGGTAAGCGAGAAATAGGCCGGTAGTTATTTGGATCTTTCAGATTCAGGTTTGCCTTTTTAAAAGAGGAAGAATGGATGCTTCCTTCCAAGAAGAAGGAAAATAACCTTGTTCCAGCATTGAATTAAAGATCATAGTCAGAACCATAGCAATAGTATCTGTGGCTTGATTAATATCGGTCGGTGGACATGGGTCCTGAGGCGACCCCGACTTAGTGGCAGTGATAATTGTTGCCATTTGCTGTAAAGAAAGAGGGGAGAAATTTCCAAATTTAGGACAATCCTCAACTGTGGCGGAACGAGAGGGACTTTCTGGACTACAACTTATGTTTTGACCAAACTTATTAAAGATCTGGACCACTTTATCCAAAAAGAAACTGGCCAGTGTATCGCACAAACTCTGGCTATTATTATAGACATTATTCCTACTGCTTGAAAGAGTTCCTTGGTGGAGTTGTTGGCGGCTTCTATTTTTGGAGTAAAATATGTGTTTTTTTCCTTGAGCATAAGTTCTTTATAGCTGTTCAGGCTGACATTATATTTCTCTTTTTCTGTCTTGTTATAGTCTTTCCACCAAAGTTTCTCTCGTCTTCTGCAAGCTTGCTTCTGAAGTCTAAGGTTCTCAGAGAACCAGGGGCCTGAAGGCTTGCCTCTCTGCAAATGCAAAGTTCTAAGGGGCGCGGACATTGATATGGCTAAATTAAGCCAATCTGTGTATTTTATGGTAGACTCATCTAAATTTTCATCAAATGTAGGTAATGTGTCAACTAATGTTTTATTAAACACATCCGCCTGTATTTTATGCCATGCACACAATTTAAAGGTTTGATTTTGGGGTTTCTCATGGGTTATTTTCAGTTTATGCGTAATCTGAAACATAACCAACCTATGATCAGTCAAGGCTAGTGGCAATGACTTTCATAACCACATGAGGGTTGTTCGAAAACAATCCATCCAGTGTATGACCGGCTAAGTGTGTGGGGCCTTTGACTAATTGAGACAGACCAAAACCCTCCATGCTCTCAATGAGAGCCACCGTATTATCTTTGGTATTTTGTAAGTGAACATTGAAATCTCAAAGGATGGTAATATCTCTTGCAGTCAGGCCATCCTCTATGAGAGCGCCAATATTTTGTATGAAAGTTTTCCTGGGTCCAGGGGGGTGATAGCTTAGAATACCCCTGAAAGATTGTGAGTTAGAGAGTTCAATGTTAAATTTAAAAGCCTCACATTGAGGAATGGATGCTTGTTCAATAACACCTGACAGGTTATCTCCAAGGACCATGGCCAGTCCACTGCCACGTTTTAGTGGCCTGTCTACTCCATGAAGAACACAGTTGGAAAAAGTCGCTGCCACTAGATCGGGCCCAGATGCTTGGTCGGCTCAGGTCTCCGTAACCCAAGTTATGTCTAGTCGGTGACTGTCCATGAATTCAACAAATTCAAATTGATGTTTTATTAGGGACCTAGCGTTTAATAGTGCGCATCTAATGTTAGTGTCTGGAATAACAGACATTTTACTTAAATTAGGAAGGGTATAGCCTTTGCATTTCTGGTTCAGCCACTTAAGGGCATCACCACAATTGGGCATATTAAAGTTTTACACAGTGTGTCACAATGGGGATTAAAACATAGGCATTCCATGGTCTTACCTTTTATGTTTAAAGCCAACAACTCTCCTCTTCCATAAATAGTTTTTGGTAGATGTTGGGGATCTAAACTGACATGGGGGCTGGAGCTGAGAACGATTGGAGCAAGGACAGGCGCAGAGGGGCTTGCCTTGGGTGCACCTTCAGTGTACCCACTACAAGGACAAGTTGTTAGCCTCATTAAATCCCCCTCGGGACCAGATGGGCGTGGATAAAAAGTCTGCGCTATACAGTGCGATCGCAATGAAACAGGTGGGAGGAAGTAATAATCTAACCAAGGTCCAGCTACCCCGTTTATTCACTCGCCAGGTTCCCCTGGGAGGGATAAATACTGGATAAACAGTAGAAATGTTCAATCACAAACAGAGTAAAAAAGGGTGAAGACCGTTCAAGATGGCACCCCTATCGGAGCCAGGCACCTCCGTTTTAAAAATGTGCAAAGTGTGTGCAGTACAAGAAAATCAAAGTGCTATGAAGTGCTCACCAGAGCTGCGTGGACACACGGTGAGCCTCATTAAATCCCTCCCGGGACCAGATAGGCGTGGCTAAGAAGCCAGCGCTGTACAGCGCAATCGTAATGAAACGGGTGGGAGAAAGTAACAATCTAACCAGGGTCCAGCCACCCCGTTTATCCACTCGCCAGGCTCCACTGGGAGGGATAAATACCGATACCTAAAATATAATGCTAAATAAATGGGAGAAATGTTAAATCATACACAGATAAAAAAGGGTGAAGACCCTTCAAGATGGCACCCGTATCGGAGCCAGGCACCTCCTTTTTAAGAAAGAGAGAGAGAGAGAGAGAGAGAGAGTTATGATTAAAGATTATAGATTACTGCAATGGCCAAAGACCTCTGGGGAGAAGGGTGGGCACATGTGAATCTACAGCATTACAAGCCACGAACATATGCTTACAGGGTAACATTTTCTGTTAGAGGCATGTGTGGCTGTAAATACTCATGCTGTGCATGGACACTAAAGCACAAGTTACTAACTTGTGTAACGATATATCTGTAAGAGACAGTAGTTAGTGACAGATTCCTTACCTTAGAATATCCCCAGGCGTCAGGCTGGATCCGGAAAGTTTTTGCGTAGCAGTACCCTTGCGCGTCGGTAGGCGGCGTCGTGCGGCTCCGCGTCCGTCGTCGGCGTCGTGATCGCCGGGATGACGCCGCCCCTGCGCGCTGACGTCAGTTCTGTACACGACTTTCCGCGCCAGGAACGCAGAGCCATGCAAGAAGCTGACATAGGTGTCTGAAAAATACTAGGGCCCTGAAAGGGATGTCCTTAACCCTAGAAATCAGTTCGCAGAACGGGGAGGATGGGTGGGGCGGTAGGAATCTGTCACTAACTACTGTCTCTTACAGATATATCGTTACACAAGTTAGTAACTTGTGCATCTGAAAGAGACACGTTAGTGACAGATTCCTTACCTTAGAATAGATACCCCAGCAATACCAACCCCGGTGGTGGGTCTGCGAACAAAGATCAGACAAGGAAGTCCTGGAGGACAGAACGGCCAAAGAAGCCGTCCCTCCGGACCTGACTGTCAAGGCAGTAATGCTTTGTAAACGTGTGCAGCGAGGCCCACGAAGCTGCCTGACAAATAACCGGCAGCGGAACACCGCGGCCCAAAGCCGTGGTAGCAGCCGATGCCCTGGTGGAATGGGCCTGCAGCCCAACAGGAGGCTCCTTCTTAGCCAAAGAATAGCAGGTCTTGATGCACAAGGTAACCCAGCGGGAGATGGTCCTCTTGTGCACCGCCCGACCTTTTTTGGCGCCCACGTAGCCAACAAAGAGCTGGTCATCCACCCGGAAGTGTTTTGTGCGGTCAATATAGAAGGAGAGCGCACGTTTTGGGTCCAGACGGTGGAGCCTCTCTTCCTCTCTGGAAGGATGCGGAGGCGGAAAGAAGGTGGGCAAAGTGATGGTCTGCCCAATATGGAAAGCAGTAACCACCTTTGGCAAGAAGGACGGGCGCGTCCGAAGAACAACCTTGTCCGGATGAACAGACAGAAAGGGAGGTTTGCAAGATAGAGCCTGGAGCTCACTCACCCGCCGAGCGGAGGTGATGGCCACCAGAAAGGCTGTCTTCAAAGTAAGAAGACGAAGAGGACAGTTATGTAGAGGCTCAAAGGGAGCGCACATTAAAAAGGTAAGAACCAAGTTCAAGTCCCACTGAGGCATCACAAACGGAACAGGAGGGAAGAGGTGAGTAATGCCTTTTAAGAACCTGTTAACAACAGGGGACTTGAAAAGGGAGGGCTGATCAGGAAGCCTGAGGAAGGCCGAGATAGCACAAAGATAACCCTTGATGGTACCCAGGGCAGAACCCTGATCGGGCCAGAGAAAGCAGGAACAGAAGGACCTCAGATAGAGGGGCAGAGAGGGGATTCACAGCCTTTGCTGTGCACCATGCCACAAATTTGTTCCACCTGCAGGCGTATACCACCTTAGTGGAGGGACGCCTGGCTGCCAGAATCACATCACAAACTTCGGGAGGCAAGTCGAAAGGAATCAACTGCCGCCGCTCAATCTCCACGCAAGCAGGTGTAGACTGGACAGGTTCGGGTGGAGGACCGTCCCCTGCTGCTGCGACAGAAGATGCTCCCGAAGAGGCAGACGGATCGGGGATCTACGCTCATATTGAGTAGCTCGGGATACCAAACTCTTCGAGCCCAGTCCGGAGCCACAAGAATGACTTGGGCCCGGTCGTGCCGAATCTTCTTCAACACTCTGGGTAGAAGTGGTATAGGCGGAAAGGCGTACAACAGACCGCAACTCCACTCGTGACGAAAAGCGTCTCCGAGCGAGTGCCGCCTTGGAAATTCCAACGCGCAGAACTGATGACATTGCGCGTTCTCTTCGGTGGCGAATAGATCTAACCAAGGCTCTCCCCATTGTAGAAAGAGTCCTTGCGCCACTTCCGAGTGAAGACGCCATTCGTGATCCATCATGCACCTGCGGCTGAGTTCGTCCGCCCTGGCGTTCCGGGAACCTGCCAGGTGTTGAACCATCAGGAACATGCCCTGATGTTCCAGCCATGTCCAGAGGCGCAGAGCCTCCTGACAAAGGGTCCAAGACCCCACCCCGCCCTGTTTGTTGCAGTACCACATGGCGGTGGTGTTGTCTGTGAACACCTGCACTACCTTCCCTTTGACAGAGGGAAGGAATGCCTTGAGTGCAAGTCGGATCGCCCGGAGCTCCAGAAGGTTGATATGGAGCCGGGACTCCGCCGTAGACCAGAGGCCTCTGATCTCCGCCTCTCCCATGTGACCGCCCCATCCCAGAAGGGACGCGTCCGTCACAACTGTGTGCTCTGGCTGGGGAAGGGAGAGGGATCTGCCCATGACCCATTGCCGGTTCGAGAGCCACCACTGCAACTGTCTTGCAGTCCCCTCCGAGATCTGGACGTGATCGGACAGGTTGCCCTGGTGCTGCGCCCACTGGAACTTCAGGTCCCACTGCAGAGCCCGCATATGCCATCTGGCATGATTGACCAGCAGGATGCAGGAGGCCATGAGGCCCAGCAGCCTCAGGGTCATCCGTACCGAAACCCAGGATAAAGGCTGAAAGATCGGAATCATAGCCTGAATATCCCGGACTCGCCGTTCGGGAGGATAGGCCCGAAACTGCGTCGTGTCCAGAACCGCTCCGATGAAAAGGAGCTGTGGAGAAGGAATCAGATGCGACTTCGGCACATTGATGGAGAACCCCAGCGAGTGCAGGAGTTCGGCCGTAGTCTGGAGGTGGGAGACGACTGCCTGGGACGAGCCCGCCTTCAGCAGCCAGTCGTCGAGGTAGGGGAAGACTGAAACCCCTGCCCGGCGCAGATGAGCTGCGACCACCGCCATCACTTTCGTGAACACCCGAGGGGCACTGGTAAGGCCAAAGGGAGCACGGTGAACTGAAAATGCTCGGGGCCTACCGGGAACCGAAGGAACGCCGGTGGGCCGGCAGGACGGGGATGTGGAAATATGCGTCCTGCAAGTCCAACGCTACCAACCAGTCTCCAGGGTCGAGGGCAGTCAAGACCTGAGCTAGGGTGAGCATCTTGAACTTCTCCTTCTGGAGGAAGCGATTGACGTTCCGGAGGTCCAAGATAGGACGCATGTCCTCCTTGTCCTTTTGGGCACCAGAAAGTAGTGGGAGTAGCAACCACGCCCTACTTCTGGGGTCGGAACACGCTCGATGGCCCTCTTGGTCAAGAGGGCCGCGACTTCCTTCTGTAGAAGCACCAAGTGATCCCCTGACATGCGGTGGAATTGAGGTGGCATGGCTGGGGGGGTGGTCTCGAAGGGGAGGGAGTAGCCCCTTCGGACAATGTCCAAGACCCACCTGTCCGAGGTGATGGTACGCCAGTGGGGAAGGTGATGGCGGACCCTGCCCCCTACTGGCGTGCTGTGCACCTGAAAGGAGGGACTAGGAGGGCTTGGAGGCCGCGGACGGGTTGGAGGTGGTGGCCTGACCAACACGCTGGTTGCCCGATCCGCCACGGCGGAATCCACGTCCTCGGCCACGCGAAGACGCCTGCTGCGCGGGCCGGTGGCTGGGCTGCTGACGTGAAGGGGCGCCCCTACCGTGGCCACGATAGGGGCGAAAAGCAGAAGTCAGCGGAGGGCGTGTAGCAGAAAGGCCCAGGGACTTGGCAGTAGCCCGTGAGTCCTTAAAGCGCTCCAACGCATGGTCTGCTTTGGACCCAAAAGACCGACTCCATCAAAGGGCATGTCCATGAGAGTATTCTGGACATCCCCTGAAAAACCAGTGGTTCTCAGCCAGGCGTGGCGTCTGAGCGCCACCGTCGTTGCAATAGACCTGCCCAGCGAGTCGGCGGTGTCAAGGCCACAACGTATTGTGTATTTAGCCGCATCCCTTCCTTCCGCAATGGCGCGGGAAAGCAGTGTCTGGACCTCCTCAGGACACTGGGGCAAAACATCCGCCACCGAATCCCACAGGGAGTGGGTATATCGGCCCAAAAGACAAGCGGTGTTAACGGACCGCAAGCCAGCACTGGAGGAAGAAAACCCTTCTTCCCAAACTGATCCAGGCGTTTGGATTCCCTATCCGGAGGAGCGGTAGGGAAGGCGGTTTGGGAAGCGGAGGCTTGGACAACCAAGCTCTCAGGAGTGGGGTGGACAGAGAGAAACAGGGGTCGCCCGGAGCTGGGCGATGGTGTCGTGACACGTTCCGATCCACAGGAGCCCCTGTGTTGGGCTTGGACCAGGCGCCCAAAAGAACGTCAGTGAGGGCGTCGTTAAACGGCAGCACAGTCTCCGCAGAGGAGGCTGCCGGCTGAAGCACCTCTGTCAAGATGTTAGGCTTGACCGTCAAAGTAGGGAGTTGGAGACGTAAGGCCCCAGCTGCCCTACGCAACACCGTACCAAAATTGGCTCCCTCCTCCGTAGCCACGGGAGGAGACAGCATGCCAGTGTCAGGGGAAGTATCCAGACCACTGGCCTCCCCTAGACTCTCTGTCCAGTCCTCATCGTACTGACACCGTCGTGTCAGAGGGTCATCAGACCCCTCCCAGTCCACCTGGTCCTCCTCTGGTTCAAAATAAGGAGGAGGAGGGACAGTTGGGATCCAAGGTCCCATCGGCGCCGGAACCGGCGTCGAGCGGCGTCGGTCCGGATCCATGTCCGGAGCCGGAAGGAACTGGGGGACGACGCCGCCCGGAGCCCAGGGCGGCGTCGAGAACGGCACCGGAGACATCGGCGCCGGCGGAGGTGTCGTTAGGTCGACCGGCGTCGATGGGGGTTGTGGAGCCGGGATCGAGGCCGGGGCCGAAGCCGGAATCGAGGCTGGAGGCACGGACGACGCCGGGGCCGGAGCCGTCGGCGACACCGGAGCAACCCCATCAGGGCCCGCGGGGCCCGAAGAGCGCACCGGAGGGGCCTGGAGGCCCGAAGAGGCGGGCCATGGCCGACAGGAATTCCTGCACTTTGGCCGGATCCGCCCCGAACCCAGGAAGGGCGGGTATGGCGGGGGCGACTCCACAGGCATGTCCGGGGCCGCGGGGCGGTGCCGGGAGGGGCCTCAGCCGAGCCGCGAGACTGGCGAGGCGAAGTCCTAGAGCGATGATGCTTTTGGACTTCTTGTGTTTCGACTTACCGGACGAAGAAGACTTCGACGCCGACGACCGGTGTGGACTCCGCGATCGACCCCTGGACCTCTCACGCGACCGGGGCTTCCGCGGAGCCGAATGCCGGGCCTCGAGGAGCTTTCGAGACCGCTCTCGCAAAGCTTTCGGGTTGAGGGCCTGGCAGTCGGTACAAGACTCCGTGTCGTGGCCTCGGCCGAGGCAGAAGAGACACTCCCAATGCGGGTCGGTGACGGACATCATCCGCGCACAGGCGCCGCAACGTTTGAAACCGGGCATCCCTACGACACCTTGATAGATGAAAAAACAGTGAAAAAATTCACCAAAAAGTATGGTCAAAAATGACCAGGGCACTGCTCTTCCCGGATCTGCGCTTGCTGGCGCGGAAAAGAAGAACTGACGTCAGCGCGCAGGGGCGGCGTCTAAGTACTGCCCGCGACGTCATCCCGGCGATCACGACGCCGACGACGGACGCGGAGCCGCACGACGCCGCCTACCGACGCGCAAGGGTACTGCTACGCAAAAACTTTCCGGATCCAGCCTGACGCCTGGGGATATTCTAAGGTAAGGAATCTGTCACTAACGTGTCTCTTTCAGGTATAGTGTACGGAGAACAGCCTGGACAAGTTGGCTTGCCGGCGGCCTAGCATGTCCACACAGTTATGTTTTGTGAAAGCGGACCAGGTAGCTGCTTTGCAGTTATCGGCTATGGGAATGTTTCCAAGGAAGGCCCTCTTTTTCGTGTAGTGGGCTCTAGGAGGAATAGGCAAAGCTCTCTGGCTTTTGCATAGCACGTTTGGAAACATTTGACAATCCATCTAGCTATGCCTGATATAGCAGAGCCCTATTATTATAAGGCTTGGAAAAGGCCACAAAGTTGTTGCGTCTTTCGAAAGGGCTTAGTCCTGTCTATATAGTACAGTAGAGCTCACTTTACATCTAGGGTATGGAGAGCCGATCTGCAACCAAGTCAGGCTGGGAAAAGCAAACCGGGAGTTCTATACACTGGTTCAGGTGGAACGAAGAGACAACCTTAGGAAGGAATTTAGGGTTAGTGCGCAGGACAACCCGATCTCTATGGACCTGAAAGACAAGCTCTTCCAGGGTTAAAGCCTGAAGCTCACGGACAAGCCTGAGTGAAGTCATAGCAACAAGAAACGCAACCTTCCAGGAGAGGAACTGAAGGGGGGCAGGAATGAAGGGACTCAAATGGAGGACCCTTAAGTCTCATAAGGACAATGTTGAGATTCCATACTGGTGCTGGGGAACCCCATGGAGGAATGACCCTTGTCAGACTCTCTATCAAAGCTTTAATGACAGGAATCCTAAAGAGCGAAATGTGTTTCCTATACCAAGGTAGGCAGCTACAGTAGCTAAGTGAAGGCAGATGGAGGTGAAGGCTAGCCCACAAGTATGCAAGTGCAACAGGTAACAGACAACAACAAAACATATAGAGGTGGGTAGTGATGGGGGTTCGATCGCACCTCTTTCGTAGTGTGCAGTTACGCAAGTATTATCCAATACATTTATTTCATCTCCAGGGTGCCGTTGGGTACATATGCATCATACTACCCAAATGCAATATACACCCAAGTCGCAGCTTTCGTGTTACTCATGAAAGATAGAGACCATCGCACTCCAGACAACAATCTATGAGCAGTTATATTTCAAATTTGTGAAAGACTTTACTTCATTACGTCGTACAGAGAAACACTACACGGAAATTTACAGGGGGCTTATCAAGGCTCTTTTGCAGTACGTGTCCATGGGTGGACAGCAGGAGGACATTATTTACGTTTAGAGCGTTACGCTTTGCTCCACCACAACAGGATAATATAGGTGTCCTTTATTATTATTATTAGATCTTGTGATGACCACCATTGGATTTCCACATCTTTGATAGCATACAGACTATTTTTGAAATTCCAACATTGCTTTGGCCATTGCCTTCTTGACGAACTACCGGATCACATTTTTGATCAGCGACTGTTACACCGTCGTCTTAGCCTTGAAAAAGTCACTGGCATGACGAAACACGTGTCGGCTGTACTTTCCGGACTGGCAGTTGCTTGTACCAACGGAAATATATAAACATCATAGAAAAACATTGGATTGTGTATAAGTTTAATACTCAACTGTGCATGAGCAGACCCCTTTTATCCCAAGATCTGGAGATAGCATATTTAGATTATCCTAACTGGATTGGGTCATCAGTTCAAGCAACAATTCCTCAGAAAGCAGGGAAAATTAAAAGTACGGCTCCCACCGAACTTTGGTTTTCAGAAGAACTAAAACTTCTTAAGAGGCAATGTCGCAGACAAGAAAGGCACTGGAGACATTTGTATGACAAAGGAAAAAGAACGATATAAGGAATTATTGACTCAATACAAAGGAACGATCCATAACACTAAGATGAACTATTTTTTGGAGAAAATTGAAAAAGCGAAGAATAACTCTAAAGAATTGTTCGCTACGGTCCAGAAACTCAGCCGAGTTCAAGAATCTAGACACGATGTACTAGACCAAGCCTTTTGTAATACCTTAGCATCCACCTTTTGCAGTAAGGTATCAAGTATCTATGATACGTTTGCAGCGCGACCTGTATTTGATAATAAACACTCAGTCTGCACTCTCTGATGCAGAAAGAGCGGATTTATATGACCCCGATATTCTCTGCATCTCCCACTCTTCACATCTTTCAGATTTTCCGTCTATAATGTACGAGCAAGTCACTAAACTTCTTTCTGCCACCAAATCCGGATCACCATTGGACCCGTGCCCTCCCAAGATAATGCACTCTGCTACCGAGTTAGTCGCCGTCCAACTTACTGATATATTTAACCTAGTCATTAAAACTAGAATTTCCGTAAAATTTGGAAAAAGACCTCTATTTTACCACTTTTTAAAAAAACCTAGCTTGGATAAAATAGATCCAGGTAACTACCGTCCAATCGCCCGCCTACCTCTACCAGCCAAACTCCTGTAAAAATATATGAACCAAGTACTGTCCACATTTATCAATAACAATCATATCCTGGATTCAACACAGTATTGTTTCCGGAGTGAACATAGCATCGAGCTTGCATTGATCACGGCGTCAGAAGAAATCAGGCGCTCTGTGGATATTGGAGGCATGGCTGCCTTGATATTATTGGACCTTTCGGCGGCGTTTGATACGGTAGATCACAGCCTCCTAATAAATCGCCTCCAAGAAATTGGCATAGCAGGCGCTGCCCTTTCTCTTTTCAAATCCTTCCTTACGGACCGTGAACAATTTGTGGAAGTGGATGGCCTCAGGTCCCAGAGCTTCAAGCTCCCATGTGGGGTCCCACAGGGCTTGTCCCTGAGCCCTACCCTTTTTAATGTATACGTGGTCCCCCTGGCTAGATTGATTAAATCCCACGGCTTTGCCATGGTGTCGTATGCAGACGATACCCAGATTATAGTTTCTATTTCAAATAATATTCAGGACAAAGCTCACAACTTTCACGCCTGTATGCGAGAGGTGAGTAGATGGATGTCGGAGAACTGCCTTAAGCTGAACTCTAATAAAACAGAGGTTCTTCTTTTCGGCAGAGATCCGTCCGTCTGGTCCTCTGACTGGTGGCCCACGGAACTGGGCCCCCTCCCCATTCCAGCCACTAAGGCGAAAAATGTGGGGAGTCATTTTTGATACCACCCTGTCCTTCTCCCATCATGTGAAAGCAATCACTTCATCCACTTGTCATACATTGAAGATTCTGAGGAAAATTTTTCCTTTCATACCGCCAGATCTTCAGAAAACTGTGGCCTCTGCCTTAGTCTTGTCTAGGCTGGACTACTGTAACGCCCTTCTGACTGGCATAAACAAAGCACTCCTTGTTAAACTGCAGGTTCTCCAGAACTCTGCGGCCCAAAATACTCCTCCGCCAAGCTGGCCCTCAATGCTCTACATTGGCTACCAGTGGAAAAACTGATTAATTTTAAGGCCCTCTGCATCACCTTTAAGGCCCTGCACAACCAGGGCCCTGCTTATTTGATTGACCGTTTCCGCTGGTATACCCCGACCAGAAATCTTCGGTCCTCTTCACAAATGTTGGTGGAGGTCCCTAAATCCCGACTCTCAAACTGGGGCGGTAAAAGCTTTATAAATATCACAACCAGACTATGGAATCGTCTGCCTCACAAGCTTAAAAATTTGCCCGACTTGCTTTCCTTTAGGGAAGGTTTGAAGACCTGGTTATTTACTGCATAATTTCGTTATATTCAGACTCTAGCCTATACATAATCTCAGTGATGGCATGCTGTTGAAGGACAAGCGCCTAGACGCCTTGGGGTATTAACTGCGCTATACAAATAAATAAATAAATAAAATTGTGGAATATTTTTTGGTTTATGCTTAATGACTTAATTTGAAATATGACTGCTCAGATTGTTGGCAGGAGTGCGATGGTCTCTATCTTTCATAGGTAACAGACAATGTCTTGGACACTGGCTGCCAAGGGGCCAATGTGTTTTGAGTGACAGCAGTGAACATACCTTTTCCATTTGGCAGCATAGCAGGCGCGAGTAGTAGGCCTGCGTGCTTCTTTGTGAATACTCATGCATTCAGAGGGTAGGCTAAGGTAACCAAACTCTAGTACCTCGGGAGTCAAATTGCAAGGTTGAGCAACCTGGGGTCAGTGTGCCTAATTTCGCCATGGTTCTGTGTGACTTATGGCCTGTTGGGGAGCCTCTTGAGCAGGACCATTGAGAGGTTGAGGAGAATGGTGAACAAAGGCTGGCGACCCTAGGTGGGAGCCACTAGAATGAGCACGAGAGATGTTTGCAGAAGCCTTCGTACCACAAACGCAAGAAGAAGGCGAGGCGGAAATGCGTAGACAAATATCCCTGACTAATTCATCCATAGTGCATTGTCCATGGACTGTGGGTTTGAGAACCTGGAGGTAAAGTTTGGGCGTTTGGTGTTTTCTACTGTAGTGAAGAGGTCTTCGTCAGGAAACTCCCATCGGTGGAAGTACAGGAGTAGGGCTTGCGGGTAGAGTTCTCATTTGAGGACTTGTTGCCACATCCTGCTGAGGAGGTAGGCGAAGTTGTTGTCTACTCCCGAGAGGAACTTTGCCAGCAGATGGATGCTGTGGTGGAGAGCCCATCGTGAGAGGGTTCTGGCTAGCTGAGAGCTGGGAGATTAGGTGCCGCCATGTTTTTGGAGATAATACATGGCCGTCATGTTGTCCATTCAGATGAGAACTACTTTGCTCGCAATGTGTCAGAGGAAGGTCTTCAACGCTAGGTGGATGGCTAACAACTCCAGGTAGTTGATGTGGAGACCCTGGTGAACGGACTACCATTGACCTTGGACAGTCAGGTCCTGTAGGTGTGCTCCCCACCCTGTGAGAGAGGTGTATGTTGTAATGGTCACCTGAGAAACTGGGTTGAGCAAGTTGCCGGTGTTCCACCATTGCAAAGAGTGATGGGTACAACGACCGTTCAACACTAGATCATCCCAATGACCCCCCTGCTTGCGCATGTGTAACCTGGCGTGAGGGACTATGGCAATACATGAGGCCCTCTTGCCTAGGAGGCACATGATTGTCTGCACTGTGATCTGCTAATTTGGATGGAAAAGACGGAGCAAAGTCTGAAAGGACTGCTCCCTTGCAGGGCTGGGGTAGGCCTTGCTCACCTCAGAATTGAGGATCACCCCTAGGTAAGGTTGTATCAGCAGGGGTTGGAGGTGGGACTTGAATGCGTTAACTCTAAATCCCAGGTCGTATAGGAGGTTGATGGTGGCCTGAATGTGTGCATGGCACTGTTGCAGAGTGGCTGTAGGAGGCTGGCTTAGTATATGGTGCACACTTAAAGTGAAACACCTTGCACTAATCCAGACAACCCTTATGGTGATTTTAGTGGTCTTAGACAACCTTAGAATGCTCTATAAGTGGTAGCTGCGGAGAGCAGGCTTCGGGCTTAGTCCAGAAAGAGTGTTAAGCAGCTTGTTTTACCAGATCTAATTATGTAGTGTAGGTTAAACGAAAAAGAACCACACAGTGTAGATATACAAATATGTCTATTTATTACACAACACTCACTAACACATTGGTATATCTCCCACCCGGAGATATCAACACGAATACACGCAATACTTTAATTGCAAATATGTAAGTAAGCACAATACACAGTGGTCTCCAGGGGGAGACCAAACCACATACTAATAAAGTGGAATGCAAACTGTGACCGAAGTCGGGACTTGGACCAGGAGACTCAGAAGAGCTGGGGACACAAGTAACCACCCCAAGGTAAGTACCCAGGAACCCCACGGAGGCTGTGTGCAGAGTGGAAATACAGCCGCGTACTCAATAGAAGTCAATGGGAAAGTCGCGGTTGCAGTTTTGAAGAGCCCTTCCCAGTGGGCCCTGAAGAAACCCCGTGGAACACAGAAGGTTGGAGAGTCACCCAACCCATGGATACCCCAGGAACCAGGATACCTACACCAGGGAAGTCGGGTGCATAGGTGCGAAGTGACGTCGGAAACTGCCATAGACCACAATGGAGGACTTCAGTAAAGATGCCGCTGGCAAAGACTGTGCAAGACTCCGGTAGAATCCAAGGGTGGATTCTTGAAGAGAAGAACCTGCAAGCAGAGGGGACAGAGTCTATGCCACTTGGAGGTGACCAGCAGGCACGGAAGAGCAATGCACACCGATGTCGGATGATGCAGGAGTGATGACAGTGACCTTGTCGCTGCAGCTGTGAGGACCAGGTGACGCTGAAGAAGACCAGGAGCTGTGCACGAACTGTCCCACATTGGAAGTTGAGAACCAGGGGGTCGGTGTTCGGTGGGAACACCAACAAGCCTTGGCAGCTGCAACAGGTGTGGGAAGCGAAGGAGTAACGTTGGTACCAGCAAGGTCCAAGAAACTCCATGTGCAGAAGAGTCAGTGCGGGCCAGCTAGCAGAGGAGCCCACTGAAACAGAAGACCCTCGAGAGAACCCCCAGGCCAAAGGCACAGGAGTTGCAAGAGGACCTTGAGCAGCTCACCAAAGATGAAGGCCTACCGTGCAGAGGATGCAGTGAAAACGCTGATCTTGGCGGGAAGAGAGGCTGGAGCTTCTTGTAGCCCGAAGATCTCTGGAGTGCAGAGCCAACAAGCCTTGGCAACGGCAAGTCAACGCGGTGCACAGGGGTACAGTCCCAGCGGTTCCGAGGGATACTGGCCTCAAAATTGCAGAGAGGACAGGTCAGGCCTCGAGGGAGTTGCAGAACCACCACCTGTGTTGTAGAGTTTTTCAAAGTCCGTGGGACGTCAGGAGCAGCAGACCGGTCAGCTTTGTTGTGGTGCCTTCAGATGCAGGGGAGTGACTCCTTCACTGCAAGGGAGATTACTTCGGGTGCCCTTGATGCCCACAGGTCTGTTGAAGATCCTGGAAGAAGCACAGACAACGAAGAAGACTTGCAGAACAGCGAGACCAGGAGCAGCAGGAGTCTTCCTTGGTGCAGTCTCGGTTCCAGGAGAAGTCCAAGTGTCCAGATGGTCTAAGAGTGACGTGGTTTCAGGCTTGAGTCTTGTCCCACAACGAAACTGAGGACCCACCCACACGTAAGCCCCTTTATACCCTAGGAAAGGGGTTAGGACAGCTCAGGGGTCCCTCCCAGAGGAGGGGCTGGACAGAGCGAAGGATACTCCCATGTCCATTGTCCAGTTTCAAGCCAGAGCAGGGGCCAAGGGCTCCCAGAACTGATTCCAACTGGAGTATGCAAGGAGGGCACCAAATGTGCCCTTCAAAGCAGTCTGTGGTGCTGGCAAGCACCCCCACCACAGCCCAATGCACCAAGTCCTGTCTGGGAGGTGGTCACACCTCCCTGTGGCAGGAAACCTATTGTTCTACCTTCCCCAACTCAAGCTCAGCTCAGCAGCAGGAGGGCAGAATCGTGTCTGGGGTTTGGCAGCAGCACTAGCTTGTTGGCAGACCCTGGAAGACTGTTACCGGGAGTACTGGGGGCTTCCCGGAGGACCCTGAGTGCATAGTATCATGCCTCCAACACTGGTCACGGTGTTGTGGTAGGATTCCAACATGTTTGATACCAAACATACCCAAGTTCGGCACAGCCACTATATAGTTAACCATCTGGTAATGGCGGATGGCCACTATATGCATCAAAATGACTGATCACACTTACAAAGCCTGGAGAATTGACTACGGGGTTTGTAGGGGTGTCCTGCTCATGCAGGGGCACCATCACACTTATAACCCAGCACCCTGCCTTCAGAACTGACAGGCCTGCCTTAGGGGTGTCTTATAGGTTTTAAGTGCAGTGACCTCAGATAGAACGAAACTTCTATCTGTCGTAAGTGGTGCTAGCACCAGCTTACACAAGCTGCAATGGCAGGCCTGTAGTCAGAGGGTAAGTGGACTCACATGGGTGGCACAATTCATGCTGCAGCCCATGTACCTCAGTACCATATACGGGTACACCAGTAGCCAATTGTGGATATACCATACTACTTACCAGAGGTGATTTTGGGGAGAGAGCACAGTTGCTGGGGTCCTGATTAGCAGGATATCAGCAGACTACAGTCAAAACACACAGACACCAGGCAAAAAGTGGGGGTAATCATGAAAGCAGATCCTACTTTCCTACAACAATTTAAATAGTTTGTACTTAAATGTACATTTCCGGGCTCAACCACAGCATGCAAGCCTAGAATAAGTTCATGTTGCAAGGTAAACAGGCAAGTTCAAATAAAGCATAGTTCTTAAGCATTTTTAGCTCTGTCCTACAATTTGCAGGCTGTTATGTTTACAGGCCAATATGTCTTATCTCCATATCGGAATAGGATCTAGCGAAGGATTTGTATTGATGCTTTCTGTACTCCTTTTCCATGACAACTGCCTTTAGAGTTTCCATTTCTGTCTTCATAAAGTGCACTTTGTCATGGGATCTAAAAAGAATACAGCCAGAAAAGGGAAGGTTCATAATGTGCTGCTATGGCTCAGACTTTAGGCTAGGTAATCGGACCCAGGAACGGCATCTTAAAGCCAAACTATGGCAGGAGCCCAAGTTGCTAGGCCAGATAAACCTGTAGCTGCACTTTACATGCTGGAAGCCCAGTCAATCTTCTCTGGGAAGTTTCTCAGAGAACTGCTAAAGGAAATACCAAAGGATTCTATATTACCTTCCCAGTAAAACAGTTGGGCTAGCTTTCCTCATTCCAGTCGCATGAAATACACAAAAGGTGATGGGAGGCTGCTTGCAATAAGTCTAAACACTGACAATAGCTTGGTAGCAGCCCAACTCATCGCTCTCTTGCTCACCATGCCACCTCAGTTTGGAACCAGAAATATGCAAATCAGTCTTAACCCTGCTACTCATGGGAACAGTCCAGCCCAAACTGCCAAGCCAGGTCCTCCCTGAACTGGAACATAAGCAACCCAGGACCGGTTACACCCTAGTTATGGGCTCCTCAGCTGGTACAGCCTGATTCCAGAGACACAGTGAGCAATGGAACCCACGTCTGGGCATACCCATGCCACTTAGGGCGGTACATGAAAAAAAACAAAAGGAGGCTGCTTGCGATAAGTCTAACCACTGACAATAGCTTGGGTAGCAGTCCAACCCATCGTTCTTTTGCTCACCATGGCACCTCATTTTGGACCTAGTGTAGGAAAGTGCCCCTTTTTGCAGGGTTACCCTCTAACTTTTTTTTTTTTTATCAAACTTGTTTTTATTGAATTTTTCAAGACAATTATCCTTGAACCTGGTAATACATTTCATCGTTCTACTCGTATACAGCTGTCATAAATCTATTTCCTTGTACAGAGTTAATCGGTTGATCCGAGTAATGTCCCTTTCAAATGTCCATGCAGGTATTACCTTGAAGTGTACATTACATTTCAAAAACTTTGTCTTCCTCCCATAGCCCTCCTCCCTCCCAAGAGTCGGTTCCCCATAAAGAAAAAGACACTGTGATACAGCTGCTGCTTGTGGGTAGAAGATAGGGAAGTGTGAGAGAAAACAAACTATGTTAAAAAAAAAAAGCAAGGATATACGAAAAGAATGAGCCCGATCAGCCTAGACTAACCAGTATCCTGGGTGACCTGGAGGTGTGGAGCGGGCCCTATTGAAAGCTCTAGCTTGGGAGATGACTCTGCTTAGAATTGGAACAAGTGTAGTGCTCTAACCCTCGTGGGGCAGGTAGTCAGCGGGAGACCGCTAGATAAAAAGCTGACCAGGGGACCCCAGGCGTATTCAAAGTTTTTGAACTCATGCCTATAAATGTCACTCAAACGCTCCATGGTTAGTGCTCGTCATAGACGAGCCTGCCATTGTGTTATGGCCGGAGCATTTTTCTTTTTCCAGGCAGCGGCCAAGGCCGTCTTGGCCACGCCCAGACAGAGCCACATTATGGCTTGGTCGGCTGAAGTTTGGTATTTCAGACCCAGGTCTCGAAGACCCAGTAGCACAAAGTCGGGAGAATCTGGAATGGGGTACCCTAGTATTCCTTTAATTTGAGCCAGAATTTTGGACCAAAAAGGGTGAACTGTCGGGCAGTCCCACCATATGTGGCGAAAGTCGCCCAAAATGCCACACCCTCTCCAACACAGGTCGGTTGTGTTAGGGAATATCTTTTTACGTTTAGTGGGATACAGGTAGCAGTCGTCGAGTATCTTGTAGTGAGCCTCACGCTTACTTAGAGAGTGGTTGTGACGTCTTATGTCCCTCCATAATGCTTTCCATTGCATGTCTGTGATATCGTGGCCTAGTGTGCGTTCCCAGAATTCGAGATAGCGTGGTCGTCGGGATGGCAAGGTATGTAGTAGTAGGGATTAAAGGAAAGAGATAGCCCCTTTCACTGTGCCAGCCCCCTTCAGATAGCGCTCTAGTGTCGTAAGTTCTCTTGTCGCCCCTTCTCTGATCTCGGTTTGCAAAGCCCAGTAGAGCAACTGGAGATAGTGAAAATATTCTGAGTTAGGCAGATTGAAATCTCTTTGGCAATGTTCGAATGTTAATATGTCCCAATTATGGAATATATGTGCGAGAGTGAGGCATCCTCCCTCCCTCCATGCGTCGAAGGGTCCCGGCTGTAACGCGGGTGGAACAGCTGGGTTGTAGTGTATGGGAGTGAACGGTGAGGGGAACATCGTCCATTCAGTCTGTCTCAGTACGTCGTACCAAATTTTAAGAGTCGTTCTAGTGGGGGTACTTATGTATGCATTAGCCGGTCGAACCGACTTTGGCTTCCATAGGAGATCCCATATCACCCTTCCCGTTATAGCTCGGTCCATGTGGAGCAAGTGTTTGTCTGACTCGCGTTGGGACCATTCAACTATGACTCGGAGTTGTGCTGCTCTATAATAAAGGGTCAAATCGGGCATCGCTAGTCCTCCTTCGTCTGAGGGCTTCCGTAGGAGAAGAAAGGGGAGCCTCGGTCTTTTATTATGCCAGATACATTTTTTGAGCATTATGTGTGCTCTTTGTAAGAAGCCTCTCTCAAGGTCAATTCGCAGACTGAAATAAGTGCAGGAATTTCGGGAGGACTACCATCTTGATGGCATGTATTCTGCCGATCCAGGATAGATATAGTGGCGCCCAGCGTTTAAGGTCGACTTGAAGTTGACGAAGCAGCGGAGGATAGTTAGCGGCAAATAGGCTTGAAATTTTGGGGGTCAATTTGATCCCTAGATATGTCAGTTCCCTCTTGGCCCACTGAAATGGGGTTGAGGCCACTAGGTCCCTCATCTTGACATCCGCCAGTGTCAGGTTGAGAAGAAAGGATTTAGGAAAATTGATCCGGAGCCCCGCCACCTCCTCAAAACGGCCCAGCTCCCCCTGGAGTGTTGTCAGAGATCTCTGCGGATCAGACAATGTCAACAGGATGTCGTCGGCGAACAGGGAAATATTGTGTTAGTCGGTCCCAAAGACTACCCCTCTGATCCCCGGGCTCTCTCTAATAGTTGCAGCTAGGGGTTCAATGCTAAGTGCAAAAAGGAGTGGGGATAGCGGACAACCCTGTCTCGTTCCCCTTCCCAGAAAAAAAGGGTCAGAGGCCACCCCGTTAACCAAAATTCTAGCACTTGGAGCCGCAAAGTTAGCCTTTACATGTTGATAAATGACTCACAAAAGCCAAACCGCTGGAGAACCTGGAAAAGAAAGGACCAGTCCACCCGGTCAAACGCCTTTTCGGCGTCTAGACCAAGAAGTACCGCGGGAATCTATTTTTTGGTGTTTTTTTCAATTAGGTGAATAACTGTGCGCACATTATCGTGGGTCTGTCTGCCGTTAATGAATCAGGATTGGTCCGGGTGTATCAGTTCCGGCATCAAATTTTCTAGTCGGGAGGCCAAATTGTTTTAATACAATTTGGCGTCGAGGTTAAGAAGCGCTATGGGGCGGTACGATCCACATTGCTGTGGGTCCTTTCCGGCTTTAGGTATCACGGTGATCAGTGCTTCACGCATAGCGTGTGTCACTTGTTTAGATTCCGCTATGTGATTAAAAAGGGTGGTTTAGCTGGGGGACTAGTTCTACGCTAAACGTTTTATAGAACTGCGTAGTCAGGCCGTCCGGGCCTGGGGCTTTGTGCAGCTTTAAGTTCGCGAGTGCCCTCTGTACCTCCTCCTCAGTTATAGGTTCTCCCAGCTGCTCATTCTGGGTAGTCGTGACCTGAGGGAGCTCCACCGTACTAAGGTAGCCTGCTTGTGTCTGGGGGTTGGGTTGGTAAGCTGTGTACAATGCGCTGTAAAAGTCCCTAAATATGCGTGCTTTCCCGGACTCTTCCCGTGCCTGTGTGCCTGAAGGATCTTGTATGACTTCTATATAATCCCTTTCCCTCTTTACTCGCAGTTGTCGCGCCAAATGTGCTCCTACTTTGTTGCCCTGAGCGTACGAAGTCTGTCGGAGGCAAAGTAGTGTTGACTCTGCCCTGTTAGAGTATATCGCCTGCAGTTTCCCTTTCAGCGCCGTGACCTTTCTTTGGAGTGTTAGCCCACGTTGGCCTTATTGGTGCGTTCTATAATTTTTAATTCTCCCTCCAGAGTTAGTCTTTCCGCCGCTCTGTCTTTGTTAAGGGCAGACATTAGTGTCAGGCATTGACCTCTAACCACTGCATTGAACGTGTCCCAGTTGTTCGCCAGGGATGTGTCTTGGGGGTCGTTTAACTGAAAAAAATTCCTGATGGTATTACATAACGCGTCGCATAGTTTTTTGTCGCGGGCTAGTGCGTTGGGAAAGAACCATCTCTTGTATTTAGGTTCGGGGCAGGACCACTCCAGAGAAACTGACACTGGCGCGTGATCAGAGATAATAATGGGGTGTATAATGGCCTCACGGACGTGTTTATTTAAGGCTTGGCTCAGGAAGGTGTAGTCGAGCCTCGAGTAGCTGCGGTGGACGTGGGAGAAGAAGGTATAGTCTGTATCATCTGGGTGTGCCTCCCTCCAAGCGTCTTTGAGACCCATTTCTTGAATGGCCTTTTTCAGATCAACCCCTGGGTGCCAAGTAAGGTTAAAATCTCCCATTAGGATTATGTCTCCCACAGCAAAAACCCCCAACAGAGACCGGGTGTTGTGAAGGAAAACCTCCTGGTTAGTGTTGGGCGCGTATATCGACGCAATTGTACATTGTCTCCCCCGAAGGTGGCCTTTCACCAGTAACACCCTCCCCTCCCAGCCAGTCTTGTAATCTTCCGGCTGAAACTTGAGAGAGGAGTGAAAGAGGAGAGCCACACTGTTGTGTTTTGTGGGGGAAGAGGACTTGTATATCAATGGATATGACTTGCGTCTTAGTCTATGGTCTTTTGACCGTTTGAGGTGGGTCTCTTGGAGAGCCACTATATCATAGTGTTGGTCTGTGAGGTATTTCCAGATCTTTTGGCGCTTGGAGTCATACCTCTAACGTTCCATGACAGTGTGGTAATCACCATAGCGGTTGTGTGTACTGGTTTGCTAACTCATGGTTGCGTCTTTCTCTCCCCGCGTCCTCCCACTCCCTCCCCCCGCCTATCTCTATCTCCCTCCCCCCCCGGGTTGCTTGAACCTGTTTCTCCTTTGTTTGTTGCCCATCTCAGTGTCTCCCTTGCCACCCCCGTCACCCAGGTCCAGAAGAAAAAAGTAAGAAAAAAAGATACAAGGAAAGGAATCAAACTCGAACATAGTTAACTTTGGGACAACATGTCCCCAATTCAGACTACCCTCATGGTGTCTTTCAAATATTGGAGGCGAATTGGACCAAAGTCCGCTGCCAAACTTCCTGTGATGAGGCTATTTAAGAAGATAAACTCCGTTCCTCGGTGTTAAGCCCTGGTAGCATGTGCCGCTGGTTTGTTTCAGGAAATCAGGCACGGCGTCTGATAAGGACAATGTTATTTAGCACATAGAATAATGCACAGTCCATGGATCTCAGTGTCTCAGTGCTGGTGGACCGGTGTCCACTATTGTCCTCGTTTCGTGTGATGTGAGAACAGTTGAGGCATTTCTCGTGAGGGGCCTCTCATGTGGGGTCTCTCAAGTCGTCTCAGGAAGTCCGTGCGTCTTCTTCGCTCTGGGAAGTCGGTGGGTTTGCCATTTGTTGACTGTCCCCACACCAGAAAGGGAGGTATCCTGTTGGCCTTGGTAATTCTCACCGAGGTCGTTTTCCGGTATCTGGAGTCCCAGCACGCTGAATGCTTCCTTGACCTCGGTAATGTGATGCGCTTTGTTTCTATATTCGAAGCCCAGACCAAAGGCGTAGGTCCAGCGATACCTGATGTTGTCCTGTCTGAGTTTTACAGTTACAGGTCTGAGTTGTTGGCGGCGCATAAGATTCGCTGGAGCTATGTCCTGATATAGATCACATGAGAACCCCTGAAACTTCACAGTGTCCATTTTCCTAGCCGCTTGCAATATGGCTTCCTTGGTTTTAAATGAGTGTAGTTTTGCCAGGATATCCCTTGGCCGACGTTTCTCACCTTGATTGGGTCTTCCCACCCTATGTACTCTCTCCAGCTTCACCTTGATTGTTGCCGACCCCAGGGTTTCAGTAAAGAGTCCCGTAATAAAAGCCTCGAGATCTGGGCCTTCTGCCCCTTCTTCCAGATTGCGGATTCTGATGTTTTCACGTCGTGCTCGGTTCTCCAAGTCTTCATTTTTCAGCTGCATTGCTTGGAGTTGGGTTTGGAGTTCCCTTGTGGTCGCTCTTATCCTTTCTGTTCTTTGTTCGAGGTCTGTGGTTTTAGACTCTATGTCCAACACCCTCGTACCCACCGAGTCGATGTCCTGTAGGAGTGTGGCGAGTCTGCCACAGAGGTCGGCTTTCAGCGATTCCAGGGATTGGGCCATGTCCGCCTTTAGTTCCTCCCGTAATTCCTGTTTGAATTCCCTCAGGGAGGCGAAAAGGTCCTCTTTAGATAGCGCCATGTCGGTCTTCCCTCCTGTAGTCGATTGCGAATCTGTAGCGGTGGTAGGGGTGAAATATGCAGAGACTGTTACTCTGGTGTTGTTTTTTGGGCGGCATAGAGAAGATCCCTATTTCGCCCTTGTGAATTGTACTGGTTCCAGGCCTCTTGGAAGGTGCTACGCCAGTGTGGTCCGCGATCCCCCCCGCCGCTCCCGTGGTTGAGGTGAGGCTAGTAGCTCCTGTGATTATCTCTCGATATCAGTTTAGTGTCCTCTTAGCAAGGCTCGTGTTGTCGCCTGTGGCTTGTTCCCGGGCGTCTGCGGCGTGGGCGTAGTTT
The DNA here is from genome assembly GCA_963921515.1 of Calotriton arnoldi. Classification (NCBI taxonomy): domain Eukaryota; kingdom Metazoa; phylum Chordata; class Amphibia; order Caudata; family Salamandridae; genus Calotriton; species Calotriton arnoldi. The sequence continues at coordinate 1,251,863 of CAWUFW010005081.1, read as the reverse complement.
CACCTTCTCCCCTACACTCAGCCTGAAAGGCGGCCCCTCTTTTGTTGCTCATCAATACTCTGGGGTTCCAACTCCTACCCGATGTCGACCCAGTGTCTCCCCCTGTGGCTCCATTCGTGTGGTCGGTTTGCTATCCTGTGGGGTTTAAAATGTTGTTCTTCTTAGAATGCTGTGATTGGGCGGGTGGTTAAGTGCCCAGGATCCGTGCCCGCCGAAGGTGTGCCCTTTCTCAATGACTCTATTGTTGGGTTGCGGCTATTCGGTTTCCCCCGGTCTCATCTCGAGGCGCCTTGTCCCCAGCGGGCGCCATTCTGAAGTCAGGCAAGGAGCATTTTAGTGCCGGGCCGCTTGTACATTTGCCCCACGCTGAGAGCCCCCGTCTGGCATCCACGTTTCCCTTTGGTGTGGTCGCTGGGGCGCTGCTTCAGGGACTTCTAGGAGGGCATTTGTGGCTCCCCTTGGTGCACAGCTCTACGGGTGAGATGCCGTCCGCCACGCGCTACAGGCCCCGCTATCCTCAATCACCGGCACCTCTGAGGAGTTCGTCCCGGATCCTGCCGGTAGAGGAGAACCTTGATCCCTTCTCTCCTCGTCTTGCGAGGGGGTCCCAGCAGTTCCGCGCACGGATTCCTCCGCTCCAGTTCCAGGCTGGTTCTACGGCTGGGCCTATCTCGCCCCAGTCCTCCACCAATCGGCAGTCATCCGGTCGCCTCCGGTTGTTCTTGGACGTCACAGTTCAGTCTGCATTCTTCGCAATAGGCCACCAGGTACAAATCAGCAGATTTAGTGTCAGAATTACGGTGTTATCTTCCTTTGTCTGGCGATCGGCAGCGGAGCCGTTGTGGATTACTTCCACACGGCCATCTTGGCTGGCCACGCCCCTCTCCCTCCAACTTTTTGCCAGATACCTGATGCCAACTTGACTGAGTGTATGCTGGGATCCTGCTAACCAGGCCCCAGCACCTGTGTTCTTTCCCAAAACTGTACCTTTGTACCCACAATTGGCACACCTCTGGGCCACATGTAAGTCCCTTATAAAAGGTACCCCTGGTACCAAGGGCCTTGGGACCAGAGAGGGCCTCTGAGGGCTGCAGCATGTATTATGCCACCCTCAGAGACCCCTCACCTTAGCACCCCTATCCTGCTATTGCAGACTGGGTATTTTGGTGCAGACCAAACTAAAGAGTCGACATAGCACACACCCCTGTGTGCCATGCCCACCAACACTGCCTGTGGCATGGGTAAGTTACTCCTCTGGCAGGCCTTACAGCCCTATAGGCAGGGTGCACCATACTACAGGTGAGGGCATAGCTGCATGAGCACTAGGCCCCTGCAGTGTCTGCCATTCACAGTCATTGTAAGTGAAGTGAAGCCATTTTGAGTACATGAGATCGGAGTCTGTCAAAACAAACTTCACAGCTCCACGCTGGCTTTACTGAAGTCTGGGAAGTTTGGTATCAAGCTTCCCAGCACATTTAACCCACACAGATGCCAGTGTTGAATTTAATGAAAAAGACCAACTCTGGTGTGGTTCTTGACTGGTTCCCAGCCATCTGCCACCACCAGACAGGTTTCTGGACTCCTGCGTATAGAACCTTCCGCTCTCTGGGTCCGGGAACAAAGCACCACCTGGGCAGAGGTGTCAAGCCTCCTCCCCCAGGATGGGCAGGGTCCTCGATGAGGGTGCTTCAAAGACCTTCCGCCTTTGTTACCTACCTCCAGCCTTTTGCTGCTATCAGCAACTGGCTCCCACCGGTTCTGACCCCCATTTTGGGCATGAGAACAGGCAGGAAAACCTAGACAGGAAGAGAGGTGTGCCCACCTTTGTCATCTCCACCCCTCAGGTGGGGAGGCGAGGTGAAGCACACATCTCAGTCCCCGCCATCTTGAAGATGGGGGGACCCTTCCTATCAGGAAGAGGCTTATGCCCCCTCTCACTGGAGGTGGGCATACTAGGGGGTGTAGACACCTCAGGGTAGGGACCCATTGGTCCCAACCTGCACACCCCTGTAACGGCTCTAAGCCTAGTATTTAGGGGCACCCCTGAACCTTGCCTATTCAGATTCGATGTGACAAGGAGGACCAAAGAGCTGTGCTGCAGAAGAGGAGGACGATGACAACTGTTTTGGCCCCAGCCCTATTGGCCTGTCTCCTGCTCTGAACCCCTGCAGGCTGAATCCGGCGTGTCCCGCAGCCAGCAGCCTCCAAGAACCCCGGAGACCTACCCTGCCTTCACAAAGAACTCCCATCTCCAGTGGACACAAGATTTGTCCAATACCAACCCAAGCCAGGCCTCCAGATCCGGCCGGATCCACGAGTGCTCACCACTCTGCAACAGACACCCATGGCCCAAGTCGCCTAAACACCCCAGTAAGGTCCCCCTGGCGATCCTGACCGGAGTGCCAGTGTTGGACGACCTCCACCGACCTTCTCCTCGACGCCTGCAGCCTCATCCTAAAGGGTCCCCCCAACCACGACCAGAACCGGTGAGAAGAATCCAACACGAAAGGACACCCCTGCACCCGCTGCTCCTGAGTTCTGAGGTGCCAGACTGACGGTGTCCTGGTGTCCAGCAACTCTTCAGCTTCAGCTTCATCCTCCAGTCTTCTGGCTCCAGCCTGCAGTCCTTTTCCTTGACAGATGTCCTTAATTGAATTGCACTGGGCTCCCGACACCTCCTAAGCACCCTGTACCGGGCCGCCCCTGCGCCGCTGGTGGTGTGGACTCGGTGCTAACCCGGGACCCCCTTTGCCCTGAACTTACCCTAGGAGCTTGGCTCCTGAGACAGAGTGGCCTGCCTGTGAGCAGTCCCCAACCAAGGTGGCCCCTAGCCCCATTGGCTAACATTGGCACCCTGCACCCAGCCGCCCTAGTGCCGCTGGTGGTGCACCTCGAGTGCAAACCTGAACCTTGGTTCTACTACCCAAAACTCCAATTCCAAAACCGTTTTACTCACCTGTTACTTAACCCTTCGTTCTTTTCATAGGACTGAATGGTGAGTTTTCTCAAAATATTCTTCTAAGTGTTGAACTGTCTAGTACAGCACAAAAAGTAACCTATTGCTTGCACAAGAGTTAACCTGCTTACAAATGTCCTGTGTGTGGTGTAAGGATAATGTTACTTACCCAGTAAACATCTGTTCTTGGCATGTACAGCTGTAGATTCACATGGTTTGCATGCTTTGCATACTCCTGCCATCTAGTATTGGGTCCGGATGTTTGCAGTTTGTCAGTCACGAGGTAGGTGACTCCTCCTTTCGGTGGTAGTGCGCATGGGCATCGACTCCATTGTTAGATTGTTTTCCCGCAGAGGGTAAGAATGGAGTTAGTAAGAGAAGAATAGAGATGTCCATGCTTATGTATGTATACTAAAGAGTGAATTGCAGCAGCTACAGGTACCTGGGGAGGCGGGTGGGCACATGTGAATCTACAGCTGTACATGCCAAGAACAGATGCTTTCTGGGTAAGTAACATTATCAGTTCGAGGCATGTGAGCTGTAGATCACATGCTTTGCATAGACTATATAGCAGTATTCTCCCAAAGCGGTGGCTAACCTGTAGCTACTGGAGTTGTCTGAAATAGTGTTTTAAGTACTGCTTAGCCCACATTAGCTTGTTGTCTCGCTGACACATCTACACAATAGTGTTTGGTGAATGTGTGCGGTGTAGACCATATTTCAGCTTTGCAAATGTCAACTATGGGGTTGTTTCCTAAGAAAGCCATAGTAGCCCCTAACATGTGAGTGGAATGCGCTCTAGGGGGTACAGTTAGAGTTCTTTTTGCTTTTGCATACCAAGTTTGAATGCATTTAACAATCCACCTTGCAATACCTGATTTGGAGATAGGATTGCCCTTGTGTGGTGGTGCAAAAGCAACAAAAAATTGTTTGGTCTTACGAAATGATTTTGTTCTTTCGATGTAATATAAAAGTGCTCTTTTAACATCTAAGGTGCGTAGAGCTCGTTCTGCAACAGAATCAGGTTGAGGGAAGAATACAGGTAATTCTACCGACTGATTTATGTGAAATGCAGATACTACTTTAGGTAGAAATTCTGGTTTGTACGAAGAAGGAATAGTTTACCTGTAACTCCAGTTCTCTTGCAGGGGTATTTCCATAATAAGTCATAAGCACATGAATAGTCCCGCCCACGTGCGGGGACCCCGGAGCACTTCTTAGATATCTTCTTAAGTGGATATTTTTCGCCTTTCTTCAGGAAGGCCTGCAAAGACACTTAAGAGATAGAAAAGACAATAATGCAGCCTAATTAAATAGGCTACAAAGGCCACAACTTCATATTAAATCTGAAGGTGATTTGTATGGGCTCCCCATCCCAGAAGAGAGGCATCCGTGACTATAGTTTGAGTCGGTATCTCCTTATGGAAAGGGATCCCCCGTAGGAGATTGATGGGAGAGCACCACCATTTGATGGACCGGAGGGCATGTTGTGACAGTTGAATCCGATCCTCCCAATTCCCCGTTCGCTGGTCCCACTGATCCTCCAGACATTCCTGCAGGGGTCTCATGTGGAGACGTGCGTTCGGTGTGAGAAATATGCAGGAAGCCATGGAGCCCAGTAGAGATGAGACTTTCCTGACAGTCGGATGCGACATTGACATGAGAGCCTGAGCCTTCCGGAGGATTGATATCGTCTCTCCTCCCAAGGATACACGCTTGCCGTGCGAGTATCGATGGATGCTCCCAGATATTGTAGGCACTGTACAGGAGTCGAGGTAGACTTAGTTTGATTCACGTGAAGTCACAAACGACGGAAAAGGTTGGAGGTCCAATTGAAATGTGTTTGAGCCTCCTGACACGTGGATGCCTTGATCAGCCAAACGTCTAGATAGGGGTAGACGAACACTTTGTGTTTTCTCAAGTGTGCAGCCACTACCGCCATGCACTTGAAGAATGTCCTGGGAGCTGATTTTAGGCCAAACGGAAGCACACAGTATTGGTAGTGGTTGTTCCCCACTGCAAATCTCAAGAACTTGCGATGTTTCTTTGTGATGGGAATGTGGAAGTATGCATCCTGTAGGTCTACTGCACATAACCAATCCTCTTGCTGTAGTTGAGGATAGATCTCGTGTAATGCTAACATCGGGAATCTTTCCTTCCGAATCCATTTGTTTGCCTCCCTTAGATCGAGAATGGGTCTGAACTCGTTCTCGTCTTTCTTTTTGACGAGAAAGAATCTTGAATACAGCCCTTTGCCTCGTTGCAGCGAAGGAACAGGTTCTACTGCCTGTTTTCGTAAGAGAATGTTCACTTCCGCTTGCAACTGCGATAGGTGAAATCTTGATTGCTTTGGAGGCACTGATGGTGGAGGGCTGATGAATCGTAGAGAATATCCATTGTGCACAATATTCAGAACCCAATTGTCTTGCGTGATACTTTGCCACTCTGCCAGGGAATGCTTCCCCCTACCGGAGTGGGTAACGGAAGAGGGGGAAGATAAGATTCAGGGCTTGGAACCAGAAGGCACCTTGCCTCCTTGTGAAGTTTGCTGTCCTGACCTTCCCCTAGGTAGCCTTTTTTGATACGGTTGGTAGGATCTCTGGTACGATTGCTGTGTACCAGATTGACGCCCCTGATACCACCGAGGGGTTTGAACCCTCTGTGTTGTATATTGTCTTGAAAAAGGACGGCAGGATCTTCGCTGTCCTTTGGGTTTCTCGAGACCCACCGCCTTCAATGTCTCCATTTCTGCTTTCATGCGTGCCATCTCCTCATCTGCATGAGAACCGAAGAGTGTAATGCAGGAGAAAGGAAGATTTTGAATACGCTGCTGCGCTTCAGGCTTCAATGAAGTCAAGCGAAGCCATGAATGTCGCCTGAGTGCCACTCCATGACAATATCCATGCGCAGCTAGAAGTGATGTGTCTGCAGCAGCGCTAATAACTTGGTTAGAGACCATAAGTCCTTCCGTTAATATTTCATTAAAATCCTCCCTCTTACCTCTAGGTAGATGTTCGGCAAATTGTTGGAGAGACTCACATAGTGACCGGTCATATCTACCCAAAAGCGCCGTTGCACTAGCCGCTTTCATGGAGGTCGCTGCTGTGTTGCAAACTTTTCTTCCCACTGAGTCTATTTTACGACTCTCTTTATCAGGAGGAACTGTGGAAGTTGGAGCCGTGGTATGTTGTTTCTTAGCGGCAATCACAATGACTGAGTCTGGAGGCGGATCCACCCTTAGGAAAGTGGGGTCCTGTTCTGGAGGACGATATTTCTTTTGCAGCCTGGAGGGGGCCGACTTAATAGAAGATGGTGTAAGGAAAAGTTCCATCGCCGGTTCCAAGAGGCCTGGTACCAAAGGGAGCAAAGGACGAGATGCTTGTCTTTGCTGTAAAGTTTCAAATATGACTGAAGTCGATGGAACAGGAACAGACATAGGAATGTTTAACTTTGAAGCTCCTCGAACTAAGACTTCTTGAAACGTAGAGATATCATCAATAGGAGAAATCCTTTGAGGAGGGGAGTCCGATAATGTAGGTGAGTATCGTCCTGTACTCGTAGAATAAGTATCCGGGGTGTGTCTAGACCGGGATCTTCCACCATGACATCGGTGGTGAGCATGAGTAGAGGAACGTCTATGTCGATGAGAATGAGCCCTCGTACGAGACCTGTATCTCGGCCTTCTTGGTGGAATAGTAGGCGGAGGAGGAGGCAGTGGTGGAGTAGAGGTCTGAGGTGGAGGAGAAGGCTGATCATCTGGACGATGAGGAGGAGAGTGAGCAGATGATACTGTCCTAGACGGACTAGACTAGTTTGTCTGAGAATACTCCGAATCTGATGTATAGATTAATCTCCTCCTTTTTCTAGCCTTCTGAGGAGTCACCGATTCCACCGGAGAACCATCTTTCCCCCTCGACATCGATCTGCTAGTCGACGGCGATCTTCGACGCCGTCTTGAAAGAGAACTCCCTCCTGACGTCGACTGTAGACTCTTGGAAGAGGATCGACTGATCCACCGGTTTTTCTTGACGTCGAACCACGATGTCTTCTCGACGTCGATCGACTGCGACGTGGAGACTTAGACCGACGGTGATGTGTCGACGTTGATCGACGGTACTGTGTCGACGTCGATCGACGATGTCTTGACGCCGATCGACGATGATGTCGACGTCGATCGACGGTGATGGGTAGACGTCGAGTGACGCGATGTACTCGACAGCGATCTTATGGCCGTCCGAGGTGAGCTTCTCGACACCGAACGTGTTCTCACCGCTGGAACAGCCACCGTCGTCGACCGCCTACTCGACGTTGCATGTCGACGTCGTTTCGACCCAGAGCCCTGGGTCGACGGTGAACAGATGGCCGCTGCTCCTCTCGACGTAGTGATCTTCGACGTCGACCGGGAACGACGCCGTTTTTCAGCCCGTCTTCCACTGGGGAGCCCCCCAGAGGCTGAAGATAGGGCCCTGGTAGAGGACTGACCCTCTCCTCGCCCTGAAGTCCCACCTAATGACTGGAACTGCTGTTTTCTTCGTTCTTCTGCTCCCTGAAGGAGAATCCTCTCCCTGTCACGCAGATTACGCTTGGAAAAGGTTTTGCAGCTAGAACAGGAGTCAGGAACGTGAGTAGCAGGCAGACAAATAATACATACTCTATGAGGATCAGATTTGGCCTTCTTCCTTCCACAGTCTGGATACTTATCAAAAAGAGATGGCATTTTTGAAATAAACTGTGTTAATTTCTGTCAGAAAAAGACAGGAAAAGGTAGAGAAGGACCAAAGACGTCGAGTGAAACTCTCAGAATAAAAGTTCTGACAAGAATTTTGATGAAAAAAAACAAATTTGGTCGAGCTCAATGCTCCAGGTTCCTGTTAGGAGCCGGAAAAAAGAACTGAAGTAACTGCCACTGACTGTGCATCATGGGATACTGGTGGTCTCCGAGTTTTCTTAAAGGCACAGCGTCTAGTGTAAGACATATAATGGCAGCCTATGAGGGCTACTCTATCCCACCCTTTCATCTCTATCATGAAAAAGGAGTTTTGTGAAGTGGGGTTTTTCTGGTGTTAAACACCTTTTGAAATTACACAAAATATAGTATTTCACTTCAAGATGAAGTTGTGGCCTTTGTAGCCTATTTAATTAGGCTGCATTATTGTCTTTTCTATCTCTTAAGTGTCTTTGCAGGCCTTCCTGAAGAAAGGTGAAAAATATCCACTTAAGAAGATATATCTAAGAAGTGCTTCAGGGTCCCCGCACGTGGGGACTATTCATGTGCTTATGACTATACATGGAAATCCCCTGCAAGAGAACCACTTTGTCTCTATGCAGTTGGAAAAAAGGTTCTTCTATCGTTAGTGCCTGTAGTTCACCCACTCTCCTCAGTGAAGTGATTGCAATGAGGAAAGTGGTTTTCCAAGAGAGAAACTGTGGCTCGCATTTATACATGGGTTCAAAAGGTGGCCCCATTAATCTTGTGAGGACCATGTTAAGATTCCACACTGGGGCAGGTGGGAGCCTTGGTGGTATGACTCAAGTCCTTCTATGAAAGCTTTAATTACGGGCACTCTGAAAAGCGATAAATGTTGCCTATTTTGTAGATACGCAGCTATTGCAGCGAAATGTAGCCGGATGGAGGTGTAAGCCAATCCTGACTGCTGCAAGTGTAACAGATAGCAGATGATGTTTTGTATGGAAGCATCAAGAGGGTTGATGTGATTGTTATTGCAATAAATAAAGCGTTTCTATTTAGCTGCGTAACAGGCTCTTGTGGTAGGCCTTCTGGCTTCCCTGATGATGTTCATGCAGTCTGGTGGAAGGTTCAGATAACCAAACTCTATGACTTCAGGAGCCCGATCGCGAGGTTCAGTTGTTTGGGATCTGGGTGTCTGATTTCGCCATGGCTCTGTGTGAGGAGACTGGATGTTAGGTGCAGCTTTTGATGCGGGACCAGGGACAGCTCCAACAGGGTTGTGAACCATGGTTGACGGGCCCATGTGGGAGCTACTAGTATCAGTGTGAGGGATGTTTGCCTGAGCTTCCGAACCACAAATGGAATGAGTGGGAGAGGTGGAAAAGCGGAGGCAAATATCCCTGACCAGTTCATCCATAGTGCATTGCCCTTGGAGAGTGGGTGTGGGTACCAGGAGGCGAAGCTTTGGCATTTTGTTGTGTGGCAAACAGATCTATCTGAGGGACTCCCCAACTTTGGAAGTATGGGAGTAGAACCTGAGGGTGAAGTTCCCATTCGTGTATTTGCTGCCTCTGTCTGCTGAGGAGGTCTGCAATCTGGTTGTTCACTCCTGGGAGGTGTTCAGCTAGGAGATAGATTTTGTGGTGAATGGCCCACCTCCAGATTTTTTGGGCTAAGTGGGACAGTTGGAGAGAGCGTGTCCTCCCCGTTTTTGTATGCAATACATGGCTGTCATGTTGTCGGTACGAACTAAGACAGCTTTGCCAACCAGATGAGTTTGAAATGCCTTGAGAGCTAAAAAGACTGCAAGCAGTTCTAGATGGTTGATGTGGAGCAACATTTGCTGTTGGATCCATAGGCCTTGCACTGTGTGGTGCTGCAGATGAGCTCCCCAGCCAGTGAGGGACGCGTCCGCTGTTAGTACGGTCTGTGGAACCGGGTCTATGAAGGGCCGTCCTTTTGATAAATTTTGTGTGTTCCACCACTGCAGAGAGCGATGAGTAAGGACGCTTACCAACACTAGATCGGTTAACAGACCCTGTGATTGGTTCAACTGACTCGCTAAGCATTCCTGAAGGAGACGCATGTGCAGCCTGGCATGGGGAACGATCATGATGCAAGATGCCATCATTCCCAGTAGTTGCATATACACCCGAGCTGGAAGCGAGTGATTGGATTGAAACTGGAGAACTAAAGCCTGAATGTTGCGAATTCTGGCTGCGTTGGGAAAGGCCAGAGCTTTTTGAGTATTTAAGGTGGCTCCTAGGTAGTTTGGAGTATTGGCAGGCTGGAGATGTGATTTTAGCACATTGACTGTGAACCCCAGTTGATGTAGTAACTGAACAACAGTCCCCTGCACACGCCAACAGTATATCAATTATATCAATAACAGTGTGATAAAAGCTTGAGTCTTTGCTGGAACATGCGCTTCAGTTTATTCACAACAGCCTTAGCCAACACGTGTTTCGTCGCGCTTACGGTTGTACGCAGCGACTTCTTCAGGGCTATACACAATACGTGAAGATCCTTAAATCCGGTTGTATTTCCGTCCCGAATGGGATTCAATAGGGTCCAATGTTAGACACAGTTAAGTCAAGTGTTTAGAGTGCCTGTACTACTCCCTTCTCTCGGCTCAATGACATCCAGTCACACCACTCAATCGGAGTTAAGGGGGAGTCCATGCGTGCACCACGGAATTAACAGAATCCAGGACGCCAGTCCTTCTGATAGGAGCCCGAAACAGCAGTACAGGTAGTGGTTCAGGCTCTGTCGCCGCTTTTTCTATTAGCCAATGGGGCGGGCGCATTTCCTCATGTATCCAATAGAAAGCGTGGGATCCCTGGGCAGCTCTATAGTAAAGTTCCAGATCTGGAGCTCCGTGCCCTCCCATAGAGTACGGTAACGTAAGGACATTCCAACTGACCCTCGGCTGCTTCCCTGCCCAGCCCAATTTCGTAAGTAGCGAGCGAATTGTCTTAAAAATATGCACAGGCAACACTATTGGGATGTTTAGGAATAAAAACAAGAATCTAGGGAGCACCACCATCTTCATTAGGGATATACGGCCCAGCAACGACAAAGGTAGACAAATCCAACTGTCCACATCTTCTTCTAACCTCGTGATCAATCTACCATATTTTCCCCTTAATAACAATGCTGAGTCCGTATGTACGCGTATGCCTAGATACCGTATCACGTCTGATGTCCACTGGAGGGGTAGTCCAATTCCACTGGTAGTATCGTCAGGGTCAGAGGGAAAACTGTCGATTTAGCCCAGTTAACTTTAAGGCCAGACCTTTCACCATATCTCACTACCTCGTCAAGTATCGGAGTTAGGTTTTTCTCGGGGTCTCGTACATACTGCAGCGTGTCATCAGCATATGCCGACACAATTAAATTAAATTCAGCAAATCGAAGACCCCTATGACTATGATATTCTCGTAGGGCACACGCGAGCGGCTCAGCAACTAAAGCATATAGTAGCGGAGATAGCGGACAGCCTTGTCGCGTGCCCCTAGATATTTTAATAGGGGACGTGATAATGTCGCCTATTCGTATTCGAGCAGCCGGTGAGCTATACAAGACTCCCACCAGCCTAAGAAATATATCTCCTACTCCCATGCGCCTCAGTACGGCATTCATAAAAGTCCATTCTACCGAGTCAAAGGCCTTCTCGGCATCCAAAAAGACCGCTGCCGCTTTGACCTCAGGTCTAATATGTTGTATGGCGCCAAAGACCGTACTTAGATTGAACGATATATTGCGTTCTGGGACAAAACCTGATTGTTCCGGGCTCACCATCAGTGGTATCAGAGGGGCAAGTCGGTTCGCCAAGATCTTCGCAAAGATTTTTGTGTCGACGTTGAGGAGCGATAGAGGCCGAAAGGACGAACATTCGTCCAGGGGTTTGCCGGGTTTTAAAATAGTAACATTAAGTGCTTCTCTCATTGAGGGTGGCATCGTCCCTACCTCCCCCATCTCCTCAAAAAGTGTACACAAATGCGGGATTAGGAGATCTTCAAATTCTTTATAGAATGCTACGGTGAGTCCGTCTAATCCAGGGGCACCTCTCATTCTCATCGAATTCAAGGCTATCAGAACCTTGTGTGCGTCCAATGGTCTCATAAGGTATTCCCTATGCTCATTGGAGAGCCAGGGCACCTATATGTGCTCCAGATATTCTGAAATAGCTGTCTCTTCCATGGACAATTTCGTACAGTACAAATCAGCATAATATTGATTAAATCTATCTGCGATTTCTGTAACATCCGTCAGCAACCCCCCCGTCCTCAGCACGTACCTCCGTCACATTCCCCGCCTCCCTCCTGCCACGCAGCAGTGCTGCTAACACCGCACCTGGTCGCTCGCGTTCTCCATATGTTCTGGCCACCGCATACTTCCCCAAGTGTTTTATTTCGCTATCAGCAGTCTCATGATATTCGACCAACATTTCCCTTAGCCTGTCAGCTACCCCAGGATTGTCGTTCTCAACAGCTTCCTTTTCTAACTCTGCCAACCGCCCCTCTAGCTGAACCAGACGTCGGCGGATATCTCGTAAAACTGCTTTGACATGGCCACCCCCCTGATATACACTTTGAACGCTTTCCAGATCGTGGAGAAACTCTGAACAGAGCCTATATTGGTATCAAAAAAGCATTCTATAGCGTCAGCAAGTTCAGACCGAAAAACGTTATCAAGCAAGGAGTAAGCTGGGAATCGCCATGTGAAAGGCGAAGGTTTCCTTCTCAAATTATCGATATCCAATAGTATTGGGGAATGGCCTGAAAGCGATCGGGGGAGTACCTTGCAATCCTGCACCCGTTGAATCAGGGATCTCGATGTAAACCAGTAATCAATTCTGGTATGCAAGTGGTGCGGGCCGAATAATGAGTGAACCCCCCTACACCTGGAGAGCGCTCCCTCCAAACATCTAGCAAGTCCAGTTGAACAGCAATATCACTCATAACCCTGGCTACAGCAGACGGGCGCCTCGCTGGACCTCCAGAATGGTCCAACGAGGGGTCCAGCACGCAATTAAAATCACCACCCCAGAGTATTGGCAGATTTATCCTAAAACTCATGCGTTCTAGCAAATCCTGGTAAAACTATGGGCAGTCATAATTAGGGCAGTATACATTGACTATATGCCAATCAATTCCCTTCCAGGTGCATCTGGAAATTGTATATCTGCCACCCTTATAGTCTTCTAAAACCTGTAACTTGATACCTGATTTGGGATTAACCCAGGTAAGCACTCCCCTGGCATGAGATGTAAACCCAGCTGTGTGCGTATGACCATGTAGACCCCTATGTGTCAGCATACTACTGCCCACAGGGAGATGGGACTCTTGTAGCAACGCAATATTGATCTCATGTCTCACTAAGTATGCAACAACCCTGCGTAGCTTTCTGAAATCATTTAACCCCCTAATATTCCAAGCGAGCAATCAGATTTTACTTCCTCTACCCTCCATCATGGCTCTGTACAATCTTCATTCCAGGATTGACCACATATAAAAATCCACCCAGTACCATCTCCAGGCAAATCCTCCGCTGTTGAGCATCAAGTACACACTGCATGAACACCTCGCTGTCCCACCAAACGATAACATTCCCCCCCCACGCCATGCCGACCCCAACTAGGCATGATCGACGCCATCCCTCCCTTCCAAGACCCCGTAACATTTTCATACAACATTGAGTGTTAGGAAGTACACTCATTTTCTTTTTTCAAGTTCAAAATATTTTATTAATTTTTACAGCAGAGAGATACAGTGGAAAACGAAACTAACCCACAGTAGGAAAGGAATGTAGCACCAGGGGGAGGGGGAGGAGGCTGTGCATAAGTTGAAATAGTAAGCGCTCTACAACAAGGGTTGAATGGTACATTGTTTAGGGGATAATACATAGGCATGCAGATATAAGTATCGCAAACATTCTACATTAGGAATAGAACAGTACTGTATGTATTGAATAATACATAGGCATGTGGAGATGAATATTGCAGGGTTACATAGCATGTCATATCATGTTGCATGGAGTGAACTACAATGCCATACATACATCTTATATATTAGCCATTATTCAGGCATGAGTATTAGAAACCGGTAAGTTAAAAGTCAAGTAGAGTTATTTACCTCATCATCTATGATATAATAAAATGCACAGGGGTGAATAAAATGGATATGTCTCATATGAGTGAGGGAAGATAGTGGCGCATATGGTAGTAGGGTCTAGTATAAGGGTGGCTGATGGAGCATATGCGAGACATCTACAGGGAGAACGGAGAGATTTGAGGGGGGAGGTGAGTTTACCATTGTGATGGTCATGGTGGTTTATAGGTAAAGGCGTTTGTGTCTAGGGCGTTCCAGATCGAGCACCTTGAGTGTCCCCACGGGGAGGATTGGAGAGCAATGTTGTCAGCTCCTCTAAGGAAAGTTAGCCACTCACGCCACTTAGAGAAAGAAACTGCCTTGAAGTTTTTCCAGCTGTTTAAGATTAGTTTGCAGGCTAGAGTAAGCATTAGGTCCAAGAGGAACCGATCATTGTCGTTCTTGAGTTGGGGGTCCAAGGGGCCCAGTATAATGTATGAGAAGTCTTTTGTGGGGACGATTTTTAGGGTATGTGTGATGAATTCGAACACTTTAATCTAATAGTCGTGGAGCAGGGGGCATTCGAACAGCATATGTGCGAGGGATCCCTCGTGTTTGCCGCAACACCAGCAGTTAGGGTCTTTTATAAGGCCTACCTTGAAGAGTCTAGCGGGCGTCCAATAAGTCCAATTAATTAACACGAATTTAGTTTGCGAAAGGGTAGGCGAAATTTTATGTGAAAAGGGAGACTTGTTGATGGTGGGCCAATTGAAAGCAATATTTGATATAGTAGAGTCGGCTTCCCACTTCCGTTGGTTAAGCGAGAGGGTTTTGTTTTGGTCCGGTAGGAGAATTTTATATATGCATGAGACCAGGTGTCCTACTTTGGATAGGTGAGACAGGAGGGTGGTGATCGAGGGGTTGTTCCCTGATAGATTCAATTTGGTGAGCCCTACCTTAAGCTGAAGGAATTTATAGAAATCTAGTTTTGTAAGATTGAACAGATTTTGCAGGGTTGAGAATGGCATAGGTGAAGTGTTTTCGTAGATGTCTTGTACTAGATTAATGCCCTTGTGGGACCAGTCTGCCCAGAAGAGTGGAGCACCGTCTATTTTGAGTGTGTGGTTGTACCATAAGGATGATAGGTAAGATTGTTTTATCTTCACCTCCATGCGGGAGTCAAGGAGTAGGATGGCTCTTTTGGTGTTCTGTATGATATTTCTTGAGTGTGGTAAATGGGATATGTCCATCGTAACTAATGCCGCTAGAGGGATATTCTGTATGAGGGACTTCTCTATCGCCACCCAGGGTGATACATATGGTGGATTGTTCATAAACCAATTTGCACCCTGCTTGCAAAAGAAGGCCGTTTGGTAGTTTCTGAAAATGGGTAGTGAGATGCCCCCTTTAGCCTTGGACAGCTTGAGTTTTTTCATAGAGATTCTGGGCTTTTTGCCCTGCCATAGGAATTTGCTGAAGGTTTTGTCAATGTTTTTTAAGAATACATCAGATAGGAACATGGGTAGCATGCTAATCAGATAATTGACAAGCGGGGTTATCATCATCTTCAGAGATTCTGCTCTTCCCCACCATGATAGGAATTTGGGAGACCAGTTACCTAGAAGTGATTCTATTTTTTTTGGACAAGAGTTTTTCGTGAGAGTGGTTATTAGTTCATTTGTGAACTCAAGACCTAGGTATTTGATAGAGTTCTGTTGCCAGGTTAGACCTGATGAGCCTAGGATACTTTTATCACCGTATCGGCTGAGTAGTTTTACCTCGGACTTGTCCTTGTTAAGGGAATATCCAGATACTTCTGAAAAATGGTGTATGGTATTCATCAGCGCTGGGATTGCGGTGGGGGCCTCTTCAGTGACTATTAATACATCGTCTGCGTAGGCGGCAAATTTTACATTAGCATCCCCAAAGGAGACACCCGTAATGTCTGTATTTTCCCTAATGTGTTGAAGGAACGGCTCCAAAGCCAGGAGAAAAAGGGGGGGCGAGAGGGGGCAGCCCTGTCGAGTCCCCTGGTTAAGATTCAAAGCAGAGGAGACTATACCTCCAGCTCTAACTTTAGCGGTGGGATTGTGGTATAGAGCCATTATCATTTTGATCAAGTTATCGCCCAGATTAAACTTCTCTAAGACAGCCTTTAGGTACCTCCAATCAACCTTGTCAAAGGCTTTTTCCGCATCTAATGTGATGGCAACCGTGGGGGAGTCGAGAAGTCTAGCCTTTTCTATGGTATGACATAATAGACGTGTGTTGTCACTGGAGAGCCTATGTTTTAAGAATCCCACCTGAGACGGGTGTATTAGTTTAGAGATATGTTGTTGAACTCTATTCGAGAGAATTGATGCGTAGATTTTGCAATCCAGGTTTATTAATGAAATCGGTCTGTAGTTTTTAGGTAAGAGGGGGTCTTTGCCTTCCTTTGGTAGGACGATTATAGTTGCTTCCGCAGGTGTACCTGTGACTTGACCAGTAGCTGAGAAGTGGGTAAATAGATTCAAAAGTGGTGACAGAAGGGACGAAGAGAAGGTTTTGAAAAATTTGCCGTTGAATCAGTCAGGACCTGGGGCTTTACCCGATTTCAACTTATTGATCGCTATCAGTATTTCACTTTCAGTGATCGGACCATTTATTGACGATTTCTCATGTTCTGTTAGGAAGGGGAGAGTAACACTGTTTAGGTAGTCATAACATTTCAAGTGTTTTTATGTTAATGTTTTCTTTGTATAGGTCTTTATAGAAGTCCATGAAGGTGTCAGCTATTTTTTGCGGGTTAGTAATAATATTCCCTGCCTTGTCCTTTATGACGTTAATGGCATATCTCTGCATTTTAAATTTTAGATATGAGGCAAGGGATTTGCCTGCCCTGTTAGATTCACATAATTTGATGCTTTTTTGCTTATTGATCCATAACCCCGCCCTGTTGCTGATGATTCTATTATATTCATATTTCAAGTTGAGGATTTTAGTAAGAGTGTCATCGCTTTTGTTAGTGATATGCGTTTCTTCTAAATCCGCGATATCTGTCTCTAACTTCACTAAGTTAGAATTAGTTATTTTGTTCATTTTTGATCTAATCCTGATTATTTCCCCCCTTACGGTCCCTTTTAGGGCCTCCCATCTTGTTAGATCTGATGTCTCACCAGCCTTGTTCTCAACAAGAAAATTATGAATCGTGTTTTTAATTGTCTGTAGATTTTCTTGATCAACTAGTATTTCGTCATTGAATCGCCAGCAGGATTGCTTTTTTTGTGGCGCGGGGTCAGAGATAGACAATGTGATACAGGAATGGTCAGAGATCACCCTGGGTTCAATTGATGTGTGATCTACCTTGCAAAGCGTGTTGTTGGAGACCAAGATATAGTCTATACGCGAGTACGACTTGTGGGGAAAGGAGTAGAATGTATAATCCCTTTCTGTAGGATTTGGGATTCTCCATGCTCAACGCAAGTGTTTTGTGCTCAATATTGTATTCCCATATCTAACAAGTGTTTTTATTCTCACCAGGTTGGTCATGTTTTACCAGGTACTACACAGAGTATGGTTTAGGTTGGTTTATCAGGGCATTACACACCAGACAACCACCCATGTGTAGATAGACTTGATTTTTCTAGGTCCTGACGAATCGCCGGACCTGAGACATTACCTCAGGCATGCGCCTTTGTTCTTTTAATCAGGTTGGGAGACCTTTTGATTAAAATTGTCTTCTTGGGTACTCCCTATCCTGTTTTAACTTTGTCAGATTATACACCTTCACTCACTCATCTACACTGTTTAGGCCCCTCACCCCCACGGCACCATACGGCAATTTGGAACAGAAGATCTCCGCCAAAGAGCCCCTCATAGGGAGCCCGTCAGGTATTGCAGCGCCGACCTGACGAGGAGCAGCCCTATGATGAAGCATGACACCCAGCCAGGTGTGTGAGGGCCCTAAATTCCGAATGGAAGAACCCCCGGTTCTTCTCGCACTTCATGACCAATAAAAAACAGGTTCCCGCAATTTTCTCCTTCTTGCAGCTAGGAAAGGCATACCTTTTTGCATTACTACAAGCTTGGGCACGTATGCTGGACCTGTTCAAAAAGCCCAGAGTCCCTCCCTTGTGATTAGAGTTTAGCAAAGGTCACGCACCACTCTTAATCTTGCCCCAATTGGCTACTAGCTGTGCAATCCAGATCAAATCTTGAGGGCTAAGGCTATTCCTGGCAGCTGCTACCTCTATTATCCCCAGCCAGGGAGCAAAACTCACGTCTTCCAGGGGCGTGCAAGCTGATAAGCGGGGGTGAGGGCAGGCACTGATGCTTCACGCTCTGCCTGCAGAGGGGTACCTCTATCTGCTAGCCATTCACCATAACTCTCTGGTCGGGAATCTCCCTCGCAGGCCAACAGTGAGTCCCCCTCCGCTCCGGTCTCAGGTCGGTCTGCTCCCAAATCACCAGCCTCTGCCGGGTACAGGCGTCCCACCTAGCAATACTTAGGCGCTTCTCCTAGCGCAGCAGCGTATGGGGGCCAATTTCTTATGCGTCGCTAAGGTCCTCGATGGTGGCTCATGTGATGCCCTTAGGTCTTCACCCAGCGGGGAGTCCCACTCGCATCTCTCTTCAGATTAGGGCTCACATCCGCACCAACATGCAGCCACGCAGCAGCTCACCTCAAGGCCTAGTAGGCCGCCAGTCTCACCGCAGCCAGGACAGGATCCTAACAGCAGGAAGGCTTCGTCGCGTCCCCGCGGTTGGCCTCAGGCCGTCAGCTCCTGGCAGTGACCTCAATTTCCACCAAGCTTCCGCGGCATAGCGGCAGGCCGCAGCGCTCCGTGAAACGTCAGCTCTGCAGGGCCTCACTGCACATCCGGCCCTCCGCTCGCTAGCACGGGCCCGCACTCAGCTTCCGTATCTGGACTTGGGGCAATTGGCCCGTCTACCGGCCACAGCCCCCGTCGCGCCGCTCGGCCCAGTTAAATCCTGAGTGCCTCAGGCGTACCTCGGGCACGGAGAGCCAGCCCAGCAGCAGGCCCCCGTCATGCGTTCACTGCAGGCCGCGCGTAGACTCGCTCCGGCCCCGCAGCAAACTTTGTTAAATCTGCACGCCACCGGTCTCAAATGAAGGCGCACTACTCACGCTATCAGCAGGTATGTTTGGGGGGTTGCTAGCATTCGGAAATGCAAGGATTAATGCCGGATAGTTGTGATGGCTCGCAGAGCTCGCTTATTCAGCGGCCATCTTCATGCCAGGCAAGCTCAGCCCCCCCCCCAGTACTAGAGTATACTTACCTGCGCATTGCCCAGGAGCGCCAATACCCTATAGAACCACCTACCAAGCAGTTTCATTTGATGTAGTAACTGAATTGTTCTGCGAGTGTGCTGGAGACATTTTGGATACGTACTGGTTTTGATGAGCCAGTCGTCCAAGTAGGGGAAGACATGGATGTATTGTCTTCTCAGGTGAGCAGCAACTACCGCCAGACACTTTGTGAAGACTCTGGGGGCAGTGGTGACTCCGAACGGGAGTACCTTGAACTGGTAATGTTGACCCGCTATCACAAATCTGAGAAATTTGCGATGAGCGTGATGGATTGGAATATGGAAATAGGTGTTCTTTAAGTCTAGAGTAGACAGAAAGTCTCCCTTTTGCAGAAGTGGTATTACTTGCTGAAGTGTTACCATGTGAAAATGGTCTGACTGTATGTAAAGATTTAGTTCTCTGAGGTCCAAGATTGGTCTGAGAGAACCATCCTTTTTGGGTATCAGAAAGTAAAAAGAGTATACGCCCGACCCGTGGTATTGTAGTGGTACGGGCTCTATAGCCCCTTTTAGAAGGAGAGACTGAACCTCTTGTTTGAGGAGGTGTAGGTGATCCGGTGAGAGTTTGTGTGACCTTGGGGGAATGTTTGGAGGATTGATGGTTAACTCCAGGCAGTAACCAGAACCGATAATTTCCAGTACCCACTTGTCTGTTGTTATGGACTGCCAGACGGGTAGGAAATCTGAAAGTCGCCCCCAACAGGTGTTAAATGGTCAGGGGGGTGGGGGGGAAGTGTAGGGAAGTCACTGCTTTGTGTTGGAGGGGGAGGTGCGTGTATTTGAGCCTCTATCTCTACCTTTGCCGTTGTTGCCTCTGTAACCCCTCTGAAGTAACCCTTAAAGGCAGAGGGTTGGTTGTTGCCCTTGTACGTGGTGGTGGTCTCTGAGGAGGTATTTTTAGACCCTCCGCGGTAGAAGGAGCATCCAAAGGAACCACGTGCTTGTGTTAGCTGAAGGACTCCCATGGATTTGGCCACTGCAGTGTGTTTCTTCATTTTTTCCAGTAAGGAATCTACCACCAGGCCAAAGAGGTGTTCTTTGTCAAAGGGTGTGTTTAGTATGGAAGTCTGAACCTCAGGTTTGAAACCTGAGATACGTAGCCAGGTGTTCCTTCTTAAAAGGACGCTGGTGTTTACAGCTCTAGCAGCAGTGTCTGCAGCATCTAGGGAGCACCTGATAGCAGTATTTGAAATGAGCTGTCCCTTCCTCACTAGGTCTTGCGCTTTAGATTTATGTTCATCGAGCAGAAATTGGAGCAACTGCTCCATCTCGTCCCAATGCGCCCTGTCATACCTTGCGAGCAGCGCTTGCGTGTTAGAGATGCGCCAGAAGTTTGCTGACTGAGAGGCTACCCTTTTCCCCATAGCGTCAATAAGCTTAGATTCTTTATCTGGGGGTGGAGTATCTCCTGTAGTTTGGGAGTTGGCCCTTTTACATGCGTTGTACACCACTAGTGAGTCCAATGGTAATTGTCCTTTTATGTACGCTGGGTCAGATGGTGCTGGCTTGTACTTTATCTACCCTAGGGGTAAGGATACGGGCCCTGACGGGGTCATTAAATATGACATCAACGGGAGCATGGGGAGTGTGTGCGATGACTTTTGTGTGCTGCTGTGGGTTTCAAAAAGGAAATCCTCTTCAAGGGATTCTTTGTGCAGCTGTACACCATGGTAGTTGGCAGCTCTAACCAGCAGTTCTATGTAACCTACGCTGTCGTCCGTTGGAGAGGGCTTGGTAGGGTACAGGTCAGGATCATTTCCTATGGGAGAGTCGGTATTATAATCTGCCCATGGGTCTGGGAGTAATGGTACATTGTCCCCAGCTCCATCCCTATCCCCATCCTCATCATCCTGATCTTCAGGTGTTTGTGGTGGTGAGTGCTCAGGTGAAATCAAAGATTGAGGCTGAGGAGAAGAAGGAGATGGAAGGGGAAGAGGAGAAGGATTAGTCCCGACATTCTTCCTTTTCAAAGGAATGTGGTAGGTCTCCTCTGTGTCAGGTTTCCTTTTAAGGGTCATTTTTGTGGTGATATGTCCAGCAGTTGGATGGATGTACAACTGTCTCTGTTTCGGATCCGGTTTGGTAGGCAGAGCATCAAAATGTTTTTCTTGAGATGGAATTGGCACGTCCGGTTGTTTCGGTGCCGATTGGTTTTGGATCCTGATGATTTCGGCTCCGAAAGTGTTTTCGGCGTCGAAGGGGACGGGCCGGAGCCTGGCTTCGACTTTGATCCCGAAGGTTTCGAATCGAAGCCCGTTTTCAGGCGGCTCGGCTCGGAGCCGGAAGGCTTTTCGGTGTGTTCCGGTGCCGAGCCTGAGGGCTGGGCGTCGGAAACATGTTCTCGGTGCCGACCGTGGCCCGGAGGCGGGGGTTGGACCGGAGCCTTCTTTTTGGACTGAGGTGGACTTTGGGGCAAGGGAAGATCTGTACTCACGGTACGCTGCCCTTGCGGGATTTCGTCGTCCCCCTCTGAGCCGTAGTCAGAGATGGAGATGGGATTCTGTTGTTCTTCGGCTCCCATGGCGTCTCCGGCTTCTTGTTCCGAATCCTCTCCGAAGAGGTCCGGAATGGAACTTGCGTGTTGGCTCTGCATGCGTCTTCTTTGAGCGGAAAGCCTTGCACACGTTGCAGTCCTGTTCTCTGTGCTCCGGAGACCAGCACATGTTGCACACTTCGTGTGAGTCGGTGCGCGGAAACTTTGCATGGCACCGAGGGCAGAATTTGAATGGAGTCCGTTCCATCGACAGGCGGACCAACGGCCTTCCACGAGCTTCCCGATCAAAAGAGGGTTTTTTTTAGAAGGAAATACGATACGCGGAGAATGGGATACGCGATCGAAAACAATACCGTCGAGGGTGAGTATCTTGCGCACCGAGGGAAACCGAAGAAACTGTGTCGAACCGGAGCGCAGCAATACACGTCCGAACCCGATGGCAGAAAAAAACTATCTAACAATGGAGTCGATGCCCATGCGCACTATCATCGAAAGGAGGAGTCACCTACCTCGTGACTGGAAAAGACTTCTTCGAAGAAAAACAAACTGCAAACATCCGGACCCAACACTAGATGGCAGGAGTATGCAAAGCATGCGATCTACAGCTCACATGCCTCGAACAACACTATGTTAGCAGTATGTATCATACCAAACCAGAACTGTAATCGAAAAGTACTTACCATCATTTTTGAACTGTATTCTCAACCGCAAAAAGTAACCTGAATGTTCCTGCAAATTCAGTATTCACTCTCTTGCTGAAAGTAACATTGTATAAAGAGTTTAACTTACCTGCTAAGTAAATCATGGTTCTAGAAATAAAATAACTTTTTATACAAACAACTGGTCTGGATTCAGTCTGAGTGAGTGAAATAATTTCTTGCCGGTGTGTGTACAACAAATGCTTAACACTAACCTCCTGATAAACCTGACTGCTCGCCCACACTACCACAGAAGAGAATAAGGTATTATCTACTTTAGCCTCTGCTACACCTCTAGGGATCCACTAGACTGTGCACACTAGACCTTGCTTTGGTATAGTATATCCAGAGCCAGCTTCCTACACCCAGCCATATGCAAATCAGTCTTTGACCCTGCTCCTCACTGGAACAGTGCAGCCTGAACTGCCAAGCATATGGCTGGGTCCAAACTGCGGTGCCTTGGTGGGCTAAAATCGATGAACTGGGATGCGGCCCGAGCGATTGCCACGGCTAGAGCGGTTGACCTCGAAGCTGGGGAACAGAGTTCGAGTCTCGGCAACGACGCTCAACATACTGCGATTCTGGGCAAATCACTCAATCTCCCTGTGCCTAACAAAAATGAATGTGTCCATCTGTAACAAAACTGGTGCTCATGTAAAGCGCTCTGATACCCGATGTCTCGGGTCTAGTTCGCTCTATATAAAAACTCAACAACATTTTTTTCAAGCATTCCATCAATCACCTTGTTGTTTTTGCATTTGACGCCCTAAGTACGCTGGGTATGCCCAGATTTGGGCCCTCAGCTCACTGTGCCACTAGAACCAAGCTATACCTGGATGAAGAGCCCTAAATAGGGCGAAACCGGTCCTAGGTTGCTCGTGTTCCGGTTCAGGGAGGACCTGGCCTGCCAGTTAGGCTGGACTGTTCCCATGAGGAACAGGTTCAAGACTGATTTGTATATGGCTGGTTCCAAACTGAGGTAGCATAGTGGGTGAAAAACGATGGATTGGGATGAGGCCCAAGCAACTGCCAGAGGCTGAGATTAATTCAAGCATTCCATCCAGCACCTTGTTATTTTTGCATTTGGCACCCTCAATCCAGTTGCAACAATCCCACATATCTTCCTTCCCACAGATTCTAGGGGCTAGAAGTCCTTATCCGGTAGGACAGTAGGAGCAGTAGCAGTGCGGAACTTCTAGGCTGTTGACAAGATCACTGAATCTGGTGGAAAGTGTGTTCTCGTGAAAAGTGGATCTTAGACTGGAGCTTTGCATTTCTTTAACAATCTTGCTAGGGCGGATTTGGCTGAGAGGGGCCAAAAATAACTGCATTGCCGGGCCAAGCAAACAAGGGACTAAGACTAAGGACCAACAGAAGCAGAAGTCTAGAAGAAGACCAATGGTGGGGAATCTCTAACATCACAGACGTTGATGTAGGAGCAGCAGGAACTGTAATATTCTGTTTAGAAGCCCATCTCTCTAGGACCTCATTAAAAATGGCAATATCATCGAAAGAGACAAATACGAACTAGATCTTGTCATACTTTTGAAGGCCTTGAACTTCAGGAATGAGATCTCAAATGTCATCTAGGTGAAGACTAAGTGCTCACGAGGACTTCTGTGGTGAGGTTCTTTAGGAACAGATGCAGGAATTTGCAGGTTTAAACCTCTGAATTGAGGAGTGATTTGAAGACTTGCAAAGGGTATTAGTGCAGGTACGTGCGGAGTATCTGGAAACACAGGCGAACACCTTGATGACATAAATGTCCTTGGAGGAGTCGTCGCTGGAAGGTGAACTGACTTCATGAGTCAGTAAATTTGCTCTGAAGAATCAGGGTTCTTGGGTAGCCACCTCCACTTCAACTTCTTAACCCACTCCTTCGAAAACATCAACCTGATCCACATTGATGTTTTCAACATTGGGGGGAGTAACAATGTCGACGGCAATGGAAACCGCGCTGCTGTTGTATACAGAGAACAGTGCTTCAATGGCAAACAATTCAGCTTTCAAATGATGTCTTCTCAATAGCCATCCCACATTTGATATAGGGGAACAGGTCACAACTGGTCTCAACATTGACCGTGGACAATATCTTTTCTTTGATTGATGTCTTCTTTCAGATCTCCTCAGGGAATCTTTAGAGAGAACAGAAGATACAATGGTAGAAGAGGCCCCTTCTCTACACCCTCCAGAGCTTCCAGATATCAAGCCCAGGCTCATCTCCTGCAGGCCTTGAAGCAAGTTCTTCTCCCTGTCCTTCAGGGCAGACAAAGCCATCAGGCCTTCAGAACATGATCCTCAAGATACTATACTATAGTAGACGAGCCTTCGTTTTCCCACAGGAAGGGCAAACACTTCAAATGTCAATGAACATCAAATGGAGTGTTATTTCTAGGGCCTGGAAAGGTTTCCAATAAGTAAAAAGCCGAGCACAGAGCTCTAGGATCCGGTTTCCATGAGCCAGAGAAATAACTGACCTAACTGTTACCTGTGGGCATGAATGGAGACAGGATGATTTCCTAGAGGCACAGTCAGATTTTCAGCCTGCATTTATGGCAGTATATCTACTAAAATTACATTTCTATTAATCATGTTTTATAAATTTGTTGAGTATTTGGCTCCTTTAAAAAAAAATGATATTTTATAAATTTGTAGCCTTTAATTAGGCTGCAAATATTTTTTTTATTGTTTCAAGGGCACTTTTCTGCACTGTAGAAATTTACTTATTTATAAGTGTATACATTTAAAGGGCAAGTGCTCTGAAATACCATATTTGGGAGGGACCATTCAGTGCTCGCGCCTGATGAGGAACTCTTGGAGAGGCGTTCGTTCTAGGGTTGCATTGCCCTGTGATTCTGTGCACACCCACAAACGTATATGTTTAAGGGTATTAACCAACTCCTCTAATCTCTCCCCATGCTGGAAAAGATCAGAAATGTATTCCTGAAAATCCCGAATTCTATAAAATCGTGAATCAGCACTAATGCAAGGACACATATTTGCCCTTTTGTGACATTAAGAACTGGGCCCCTCATTTGTCACGTTGGTCGTAATGGTTTTACACCGATTCTCCATTATTAATCATTTTAAAATATTGGTGTGCATCAAATACGTTTTACTTTATGATGTCTCAAAGAAATGCTATATTAAGTTTCACAGTAACAAAACATTTCAAGGTGCATTTTGTTTTGAAAGTAAACAATCCTCAATCTGGCTTTCATGGTTTTGCATGTATTTGAATGTAAGAAAACAAGTTACTTACCTGTAACTTTAGTTCTCCAGTATTGGAAACTTTCATAGATTCACATGCTTGAATCATTCCCCGTTGTTGAGATGGGAGTCCCCGGTATATAAAAATAGCAATGCAAAGCCATTACAAACTAGAAACCAGGCCTAGGCCCATTCCAGTTTTGTAACATATCCACCTTTTTTTGTAAAAGAGACCAAATAAAATCAACAACCAATCAGATCAGCCTCACCCCTTAGAACCTTCCTGAGAGAACCTCAGACCTTCAGATTTTCGTAGATGTAGTACCATAGGGTAACCAAGAACATGCAGAAGGTCGAGCTTTCCCAGGGGAGGAGGGTGGGTCGCATGTGAATCTATGACAGTTTCCAATACTGGAGAACTAAAGTTACAGGTAAGTAACTTGTTTTCTTACTCCAGTATTGGAACTTTCATAGATTCACATGCTTGAATCAGAGTAGCTAGCAGTAATGAGCACATTTTTTGTTGTCATTATATTGAACAACCATAACCAATGTACAGAAGAACAGAGAAATGTAACATTTCCTCATTTTAGACTTCATAAAATATCACGACTACATTAGGTGTAACCCAACAGAAAATTTAAGGAAGTAGAGAAACAACAAGAAGCATCATCAAAGCTTACAAGTCCACAGAAACAATACATTTATCAAATAATGTGCGAAAACTTCAAAAATAAGGAAGGAGGGATGAGAGGGAAAGCTCACTGCTACTGAAACAGGTTCCTCAGGACTGCTTGGCCCACTGCAGTGTCACTCTGCGTCGAAGAATCCAAGCAGTAATGTCTGGTAAAGGTATGGATACTCCTCCAGGTGGCTGCTCTGCAGATGTCCCTGATAGGTACCCCAGCAAAGAGGGCTGTAAAGGAAGAGACTGCCCTCGTGGAGTGAGCACGGACTTTACCCTGAATGGGTTTTCCAGCTAATTGATGACAATACTGGATAGAGCTGGCAATCCAACGTGCAATCCCTTGTTTAGAAAGGGGAAAACCCTTACGAGGAGCACTGTAAGCCACAAAGAGTTGAGGTGACTTCCTAAAGTGTTTAGTCCTTTTGAGATAGAATTTTAAGCAACGCTGAATGTCTAATGAATAAAGTGACCTTTCCGCCGGAGTCGTAGGTCCAGGGAAAAAAGTCTTAAGAACCACAGGTTCGTTTAAGTGAAAATCCGAGGGCACCTTGGGGATGAACTTCGGGTTAGTGTGGAGCACTACCGTGTCATTTTTGAACTGCAGAAAAGGCTCCTGGATAGTGAGTGCTTGCAATTCGCTAACACTTCTAGCAGAAGTAAGAGCCAGCAGAAGAGCCACCTTCCACGACAGGAATTTGAAGTGCGCCCTATGGATCGGCTCGAAGGGATGTTTCATGAGCTGAGCCAAGACCACTTAAGGTGCCACAGTGGTGGAGGAGGCTTAATCGGAGGGAAGACTCGAAAAATGCCCTTCATAAATTGTTTAATTATTCTTGCTGACCAAAGAGAAGGGCCCGAAGTTGTTCTCCTGTAGCGAGAGATGGCTGCTAGGGGAACCTTAATGGACGCATGAGCCAGATCCGCTTTTGCCAAAGACAGGATGCAAGGCAGGATCTCATGAGCCGAAGAAGAGAGCGGATGCACTCCTGATTCTTGGCACCAGTGACAAAATCTTTTCCACTTCATGCGGTATGTACTCTGAGCACGAGCTTGGGAAAGGATTTCTCTACATTCCGCAGACAGCTTTAGGTTGAGAAACTCTCTGTGCTCAGGAGCCATGCTGATAATTGCAGGGATTTGGGATCCGGATGCAGTATCTGGCCCTGGGACATCGTCAACAATGACGGGATAGGATCCAAAGGAATCGGCTGCTGTACTGACAGAAGAAGAAGCTCCGTGTACCAGAACTGGCGAGGCCAGGAGTGCGCTATGAGAATCATCTTGCAGGGTTCCGTCTTTAATTTCCTGAGAAGCCTCGGGAGAAGAGGAATGGGGGGGAAAGCGTAGATGAAGGCGCCTGACCATGCCATCGAAAACGCACTCCCCCAGGATCCCGGATGGTGATGCCAGCTTACAAAGTACCGGCATTTCTTGTTTTCTGGTGTCGCAAACAGATCTATGGACGGTTTGCCCCACAGTCGAAAGACGTCGTCCAGTGTCCTCTGGTCCAGCTCCCACTCGTGGCAGACGGACTTCAGCCTGCTTAGTGTGTCTGCCTTCTCGTTGAGATTCCCTGGAAGATGCTCCGCTTTCAGAGAGACCCCATGAAGGATCGCCCATTCCCAGATACACTGAGCTTCCACAGACAACAGACGGAATCTTGTGCCGCCCTGTTTGTTGACATAATGCATGGCCGTGGTATTGTCTGTTCTTATCAGAACCGATGAATATTTTATTCTCGGGAGAAATGCCTATAGGGCTAGCCGAATCGCTCTTAGTTCTAGCAGATTGATGTGCAAAATACGATGATGCTGTTGCCACCGACCACTTATTTGGAGGTCCTGTAAGACTGCTCCCCAACCCTCCAGGGATGCATCTGTCGTGACTATCTGAGGAGCCGGGATGACCAAGAAGGAGAGACCTTGGGAAATGTTCTCCTTGTGAATCCACCATGAGGCGGCTTCCCTCATTGGTGTAGAGACCGTGATTATGTCCTCGAAAGATCCTTGCGCCTGATGCCACTAAGTCCAGTTGCTCCTGAAGAGGACGCATTCGTAGCCTGCAGTGGGGTATCAGAGGAATGCAGGACGAAATGGATCCCAGAAGGGACTTGTAGAGGCAAACTGAAAGTGACCTTTTTATGAGTAGGCGGGCCATAGACATCAGCTTGGTTTGCCTTTCCAGTGACGGAAATGCCCTGTTCAGGGATGTGTCCAACATGGCCCCTAGAAAATTTACGTTTTTGGACGGAAACAAGTTCGACTTCTCCCTGTTGAGGGTAAGACCTAGACTCTCAAACAACTTTGTACAGGCTGCCACTGAATCCCTGGCTGAGGTTTCGGAGGGGGCTTTTAGCAACCAGTCGTCCAGGTAAGGGAACACCTGGTGCTTTTGGCTCCTGAGGAAAGCCGCTATCGGAGCCAGAATTTTCGTAAAGATTCTTGGGGCCGATCTGAGGCCGAAAGGGAGGACCTTGAATTGAAAGTGGCTCTTGGCTACTGTGAAGCGAAGGAACTTCCTGTGCGATGGATGAATGGGGACGTGAAAATATGCATCCTCTAGGTCCAACGTGGCCATGAAATCTCCTGAATTTAGAAGTCGAAGTATGTCCTGTAAGGAGATCATTCTGAACGACTGCTTTATGAGATAGGTATTGAGCTCCCTGAGATCTAAGATCGGGCGCCATTTTTCGACAGTCTTTCGAACCAGAAAGAACCGAGAGTAGAATCTCTTTCCTCTTTGGGAGGAAGGGACTGGTTCTATTGCCCCCTTTAGCAACATTTGTTGAACTTCTAGGCGCAGGAGATGAAGATGTTTTGTTAAGTGGGCGCGAGGAGGGGCGTTTGGAGGAGGATGAACAAACTCCAACGTGTGGCCAAATTGAATAATGCTGAGCACACAACGATCTGATGTTATTTGCAGCCAATTTTGGAAGTATAGAGAAATCCTGCCCCCTACAGGTGTTTGATGAGGGGTAGGAACAGTAGTCAGAGCCTGCAAGCCACTATTGACGTCTCGAAGAATCCTTCCCCCGACGTCCTGCTCTGCCCCTAGGGGCCGATTTCGAATAGGCCGCTGACTGACCTTGCCGCTGATTATATTGCGGACGGTAAGACTGTGAGGCAGATTTGTAAGAGGAGTACCTATATTGCTGGTACCCTCCTCTGTATGAAGGAAGCCCTCTACCTCTCGCTCCTCGTAAGGGAACCTTGCGATATTGAAGCGTCCCCAGCGACTTCGCCGTGTCTGTGTCCTTTTTTATGTCTTGGAGAGTGTCATCCACATGTTTACCGAAGAGCGCCTCTCCATCGAATGGAAGGTCTAAGATTTTGTTCTGGACCTCTGGTCTAAAGGAGGTAGCTCGAAGCCAACCATGGCGACGTAGGACCGCTGCTCCCGCCAAGGAACGGAAAGCGGTTGTAGCAATATCCATTGCACAATCAACCTCAGAGGAGGCCCTCTCTCCCTCCAGGAGGATCTTTTTTGCTTCTGTTTTACTGTCCTCAGGTAGTTGATCAAGGTAAGGAGAAAGATCACACCACATCTGGCGGTCGTAGCGGCCCAGAATCGGTAAGGCGTTCGCTGCTTTGACTAGGAGGCCTGACAGAGGAGAATCTCTTGCCCGCATTGTCCAGACGTCTGCCTTCCTTGTCCGGAGGTGTGGTTAGAGGAGCTGCTGGATTTTTAGACTTCCGCTGCGCTGCCTGAGATATTACTGAGTCCAGTTTCGGCTGACTCACTAGGCATGCCGGGCTATCCTCCGGTGCTTTATATTTCTTCTCCAATCGAGGAAGCACTGGGACCACCGTAGCTGGGGTCTTCATGACTTTAAGACCCTCTTCCCAAACATGATTCACAATAGGAATGGTTCAGACAGTCTTTTTATAGGGCTCCTTAAAATCATATAGGAAACAGTCTGTCTGCGCCGAAGGCATAGGTAGATCGAACCTTTTGGCCGCCCTTTCCAGCAGATTGTGGAAACCACCAATATCCCCCGGAGGAGAATCCACAGGGACTGGTGGAGAAGGAGTAGGGATAATATAATCATCCCACTCACCATGCGGGTCTGAAAGATCCGTATCCCCTTGGTCATCATCCGAAGTATCTTGCTGGATAATAGGAGTAGGCGGTGGAGGATAGTCTATTTGCAACGGCGGTGGTGGTACCCTGGGGGTGGAAGGCACCGAGGGTAGTCCAATGGGAACTGGGCCCAGTTCCGGAGCTGCAGCTGATGTTGGAAAGCACAAGTTACTAACTTGTGTAACGATATATCTGTAAGAGACAGTAGTTAGTGATAGATTCCTTACCTTAGAATATCCCCAGGCGTCAGGCTGGATCCGGAAAGTTTTGCGTAGCAGTACCCTTGCGCGTCGGTAGGCGGCGTCGTGCGGCTCCGCGTCCGTCGTCGGCGTCGTGATCGCCGGGATGACGTCGCGGGCAGTACTTAGGCGCCGCCCCTGCGCGCTGACGTCAGTTCTGTACACGACTTTCCGCGCCAGGAACGCAGAGCCATGCAAGAAGCTGACACAGGTGTCTGAAAAATACTAGGGCCCTGAAAGGGATGTCCTTAACCCTAGAAATCAGTTCGCAGAACGGGGAGGATGGGTGGGGCGGTAAGGAATCTATCACTAACTACTGTCTCTTACAGATATATCGTTACACAAGTTAGTAACTTGTGCATCTGAAAGAGACACGTTAGTGACAGATTCCTTACCTTAGAATAGATACCCCAGCAATACCAACCCCGGTGGTGGGTCTGCGAACAAAGATCAGACAAGGAAGTCCTGGAGGACAGAACGGCCAAAGAAGCCGTCCCTCCGGACCTGACTGTCAAGGCAGTAATGCTTTGTAAACGTGTGCAGCGAGGCCAACGTAGCTGCCTGACAGATAACCGGCAGCGGAACACCGCGGCCCAAGGCCGTGGTAGCAGCCGTTGCCCTGGTGGAATGGGCACGCAGCCCAACAGGAGGCTCCTTCTTAGCCAAAGAATAGCAGGTCTTGATGCACAAGGTAACCCAGCGGGAGATGGTCCTCTTGTGCACCGCCCGACCTTTTTGGCGCCCACGTAGCCAACAAAGAGCTGGTCATCCACCCGGAAGTGTTTTGTGCGGTCAATATAGAAAGAGAGCGCACGTTTTGGGTCCAGACGGTGGAGCCTCTCTTCCTCTCTGGAAGGATGCGGAGGCGGAAAGAAGGTGGGCAAAGTGATGGTCTGCCCAATGTGGAAAGCAGTAACCACCTTTGGCAAGAAGGACGGACGCGTCCGAAGAACAACCTTGTCTGGATGAACAGACAGAAAGGGAGGTTTGCAAGATAGAGCCTGGAGCTCACTCACCCGCCGAGCGGAGGTGATGGCCACCAGAAAGGCTGTCTTCAGAGTCAGAAGACGAAGAGGACAGTTATGTAGAGGCTCAAAGGGAGCGCACATTAAAAAGGTAAGAACCAAGTTCAAGTCCCACTGAGGCATCACAAACGGAACAGGAGGGAAGAGGTGAGTAATGCCTTTTAAGAACCTGTTAACAACAGGGGACTTGAAAAGGGAGGGCTGATCAGGGAGCCTGAGGAAGGCCGAGATAGCACAAAGATAACCCTTGATGGTACCCAGGGCAGAACCCTGTTGGGCCAAAGAGAGAAGGAACAGAAGGACCTCAGAAAGAGGGGCAGAAAGGGGATTCACAGCCTTTGCTGTGCACCATGCCACAAATTTGTTCCACCTGCAGGCGTATACCACCTTAGTGGAGGGACGCCTGGCTGCCAGAATCACATCACAAACTTCGGGAGGCAAGTCGAAAGGAATCAACTGCCGCCGCTCAATCTCCACGCAAGCAGGTGTAGACTGGACAGGTTCGGGTGGAGGACCGTCCCCTGCTGCTGCGACAGAAGATCCTCCCGAAGAGGCAGACGGATCGGGGATCTACGCTCATATTGAGTAGCTCGGGATACCAAACTCTTCGAGCCCAGTCCGGAGCCACAAGAATGACTTGGGCCCGGTCGTGCCGAATCTTCTTCAACACTCTGGGTAGAAGTGGTATAGGCGGAAAGGCGTACAATAGACCGCAACTCCACTCGTGACGAAAAGCGTCGCCGAGCGAGTGCCGCCTGGAAATTCCAACGCGCAGAACTGATGACATTGCGCGTTCTCTTCGGTGGCGAATAGATCTAACCAAGGCTCTCCCCACTGTAGAAAGAGTCCTTGCGCCACTTCCGAGTGAAGACGCCATTCGTGATCCATCATGCACCTGCGGCTGGAGTTCGTCCGCCCTGGCGTTCAGGGAACCTGCCAGGTGTTGAACCACCAGGAACATGCCCTGATGTTCCAGCCATGTCCAGAGGCGCAGAGCCTCCTGACAAAGGGTCCACGACCCCACCCCGCCTTGTTTGTTGCAGTACCACATGGCGGTGGTGTTGTCTGTGAACACCTGCACTACCTTCCCTTTGACAGAGGGAAGGAATGCCTTGAGTGCAAGTCGGATCGCCCGGAGCTCCAGAAGGTTGATATGGAGCCGGGACTCCGCCGGAGACCAGAGGCCTCTGATCTCCGCCTCTCCCATGTGACCGCCCCATCCCAGAAGGGACGCGTCCGTCACAACTGTGTGCTCTGGCTGGGGAAGGGAGAGGGATCTGCCCATGACCCATTGCCGGTTCGAGAGCCACCACTGCAGCTGTTTTGCAGTCCCCTCCGAGATCTGGACGTGATCGGACAGGTCGCCCTGGTGCTGCGCCCACTGGAACTTCAGGTCCCACTGCAGAGCCCGCATATGCCATCTGGCATGAGTGACCAGCAGGATGCAGGAGGCCATGAGGCCCAGCAGCCTCAGGGTCATCCGTACCGAAACCCAGGATAAGGGCTGAAAGATCGGAATCATAGCCTGAATATCCCCGGACTCGCCGTTCGGGAGGATAGGCCCGAAACTGCGTCGTGTCCAGAACTGCTCCGATGAAAAGGAGCTGTGGAGAAGGAATCAGATGCGACTTTGGCACATTGATGGAGAACCCCAGCGAGTGCAGGAGTTCGGCCGTAGTCTGGAGGTGGGAGACAACTGCCTGGGACGAGCCCGCCTTCAGCAGCCAGTCGTCGAGGTAGGGGAAGACTGAAACCCCTGCCCGGCGCAGATGAGCTGCGACCACCGCCATCACTTTCGTGAACACCCGAGGGGCACTGGTAAGGCCAAAGGGGAGCACGGTGAACTGAAAATGCTCGAGGCCTACCGTGAACCGAAGGTAACGCCGGTGGGCCGGCAGGACGGGGATGTGGAAATAGGCGTCCTGCAAGTCCAACGCTACCAACCAGTCTCCGGGGTCGAGGGCAGTCAAGACCTGAGCTAGGGTGAGCATCTTGAACTTCTCCTTCCGGAGGAAGCGATTGACGTTCCGGAGGTCCAAGATAGGACGCATGTCCTCCTTGTCCTTTTTGGGCACCAGAAAGTAGTGGGAGTAGCAACCACGCCCTACTTCTGGGGTCGGAACATGCTCGATGGCCCTCTTGGCCAAGAGGGCCGTGACTTCCTTCTGTAGAAGCACCAAGTGATCCCCTGACATGCGGTGGAATTGAGGTGGCATGGCTGGGGGGGTGGTCTCGAAGGGGAGGGAGTAGCCCCTTCGGACAATGTCCAAGACCCACTTGTCCGAGGTGATGGGACGCCAGTGGTGAAGGTGATGGCGGACCCTGCCCCCGACTGGCGTGCTGTGCACCTGAAAGGAGGGACTAGGAGGGACTAGGAGGGCTTGGAGGCCGCGGACGGGTTGGAGGTGGTGGCCTGACCCGCACGCTGGTTGCCCGAACCGCCACGGCGGTATCCACGTCCTCGGCCACGCGAAGGCGCTTGCTGCGCGGGCCGTTGGCCGGGCTGTGGACGTGACTGGGCGCCCCTTCCGTGGCCACGAAAGGGCGAAAAGCAGACGTTTGCGGAGGGCGCACAACAGCAAGGCCCAGGGACTTAGCAGTAGCCCGTGAGTCCTTGAAACGCTCCAGCGCATGGTCTGCCTTCGAACCAAAAAGACCGACTCCATCAAAGGGCATGTCCATGAGAGTATTCTGGACATTCCCTGAAAAACCAGTGGTTCTCAGCCAGGCGTGGCGACGCAGCGCCACCGTCGTTGCAAGCGATCTGCCCAGCGAGTCGGCGGTATCAAGGCCACAGCGGATGGTATATTTAGCCGCATCACGCCCTTCCGCAATAGCGCGGGTAAGCAGTGTCTGGACCTCCTCAGAACACTGCGGCAAAACATCAGCCACCGAATCCCACAGGGAGTGGGTGTATCGGCCCAAGAGGCAAGCGGTATTAACAGACCGCAAGCCAGCACTGGAGGAAGAGAAAGCCTTCTTCCCAAAGTGATCCAGGCGCTTGGATTCCCTATCCGGAGGGCGGTAGGGAAGGCTGTTTGGGAGGCAGAGGCTTGGACAACCAAGCTCTCAGGGGTGGGGTGTTGGGAGAGAAACAGGGGGTCGCCCGGAGCCGGGCGATGGCGTCGGGCCACGTTCCTATCCACAGGAGCCCCTGTGGTGGGTTTGGACCAGGCACCCAAAGAACGTCAGTGAGTGCATCGTTGAACGGCAGCACAGGCTCCGAAGAGGAGGCCGCCGGCTGAAGCACTTCAGTCAGGAGGTTAGTCCTGACGGCCACTGTAGGCAACTGGAGATTTAAGGCTCCAGCAGCTCTACGCAACACCGTTGCAAAATTAGCCCCCTCCTCCGTTGCCACGGGAGGAGACAGCATGCCAGAGTCGGGGGAGGTATCCAGCCCACTGGCATCCCCAAGTTCCTCAACCCAGTCCGGGTCAAACTCGCACTGTTGTGTGAGAGGGTCGTCAGACCCCTCCCAGCTCTCCTGGTCCTCCTCAGGTTGAAAAGATGGAGGAGGAGGGACATAAGGGACCCAAGGCCTCATCGGCGCCGGAACCGGCGTCGGGCGGCGCGCGGTCCGGCTCCATGTCCGGACCCGGGGAGAACCGGGGAACGACGCCGCCCGGAGCCCCGGACGGCGTCGGAAACGGCACCGGGGACATCGGCGGAGGCGTGGTTAGGTCAACCGGCGTCGATGGGGGTTGCGGCACCACCGGAACCGGGGTCGAGGCCGGGGCCGGAGCCGAGGCCGGGACGAAGGCTGGTGGGACAGGCGACGCCGGGACCGGAGTCGACGGCGATGCCGGAGCAACCCCATCAGGGCCCGCGGGGCCCGAAGGCGCACCGGAGGGACCTTGAGGCCCGAAGAGGCGGGCCATGGCCGACAGGAATTTCTGTACTTCGGCCGGAGTCGCCCCCGAACCCGGGAAGGACGGGTAATGCGGGGGCAACTCGACAGGCACGTCCGGGGCCGCGGGGACGGTGCCGACAGGGACCTCAGCCGAGTCGCGCGACCGGCGAGGCGAAGTCTTAGAGCGATGACGCCGCTTAGACTTCTTGTAGCTTCGACTTACCGGAGGAGCGCGAAGACTTGGATTCCGACGAACGGCGGGGACTCCGCGTCCGGCCCCTCGACCTCTCCCGGGACCGGGGCTTGCTGCGGCGCGGAGCCGACTGCCGGACTTCAAGGAGCTTTCGAGACCGCTCTCGCAAAGCCTTCGGATGAAGTTTCCGGCAGTCAGGGCACGACTTCGTGTCGTGGCCTCGGCCGAGACAGAAGAGACACTCGAGGTGGGGGTCCGTGATGGACATCATACGACCACATTCCTCGCAGGGCTTAAAGCCGGGCATCCCTACGACACCTTAGGAGTCGTGAAGACTCGTTGAAGAGAACAGTGAAAAATTTCACAAAAAAGATAGTCAAAAAGTGACTAGGGCACTGCTCTTCCCGGATCTGCGCTTACTGGCGCGGAAAAAGAAGAACTGACGTCAGCGCGCAGGGGCGGCGCCTAAGTACTGCCCGCGACGTCATCCCGGCGATCACGACGCCGACGACGGACGCGGAGCCGCACGACGCCGCCTACCGACGCGCAAGGGTACTGCTACGCAAAACTTTCCGGATCCAGCCTGACGCCTGGGGATATTCTAAGGTAAGGAATCTATCACTAACGTGTCTCTTTCAGATCCTCAGTTTATTGTCTGATAGCATAAACTGCAAGTCTGAAATCAAAGAGGACGGCATACAGACCATCTCCTCTTGATATCCTCTATGGTAGTCCTGGGGAGGATCATAATCCTGTTCCTCTCCAGAATCTTCCTCCTGGCACTTAACGTGCAGTTCCGAAGGGCTATGGGCATATCCGAAAGGACCGTCATCATCCGAGTCCTCTTCTTCCAGGAGGTGAGAGGGTAATAGAGGGGTGTCACTTTGCTAGGAGAAGTGACTTCAGGAGTCACCTGGCGCTTCCTCTCTCTTTCTGTAGAATTTTGATTCCCGTCGACGATGTAGATATTGTCAGACAGCGCTGCCGACGTTACCGTCGTCGACACTGCCGTCGTCGTCGACGGTGTTGTTGCCGTCGTCGCCTCCGCCGTCGATGGAGTTGGAACTGCCTTAGTCGACGCCACCAAGGCTCTCGGCGACGATCCCGTTGTCTGAGCTGATGAAAGTTTAAGAGACTTGTCCTTGTCACTCTGCGTCGACGATGATGGTCTCTTCGTCGACGGTGTCGTTGACGCTTCGTCGACGATGGAGACTTTCTCCTGTCACTTCTCAAGAGGAACAGAGGAGGGTTTTGTGAACACCTTTCTTCCCTCTGGAGGGAAGGAGGAGGAACAGAGCTCGACTTCCTCACACCACTGTCTCCTGATATAAGTCCCTTCCTCTCCTTTACACCTCGGTGAGATTTCGTTGGACTGAGCCTGTCAGACCCATGGGAGGTCTTTTTAGAGGCTTTTTGAGGGCGCTCCTCAGAAGAAGCAGGATCAGATCTCCTTCGTTTCTCAGATCTCCTAGTCGACGCAGCAGATGAGGCCTCATCACTGTCATCACTAGAGACTGGATCTCTTCTGGATTTTTGCTCCTGGAGCCAGGTAAGGAGACGCCCCCTCACGGTCCCCTCAAGGTTGACTGCCATGATGAAAAAAGGAACAGCCAGGGGGCGTAGCTAGCAGCCGATCGAAATGGCTGCCGCCTGAAGCCGCTCCGGACCCCCACAATCATCTCCGTCGATCCGATCATTTATCCGATCATCTCCGTCGCATGCATGCGGTGATTAAGATGTAAGAAGGACCCGGGCACAAGACACTCAGCCCGTGAGGTGCGCAGAACGAATACAGTGGCAGTAACGTCATGAACAGTACCGGCGGCCTGTCGGTGAGAAAGAAGCCGGGACCTCCAGCAAACCAGCAGCCGCGGCTGTGCCACCATCCGATCTTCACGTGCAGTACGGCGGCGCGCAGCGGGACGCACAACCCGCCGTGACCCAGAGCAAGAAGCGGGTGAGTCTGCCTGCTCACCCCGACGATCTCCCCCTGCACGCAGGCGAGTCCCAACCTCCGCAGTGCGCGAAGGAATCGACTTGAGCGGGGAGCGCTGACAGTGAGCGCGCACGCTCGGAGTTGCTTTGTGGACGGCTGCTCTGAATCAGAGGGCACCGTAACAGGGACTCTGCGCGACGATACCACGGAACTCAAGCGCCAAGTGCGCCAGCTCGAAACGGACAGTAAAATTATGGCTGCTAAACTGGAGGATTTTGAAGGCCGCTCGCAACACAACAACGTCAGAATAGTTGGGGTACCAGAAGGGGTGGGAGGACCAGCAATGGACCTCTTTGTTGAAGACCTTATCAAGCAACACCTACAGCCTAAAGGCCTATCCCACAACTTCGCAGTGGAAAGAGCGCATCGCGTCCCAGGTGGCAGACCCAAACCGGGTGCGTCCCCTAGACCGATCCTAGCCCGCATTTTTAATTTCCGTGACCGTGACCTCATTCTGCAAACAGCGAGGGTGGCTCCGCCTGTGCGCTTTGAACATAGCACAATCACTTTTTTTCCTGACTATACAGCTGCAGTGACGAAACAAAGGCGCAGTTTTTTTGAAGTAAAAAAGGAATTGAGGAACAGAGAACTGAAATACTCCATGCTGTTCCCGGCTAGGTTGCGGGTGGAAGCGGAAGGGACAGCGTGGTTCTTTACCACACCGGAGGAGGCCCGGGAATGGCTTGAAGGATGGCGCAGAGTCGCCAAACCCGGGAATGGGAACAGCAGACAACACCACCTTCCGACCGGAAGGGCGCACCCTACACCAGTAGCAGCAGCCTCTACCCATGCTGAATCACTTGAGAGACGCTGAAAAGGGCACCAATCCTTCCAAGAAACTAAAAACTGTACAATGACCTCTTCCACTTTCTGGACTGTAATGCCCATAATCACAGCAGGTTCTCTAGCTAACCAGAGACTTCTTGGATATTGCCGGCCAGATGTTTGAGAGATGGCTTTCGATAACAAGTTACAACCACTGTACGCACATTTGCCTATGCAAAGACGGTCAATTTTATTGATATATACTACTGTAGTAGAGATGATCTGGGGGGGTGGAGGGTGTTGGAGAGACCACCCCCTACAAAGGTTACGGGGAATGGGAAATAGGCACTCTGCATCGTTTGGGAGGCGGGTAGTTTTAAGTCCGCCATGCAGGGAGGCAGGGAGGGACGGGTAACAGGGACTGTTAATTTCTTTATAGATTGTTTGTTATGGTTCAATTGGATTTCTAATACGACATGCAACCTCACAGTAATGTTTCCATTGAGATATCCGTTTGAGATGACCCACAGAACAGGCTCAGCTGGCAACAATGTCCACACTTACTACCTCTGATATTACCAAAACGTGGCCCCACGCGCGCTCCGTCACTGTCGCTCGTCTCCTGGAATGTAAATGGCCTGAAAGACAAGTTAAAGAGAGGGCTCGCGCTGCAATATCTTAAGCGCAGGGCACCAGCGGTAGCCATGATACAGGAAACCCATCTGGTGGGATCGACCTGTAGAGCCCTAGACCGATGGGGTTTTAAGTTAGCGGTACACTCCGAATTCACATCAGGTTCGCGTGGGGTGGGAATCTTGATTAAAAAAAACTTCCCTCTGATTGTAC
Organism: Calotriton arnoldi; assembly: GCA_963921515.1. NCBI lineage: Eukaryota > Metazoa > Chordata > Amphibia > Caudata > Salamandridae > Calotriton > Calotriton arnoldi. The sequence goes on along the minus strand of CAWUFW010005081.1, from coordinate 1,212,728 downwards.
AACGCACATACACGGATGATCAAGGCCGCTTTGCAGCGGTCTCTTGTCAATGGGAAGGACACGCAATTAATTGGGTCTCGGTCTATATTCCTCCTGCACTTCACTCGCTGGCCCTTCCGGCGCTTGGAAAATTTCTACTCACACTTCTAGAAGGAGAACTAATAATTGGGGGCGACTTTAACGATACTCTGGATCGAACACCCCCTAGACTACAACACCGTACACGTTCTAACTTTGTTGACTTTCTAGACGCCTTCGGCTTGATAGACACTTGGCGCTTTAAATTCCCACAGACGCGCCAATTCACTTATCACTCCGGTGCCCACAACAGTCTCTCTAGAATCGACTACATACTTACATCAACAGACAGTGTAGGTAGATTCCGAGAGATGTCACATTTAGCCAGAGGCATTTCTGACCACTCCCCTGTCTCTGCGGAATATGCCGTGCAGGTCCCAACACGCCGTCGCATATACCCAATATATTCTGGCTATTTACAGAATCCCAAGATCTGGAGGGGATTGCTCACTACCACAAAACACTTTCACTGAAAATGCCCCGTCAGTGTCCTCCCCTCTGACTCTCTGGGAAGCGTACAAACCTGTCCTGCGAGGACAGGCCATATCCTTAATCTCAGGTCATAAAAAAGAAAAGGGGAAAGCAATAGAAACCCTAGAACTAGAAGTGAATCAACTAGAGACATTACATGCTCAGGACCCATCTGACACTAACACGCATAGGCTGCGTGCGAAGCAACAAGAATACAAGGAGTACTTATGGGAGGACGCTAAAACTAGACTCACAGCAGTTCGTCATAGGATCTATGAAGCCGGGGACAAAGCAGGCAAGCTTTTGGCCTGGCTAGATAAACTAACACGAGCGGATAGATGGGTGACAGAGCTCCGCTTAGAGAACGGGACACTCACATCAGACCCGCAAGAGATAGTGGACACCTTTGCGGCACACTACGAACGTGTGTACACTCCCACGACTAACACTGACTCGCAGGATGCAATAGCATTCCTTCGAGATATACATTTACCTACACTCACACAGGAAGAGGCCCTATTACTGTACGCGGACCTCACCGCAGACGAACTAACACTCGCTATGGGAAAGATACAGTCAGGAAAAGCCCTGGATCCTAATGGCATACCTATCTAGCTTTACAAGCGGGCGGCTACTAAACTTGCCCCCCACCTGTTAAGGATGTATGAAGCCAGCCTAGAAAAGGGAGAACTCCCCAAAGACCAACGCATGGCCACAATAGTAGCCATCCATAAACCGGGAAAACCACCCTCAGAAAGCACCTCTTACCGTCCCATTTCTTTAATTAACGCATAAGTCAAGATACTGGCTAAAACACTGGCCAACAGATTAACTCCCTACCTTTCGAAATTGGTCCATCCGGACCAATCCGGATTTATGCCAGGAAGAAATACAGCATTAAATCTCAGACGCCTACATAGTGTCCTAAGTCGCAAACACACTATCCAAGAAGAGACCGCCATATTGTCTCTTGACGCAAGGATGGCCTTCGACTCGGTTGAATGGCAATTCCTCTTTGCGGTTCTCCAACATCTAGGGTTCGGACCAAACTTCTGCTCTTGGGTCCGACTGCTATACACTAATCCATTGGCACATGTAGAAGCCAACGGACATATCTCCGGTGAATTCTCCCTGGGACGTGGAACGAGACAGGGAGTCCCCACTCCTTTTTGCCTTAGTACTCGAGCCACTGGCAGCCTGGATAAGGAAAGACCCAGTCATCCGTGGGCTACGATGGACAGAGGGATGGGAAGACCGCATATCCCTTTATGCGGATGACATTCTCATATACATGGCATCCCCAAGATGCTCCCTACATAGACTCCTCAACATATGCGAAGTATACGGGACAGTGTCAGGATATACCATCAACTGGGGAAAATCGGTATTGTACATTTTACATGGATCCTCTCCAGTGCTGTCGAGGGATTGTGCGGTAAAGATAGTCACAGACGGGTTCAAATACTTAGGTATTCATGTCACGCCCGACCCCGATTTCATAGCTAAGAACCTTCAGGAACCACTGCAGAGACTACGGCGAGACGCCAAACACTGGCAGTCGCTGCACCTCACGCTACTGGGTAGAGCAGCACTTTTCAAAATGATGGCGCTCCCCAGATTTCTCTATGCCCTCCATAATACCCCCTTCTGTGTTCCTTCTTCGTACTTTAAAGCAATAGACTCAGAAGTGAATAATCTCCTGTGGGACGGTAAACCCGCTACAATAGCAGCAGCGAAGCTGGTTAGGCTGGTATGACGGCGGTATTGCACTCCCACGTGTCCAGACATACTACTGGGCCTCTCAATTAACCGTGATTAATCAATGGCTTCCCTCGCCCCACACTGACCCTGCATACAGACTAGATAGACATGCCCTAGGAGTGGGAGGAATCAATCGAGTACTGTATAATAAAAAGCGTCAATCAGACCTTACAGGACCGACCGCACATACCGTCTGCACATGGTATACGGTAACACGGCACCTGGGCTGGAACGACAAACTAACGCAGCATACCCCGCTATGGGAAACAGGCAAACTAGGCAACCTGGGCAAGAGTAAAGGATTTAGACAATGGGACACAATAGGGATCTAACGACTGGGTGACCTCTGGAATACAGGAATACGGCCATCCCACCAGACACGATCCTTCCAGAGTTTTCCCCATTGGAAGACAGACTCCTCACGGAATACATAGAAAAAAAGGCAATATCACTCACGTACCAGAAAATCATCAATAATCAGTTAGATCCTACGCAACTGTTATGGGGAAAATGGCAGACTGATGTGGGCGAGCTAGACGAAACCGACTGGCAGGAGGCGCTAGAGTCCCCGAGGGTGGTGGCAGTATCCTCTAAGCTGCGTCTTATACAACTCAAAGTGCTCCACAGGACATACTTTACCAGAGTAACATTATGTAAGATAGGAAAGTCCAACGATCAACTATGCCTGCGGCAATGTGGGGACATAGGCACCTTTTACCACCCACTATGGGAATGCCCGGCGATTAAACTATACTGGGCGACAGTGATGAACACAATCACACAGGTTAGCGCAAGTCCGGTACAGCCTGAGCCTAAACGATGTCTCCTAAACATCTGGGAACCAACGGACCTGAATCACACAGCCCAAGCCTGGGCAACCCTAGGTATGTTAATAGGGAAACGAAAAATTGCCAGACATTGGGGGGAGAATGTTACCCCGCTCCTAGAAGACTGGTGTAAAGACATGGACATTGCCATGGTGGCTGAAAGGGCCACATACGTTCATAGAGGATGCCCCAAAAAATGGGAACGAATGTGGGGTAAATGGAATGCATTTAGGGGAGGTATCTGCACCCCTCCGAATATAGATCCTTTTTCGGAGGATGATGAACAATAATAAAATATCTGTTAATTGATAAACCTATAATGTACATCAGACGTGCTAAAAAACTGTTCTCACTGTAAGATGATGGACACTAATGTTTCATGGAAATGTAATGCTCTAAATGTCAATATCGCAAGTCGTATCTTCAATAAAACTGTTTAAAAAAAAAAAAAAACAGCCAAAAAGTAGAGTAATCTGTTGAAAAAAAAGTACTGCAGAACTCTCTCAAAAGTATTAATAAGGAATAACTGAGCAGAGCTCAGTGGAGACTCCCTATCACAACGTGCGGTAGAAAATCTGAAGGTCTGAGGTTCTCTCAGGAGGGTTCTAAGGGGTGAGGCTGATCTGATTGGTTGTTGATTTTATTTGGTCTCTTTTACAAAAAGAGGTGGATATGTCACAAAACTGGAATGGGCCTAGGCCTGGTTTCTAGTTTGTAATGGCTTTGCATTGCTATTTTTATATACCAGGGACTCCCATCTCGACGACGGGGAATGATTCAAGCATGTGAATCTATGAAAGTTCCAATACTGGAGTAATCAGGGATCACTCTTGGAGTATTAAAGGTAGTCTAAAATATTACATTTTGCAAACATGCCTTCAAGTTGTTATCCTTGAACCACTGTCAATAATGGAAGATGAGCTCAAAGTTCCTGCATTTCCTTAGAGCTTTCCCCAATGGTAAAGGATTTCGTACTAATGAATCATATATTCATATTTGAGCAATTTACACATGGGTTCAAAGCTTTCCTTTCCTGGCAGAGGTCACTTTCTGAGATCCAAACTGTGGTACTGTAACCTGGAAGCCTAAGGGTTTGTGCTGCAGGGGGTTGGACCTACTTGTCCAGAGGAAGAATTAACATGAACTCGTCCTATCTGACCCCAGTGAATATGCCCTGGTGTCAGGCAATATGGATCCTAATGATAATGCTGTCTTTCTGCACGTGTTGGATATTTTGGCAGAAATTTCTTGTAATGTAGATGCTATCGTTGAAAACTCAGTAGACGTTTCTGTCTCTGTCCTGTTTGATATACTTGAAGCATTTCGTCTTCTTTTCAATCAAAAATATGCTTCCCATTAAACAACATACCTATGAGGTGTATTTGAACGTCAGGTTTAAACCCAAAAATCTACAAACAAGTGTGATATTTCAGCAGCAATCCGGTACTGATCTGTCTGTAGGATACGTCTGCACTATCGAGGGCACAATGAATTCCCACATTACAAATTGTTTTTCTTTCCTGAATTATCTCTGGTGCCCTCTTTCGATCTCAGGAATACATTGGAATATGTATTTCATCTCCTGACATTGATCCCTGTCATATCTTTTAAGCAGGGCATGCTATTTAGTAATAAGCCAATCAATTCATGTCAGCTTCTCCCACTCCCAAAGTTACTATACTGTCATGGCCTGCTGTTCAAGGTAAAGCTCTTTCTCTAGCAGTATGCACTATTTCTAAGTCTGGGTTCTTCATGATCACAGATATATGCTGGGTGTTAAGGGGCTGCTTAAAATCTTTTCTCAAATTAGGTTGCAATAAATGAATCTTTATTTGTAGACACTGAAGGTGGTGGTGCCATATTTGCACTAACATTTAGAACCAGATAATGTGGACGTTCTTCTGAAATTGCCTGCTTAAATGCCAATTTCCTTTTATTTTATGGTTTGTCTTGCCAAAGAGGACTTTGCAGTGAAGATGGTTATCATACCACAACGTGTACCCTTTTTAAACTCCCACCAATTTTCACTCAATCTTCAATTGAGTCCAATTCTTGTGTCTCAAAAGGGATAGGTTTATGCTTTCCAAGTTAAAGTCTTTTTGGGATTAATCTTACGAATCATTTTCAAATGTTCTCTCTATCGGAGCTCAGAAATGTAGTGTGGGTCAAACATCTTTCTGGGAGATGTCTTTAAATTCAAGTTTATCACGTCCTCAATCCCTTTTTACATTACTCACTCAATCTTTTCGAGGCTGATCCTCTTTTCTAGGTCCTTCAGTCATTTGGGCCACAATTCAAATTATTTCCAGAAGTAAGTGTTGGATTTGTTATTTCAGAATTCAATGTATGCTTAGGTGTCAGTGACCATGAGGCAGCGTCTATCCTGGTCACTGCAGGCTTCTGTGAGCTCTTTGAACATTATAAGCTCCAAGTTCGGACCCTCAGCTTCAAATGGAAAGGTTCTGATCCGCCTCAGTCATATCAATTATCAAGGATGGTTTTCCGTCTTCTTGATTGCCCCCTTTTAGCGTTTTCCTTGTACTCTGCCTATAATGCCCCTTAAGGGGACTCAGCAGAGCCCTTTTGCTCCATTTGAGCCTAATGTGTGTCTTCTTGCACCAAAACGCTTTCCAAGTGAGGCATTTGTCCTAAGAGTGAACTCTTCGTAAACAACGATTACGGACCACATGTAGGTCAGTTCCACAGAAAGCTCAATGGAAATGAGTGCTGCACCAAGACAAAATTTAACTGACATGTTTTTCATCAGCCACCATCCTCTAACTCGTTATCGTATGACCCGAACTGGTCATAAAGTTTAATTTATGTAAAAAAAAAAAAAAAGAAAAACAAAAAAAAGATTTCCAATAACCCCAGAGTAGTCAATCTTCTTTCAATGGCTTCTTTCCATACTTGAGTGTCAATTCATCTCTCTTGATTCAAAGCGCTGATGAACATGTCCCAACCTAAGACAGAAAAACAAATCTAAGGTGGAGCATTGGTCGCTGTGCATTGTGGGTGACAAGGCACATGCCCATGTCATAGGATGCATGCCTGAAAGCCAAACTAAGACTGTGAAGGAAGACAAATTGTTATATTACAAATCCGACATCAAGCAGCAGGAGAATGCACTGCACGTGATGGGTTCCACACGCTACAAACACTTCAGTTTCTAACAGAAAAAAAGGAAACTTGGTAAATCTGGGTAAAAAGATCCTTCACAAGAGGTAAGCAACCATCCATTTGGCATGGCATTGCAGGGAACTGAAGGATGACTGCCATGAAGTGTTCTCATATGACATTCGTTCTGGTACTCTGATGCTAATTAACCGTGGTATACTTGCATTACGTTTGAAGAAGCTGTACTTCGTTTAATAGACACATCAAATATCGGTTTTTTTAATAATTAGTTATAACTAATAATGTAGCATAAATAATATCATAGCTGGGCATGTTTTGCTGATGCAAATTTGATACAAGATAGACATACCTGCAAGTATGAACTTTACTAACTAATAGAAGAGATGTTAGTCAGGATGCTAATAGCAGTGAGTCACAAACCTCATTCATTCGATATGGTTGAGAAGGGTGTTGGGTGTGTTTGCAGAGCAGGATGTGAGGCTTATCATAAGTGAAGGAGAATATCATTTGGGGAGGTTCTCACCAACCAGTGGGACGCTTTTTACTATGGTTGTAAGTACAATACTTCCATGGGCAGTACCTTTGCTCCGAGTCTGGCATGTCTCTACATGTCGGACTTCGAGGCAAGGTATGTGCTCACGGATTCCAACCCCTTCACGGATAACGTTCTCTTATGGAAGCGTTATATCGATGACATTTTGATATTCTGGAGGGGTAATAGGGACACCATCCCCAATTTTCTCCTGTGGCTTAACAATCTCAATCCGTTTCTTAACTTCACAGCCAATTGCTCTGAACAAGAACTCCCTTTCCTCGATCTGTTGATCATCAAGAAACCTAACAGGTTGGAAACTATTACATATAAGAAACCCACTGACAGTCATTGTCCCCTTTTGTATCAGAGTTTCCACCCTAAAGCCTTAAGGGAGAATCTACCCTATGGCCAGTTCCTACGTATTCGTAGGAACTGCAGTAACATTGAGGATTATAAAAAACAAGCCTCTGAATTAAGTACGCACCTGGTTAGGAGGCAATATCCATCACGCATCGTCAATAATGCTCAAAAACGAGCACGGAACATCAATAGGCTAAACCTCTTAGATACACAAACAAGATCAACAAGTGATATTATCACATGTGTTACGACCTACACCCCTGAGTCGAACTTGTTAAAAAGAATAATTAACAAGCACTGGAGAATTTTGGGAACAGGGGACCTTGCCCTTAGCAAACCACGGTTTGCCTTTAAGAGAACAGCAAACATCAAGGATCTATTGATCAATACAAGACCAATAAAACAAAGGTCCAGGGCCCCTAATACTCTCTGGAACTTACCACCTGTGACTGGACATTATCCTTGCGGACAATGTGTTGTCTGTCCCTTCACCCTAGCCACTAAAACCATTCCACTAACCAATACCTGGACGTGGACCCTTAACAAGCACACGAATTGTAACACACGTAACTGTATTTATCTGATTACGTGTCCTTGTCAACTTCAATACATAGGGATGACCACTCGTGCTGTAAAAATAAGAATCACTGAACATAGGAGCAACTTTAGATGCAAAAAACGAACACCAAAATGTGTGCTCATTTTGTGGAACGAAATCACACCGCCAATGACATACAATGGACGGTTCTTGAAGCCTTTCCAACTATTACCAAGGAGGCTCTATTCAGAAAGGAACAACGTTGGGTATTCAAATTGGGGGGACACATTAGGGGACTCACCGATGATATTCCTTGGGCAGAACTAAACCATTAGTGAATTTGGTCACTATCTATTCACTAGTTCTCCTAAGTATTAGTTCCTTTCTATTAGTTCCCCAAAGCAGCACTTTTTATCCATCTTTGAATGAAGTTCCCCTGTAGGAGGGTGGACCAATTAATATACCCCCTCTGACCACTTACTAACATGTCGATCTGCATCTTGAGTCTCCAAATAGGCATTCTTCACAGAACCTTAGTACCTCTTGCCTTTTCCAACATATTACAGATCTCAAGGGTCACCTCTTAGCGGAGCAGAGATCCTCCTCTGCCTGGTGTTTGTCCGTCCCCGCCCCGCCCATGCTTGTCCTGTATCCCCTCCTCCCTTGACCCGCACCCCGCCCCCCCTTTTCCCTCCCGTTTTTAAAAGAGAATTCCTATTGGTTTCTAAGGAAGATATTAGAACAAATGGCATTTTATCGACCTTATGGCCATCTACTTGTTACTCAATTGAGTACTTGCCAAAAAAGACCAGCAATTTGGGTACTCTACACGTGATTACTGTATTCAATTCGTTTTAAACACATCATATAAGGTGATTACTGTATTCAGTATCATTTGCCTTATTTTATACATCACATATGGTAATCCATCGCAGAGTAGAGACCCTTGGCCCACTATCTGTAATTCTGTTCGTCCTTTGACGAGGTTTGTCCCTTCTAAATAAAGTTTTCGTACTACACCCTTCCAAGATGGCCGCCATTCTTACACGCATTCTAGCCTATAAAGATCGGAAACCCGGAAGTGATTACCCACGGGACCCGGAGTAAGGGTAGGACGAAGGCTAGTTGCTTGTCTACGCCTGTGAGTATGCACCTCCTTTCAGGAGTTCCTGCACTACCGGTAAGCCTTGTCACTTTGACCTACAACTGAACCCACCACTTGTCCTTTTTAGATTACCGGAGCAACGACGTGCTCTGGCTACTCCCGTCAACTCTAGACGTTGTGACTAGGGGTGAGTGCGTGCAAGCATTGATATGTTGTCGTGAGTGCGTCTGTGCTTGCATATGGTCTTTTGATACTGGCCAACAGTCACCCGAAGTGGGTCTCGTTAGTCCGACCACATCGTGGTTGTCCTACTCTTCCTCCCCTTCCCCTTCCCCCCTCCCCCTCTCCCCTCCTCCGTCACTTGCCATCACGGACGGTTTATCGCGCACTTCAAATTTCACATCTTCATTGCCCATAATTTGGTCTTTTTAACCTCTGGCACTCAGTTCCTCTTCCTTAACCTTTAAGGTTTCCATGCCACTTATCTGTTATAGGTGAACTTCGGACGAAAATTCGCGTCCTAAGCGATACCTTTTACATTGTCAATGACCTTTAACATCTGAAGGCTATTAATTGTTTCCATGTTGTTATGCACATCAATGTTCACAGTACTGTAGCGGTATAGTCCCAACACGCACGTCCGGTAATTTTTGCAATCGGGACCTTATATGCCACGCAATACGAAATGCTCAAAAGTACAAATGACATTGCTGACAACATGATATGCTCACAAGTATGAATGCCCACGCCCACATGAGATTGGTTGTTACTTGCCAGTTATACCAATGGTTATACTGGCGTTGCTTTTACACAATTCAACCACCATGTGACTCAGATTGTGTATGTGTTTTTAATGTTTTCTACGGTTTTACTGGTTTTTACTGGTTTAATCATTTTCACTGATCTGCCGTACCTTACGATGCACTGGCTATGTCTACAAAATGATTCACTAAATATCTTTGTGAAAAGCTGTGATGTTAAATTGTGTTGGTAACATGGGCTAAACATGTCGCTTCCTTAGACTAATGTCTTTACGTTTTTCCATATCTCACTTTATTTTGGTTGTTCCAACCCCCCCCCCTTTTTGTCCCTCCTCTCTTACAGGTCTACAGTACTCTTCAGTACACGTCTTTAAGGACAATTCTACCGGTCTTGGTAATTTATGTTAATATACCGAATACCAGACGGTAGTGCACCTTATTATTTTTCTTTTGCTTATCGGTCCTGACGAAGTGCCAATTGACCCATTAGGGGCGAATCGGGCACGAAACATGTTGACCACTCGTATTTAGTTTGCCCTTGAGGAACACTATTTCCACCTGGGTACACACATAGTTTTTAATTAGGCTAGAGCTACCTAGTTTATTAAAATTTGATTTAATAGGACTGCTCCACACCTATTTTAATTATTTTATCACTTTGTGCACTACCTATCCTTCATACCCGCACGCACCCTACGGCTTCTTCTTTAAAAGATCCCCGGCAAAGAGCCCCGGTTTCGGGAGCCCGTCAGGCATTGCAGCGCCGGCCTGACGAGGGGCAAACGCCCGATGATGAAGCATGACACCTCCAGGGGTGTGTGAGGGCAACAAGAAGAAAGACCTGTCTTTCCCATTCGTCCAGATAGGAACTGCACACCCTTTTCAAATACTTAGCTATACCCGGGAGCTTGTGTGCAGGACCTCCTAACCCAGCTCCCTGTCCCTCCTTTTCAACAAAAAATGTAAGTACAATACGCCATAATGGAAATTAATCCTCCTGTCATACGAACACGTTTTAAAGTGGTTAAAAGGTCTATTGAGATAATTACTGCAACAATGTGGATGTCATGAAATTATGAATACGATGGAGTATATACGATGAATAATATTTTCATGATTTGGTATGTTACACGCATCTAGTAAAAAACATAACATGGCACGTTGAATTTATATCTCTGGTAGAGATCTTGTGATATCAGTTAATTAATATTGACTGTATATAGTTTTATAGCATACTTTAGTGCTCTATATGACATTACCTGGCCCTGCAGAAGAGAATGATTTGCGAAATATGTGTTGGACAAAATATGTGTTTTTAAATGAGAAAAGTAGTATTAATGAAGACTATTTCATAAAACATAAAAAGGTTACCCCTCCCTTCACACATGATTTAAATTGATAATATTCAAGATATACCAGTTTGGGCTCACTGGTGACATTAGAGGGTGCATATACACCCGTCAATTATCTGCCGATGCCCACTGAGGTCCAGAATCCACTTGGCAGGGTGGAGAAAAGGTGAAGACTAATATCAAAGGAAATGAATGGTTGATAAGGGGCAGATCCTGGCAATATAGGTAGCCACTTGTTCTCAAGTCTTAAAGCAGTTTAGGCTTCTGTGCTATGATCGCTTTGCTGCTACGGTCTAGTTGAAGGACATGATAGTTTGGACCAAAGGGTTTGGGACATCAGAGTATGGTTAACCCCTCAGAGCCAGGGCCAGCATCTCAGAAGAATATGATGCTCTTGCTTACCTCAGGCGTTCACCTCCAAACAAGATGGGAGGGGCATTAGACACTTGCGCTTTGCTCTAGATGTTAGGTGGCCTACCTCAAGCATACGGTCAGAGTGACGCAGAATATTTGTGTATACTTTAGAGGCTTTGGTGTTTATCAGGTGCTCATCATAATCATCAAATTACAGAAGAATGAGATGGAAGACTAGGTTCACCTCAGTCTTCTAATCAGAGACCAAGGATTACATCACATGTTTAAAAAACTAGAACATATGCTGACAGTGTCCAAAAGGCTTACTTCATATGTTCGGCTCCAGCTGTCATTTTCTAACCGGCTTTGATTCTGCTTGATCTGGTTGAGGCTTGGCTTCATAAGTGAGTTCCCAGCAGTCTCCTTCGCCCAATCGTCCACTAGCTTGTGGAGATCATCTGTAAACATGCCCTTTTTGCTACCTGAAGACTGTTGGAACGAGTCCAGGTTGCTCCCCAGACACATGCGTTCTGCATATTTGGACAAGGAGAAAGAAAAAGGACTAGCATAAGCAAAGAAGACTTCAAAGTCCTAACAAATGCAGTTCTTAATCAGCGCTCTCTTCCCAACTGTTAATGATTACATATGCCATCACCTTTTTGTAAGCGTCAGAAAAGGTTTTACGGCTTAAGAAAATGGTAAACCACAGGTCCATCCATATGTACCCAGTTCTTATTTTGCACCCACATCTCGCCTTGACTTCTTGTGGTAAACGAGGTCTCTTGTTGGTAATAAGAGATGACTTACTTGTAATTGAGTTTGCTATCATGGGTACATCACTGAAATTTATAAATGGCAGAATATCTCCACATATTTTACATTTAATTTTTGTATGAAAAACATGACAAAAGACAACATTCTGAATTATTTTTATAAAGCCCAATCGTGATTTGTAAATCAACACTGTAAATTACACTCTACTTGGGGAAACATTATCCTACTAAGAACACGGAGCAAAGATCAGAACTGCAGAGATGGTACCGGTTAAACTCCAACCTTCTTAAAAGTACTTTTAAACTCACAACATTCTGTCTCTGAATTACCTCGATACCTGGCACAAGATAAGGAAAGGTATCTCCTAGTTCTCCAGGGGAATGTCCATCGAAATCATAAAAATTCAATTGTCTCACCCATGAATGGGATCCTGAAGCACTTCTTTAAAATTTTTCATTTTTGTGTTTAATCCTGGACTTACTTCAGGCCGGCCAAAATTTTCTAAGTTACAAAAAAACAATTTTGCAGCCTATAAACAGACTAAATTGGCCAATTCTATTAGTTTGCTTTTAAAAAGATCAAATGCCTTTAAAAATACTGTATGCCATCAGAAAAATTACGTGAAATTGCTTAAAGCTCTTTCACAAACTTTTTTTCTTTTTAAAGGAAATGAAGAGTAAAGACTCAGAACAGTGCGGTCACATAGGCTGTAGCTATGCTAGGCTGATAACGGACACCATGCCTTTAGGGCTGCAGTACTTCCAGAGTCCCATCATGCCCTGTTGGTGGCAGTTACTTCAGTAGTTCTTTCCGGCTCCTGGTGACAATATCATGAAGAACTTCGCTCAGTTTTTTGGGGGGTTTTTACTTTAAAAAACTGTTGAGATCTTCAACAATATTTCTTGACTCAACGTTTTTTGACCTGTTTTCTGTCATTTTGTGACAGGAAATTATTATTTTTCTTTGCAATAAATCCATATTTGTTTTGCGAAGTGGCCTGCCAGTGACTCAGACAAGATTCGCCTTCATGGAAAGATGAGTAGCGCAGGCAGCAAGAATCCCTGACTGAAGGAACTCAGAGGTTGCAGGTCCTACTCCCCATCTAGGCCATCTTCTCTGGTGGTCATATTGTATTCTCTGCATTCAATGCCACCACCGTTGTCTCCTCCTCCAGCTCTTTCAGTGCCGCCTCTGCAACATCTAGTCACTCTGGCGGAAAAAACTCCATCTTAGCCATCAGTACCTTCTAGGACTCCCACAAGATCACCTTTGCTGTCAAGGAGATCTAAGTCTTCTCCACCATGAGCCAGATCTTGTTAAAGATCATGGTTGACGTCACATTATCGTTCATGCCACTTAAGACATACTTCTTCAAGATGTTTTTCTAGACGCAGACATCAATCTTCTAGACTCAAGAGCACACAGTTACAACATGGTCTTTGACGACATCTAACACTGGCAATTATTAGCTCACTTCTCTTTCTGCAAGAAGTTCCTGGGTTCAAGACATCAATACATTCCAGGAGGTTCTCATCTGAGGGGCTAACAAATCGAATATACCTCTGCCAGCACCTATGATGACTTTGGTGATTTTTGAAACTCTTAATCAAAGAGGTCTTTATTTTTATTTTTTTGGAAAGGGCCAAGGAGTCTTAGTTTTAGAATTTCTTTATTATTTTCGGAAATAACCAGCATATTCAACCGGTGGAGGTACCACCTTCTATGATAGCAGCAACAATATTCAAAACCCATTAACTCGCTCCACCCACCACCCAATCCTCCCGGACCTGGTTGCGCCAACACAATTGTGATGGGAAACATACGAAAAGGAAGCCTGCCTCCCTGTTCTCTCGTACTCGCTTAAGGTTATGTGTTATTGCTCTGAGTCCGACAAGCGGAGTAGGCGTAAGTACTTGGGACAAGTCAGTTCTCGGAATTCTGTCGTCAAAAGAGCCAAGAAGGGCTTCCAGAGTTTGGGGAATGACGAGCTTTGATCCTTCAATGTAAGAGTAATACGCTCCATCCCCATTATGTACCAGAGCCTCTGTAGCCAACCCAGGTGTGTCGGGGAGTTTGAGTGCCCCAGTGCATGAGAATGTTCTGCAGAGCTGCTAGTAGTGCGAGACCTATCTGCCTACCTCTGCGGGACCTCAGGGGGAAGGTAAGGCAACGTTTGGAAAAGGTATAGCATTTTGGGGAGAATTGCCATTTTTACCGCGGCTATCCTCCCTAACCAGGAGAGAGTGAGTTGCCGCTAGCGCCGTAGCTCGGCACATATCTGCTGGAGTAGTGTGTGGTAATTGAGGGTGCCCGTCTTGGATATCGTGGAGGCGATCAGTATCCCTAGGTACCAAATATGGGGAGGAGGAAGGCCTGCTGGAGTAGGGTTAGCGCCTGTTGCGGCATTGTTAAGTTTAGGGCTTGCGATTTTTGAATATTTATTTTAAACCCTGCCACTTGTCCAAATGCCCTCAGCTCGTTCAGGAAGGCAGGCAAGGATGTAGCTGGAGACTCTAGCGTGGCAAGAACGTCATCGGCATATAAGCTAATAGTATGGGATTCGCCGCCAAATTGGATTCCTTTGATATCTGGGTGGGATCGAACTCTATGAGCCAGGGGCTCCATGTATAGGGTGAAAAGTAACGGTGACAACGGACACCCTTGTCTGGTGCCCCTGTTGATTGTGAGCGGGGTGGAAGAGTAGCCATTCACTTGGATCACTGCTGTGGGGCCATTGTATATGCTAGCAATCCACCGCATGAATCTGTCCCACATGCCAAAATGCCCTAGGGTGGCCTCTAAGTAAGGCCAGTGAACTCAATGGAACGCTTTTTCAGCGATGACAGAAAGGAGAATGCGTTCTTGGCCATGCCTCTGGGCCTTGTCTATCAGGTGGAGTACTCTTCGTGTATTATCCCCACACTGGCGCTGTGGGACAAACTCTGCCTGATCTGGGTCAATCAGTCCCGGAAGTAAGGGGTTAAGACGCGCCGCCAAGATACCTGTGAGTATTTTAAAATCGACATTCAGAAGAGAGATCGGACTGTATGAAGAGCATTGGGTTTTATCTTTTCCTGTCTTAGGGATCACTGTGATGGAGGCCATTTTCATCGAGGGAGGGATTGTCGCCGAAGTTCCAAGGGCGTTAAACAGCCGGGTGTGAAGTGGTGCCAGAATATGGCAAAACGTTTTATAAAAAATGGCGGGGAAGCCGTCTGGCCCAGGAGATTTAGAGAGCTTTAGCTTAGCTATACAGGAGATGACTTCTTCTAGTTTGATCGAGCAGTCCAGCTCATCCGTCTGATCAGAGGAGAGGGAGGAGGTGTGCGCCTCCCGAAGGTACGTTTGGATTTCTTCCGGTCGCAGGCTCTGTGCCGAATATAGGTGGTGGTAGTACTCCCTAAAAACCATTGCAATGAGCAGATCTTCTGTCTGCACATGACCCTCAGAGTCCACCACCTCCTGGACCCTCTGCTCCTGCCTCCTTAGACGCAGCCTGTTGGCAAGAAAGCGCCCTGCCCTATCTCCCCCGACGTAGAATTGATGCTTTAGGCGGAGTGCCGCGTATTTGGCCCTATCTATGTCCAGACCTGCTAGTTGGACTCTGACTGCCTCAAGCTGTCTCCACACCCTGGGGGCTCCCGTCCGTTTATGGATGGGTTCAAGTTCCGCCGCCTGTCGGGAGAGGTCTTCCCTTTTTTCCTTACGCTCTTTGTTTTCGGCCGACCATATGACTATCAGTTCTCCCCTCACCACCGCCTTCAGGGCGTCCCAGACCGTGGAGACCTCGGTTTCTGGGTTGTCGTTAATAGCCAGGTACTCCGTGATCGTTCAAGTCAGTCGCTCCACGTTAGCAGGGCGATGTAGGAGGCTGGCTGTCTCGTAGACCCAATGCTCTAGGACCCAGCCTATGGCTGGGGAGGTCAATAGTGACGGTCACTGCTGAGTGGTCGGACAGGGATCGAGGTTCTATGGCAACGTCTTGTACTCTAGGTCTCTAGAACCTAAGAAATAGTCCAGTCTGGTGTAAGTTTTCTTTGCAAAGGAGTAAAATGTGTAGTCTTGGGGTCTGCCCATGTGCGTTCCTCCAAATGTCTGAGTCCCCTGCTGGTGAGCCAGGTGCTACCCCCCTCAGAGAGCACCCCCGTCTGCCCATGTCGTTGTGCAGATCGGTCCAAAGATGTTGTCAAAAACAAGATTTAAGTCGCCCCCTAACAAAGTCAGTCGGCCTGCTGCCCCTAAGGTCTCCGTAACTGCTTGTTTAAGGAAGTCCTCTTGTTTCTCATTGGGCGAGTATATGGAGACAATTGTGATTATGTCTGCACCGATTCATAGAGAATATGATAAGAGTCTGCCCTTTATTTCCGCTTCTTTAGAGATAACCGTGCCCCTAAAGTGTCGGGAGATTTAAACGGCCACCCCTGCTGTTTTATTCACTTGGGAGGAGAAATATTCATATGGTAAGTGTCTAGAGCGGAGCCTATGTTCATCTCTGGGAAGGAGGTGAGTCTCCTGTAGTAGGCATATCTCTGCCCCTGAATTTCTAAATAAGACAGTATGGAGCTTCGTTTCAGGGGGTGGTTAAGGCCTTTAACGTTTAATGTGAGTATGTTCACTTTGTGCGACATCGGGTTTGAGTACAACGTACTATGTAATGGCTACGCGAGTAGAAGAGAGGAATCATACGTGTTGCAATGGTGTGTCTAGCTCTACTAGGAAGTATGGGGGTCGATGGCGGGCAATTACAGTTCCCAGGTCCGGCCCCAAAAAAGAAGAAGAAAAAACAAACCAAAAACCTAATAGACTAACAATGGAAAAATCAAGCAATAATAATAATAATAGAGTGGAGCCCATTTCTGGCATGTCCATTTTGTCACTAGTGGGGTCGTGAGAGCGGCCCCCCCCACCGCCTGGGCCCAGCAAATCGCTGTTCAAAGATGCTTCTAGCACAGAAGGAAAAAGGAAAGAACTGCTGCTAAAGAGGCCAGAGCGGGAACTCCAGGGGACAAACTTTGTCAAGGCGAGGCTGGCCGTGAGGAGGAGCCAGCTAGCGTGTCGATGACCGCCTGCTTCTCTTTGGCTATTGTTGCAGGGTCCGGTCGAAGGAAGCCCGGGGAGGCGCCAAGGCCCCTCCGTGGAGAAGTACCGGTACACCCATGGATCTCTCCGCTATGGCACCCAGGGTCAGTAGCGCCCCCCTCCAAAGCCAGCAATCGACATGCTTCTTCCATCGATCAGATTTGATGAAGCCTTCCTGCATGGCGAAAGATGATACGGAACGGGTGGCCCCAGGAGTAGCACATCCCTGCTGCTCGTAGATGTGCTGTAATGGGTCGGAAGTCTTTCCGTTTTTGGAGGGTTGATGCTGCGAGGTCTTGGTAGAGAACTAAGTGGGCCCCTTGGTACAGCACTGGTCTTTTGTCTCTGGCTTTCTGAAGGATTCGCTCTTTCAATGGGAAGTCGTGGACACACGTGAGTATGTCCGGTGGTGGAGGCTTAGATGAACGTGCGAGTACTACTCTATGAGTTCTGTCCAGTTGGATTATCACCTCGGGACCCACCTCCAGGATTACTCTGAATAGTCGTCCTTGCACGTACGATGTGATATCAGTTCCTTCCGCTCCGGATGGTGCACCACAAATTCGTACATTATTTCGGCGAGATCTGTTCTCCAAGTCTTACGTATGAGCCTGGAGGTCTAGGTTTTGGTCTTTAAGGCGCAGGATCTCTTGCTGGAGTTGTTCGATTTCTTCGTCTCTGCTTGCTTCATGGTCTTCCAACGTGGATACTCTCTCGCCTAGACCATCTAGGTCTCGCTGTGTTTCTTTTATTTCCTGCGCAACGTCTTTCTTGAAGGATTGTAAGACCTCGTGCAGGGAATCGAAAAGCGATTCCAGATAGGGGTGGGGGATTGGTTCATCCGCGGGCTCGGATGTCCCCTCAGTCTCTCGGGGGCGCGTCCCCCCCAGAGGCCCCCGCGGGTTTCAGCAGCATGTCTTTTAGATTTCGGTCTTTTTTCCCTCTTGCTGTTGCCATTGTAAGAACCGGAGGAGTCCCTGGATAGTCCCCCCCCGGGCCCAAGGGGACTGTGGTGTCCCATCCAGGAAGCAGTGTGTGAAGGCTGGGGCCCCTGCCGCGACTTCAGATCCTGGGTCAAACTGCTGCTGGCAATAAGCTATGAGGGCATCACCACCGCCACAGGGCGAGGACTGCCACCAGCGGTCAGCGCTCTGCCGCAAATCCTCAGACTTCTATGGGGGATATGGAATAGTTAATGTACATTTGCAGGTGGAAGGCTCATATGCATTGCTCTGCTCAGCTCCTGCGGTTAGGATCATAGGGTTGATGATCCACTGTACTGCAGGGGCAGGCCCACTGTGTCGCCCCCACCCGTGGGCTCCCCTTTTCTTACTTTCGCCTTATGTGTGGTTCCTCTGCGATCCACCTCGTGGTGGGTCTTGAGGGGGCTCGCTCTTTGGGCCCTTCAGGGCCGGTCGGAGTGTGGGTTGGGGCTGCTACGTCGCCCCCGGTTCCTGGGGCTCGCTAAACGGGCGAGGGGGGACCCTCTGCCCACTCCTGCCGCCTGTGCAGTCTGGCTCTTTTGCTACCTCGGGCCCTGGCCCTCCTCCCAAGCTCCTCACATGCTGATCTGTCCGTTAGGCCTTCCCACCCTCGTTAGGAGGCACTCCGGGCCCAGGGAGAGCCGCCGGGGGGATCGCTGTCAGGGAGAGCCGCCGGGGGGATCCGTCAGGTAGGCCGCGGCCAGGCACCCCCCACAGGGGTCCTGTCGCAAAGTCCCCAGGGCACAAGCAGTCGCCCTTCGCATCCAGCCAGATGCTCCAAGGCTGATCAGGAGCCCTAAGCCACCAGCTAGAACGCCGACACCGGGAGCCGATGCCGGACTTCTATCCGCACTCTTCTGGGGGCCCCAGGCCCAGGACCACTTCACGCCGCGGCCGCTCTCGCATGCAGGCCCTCCAGCTTCACCACTCTCAGGCTCCGCCATCAGGCAGGGAGGGAGCCCAGCCGCTCCGGCGCTCTCGTCCGTCATGTAGTGATAAGTTATTGTAGATCAAACCCCATGGAAAGAAATCATGTACATTATGTCTAAATACCCTCCTCTCATGGAACCGCGGGCGCCACAGCACTCGTAACAGGAGGAACCTCACCTCATCCTCAGAAGACACGTCTTGTGTCCCCCCGTCCAACTAATTTAGTCAACAGCACCCCCCAAACCTGCAGATCTTCCACTTTATCATCAAGTCTACATTTTACAGAGGCGTTCTTCCTACGCCACTGCCTACTCACACACATCCCTCTCCCAACTGTCCAGACTAGGCCCACCCTGCCCCATCCAGGTAATTGCGACTCTACTCTTTGCCAGCAACAAAAGCAAATGCAAAAATGTAAATTCCGTCTTTCTGCTTTTTAATAGCGCCCATCAGGCAATCACCTGGGTCCAGCTCCTTCTTGGCACCAATGACCGTGGCCACCTGCATCACTACAGATTCCCAAAAGGAGCTGACCAAGGAGCGGCACCAGGCACGGTGCAGGAACGACGCCACCTGTGCCCGACACCGGTGGCAACTTCTAGGCCTACTGGGGTGAAGCCTGTGAGGCAGCACCGGAGTGATATACGTACGGTGCGAGAAATTAAAACGGACCAACTTAAATCATGCGTTGCAGGAGACAGTCCTGACCATAGAAGAAGACCTAGTCCATTGTGTATCTTCCAGGGGTACTCCCAGCTCCTCCTGCCAAGGGGACGTGTCCAGAAACGGGGTTCTAGGTCTATCAGCGATCATGACTCTATATAGATGCGAAACTAAGTGGCGGGCTCCCCCCAGCTCCAATAACCCTCGGAACAGGAGTGAAGTGGACGGTGCAGTCAGGAACGTAGGACATATTTCCCAGGTTATGGCAGAAATACTGGCATGTGTTAGGAATTGCCCATTCCCTATTCCAAAGGCTCCCTGAGCCAACTCAAACGTAATTAAGTCCTCGTTGGGATACAAGTCTCTGAGGGTTCGCATCGCCCCTAAGAAAAGAAGAAACATCAGCCGACTCTGCAAGAGTACGAAAAGCTTGGAAGTCTCAGAATGTAAACTCCTGTGCAAAGGGGGTTCTACCCACCACCACCTTGACGGCTCTCTCCCAAAGAAACGCCATATGCTAAATGAGGTAAGAGACCAGTGCCTCATTCCGTCCCCTCGAAAGCAACAACTGTGAGAGAGAGGTACCACGTGCCTCATTGGCCAGTAGTGTCTTGTCCCAGTTCTCCACATCTCACAGCCAATGAGCAGCATGTTGTAGCTGAGAGGCCAGATAATAATTCTACAGATTAGGGACCACAAAGCCACTTCCAAGGTTGGCAAAAATAGAAGTTCATGTGCTACCCTACTTCTACCACCCGCACATTCAAGCATCATAAGAAGAGAGTGTAATCTCTGAAACACTGCTCGAGGGAGAGTGTCAAACGAATGCTCCATTGTATACAGACACCAAGGCAAAAACACCATCTTAGCCATGGATACTCGACCCATGAGGGACAGCGGAAGGGCGTTCCAAAATTGGACAGAGGCACTCAGACCCTCTGCGACTATCAATATTGCAGCGTCGTCACTGTACGGTAGTGCGGGCCACCATGATTCCCAAATAACTGAACTGATCTGTTTCCCAACGCAGGGGTAGCAGTGGCAGAGAGGCAGGATCTCCATCCGCCAGCGCTCCCAGCAGAAAGAGCAAAGATTTGCCATGATTAATCCTAAGACCCGTAAGCTCCGTGAACGTGTCTAAATATTGTAGGAGTAGAGGTAGGGACTCCCACTGGAAGTAAGATAAAAGAGAGTGTTGTCTGCAAAGAGAGATACCAAATGATTCACATCACCCACTCGGATACTCCACTGACCTTTTCTTCCAAATTTGGATCGCTAGTGGCTCCAGAGCTATGGCAAAAAGTAGAGGAGACAGAGGGCAGCCCTGTCGTGTACCTCTATCCACCACTCACGAATCAGAGCACAGGCAGCCAAACCTCACCCTAGCGGTTGGTGCAGTATACAATTGACACACCCATGACCGATACTGTGCGCAAAAACCCATTACTTCCAAAACACACATCAGGTAATGCCAGTCCACTGTATCAAACACCTTAGCAAGATCAATCGAAGCCACTGCCAATTCCTCTCCTCTACTTCATGCATTACGTGCATCAGCCATCGCAGATTCACAGAGTTACGCCCCGGAATAAAACCACACAAATCCACATGAACCAGGTGGGAGATGACTGGCCGTAGCCTAAGAGCAAGTGCCTTACAGAGAATCTTCGTGTCTGTGTTAATCACTGCAAGCGGTTGATAGGCAGAAGGGTCAGAGGCCACTGCACCTGGCTTCAACACCATAGAAATACAACCCTTGCACATGGACGAAGGCAAAATGCCATGTTCACGGATCTCCTGGTACGCCTCGAGCAGCCACTGTGTGAGGTCCAGGGTGAAGGCTTGATAAAACTCTGCAGGGAAGCCGCCACTCCCCAAGGTCTTCCCCCCGGAAGGCACGAGAGACCTCCTTACCTCTTCTAAAGTGAGGTCTGCATCTAATTCCTGGCCCACCACAGTCCCCAGCTGTGGAACCGGTAAACTTGCAAAAAAGTCAGCAATACGCTCTGGATCCGGCCGCAGTCAGCAGGCACACCTGTTCTAGGTGATCCCTAAGGGTCTTCAATATATCGCTTAGCGTATACACATCCTGCCCTTGGGGGGTCCGAAGATGCAAGATAGGGGCATGTGGTGTGTCCCGGCGGAGCACCCAGGCAAAAAGCCGCCCAGAGCTGTCCCCCTCCCTATATAGCAACTGGCAGTAAGACCTCGGGGTCCAACCCTAAAGCCAATCTCTGACTGAAGCCACCTGGCGCTGAATCTCCACCTCTTCCCAGCGACCCTCCACGTCATCTGGGGGCGAGGGGTCATTGGGGGGGGGGCTCTGCAACTCCACTAGAGCTCCCTCTTTCGGAAGAAGCTCTGCCTTTAATGCCCGGCGTACCCCGCAGGAAAGGCCTACACAACATTCCCGCAAGACAGCCTTCATTGCCTTCATTATCACATTGGAGCAAAAGGATATAGAGGCGGCACCTAAATTTAAAGCTTGCTTAAGTGACCTAGCAAATTGGATGAAGCTCAGCTGCCTGCAATTAAATGCAGGCAAAACCGAGATCTTGGTAAACAGCCTTCCATCTGGTCACATAGGTGGTGGCCAGAGGAACTAGGACCAACCCAGACGCCCAAATCAAAGATTAAAAATTTGGGAGTCTGGTTTGATAACACCTTATCTTTCACAGAACAGATATCAACTCTGGCAGGCACGTGTTTTGGCTTTCTAAGAATGCTACGAAAAACTTTAGATATTCTTCCTCTAGATGCCAAAAAGACCATTGTGCAGGCCCTGGTTACATCTCATTTAGATTACTGCAACATCCTCTATATAGGGGTCACAAAAAGCAATTTGAATATGCTGCAGAAAGTTCAAAATGCAGCTGCCCGGATGATATTGAACATCCTGAGGCGTACCCCGGTGGGAGCTGCCCTGAGGGAGCTACACTGGCTACCAGTGCAGGCCAGAGTTACTTTTAAGGCTCTGTGTTTCTGCCATAGGATTCTCAATGAGAGAGGGCCTAGGTATCTTCGCCCCTTACAGACCTACTCGGAATCTTAGGTCCGCGGGCACGGCTAAGTTGGTAGTGCCAAAAATCCAAAAGGCACGTTTAGGAGGTAGGTCTTTTAGCTTTTTATCAGCCAAAGCATGGAATAAACTGCCTTTGGAGCGGAGGATGATGCAGGCTTCGGAAATGATGTTTCGGAGAAAACTTAAGACTTGGTTTTTTCAGTCATCCCCAGGGGACTGGTGTTAATCTCTGTCTTTTTCTCAGATAGGTCTTTCTGCTAGGACTAGGGGTTGGTGGATAGGGTTCGGCTGTTTAAGGACTGGGATGTCTTAGCGCGGGGACACTCTGTTGGAGTAACCAAGAGCTCTATAAGATTTAATCAAGTCTGCTGAAAGTACCATGGGTCGGTGAGAAACGGGTAAATTCCCGCTTTGCCGGATGAGACTACCTCCAAACGTCGCACAACCCGAAATGCCCCATAACTTCTTGCAGCATGGGAGTCATCCTAGGTTTGGTGTGTCCTCTGGGAGGGTGACGGTCAAGTGCACCGTCCATAATGCAGTTGAAGTCCCCCACCCACATAAAATTGGTATCAACCGCTGGGGAGACCACATCCCGCACTGTGAAATAAAAGGACTCATCATCTGTGTTCGGCCCATAGGAATTGACAAAAGCCACTTCAACACCATCCAACCTACCCTGTAACCGCAGATAGCACCCCTCCACATCTGCCTCCATGTAAGCAAACAGCACTCTAGGGGCAAATCAACACTCCATTTCTTTGCCAATTTCATGGCCTCAGTGTCAGTAAAGTGGGTATTCTGTAGGCACGCTCTATACCATGCCGCTTGAGGAGAGAACACCCTATAACATTTTTTGTAGGATCCCAGTCCTTGCACGCTCCAAAAGAAGAGCCTGTACTTGCTCGGGACAGCCATTAAATCTGAGCCCCAAGTGGCCACTCCACTTACCTCCCCACATGTCAAGATGGCATTGAACCTTGAAACCTAAACACAAGCCCCCTCGACAAGTAGCATTAAACAAGAACAATGCACAAGTCCAAAGTGATTGACGAGCCAGGGCTTGCATCATCGCGTCCCCGCCTCACACAAACACCCTACCCCCCACACCCTGCAGAGGTCATCCCAACCGCTTACAAGAAACAATAAAAATATTAATCACAATGCCCAGGAACGGGACCACGTAAACATACACAGAATGAAGTGCAATCACAGATCATACATACTCACCCCACCTCCCACACTGCCTACCCCCAAATAGAAGGAGTCATCTACAATTTTTCGCAGAAAACACATGAGGAAGAAATGTGCCATCTTCTTCATGCATGTATCACACACACTCCAATCCACCAGTGTGGCACTCCAAAGCACGCCCAGCACCATACTTACAACTCCCACGCACTCTTCCAACCCGCAATGCATTCTCACTAAGGAAACTGCACAACCAAGGTGACATCCAAAATAAAACAAAAAGGGGGGGGAGGGGGGGAAACACTCCTCAGATTCCATTGTCCGGAACAATGTCACCAGTATTCCCTGGAGTATCCGAATCGCCATCGCCCTTGGAAGAGGTTTCCTCATGTGACCAACTCAATCCGCATTTCCGTCGCCATTTGGCCATCATCACAGATTACCACCCAGCTCGAGCCACCCTCCACAGACTGCGATGTACTCCGAGCTGGATGTCGTCTGCGTCCACGTCGCCGACCACTGGAATGGAATGGTTCCACTTCACTCAAGGGACGCCTCTGGGGCGCGCCTACCATGTCCAGCCACGACCAGGCAGCTTCCGGACTTTCAAAGTAATGAGACTTGCCAGCATCAATGACTCGAAGTTTAGCAGGGTAAAGGAGCAAATACTGAAGACCCATAGTGTGGAGCTGCCTCTTGACATCCAGGAACGTTTTCCGGCGCTCCTGCACCTTTTGGGTATAGTCAGGGTAAACAGCAATGTTCCTGCCCTCATACTGGGGTGTTGAGCCCTCCCTTGCTGCTTGCTATATAATATCTCTGTAGTACAACAGGCGAGTAATAAGTGACCTCAAAGGTCGGACGAGAAACCGGGGCCAAGGCTCTATGGGCGCGTCTATAACAAAGATGGTGGACAGCCCTGTGGGTCGCAGTTCGTTCCTCACACACTGTTCCAGGACCTGCTCTGCTGACTGCCCTTCCGCCCACTCTGGAAAGCCCAGCAGGCATACGTTATTCCTCCTCGAGCACCGTTCTGCATCTTCAACACGGACCTCAAGGGTGCCAGCAACTGTGGTTTGGTGTGTTACCTGCTGCTTAAGCTGCTGCACCTCCGTCTGGAGAGCCGTGATGTTTGACTGAGCAGTATCTACTTTATCTGCAACCTTACCCTGGTCCGCCCGAAGCAGATGCACCTCAGACACCTGCAATCTGTTCCTCCAATGCCACCCTTGATTCCTGAATGGCTGCCAAACGGGCAGCACGTGATGGCTCCTCCTACCACTGCAGGGAAGACTCCGGTGTACCCCGAGGGCCCTGTCTAGTAATCCTATGTGTGGCCTGGAATGGAGTGGTGTACTGGGTGATGGTGCTGCCCTGCATTTGTCTTTGGGGCTTCTCCTTTCCCTTGGAAGAGCTAGGTCAACACAGAGTGTTTGCTCTGAGTCCGCCCTCAGGAGAGAGTCACCAGTGAAACAGCAGCAGAAGGTAAAAGCAGGGGGAGACGTGCCTTCAAACAAGCGAAGTGCACCCACAAAGCAAGTGGAGCATGGTACCAGTAGGAGGTCAACCAGTAGAGGGCACTGCCCAGTAGCCGCAGCCTTCAAGCATGGACCCAGCAGCCACAAATGTTCACAGGGCTAACCAATGACTCAATCTTCTGCGGTGATGCCTCGACACCCAGTCCAAGCAAGCGCTCAGAGGCCAAATGGGAGCCCACCTCGAGCCTCTGGCTGGAATACAAGCCCCCAAGGAGCCCAATCTGTAGAACCGTCACGGGCCAGCCAACCGCCGCACCCCCAGGAGCTTAGGCATAACCAGGCCTGCAGGGCAGTCCCCCTTCCGCAGAGCGTCCCCTAAAGTGATCCTCAGCTCAGAAGGGCCAAGGATAAACAACAGTGCTCAAATGTCTCACAGCCAGGCTCCAAGTCAAGGCACAGGCGGCAGGAATGGACTGCTGCGAGCCAGAAGAAGAATTTCCAAAACCTGGCCCCACAGCACTCAGTTCAAGGAATCGCCACTCTCCCAGGTCTGCGTTCCACTCAGAGCAGCAGTACTCAGCTGCTGCCTCCCCCAGTGCACAGAACACCTCTGTGCACCAGGTAATCCTCCAGTGAGCCACTGGTCACCACTCTGAGGATCTGATTAAGTCTCTGCCTCCCAATTAGGGCCTCACACCTCATGGCCATTCACAGGAGACTGGACTGGCCCGTGCGACGCCAGCGTTGGACCATTTCTCCAGGGTCCAGCCCTCCAGCCTCGCAGCGGGCCCCTAACGTCACTCTCACTGCCCCCCAGAACCCACTACTCCACGGGGGCACCCATCAGCTCACCTCCGGCCGCAGTCCTCGCAGGATCAAGAATACAACTGCTGGTCGGGTCCGAGGATCTCACCAGCGTAGGTAGCGGGCAGCCGACCAGGCCAGATCAGCTCCCTTACGAGGTCTGATTACGGCACAGGCACTCTCAGACAGGCAGCCTGGTCCCGCGCAGGCCAAGATCAAGCAGGCACCACTCTGAGGCTTGATCGTACACAGAAATCACTCCAGCTCCTCACAATCACAGTAGATTGGAAGCCCCAAGCCCCTGCGGCACACAGTTCAGTTTTTGCTGCAGGAATCTGCAGGATTGTCATGGTCTCAGTCAACGGGTTCATCTTGGTGGAGATGAATAGGTTTCTAACCAGACGCCCAACAATGTTTTCTCAAATTACCTTTTTTGAGAAGTACAGTATTTGTCGGTCTTACAGACGATGAAATGGCCAGGATGAAAAGCAAAGGTGGAGACCTTAAAGGATGAAGGTCTGAAAAACAAAACAAAAGCAGACAAAATACACATACAGACATTATATTCACTGTTAATTCCCACGGGGTGTTCAAACCCCTCAGTGTGTCTTGAGAAACTCATAGGCTCAAACTGCTCAACTGAAAAACATGTTGAATGAATCTTTTATTTTCAAGCCTGTAGGAAGCTGGCTCTGTATATGATATGGCCACCAAGTGGTAATACCGTGCACAGAGTCCAGGGGTTCCCCAAAAGTATACAGGGCTCAATGCAAAACCCAAAGTGCTCTATTAGTGGTAGCGTGGGCGCGCAGCCTAAGGCCTAACAGAGAGGAGCGTAGGACATTTATTGCACAACAGGGATCAATAATGGACACACGATTCAAGAAGGAGATCCAGACCAATTTTATAAAATTATACTTTGTACTTCATTTTACGACCCAGGTCTTCGTAATCCGGTAAGTACGTTTTTAATTAAAAATACTTTTCACTTTGAAAAATTGACACTTGGAAACTTTCTCACACTGTCCAATGTTATCCTATGGGGGAAACAACATTGCGGTTAAACAGGTAAGTATCAAACTTACAATTTCAGTCTTCGGAGCCAAAGGTCAGCAAGGTCCAGGGGTGAGGTAGGTACTAAAACTGCACCACCAGCAGCATTGGGGCGGCCAGGTGCAGTGGTCAAAATCGGAGCTCGACCAGCACTCAACGGAGCCGCCCCCCCCTCACCCCCAGCGCCTTGAGACCCTCACGGGTGAGTAGTTGCACTTTATCAACCCCGATTGATTGATTGATCCAATGCATTCCAATGGAAACAGGTGATGCTTGGATCCATGCTGCTTGCAGGTAGGTAAATCGGTTGCAGGGTCCAAGCTTTGGGGGTTAGCACAAGCACAGAGGGGGCCACAAAGCAGCACCAAACACACACCACCAGCGGCAGAGGGGCGACCGGGTGCAAATTCGACATTGGGCGACCAAATACTTTACAATGAGGATTTTCCTGACAGCAAATAGGCTGCAGGCGTGGCATCGAAGGTTGCAGGAGGAAGACCAACAACAGCTCACCAAGGACCAGGGGCTTCGGGTGCTAGGGTGCCTTTCAACGTCGGAGTCTTCTTACCGGAGCCGGTTGCAGTCGGGGGCAGCCTCTGAATTCACATTGCAGGCGCCGTCGTGGAGGGCAGGAGAGGTCAGACAACGCTGGACACAAGGTCAAGATCGCTGGAGAGACTCCACTGCACAGGTGAGCCAATCAGACTCAGGCTGTAGGCGTCGGATGCAGAGAGGGCTGGGGACGCGGATCCACCTGGATCCGGAGTCTTGTGAGCCGGTTTCTTCTGGACAGGTCCGCTGTTCTCGGGAGATTGGAGTCTTTTATGAGGGCAACAGTCCTCCCCGGGGTTTTGGAGGTCATTGTTGCAAGACAGGTCGCATGGTTGGGGCCAAGGCAGATGTCGTCTTCTGGCTTCTGCTGCAGGGTTTCTTCTTTCTTCTTAGGTAGTCACAGAACTGAGAGCCAGGTCTGGGGGAGCCACCTAAATGAACAAGTTACTTACCTTCGGTAACGATATATCTCTAAGAGACATAGATTAGTTATAGATTCCTTACCTTCGAATTACCCCCCAGGCTTCAGACTGGATCCAGAGAATTTTTTCGTCAGCAGTGCCCCTGAGTGTCGAAAGGTGGCGTCGGTCGACTTCGTGTTCATCGATGGCGTCCTGGTTGCCGGAATGACGTCGCGGTTCTTTTACACGACATTCCACGCCAGAAGCGCAGAGCCATGCAAGACACTGACCACTGGTGCACACAACTAGGGCCCAGAAAGGGATTCCCTGACCCTAGAAGTCAGTTCGCAGAATGGGGAGGATGGGTGGGGCGGTAAGGAATCTATAACTAATCTATGTCTCTTACAGCTATATCGTTACCGAAGGTAAGTAACTTGTTCATCTGAAAGAGACGCACAAGTTACTTACTTGTGTAACGATATATCTGTAAGAGACATTAGTTAGTGATAGATTCCTTACCTTAGAATATCCCCAGGCGTCAGACTGGATCCGCAAAGTTTTTCGTCAGCAATACCCCTGCGCGTCGGTAGGCGTCGTCGTACTGCTCCGCGTAAGTCGCTGGCGTCGTGGTCGCCGAGATGACGTCATGGGAGCTATTTAGCCGCGCCCACGCGCGCTGACGTCAGTTCTGTACACAACTTTTCCGCACCAGGAGCGCAGAGCCATGCCAGAGACCGACTACTGGTGCAATAGAACTAGGGCCCTGAAAGGGATGACCTGAACCCTAGAGAACAGTTCGCAGAACGGGGAGCATGGGCGGGCAGGAATCTATCACTAACTAATGTCTCTTACAGATATATCGTTACACAAGTAAGTAACTTGTGCATCTGAAAGAGACACGTTAGTGATAGATTCCTTACCTTATAATACATACCCAAGCAATACCATCCCCGGTGGTGGGTCTGCGAAGTGAAATCACACCAGAAAGTCACAGAGAACCGACCAGCCAAAGAAGCCGTCTCTCCGGACTTGACTGTCAAGGCAATAGTGCTTTGTGAAAGTATGCAACGAGGCCCAAGTGGCCGCCTGACAGATGTCTTGCCGGGGGACACCGCGTCCCAATGCTGTAGTAGCTGCTGTCGCCCTGGTAGAATGGGCGCGCAGCCCAACCGGAGGTTCCTTTTTAGCCAGAGAGTAACAGGCTTTAATGCACAAGACAACCCATCGTGAGATAGTCCTCTTGTGCACAGCCCGGCCTTTCTTGGCGCCCACGTAGCCAACAAAGAGCTGGTCATCCACCCGGAACTGCTGTGTGCGGTTGAGATAGAACGAAAGTGCACGTTTTGGGTCCAGACGGTGGAGCCTCTCCTCTTCTCTTGAAGGGTGCGGAGGCGGAAAGAAAGTGGGCAGAGTGACAGTTTGCCCGAGATGAAAGGCAGAGACTACTTTTGGTAGAAAGGAGGGACGTGGTCGAAGACCCACCTTGTCCGGATGAACCGCCAGGAAAGGAGGTTTACAGGAAAGAGCTTGGAGCTCACTCACCCGCCGAGCGGAAGTGATGGCCACCAGGAACACAGTTTTCAAAGTTAATAACCGCAAAGGACAGTTATGAAGAGGCTCAAAGGGAGCGCACATTAAGTATGTGAGAACCAGGTTCAAGTCCCACTGAGGCATGACAAAAGGAACAGGAGGGAAAAGGTGAGTAATGCCTTTGAGAAATCTGTTAACAACAGGGGACTTGAAAAGAGAGGGCTGATCAGGCAGCCTAAGAAAGGCTGAAAGAGCAGAAAGGTAGCCCTTGATAGTGCCCAGAGCAGAGCCCTGCTGGGCCAAAGAGAGAAGGAACAAGAGGACGTCAGAAAATGGGCAGCAAGAGGATCTACAGCTTTTGCTGCACACCATGCCACAAATTTGTTCCACCGACAGGCGTATACTGTTTTAGTGGAGGGACGCCTGGCTGCCAGAATCACATTACAGACTTCAGGAGGCAAGTCAAATGGAATCAGCTGTCGCCGCTCACTCCACGCAAGGAGGTGAAGGCTGGACCGGTTCGGGTGGAGGACCGTCCCCTGTTGCTGCGACAGAAGATCCTACCGAAGAGGCAGCCAGATCGGGAGATCCACGCTCATACTGAGTAGCTCGGGATACCAGACTCTTCAAGCCCAGTCCGGCGCCACAAGAATGACTTGGGCCCGGTCGCGTCTGATCTTCTTCAGCACTCTGGGTAGAAGTGGTATAGGCGGAAAGGCGTACAATAGACCGGAACTCCACTTGCGTCGAAAAGCGTCGCTGAGCGAGTGCCGCCTTGGAAACTCCAACGCGCTGAATTGCTGACATTGCGCGTTCTCTTCAGTGACGAATAGATCTAACCAAGGCTCACCCCACTATTGAAAGAGACCTTGTGCCACCTCTGAGTGAAGACGCCATTCGTGATCCAACATGCACCTGCGGCTGAGTTCGTCCGCCCTGGCGTTTAGGGTACCTGCCAGGTGTTGAACTGCCAAGGAAATGCCTTGACGTTCCAGCCACGTCCAGAGACGTAGATCCTCCTGACAAAGGGTGCACGACCCCACCCCGCCCTGCTTGTTGCAGTACCACATGGCGGTGGTGTTGTCCATGAACACCTGCACTACTCTTCGTCGGACAGAGGGAAGGAATGCTTTTAGTGCAAGCCGGATCGCCCGAAGCTCCAGAAAGTTGATGTGGAGACCGGACTCCGCCGGAGACCAGAGGCTTCTGATCTCCGCCTCTCCCATGTGGCCGCCCCATCCCAGCAGCGATGCATCCGTCACTACTGTGAACTCTGGTTGGGGAAGGCAGAGGGATCTGCCGTTGACCCAATCCTGGTTCGTTAGCCACCACTGCAATTGACATGCAGTGGCCTCCGAGATCTGGACGCAATCGGACAGATTCCCCTGATGCTGCGCCCACTGGAAATTCAGGTCCCACTGCAGAGCCCGCATATGCCACCTGGCATGATCTACCAGCAGGATGCAGGAGGCCATGAGGCCCAGCAGCCTCAGGGTCATCCTAACCGAAACCCGGGATAGAGGCTGGAAGATCGGAATCATAGCCCGAATATCCCGGACTCGCTGTTCGGGAGGATAAACCCGAAACTGCGTCGTGTCCAGAACCGCTCAGATGAAGAGGAGCTTCTGAGAGGGAGTCAGGTGCGACTTCGGCACGTTGATAGAGAACCCCAGCAAATGCAGGAGGTCCGCCGTAGTCTGGAGGTGGGAGACTACAGCCTGGGGCGAGCCCGCCTTCAACAGCCAATCGTCGAGATAGGGGAAGACTGAAACCCCTGATCTGCGCAGATGAGCTGTGACCACCGTCATCACTTTCGTGAACATCCGAGGGGCGCTGGTAAGGCCAAAGGGGAGCACGGTAAACTGAAAGTGCTCGTGGCCTCCCGTGAACCGCAGCTAACGCCGGTGGGCCGGCAGGACAGGGCTGTGAAGATAAGCATCCTGCAAGTCCAACGCTACCATCCAGTCTCCAGGGTCGAGGGCAGACAGGACCTGAGCTAGTGTCAACATTTTGAACCTCTCCTTCCGGAAGAAGCGGTTGACGTTCCTGAGATCCAAGATAGGACGCAGGCCCTTGTCCTTCTTGTGCACCAGAAAGTAGTGGGAATAGCAACCAGGACCTACTTCTGGGGCAGGAACTCGCTCGATGGCCCCCTTGGCCAAGAGTGCCAAAACTTCCTGTTGGAGAAGGGCCAGATGATCCTCCGACAAGTGATGGTGCTGAGATGGCATGGATGGAGGGGTAGTCTCGAAGGGGAGGGAGTAGCCCCTTCGGACTATTTGCAAAACCCACCTGTCCGACGTGATGGTGCGCCAGTGGGGGAGGGGATGGCGAATCCTGCCACCCACTGGCGATTGGCGGCCCTGAAAGCTCATACTAGGAGGGTTTGGAGGCTCCTGCAGAGGGGGCTGTGGTGGACTGGCCCGCTCGCTGGCCCCCAGAACCACGGCGGTGGTTGCCACGTCCCAGGCCGCGCAGTGGCTGAACAGCTTGCGCCGGCCTGTGGCTCTGGGCAGAACGTGGCAGGGCACCCCTTCCGTAGCCACGAAAGGGGCGAAAAGCGGACTGCGCAGGGCGGGTGGTGGAGAGGCCCAAGGACTTGGCTGTAGCCCGAGAGTTCTTAAAGCGCTCTAGCGCGTTGTCCGCCTTGTCGCCAAACAGGCGACGGCCATCAGAGGGCATGTCCATAAGAGTGGATTGGACATCCCCGGAAAAACCAGGCGACCTCAGCCAGGCGTAGCGTCGAAGGGCTACCGACGTGGAAATCGTCCTGCCTAGCGAGTCTGCGGTATCCAGTCCACAGCGAATAGTAAACTTTGCTGCGTCGGGAGAGTACGGCCCGGGCCTCCTCCGGACAAAGGGGTAGCACTTGCACCACCGTATCCCACACAGAGTGGGTGTAACGGCCCAACAGACATGCAGTGTTTACCGACCGCAGTCTCGAGCTGGAGGAAGAAAACATCTTCTTCCCAAGATGGTCCAGCTTTTTGGATTCCCTATCAGGTGATGCGTTAGGGAAAGCACCCTTGGAGGTAGAGGCTTGGACCACCAAGCTCTCAGGGGTGGGGTGTTGGTAGAGGAAAGTGGGGGTTGCCTGGGGCCGGGCGGTGGAGTCGGGCAATCATCCTATCCACAGGAGCCACTGTGTTGGTCCTGGACCAGGTGCCCAAAAGGATGTCGGTGAGGGCTTCATTGAACGGCAGCAGGGTCTCCGAAGAGCTCGCTGCCGGTTGAAGCACCTCTGTCAGGAGGTTAGTCCTGACTGCCACCGTAGGTAGCTCGATGTTGAGAGCCTCGGCCGCCCTACGCAACACCACGGCGTAAGACGCTCCCTCCTCTGTAGCCACGGTAGGAGACGACAACATGCCAAGGTCTGGTGAGGTATCCAGACTACTGGCTTCCCCAGATTCCTCTCTCCAGTCCGTTTCATAACCCAACTGATCAGTCAAAGGGTCTCCAGACCCCTCCCAGTCCTCCTCAGCCTCCTCTGGCTGCCAATCTGGTCGAAAAGAGCCAGGGTAGAACAGGGGCACAAAAGTGCCCATCGGCGCCGGATACGGCGTCGGTCAACGCAGGTCCGACTCCGTGTCTACATCGGGGTGGAGGCCGGGGTCGACGCCGGCTGGGGACACAACTGGCGTTGGCTGCTGACGTGGTGCCGGTGGATTCGGCGCTGGGGAAGGTGTAATCAGGTCGACCGGCGCCGATCCGGATCCAGGCCTGGATCCAAGGGGGCCCTGCGGTGCCGGAGCCACCGGCGTCGAAGGCCCAGGGCCCCCAGCCGAGTCTGCGGGGCCCGAAGGCACGCCGGCGGAGTCGGGCTGCCCAAAGATGGCATGCATCGCTTCGTAAAAGGTGCGAAGCTGGGCAGGGGTCGCTCCGGGTATCGGGAAGGGAGGGAATCTCAGAGTCAACCCTTGGGGCTCCGCACACAGAGCCGCGGGAGGGGCACCACCCGCATCCCTCGTCGCGTCGGCCGATGGGGAGAAGTCGAAGAGCGACGGTGCTTCTTTGACTTCTTCTTGTGCTTCGACTTACCTGAGGAGTGCGAAGACTTGGAAGAAGACTGGTGGTGGTGGCTCCGTGACCGGTCCTTCGACCTCCCATGCGACCGGGACCTTGAACGGCGCGGAGCCGACTGCCGGGCCTCAAGAAGCTTTCGGGACCATTCCCGCAAAGACTTCGGATTCATGGTCCGGCAGTCGGAGCACGACTTGGGGTCGTGGTCACTCTCCAGGCAAAACAGGCACACGCGGTGCGGATCCGTTACAGACATCAGCTGGCTGCAGGAACCGTAAGCCTTGAAACCGGGCATTCCTACGTGCACCTGGAGTCGAAGACTCAAAAACGACTTCGGCAAAAAGTCAGTCAAACAGTGACTGGAGGTACCGGTCTCTCCGGATCTGCGCTGGCTGGCGCGGAAAAAGAAAGAACTGACGTCAGCGCGCGAGGGCGGCGTCTAAGTAGCTACCGCGATGTCATTCCGGCGACCACGACGCCAACAACGAACGCGGAGTCGACCGACGCCACCTTTCGACGCGCAGGGGTACTGCTGACGAAAAAATTCTCCGGATCCAGACTGACGCATGGGGGTAATTCTAAGGTAAGGAATCTATAACTAATTGTCTCTTTCAGATGCTAAATTTAGGAGGCGTTTTAGGGGAGTAGCAGGTAGGGCCAATGGGCACCTTACCTGGGGTAACTACAACTCCTGTTGTGCCACTGTCCTATGGGACGGGGTATAGACCTAGCCCTGACTGGAGGGGTCCCCCCATCTTCAAGATGGTGGGGACTCGAGTTTGAGCTTCACCTCGCTTCCCCCCACCTTAGGGTGGGGTTGGCAGAGCTGGGCACACCTCCTATCTTCTTGAATTTTCAGCCAGTTTTCCTGCCCAATGTGGGGGTGCAAACCAGGGACTGCCATCTGCTGCTAGCAGCAGAGGCTGGGGTCGCATTACAAAGGCGACAGGACTTCGAAGCTTCCCTCTTCGAGCACTGGCCCATCGTGGGGGAGGAGGCATGACCCCTCTGCCCAGGATGTGCATTGTTTTTAGTCCCAGAGAGCAGGGGCACTCTCTACCCAGGGGTCCAGAAACATGTCTGGTGGTGGTTGGCTGCCTACAGCCGGTCAGAGACCACACCAGGGTTAGTAGGGATTCAGGGGGCACCTCGGAGGTGTCCTCTGAGTACATGGTACAATAAATCCCAAACTGGCATCAGTGAGAATTTATTGAAAGGAGTAGTTTGGTACCAAACACTCCTATATTCAGTAATGCCATCATTGTTCTGTGGAACTCGAGTTGTCGAGTGTCAATCCCTTGTACTCTCTATGGCTTCACTGGCACTTAAAATATTGGGAAATGGTGCCCAATATTGTAGGGGCACATATGCCCTCACTTGGAGTATAGTGCACCCTGCCTTAGGGCTGTGAGGCCTGCTAGAGTGGTGACTTACCTATACTTTCAGGCAGTGCTAGCTGGCCTGGCACCCAGGCAGGGTGCCCTGTTGACTGTCGTTTTCTCCCTCACAGGGTTGTGCAGGCAGCAAGGGCAGTGGCATTGTCCCAGTGAGGAGGGTCCCAAGGGACCTTCTTCAACTTCCAGGCCATAGGTACCCAGGGTACCCCCCTTCACTAGGGACTTACAGGAGACAGAAGTACCAATTTGGGGTTTGTTTTAGGGAAGGAGCATCGGCACAGGGGACCTGGATGGCAGTGACCCTGTGCACTACATTTGAAACCACCTCAAAACCAGACACAAAGTGGGGGGCTAACCATGCAAAAGAGGTACTTTCTCACATGACCCCCTTCCCCAAATGAAAGAGGATGAAACGAACCTTCCTCTGGAAAGTCTTCATCTTCTTAGTGGAAAAACCTGGAAAGGCAATCTACATTGGCATGGGCAGCCCTAGGGCTGTGTTCCGCTGTGTTCCACTGTGAAATCCATTCCCTGTGGGGACATGAACCACCTTAGCAGTTTGGGGGTCTCACCTTTCATCTGTTGTAACCACCTGAGAGGACTGTGGTCTGTCTGAACTACGAAGTGAGTGCCAAACAGGTATGGCCTCAACTTCTTCAGGGCCCAGACCACAGCAAAGGCCTCCCTCTCAATGGCACTCCAACGCTGTTCTCTAGGGAGTAGTCTTCTGCTTATAAAAGTAACAGGTTGGTCATGTCCCTCATCATTTGTTTGGGCTAGGACTGCACCTATCCCATGGTCAGAGACATCTGTCTGCACAATGAACTGCTTGGTATAGTCTGGAGCTTTCAGGACTGGGGCAGAGCACATGGCATCCTTCAAAGTGTTGAAAGCCTTTTGAAAGCCCACTGTCCAGTTTACTTTCTTTGGCATCCTTTTCGAGGTAAGTTCTGTGAGGGGAGTCACTATGGACCCATAGTCGTTTACAAACCTCCTATAGTACCCAGTCAAGCCAAGGAATGCCCTGACTTGCGTCTGGGTTTTTGGAGCTTCCCAGTCCACAATTGTCTGGATCTTGGGTTGGAGTGGCTGAACCTGGCCTTCACCTACCAGGTGACCCAAGTACACAACCCTTCCCTGCCCTATCTGGCACTTGCTTGCCTTGATAATGAGGCCTGCACTTCTGAGAGCCTCAAGAAGCTTGCCAAGGTGATTAGATGATCCTGCCAGGTGGAGCTGTGGACAGCAATATCATCAAGATAAGCTGCACTAAAAGATTCCAGCCCAGCAAGGACTTTGTTCACCAACCGTTGGAAGGTGGAAGGGGCATTCCTTAGTCCAAAGGGCATCACAGTAAACTGAAGTGCCCATTTGGGGTGGAGAACACTGATTTTTCTTTTGCTCCAGGAGTCAGACCTGCCATCACCCAGATGTGAGATCAAAGGTACTGAGATATTTGGCTGCCCCTAACCTGTCAATTAGTTCATCTGCTCAAGGAATTGGGTGAGCATCAGTTTTTGTCACAGCATTGAGGCACCTACAGTCCACAAAAAAACCTCATTTCTTTCTTTTCACCCTTGGAGTGAGGTTTGGGGACAAAGACAACTGGGCTGGCCCAGGAGCTCTCTGAGGGCTCAATGAGACCCAATTCCAGCATCTTGCTGACTTTAGCTTGGATGCTCTCTCTGACAAATATCAGACTGCCTGTAAATTTTATTTTTGACAGGTAGGCTGTCACCAGTGTTCATATCATGGGTACACCAGCTAGTCTGACCAGGGGTCCGAGAGAAGAGCTCAGCATACTGACTAAGGGCTTGCCTGCAGTCAGCTTGCTGTTGAGCAGTGAGGGTGACTTAAAAGACCACTCCATCCACAGACCCATCTTGGGGATTGATGGAAAGAAGATCAAGGAAAGGTTCGCTCTCATTTTCCTGACCCTCATCTGTGACCAGGAGCATGGTCATGTCAGCTCTGTCATAATAGGGCTTCAGGCTGTTGACATGTATTACCCTTTTGGGGTGTTGGCAACTGCCAAGGTCTACCAGATAGGTGACCTCTCCTTTACTTTCAAGGACATGGTAGGGTCCACTCCACTTGTCTTGGAGGGCCCTGGGGACCACAGGCTCCAATACTCATACCTTCTGCCCTCGTTCAAATTCTATCAAGGCAGCCTTTTGGTCATACCACTGCTTTTGCAGTTCTTGGCTGGCCTGAAGGTTTTGGCTTGCTTGCTCCATGTACTCAGCCATCCTGGAGCCAAGGCCAAGCACATAGTCCACTATGTCTCGTTTTGGCTCTTTGAGAGATTTTTCCCAATTTTCTCTTACTAGACTTAGATGATCTCTAACTGGGTGCCCAAACAAACGCTCAAAGGGTGAAAACCCCACTTCCTTCTGTGGCACTTCCCTGTAGGCACAAAGCAGGCATGGAAGTAGGACATCCCATCTCCTGAGTTTTTCAGGGAGCCCACCAATCATACCTTTCAATGTCTGGTTGAATCTCTCCACTAGGCCATTGGTTTGGGGATGATAGGGTGTGGTGAACATGTAGTTCACTCCACACTTATCTCACATGTTTTAGGTATGCAGACATGAAGTTTGTACCTGTCTGATACTACTTCCTGTGGGAAACCAACCCTGGTGAATACACCAAAGAGGGCTTTTGCCCTTAGGGGAAAAGCTTCAGGATACCGGATGGCATGATTCACTACCACCAGAATATATTTGTTCCCTGAGGCTGTTGGGAGGGTCCAGGGGGCCAACAATGTTGACCCTTTCAAATGGTACCTCAACCACTGGAAGTGGAATTAAGGGGGCCTTTCAGTGTCCTCCTGCCTGGCCACTAGCTTGGCAGGTGACACAGGACTGACAAATGTTCTTCACCTTCGGAGACATCCCTGGCCAGTAGAAGTGGTTGACTAACCTACTCCAAGTTTTATCCTGGCCAAGGTGCCCAGCTAAGGGGATATCTTGGGCCAAAGTAAGGAGAAACTCGCAAACTGATACACTACCACTCTCCTGGTTGTACCAGGTTTAGGGGTCTCTGGCCTCAGTGTATAGGTGCCTATCCTCCTAATAGACCCTGTGGGTGCCACTGATATCACCCTTTTCCTGTGCAGCAGCTTGCTGCATCAGGCTTTCAAGAGTGGGACAGGTTTCTTGTCCGTGGCACAGATCCATCCTAGAGGGCCCCTTTGGGCCCAAGAGATATGCGTGGTAAGGCCCAATTTCTTCAGGCTTAGTTCCCTCTGAGAATACCAAGTCCTCTTCCTGAGAAGAGGGGCTCTGACTTGGGTTCTGTGTAGAAGCGGGTCCCCCAGTCTTCTTGCCCTTTCTCTTGGAGGGCTGGTCCATTCTTCCAGGATCCATCACCTTTTTTTCACTCAGAGCTCTGCGCTATGGTTGTAACACAACCCCATCCTGAGAGACCAACCATGCTGGCATGGGTCCTCAGTTTGACTTTGGTCCAAGGAGAAGTCTCCAAGTCATTTCCAAGCAGACAATCTACAGGAACATCGGGGGACACAACCACCTCTTTCTGTCCAACTACTCCCCCCCAGTCCAAAGTGACCATAGCCATGGGATGGACCGTGGCGACATTGTTAGCATTGGTGACTGGATAGGACCTTCCAATCAGGTACTGATCTGAGTGAACTAGCTGCTGGGTCACCATTGTGACACTAGCCCCAGTATCCCTCAAGGCCTCTATCCTGGACCCATTAATCTTGGGAAACTGCCTGTATTTTTTCATGTTATCTGGCCAGGCAGCACAGACTAAGTCTATCTCTTCCTCAAAGACTAATGTTGCCTCAGTGGTGTTACTGACATGGTCAGGCCACACCTGGGGTCCCATCTAGATGTTAGCAACTGTAGGTCCTGCAGGTGGACTAGAGGCATTTTTCTTATTTTTATAGCTAATATCTCCAGTTCGGTGTCCTAGTGCTTTATAGTCATGACACCAAGCCTTGTTGGGATCCCAGTTCTTACCCTGGTACCCACCCTTAAACTGTGTAGAGACGCTGGGCCCACCCTCCTGAGCAGGTTTTTTGGGGCCTGTAGAAGACTCAATTATTTTTAGGGTTACCCTCTTTCCCGTCGAAGGGCGTTTTGGCTTCTTTCTTTTGGTCTCCCCCACCAGTGTTAGTTTTGGTGACTCGTCTTGACGTAGCGATCTGCCTTCTCCAAATCTTGATGGGGAAAGAGGACCTAGGTCTACCAGGATTTGGTGTAGTTTCTCTCGGTGACAATTACTTAAAAGGTGTTCTTTCATAACTAAATTATACAGCCCTTCATAATCATGTACATTGTTACCACTCAACCAACCTCCCAGGGTTTTCACTGAGTAATCTACAATATCTACCCAGGATTGTCCCTGGGTTTTCTTGGCCTCCCTGAACTTGATCTTATATTTTTCAGTGCTGAATCCAAAACCCTCAATCAGGATATCCTTCAAGAGGTCATAGGATGTAGCATCTTTCTCACTGAATGTCTGGAGTCTACCCCTGCACTTTCCTGAGAACATCTCCCACAGGATAGCACTCCACAGCTTCCTGTGGAACTCTCTACTAAGACAGGCTCTTTCAAATGCAATGAACAACTTAGTGATATCATCACCCTCAAAGAATTTAGGGACAATCCCTTTGGGGATGTTGGAGTCAACAAAGTCTACCTCCCTACTTATTATTTTGCTGCCACCAGAGATGGGTCCTAAGCCCATCTCAGCTCTTTCTTCTTCTATGGCTAGGAGTTTAGCTTCTAGAGTTATTCTCCTAGCCAGTTTCTGAAGATCTGCATCTTCAGTTCCTGCTTCATCTGGGACACTACTTTGGTCACTACAACCAGAAGTGCTGCTATCTGAGGGTAGTGACAGAGTCAACATCCTCCCCGTCTACTTCTTCATCTTCTTGTACTTCTTCCCCAGTGTGGGGAGTTTTGTTTGCCAGGGCCTTGTCATTCTCTGCCAGCAACTGCTGGAGATGGGCTTTAATGAGTTTAGGGCCCATGGCAATTTTCCATTCCGCGCACAAATCTTTAAGTTGGGAAACTTTAAGATGTGCATAGGGACCCAGGCTGAGTACCTGGCTGGTCCCTGGAGCATCAGTCAGTGTGTTTAAAGTAAGTGGGGTCTTATTAGAGAATTTAAAAAACTCAAATTACTTCTAAGGCCTAACTACTTTAAAGTCTTTTACGTTCCTAAAACAGTGGGGGACATAACCAAAGACCTAACACAATTTGGAAAAATTCAAAAATTGAAAAATGTTTATTCTAAAGAATTTTTGATTTCCTCAGTGAAAGCAATTATAAATCAAGTGGTACAACAAATGTCAGTCTTGTACTCCACCGCTGCACCACCAATGTAGGAAGCTGGCTCTGTATATGATATTGCCACCAGGTGGTAATAACGTGCACAGAGTCTACGGGTTCCCCAAAAGTGTACAGGGCTCAATGCAAAACCCAAAGTGCTCCATTAGTGGTAGCGTGGGCGAGCAGCCTAAGGCCTAACAGAGAGGAGCGTAGGACATTTATTGCACAACAGGGAACAATAATGTACACCCGATTCAAGAAGGAGATCCAGACCAATTTTATAAAATTATACTTTGTACTTCATTTTAAGACTCAGGTCTTCGCAATCAGGTAAGTACGTTTTTAATTAAAAATACTTTTCACTTTGAAAAATTGACACTTGGAAACTTTTTCACACTGTCCAATGTTATCCTATGGGGGAAACAACATTGCGGTTAAACAGGTAAGATTCGAACTTACAATTTCAGTCTTCGGAGCCAAAAGTCAGCAAGGGCCAGGGGTCAGGTAGGTACCAAAACTGCACCACCAGTAGCACAGGGGCGGCCAGGTGCAGAGGTCAAAATCGGAGCTCGACCAGTCTGGAGCCACACTGCTTTAAGGTAGGTAAATCAGTTTCAGGGACCAAACTTTGGGGGTTAGCACAAGCTTAGCACCAAATATAAACCACCAGCTGCACTGGGGCGACCGGGTGCAGGGTGCAAATTCGACGTCAGGCACCCAATGCTTTTCAATGAGGATTTTCCTGACGGCAAAGAGGCTGCAGGCGTGGCACCGGAGGTTGCAGGAGGAAGACCAATGACAGCAGAGGTAAGTTGGGATATAGGGGGGTCGTAGGGGCACAGTCTGTTCAGCTCACCAAGGCCCAGGGGCTTCGAAGTCAGGGGTGCCTTTCGACATCAGAGTCTTCTTACCAGGGCCGGTCGGGGACAGCCTCTGGATTCACACTGCAAGCGCCGTCGTGGAAAGCAGGAGAGGTCAGCCAACGCTGGACACGAGGTCAGGTTCGCCAGGGAGACTTCCCTGCACAGGTGAGTCACTCGGACTGAGTGAGCTGGGGACGTGGATACGCCTCGATCCGGAGTCTTGGGAGTCAGTTTTTTCTTGACAGGTCCGCTGTCCTCGGGAGATTGGAGTCTGTATTGAAGGCAACAGTCCTCACCGGGGTTTTGCAGGTCATTGTTGTAAAACAGGTTGCAGGGCTGTCGAAGCTGGAGACAGGCCGGTAGGGCTGGGGCCAAGGCAGTTGTTGCGTTCTGGCTTCTGCTGCAGGGTGTCTTCTTAGATCGTCGCAGATCTGAGGGCCAGATTTGGGGGAGCAACCTAAATAATACATTTAGGAGGCGTTTTAGGGAAGTAGCAGGTAAGGCCAATATGCACCTTACATGGGGTGACTACACCCCCTGTTGTGCCACCCTCCTATGGGAGGGGGCATAGACCTAGCCCTGATTGGAGGGGTCCCCCCCCATCTTCAAGATGGCGGGGACTGAAGTTTGTGTTTTACTTCGCTTCCCCACAAATTAGGGGTGGGGTTGGCAGACGTGGGCACACCTATCTTTTTTCATTTTCACGCCGGTCTTCACACCCATAGTGGGGGTGTGAACCAGGGGCTGCCATCTGCTGCTAGCAGCAGAGGCTGGGGATTGCATTACAAAGGCATCAGGCCTTTGAAGCTTCCCTCTTCGAGCACTGGCCCATCCTGGGGAAGGAGACATGATACCTCTGCCAAGGATGTGCATTGGTTCTGGTCCCAGAGAGCAGGCGCTCTCTACTCAGGGTTCCAGAAACATGTCTGGTGCCTGCTGGCTGCCTACAGCTGGTAAGAGTCCACCCCAGGGTTGGTAGCGATTCTGGGGGCACCTCTGTGGTGCCCTCTGAGTACATGGTAAAATAAATCCCACATTGGCATCAGTGTGAATTTATTGAAAGGAGTAGTTTGGTACCAAACACTACTATATTCAGTAAAGCCGTCATGGTGCTGTGGAACTAGAGTTGTCGAGTGCCCACCCCATGTGCTCTCTATGGCTTCACTGGCACTTACAATATTGGGAAATGGAGCCCAATATTGTAGGGGCACATCTGCTCGGGCAAATATGCCCTCACGGAGTATAGTGCACCCTTCCTTAGGGCTGTGAGGCCTGCTAGAGGGGTGACTTACCTATACTTTCAGGCAGTGTTGGCTGGCATGGCACCCAGGCAGGGTGCTATGTCGACTGTCGTTTTCTTCCTCACAGGGGTATGCAGGCTGCAACGGCAGTGGCATTGTTCCAGTGAGGGGAACCCTCTTCAGCTTCCAGGCCCTAGGTACCCAGGGTACCCTTTACTATGGACTTACAGGGGGCAGAAGTATCAATTTGGGGTTTGTTTTAAGGAAGGAGCACCGGGGACCTGGATGGCAATGACCCTGTGCACTACCATCTGAAACCACATTAAAACCAGGCAAAAAGTAGGGTGCTAACCATGCAAAAGAGGCACTTTCTCACAAATGCACTTTGGGAATCATTTTAAAGATTACTTGAAAACTGTTCCCAGCTACTACAGTTTCACAGTTTATCAATTTTCTTGGACAGAAAGGTTACGATCAGTGGAACACACAGAACATGACCACCTCATTTTCTATCAATTCAAGGGCAGTACCAACCTCCTGGCCACTTAAAACCCTTGGCTACTGCAATTAAAAGTAGCACACATCTCTGCTGCGCACTGTTAAATTTGTACCTTGCAAATTCCCATGGGAGCTGCTCTGGTGCAGAAGATGTGCCTGAAGACTCAGCTGGTAGTCGATGGCTGACTCGGCAGTTGTGGCACAACAGCATTCTACAGAGATAAGCAGAGAAAAGTTCAAAGGTGCTCACCATAGTAACTTCTGTGTTCATCGCCACTCAGCCCCTTCACTCGTACAGTAACTGCCAGCCAGATACGCAACCTCAGCCACTTGGTCATTTTATGCAAATACAAGAAAGTCATTGCTCTACCTTTTACCCCTGGTTTAATTAACCCTTCAACTGATCTGGTCATTGGCCATTATCAGAACTGGGGCTTTCTTTGCATTTTAATGGAGTCAGGCAACAATCAGAGATGTTATTTCTTACTACTAGGGTCACAATACTGGCATGTATATGCTTTTTTAATAGCACAAACCTAGCCCAAAATGTAGAAGTGAAGCGCTGTGCATGACCAAAGACCAGAATAAACTCGAGTAATAGAGGAAGCTGGGTTATGGATGGTTAATGGACTGTGACGTAGGGTTCTTTAACAAGGCGAGTCTTCAACTCTTTCATAAAACGAAGCAGCTTTGGGGCGGTCCTGATGGGCACGGGGATGTTTTTCGAGCTCCTGGGGGCATAGATGGAAAATGCCTGCGGTCTTGTTTTTTGTCTTTTTTACACTTCTTAGTCAGCAGTCAGATGGGGCCCTGGTGTTTCGAGAACCACCAGATGGTGAGGTTGTCTGCAATATAATAGGGGGTGCTGCTCGTGATGGCTCTGTAAATAATGCAGGTGGTTATGAAAATAGAGCTGGCCAGCAAAGGGAGCCAATGGAGTTCCATCAGGATGTCGGTGATGTGAACATATTTGTTCAGGCCCCAGATGAGACATGCTGCAGTGCACTCGAAATACCGGGCCAAATACTCCTCATAAGCCCTTGGCTCTCAGGGTAACAGGGACAAACCTTCGAACAACATACTGTCTCAGGAGTTCAATACTTCTCCTCCTCTGATGGCCATAGTCGGTCAAACAGGGAGGCTGAACCCT
The DNA here is from genome assembly GCA_963921515.1 of Calotriton arnoldi. Taxonomy (NCBI): domain Eukaryota; kingdom Metazoa; phylum Chordata; class Amphibia; order Caudata; family Salamandridae; genus Calotriton; species Calotriton arnoldi. The sequence continues at coordinate 1,168,516 of CAWUFW010005081.1, read as the reverse complement.
TGGAATGTGGGATGCCTTTCTAACAAAGGGCAGCATTCTTCCTGCTCTGGTGTCCTACTTTCGGAGGCTCACTGCCCTGCTGTCCTTCTTGAGACCAGATTAGGCTGGGTAAACTGGATGTGTAAAGGAACTGTCTACACAGCTATTTCAGAGGGCGATGTGGCTCACAGGAAGAAAAGGGGGAAGAGTTTGTTTTGCTCTGGTAGGGAAAACCCAAATACGTCAAAGGGGATGATCTGGCCATCTCATCTACTCCACAGGTACAGCTAATTTCAGGGATGGGTTATCCATGGGAGAAGTGTGCATTGGCATGTTCGAAAGGGCAACACCAGCTTGGCTTTGTTTTCTTGTGCAACACATGTGAAGTCCACGGAACATCAGTACCCACCAGCCCATTCACACAGTAAACATCCCTTTGGAAACACATTCAACACAGGCACCATTCACACATCCTGACATGGTGAAGGCAAAGGACACCAGTTAGGTGAGGGCCAAATTATGCGGCAGGGTTGCATAAATTACGCGGCAAGAGGAAAATTGTGTGGCATAATGTGCCATCTTTTGTAATACTATTACTTCATTATTTGTCGTTTTGAAACTTGGTAACGCTGTCTGGGCATTGGTTGCATCTCATTAGTACCAGTTTAACACCCAAATATAGCAATAAGCAATAGAAAGGTGACCAGTCCAGTTGTGCAAACAGCCTTCCACTGTGTGGCAACACGTGTCGCTACATTTTTAGCTACTTTTGAATTTTTTTTGTTAAAATCAGCAGATTATGTGACAGATGATGGATTGTGTGGAAAATCTAGAATTAAGCGAAAATCGCTGCGGCCGCACTATCGCATAATTCCAGTGGCCCTGGTTATGGGTGACTGTAGAGACTTTTACCCGAGGAATGCCGGTAGTGGACTCCACTCCCCATCAGGGTAAAAAAAAGGCATCTATCAATGACCACCACAGTCAATCAATCAACTTTATTCGGTTGAAGAAGCAACCATAAAAGTAAACAGATACATAAGAGGATAAAAACCAATCCACCCCCCCCCCAATATCAAACAGACATAAAATAATAGACAGATAAATGCATACAATAATCCAGTTGTTAAAAAAGGGGATAATTAAGTAGTCAATAAAACATTTAGTCAAAGTGCATTGTGCCCTAGAGTGCGCTGCTGCGCGAGCGAAGAAACAAGCTTACACAATGACATCTCATCATCTGAAAATTGTTTTAAGTAGCGGTAAGCCTGAATGCAGTGCCGAAGATTTCTAGATTTTATAATAGGGACTAGGAACGTTTTAGTGTAAAATGTATTATCGTCACAAAAAGAGGAAAAGTAACATGGAATGCCTGGACACATTGTTAGAAGGCACACTCTGGAGTCAAGTGGAGAACAGAGGGAGTATTTCATTGTAACGGCTCTAAAGCACAAAGAGGGAGCTCCTAGCCCCCACAAGTCTTCCACAGGTAACTGGTGGGGAGAACCTCGCGACAGGTGGTTTCTGGGCTTCCGCACATAACTTTTCTGCTTGTAACTGCTTTCGCAACATGGGTTGTACTTGCTGTCTGCCCAGGACCGCATGTTGTACCATATCAGAAAAAAATATTGGTTAAACCGATCCCTTCCAGAGATCTTTTAATAGACGCCACCACCCATGGCATGGAAAGGCACCGGTCGCACGCCAAGCAATCAGTAATTACATTCCTTGTGAGTGAGGTTTCTTCCTGTCTCCAGACAGATAGTCACAGAAGAGGAGGGCGGGAGCGGATGCCCAGTCAAGTCAAGCCCAGCTCCTTGTGACATCTACAGTGGGGAGTTGATACAGAGACCATCAAAATTCTACTGGAAAAAAGATTTTCTTCCCTCTTGAGAGCCACAGGGTCACCAACTCACCAAATGTCCACCCGATAATTGCTTTCAGTACACATTGGGCGGAATATATTTGTAGCAAGGGTGAAAGCGACCTGCCGCCCGGCGGAGATGGTGGGCTGAGGAGTGAGCCGACTGCTCTGGATAACTTAGCCCTACACTGTGATACATGGGGAGTCCAGGAGCCAGCTGAACTAAAAGTGGCACCCAGATAAGAGAAAGTGCTCGATAGGGAACTTGGACCAACTGTAACGGGTGAAAATCGTGTGCGCTTTGGATCGCTCGTCAATATAAAGGATTTGGCAAAATTAGTTGACAGATCGAGGTTCGTCATAAATTGCACGAAAGTGTGCACTAATAAACACAGGCTTTGGGTGTGCGGGCAGTTAACACAGTGTCGTCCGCATAGAGTAACGCAGGAAGGAGGGCACCGTTTATCGTGGGAACATCAGGGGTGCAGATAGTAAGTTGGGAGCTAAGTTTATTTATATACAGAATAAATAACAGAGGAGCAAGCATGCACCTTTGGCGCACCCCCATTCCAGTGCTTAATTTGTCACTTCACCATTTTTGCCAAACCTTACCCGGGCTTTCCACCCGTGTGCAGGGATACTAATGTGTGCACAAGTGTTGGCTCCATTGCAACCTCAAGGAGGAGTTGCCACAGCTTTGACTGGTTGGCACAGTCGAAAGCTCTCGACAAGTCCATAAATACAAAATGTAGTGTAGATTGTTCTACCGTTCCAATGCCATTTCGAAAGCCAAATTGGCCAGCATTTAGCATGTTATTGCATTGTATTGCAATTGCATTTATATTGCGCTTACTACCCCATACGAGGCGTCGAAGCGCTTTTTCGGCGAGTACCAGGCTACTCCGGAACCCATTAAGGATTAGTGGTGAATTAGTATAGTGAAATATGAAAGTAATTTGACTGGTGGATATTTGTCAGTTATTTCGATTGACTAGGGGAGGGATAGAAGAGGGAAAAAGGATTGCTTTTATATAGCGCTTGTTACCCCTGATGGGGTGTTGAAGCGCTTTTTCGGCGAGTAGCACGCTACTCCGGAACCCATAAAGGATTAGTGTTGAAAATTAGTATAGTAAAATATTAAAGTAATTTGAGTGGTGGATGTTATTTAATTATTTGGATAGAGAAGGGTAGCGGAGGGATAGAAGAGGGAAAAAGGTTTGCATTTATTTAGTGCTTGCTACCCCTGATGATGTGTTGAAGCGCTTTTTCTGCGAGTAGCACGCTACTCTGGAACCCATAAAGGATTAGTGGTGAATTTGTATAGTGAATAATGAAATTTGAGAAGTGAACATGTTAGTCTGTTATTTTGATTGAAAAGGATAGTGTGGGGGGGGATAGAAGAGTGAAGGATTTAGACTTTTTTTTGTTTTGGAGGTCATAGCAGTAGGAGGAGGCTTGGGATGAGTAAAAAGGGATGAGGAGGAGAAGAGTCAGAGGGAAGAGTTTAAAAAGGCTTGTTTTGGGGGATCGGTATAATAAGAGGTGTCAGATGATGCAAGGAGGGGTAGAGTAGGGGAGAGTCTAGAAAGAGTTATTTTGGGGATCATCGTAGTGGTATGGGGTTTGGGATGAGTGGATGTAGAGGATATATTGATAGAGGTACAGGGTGAGAAATAGTGTAGTCCATTGGAAAGAGTAGTTGAAAGAAGTTTTAGATGAGTCAGAGAGTTGGGCTAGAAGATATATTGAGGGAAATATAGGCTGAGAAATAGGGTAGTGCATTGGAAATGCTGAATTAGGAGAAAGTAATACATATATAGATCCAAAAGTACATGGAAAGTATATAGATGCATAAAGGAGGTAAGTATATGTAGATTAAAGATATTGATAGAGGTATAGGATGAGGAATAGGGTAGTGCATTGAATATTTTGCTTTTTTAGGAGAAAAGTATTAAATATATAGATCCAACTACATGGAAGGTATATAGATGCATAAAGGAAGTAAGTATATGTAGATTAAAGATGCATTATATAAACTCCGGCTTTCAAGTGTTGTACTTTAAATTGCAACCAAACAACTGTGCTCCACAAGGCAAGTACTACACATGCCAACAAGAGAGTACTCCAGCAGCTCCTACTAGCTGTCAACTAGTACCAAATGACCCGACAGACTGAGGAAGTAGCTGAGAGTGGGGCTTTAAAATCGGTAACCTAAGCCAAGACGCTGAAATAAAAAGCGTGCTAACAGCGGCAATGGAACAAGCACCAATAACCGGGAAATAAAGTAATGACTGAATAATTTGGTTACCTCCCCCTATACAAGATGGGAGAGCACTTGAACAGAGAATGGCTAATCAACCATTTGAAACTTTATACCTGATGAACGTGGTCATTCCAATGCGCCCTCTAGATCCAAACCATGACTCAGGTGTGTGTGTATACATACATAAATACATATACAAATACACATATATATACAAATACATACACACATATACATATACATACACATACAAATACATACACATGTATACATACACACATACAAATACATACACATACATACATATATACAAATACATACACACATATATACAAATACATACACACATATATACATATATACAAATACATACACATATATACAAATACATACACACATATATACATATATACAAATACATACACACATATATACATATATACAAATACATACACACATATATACATATATACAAATACATACACACATATACATATATACAAATACATACACACATATATACATATACACATACATACACACATATATACATATATACAAATACATACACACATATATACATATATACAAATACATACACACATATATACATATATACAAATACATACACACATATACATATATACAAATACATACACACATATATACAAATACATACACACATATATACATATATACAAATACATACACACATATATACAAATACATACACACATATATACATATACACAAATACATACACACACAAATACATACACATATACATACACACATATATACATTCACATATATACAAATACATATACATACACATATATACAAATACATATACATACAAATACATACATATACATACATATACATACACATATATACATATACATATATACATATACATACACACATACACAAATACATACACACACAAATACATACATATACATACACAAATACATACATATATATACAAATACATACATATATATACAAATACATACATATACACACAAATATATACATACACACAAATATATACATACACACATATATACATACACATATATACATACACACATATACATACACACATATATACATACACATATATACATACACACATATATACATACACACATATATACATACACACATATATACATACACACATATATACATACACACAAATATACATACACACAAATATACATACACACATATATACATACACACATATATACATACACACATATATACATACACACAAATATATACATACACACAAATATATACATATACATACATACATACACACAAATATATACATATACATACATACACACACATATATATACAAATACATACATATACACACACACATACACACACATACAAATACATACATATACACACACATACAAATACATACATATACACACACATACAAATACATACATATACACACACATACAAATACATACATATACACACATACAAATACATACATATACACACATACAAATACATACATATACACACATACAAATACACACACACATACAAATACACACACACATACAAATACATACATATACACACACATACAAATACATACATATACACACATACAAATACATACATATACACATACAAATACATACATATACACACATACAAATACATACATACACACACACAAATACATACATATACACACACAAATACATACATATATACACACACATACAAATATACATACAAATACACTCACATATATACAAATACATACATAAATACACACATATATACAAATACATACATATAAATACACACACATATATACAAATGCACAAGTTACTAACTTGTGTAACGATATATCTGTAAGAGACAGTAGTTAGTGACAGATTCCTTACCTTAGAATATCCCCAGGCGTCAGGCTGGATCCGGAAAGTTTTCTGCGTAGCAGTACCCTTGCGCGTCGGTAGGCGGCGTCGTGCGGCTCCGCGTCCGTCGTCGGCGTCGTGATCGCCGGGATGACGTCGCGGGCAGTACTTAGACGCCGCCCCTGCATGCTGACGTCAGTTCTGTACACGACTTTCCGCGCCAGGAACGCAGAGCCATGCAAGAAGCTGACATAGGTGTCTGAAAAATACTAGGGCCCTGAAAGGGATGTCCTTAACCCTAGAAATCAGTTCGCAGAACGGGGAGGATGGGTGGGGCGGTAGGAATCTGTCACTAACTACTGTCTCTTACAGATATATCGTTACACAAGTTAGTAACTTGTGCATCTGAAAGAGACACGTTAGTGACAGATTCCTTACCTTAGAATAGATACCCCAGCAATACCAACCCCGGTGGTGGGTCTGCGAACAAAGATCAGACAAGGAAGTCCTGGAGGACAGAACGGCCAAAGAAGCCGTCCCTCCGGACCCGACTGTCAAGGCAGTAATGTTTTGTAAACGTGTGCAGCGAGGCCCACGTAGCTGCCTGACAGATAACCGGCAGCGGAACACCGCGGCCCAAGGCCGTGGTAGCAGCCGTTGCCCTGGTGGAATGGGCACGCAGCCCAACAGGAGGCTCCTTCTTAGCCAAAGAATAGCAGGTCTTGATGCACAAGGTAACCCAGCGGGAGATGGTTCGTTTGTGCACCGCCCGACCTTTTTGGCGCCCACGTAGCCAACAAAGAGCTGGTCATCCACCCGGAAGTGTTTTGTGCGGTCGATATAGAAGGAGAGCGCACGTTTTGGGTCCAGACGGTGGAGCCTCTCTTCCTCTCTGGAAGGATGCGGAGGCGGAAAGAAGGTAGGCAAAGTGATGGTCTGCCCAATGTGGAAGGCAGTAACCACCTTTGGCAAGAAGGACGGACGCGTCCGAAGAACAACCTTGTCTGGATGAACAGACAGAAAGGGAGGTTTGCAAGATAGAGCCTGGAGCTCACTCACCCGCCGAGCGGAGGTGATGGCCACCAGAAAGGCTGTCTTCAGAGTAAGAAGACGAAGAGGACAGTTATGTAGAGGCTCAAAGGGAGCGCACATTAAAAAGGTAAGAATCAAGTTCAAGTCCCACTGAGGCATTACAAACGGAACAGGAGGGAAGAGGTGTGTAATGCCTTTTAAGAACCTGTTAACAACAGGGGACTTGAAAAGGGAGGGCTGATCAGGGAGCCTGAGGAAGGCGGAGATAGCACAAAGATAACCCTTGATGGTACCCAGGGCAGAACCCTGTTGGGCCAGAGCAAGAAGGAACAGAAGGACCTCAGAAAGAGGGGCAGAAAGGGGATTCACAGCCTTTGCTGTGCACCATGCCACAAATTTGTTCCACCTGCAGGCGTATACCACCTTAGTGGAGGGACGCCTGGCTGCCAGAATCGCATCACAAACTTCGGGAGGCAAGTCGAAAGGAATCAACTGCCGCCGCTCAATCTCCACGCAAGCAGGTGTAGACTGGACAGGTTCGGGTGGAGGACCGTCCCCTGCTGCTGCGACAGAAGATCCTCCCGAAGAGGCAGACGGATCGGGGGATCTACGCTCATACTGAGTAGCTCGGGATACCAAAGTCTTCGAGCCCAGTCCGGAGCCACAAGGATGACCTGGGCCCGGTCGTGCCGAATCTTCTTCAACACTCTGGGTAGAAGTGGTATAGGCAGAAAGGCGTACAACAGACCGCAACTCCACTCGCGACGAAAAGCGTCGCCGAGCGAGTGCCGCCTTGGAAATTCCAACGCGCAGAACTGATGACATTGCGCGTTCTCTTCGGTGGCGAATAGATCTAACCAAGGCTCTCCCCACTGTAGAAAGAGTCCTTGCGCCACTTCCGAGTGAAGACGCCATTCGTGATCCATCATGCACCTGCGGCTGAGTTCGTCCGCCCTGGCGTTCAGGGAACCTGCCAGGTGTTGAACCATCAGGAACATGTCCTGATGTTCCAGCCAAGTCCAGAGGCGCAGAGCCTCCTGACAGAGGGTCCACGACCCCACCCCGCCCTGTTTGTTGCAGTACCACATGGCGGTGGTGTTGTCTGTGAACACCTGCACTACCTTCCCTTTGACAGAGGAAGGAATGCCTTGAGTGCAAGTCGGATCGCCCGGAGCTCCAGAAGGTTGATATGGAGCCGGGACTCCGCCGGAGACCAGAGGCCTCTGATCTCCGCCTCTCCCATGTGACCGCCCCATCCCAGAAGGGACGCGTCCGTCACAACTGTGTGCTCTGGCTGGGGAAGGGAGAGGGATCTGCCCATGACCCATTGCCGGTTCGAGAGCCACCACTGCAACTGTTTTGCAGTCCCCACCAAGATCTGGACGTGATCGGACAGGTTGCCCTGGTGCTGCGCCCACTGGAACTTCAGGTCCCACTGCAGAGCCCGCATATGCCATCTGGCATGATCGACCAGCAGGATGCAGGAGGCCATGAGGCCCAGCAGCCTCAGGGTCATCCGTGCCGAAACCCAGGATAAAGGCTGAAAGATCGGAATCATAGCCTGAATATCCCGGACTCGCCGTTCGGGAGGATAGGCCCGAAACTGCGTCGTGTCCAGAACTGCTCCGATGAAAAGGAGCTGTGGAGAAGGAACCAGATGCGACTTCGGCACATTGATGGAGAACCCCAGCGAGTGCAGGAGTTCGGCCGTAGTCTGGAGGTGGGAGACGACTGCCTGGGACGAGCCCGCCTTCAGCAGCCATTCGTCGAGGTAGGGGAAGACTGAAACCCCTGCCCGGCGCAGATGAGCTGCGACCACCGCCATCACTTTCGTGAACACCCGAGGGGCACTGGTAAGGCCAAAGGGGAGCACGGTGAACTGAAAGTGCTCGAGGCCTACCGTGAACCGTAGGTAACGCCGGTGGGCCGGCAGGACGGGGATGTGGAAATAAGCGTCCTGCAAGTCCAACGCTACCAGCCAGTCTCCAGGGTCTAGGGCAGTCAAGACCTGAGCTAGGGTGAGCATCTTGAACTTCTCCTTCAGGAGGAAGCGATTGACGTTCCGGAGGTCCAAGATAGGACGCATGTCCTCCTTGTCCTTTTTGGGCACCAGAAAGTAGTGGGAGTAGCAACCACGCCCTACTTCTGGGGTCGGAACATGCTCGATGGCCCTCTTGGCCAAGAGGGCCGTGACTTCCTTCTGTAGAAGCACCAAGTGATCCCCTGACATGCGGTGGAATTGAGGTGGCATGGCTGAGGGGGTGGTCTCGAAGGGGAGGGAGTAGCCCCTTCGGACAATGTCCAAGACCCACCTGTCCGAGGTGATGGGACGCCAGTGGTGAAGGTGATGGCGGACCCTGCCCCCGACTGGCGTGCTGTGCACCTGAAAGGAGGGACTAGGAGGGCTTGGAGGCCGCGGACGGGTTGGAGGTGGTGGCCTGACCCGCACGCTGGTTGCCCGAACCGCCACGGCGGTATCCACGTCCTCGGCCACGCGAAGGCGCTTGCTGCGCGGGCCGTTGGCCGGGCTGTTGACGTGACTGGGCGCCCCTTCCGTGGCCACGAAAGGGGCGAAAAGCAGACGTGAGCGGAGGGCGCACAACAGCAAGGCCCAGGGACTTAGCAGTAGCCCGTGAGTCCTTGAAACGCTCCAGCGCATGGTCTGCCTTCGAACCAAAAAGACCGACTCCATCAAAGGGCATGTCCATGAGTGTATTCTGGACATCCCCTGAAAAACCAGAGGTTCTCAGCCAGGCGTGGTGACGCAGCGCCACCGTCGTTGCAAGCGATCTGCCCAGCGAGTCGGCGGTATCAAGGCCACAGCGGATGGTGTATTTAGCCGCATCACGCCCTTCCGCAATGGCGCGGGTAAGCAGTGTCTGGACCTCCTCAGAGCACTGCGGCAAAACAGTCGCCACCGAATCCCACAGGGAGTGGGTGTATCGGCCCAAGAGGCAAGCGGTGTTAACGGACCGCAAGCCAGCACTGGAGGAAGAGAAAGCCTTCTTCCCAAAGTGATCCAGGCGCTTGGATTCCCTATCCGGAGGGGCGGTAGGGAAGGCGGTTTGGGAGGCAGAGGCTTGGACAACCAAGCTCTCAGGGGTGGGGTGTTGGGAGAGAAACAGGGGGTCGCCCGGAGCAGGGCGATGGCGTCGGGCCACGTTCCTATCCACAGGAGCCCCTGTGGTGGGTTTGGACCAGGCACCCAAAAGAACGTCAGTGAGTGCATCGTTGAACGGCAGCACAGTCTCCGAAGAGGAGGCCGCCGGCTGAAGCACTTCAGTCAGGAGGTTAGTCCTGACGGCCACTGTAGGCAACTGGAGATTCAAGGCTCCAGCAGCTCTACGCAACACCGTTGCAAAATTAGCCCCCTCCTCCGTAGCCACGGGAGGAGACAGCATGCCAGAGTCAGGAGAGGTGTCCAGACCACTGGCATCCCCAAGTTCCTCAACCCAGTCCGGGTCAACCTCGCACTGTTGTGTGAGAGGGTCCTCAGACCCCTCCCAGCTCTCCTGGTCCTCCTCAGGTTCAAAATATGGAGGAGGAGGGACATTAGGGACCCAAGGTCTCATCGGCGCCGGAACCGGCGTCGGGCGACGCCGGTCAGGCTCCATGTCCGGAGCCGGAGAGAACCGGGGAACGACGCCGTCTGGAGCCCCGGACGGCGTCAGGAACGGCACCGGGGACGTCGGCGGAGGCGTGGTTAGGTCAACCGGCGTCGATGGGGGTTACGGCACCACCGGAGCCGGGATCGAGGCCGGGGCCGAGATGAAGGCCGGTGGGACAGGCGACGCCGGGACCGGAGTCGACGGCGACGACGGAGCAACCCCATCAGGGCCCGCGGGGCCCGAAGGCGCACCGGAGGGACCTTGAGGCCCGAAGAGGCGGGCCATGGCCGACAGGAACTCCTGTATTTGGGCCTGAGTCGCCCCCGAACCCGGGAAGGACGGGTAATGCGGGGGTAACTCGACAGGCACGTCCGGGGCCGCGGGGACGGTGCCGACAGGGACCTCAGCCGAGTCGCGAGACCGGCGAGGCGAAGTCTTAGAGCGATGATGCCGCTTAGACTTCTTGTGCTTCGACTTACCGGAGGAGCGCGAAGACTTGGATTTCGACGAACGGCGGGGACTCCGCGTCCGGCCCCTCGACCTCTCCCGGGACCGGGGCTTGGTGCGGCGCGGAGCCGACTGCCGGACTTCGAGGAGCTTTCGAGACCGCTCTCGCAAAGCCTTCGGATTAAGTTTCCGGCAGTCAGGGCACGACTTCGTGTCGTGGTCTCGGCCGAGACAGAAGAGACACTCGAGGTGCGGGTCCGTGATCGACATCATGCGACCACATTCCTCGCAGGGCTTAAAGCCGGGCATCCCTACGACACCTTAGGAGTCGTGAAGACTCGTTGAAGAAACAGTGAAAAAATTCACAAAAAAGATAGTCAAAAAGTGACTAGGGCACTGCTCTTCCCGGATCTGCGCTTACTGGCGTGGAAAAAGAAGAACTGACGTCAGCGCGCAGGGGCGGCGCCTAAGTACTGCCCGCGACGTCATCCCGGCGATCACGACGCCGACGACGGACGCGGAGCCGCACGACGCCGCCTACCGACGCGCAAGGGTACTGCTACGCAGAAAACTTTCCGGATCCAGCCTGACGCCTGGGGATATTCTAAGGTAAGGAATCTGTCACTAACGTGTCTCTTTCAGATACATACATATAAATACACACACATATATACAAATACATACATATAAATACACACACATATATACAAATACATACATATAAATACACACACATATATATATATATATACACACACACACACACACACACACACACACACACACACACACAGGGACGATCCCTTCAAACTCCAAAATGCAGAAGACCCGGAAGACAATCTATAACCAATGAGAAAGCTGAACACCACTCCCTACAAAGAACTAAACGAATGGATAGCAACTGCAAGAGCAAATGCACCCAACTTTAGGGTAGCCAAGCCAACCCTCCCCAAGTCAGGCACCAGTTCAATAGGTGTGCCCCGAGCAGAAGAAACCTCCATGCAGACTCGGTCCGATCAGAACTACAAGAACGTAGTCCCTTATTTTGACCAATTGCCCAAGGAGGAATTCAATGTGGTCTGAGCACAGAAGCTGTGAGAGACTGACAAATTGCTGCTTCTGAGCATGATTGCTCAAGCAATGTAGGCAGAAGCAGCAGGACATGACAATGGGAGATCTGATAATGCCTCAAAGGATGTTGACCTGTAAATGGTTCAGGTATTCCATGTTATCCAGAGGGTATCTTTATCAAAGATGGTAATCCTACCAATCGGGCATCAGCATATCAACTAGCAGCATTATCTAAAGCCAGAGTGTATTCGTTCAAGACGTGGAAACCATCAAAAGTGACATTTGGAACATAGGCCCGAGCATCTCTGAAGGCAAGATGAGCTCAACGAAGCTTATCTATAGAGGAGCCCAAAAATTTGGCAATAGCGTCAGGTACAGAAAAATCTAGTAAGTCCACAAACCAACATTAACCAGTTCAGCGAAGTGGCATTTCACGTGATCGGCAAATGAGAACCACCACTGAGTGGGAAGACTTACTCCTTACACTCACGCTGGGAGCTGGATCTGAAGAAGCAACAATGATCACTGTAGTCCAGATGCTTAAGATACTTCTACTCAACCTCCTACTTATGTCAAAGGCGAACTGGCAAACATGGCCAATCAAAGTGTATCTAGAATCCAGACTACAAGGAAACACTGCATGAATTCAAAGAAGAGTTCCAAAAATGACATCCTGATCTCTTATTGGTGACATTATCCATAACGACAATCATTTTCTAAGTGATCAATTTTTGGAACAGAGCAGAACTCAGGACCTGCTTTTAAGGGCATGTTAAATAAAGTGCTGTCGTCACCAGGTCAAGGGGAACAGGAAAGAAACCAGAAAGCCTGTGATGGGAAAACTGGTGCATGTGGCCAGCCCTGCATGCCCTTCCCAGACAAGAATGAAAATACGCATCTCGGTATCAGAGGAAAGAATGTGGAAGGTTGTTACAAGGGTAGGCATTTTAATTAACTGCACAATTTAATGGGTATGTAGCCCAACAGCAGAGCCATATACAAAGTGATTCAGTTAATGAGAATGTATTCTGCCTCAGATTTGCATTGAATTCATAAAAATAAAAAAAAAACACCCTTGAGAATTATTCTCAAAGACCCAGTTAATCTTGAATGGAAGAGTTGACACTAGAAGCGAGGTGGGAAAAACACAGCCACAACAGTCATTGTGTAGAATCCAAGGATACCAAGCGTTTAGTTTAACATAACAAAAGGGATCCTATTACAAGTGGGCGGATTCGTCTTCTTCAAAAGATAGTGGGGTAATCTTTGATACAATCAGTATGTGGCAGCTCACTAAAACATAGGACTATGTGCTTCATGCAAACAAGTCTTGCCTCCGCCAGAACAGAAGTGCATCTTTGGGGCAGGTCATGGAGTTATTACGCTTCTGTAATGACACAAGCAAGCTACAAATTATGTAATGTAAAATTAAGGAATACCCATTCAGAATCATTAACTTTCCATCCATCACTTTGCTATCAAGAACCTGGGTGTCTGTACATTCCAGAGACAGCACATTTTTTATAATTTGTCCGCAGTCACCACAAAACCTATGAGGCGTAATCCACAAAATGGCAAACTCTGCCAAGCATCTAGATAAAAGGCATTCTCTGTTGTCCCGGCAAAGCACAAACTAGTTAACCTGTAAGGAAGAAAAGTGTGCTGGCTGCAATTAGGACTTCCCATGTGCTCAGAGTGCAGATATCACACCTTTCAGGCAAGTCAGTAAAGACTACAGCTTTATTTTCAACCATAAGATGTGCCTACTCCAAATTCTACAGTGCGTACGCAAAGTAAGGTTGTATACTAGAACCTCAATAAAACTACAATTTTTTTTTTTTTTTTTTTTTTAAAGTCCATGGACATACCTGGTTGATTCTGCCAGAGCTCTGCTGCCAGAGGTCCTTCATCCACACCAATATCCTATTATACTAAACCCTACCAAATATTTTGGCAGTGATATGAATCAGTGAGATGGGGTGATAGCCTTTGGGTTCAGAATGGTTCCCTTTTTAGGTCTCGCCTAGGCAGCGCACATGCGCTGCTCTATGAGATGACCTTTAGAAATTGGTCAGCTCTTTTCAAGCACTCGTGCTTGTGCTGGCATCCACCCTGCGGGAGCGAGCAGCGGCGCGCGCGCTAATTGAAAACAGACGGCCCGCGCGCCGCTGCTCGCTCCCGCAAGGTGGATGCCAGCACAAGCACGAGTGCTTGAAAACAGCTGTTTGCATTTGCCTGGTTGCCCTCGCTATCCCTTCTTAACTGCTTGTCTTGCCGTCGTTTTGCCATCGCTTTCTCTTCTGAACGTGTTTTATTAAAACTTCTCACGAGCTGTTTGCATTTGCCTGCTCTTATTTTTCTTCCCATTGCTTGTCTTGCACTCGCTTTCCCTTCTTAATGTTTTTTATTTAAACTTTTCACGAGCTGTTTGCATTTGTCTGCTCTTATTTGTTTCCCCATTGCTTGTCTTGCACTCGCTTTCCCTTCTTAATGTTTTTTATTTAAACTTTTCACGAGCTGTTTGCATTTGGCTGCTCTTGTTTTTTTCCCCATTGCTTGTCTTGCACTCTAGTCCCAGCGCTGCCCAGACGCCACGTGTGCGCAGAGCCGCTGGCCCCACTTACTACAGTTCATCCCGGTGCGGTGCCCTGACACTCGCCTCTGCCCGTTGCTCTCGTTTCCTTATTGTATGCCATATACGCCCATGTGCTTCCCAGCTATCCTCACAAGCCCCAGTCATCCGTTAAACATGTATTTAAAACGCCAAGAAGTGAAGCATGGAATTGTGATTTTCCTAATGAATCTGCTACAATCATCTTTGAATGCATTTTCTTGTGCTTTAAGAAAATGCATTCTAAGGTGGCGGTGCCATTTAAAAAAAAATTATTATTCGTTTACCATTCCGAGATGACAAACACCCGGAGGGGCCACGGAGGCAAGGCTGATGCCCTCGGGATATTAATGGCGGCCGTCATCCGTGGAAATAAGGCATCACTTGAGAGGCTTGGCGCCCTCTGTGCCCATCACTAGGGAGCCCCCCTGTGACCCGCGAGACGCAGCAGCTAGAAGTGCCTGCAGGATCACACCAATTTCAAAACTACCCCATCCCCATACACACTCCCTTCTCTCCTCTGCCCCCGTCCTCTCAGCTCCCTGCCGCGCACCTTCATTTTCTGACCCTCTCACCCCACTTCCTCTCTCCTCGGCCTTCTCTTCCCCTCCCCATTCTCCCCCTCCTCCGTACCAATACATTTCCCTTCCTCTCTCCCCCATCTTCCCCTGCTCCTTCCCCTGCCCTCCCCCTCGCACCCCCGCCACCCCTTCTGTTCCCCACACCCCTCTCCTGCCTGCTCGCGCCTAGCAATACGCAGATGTTCTTAGTAATATTTGTAAACTCGCAGCTTCTATGCTGCATGGCTAACCACTTATATGGTCCCAAAGGCGAGACCTATTGGCTATGGCAATGCTTGTTTTAAAAAAGACTGACTGAGAGAAGTGCCCCTCTTAGTCAGCCTGCGCATTTCCTGTCATTCTACCGCACTGCAGTTCTTCCACAATCGCTGAGAATGTATTACAAATCTATGTAACATCAAAGTTTCCTATAAGC
The DNA here is from genome assembly GCA_963921515.1 of Calotriton arnoldi. Taxonomy (NCBI): domain Eukaryota; kingdom Metazoa; phylum Chordata; class Amphibia; order Caudata; family Salamandridae; genus Calotriton; species Calotriton arnoldi. Next base: position 1,152,744 of record CAWUFW010005081.1, on the reverse strand, counting down.
ATTGAACCTAGCTCCTTTCCGGTAGATGTTTTATTTGATTGAGATTTCGCCCAAGAAGCATAGCTGCTTGTCTTTTTGCGTTTGACGACTGGTTCAGGGGAGGAGTTAGGATGGTCAGTCCTCACGGGGGCCGGGCAAACACCGGAGATCATTTCCTCGGTTGTTGCAGCGCGCACGATTGGTATACCACAGGGGGTCATCGACTCCCCAACATCTTCCGTTACGCTGAAGGTGCGCCGATGCCGCTGACTGATCCGCAGCTCCCATATCCTAAAGATAGTCTGCCTTCAGTTAGGGCTATTTCATTAGTTACAACCCCTACTGCTCTAACACAGAGCATTCAGATGCCGCCCGTTGATCCATACTGGAGAGACCGTGAGGGCTACGCTCACCTGGGTGTCCAGGGGTAGACGCCCTCGACAGAGGGAAGGCCCGGCGCAGCCCAGCCTCATCTGGCCACGGACGGGCGCAGACGAGCCCACTCTTGGCGCCTCCTGCACTGTGGGGAACGTGAGACCCCTCCTTGCACTCAGGGGAGGCTGGGGGATGATGTCCCACCCCAGCAGAACCACCAACAGCCAGTGAGGGCAGGAAACAGGCCCTTATGCATCGGTGCTCGTCCCCTGCACAGTCAATTGTGCACAGCCTGAGCAAAGGAGTCACCCACGTGAAATGAGTCAGTGCTGAGCTTTGATGTCTCATGGACTGCTTCTATGACAAGCATGACTGTGGTTCTCACAGAGGACGTGCACAGACGGCAAAAAAAGTACAAGGGTGGTGATGCACAACTTCACAAACATATGCAAATTACTTTCAGGCCAACAATCTGTACGACTGCTTCACGAAACACAAAAGCCATTAATGATTTGTAATTTATGATCTGCTAACGCCACTGCTCGGAATAGTGATCTGCAAGTCACCGGAGAGAACTACAGTATCGCTCAACTACTTCTAAACGCTAACGCCACTGCACGGAATAGTGATCTGCAAGTCACCAGAGAGAACTACATATCGGTCTACTACTTCTAAACGCTAACGCCACTGCTCAGAATAGTGATCTGCAAGTCACCAGAGAGAACTACATATCGGTCTACTAGTTCTAAACGCTAACGCCACTGCTCAGAATAGTGATCTGCAAGTCACCAGAGAGAACAACATATCTGTCTACTACTTCTAAACGCTAACGCCACTGCTCGGAATAGTGATCTGCAAGTCACCAGAGAGAACTACAGTATCACTCGACTACTTCTAAACGCTATCGCCACCGCTCAGAATAGTGACCTGCAAGTCACCAGAGAGAACTACATATCGGTCTACTACTTCTAAACGCTAACGCCACTGCTCAAAATAGTGATCTGCAAGTCACCAGAGAGAACTACATATTGGTCTACTACTTCTAAACGTTAATGCCACTGCTCGGAATAGTGATCTGCAAATCACCGGAGGGAACTACAGTATCACTCGACTACTTCTAAACGCTAGCGCAGCTGCTCAGAATAGTGATCTGCAAATCAACAGAGAGAACTATGCATCAGTCCACTATTTCTAAACATTAACGCCACTGCTCGGAATAGTGATCTGCAAGTCAACAGAGAGAACTACCTATCGGTCTACTACTTCTAAACGCTAACGTCACTACTCCGAATAGTGACCTGCAAGTCACCGGAGGGTATCCCTTGACTACTTCTAAACACTAACGTCACTGCTCGGAATAGTGATCTGCAAGTCACCAGAGAGAACTACAGTATCACTTGACTACTTCTAAACGCTAATGCCACTGCTCGGAATAGTGATCTGCAAATCACCGGAGGGAACTACAGTGTCACTCGACTACTTCTAAACGTTAACGCCACTGCTCGGAATAGTGACCTGCAAGTCATCGGAGAGAACTTCGTATCACTCGACTACTTCTAAACGCTAACGCCACTACTCAGAATAGTCATCTGCAAATCATCTGAGAGTTCTACATATCAGTCCATTACTTTTAAACTTTAATGCCACTGCTCGGAATAGTGATCTGCAAGTCACCAGAGAGAACTACAGTATCACTCGACTACTTCTAAATGTTAACGCTACTGCTCGGAACAGTGATCTGCAAGTTACCAGAGAGAACTACAGCATCACTTGACTACTTCTAACTGCTAACGCCACTGCTCAGAATAGTGATCTGCAAGTCATCAGAGAGAATTACAGTATCACTCGACTACTTCTAAACGCTAACGCCACTGCTCAGAATAATGATCTGCAAGTCACCAGAGAGAACTACATATCGGTCTACTACTTCTAAACGCTAACGCCACTGCTCAGAATAGTGATCTGCAAGTCACCAGAGAGAACTACAGTATCACTCGACTACTTCTAAACGCTAGCGCAGCTGCTCGGAATAATGATCTCCAAATCACAGGAGAGAACTACAGTATCACTCGACTACTTCTAAACGCCAACGCCACTGCTCGGAATAATGATCTGCAAGTCACCAGAGAGAACTACAGTATCACTCGAATATTTCTAAACGCTAACGGAGCTGCTCGGAATAATGATCTGCAAATCACCAGAGGGAACTACAGTATCACTTGACTACTTCTAAACGCTAATGCCACTGCTCGGAATAGTGATCTGCAAATCACCGGGGGAACTACAGTCTCACTCGACTACTTCTAAACGCTATTGCCACTGCTCGGAATAGTGATCTGCAAATCACCGGCGAGAACTACATATCAGTCTACTTACTTCTAAACGCTAACGCAGCTGCTCGGAATAATGATCTGCAAATCACCGGAGGGAACTACAGTATCAGTTGACTACTTCTAAATGCTAATGCCACTGCGCGGAATAGTGATCTGCAAGTCACCAGAGAAAACTACAGTGTCACTCGACTACTTCTAAATGTTACACAAATGTAGACTGCACCACCAGCACCAAAAAATAATTGTCCATCCACTGTAGATATTATACAAATTGTTCTTTTATTCTTCTTGTTCAATAAAACAACAGTCAAACAGCCGACGCGTTTTGTCCAACTGGTGTGGACTTCATCAGGGCTGTAGAACATATAAAACGTATAGTGTATAATACAACATGAATAACCACAAATGGACAATAATACATGACAACACACCATGTGAACACTCAATCAGGCACATATTTGGCTGTAAAAATTCCTATATTAGACGTTTACATTTAAAAAGTCATACATGACAGGACCATATTGACAATTCACAACTGAATAGAGAACAGGGACAAGCGTGACATGTTCAATACATACAAAAGTGAAGTTAAAAACATACAAAATATAATGACATTTAGCAAGAAATGAGCAAGTGGAAGACACAGCAAACAGAGCAAAGTTTCAAAAGAAATTTAGGAGAATAAAGCACCCTCCACGTGTGAAAGAGTCCTAAATCAAGTGAAAAGGTCCACCCAATTATATGCCTATTGACCCAGATATGTCGCTAGAAACTACATACCTTAAAGTATGAATATGAGCTTCTTAGGGTAATAGGTCTTTGTACGGAAATTGTAGAAGGTATGTAAACTGTATCGGTACTGAAAGATAACTGTACCCTCCTGGATCCAGGGACAGTTCGAAAGTGAAGCGGCTCCTGTGCCTACAGTGTAAAGTAATGAAAGGTAAGGACGGAAAACCTTATTCTTTTCCTTGTCCTAAACCCATACCATGAACTTAAAAAATATGTATAAGGCCACGCATGAGTGAAGAGATACTAAGACCCATGGGAGTATAAGTGTGATAGTATAAAATGTTTTAAATAGACAAAGGGGACCCAACAAGACACTGATGAGGCCATACCCATTGGCCCAAAATTTGGTTAACTGTTGTATATTCTACAACAAACAGGCAAACATAGTCCCCTGCCCGCATTGTGATTAAAGTTAGGCTCGTCCAGAATGCTTGGAATGGTCGCGTCATATCTAAAAATGCCGGCAAACTGTCCCCGTGATTGGTTTAAACCCCAGCTGATGTAAGAAACTAGGGGTGAGCGACACTAACAGTGGGCCCAAGCGCGCACAAATATATGCGCTGGGAAGTGCCCGCAAAGTCCTATGGTGCCGGTAGGTTGTCCCCCTGATTATTTCCGACCACCGCTAGTGTATAATGTTAACAATGAACGATAGTAGCAGTGGGTCCGAGGGCGCCCGATCTACGCGCTGGGAAGTGCCCGCTAGGTCAAGGTGCCGGCAAACTGTCCCCCTGGTTAATTCCGACCCCCACTGCTGTGTAATACGGAGGGTGAACAGCAGTAACCGTGGGCCCGAACGCGCACAGATTATATGTGCTGGGAAGTGCCTGCTAGGTCAGCCAAAAACGTCTGTGCCATAAGGGCACCCCAGAGCAATCGACGAGTGCCTCCCAAAATACCCCCCGCAATTGGGTAAACAATAAAGAGATCCCAGGTAACGGCTCACCGTAACGAGCAGCGGCGAAGGACGTCCTTGGTTTCGTCCTCTGGCTCTATTGGTAAAAGCGCGAGGCCGCAGTAGTCCGTTTTTAAGGACACAGTGCGTAACCTCGTGGGACGTGTCCAAGCGTCAGCTAGGGAGTATCTGCAAAGACCGAGTTAAAAAGAACGAGACCACCGTTTACCTCATTAGAGACATGTTGCGTGGTCTAGTGAGAATCATCTATGTATGCGTATCTGGCTTAACTATGATTGCCTGTATATCCTACCAAGTACCGGGGAGTATTATAGTATAAACCTTGAGAATTAAAGTGCCCTCAAACATTCGTATGTATTCGGACAAATAACGAAAAGTATTATTTTGGGGAATACTGCAAGAGGTGAGATGCTAGTATAATGTGTACCTCGGTGGGGATGATGAGGTAGAGTAAGGGGGGTGGCGGCATGTACCCATAAGTGCATGAACCATTCCAATAGTATTCGAGTGGCGGTGGGAGTGTTGAAAGTAAAACCCAATGGGACAGTACCACTCCATTGGTATTATTGTTTTCTTACCGAGAACATGTATGCTTTCAAGTAATGTGACCATAGTATCAAATAATTGAGAGAAAGGCTGTCATATTTTTGTATACCTTCCCGAGTAGTTTTGCATACATTTCTGGATATGGAAACAGTGCATCAATGTGTAAGCAGAATACCTGCTTCATCAGCTAGACAGAAAGCATTCAATACTTCCTAAATTCTATAGTGACTTGAACTGCCATGTGTGTTTTGATGGTGTGCAGAAGTTGGTTGTGCCTATAAAAAGTAACGCAGCTCCTCGTCTGTGTTGTGCCCCATCATGACACACCGTAGGCGACAAATCCAACCTGCTTCGTTGCGTCTAAGGGCCAATTCTCTGTGCCCTCCCCTTGCCCTTAGAGGGACATGGTCAATTGCATGGAACCATATATCTGGTTTGCCTGCATGATGTTCCGCCATGTGAACAGTCATGGGATACCTAGTGTCCTGCGATTTGATTGCCCGCACATGTTCTTGGATCCTGATTTTGAGGGCCCTGACTGTACTCCCTACGTAGATAATGTTGCAACTACAGCCAATGACATACGTTACAAAGAGTGATTTACAGGTGAGGGTATGGCGGATAGTGTAAACGCACAAGTTACTAACTTGTGTAACGATATATCTGTAAGAGACAGTAGTTAGTGATAGATTCCTTACCTTAGAATATCCCCAGGCGTCAGGCTGGATCCGGAAAGTTTTGCGTAGCAGTACCCTTGCGCGTCGGTAGGCGGCGTCGTGCGGCTCCGCGTCCGTCGTCGGCGTCGTGATCGCCGGGATGACGTCGCGGGCAGTACTTAGACGCCGCCCCTGCGCGCTGACGTCAGTTCTGTACACGACTTTCCGCGCCAGGAACGCAGAGCCATGCAAGAAGCTGACACAGGTGTCTGAAAAATACTAGGGCCCTGAAAGGGATGTCCTTAACCCTAGAAATCAGTTCGCAGAACGGGGAGGATGGGTGGGGCGGTAAGGAATCTATCACTAACTACTGTCTCTTACAGATATATCGTTACACAAGTTAGTAACTTGTGCATCTGAAAGAGACACGTTAGTGATAGATTCCTTACCTTAGAATAGATACCCCAGCAATACCAACCCCGGTGGTGGGTCTGCGAACAAAGATCAGACAAGGAAGTCCTGGAGGACAGAACGGCCAAAGAAGCTGTCCCTCCGGACCTGACTGTCAAGGCAGTAATGCTTAGTAAACGTGTGCAGCGAGGCCCACGTAGCTGCCTGACAGATAACCGGCAGCGGAACACCGCGGCCCAAGGCCGTGGTAGCAGCCGTTGCCCTGGTGGAATGGGCACGCAGCCCAACAGGAGGCTCCTTCTTAGCCAAAGAATAGCAGGTCTTGATGCACAAGGTAACCCAGCGGGAGATGGTCCTCTTGTGCACCGCCCAACCTTTTTTGGCGCCCACGTAGCCAACAAAGAGCTGGTCATCCACCCGGAAGTGTTTCGTGCGGTGGATATAGAAGGAGAGCGCACGTTTTGGGTCCAGACGGTGGAGCCTCTCTTCCTCTCTGGAAGGATGCGGAGGCGGAAAGAAGGTGGGCAAAGTGATGGTCTGCCCAATGTGGAAAGCAGTAACCACCTTTGGCAAGAAGGACGGACGCGTCCGAAGAACAACCTTGTCTGGATGAACAGACAGAAAGGGAGGTTTGCAAGAAAGAGCCTGGAGCTCACTCACCCGCCGAGCGGAGGTGATGGCCACCAGAAAGGCTGCCTTTAGAGTCAGAAGACGAAGAGGACAGTTATGCAGAGGCTCAAAGGGAGCGCACATTAAAAAGGTAAGAACCAAGTTCAAGTCCCACTGAGGCATTACAAACGGAACAGGAGGGAAGAGGTGAGTAATGCCTTTTAAGAACCTGTTAACAACAGGGGACTTGAAAAGGGAGGGCTGATCAGGGAGCCTGAGGAAGGCCGAGATAGCACAAAGATAACCCTTGATGGTACCCAGGGCAGAACCCTGTTGGGCCAGAGAGAGAAGGAACAGAAGGACCTCAGAAAGAGGGGCAGAAAGGGGATCCACAGCCTTTGCTGTGCACCATGCCACAAATTTGTTCCACCTGCAGGCGTATACCACCTTAGTGGAGGGACGCCTGGCTGCCAGAATCACATCACAAACTTCGGGAGGCAAGTCGAAAGGAATCAACTGCCGCCGCTCAATCTCCACGCAAGCAGGTGTAGACTGGACAGGTTCGGGTGGAGGACCGTCCCCTGCTGCTGCGACAGAAGATCCTCCCGAAGAGGCAGACGGATCGGGGATCTATGCTCATATTGAGTAGCTCGGGATACCAAACTCTTCGAGCCCAGTCCGGAGCCACAAGAATGACTTGGGCCCGGTCGTGCCGAATCTTCTTCAACACTCTGGGTAGAAGTGGTATAGGCGGAAAGGCGTACAACAGACCGCAACTCCACTCGCGACGAAAAGCGTCGCCGAGCGAGTGCCGCCTTGGAAATTCCAACGCGCAGAACTGATGACATTGCGCGTTCTCTTCGGTGGCGAATAGATCTAACCAAGGCTCTCCCCACTGTAGAAAGAGTCCTTGCGCCACTTCCGAGTGAAGACGCCATTCGTGATCCATCATGCACCTGCGGCTGAGTTCGTCCGCCCTGGCGTTCAGAGAACCTGCCAGGTGTTGAACCATCAGGAACATGCCCTGATGTTCCAGCCATGTCCAGAGGCGCAGAGCCTCCTGACAAAGGGTCCAAGACCCCACCCCGCCCTGTTTGTTGCAGTACCACATGGCGGTGGTGTTGTCTGTGAACACCTGCACTACCTTCCCTTTGACAGAGGGAAGGAATGCCTTGAGTGCAAGCCGGATCGCCCGGAGCTCCAGAAGGTTGATATGGAGCCGGGACTCCGCCGGAGACCAGAGGCCTCTGATCTCCGCCTCTCCCATGTGACCGCCCCATCCCAGAAGGGACGCGTCCGTCACAACTGTATGCTCTGGCTGGGGAAGGGAGAGGGATCTGCCCATGACCCATTGCCGGTTCGAGAGCCACCACTGCAACTGTTTTGCAGTCCCCTCCGAGATCTGGACGTGAGCGGACAGGTCGCCCTGGTGCTGCGCCCACTGGAACTTCAGGTCCCACTGCAGAGCCCGCATATGCCATCTGGCATGATTGACCAGCAGGATGCAGGAGGCCATGAGGCCCAGCAGCCTCAGGGGCATCCTTACCGAAACCCAGGATAAAGGCCGAAAGATCGGAATCATAGCCTGAATATCCCGGACTCGCCGTTCGGGAGGATAGGCCCGAAACTGCGTCGTGTCCAGAACTGCTCCGATGAAAAGGAGCTGTGGAGAAGGAATCAGATGCGACTTTGGCACATTGATGGAGAACCCCAGCGAGTGCAGGAGTTCGGCCGTAGTCTGGAGGTGGGAGACGACTGCCTGGGACGAGCCCGCCTTCAGCAGCCAGTCGTCGAGGTAGGGGAAGACTGAAACCCCTGCCCGGCGCAGATGAGCTGCGACCACCGCCATCACTTTCGTGAACACCCGAGGGGCACTTGTAAGGCCAAAGGGGAGCACGGTGAACTGAAAATGCTCGGGCCTACCGTGAACCGAAGGTAACGCCGGTGGGCCGGCAGGACGGGGATGTGGAAATACGCGTCCTGCAAGTCCAACGCTACCAACCAGTCTCCTGGGTCGAGGGCAGTCAAGACCTGAGCTAGGGTGAGCATCTTGAACTTCTCCTTCCGGAGGAAGCGATTGACGTTCCGGAGGTCCAAGATAGGACGCATGTCCTCCTTGTCCTTTTGGGCACCAGAAAGTAGTGGGAGTAGCAACCACGCCCTACTTCTGGGGTCGGAACATGCTCGATGGCCCTCTTGGTCAAGAGGGCCGTGACTTCCTTCTGTAGAAGCACCAAGTGATCCCCTGACATGCGGTGGAATTGAGGTGGCATGGCTGGGGGTGGTCTCGAAGGGAGGGAGTAGCCCCTTCGGACAATGTCCAAGACCCACCTGTCCGAGGTGATGGTGCGCCAGTGGGGAAGGTGATGGCGGACCCTGCCCCCTACTGGCGTGCCGTGCACCTGAAAGGAGGGACTAGGAGGGCTTGGAGGCCGCGGACGGGTTGGAGGTGGTGGCCTGACCCGCACGCTGGTTGCCCGATCCGCCACGGCGGAATCCACGTCCTCGGCCACGCGAAGACGCCTGCTGCGCGGGCCGGTGGCTGGGCTGCTGACGTGAAGGGGCGCCCCTACCGTGGCCACGATAGGGGCGAAAAGCAGAAGGCAGCGGAGGGCGTGTAGCAGAAAGGCCCAGGGACTTGGCAGTAGCCCGTGAGTCCTTAAAGCGCTCCAACGCATGGTCTGCTTTGGACCCAAAAGACCGACTCCATCAAAGGGCATGTCCATGAGAGTATTCTGGACATCCCCTGAAAACCAGTGGTTCTCAGCCAGGCGTGGCGGCGGAGCGCCACCGTCGTTGCAATCGACCTGCCCAGCGAGTCGGCGGTGTCAAGGCCACAACGGATAGTGTATTTGGCCGCATCCCTTCCTTCCGCAATGGCGCGGGAAAGCAGTGCCTGGACCTCCTCAGGGCACTGGGGAAAACATCCGCCACCGAATCCCACAGAGAGTGGGTATATCGGCCCAAAAGACAAGCGGTGTTAACGGACCGCAAGCCAGCACTGGAGGAAGAAAAACCTTTCTTCCCAAACTGATCCAGGCGTTTGGATTCCCTATCCGGAGGAGCGGTAGGGAAGGCGGTTTGGGAAGCGGAGGCTTGGACAACCAAGCTCTCAGGAGTGGGGTGGACAGAAAGAAACAGGGGTCGCCCGGAGCGGGGCGATGGCGTCGTGACACGTTCCGATCCACAGGAGCCCCTGTGTTGGGCTTGGACCAGGCGCCCAAAAGAACGTCTGTGAGGGCGTCGTTAAACGGCAGCACAGTCTCCGCAGAGGAGGCTGCCGGCTGAAGCACCTCTGTCAAGATGTTAGGCTTGACCGTCAAAGTAGGGAGCTGGAGACGTAAGGCCCCAGCAGCCCTACGCAACACCGTACCAAAATTGGCCCCCTCCTCCGTAGCCACGGGAGGAGACAGCATGCCAGTGTCAGGAGAAGTATCCAGACCACTGGCCTCCCTAGACTCTCTGTCCAGTCCTCATCATACTGACAGTTGCGAGTCAGAGGGTCATCAGACCCCTCCCAGTCCTCCTGGTCCTCCTCTGGTTCAAAATAAGGAGGAGGAGGGACATTTGGGACCCAAGGTCCCATCGGCGCCGGAGCCTGCGTCGAGCGACGTCGCTCCGGGTCCATGTCCGGAGCCGGAAGGAACTGGGGGACGACGCCGCCCGGAGCCCAGGGCGGCGTCGAGAACGGCACCGGAGACATCGGCGCCGGCGGAGGTGTCGTGAGGTCGACCGGCGTCGATGGGGGTTGTGGAGCCGGGATCGAGGCCGGGGCCGAAGCCGGAGCCGGGATCGAGGCTGGAGGCCCGGGCGACGCCGGAGCCGCCGGCGACGCCGGAGCAACCCCATCAGGGCCCGCGGGGCCCGAAGGCGCACCGGAGGGGCCTGAAGGCCCGAAGAGGCGGGCCATGGCCGACAGGAACTCCTGTACCTTGGCCGGATCCGCCCCCGAACCCGGGAAGGGCGGGTATGACGGGGGCGACTCCACAGGCAAGTCCGGGCCGCGGGGCGGGGACGGTGCCGGGAGGGGCCTCAGCCGAGTCGCGAGACCGGCGAGGCGAAGTCCGAGAGCGACGATGCTTCTTGGACTTCTTGTGCTTAGACTTACCGGACGAAGAAGACTTCGACGCCGACGACCGGTGTGCACTCCGCGAGCGACCCCTGGACCTCTCACGCGACCGGGGCCTCCGTGGAGCCGAATGCCGGGCCTCGAGGAGCTTTCGAGACCGCTCTCGCAAAGCTTTCGGGTTGAGGGCCTGGCATTCGGGACAAGACTCGGTGTCGTGGCCTCGGCCGAGGCAGAAGAGACACTCCCAATGCGGGTCGGTGACGGACATCATCCGCGCACAGGCGCCGCATCGCTTGAAGCCGGGCATCCCTACGACACCTTAAAGATGGAAAAAACAGTGAAAAAATCACCAAAAATAATGGTCAAAAATTGACCAGGGCACTGCTCTTCCCGGATCTGCGCTTGCTGGCGCGGAAAAAGAAGAACTGACGTCAGCGCGCAGGGGCGGCGTCCTAAGTACTGCCCGCGACGTCATCCCGGCGATCACGACGCCGACGACGGACGCGGAGCCGCACGACGCCGCCTACCGACGCGCAAGGGTACTGCTACGCAAAACTTTCCGGATCCAGCCTGACGCCTGGGGATATTCTAAGGTAAGGAATCTATCACTAACGTGTCTCTTTCAGATTTGTTCGGTATTATACTTGAACCGTTTCAGCTTATTTTTACCATATTGGCAAATATTACACTCCTTCATGTGAAAAAACCAAGCGTTTGTTTAGTCAGCCAATTCTTGTCTGGTTGATTAGCAGTTATGTAGCTAGGGCATAACATGTCCCTTAGGGTAGTGCCTCGTCGATATGTTATACTGGGTCTTGGCGAAATCATGCCCCTCAGACCAGGCACATCCAATAGCAAGGACCAATGTTTTGTCAGAGTTTTGTAGACACTCTGACTGTGTTTACTATATTTGGTAAAAAAATAAACATTGGATGTCTTGTCTTGTGAGTTAGAGTTTGACTTATATTGTTTTAATGCGTCTGTCCTTGATCTCTGGCTGATCCTACGTTCTGCATGCTGCAGTACCCTTTCCTTGTATCCTCTTTTCCTGAAGCGATCTTTGGTGATCTCCAGGTTGGTCTTAAACGTGTCAGTCTCGCTGCAGTTTATGCGAACCCTCACCATCTCGCCATAGGGGATATTATTGACGGTGGCTCTTGGGTGCGTACTAGTGGCGTGTAAAGTGCTGTTGCTGTTTGTAGGCTTACGGTACAATGTACTGTGTATGCGTCCCTCCTTGGCATAAAAAGTAATATCCAGGAAGTCGATCTTATCCTGCCCATGTGTCATTGTAAGTGCAACATTATATGGGTTGTTATTCAAGAAGACATAATAGTCCCTCAGTTGTTCCACGGAACCATTCCAAATGACAATCACATCGTCGATATACCTCCCCCAGAAAATGATGTTTTCTAGCCAGGGGGAGGCATGACGGGCCCCAGGCATGTTCCTTTTTCCACCACCCCATAAAGAGTCCCGCGTATGATGGGGCAAATTTTGAACCCATCGCGGTCCCTTGGAGCTGGTGGTACCAGCGACCATTATGTAGAAAGAAGTTCTTTGACAAGATGAGATCCGTCATTTCAATGAGCATCTCATTGTGCTCATAACAGTCCGCTGTCCTGTTCTTTAAAAAATAGGCAAGGGCTGAAGTATAGGGTGGGGGGTGGGGGTAGGGTGAGGGGGGGACCGTTGTCCCATGGTTTTTGAATTTGTTTTTTTGTTGCCTTTTTATTTCACCACACCAGCATTCACAGGACGCCCCGTCCCAGGCATCAAGGGACATGATTCATGGTATCTGGGCCCCAATCGCGCGTCCCGGCATCAACGCCCTGGGCCGAGCTCCCATCCAGGGCCGCCCCCCTTCACGAGACAGTCCACTAGGATGACAGTCATGTCACAGCAAGGTGTATCCTTACGCCTCCTGTCCAGGAACGTCAATGGTCTCCTCGACCGCCTCAAGCGATCGGCGGTTCTTCGCTACGCGCAGCGACAGGGATTAGAGGTTTTAATGCTGCAAGAAACACACCTGCTGGGTAACCACTGCCCCTTTTTAGCGCGCTACGGGTACGACAGGGTCTGGCATTCGGGCTTCACACGCGGGTCCCGCGGGGTTGCGATTTTGGTACAGCGTTCCCTTCCGTTTGTGGCGACGCGAGTCGTCCATGACGACCAGGGCACCTTCTTGGCCCCGTCTGGCTCCCTGAACGGTGTCCCCCTTAACTTGGTGTCATTGTATTCTCCCCCATCACGATTGACCGCGTCTCTGGACGCCTCCGTTGGACTCCTGGCTTCCTTGCCCCCGGGCCCGGTCTTCCTGGGGGGTGACTTCAACGCGGTTCCCTCTCCTGTGCTCGACACGACTGGGCCCCCTTCCCACGGCAGACTGGCGCAGGCGAAACACCTAACGGACTGGGCCGAATCCCTGGGTCTTTGCGATGCATGGCGTGTGTGGCACCCACGGTCTAGACAATTCACCCACACTTCGGCTGCGCACCCCACACACGTGCGTATAGACACCTTTTACATTCCCTCGACTGACTGCCTTTTGATCCAGGATGTCGCTATCCTGCCTAGGGGTAATATCCGACCACTCCCCGGTGCTACTCACTGTGGGAGCCCCTCCCGTCTCCATGCGTCAGACATGGAGAATGAATGCGTGGTTTCTCCAAGACAAAGACTTCTGCGAGGTGGTAGGGCGGGAGCTCAAACAATACTTCCAGACTAACGTGGGGTCAGTGTCATCCCCGGGCGTCTTGTGGGAAGCTGGCAAGGCCACGATACGCGGAGTTGCCAAGGGGCAACTCAAAACCCAGCGGCGCACGCAGCTGGAACAGCTCACCTCACGTGAAGCGCAGGCCTTGCGCCTCGAACGGTCCACCGCCCTGAACCCGGACGCCTCCGAAATGAGGCTCCTTGCTCACATTCGTGAAGAGATTCGCCAATTGTCGCTTGATGCGGCCAAACTCCTCTGACGCTCTTCCGTCGCCAGGGTGTACGGTTGGGGAGACAAGAATGGCTCTCTCCTCCACAGACTAGCCACCTACCCCAGAGCGAATCGCATAATTCCCGAAATTATAGATCGGGACGGCTCGGTGTGTAATTCCTCGGCCGACATGGCCCGGGCTTTCGCGATGTACTATCGCCAATTATACACGGCCGTGACTCCCTCCCTGTCCCTTACAGATCTGCTGCAGGCCGTAGCATGTCATCTCCCTCAATTAGCCTTCGAAGTCCAGGGCGATCTGGATCGTCCTATCTCCCCCGCAGAGATTGGAGAAGCGATTACCCTCGTCTCATCTGGTAAGACGCCGGGACTGGACGGCCTTCCCCAGGAATTTTATGCTCTGTATCGTGAGACGTTGATTCCATATCTCGCCCAGTTATTTAGGGAGGCGATAGAGAAAGGTTCCTTCCCTTTCGAGACTGATATGGCCACTATTGTGGTCCTTCCTAAATCCCAACCACCCTCGCCGCGGTGCGCGGACTATCGTCCCATCTCCCTCATTAATACGGAGCTGAAGCTGTACGCCACAATACTCGCCCAGTGTCTTAAACCCGACCTACGTACGTTGGTCCATCCGGACCAATGTGGGTTCATGCCAGCGTGTGGTCCCCGTCATTGTTTGCGGAGGCTCCACACAGCTTTGGCTCACCGTAACCTGCTCACCCCCTATCTATCACTCCTCCTCCTGGTAGATTTTGAGAAAGCCTTCGACTCGGTAGACTGGGGGTTCTTGGACGACGTCTTGGCGGAGATGGGTCTCGGACCCCGCTTCCGTAGGTTCGTCCGACTACTGTACGCTCGACCGAGGGTGCGGGTCCTAGTGAATGGAGTTCTGTCCGAACCCTTTCCGATCCGCAGGGGAACGAGGCAGAGATGCCCCCTCTCTCCCCTGCTCTTCGCTCTGGTGATGGAACCCCTGGCGGCCCTGATACGTTCGAGCGGGCAGGTAAAGGGTTGGGAATGGCCCAATACGGCAGTAGATAAAATCGCCCTTTACGCGGACGATGTCCTGATTTATTTGGCGGACCCGGCTCGTTCGGGCCCTCACTGTCTCCAGATCCTTCGGTCCTTTGAGCAGGCTTCGGGCCTCCGGCTTAATCCTGAGAAGTCGGTCTTAGTTTCCCTCCACATGTCCAGGGAGTGTTTTAATTGGCAGTCCACCATACCACTCCGTCGTCAATCCTTTAAATACCTAGGGATATGGGTGACTTTACTCCCTGAACTCATCTGGGCCCTTAACGTCACCCCCCTGGTGAAGCGGGTCAAAGCGGACCTGTCGAGGTGGCAGTCACTACCTCTGAATCCCATGGGAAGAGTCGCTCGGTTTAAAATGATGATTCTTCCCAGATTCCTTTATATGCTCCAAGACACCCCCATTAATTTTCCGAGAAAGTGGTTCCGAGAACTTGACAGTCTGGCTTCCAAATTCCTCTGGGGAAAGGGCAGGTCCCGACTGGCCCTGGGCGTTTGTCGGATCCCCTCCTTTGACGGGGGCTTAGGGATGACCCATCTATACTTGTATTATCTAGCCACACGCCTGCTCTCCCTGCACGACTGGCTCAATGGAGGATGGTCGGATCCGGCATACAGACTGGAACTCAGTGAATTGGGCTTGTCCAACCGCCAGTCGATGATGTATGGGGCGCCTGTCCCGTCTCGCCTGCCGGAAGTGATGCGTTCGGTGTGCCTGGCCTGGCGAGCCTCGCTGCGCCACACCGGGTGGACCCGCAAGCTGACCCAGTGCACACCCCTGTGGCAGGGTACCTGGCTCAGAGAAGTCAACAGGCTACAAGGCTTTCGGTCCTGGGACCTCATAGGCATTTCCCAGCTAGGCGACATTTGGGTGGGTGACCACATGCGCTCCTTTCAGGACCTCCAGGCTAGACATTCAATGCATCACTCACAGTTTTATAGATATTTGCAGCTTTGCCATGCCCTTCAAGTACACTTAGCGACTGGTACACGACTCCCGGATCATAGCCTTCCCGAGGCACAAATCATGCTGGGGGACCTGGGGAGAGGGGGCATCTCCCGCATTTACCGGTCGCTCATTAACAACACTCCAACATCACTTGACCGATTAAGGGCTCAATGGGAGGAATGGGTGGGCTCCTTGGAGGAGGAGGACTGGCGCGATGCCCTTATGGCCCCCAGGACAGTCACTGCTTCTGCTAGATTGCGTTTGACACAGCTTTATTTCCTGCACGCTGCCTATTTGACGCCGGCGCGCTTGCAACGCGCGGGGCTCCGACCGACCCCCTCCTGTGATAGGTGCGGTCATGAGCCCGCCGACTTCTTTCACATGGTATGGACATGCCCACGCTTGGCGCGCTTCTGGGAAGACATTGAGGAGGAGCTCACTGAGGTGTTGGGGTGGGAGATCCCACACTACCCAAGACATGCGCTGCTGGGCAATACAGACGGGTGGGATGGGTCCAGGAACGAAAAACTGTTTTACACTACGGCAATGGTAGTGGCCAAAAGAAACATAGCTTCCGCCTGGAAGTGTCCTGACCCTCCCTCCGTAAGGAAGTGGCGGGCCGGGGTGGACTGGTGTGCCACGCAGGAGAAGACAATGTACACAGCACGTGGATGCCCCAAGAAATATCGTAGGGTCTGGGGGAACTGGTTGGGGGGATTGGTCTGATCTCGATGGGGTTGCTCCAATATCTGTCCTTTTGAATTTGTACGTCTTTGGCCTTTGGGTTGTCCAGATTAATGCAAATAATCCTTTGTTATCATGGTATCTTGGTGATTGGCTGGTACTCTCTGTGAAATCAATAAAAATTTGTTTATCAAAAAAAAATAGGCAAGGGCATGAAGCCCAAACTGTTTTTTGATGCACGTATACAGACTGGTGACGTCGAACGTGACAAATGAAAGCCCCTCAGACCATGGTACATCCTCAAATTTGTTCAGGATGTCTTTGCTGTCTTGAATAAAAGCTGGTAGGTTCGTTAGCAATGGTTGCAAAAAGGTGTCCACATACTCAGAGGGAACTACAGTCTCACTCGACTACTTCTAAACGTTAACGCCAATGCTCAGAATAGCGATCTGCAAGTCACCAGAGAAGTACAGTATCACTCGACTACTTCTAAACGCTAACGCCACTGTTCGGAATAGTGATCTGCAAATCACCTGAGAGAACTATAGTATCACTCGACTACTTCTAAACGCTAACGCCACTGCTCAGAATAGTGATCTGCAAGTCACCGGAGAGAACTTCAGTATCACTTGACTACTTCTAAACACTAATGCCACTGCTCGGAATAGTGATCTGCAAATCACCGGAGGGAACTACAGTATCAGTCTACTACTTCTAAACGCTAATGCCACTGCTCGGAATAGTGATCTGCAAATCACCGGAGGGAACTACAGTCTCACTCGACTACTTCTAAACGCTAACGCCACTGTGCGGAATAGTGATCTGCAAGTCAGCAGAGAAAACTACAGTGTCACTCGACTACTTCTAAACGCTAACGCCACTGCTCGGAATAGTGATCTGCAAGTCACCAGAGAACTACAGTATCACTCGACTACTTCTAAACGCTAACGCCACTGTTCGGAATAGTGATCTGCTAATCACCTGAGAGTACTACAGTATCACTCGACTACTTCTAAACGCTAACGCCACTGCTCGGAATAGTGATCTGCAAATCACCTGAGAGAACTACATATCACTCTACTACTTCTAAATGCTAACGCCACTGCTCGGAATAGTGACCTGCAAGTCACCAGAGAGAACTACAGTATCACTCGACTACTTCTAAACGCTAACGCCACTGCTCAGAATAGTGATCTGCAAGTCACCAGAGAGAACTACAGTATCACTTGACTACTTCTAAATGTTAACGCCACTGTTTGGAATAGTGATCTGCAAATCACCTGAGAGAACTACGTATCAGTCTACTACTTCTAAACGCTAACGCAGTTGCTCGGAATAATGATCTGCAAATCACCAGAGGGAACTACAGTATCACTCTACTACTTCTAAATGCTAACGCCACTGCTCGGAATAGTGATCTGCAAGTCACCAGAGAGAACTACAGTATCACTCTACTACTTCTAAATGCTAACGCCACTGCTCGGAATAGTGATCTGCAAGTCACCAGAGAGAACTACAGTATCACTCGACTACTTCTAAACGCTAACGTCACTGCTCAGAATAGTGATCTGCAAGTCACCAGAGAACTACATATCGGTCTACTACTTCTAAACGCTAACGCCACTGCTCAGAATAGTTATCTGCAAGTCACCAGAGAGAACTACATATCAGTCTACTACTTCTAAACGCTAACGCAGCTGCTCGGAATAATGATCTGCAAATCACCGGAGGGAACTACAGTATCACTCTACTACTTCTAAATGCTAACGCTACTGCTCAGAATAGTGATCTGCAAGTCACCAGAGAGAACTACAGTATCACTCGACTACTTCTAAATGCTAACGCCACTGCTCAGAATAGTGATATGCAAGTCACCAGAGAACTACAGTATCACTCGACTACTTCTAAACGCTAACGCCACTGCTCAGAATAGTGATCTGCAAGTCACCGGAGGGAACTACAGTATCACTCGACTACTTCTAAACATTAATGCCACTGCTCGGAAGGGTGATCTGCAAGTCACCAGAGAGAACTACAGTATCAGTCGACTACTTCTAAAAGCTAACGCAGCTGCTCGGAATAATGATCTGCAAATCACCAGAGGGTACTACAGTATCAGTCGACTACTTCTAAATGCTAACGCCACTGCGCGGAATAGTGATCTGCAAGTCACCAGAGAGAACTACAGTATCACTCGACTACTTCTAAATGCTAATGCCACTGCTCGGAATAGTGATCTGCAAATCACCGGAGGGAACTACAGTCTCACTCGACTACTTCTACACGCTAACGCCACTGCTCAGAATAGTGATCTGCAAGTCAGAGAGAAATACATTTCGGTCTACTACTTCTAAACGCTAATGCCACTGCTCGGAATAATGTTCTGCAAATCACCGGAGGGAACTACAGTCTCACTCGACTACTTCTACACGCTAACGCCACTGCTCGGAATAGTGATCTGCAAGTCACCAGAGAGAACTACAGTATCAGTCTACTACTTCTAAACGCTAACGCAGCTGCTCCTTCTTGGAAGGGTGAGGGGGAGGATAGAAGGTAGGTAAGGTGATAGACTGCCCTAGATGAAAAGGAGTAACCACCTTAGGCAGGAAAGCAGGTCTGGTCCTAAGAACCATCTTGTCTGCATGGATGGTTGTAAAAGGAGGCTTAGAACTAGGAGCCTGAATCTCACTTACCCTCCTGGCAGAGGTAATAGCAATCAGAAAAACAGTTTTGAATGTGAAAAGCCTCAACAGGCAACTATGAAGAGGCTCAAAAGGAGAACCCATCAGGAAAGTCAGAACCAAATTTAAGTCCCACTGAGGCGTAATGAATGGAGTGGGAGGAAATCTATTAGTGAGGCCCTTAATAAACCTTATAACTATGGGAGACTTGAACAATGAAGGCTGGTCTGGCAAACAAAGGAAGGCTGATAAAGCCGACAAATAATCCTTAACAGTAGCCACAACACAACCTTGCAGGGCCAAGGAAAGTGAAAAGCTAGGAACATCGGATAAATGGGCCTTCAAGGGATCAATCGAACTCTCTCCACACCACTTCACAAATCTGGCCCAAAGGAATAAACAATTTTGGTGGAGTGTCTTCTGGCCAATAAAATAACATCCACCACATCCGGTGGGAGAGAAAAAAGAGCTCAGGTTGCCCCGTTCAATCTCCAGGCATGAAGGTGCAGGCTCTGGAGGTGGGGGTGTAGAACCTGCCCCCGCGAGAGGAGGTCTGCCCGGAGAGGGAGACAGAGCGGAGGGTGCAATGAGAGGTTAAGAAGGTCTGTATACCACACCCTTCTTGGTCAATCCGGGGAGATCAATATGACTTGGGCTGGTCCGGGTGAATCTTCCTCAGAAACCGAGGAATCAAGGGTATGGGAGGAAACGCATAAAGAAGCTGACGACTCTAATCTAGTTGAAACGCGTCCCCCAATGATTCCTGCATCGGATGCTGGAGACTGCAGAACGACGGGAAGTGCACGTTCTTGTGAGTGGCAAACCGGTACAACTGAGGAAACCCCCACATCCTGAAAATGTGGCAGACCACCTCCGGATGGAGGCGCCACTCGTGATCGGCCGAGAAATTGCTGACTGAGACTGTCCGCACCCACATTCAGCACTCCGGACCGATGATTCGCAATCACACAAATCCGATGGTCCTGAGCACAGGACCAGAACCGCACAACCTCTCTGCAGAGGTGATATGACCCTACTCCTCCCTGTTTATGTACCACATCGCGATAGTGTTGTCGGTCAGTACCAGAACAGACTGACCGCGTAGGGAGGGGAGAAAGGCCTTGAGAGGCAAACGAATTGCCTGCAATTCCAGAAGATTGATATGAAGCAATCTTTCCCTCTAGAGACCAAAGACCCTTGATCTCCAGATCCCACAGATGAGCAACCCACCCCAGAGCGGAGGCATCAGTTATCACTGTGGCACCGGAGAAGGAGGTTGAAACAGCTTCCCCTGAGACAGGTTGCCTGAAATACTCCACCATAACAGATCCGCTGCAGTGTCTCTGGAGATTCTGACCACCTCCCTGAGATCTCCGTTGTGCTGAAACCACTGCCTGAGGAGGCACCACTGGAGCGCCCTCATATGCCAGCGTGCATGGTTGACCAACAGTATGCAGGAAGCGAACAGACCGAGCAGGCGTAGGACCTTCAGCACTGGAACTTTCGCCCCCTTCCTGAAACAACGGAATCATAGCCTGGATGTCTAGGATCCTCTGAGGAGGCGGGAAGGCACGATTCACAGTAGTGTCCAGTACTGCTCCTATGAACAAGCTGCGCTGGGAGGGCACCAGGTGAGATTTGGGTACATTTATTGAAAAACCCAAGTCGAACAACAACTGAGTTGTTATCTGCAGATGATGCTGCACCAATTCTGGAGACTTTGCCTTGAGCAGCCAGTCGTCCAGATAGGGGATTACCGGAATCCCCGACCTTCTTAGATGAGCTGTAACCACCGCCATCACCTTTGTGAAGACTCGCGGTGCGCTAGTAAATCCGAATGGAAGGACCGCAAATTGGTAGTGTTGGGATCCCACCGTTAAACGGAGATAATTTGGATGCGACTTCTGGATGGGGATATGGAAATACGCATCCTGCAAATCGATCAACACCATCCAGTCTTCCTGCTGCAGCTCCAGAAGAACCTGAGCTAGGGTCAACATCTTGAACTTCTCATGCTTGAGGTAAAAATTCAAGACCCTGAGGTCCAGGATCTGTCTAAACCACCCGTCCATTTGGGGATCAGAAAATATCGGGAGTAACACCCCATACCCCTTTCCTGCTCTGCAACTAACCTCTATCGCACCTTTCTGAAGCATGGCCAGGACCTCTTGCTGAAGGAGCAGCAGATGGTCCTCCGAACACCAGCCCTGGCGAGGAGGGTAAGGAGGGGTTAAACTCATGGAAAGGAAGGGTGTACCGATTTTGTACAAGATTCAAAACCCAAAGATCTGATGTAACAGATTTCCAAATTTGCAGAAAATGGGACACCCGACCTCTTACAGGACCAAAATGCTCCAAAATGGGGGATCTAGAGCTGCTTCCATGTGGAACCGGTGGGGGGAACTTGAGAGGAGGACGAGGAGGACTGTTGCCGGGCGCCCCCCTGCAGACGGCCTCTTCCCTTCCCTCTGTACGACTTGTACAGGGGGTTCTGCTGCTGCTGACTGCCTCAAAAGGAAGCCGCCTTTCCAAACCACGAAATCTCCTGTAACCATAGCCCCTAGTCTGGGACTGCAGGCCTAAGGATCTCGCAGTATCCCTGCTATCCTTGGAAGCGTTGCAGAGCAGAATCCGCTTTTGTCCCAAAAAGCCTGGATCCATCAAAAGGAAGATAAAGCAGAGTGGCTTGTACATCCGGAGAAAACACCGAACTTCTCAACCAGGCGTGCCTCCTGGTAGCCACCGAAGAGCCCATCACCCTGGCGACTGAGTCCGCTGTACCCAGACCCCACTGAATCACTTGATGGGCTGCAGCCTGAGTATCAGTCAATACTTCCAAAAAGTGCCCTCGTACATCATCTGGCAGCTTAGGAGCCACCTCTTCTGGCTGAGTCCATCAAAGTGTGGATATATCTTCCCAACAAGCAAGTGACGTTTGTAGATTTTAAGGCCATGCTTGCCGAAGAGAACACCTTTTTGGGTGACTGCTCCAGCTTTTTTGGAGTCCCTATCCCCTGGGGTGGTGGGGAAGGATCCTGCCGACTGTTTGGACGAACAAGAAGCTTGAACCACCAAGCTCTCCGGAGAAGGGTGAGAGGTTAGAAAAGCCGGATCCCCCGGAGCAGGCTTATAGCGTCTTGCCACTGCTCTTGAAACTGCTGGGGCAGACAAAGACTTCTGCCACACTTCCAAAATCGGCTCAGTTAATGCCTCATTGAAAGGAAGCAAAGGCTCAACCACCGAAGAAGGAGAGTGCACAACTTCAGTCAAAATATTAGAGCTGACCTCAGCTGTGGGCAATTGCAGATCCAACAGGTCAGCAGCCTTCCTGATGACAGTGTGATAAGGAGCCATGTCCTGAGAAGGCATTGCCTTAGGGGAAGAAAGCTCCCACTCTGGGGAAGTGTCCAAACCACTGGCCTCCTGAAAACCCTCGAAGTCATCCACAGAGTCAAGGATTACCCTTCTTCAGCTTGCTGTTGCTGTCCCTGGAACTCCACTTCTTCCAGCAGCCTCTGGGCCTCCCTCCTGGAGCGCATCTTCAGGATCGGCATCGGCGGCGCCAGACGTGGTGCCGGTGACATCGGCGCTGAAGGAGGAACCTCAGTAGCGGTCAGCGGAGCTGCACGGAGCTGGGAAGGCGTCGGCCCAAAACCAGACTGCGCCGGTGATTGCGGTATCGGAGTCAAGAACTTCGGCACCGGGAGATGCCATGATGGAATCATCGGCATAAAAGGTGCGAATGGTGCATAGGCATAAGGTTGGGGATGCCCAAATTAAATGCAAGTGGACCCGCGGGCCCTGCCGGAGCGCCGGATGGGTTAGCCACTTTGGCAAACATGCCAAACATCGCATTAAGAAAATACGATGGATCCGCACCCGCCTGGTCTGGATCCGACAGAGGCCGAGAGGCGGGTTGCAGCTGCAGCGCCAGTGACACCGGGGCAGGCGAAGCAGGAGGAGCTAGAGAAGACTCCCTGGGTGCCGGCGAATCCGAGATGTCATCTTTACCATGACGCCACTGGACCGGAGAAGCCGACCTCGAAGACTTGCCTTTTGAAGAACGACGCCGGGACCCATGACAACGTTTCTTTTTGTGCTTCTTTGACAACCTCGAGGTGTGCAGGGTCGTCGACTTGGATCTTTTGCGGCCTCTCTTCTCCTTTCTCGCCCGGCCCATGAATAACTTCACCTCCCTCTCCTTAAGCGCCTTCGGATTCATCCTTCGACAAGACGAACATCCCTCGATGTCGTGATCCGACGACCGGCACCAAAGGCAATCTTCGTGGGGGTTTGTGATGGACATATGACCCCCACACTCCTTACAAGGCTTGAACCCTGACTTCTTTTGTGTAGCCATAGCACTGCAACACCACAGATAACTGAAACAATGTAATATCCTAAAGAAATGGAGAGCCCCACAAATAATCGTTACGAGTCGACGGCGCGGGAAAAAGGGAACCGACATCAGCACGCCGACAAGGTCTTCTTATGGCTCCGGTGACGTCACACAGTCGCGAGCGGAGCCGTGCTATTGTGATATCCTCGTGGGAGAGCTACGAAAAAGTTTCCATGGAATGGAGGCGCAGGGGTAATTCAAAAGGTGAGAAATCCAAAGGCAGATGTATCCATCAGAAGAAAGCCGCTACACTTCTACGGAGGGTATAAGGCTGAAACATGTCAACCCCCACTGTCCTGTGACAGGTTTAATAACCCCGTCATAGTGTTTTTTGTTTTAATCCTAACCTCTGGACGCCCGATTAAAATTTGTTTTGGCGTTCCTCAGCGCTAGTTTTAGCTCACACACACTTCTCTTTTTTGCTCCCTACACCACACCCTGCTCTTCTATAGGTTTTAGGATACTTCTTTTCTCACAAAAACATCCCTGAACTCCTCCCTCTTAGATAGGGGGTTGTAGCACAAGTTACTAACTTGTGTAACGATATATCTGTAAGAGACAGTAGTTAGTGACAGATTCCTTACCTTAGAATATCCCCAGGCGTCAGGCTGGATCCGGAAAGTTTTTGCGTAGCAGTACCCTTACGCGTCGGTAGGCGGCGTCGTGCGGCTCCGCGTCCGTCGTCGGCGTCGTGATCGCCGGGATGACGTCGCGGGCAGTACTGAGACGCCGCCCCTGCGCGCTGACGTCAGTTCTGTACACGACTTTCCGCGCCAGGAACGCAGAGCCATGCAAGAAGCTGACATAGGTGTCTGAAAAATACTAGGGCCCTGAAAGGGATGTCCTTAACCCTAGAAATCAGTTCGCAGAACGGGGAGGATGGGTGGGCGGTAAGGAATCTGTCACTAACTACTGTCTCTTACAGATATATCGTTACACAAGTTAGTAACTTGTGCATCTGAAAGAGACACGTTAGTGACAGATTCCTTACCTTAGAATTGATACCCCAGCAATACCAACCCCGGTGGTGGGTCTGCGAACAAAGATCAGACAAGGAAGACCCGGAGGACAGAACGGCCAAAGAAGCCGTCCCTCCGGACCGGACTGTCAAGGCAGTAATGCTTTGTAAATGTGTGCAGCGAGGCCCACGTAGCTGCCTGACAGATATCCTGCAGCGGAACACCGCGGCCCAAAGCCGTGGTAGCAGCCGTTGCCCTGGTGGAATGGGCACGCAGCCCAACAGGAGGCTCCTTCTTAGCCAAAGAATAGCAGGCTTTGATACACAAGGTTACCCAGCGGGAGATGGTTCTCTTGTGCACCGCCCGACCTTTTTTGGCACCCACGTAGCCAAAGAGCTGGTCATCCACCCGGAAGTGTTGTGTGCGGTTGATATAAAAAGAAAGCGCACGTTTTGGGTCCAGACGGTGGAGCCTCTCTTCCTCTCTGGAAGGATGCGGAGGCGGAAAGAAGGTGGGCAAAGTGATGGTCTGCCCAATGTGGAAGGCAGTAACCACCTTTGGCAAGAAGGACGGACGCGTCCTAAGAACAACCTTGTATGGATGGACAGACAGAAAGGGAGGTTTGCATGAAAGAGCCTGGAGCTCACTCACCCGCCGAGCGGAGGTGATGGCCACCAGAAAGGCTGTCTTCAGAGTCAGAAGACGAAGAGGACAGTTATGTAGAGGCTCAAAGGGAGCGCACATAAGAAAGGTAAGAACCAAGTTCAAGTCCCACTGAGGCATCACAAACGGAACAGGAGGGAAGAGGTGTGTAATGCCTTTTAGAAACCTGTTAACAACAGGGGACTTGAAAAGGGAGGGCTGATCAGGAAGCCTGAGGAAGGCCGAGATGGCACAAAGATAGCCCTTGATGGTACCCAGGGCAGAACCCTGTTGGGCCAGGGAAAGAAGGAACAGAAGAACCTCAGAAAGAGGGGCAGAGAGGGGATTCACAGCCTTTGCTGTGCACCATGCCACAAACTTGTTCCACCTGCAGGCGTATACCACCTTAGTGGAGGGACGCCTGGCTGCCAGAATCACATCACAAACTTCGGGAGGCAAGTCGAAAGGAATCAACTGCCGCCGCTCAATCTCCACGCAAGCAGGTGGAGGCTGGACAGGTTCGGGTGGAGGACCGTCCCCTGCTGCTGCGACAGAAGATCCTCCCGAAGAGGCAGACGGATCGGGGGATCGACGCTCATACTGAGTAGCTCGGGATACCAAACTCTTCGAGCCCAGTCCGGAGCCACAAGAATGACTTGGGCCCGGTCGTGCCGAATCTTCTTCAACACTCTGGGTAGAAGTGGTATAGGCAGAAAGGCGTACAACAGACCGCAACTCCACTCGCGACGAAAAGCGTCACCGAGCGAGTGTTGCCTTGGAAATTCCAACGCGCAGAACTAATGACATTGCGCGTTCTCTTTGGTGGCGAATAGATCTAACCAAGGCTCCCCCACTGTAGAAAGAGTCGCGGGGCCCGAAGGTGCACCGGAGGGACCTTGAGGCCCGAAGAGGCGGGCCATGGCCGACAGGAATTCCTGTATCTCGGCCGGAGTCGCCCCCGAACCCGGGAAGGACGGGTAATGCGGGGGCGGCGCCACAGGCACATCCGGAGCCGCGGGGACGGTGCCGACAGGGGCCTCAGCCGAGTCGCGAGACCGGCCAGGCGAAGTCTTAGAGCGATGGTGCTTCTTAGACTTCTTGTGCTTCGACTTACCCGGGGAGCGCGAAGACTTGGACTCCGACGACCGGCGGGGGCTCCGCGACCGGCCCCTCGACCTCTCACGGGACCGGGGCTTGGTGCGGCGCGGAGCCGACTGCCGGACCTCCAGGAGCTTTCGAGACCACTCTCGCAAAGCCTTCGGGTGGAGTTTCCGGCAGTCAGGGCACGACTTTGTGTCGTGGTCTCGGCCGAGACAGTAGAGACACTCTAAGTGCGGGTCTGTGATCGACATCATTCGACCACAGGCACCGCATGGCTTGAAGCCGGGCATCCCTACCGACACCTAGGAGTTGAGAAGACTCGAAAAGAAAGTGAAAAAATTCACCAAAAATGTAGTCAAAAATTGACTAGGGCACTGCTCTTCCCGGATCTGAGCTTACTGGCGCGGAAAAAGAAGAACTGACGTCAGCGCGCAGGGGCGGCGTCTAAGTACTGCCCGCGACGTCATCCCGGCGATCATGACGCCGACGACTGACGCGGAGCCGCATGACGCCGCCTACCGACGCGCAAGGGTACTGCTACGCAAAACCTTTCCGGATCCAGCCTGACGCCTGGGGATATTCTAAGGTAAGGAATCTGTCACTAACGTGTCTCTTTCAGATGCCCGCATTACGACCAGGTTCGTAATGCGAGGAGGTAATCTTTGATGAAGCATGCCAACTTCAGATGGGTGAGGTAAACCATCCTGTAAAAGAGACACTCCAGCACTCTTTCTTATATCAGACACAGGGGTCTATCTGGTGTTTTCGAACATAAATTGTTCTATCATCATTTAATAGTTCCCTCAGAGTATATCACATCGAGAAACGTAATGATCAATCATAGGGAGCGGAAAAAAAGCTTTAAAAAAATAGTAGTGATGTCTACATGTATTAAATGACTGTAGACCATAAATTGAATAAGAACCATTTTCTTGTCTTTAATCACACCTTACTCATAATACATTTTGGTTTATGATCATTTGCAAGAAACCATTGAAAGGTGAACGTTTTAGTCTAAGAAATCCCTTTTCATGTATTCACAATAATGAAACACAGGAACAAACTGTTTACAAATGGGTTTTGTTTTAGCTCACTTTTTATGTAAGAAGCGTTGCACTGCAATTTTATTTTTAATTTTACAAAACCTAAAGTGTAATGTCCCTGTACCAGTGGAAACTGCAAAAAGTAAACAGTACGAATCAAGTCAAGTCAATGTATCTTCATTCGATCTTTGCATAAAAGTCATAAAGCACAAGTTACTAACTTGTGTAACGATATATATCTGTAAGAGACAGTAGTTAGTGACAGATTCCTTACCTTAGAATATCCCCAGGCGTCAGGCTGGATCTGGAAAGTTTTGCGTAGCAGTACCCCTGCGCGTCGGTAGGCGGCGTCGTGCGGCTCCGCGTCCGTCGTCGGCGTCGTGATCGCCGGGATGACGTCGCGGCCAGTACTTAGACGCCGCCCATTAGCGCTGGCGTCAGTTCTGTACACGACTTTCCACGCCAGAAACGCAGAGTCATGCAAGAAACTGACACTGGTGTCTGAAAACTAGGGCCCTGAAAGGGATGACCTTAACCCTAGAAATCAGTTCGCAGAACGGGGAGGATGGGTGGGGCGGTAAGGAATCTGTCAATAACTACTGTCTCTTACAGATATATCGTTACACAAGTTAGTAACTTTGTGCATCTGAAAGAGACACGTTAGTGACAGATTCCTTACCTTAGAATAGATACCCCAGCAATACCATCCCCGGTGGTGGGTCTGCGAACAAAGATCAGACAAGGAAGTGTCGGAGAACAGAACGGCCAAAGAAGCCGTCTCTCCGGACTTGGCTGTCAAGGCAGTAATGCTTGGTAAACGTGTGCAGCGAGGCCCACGTAGCTGCCTGACAAATGTCCTGCAATGGGACACCGCGTCCCAAAGCCGTGGTGGCGGCTGTCACCCTGGTGGAATGGGCACGCAGCCCAACAGGGGGCTCCTTCTTAGCCAAAGAATAGCAGGCTTTGATACACAAGACGACCCAGCGGGAAATGGTCCGCTTGTGTACCGCTCGACCTTTTTTGGCACCCACGTAGCCAACAAAGAGCTGGTCGTCCACCCGGAACTGTTGTGTGCGGTTCAGATAGAAAGAAATCGCACGTTTTGGGTCCAGACGGTGGAGCCTCTCTTCCTCTCTGGAAGGATGCGGAGGCGGAAAGAAGGTGGGCAAAGTAATGGTCTGCCCAATGTGGAAGGCAGTAACCACCTTTGGCAAGAAGGACGGACGCGTCCTAAGAACAACCTTGTCTGGATGAACAGACAGAAAGGGGGGCTTGCAAGAAAGCGCCTGGAGCTCACTCACCCACCGAGCGGAGGTGATAGCCACCAGAAAGGCTGTCTTCAGAATGAGAAGACGAAGAGGACAGTTATGGAGAGGCTCAAAGGGAGCGCACATTAAAAAGGTAAGAACCAAGTTCAAGTCCCACTGAGGCATCACAAACGGAACAGGAGGGAAAAGGTGTGCAATGCCTTTAAGAACCTGTTAACAACAGGGGACTTGAAAAGGGAGGGCTGATCAGGAAGCCTGAGAAAGGCCGAGATTGCACAAAGGTAGCCCTTGATGGTACCCAGGGCAGAACCCTGTTGGGCCAGAGAAAGAAGGAACAGAAGGACCTCAGAAAGAGGGGCAGAAAGGGGATTCACAGCCTTTGCTGTGCACCATGCCACAAACTTGTTCCACCTGCAGGCGTATACCACCTTAGTGGAGGGAAGCCTGGCTGCCAGAATCACATCACAAACTTCGGGAGGCAAGTCGAAAGGAATCAACTGCCGCCGCTCAATCTCCATGAAAGGAGGTGGAGACTGGACAGGTTCGGGTGGAGGACCGTCCCCTGCTGCTGCGACAGAAGATCCTCCCGAAGAGGCAGACGGATCGGGGGATCGATGCTCATACTGAGTAGCTCGGGATACCAAACTCTTCGAGCCCAGTCCGGAGCCACAAGAATGACTTGGGCCCGGTCGCGCCGAATCTTCTTCAACACGCTGGGTAGAAGTGGTAAAGGCGGAAAGGCGAACAACAGACCGCAACTCCACTCGCGACGAAAAGCGTCGCTGAGCGAGTGCCGCCTTCGAAATTCCAACGCGCAGAATTGCTGACATTGCGCGTTCTCTTTGGTGGCGAATAGATCTAACCAAGGCTCCCCCACTGTAGAAAGAGTCCTTGCACCACCTCCGAGTGAAGACGCCATTCGTGATCCAACATGCACCTGCGGCCGAGTTCGTCGGCCCTGGCGTTCAGGGAACCTGCCAGGTGTTGAACCATCAGGAAAATGCCCTGATGTTCCAGCCATGTCCAGAGACGCAGAGCCTCCTGACATAGGGTCCACGACCCCACCCCGCCTTCTTTGTTGCAGTACCACATGGCGGTGGTGTTGTCTGTGAACACCTGCACTACCTTCCCCTTGACAGAGGGAAGGAATGCCTTTAGTGCAAGTCAGATCGCCTGGAGCTCCAGAAGGTTGATATGGAGCCGGGACTCCGCCAGAGACCAGAGGCCTCTGATCTCCGCCTCTCCCATGTGACCGCCCCATCCCAGAAGGGACGCATCCGTCACAACTGTATGCTCTGGCTGGGGAAGGGAGAGGGATCTGCCCGTGACCCATTGCCGGTTCGAGAGCCACCACTGCAACTGTTGTGCAGTTCCCTCCGAGATCTGGACGTAATCGGACAGGTTCCCCTGATGCTGCGCCCACTGGAACTTCAGGTCCCACTGCAGAGCCTGCATATGCCATCTGGCATGATCGACCAGCAGGATGCAGGAGGCCATGAGGCCCAGCAGCCTCAGGGTCATCCGTACCGAAACCGAGGATAGAGGCTGAAAGATCGGAATCATAGCCTGAATATCTGGGACTCGCCGTTCGGGAGGATAGGCCCGAAACTGCGTTGTGTCCAGAAAAGCTCCGATGAAAAGGAGCTGTGGAGAAGGAACCAGGTGAGACTTCGGCACATTGATGGAGAACCCCAGCGAGTGCAGGAGTCCAGCCGTAGTCTGGAGGTGGGAGACGACTGCCTGGGACGAGCCCACCTTCAGCAGCCAGTCGTCGAGGTAGGGGAAGACTGGAACCCCTGATCGGCGCAGATGAGCTGCGACCACCGCCATCACCTTCGTGAACACCCGAGGGGCGCTGGTAAGGCCAAAGGGAAGCACGGTGAACTGAAAGTGCTCGAGGCCTACCGTGAACCGCAGGTAACGCCGGTGGGCCGGCAGGACGGGGATGTGAAAATATGCGTCCTGCAAGTCCAACGCTACTATCCAGACTCCAGGGTCGAGGGCAGTCATGACCTGAGCTAGGGTGAGCATCTTGAACTTCTCCTTCCGGAGGAAGCAATTGACGTTCCGGAGGTCCAAGATAGGACGCATGTCCTCCTTGTCCTTTTTGGGCACCAGAAAGTAGTGGGAATAACAACCACGCCCTACTTCTGGGGTCGGAACGCGCTCGATGGCCCCCTTGGCCAAGAGGGCCGCAACTTCCTGTCGAAGAAGTGCCAAATGGTCCCCCGACATGCGGTGGTGCTGAGGTGGCATGGCTGGAGGGGTAGTCTCGAAGGGGAGGGAGTAGCCCTTCGGACAATGTCCAAAACCCACCTGTCCGATGTGATGGCGAACCCTGCCCCTCACTGGCGTGCTGTGGACTGGAAAGGACGGACTAGGAGGGTTTTTTAGGCCGCGGACGGGATGGAGGTGGTGGCCTGACCCGCTCGCTGGTTACCCGACCCGCCTCGGCGGGAGCCACGTACTCGGCCGCGCGAAGGCGTCTGCTGTGCGGGCCGGTGGCTGGGCAGTGGACGTGACTGGGCGCCTCTTCCGTGGCCACGAAAGGGGCGAAAAGCAGACTGCTGCGGAGGGCGCGAGGCGGAGAGGCCCAAGGACTTGGCCGTAGCCCGCGAGTCCTTAAAGCGCTCCAGCGCGCTGTCTGCCTTATTGCCAAAAAGGCGGATACCATCAAAGGGCATGTCCATAAGGGTGTTTTGGACATCGCCCGAGAAACCAGTAGTCCTCAGCCAGGCGTGACGGCGCAGCGCCACTGTCGTAGCAAGCGATCTGCCTAGCGAGTCAGCGGTGTCTAGGCCACATCTGGTCGTGAACTTCGCTGCGTCTCTCCCTTCTGCAATAGCACGGGAGAGAAGTGTCTGGACCTCCTCAGGACACTGGGGCAGCACTTGCGCCACCGAATCCCACAGAGAGTGGGAGTAACGGCCCAAAAGGCAAGCGGTGTTCACAGACCGCAAGCCAGCACTGGAGGAAGAAAAAACCTTCTTCCCAAATTGGTCCAGTTTTTTGGATTCCCTATCCGGCGGAGCCGTAGGGAAGGCGCTCTGAGAGGCAGAGGCTTGGACAACCAAGCTCTCGGGGGTGGGGTGTTGGGAGAGGAACAGAGGGTCGCCCGGCGATGGCGTCGGGCTACGTTCCTGTCCACAGGAGCCCCTGTGGTGGGCCTGGACCAGGTGCCCAAAAGAACGTCCGAAAGTGCGTCGTTGAACGGCAGCAGTGGCTCCGAAGAGGTAGCCGCCGGCTGAAGCACTTCCGTCAGGTTAGTCCTGACAGCCACCGTAGGGAGCTCGAGGCGCAAGGCCGCAGCCGCTCTACGCAACACCGTTGCATAATTTGCTCCCTCCTCCGTAGCCACGGAAGGAGGAGACAGCATGCCAAGGTCAGGAGAGGTGTCCAGACCACTGGCATCCCCTAGTTCCTCAGCCCAGTCCTGATAAGGCTCACATTGAGCTGTGAGAGGGTCTTCCGGGCTCTCCCAGTCCTCCTCGTCCTCCAAAACAGGTGAAAAGTATGGAGGGCGGACATGAGGGAAGAAAAGTCCCATCGGCGTCGGAATCGGCATCGGCCGACGTCGATCCGGCTCCGTGTCCGGTGCCGGGGAGAACCTGGGGACGGCGCCGTCCGGGGCCTCAGACGGCGCTGTGAACGGTACCGGTGAGGGCGGCGCCGGTGGAGGTGTGGTTAGGTCAACCGGGATCCAGGCCTGGATCCGATGGGGTCCTGCGGCGCCGGGGCCGGAGGACTCCCACTGGGGCCCGAAGGCGCACCAGGGGAACACTTAGGCCCGAAGAGGCGGGCCATGGCTGACAGGAACTCCTGTATCTCGGCCGGAGACGACGTCGGACCCGGAGGAGGCGGGTAGGCCGGCGTCGGCTGCGCGGGCACCCCTGGAGCCGCGGGGGTGGCACCGTCTGGACCCTCGGCCGGGTCCTGAGACTGGCGAGGGGAGGTCTTAGAGCGACGCTTCTTAGACCTCTTGTGCTTCGCCTTACCGGAGGACGAAGACTTCGACCCCGACGAATGACGACGGCTCCGCGACCGGCCCCTCGACCTCTCACGGGACCGGGACCTCGAACGGCGCGGAGTCGAGTGCCGGGCCTCGAGGAGCTTTCGAGACCGCTCTTGCAAAGCCTTCGGGGCGAGGGACCGACACTCGGGGCACGACTGGGTGTAGTGGCCGTGCCCCAGGGAGAAGAGACACTCACGGTGCGGATCCGTAATCGACATCATGCGATTACAGACTCCGCATGGCTTGAAGCCGGGCATCCCTACTGACACCTTTGGAGTCGAAACGACTCGAAAACTGGGACAAAAAGTCACAAAAAAGATTCAGTCAAAAAATGACTGGGGCGGGGGGGCGTGGCTTAGCGCCGACTGTAATGGCGGCGTAGCTCCGTCTGGGCCTGCGGCGCAACCTTCACATCCGCCAATAATCCGACAATTGGAGGGCAGTAATACACAGTACAGGGCTCCGGGAGCCGAGGCGCCTGTGAGTAATCGTCGTCCCGACTCCCGCTGACGACGGCAGCCGGGAATAGCGGAGCGGCATCGAGGCCGGGTGCGGCGGGCTGGCCCTGGAGGAGGTGGGCGGAGTCCCGTAACCCAGTGGCCCGCGGCGCTCAACAAAAGCCGGGACTGCGCTCACGAGAGAGCCGCGGCTGAGGGCCTCCCCTGGGATGGCGCGACGCGCACTGTCGGCCCCCCCCTCCCCTAAGAGCGGCGCCCGGCTGCAGGGATAGAGACCCTCCTTCGAGGTGACCCGGGAGGACTGTGGGGATACGGACAGGTACGTGGCTGCAACCCTGAGAAAGGCCGGTGGCATCCACAAACTGGAGACATCTTCAGAGATGCCATAACGACAGGGAGCCAGTGCAGCGAACAATATTCTTTCTGGACACTGAGGAATTGCCATTGGAGGTCTGAAGGTCAATGCCGAGCTGACTGCCAGTGAAAAAAGCGTTTGGGGGAACAGTGTGCACGTGCGTCCGTCCCCCCCCCCCCCCCCACCTATCCCCGGTGCTGCACGGATACAACAGGGAGATCCAATACGTCAAGTCCGCAAAAAAAGGCATTGCACACGACCCCCACGTCGTGCAACTACGATCATACGACGCGGACGCCCCGTATGCATGAAGAGTTGAACGCGAGGCGGAGGAGGGCAGCGAACGGACCTGAGCGTGACCCAGCGGGGGTCAAATAATATCGGGGGAGAGTCTGAATTGATCAGAAGCCACAACTACGGATAAGACCACCGTGCGACGCACATTGGAGTAAAGCGACACCCCCGGACCACGATAACCCACATAGTGCCACCAGTTAAGGATCTAAGATTTTGAAATTCTCCCTATCGACCCCAAACCACCGGAGGTGAGGCCTACGCGACATCATGACAAAACCTAAAGGCACGGCAACGTCCGTCCAACTCAACAAGATGGACAAGTATGCGGTCCCCCGCCAACTTCCGGCGGCGGATGGAACAAATGATGAAAACGCGTCCGCAGTGGAACCATCTCTAGGATCTATCATGGCGGCGATACAGGCAGTCGGCACAAATCTGGAGACAAAAATAGATAAGGTCACAATTGAGATGAACTTAATGAGAGTGGACATGCGGAAAACCTCCGACAGGGTTACGGCTACGGAGGGGAATGTTGTAGAGCTTCAGACTGCGACACGCAAATTGGAAGACAAGGTCCAACAATTAATCCAACGTCATAAAGAAATGGCACTCCACTTGGATGATCAGGAAGGAAGAGCCCGTCGCAATAACATACGGGTGGTGGGGGTGCCGGAGGGGCCCAGTGTGGACCTCTTCCTTGAAGACCTTATCCTGAGTCATTTAAAGCCCAAGAGACTCTCCCCATTATTCTCTATTGAAAGGGCACACAGAGCCCCAATCCCGAAGCCAAAACCTGGAGCACCACCTCGCACTATAATAGCGCGTATCCTGAATTTTCGTGATCGAGACGCGATCTTACAGGCAGCAAGAGTCACCGGGGATCTTCAGTATGACAATGCGACTATCAGATTTTTCCCTGACTTCACCTTGAAGGTGCAACGGGAACGACGCTCCTTCGAAGGCATCAAACGGGCTCTCCGAGACAAGGGACTGAGGTACATGATGTTCTTCCCAGCCAAGCTTAAAGTCCTCGACGGTGAGAAATCCTGGTTCTTTACGACGCCGGAGGAAGCACAACGCTGGCTGGAAGAGGGTCCACTCAAGCCACAGCGCCGGAGGGAGAAATCGGAACATCGAAACGCTGAACCTCACCCCAGGGACTACTCACACAGGCGCGGGGGAGGGCAACGCTCGCCATCAAGATCCAGAAGCTCTCGCTCTGCCAGTCCTGGTAGTGAAACTGCACGTGGGGGAAATGATGGACTGCATGGCCGTGCTGGTCGGTAACCGTCTCTCTTATTGTTGTTATATGGGGTGAATAGAAATAGTGGTAAAAACTCCCGCGTGGGACCATATAAGAGCCTTCTCTGCCTATTTAAAGTGGCAGAGGTAGCAGGTCACTGAATAGAACAACTTATAGAATTACCACTGTCCCTCAATGTAAATGGTTGTGGCCGTGGGCCCGGGAGGAGAGAGCTACTGGGCGCTAACACCACGCAGCCGTACGTTTAATGGGTTTGTTTCTAGGGCTTGTAAGCACTCTGCTTTTGGGGTGGTGGGTAGTTTTAAACCTACTGGGCAGGGATGCAGGGAGGGGGGTAGAATTGTTGGGAGGTGGGGGGTGGGGGGTAGGGAGTTTACTTACATTGACAGAAAATAATCCCATGCTGAACCCCAATGTAGACGTAAAATGCAATAAGTTGGGTATAAAGATATTCGGACCGAGCCGGGGAGGCGGGATGAAGGTTCCAGTCGCAAGGAATGCGGATCTACAATGCGAGAAAGTTTGGTTTGTTGATGTTTCAATAGTTATTTATTTGCAGAAGTCAATATACGGTCACTGTAGTAATTGGTTCACAATGTCCTATGATATCCGATATGCCACATGGTGCTGTACACTCAATGGCTTCCTCTGACGCAACGCCACCCCACACCAAAACACCAATACTATCACTCATCTCCTGGAATGTCAATGGTCTAGGAGATAAGATCAAGCGAGGGCTAGTACTCCAATATTTAAAGCGCAACTCCCCAGCGGTTGTATTGCTCCAGGAGACACATTTGATGGGTCCCATATGTAAGACCCTTGACCGGTGGGGGTTCCAATTAGTGATTCATTCGGAGTTCACCACGGGATCCCGGGAGTGGGAATCTTAGTGAGAAAACAATTTCCCCTTATTGTTCACCGCACCTTCAAAGATGACCAAGGACGATTCGCGGCCTTATCGATTCAATGGGAGGGTCGAATGTTTAATATAGTATCGGTTTACATTCCTCCGGCGCTGCACTCCCCCGCTTTCCGGGATCTGGGCAAATTCCTCCTTAACCTACCAGACGGAGATCTACTACTAGGAGGGGACTTCAATATGACAGCAAATGACGTACTAGACCGCACACCTAGCCGACCGCAGCATCGTACCAGTTCCCCACTGACCGATTTTCTGGAGGCACACGGCTTACTAGACGTATGGCGGCTTCAGAACCCGACGATGAGACAATATACATTTCACCCGGGAGCGCATAATAGCCTCTCCCGTATAGACTATATACTAACGCCCATGAATGATATAGGGAGGATGGGGGCGACCAAACACCTGCCCAGGGGAATATCTGATCACTCCCCGGTAAAGACGGAGATACGTACACACTCTGCTATTCAGAGACGCATTTATCCCATCTGTCCAGGGTTCCTCCTAAATACTAAGATCAAGAAATCCTTAACAAAGACGACCACACAATATTTTCTAGAAAATGAGGCATCGGTCTCCTCTTCTCTGACGCTGTGGGAAGCTTACAAATCAGTAATCAGAGGTCAAGCGATCTCCATTATTGAGGGACACAAACGGGAAAAACGAAAAGACAGAGACCTTGGAGCGGGAAGTGCAGCGCCTGGAATCCCAACATGTAGCCGATCCCACTGACGAGACAACACATGCCCTACGCATTAAAACACAAGACTACAAAGAACAGCTTAGGGCTGCTGCCCAGTGCCGTTTGCAAGCGGTCCAGCATAGGGTGTATGAGTTCGGAGACAAAGCAGGTAAACTGATTGCCTGGCTGGGAAAAAAAGAACGGGCGCGTAGATGGATAGCACAGATCAGAACCAACGACGGTTCACTCACAATGGACCCGCAACACATAGTCGACACGCTAGCACAACACTATGAACACATCTACACCTCCACAAATACTGCTACAGTACAAGACGCATTGGCTTTCATTCATGACATTCGGATGCCTCGGCTCACGCTGCAGGAAGCCGACAACTTAGAAGCAGACATCACAGTGGACAAACTTAAAATGGCCATTTCTAAAATACAATCGGGCAAGGCCACGGGTCCCAATGGGATCCCGATAGAGCTATACAAACAAACGTCGGAGACGATAGCCCCACATCTGCTAAAAATGTTCGAAACCAGTCGCGATGTAGGAAGGCTCCCTAAAGATCAACGGCTGGCCACTATAGTAGCCATCCATAAGCCTGGAAAACCAGCAGAGGAATGTATGTCATATCGCCCAATCTCCTTACTTAACGCAGAGGGGAAAATTTTAGCCAAGACACTAGCGCTCAGACTGACTCCGCATCTTCGTACATTAGTACACCCGGATCAATCGGGCTTTATGCCCGGCAGAAACACGGCCCTGAATCTTCGACGTCTCCATGGAGTATTAGGTCGTAAACATACTATCCAGGAGGACTCTGCGGTCCTTTCCCTAGACGCGCGAATGGCCTTTGACTCGGTGGAGTGGGCCTTTCTATTTGCGGTCCTTCAACACCTGGGTTTCGGACCCAAGTTCTGCTCTTGGGTACGTTTATTATATACTGATCCGGTGGCACATGTCGTGGCCAATGGTCACATCTCAAGGGAATTCACCCTGGGCAGGGGGACGAGGCAGGGCTGCCCATTGTCACCCTTGCTGTTTGCGCTCTTTCTTGAACCGCTGGCGGCGTGGATACGATGGGACCCCATGATTCGCGGGCTAAAATGGGAGGACTGGGAAGATCGTATTTCCCTATATGCGGACGATGTATTATTATATATTTCCTCACCTACGAGATCACTACAAGTGATACTTAATATATGCGCAAAGTACGGCTCTGTCTCCGGATATGCCATCAACTGGGATAAGTCGGTGCTCTACATACTACATGGCCAGCCCCCACGTCTCCCAATAGGATGTAAGGTTCAAATAATCACGGACAGTTTTCAATACCTCGGAATTTATATAACCTCTGACTGCGACACATTCTTGACACTTAATTTACAACCCCCCCTGCAACGACTTAAAAAAGATATACGGCATTGGAAGACGCTGCCACTCTCCCTTTTAGGAAGAGCGGCTCTATTTAAAATGATGGCCTTGCCCAGGTTTCTATATGCCCTACATAATACCCCCTACCCAGTCCCTGACTCATACTTCAGAGCGGTGGACTCAGAGGTGGCAGCCCTTCTATGGGACAGCAAACCAGCGAGAGTGGCGGGAAAAAAAATGGTGAGAAGTTGGTATGACGGCGGGATTGCCCTCCCGGATATCAAGACCTACTATTGGGCCGCACAGCTTACGGTTATTAATCAGTGGCTTCACATGCCAGACTCAGACCCAGCTTACCACCTTGACAGAATGACTTTGGGAAAGGGAGGTTTCAATAGAGCGCTGTACAACACTCAGAAAGTCCGACACCTTATTGGCCCAGCGGCGCATACTGTCCGTGTCTGGCACACAGTGAACAGGCATTTGGGCTGGACCAGAAAACTCACGAAACACACACCCCTGTGGGACGCACATAGACTGGGGACACTGGGCAATAGCAAAGGATTCCATAAATGGGACCTAATTGGTATTTCCCAGCTTGGGGATCTCTGGCAGACTGGAAAAGTAGTCAGCTTCGCCCACTTACAAGAGCAGTACTCTATGGCTCCAGGCGAAAAATTCCGATACCTCCAAATCAAACATGCAATTGAGGCAGCCCTTCCGGAAGCCACTATGCTCCCGGAGGCCTCCCCCCTAGAGGACCGACTACTTACTGATTATCTTGATAAAAAAGCGACTTCACTGACATATAAAAAAATTGTTAATCGACCAGACCCACTGCTCAGACTCAGGGAACTCTGGCAGTCCGACGTTGGAGATATGGATGACCCGGACTGGCGTGAGGCACTAGCATCGCCTAAAGAGGCAGCAATCTCCTCCAGACTACGTCTGGTGCAGTTCAAAATATTACATAGAACATACTATACCCGGACGGTATTAAATAAGATGGGGAGAGCTCCTGACCCAAGCTGCCTTCGCCTCTGCGGGGATATAGGCACCTTTTCCCACACCTTGTGGGAATGCCCTAAATTGCTGTCTTACTGGGAGGCAGTAGTGGGTACACTTGCAGAAGTCACGGGGAAACAGGTTCCACTCGAACCCCAGTGCTGCCTTCTTAATGTCTGGGGCCCGACAAACCTCACCCATACAGAGCGCCTCTGGGCCACGACTGGCATGATGATAGCTAAACGAAACATAGCGCAGAAGTGGGGAGCAGGAATGAAACCAACAATAATACAGTGGGAGAGAGATATGGATACGACCATGGTAGCGGAGAAAGCCACGTTTATAAGTAGGAAATGCCCTCGCAAGTGGGCTAAGGTGTGGGGAAAGTGGAACACGCATAGAGGGGACATCTGTACCCCCCCAGAAGATGAGACTGACTCGGAGGACGACACGTAAGGTGGTGAAATTATCTATGTAATAATGTACTATGGCAGACCTATGAGAATGTAAGGAGACTATATTGTGACTGTATAATATTAGGACGCTTCTGCACTGTATCGGTATAAATTTTGATGAATAATAAAAATTGTTTAAAAAAAAAAAATGACTGGGGCACTGCTCAATTCGGATCTGCGCTTACTGGTGCGGAAAAAGAAAGAACTGACGCCAGCGCGCAGTCCAAGTACTGGCCGCGACGTCATCCCGGCGCCAACGACGGACGCGGAGCCGCACGACGCCTACCGACGTACGCAGTACCCCTCTCCCACTTTCCGATCCTTCTCGGGGTATTTGAGGGTACAGGTGGCACCAAGGCTGAAAGGGCCTTTCTAGGTACGGCCCTCCTTGTTGCAAATCGTGATGTTGCAGCAAAATGGCTGAGCCCCTCCTACTCCAACCTTTCAGTGGCGTTGTGGGGTGGATTGGTGTGCCCAGCAGGAGCGAGTGGTGTTTGAGGCGAGGGACTGCCCCCGAAAGCATGATCGAGTGTGGGGGAAGTGGCTGAACTTATGACCCAATGTATTCGAGTTGTCCCATCTGGGAGACCACTCACCATTTGCAAGTTTATGCTCTGGTTTTTCATGGTCGCAATATGAATCTGTTATACAATGTACTATATCTGTGCCACGTTCACTGTTGGCCACCTTGTGGCCGTTAAAACTTAATAAAATTGTGTATAAAAAAAACCCCACATAATAAAATCTTAAAATGTTGATACCAATCAATTAAAAACACACAAAAGAGGATTGCTGCAATAACGTATTGTAGGAAAGTGCCTTATTTGGACGTGGTTAGCCCCCACATTTTACCTGGAAAAGGATGTAATTTCAAGAGAAGCTCTTTCCCTAAACTGTACCTTTTGCTTCCCAACTGGCACAACCTCAGTACCCCGTGGAAGTGACTAGTAAATGGTACCCCTGGTACCTATAGCATTGGCACTGAAGAGGGACCCCAAGGGTAGCAGCAAGAATTGTGCCACCGTAGGGTCCCCTCACCAAGGCCATGCACCCTGCCATCGTAGACTGCGTGTCTTAGTGCAGACAAAACCGAAGAGTCGGCATGGCACATATCCCCGTGTGCCTGCCCACAGACACTGTATGGAATATAGGCAAGACACCCCTCTCAAATGCCTTATACATCTATGGCAGGGTGCAATATATATCTCCTGTGAGGACATATCTGCATGAGCAGATATGCCCCTGCAATATCCATGTTGATTCTTGGATATTGTAAGTGAACAGGGAAGACACAGAGAATCCGTGGGCTGGACACTCGTCATTACGAGTTCCCCAGCTCCATGATGACTTCATTGTTTTATGGAATGTTTGGTACCAAACATCTCGTCTTAATAAACCTGCACTGATTCCAGTGTCAGAATTATTAATAATTGCACAAATAGGACCCCATAAGGGGGTCCCCTGAAACCTACCAACCCTTAGTGTGGTCACTAACTGGTCTAAGCCAGCCTGTCAGCACCAGACAGAGTTCTGACCTCATGGGGTGTGCGCCAGCATGCTCAGAGGTTGAGAACAAAGCCTGTCCTGGGCGGAGGTGTTCACACATTCCCCCAGTCAGGAAGAGCCATCTGTAACGGGAAGCTTCAAAGGCCTTGCCACCTTTGAAATGCGACCCCAACCTCTCCTGATAGAAGGAGCAGGCCCGCCCTCAAGTCCTCACCCCCGTTTGGCAGGAAGACAGGTGGGAAAACTTGAAAAGAATAGGAGGTGTCCCGCTCTGCCAACTCCACCCCAGGTGCTGAAGGCGAGGTGAAGCACATTTTTCAGTGCCCACCATCTTGAATATGGTGGGACTTCTCCGATCAGGGCTAAGGCTATGTCCCCCTCCCACAGGAGGCAGGCATAAAAGAGAGTGTAAACACCCCAGGTAAGGGGCCCACTGGCCACTACCTGTCACTCCCTTGTAAACGCCCCTAAATTTAGTATTTAGGTGGCACCGCCTGACCCTGAACAGAAGTATCCATGGACACAAGAAGACGACGAACTAAGAACCGCTGTTGGACCGAGAACTGCAGACCTGTGGTGGACTTTGGGCGCAAACTCCCGCCTGCCGCCACAGAACACGACAATTGCCATACTCCAGCTCATCTCGTAGCTGTGTTGCTTCCACAAATCCCGGAATGTCATCAGCACTTCACAAATCGCCAGAGAAACTCCCTTGAGAAAGAGGTACTATCTCCCTGCAGCCGCAGGCCTCCAAAACAGCAACGCCCGGTCCAGCGCCGTCCAGCTCCCCAGCCCGACCAACGTCTCTGAGTGCCAGCCGAAGGTACACTTGTTCTGGAGGGTCAGATCGGCCTCTGCAAAAAGTCTTGAGGTCCCAGGACCCACCGGAGCTGAAAGGCACCAATACTCTGGTTTCGGACCCATTGCTGCAAAAACCTACAAAGCAGAGTCCAGGCGGACTACAACTCTACAGTGAGCCAGCACCCAATGATGGACGTCAGGACTCCGCAGACCCACCTCAGCAATGGTCCCGCAGCTCCAGAATCATTGCTCCAAGGTGCCAGTTCTTGACCACAAGGTGTTTCTTTACGCGACGTTGCCCAGCTGCCCATCTTCACTGTACACAGCAGGCCCAGCTAGGGCATCTTCAATCCAGCTGTGCTCCCGCAGCCCTAGAGCCCTTGCGACCTCTACTCTCCCTTGAGAGTCCTCTGACTTGCCAGCAAGTCCCCCTTTGCTTTGTGTTTACAGGTGGCCCCCTGACTTCGTAGTGCACTAGCCACAAAGCCCCCTTTTTCCTTGCTCCTGGTGAAATCTGGAAAGTTCCCAAGAGCTTGGCCTTGGAACTTTGGTCCCCGAAACTTCCGATTCTAAAAGGTGAACCACTAAAAGTAATTGCAGTTGCATGGATTTCCAATTGCCTTTTTCCTTCCATAAGAAATGTATTGCGCTCAACTGTGATTATTGCATTTATTGTGATTTTATCATATTGCGAAAAGTATTTTCCTTGTACCCGAAATTCCTGGTTTAAATATTTATATACAAAAATATTTTTCTAATTTGGTCTCAACTTCATTCCTTGACTGTGTGTATCATTTATTGCTTTTTTGAGTACAAGAAATGCTTGGCACTACCCTCTGATAAGCCTAACTGATTGCCCACACTATCACAAAAATAGAGCGTTAGTATTATCTACTTTTGCCCTTATAAACCACTAAGGGTCTCTGCGAACTCTCTGCACAGTGTACCCCATTGTGGTGCACTATACAGAGAGATGGGTTTCCTACAAGTATGTTAACTTAGCAAAGAACTGCCGCCAGTACTATTATCCTACCATCATTTTCCTACTTGTTACAGACATTTTTAGGAAGCAACAAATGCTGTAACAACATCAGACCTGCCTAACATCTGGAGATACGTGAAGGCATTCCTGCATTTCTTGGAGGCAAGTGGTTTCAGAATGTGCTTAAGACAGTATTGAAAAAAGCGTAGATAATTTTTTTTTAATAAAAATAAAACAGAGACTGCTCATCTGACCCCGTCGCAAGGACATGCCAATATACTACTGTCCCAGGCCTTTGCCCAGTCAAAGAAACACGCCACACAGTGCCTGCCCTGAATCTGAAAAGGAGAGACCCCCTCCCACCGTCAGAGTTCCAGATTTAAATAAAATGCCAGCTCTGCTGTTGCTAATGAAATATAATAGTTACGAACTGAGTACTTACTAAACAACTCCTCTAATCTTTGGGAGAGACTGAACTCCTCATGGCGGGTCTTTACCAGCCTCTTGCCAGATTCACTTAAAGTGTCCGGGCGGTAAACATTTTGGGGAGACCACTATCAGTGACAGACTTACTGACACATTTTATCCAGGGGATTGAGAGACCCATGTCTAAACTGAAGCAGTCTAAAATAACTTTTCTGTTAAAAAATTGCTTCAGTATTAATCCACACACTCACCCAAAGCAGGAGCGGGCCACCTTAACTCGGTCTGAAGCATATGCTAGAGTTAGTTCGGAATGTACGATAGAGCTAGTTCGCGGAAGATTCAAAAGCTGCATGCAAATCCTGTTTTCTTCCACCTGAATGGGGGAAACATTGTGGTACCCCCATTCCCCCGCTCCACATGTAGCTGTGGCAACACACTGCAGGTTATAAGTCTTAATATACGGGGAAATAAGGCCCCTACCTTACCTCTGAACGAGAGTGAATAAGGATCCAGCTGCCCTACCTAGTTTCATGCAAGCTGCCTTGACCTAGGGTTGACACGAATTAGAAGACTCAAAAGTAAGGCCAAGGTAGCTAAAATTCTGCATGGAGCTCAGAGAAGGATTTTTCAACTTTAAGGACAACAGAATTCGCCTGCCTGGCCCACAGCTCATTATGTATGATTCCCCTAGTTGTTTAACATATCTAAACTACCCGGAAATGAAACAAAGGAC
This sequence comes from Calotriton arnoldi, assembly GCA_963921515.1. Lineage (NCBI taxonomy): Eukaryota > Metazoa > Chordata > Amphibia > Caudata > Salamandridae > Calotriton > Calotriton arnoldi. The sequence continues at coordinate 1,109,069 of CAWUFW010005081.1, read as the reverse complement.
TCTACCAAAATACATAGGGCACTAGGCATCCTAGCCATTAAAACGGCATAGTCGACGTATAATGTCAGAATAAATAAATTGGCAATTTTTGGTATATCTCTGGTGGAAGTACACAAGTGGGTGCTTAATTCATTGATATAAATGATGAAAATCAGAGGTGCCAAAACGCACCCCTGACGCACCCCTCTAGCTAGGGGAAAAGCATTCGAAATTTCTCCTGCTCTGCCATATCGAACCATGGCCCCTAAATTCTCATGCAATTAGTACAAAAAATTTACAAGGGGAACTTCCACCTCCAGATCTACCACAATCAACCATAGCTTGGCCCTATTCACGCAAACAAATATGGAAGATAGATCCATACAGGCCAAGTACAGCGGGCAGCGCATGGCGATGCTATATTTGCCCATGATCAAGCGCAAGTTCAGGCAGTGCTCCCCTGTACCGAGCCCTGGGCGAAGGTCATACTGAAATGGTGACAAGATGTTATTATCACTGGCCCAAATCTGCAAGCAATTAAAAATTACCCTCCCAAGGATCTTTACTTTACTGTCAATGAGGGATATCGGCCTATTACAATTGGGGGACCCTCGGTCCCCCTTTTTAAAAATGGGGACCAGGAATTTGGAACCCAGTTCTAATCAAGACACTGTTTACTGTATGCTCTTCAAAAGGCAGCTGGTGATCTTTTGAAGTGGTGGGGCGTAATACCTGCCCGAAATTATAGGGAGCCCGCCCACTTTAACCATTGGCTGCCTCCACATTGAGTGACTGCACAAAATCTGTGCACACTGATCACATCCACATAAAAATAGTACCCTTCTCTTCAGCTGCAAGGCTGGTTCAAAGTGTGCTTTTTTATTTTAACCTTAAATACCGGCTACTTATTTTGCTTACACTCTTTTTAAAAATGATGTTGCAAAGTATTTAAGTGACATTGTAACATTACAGCTGTCTGTGGTTAGAAATGCATGGCACAACTGAAAGGCTTTTTATAAACCAAAATCATTGCTAAAATCACCAAACATTTTTTACTCTAAGAATGAGGTGGCCACGTTTAGCTGCCAGCATATTTTCGTCTATCATTTTTATTTTTGAGGCATATACTTGCAATAAATGAATGAAAATAACCATAGCACCAAACTGCCAAAGCGAGACCTACTGGCTTTGCCAACGCCTCTTCAAAATGTGGTATTCTGTCAAATATTATTACATCCATTATGTTAGACTTTCATGGGTGCCCCCCCATATGCCTTGGATTCACCCCTTAAACCAATAACATACAATATACCGGTGCCATTAGTGCCGTCCATATACTATGGATTACCTTATGAAGGTCAGGGTAAGCATTGTTGTCATTGTTGCCCCCTCCAATATGCCACAATTGTGCTCTTTTATTCCAAGGATGACATCCAATGTGTCAGCGTCAGCATTTTTCCCCATACCAAGAATTTCCTCCAGTATGCAACCACCGAAATTTTCCTTGGGTGCTCCTGCGCCAATAATTATCTTCAGTATGCCAGCACCAGCATTTTACCATGAGAGTCCCATGCGTCAAGTCTTTAATAAGTCAGTATTTTGTCAAAGATATGCCAGCATTTTTACATAGGTGCCTCTGTAAGTCAAGGATTACCTTCAGTATGTCTGGGCCAACTGCAGACTGGCAAACATAATACCACATTCTCATTCACTCATTTATTCTTTCCCACCTGCATTCCCTTATTCATTCTCACTTACTTTCTTGCACTCACTCTTACTTTCACTCACTTATTCATATTCACTCACTCTTACTTTGACTAACTCATACTTTCTCACTCACTTTTACTCTGACTCATTTACCTTCACTCTTACTCAATTAATCATTGCCACTCACTGACTCACTCATTGACACTTATTTACACTCAATGTGATTCTCCCTCACACTCATTCATACTCTGTGACGCTCAATCTCACTCACTACCTGTAACTCACTCACTTTCACTCAGACACGTTCACACATACTAAAAATCACAATTACACACTCTCCTGCACAAACAAAATGAACATTTAAAAGCATTTTTTGTTACTTCAGCTGCCACAAAGGGTCCCATTCCAGCTCCTGGTACTTAATTTTTTATTATGCTAATAGTGAATAATAAACTATTATTCAGTCTTAGTATAATATTAAAAAAAAGCAGAAATCAAAGCGTATGGAGACCCGAAGCCCATAGGAGCAAGACACCCCTGTGTTGTTGGCATTGATTTTGCCACCTCTTAGGCCAGGGGTTTCAAAAGCAGTGTTAAGGGGTACAAGGGTCAAGCCAGAGGTCAGCGTTCCGTCCTCTGACATCCATAGTTACTTACCTTCAGTAATGCGCTTTCTGGTGGATACTCAAACCATAGATTGCTCATCTTTAGAATATCCTCAGGTACCAGACTGGATCCATGGAATTTCATTACAAGACCGGAGGCTACCATTATGCATAATCTTTTATTTGCCACTCCTGAGCAGCCCCTTTAAAGAAATTCAACCAAAAAACAATCCAGAACTGGAACTTTAGAGTCTATATATGTCTCCTGCACAGAACAATCAGCCTCTTTTAAATGCTGCTCCTGATCAGATAAGTACAAATTTATATGTTTTAATATTTCTTTTTGACACAAATGTATATTTATATATTGATATTTAGGATGTTATGAATGTTAGTGTGTAGACAAGTTTCTAATTTATAGAAACAGAATGTATGGCTTGTTTAAAAAATTGTATTTAAAAGTAATGCGTAGTAGTTTCAATTTTATATTAGGAACGTTATTTTGATGGGCATTTCAAGCGTGTCATTTGTAATAGGCTAGCTGACAAGTTTAGTTAGGAAACTGTTCATGGGCTTACCGTGTCAGTTTCCAGATATTTTTTGTAAAGTCGCGTGCAAGCCGTTTTCATGCTGCACGTATAGAGTAAATAAGCGTGCAGGTTCGGGTGGCTCGCGCGTCTGCTACTTGAATCTGGTTCGCGCGGTGACTAGGAAGGCACAGTTGAGGCGCTCAGGAGATGGCGTGACTATCTGAGGTCATGCCATCATCGATGAAGTGGATTGGCCGCTGAACTCTCGCGAGAGAGTGGTGGCCATATTAGATTGGGCATTAAGAGATTAGAAAGAAAGGAAATAAGAGATCGTGAACGCGGGAGAGTCTGAATAAAAAAACCACAAAAAAAACGAACAGCTGTTCGATTAGAGAGCTCGGCAGGATCGGTGAGGAGAGCGGTTATTATTGAGAACAGTGAGTTTTAGGAGGAGTATTTAAAGGATATTTTTAAGGAGTGTTGGAATTGTGGTTTATTTTGGAATAAGAATGGCTACAGAGGAAGCAAGTGTTAGTCAGCAGGTAGTTGAGGGTAGAGTAAGTGAAGAGAGCCTAAGAAGACTAATACAGTGTGAGAGGAAAAGTTCAATAAGAGAGGTGGTTGAGATTGTTATGGACAAAAAAAGAAAGAAGAATAAATCTGAGGAGGATTTTTGGTCTTTTTCTGAGGAAGAGGATGAAAGAAGAGAGAAAAGACCAACGAAAAGGGCTAGGAAGACTAAGCACTTAGATAAAAGAGGGAAAGATGGATGCAACTCCATAAAGAAGAGCGGTGCCCTTGGCGGCATGAAAAGGAAAGGTGTCCATGGCGGCACGCAGGATTACTCCGATGAGGAGTATAGTATGGAAGTGGATGAAAAATGAGGAGAGGTGTGAGAAATTATACGATGAATACGTTTTGGATGTGGATCATGATGATGATCTAAATGACGATCTAAAAATGATCAAGCCTCTTCTTCTAAGGCTGTATTAAAGGATCCTCTAGGGGAGGAAATGTTTAGCCCTTATGATTTAAGGCATCTTTGAAGGGCAGACTGGTGGCCACTAGATGATGTGGCAAAGTTCATTAAGCATTGGGTCAGGAAACCCTTGGAAAGAGAGGTGAGAAGTGTTTTGAGAGCAGAGTGCTCTAGACCTCAAATTGACAGTAAGGTCTGCCATGCCCCAAATCTGGACCCTGATTTGATATCTTACTTGTTTAAGTTGGCGAAGGATCCGAGAATAGGTTTGGAGAGGTCGTTGAAACAGTGTCGGGACCGTTTATTAGATGTACTAGGTCCACTAGCGAAAATTATGGACATGGCGGAAGAGGCATACATAAATGGAGAGCAAGTTGACGTGCAGTTATTGCGCGGTTGGAGCTAGAGGGCGATGGTGTTCTTGGGTAACGCCAATGCAGGTTTATTGCCAGAAAGGAGGAAGACTGTTTTAATGAAGATCAACCCTAAGCTGGGGGATATAGCGAATAGGGAGCCCAGTGAGGACCCGAAAGGCTTACTTTTTGGAGAAGGATTTGTTAAAAGCCTGTGGAAACATGTTTCAACATTTACAGCACTGGATAAGGCACAAACGAATATGAGAAAAGTGTTTGGTGGTGTTTTTGGTAGGATCGGTAGACGGGGACCGTATGCTGGCCAAGCGTTTCAGAGGTCCCAGTACAATTTTGACAATAGAGGAACAGGAAGGGGATTTCAAGCTTCTTCCCTTAAAGAGGAAGATTTCCCAGGATGAGAGGTGGAAGAGGAAGGAGTCAGTCGGGACAAGGATCTCGAGGTGAGTATGCAGATAATTTCTGGTTTTTCCCAAGTAAAAGTAGGAGGACATTTAAGGTTTTTTACAGGAGCATGGCAGAGGATTATAAGGGATCCTTGGGTTTTAAATGTAGTAAAAGGATTCGAAATAGATTTTATTCAAAGACCAGTTCTGACTGTGGAGCCAAAAGAATTGGTTCCAAGTCCAGATCAAGTAGAGATTGTGAATTTAGAGGTAAAAGATGTTAAAAAAGGAAGCGATATGTATGGTGGAGGATCATTTGAAAGTCTCTGTAAGCACCTTGTTTTTGGTGGAAAAGAAAGACAAAGGATGGAGACCGGTGATAAATTTGAGAAGTCTAAACCGGTCTTTAGTTTACAGACATTTCAAAATAGAAGGAATTCATCTTCTAAGGGATATGTTGCAGTCCAAAGATTGGTTGGTGAAGTTGCATTTGAAAGATGCCTACTTCACGGTGTCAATGAGGGAAAGCAGTCAGAAATATCTTCAGTTCAGGTGGAGGCCAATTATATCAATTCCTATGCCTACCTTTTGGCCTCTCTTCAGCACCTTGGTGCTTTACAAAGTTGATGCGTGCAGTAGTGGCTTACTTCAGGGAGAGAGGATTCCATATGATTGTGTATTTAGATGATATATTAATGTCGTCAAAGGACGCAGAGGAATTGAGGAATCAACTCAAAGTTGTAATAGACATGTTAGAGAGTTTGGGATTCATGATAAATCATACAAAGTCAATTTTGAACCCTTCACAGAGTTTGGATTTTCTGGGTTTCACGATAGATACAGTTGGAGAGGTGCTAAGACTACCATAGAGGAAGGTGAAAATGATAAAGAAGGAGGTGTTGAGAGTGCTGAGGAAGATGTCTTTGACATTGAGAGATTTGGCGAGGATTCTAGGTTTATTTTCCTCGTCAATACAAGCAATTTTTCCAGGACTCCTGCACTATCGAGCCTTGCAAAGAGTGAAAGCAGATACGTTGAGAGCAGGTTTATGGTACGGGGACCAAATAGAATTGAATTTGGAAGCGAAAGAGAAACTAGAGTGGTGGTTACACAAATTGGAGGTTTGGAATGGAAGAGCAATTTTTGGTTGCCTTTCGGATGTTATTTTGGAGACAGATGCCAGTCTTTTAGGATGGGAGCTCGTCTGGGACTTCAGGAGACAGGTGGTGCTTGGTCAAGGAAAGAGAAGGATCAGCATATAAACTGTCTGGAGCTGACAGCAAGATTGTATGCATTGAGGAGTTTCAAAGAGAAGTTGCAGGGTCAGACAGTGCTTATGAAGATGGACAACATTTCAGCAGTAGCTTACATAAACAATTGGGGGGTTGCAGATCAAAGAGTATCGGATGTGGCGAAGGAGTTATGGATGTTTTGTCTAAGGAACAAAATATCTCTAAGAGCAGAATACCTTCCGGGAGTACGGAATGTGATAGCGGATTGGAATTCCAGGCATGTGAGGGACTACAGCGACTGGATGCTGGGGTCAGAGTATTTCAGGAGGATACAGATCGTTTTGGGTCCTTGGGAAGTGGACCTGTTTGCAACGAGGTTGACTCGCCAGTTGGAGAAGTTTTTACAGTTGGTTACCAGATCCAGAGGCTGCAGTGATAGACGCATTTCAGCAGAATTGGTTGAATGTGAAAGGTTACGCTTTTCCTCCCTTTGCTATGATTCAGAAGGTATTACTGAAGGTGAGGAGAGAAGGGTGTCAGTTGGTTTTGGTGACTCCGTTTAGGGTGTCGCAGGCTTGGTTTCCGGCGGTGCTGGAGTTGGCTTGCGATGTTCCTTTTTTAATGAAAGCAGAAGTGGGTATGCTGGTAAACTAACTCGGAGAGGTTCACCCTTTAATTCAGAACGGTACATTGGACCTTCTTGTTTGGAAGGTATCAGGGGATCCAGTACTTTCGAGGGACTTTCGCAGGAGGCTGCAGAGTTACTCGAGGAGTCCTGGGCTCCAGGAACAAGGAAGGGGTACAAAGGAGTATGGAGGATTTGGGTGCGTGGAACAGAGTTTGGATCCAGTGGAGGCCCCTGTAATGGAGTTTGTGAATTTCCTGGTGGAACAGTTTATTAGGGGGTTGAGTTATCGTACCATTAATTGTTATAGGTCTGCTGTTTCAGCAGGTCATGCTTTTGTAGGAGGAAGATCTGTGGGTAGCAATGTCTTGGTGTGTAGATTTTTAAAGAGTATGAGATTAAAAAGGCCTCCTAAGGCACGTTATGAAGTGATGTGGGATGCAAATTTGGTTTTGAAATTGTTCCTTGACTGGTCTATGAATAGGTTTTTGAATAATAAGAATATTTCGATTAAACTTGCGACTTTATTTTTTTTTATAACTCTTTTTATTGAAATTTTTCCATGATTAGCAAGACATCAATTTCACATTTGGTACCAATATAGTCAACAGGCAATACACGTTACTCATGTAGTTACAGTAAGTGCTCCATTCTTGTCGGCTCAACATATTACTACTTATGGACATGGCATAGGACTCCCACTAGGGTCTGCTCCCCTCCCGTCCTGGGGCGACTGTTCGGTGGGGCCTCTCTCCTCCCAGGGCGTTGCCACGTTGATTGCCCCCGGTGTTTCTTGAAGCTCAAGCCCGTAGTACCGGAGCCACGGACGCCAAATCTTAAAGAATTTCCGCGGACACCCCCTCATCCTGTAAGTCACTTGCTCCGCACCCATATACATGTCCATCCCAGTTTTTCACTCTCCAAGGGTCGGAATCTCTGGCGCTCCCCATTTCTTGGCTATATCCCTTTTGGCCACTATCATGCCTAAATTACACAAGCTAAGACTCCGTCTGGGTAAGTCTATGTCGGAAGGTCTCCCTAGCAATATATATTTAGCATACATTGGTAGCTGAGCCCCAAGGACTTCACTTAGTTCCTTCACTATTATAGCCCAGTATCTTTGTATTTGTGTGCACTCCCATAGTGTATGTATAAACGTGCCTCTCACAGTCAGGCAGCGGAGACACATTGGAGACTCCGCCCTTCCCATTTTGTGAAGTCGGGACCTGGTTATGTACGTTCTGTGTAGTATTTTGAGTTGAATTAACCTCAGCCTCAGTTTGATTGCCACCTCCCTTGGGTGCATTAGGGCCGCCTCACAGTCTATGTCTTCTAGTTCTCCCAGGGCCTCTTCCCAAGCCCTCCTCAGGGCCACTAGGTTGTCCGGGACATTATTGATGAGTCTTATAGGTCCAAGATATAGCCTTGTCTCTCCCCCATCTGGTAGTCATGTTGCAAGACTGCAAACGAGATCAAGGAGCCTTCTTTTATTAGGTCCCCAATCGTGGAGATTCCTATCAAGTCCCAATCCCTGAACCCCTTCAATTTCCCCAATTGTGGTAATCTCCTACCCTCCCCATAGTGGGGTTTGCCTTGTGACTTTCTTGTGCCAGCCCATTTGTTTCTCGGCTCCCTTCCAGGCCTCCAGGGCCCTTTGGGTCGCCGGCAGCAACTGTTTAACCCCTTTCCCCACATATATATATATATATATAATGTAGGTGGGATCGGACTTCAAACTGGTCCTGTTCTAGCGCATAAATTGGATGGGATCTCGACATATGCCCCCACTCGTTTACTGTTACCAAGTGTGCCGCCCTATAGTATGACCTGATGTCCGGGAGGGCTAACCCTCCGTTGTATTGATTGCGTTGCAGCGTGTTGAGTGCAATCCGTGGCTGCCCCCCGTCCCACAAGAGAGTGCGCACCTCCCCATCTATCGCCTTGAAGGTGTCTTCCGGAATCTTATGATGTGTTTTGTAAGCTGTATAGTAGCTTAGGGAGTGTAATCATTTTGTATATCGCCGCTCTTCCCAGCAGTGTGAGGGGCAACTTTCTCCATCTCGGCCTGGAATTCTGTCACTACCCTCCGAATGTTTTGCGTGTGGCTGCGCGAGCTGTCCATGGATATGTATAGCCCCAGGTACTTAAAACCCTCCGATGTTACTTGGAGTTCTTGGGGGAGATCCTGTGCATCAAATGGACCGCCCACTGGGTAAAGGACCGATTTACCCCAGTTAATCTTGTAGCCTGCATGTTTCCCAAATATTCCCAGCTCTCGAAAAAGGATCGGGATTGTGGAGGGGGGGAAATCGGTGACATACAAGAGGACGTCATCCGCATAGAGCGAGATGCTTTCCTCCCTTCCGCCTGCCCTGAACCCCTTTACGGGCATCCCTGTCTAGTACCTCTTTCTATCTCAAATTCCTCTGACATTGCCCCATTCACCCTCACCCTTGCTGTTGGGAAACCTGTAGAGCAACTGAATCCATTCCATAAACTTGGGACCAAATCCGAATTTCCTTAGTGTCTGCCACATAAAAGGCCAGTGGACCGCGTCGAAGGCCTTTTCCGCATCCAATGAGAGCAGCATATGTGGCTCTGCCCTACCTTGGATCATACTCATCCAGTTCACTAGTCATCTCAAATTGAATCGTGTCGCCCTCCCTGGCATAAACCCCGATTGGTCAGCGTGTATTACGGAAGTAATCACCCAGCCAATCTATTTGCCAGAATAGAGGCTAGCACCTTGACCTCCACATTCAGGAGAGAGATTGGTCGGTATGACCCACAATCAGTTGACGGCTTCCCTGGCTTGTGGATCACCACTACTGTAGCTTTCCGCAAATCAGGTGGTAATGTACCCTCTTCCCTAGCCTCTCCGAACATATCCAACAGGTGCAGTCCCAGTAATGTGGAGTTAGCCTTAAAAAACTCAGTTGGCAGACCGTTGAGGCCTGGGGACTTCCCTGATTTTTGTCTATTCAAGGCCTCAGACACCTCCTCCAAAGACATCTCCTCATCTAAAGCGTCTCGGTGCTACGAGGACAGGACAGGGAGGTCTATTCTCTCGAGATAATCCCGAATCTGCGGATCTCCCGCCGTGGTCTGTTCTTTGTATAAGGCAGTGTAATAATCCGCAAAGGCATTCGCAATGTCTTGTGCCCCGGTGAGGTCCCGTCCATCTCTGTAAATGCTGCCACCCATCTGGATGCTATTTCCTTCTTGCCCAGCCAGGCTAAGAGTTTCCCCGCCCTGTCTCCAGTTTCATATAACCGATGCCTAAGGGCAAGGTATTTTGTTTCGCCTCCTTCCGTGCAAGTGATTGGTATTCCGCACGGGTGATTGCTATTTGTCGGAGGATGGACGGACTGGGACCCTCTCCCACTTGTCGCTCCAGTTCCAAGAGTCTACCCTCTAGCTGCACTATTTCTTGCGACTCTTTCTTGTTCTTGTGCGCGATAGCATCTTGGGCTCTGCCGTGGTCCTTTGGGAAGCAATACCAAAGGGGATGATGGACGGAGCGCTAGAGCAAATCAAACACTCACCCCCAGTCAACTGATCTGGGTTTAATCCATCATCATTCTTTAGCTCACTCCACCACCCCAGTTCAGACATGGCCATATGCAAATCAGTCTGACCCTGTGCCTCATGGGAACAGTCCAGCCCGAACTGCCAAGCCATGTCTTCCCTGGACCGGAAACAAGCATCCTGGGACCGGTTTCGGGTTCAAAACCCTCATCAGCCAGGCTATCTTGAATCCAGTGGCAAAGTGAGCAAGGGACCCACGTCTGGGCATATCCTGCCAACTTAGGGCGAACAAAGCGATACCAAAGGGGATGATGGACGGAGCGCTAGAGCAAATCAAACACTCACCCCCAGTCAACTGATCTGGGTTTAATCCATCATCATTCTTTAGCTCACTCCACCACCCCAGTTCAGACATGGCCATATGCAAATCAGTCTGACCCTGTGCCTCATGGGAACAGTCCAGCCCGAACTGCCAAGCGATGTCTTCCGCCTTAAAGGCTTCCCAAAGGACCACGGCAGAGGTTACTGTCCCCTTATTGTCTTGGAAATACAGCTCTGATTCCACCCTTAACTCCTTCGCTATCCCAGGATCCAAAAATATGGAACGCTTCACGAATTTGCGTGTCATCCTTGCGCAGGGGCCGAGCACGAGCTTGCAACTTTATTAACATAACGTAACATGTGTATTTGTAAAGCGCACGTTCACCACTACGGGTATCTTGGCGCTGAATAAGAGATGTTTGTTGTTACCGAACTCAATGGTACTCATTTTATCGACCTCAGATGGATGAAAGGCTGAGTGGACCCGCCGGGAGTTGAACCTGTGACCATTAAGTCGAACACAGGCCCCTGCAGTAGACACATTAGTCCACTGAGCCACCAGAACCGGCATTTTTTGATTTCATGTAGAAGGGTGTCTGATGTTAAGTGCTTAGAGAATAATAATAGATATTTCAGTCCGAATGGTGTCATTTTTGAAATACCAATCCAACATACTTTATTTCGGTCATTGTAGACCATAAAAGTGCATACACAAAAAATTAGCGGACATAAAACCAAATACTTTAAAACATCACCATAAATAGCTATATCAATTAATAAGTCAACATCGTTAAAGTGCATCGCAGGGTTCACAGAGTGGCAGAACCGGACAGTTCACATCAACAGCCCACCCTCATCCAGCTACTGTCTAAGTTTCCCCGTATGTAGAAGCCACATGGGTCATAAACAACTGTACATGCAATTTATCAAATAAAAGCTCATTTCATCAACGAACTTGATGTTAAAACTTTAAAAGGAGTAAAAAGATTTAAATAAAACAGTTAAAAATACACAGACATTACATACTTTAAGGCCACGACAACGAGTTTAAAATCATCCTGCGCGAGCGCCACATCGAGGTGAGAAATCTAGATACAGAAAAAACAATAGGCGTAAAAGTCTCGTACTTCAGGACTCTAAATGCCTCCTCGCAGTGGACAAACCCTAGATTCCTGCACAGTTGGATAAGCCAGCGCTTTCTTGCTAATTTATAGCCAGGGCAAAAGAAAAGGACGTGGAGCTCTGACTCTTCCTCACAGTTGCAGGCAGGGCACCCTCGCGGTGTAGTTTTTGACCATTTGTTAGTAAAAGCAAAAAGCGGCAAAGTCCCAAATCTAAACTGAACATACAATTTCCTTGCCAGGGTTGGTTGGATGTCATCCAGAAAAGACTCTAATGTATACTCATCTTTGAGTTTCAAGAATTAGTCTGTCAGATGTCCTAATGCCGAACTCCCTGGATATCTGCAAGTTTAAGCATCCTATATAATCTTACCAATTCTGAACATGAAATTACAGGGCATGATTCCTCTGGGTTGCTCCATAAACTTGGTATCACCAGCCTGCAACATTCATCCTTTACATGTGCAAACCATGGTATTTTACCTACACCCGGAAAACTCAATAACTCTTAATTCTGACCGAAAAACGGCCAGCTCTGGGAATACCCACAGTCTGCACCAAAAGGTTAGAGGTCTAAGACCAATCTCATCCCCAATTGGTCTGATGCCCAGGTCCAGCCGTAGGGGGGTGAGGGGGCTACTAGGGGGGAGGCCCAGCAGCTGCCTCATTAAATTGTTCTCTATTTTACTCAAACTACCAGAACAACAATGACCCCATAATTCAGCCCCATACATTGTCGCACCCCTTGCTTGCACATTGTAAATCTCGGTTATTGGCCCAGCTGGCTTGTGGGAGGATTTCGATACAATTTTGCAATTCCCCCCACAGTCTGGGCCAACTTGAGACTTGCTTTGGCCATCTGTGGCCCCCTGTCCAGATTTTGTGTCAAGGTGACACCTGGGTAATCAAATACCATCACCTTCTCAAGCATAGTTCCATCTAGACTAGGGTTAGGTCGTGATGTATTGGCTGGGTTGAAAACCATAAATTTAGTCTTCTGCGTGTTAATCTCCAGCCCCCTGTGTTTGCAGAAGGTATCAAAGCTATCAAGGACCCTCTGAATACCCATAGGCGACTTTGACAGTAAGAGGGTGTTATCCGCAAACATCATTGCTGGTACCTTTCTACACGCTATCTTCGGGGCGTCATTGTCCTCAGTGAGTTGGGCGACCAATGCGTTAAAGAGAAAACAGGGTGGGCGCAAGCATGCAACCCTGCCTTACTCCTCTGTTAACTGGAAGTCAAGAAGTTAGGCCGCCACATTTTCCATACCTCACTTGGGCGAAGTTACCTTCGTGCAATCTCATAAGCAAGCTCAGGAGGTAGAGCGGGATCCCCAGAACTCTGAGTACACCCCATAATTTAGCTCTGGGCACCAAATCAAAAGCCGTCTTCAGATCCACAAATATTAAAGAGAGACTGCCACCCTCTATTGTCACCGTTTTCCAGTATAAAAGTTGGAGTCTATATATTTGGTCAACGGTGGATTTTTTTTTTCCTGAATCCGGCTTGATATGGGCTCAGAATTTCATGCTCTTCCATCCACACCTGGAGTCGATCAAGTAGTACCCGTGCAAACAGTTACTGGGTAACATCGATCAAGCTGATCGGCCTATAGTTTAAGGGTAAAAGGGGTGAACCCTTTTTAAAAACTGGGACAATTTCTGCCCCTGCCCAGGTTTCAGGGATTGGCATACCTTTCATTATAGCGTTAAATAGAACCCATAAGTAGGGTCCCCAGATTTTTGGTTCTGCCCGAAAGAGATCCCACGGCAGCTTATCCAATACCAGTGCTTTGCCGAAGGGAAGCTTGCTTATTGCAATTAAAACTTCAGTCAAGGTAATCGCAGGGGCCTCTTCATGAATAGTTCTTAGAGAAGTTATGGAAGTTCCCTCAATTGGTCCAACTACCTCCTTAGTGGTATATAAAGCCTGGAAATGAGTCTCCCATACATCTGCTGCTATGTTTAGCTCTATTGCTGGCTTCCCTTCGCTGCTGCCTGTGCTGACTATGGACCAAATTGCCTTCATGTCTTTGTTGGATAGAGCGGTTTTTAAAGCATCTCACCTATCTAATTCCCAAGCTTTTTTTGCTTGTTGGATACTTTCTATATACAGCACTCGCATTAATTTAGTTAGGGTTCTATCCTTGGCTTTAATGGCCTCTATCAGGGTTCGAATAGCCTTTCGGCAACTATCGTTAAACCATGATCGCATGGCCCCTTTTTTCACCCTAGAGGGAGTTTTGGATAAAATATATCGACCAGTTTGGAAGTTAAAACTGCATGCAACTCTATAAGTGGTTAGTAAAAATCCCCTATACTGAGACAGCTTCTCCCATACACAAAAGAACTAAGACTATGTTGACTTCTGTATTTTACCCTAGGTATGAGGAGTGCAAGAAGTTGTGCGTAGTAAACTGCTTGAGAGAGTATGAGTGCAGAGTGGCGGAGAATAGGAGAGATGGAGAACATCAATTACTGATATCGTTTGTAAAACCATATAGTGCCGTAAGTACAGCAACAATTTCAAGATGGGTGAAATGTGTGATGGAACAAGCAGGGGTGAATATAAATAAGTTCAAAGCTCATTCCATCAGGGGAGCAATGGCAAGCAAGTGTTGTTTAGATGGTGGAAGCCTGGAGAATATATTGAGGGCAGTGTATTGTTCTAATGCAGATACGTTTGCGAAACATTATTTTAGACCGGTTGAGCATATGTCTGATGTGGTGTTAAAGGGCTTTCAACATGCATAATGGTAGCCTCCGGTCTTGTAATGAAATGACGATTCTCAGATTGACATGACTAGAGAATCAGGATTTCATTAAAGACACGGAGGCTAACATTATCCCTCCTTCCACACCCTTTATTGGTGTTTTATTAGCATGTTGTATAAAAAAAAAAAAAAATAGAAAGGAATTAAATTTAATTGTTTTATTAAGTTTAGAGAGTTGATAAGAAAGAAAATTTGTAATAATAAAGGATTATTTATTCATGTTACTATGCGTTTTATTTTCAGGATTGATATGTTGAGTTTGTAATGCTTAATAAGGTATTTTTTGTTGCAGAATAACAGTTGTTGAGAAGTGAGATTAACATGGGTGCTGAAACAGAAGATGATGGAAAGTTTTCTTTGCAGAATTGCATTTAAAAGAGGCTGATTGTTCTGTGCAGAAGACATATATAGACTCTAAAGTTCCAGTTCTGGATTGTTTTTTGGTTGAAGTTCTTTAAAGGGGCTGCTCAGGAGTGGCAAATAAAAGATTATGCATAATGTTAGCCTCCACGTCTTTAATGAAATCATGATTCTCTAGTCATGTCAATCTGAGAATCGTCATTCTTCTGCAATGCTCCCGTGAGCCGCCCTGAAAATGAAGAAACAGAGCAGCATATAAACGCCACAGCTGTGATCTGCTGTCAGTTTCTAGTATCTTTTTCCGCGTGCGCTCTCCGATGAAGAGTGCAGAACAAATTATGAGAAAGTGTGCACTGATCTTCTACGTTTCAACCATTTTAGATGTTAAAGAGGCCACTCCACAGAATTGGGAAGTGAGATGGCAGTGAGGAATCTGTTAAGTAACTTGTTCTTCTAATAGAGAAGTCTAGCCGCACATTCCTCACCTTTAGAATACACCCCCCCCCCCCAGCGCCTTGAGACCCTCACGGGTGAGTAGCACACTTTATAAACCCCTGATTGATTGATAACTCACAAAGTTGTAGGGACTGGGTGCAAGCCAAAACGTTTTGCAGAACTGAGGGCGAAGTGTCCTTCCACTGGAACTGGCTGTCTAGGCAGTGCTTTGTGAACGTATGCACGAACACCCATGTCGCAGTCTGGCAGATATCAAGGACAGACACTCCTTGCGCCAAAGACCCTCGGGTGGGAAGGGTGTTTCTTTGACCAGGGCACAGCATAACTTGATGAAGAGACTATCCACCTTCATAGGGTCCTAGTCTGTACAGCCTTCCCTTTCTTCATAGAAAAAACCAAAGGAGGGAGTGGAGAGTCGGTGTCCTACATGAACACCTGGGGTGGATTCAGCCTCCCCTTACAATTATTGATAAACAGAAAGATCCACCCAAAGGAGATTGTAATTCATGAAGTCTGATCACAGTTGAGTGTTTCTCCTACATTGGTGGGAAGCACATCGTGTTTCTTAAATACCCCTCACACACCAAAAGGGCCCTTGGTGTCATGCTTCATCATGGGGGTCTTCGCATCCCTCTACGGAACGCGGCGTGCTACTACCAACGAATGCGCGGGAGCACTAAAGTAATCTCTATGTGTGGTGCGAGAGAGGTGGTGAGAGGTAGGGTCAGGAGTGAGTGGTGAGTGAATGCACAAGTTACTAACTTGTGTAACGATATATCTGTAAGAGACAGTAGTTAGTGACAGATTCCTTACCTTAGAATATCCCCAGGCGTCAGGCTGGATCTGGAAAGCTTTTGCGTAGCAGTACCCTTGCGCGGCCGGTAGGCGGCGTCGTGCGGCTCCGCGTCCGTCGTCGGCGTCGTGATCGCCGGGATGACGTCGCGGGCAGTACTTAGACGCCGCCCCTGCGCGCTGACGTCAGTTCTGTACACGACTTTCCGCGCCAGGAACGCAGAGCCATGCAAGAAGCTGACATAGGTGTCTGAAAAATAGTAGGGCCCTGAAAGGGATGTCCTTAACCCTAGAAATCAGTTCGCAGAACGGGGAGGATGGGTGGGCGGTAGGAATCTGTCACTAACTACTGTCTCTTACAGATATATCGTTACACAAGTTAGTAACTTGTGCATCTGAAAGAGACACGTTAGTGACAGATTCCTTACCTTAGAATAGATACCCCAGCAATACCAACCCCGGTGGTGGGTCTGCGAACAAAGATCAGACAAGGAAGTCCTGGAGGACAGAACGGCCAAAGAAGCCGTCCCTCCGGACCCGACTGTCAAGGCAGTAATGCTTTGTAAACGTGTGCAGCGAGGCCCACGTAGCTGCCTGACAGATAACCGGCAGCGGAACACCGCGGCCCAAGGCCGTGGTAGCAGCCGTTGCCCTGGTGGAATGGGCACGCAGCCCAACAGGAGGCTCCTTCTTAGCCAAAGAATAGCAGGTCTTGATGCACAAGGTAACCCAGCGGGAGATGGTTCTCTTGTACACCGCCCGACCTTTTTTGGCACCCACGTAGCCAACAAAGAGCTGGTCATCCACCCGGAAGTGTTTTGTGCGGTCGATATAGAAGGAGATCGCACGTTTTGGGTCCAGACGGTGGAGCCTCTCTTCCTCTCTGGAAGGATGCGGAGGCGGAAAGAAGGTAGGCAAAGTGATGGCCTGCCCAATGTGGAAGGCAGTAACCACCTTTGGCAAGAAGGACGGACGCGTCCGAAGAACAACCTTGTCTGGATGAACAGACAGAAAGGGAGGTTTGCAAGATAGAGCCTGGAGCTCACTCACCCGCCGAGCGGAGGTGATGGCCACCAGAAAGGCTGTCTTCAGAGTCAGAAGACGAAGAGGACAGTTATGTAGAGGCTCAAAGGAGCGCACATTAAAAAGGTAAGAACCAAGTTCAAGTCCCACTGAGGCATTACAAACGGAACAGGAGGGAAGAGGTGTGTAATGCCTTTTAAGAACCTGTTAACAACAGGGGACTTGAAAAGGGAGGGCTGATCAGGGAGCCTGAGGAAGGCCGAGATAGCACAAAGATAACCCTTGATGGTACCCAGGGCAGAACCCTGTTGGGCCAGAGAAAGAAGGAACAGAAGGACCTCAGAAAGAGGGGCAGAAAGGGGATTCACAGCCTTTGCTGTGCACCATGCCACAAATTTGTTCCACCTGCAGGCGTATACCACCTTAGTGGAGGGACGCCTGGCTGCCAGAATCACATCACAAACTTCGGGAGGCAAGTCGAAAGGAATCAACTGCCGCCGCTCAATCTCCACGCAAGCAGGTGTAGACTGGACAGGTTCGGGTGGAGGACCGTCCCCTGCTGCTGCGACAGAAGATCCTCCCGAAGAGGCAGACGGATCGGGGGATCTACGCTCATACTGAGTAGCTCGGGATACCAAACTCGTCGAGCCCAGTCCGGAGCCACAAGAATGACTTGGGCCCGGTCGTGCCGAATCTTCTTCAACACTCTGGGTAGAAGTGGTATAGGCGGAAAGGCGTACAATAGACCGCAACTCCACTCGTGACGAAAAGCGTCGCCGAGCGAGTGCCGCCTTGGAAATTCCAACGCGCAGAACTGATGACATTGCGCGTTCTCTTCGGTGGCGAATAGATCTAACCAAGGCTCTCCCCACTGTAGAAAGAGTCCTTGCGCCACTTCCGAGTGAAGACGCCATTCGTGATCCATCATGCACCTGCGGCTGAGTTCGTCCGCCCCTGGCGTTCAGGGAACCTGCCAGGTGTTGAACCATCAGGAACATGCCCTGATGTTCCTGCCATGTCCAGAGGCGCAGAGCCTCCTGACAGAGGGTCCACGACCCCACCCCGCCTTGTTTGTTGCAATACCACATGGCGGTGGTGTTGTCTGTGAACACCTGCACTACCTTTCCTTTGACAGAGGGAAGGAATGCCTTGAGTGCAAGTCGGATCGCCCGGAGCTCCAGAAGGTTGATATGGAGCCGGGACTCCGCCGGAGACCAGAGGCCTCTGATCTCCGCCTCTCCCATGTGACCGCCCCATCCCAGAAGGGACGCGTTCGTCACAACTGTGTGCTCTGGCTGGGGAAGGGAGAGGGATCTGCCCATGACCCATTGCCGGTTCATGGAGAACCCCAGCGAGTGCAGGAGTTCGGCCGTAGTCTGGAGGTGGGAGACGACTGCCTGGGACGAGCCCACCTTCAGCAGCCAGTCGTCGAGGTAGGGGAAGACTGAAACCCCTGCCCGGCGCAGATGAGCTGCGACCACCGCCATCACTTTCGTGAACACCCGAGGGGCACTGGTAAGGCCAAAGGGGAGCACGGTGAACTGAAAATGCTCGGGGCCTACCGTGAACCGAAGGTAACGCCGGTGGGCTGGCAGGACGGGGATGTGGAAATAGGCGTCCTGCAAGTCCAACGCTACCAACCAGTCTTCAGGGTCTAGGGCAGTCAAGACCTGAGCTAGGGTGAGCATCTTGAACTTCTCCTTCCGGAGGAAGCGATTGACGTTCCGGAGGTCCAAGATAGGACGCATGTCCTCCTTGTCCTTTTGGGCACCAGAAAGTAGTGGGAGTAGCAACCACGCCCTACTTCTGGGGTCGGAACAGGCGCGATGGCCCTCTTGGCCAAGAGGGCCGTGACTTCCTTCTGTAGAAGCACCAAGTGATCCCCTGACATGCGGTGGAATTGAGGTGGCATGGCTGGGGGTGGTCTCGAAGGGGAGGGAGTAGCCCCTTCGGACAATGTCCAAGACCCACCTGTCCGAGGTGATGGGACGCCAGTGGTGAAGGTGATGGCGGACCCTGCCCTCGACTGGCGTGCTGTGCACCTGAAAGGAGGGACTAGGAGGGCTTGGAGGCCGCGGACGGGTTGGAGGTGGTGGCCTGACCCGCACGCTGGTTGCCCGAACCGCCACGGCGGTATCCACGTCCTCGGCCACGCGAAGACGCCTGCTGCGCGGGCCGGTGGCTGGGCTGCTGACGTGACTGGGCGCCCTTCCGTGGCCACGATAGGGGCGAAAAGCAGAAGGTAGCGGAGGGCTTGTAGCAGAAAGGCCCAGGGACTTGGCAGTAGCCCGTGAGTCCTTAAAGCGCTCCAACGCATGGTCTGCTTTGGAACCAAAAAGACCGACTCCATCAAAGGGCATGTCCATGAGAGTATTCTGGACATCCCCTGAAAAACCAGTGGTTCTCAGCCAGGCGTGGCGACGCAGCGCCACCGTCGTTGCAATAGATCTACCCAGCGAGTCGGCGGTATCAAGGCCACATCGTATGGTGTATTTGGCCGCATCCCTTCCTTCCGCAATGGCGCGGGAAAGCAGTGTCTGGACCTCCTCAGAACACTGGGGCAAAACAGTCGCCACCGAATCCCACAAGGAGTGGGTATATCGGCCCAAAAGACAAGCGGTGTTGATGGACCGCAAGCCAGCACTGGAGGAAGAAAAACCCTTCTTCCCAAATTGATCCAGGCGTTTGGATTCCCTATCCGGAGGGGCGGTAGGGAAGGCGGTTTGGGAAGCGGAGGCTTGGACAACCAAGCTCTCAGGAGTGAAGTGGACAGAGAGAAACAAGGGGTCGCCCGGAGCTGGGCGATGGCGTCGGGACACGTTCCTATCCACAGGAGCCCCTGTGTTGGGCTTGGACCAGGCGCCCAAAGAACGTCAGTAAGTGCATCGTTAAACGGCAGCACAGTCTCCAAGGAGGAGGCCGCCGGCTGAAGCACTTCTGTCAAGAGATTAGTCTTGACCGTCACCGTAGGGAGTCGGAGATGTAAGGCTCCAGCTGCCCTACGCAACACCGTTGCAAAATTGGCTCCCTCCTCCGTAGCCACGGGAGGAGACAGCATGCCAGTGTCAGGGGAAGTATCTAGACCACTGGCATCCCCTAGTAACTCTGCCCAGTCCTCATCATACTGACACTGCTGTGCCAGAGGGTCCTCAGACCCCTCCCAGTCCTCCTGGTCCTCCTCCGGTTCAAAATAAGGAGGAGGAGGGACATTTGGGACCCAAGGTCCCATCGGCGCCGGAACCGGCGTCGAGCGACGCCGGTCCGGCTCCATGTCCGGAGCCGGAGAGTACATGGGGACGACGCCGCCCGGAGCCCCGGGCGGCGTCAGGAACGGCACCGGAGACATCGGCGCCGGCGGAGGCGTGGTCAGGTCGACCGGCGTCGATGGGGGTTGCGGTACCACCGGAGCCGGGATCGAGGCCGGGGCCGAAGCCGGGATCGAGGCTGGAGGCACGAGTGACGCCGGGACCGGAGTCGGCGGCGACGCCGGGGCAACCCCATCAGGGCCCGCGGGGCCCGAAGGCGCACCGGAGGGACCTTGAGGCCCGAAGAGGCGGGCCATGGCCGACAGGAATTCCTGTATTTGGGCCGGATCCGCCCCCGAACCCGGGAAGGACGGGTATTGCGGGGGCGACTCCACAGGCATGTCCGGGGCCGCGGGGCGGTGCCGGGAGGGGCCTCAGCCGAGTCGCGAGACCGGCGAGGCGAAGTCCTAGAGCGATGATGCTTTTTGGACTTCTTGTGCTTAGACTTACCGGACGACGAAGACTTGGATCCCGACGACCGGTGAGGACTCCGCGACCGACCCCTCGACCTCTCACGCGACCGGGGCTTGGAATGGCGCGGAGCCGACTGCCGGGCCTCGAGGAGCTTTCGAGACCGCTCTCGCAAAGCTTTCGGGTTGAGGGCCCAGCAGTCGGAACACGACTTCGTGTCGTGGCCTCGGCCGAGGCAGAAGAGACACTCCAGATGCGGGTCTGTGATGGACATCATCCGAGCACAGGCGTCGCAACGTTTAAAGCCGGGCATCCCTACGACACCTTGGAGTCGATTCGAAGAAACAGTGAAAAAATTCACCAAAAAAGTTAGTCAAAAAATGACTAGGGCACTGCTCTTCCCGGATCTGCGCTTGCTGGCGCGGAAAAAGAAGAACGGACGTCAGCGCGCAGGGGCGGCGTCTAAGTACTGCCCGCGACGTCATCCCGGCGATCACGACGCCGACGACGGACGCGGAGCCGCACGACGCCGCCTACCGACGCGCAAGGGTACTGCTACGCAAAAACTTTCCGGATCCAGCCTGACGCCTGGGGATATTCTAAGGTAAGGAATCTGTCACTAACGTGTCTCTTTCAGATGTTAAAAAATACCTAGCATCATAGGAGTAAAAAAACTTTTTAATAAGCCTTGGTGCCGGTATTATTAAAAATGTGTGAGGTGGAGGTATGTTGTGTTAATGTACAAAACCTCCTACGTGTGTCAACATGTTTCGAAGCGTGCTGCTTCTTCTTCAGGACGGGTACACAGATCCCTACCCTACTCACATGGATGGTGTGACAATGTCAGCAGTTTCAGTACTATGTGTAGACAGGTGGTAATTGCTACAAAAAGAGACACAATGGTCTCAATATTATGTGAAAAAAGGAAATTCCTTAGTATCAGTCTGAAAAAGAAACAATATATAGAGAAAATCAGGCATACAAATTATATTCCAGAAGTAGCGTTCGTGACCTGTATAAGTGATAAATACAGTGTCTATAAATGGAGAGAACTATTAAATATTAGTGCCAGTGCAGTGTCCTGTAAAAAAGGACAAATACAAGACGTACACACATGTAACAGAAAACACACACTAAAGGAATCTGTCCCAGGGTAATTTTGCAGTGACTAGCGAGTTCTTGAAATCAGAAATCTGAGAGAAAACAACCTAGAAAGGAAAAAGCGATCACATACTTGTTGATTTGAAGCCAATGGCATCATGAGCCTTAGAACGAAAGGGACCCTGTGCTAATTGCACTCTGTAAATAAAGATTCAGAATTGCTGTATTAGGTCGGTGTCCAAAAAAGGAAGGAAAACCATGGGAACAGAACTGTCCTCTCTGAAGCGGCTATGCCGTACTCACATATACCAAGCTGCTGCCTCGCAAAATCGCCCCCTCACGGCTCCGTCGATGTGGTCATGCCGACTGGAGCGTTTATTTATACTGTACCTAATTGCCCATATCGTTCCCGCCATTATCGGCGTGTACGTGTGTTCAGGGAGCGCTTCTAACCCTGCGTTGTTGGGAGGGTTGCGGAGACTGTCATTGCCCCGGAAGTGGTTTCGGTTAGCTTCACCCGGAAGTGAGGGACGCGATGCGTTTTAAACTAGAGCGCTCGCTTGGGAATTATAATAGAACAGCGCTGCTCTTGATTAGCGCTCGTGTTGATGTGCGTGAGGGACGCGATGCGTTTCAGACTAGAGCGCTCGCTTGGGAATTAAAATAGAACAGCGCTGCTTTTGGTTAGCGGTCGTGTTGAAGTCATTAAAATGCCCGGGATTATTAATAGTGGTATAGAAAAGGAATATATATATACAAAAAATATCAAACTGATTATTTAAAAAGGGGTGATTGTTTGAGAGGGAAAGGGAAAGAATCCTCCCGTATTCAAGGGCCATGGATATACATAGTTAGAAACCCTTGTGGTAGGGGCAGATTGAGAAAAACCTCGAGGTAGAAGTAATACATCAAAACAGGGAGGGTTTATAGTTGATAGTCTTTATAACCTACTTTTGAACGCCTGCCAAAAATTATAAATATGAGATTGTACACCCCATCTCATAGGTGGATGAATATACAGGGTGGCAACCAATATCTATTCTTATCTCAAGAGAAATGGCTCCATGGTATATTATCGTTGAGGCCCGTTACATTGGTGCCCAGACGGAACACCCAGCGTTGTTCTTTTTCCAGCAGCCCGCTTTCAGATTGTATTTTTTCTATGATTGTCCATTGGAGGTCATTCACTGTGTGTGTTTCAGTCAGAAAGTGTGTCGCCATTTTCGTTGTGCTTTTTTTTTACACCTGACATTACTTTTGTGTTCCCCAATATGGATTTTGGCTGGTCGTGATGTCATTCCATCGTACTCTAAACCGCAGGGGCATGTGATCATATAAATGACGTTCGGGCTGTTACAGTTACTAAATTTCCTTTGTTCACATTCGCTGCCATTCCTAAACTTAATTCGTTTGCTCTTCTTGGTGAGGTGGCAAGTGCTACAGTTGCCACATGGGTGATGGCCTTGGATGGGTTGAAGAGTGGGGTTCTCATTGGTTGTGACTGTGTCTAAGCGTGGTCGTGTGTGAACAAGCATGTCCTTCAAGTTTTTGCCCCTTTTGTGAGCGAACAGTGGTTTCTCAAGGCTCAGTTTGCCACTGTTAAGGATCCTCCAATGTTTGACAATTTTCGTTATTTTGTTTGAATGAGTGTTATAGGTGGTCACACAGATAGGTCTGGCCTCTTGATCCTTGTGTGTCTTATCTTCTAGTAAAGCCTCCCTATTATTATTCCGAGCCCTCTTCATTGCTCGGTCAATGATTCGGACGGGATAATTCCGATGGGAGAGTTTGGTCTTTAAATCAGAGGCTTGTGTTTTGTAGTCAGTCAGGTTGGTGCAGTTCCTCCGGAGGCGGAGGAACTGCCCATAGGGGAGGTTGTCACGTAGATGACGCGGATGGAAGCTATCATATAATAGCAGACAGTTCTTAGCTGTTGGCTTGAAATGCGTGGTGGTTTTTAGTGTGCCCCCCTCCGGATATATGTTCAGATCTAGGAACACTAGATTGTCACGTGATGTGGTACTGGTAAACTTTAAAAAGGTATTCTGTTGGTTGAGCCATCCCATGAACTCCTTGGTCGATGGAACGTCTCCCTCCCAGATGACCAGCACATCATCAATATACCTCTTCCAGGTCTTGATGTTATGTCTGAAAGGGTTATTATGATGTAGGATCCTGCAGGTCTCTAAATGGTGTACGTAGAGACCCGCCAGGCTGGGAGCAAAAGTGCTCCCCATGCTGGTCCCGTGTTTCTGCAGGTAGAGAGTATCCTCATACATGAAGAAATTTTTGGTCAGGGCCAGGCTGATGCATTCCATTACAAGATTCCGTGGTGTTTGGTATTCCCAGGCGTTGCCAAATAGAATTTCTTCCATGATGTTGAGTGTCTCGTCGTGGGGTAAACTTGTGTACAAACTCTCCACATCGAGCCCCAGTAGTAGTTGTTTATCAGGATCAAAGGTCAAATTTTGTAGCAGCTGGAGTACTGCTTTAGTATCTTTTAGGTAGGTGTCTGTTTGTTGAATTAGTGGACGGAGGAAAGCATCAGCGAATTTAGACAGGGGCTCTAGTATAGAGCCAATGCCTGAAACTATCGGGCGTCCTGGTGGTTGTACCAGGTTCTTATGTATCTTGGGATAGTGTAGAAATATGGAGTTTTGGGTGATTTTTGGATTAGGAACTATGCCTCTTTTTTGGACACCCAGTTGTGTGCTAAAGCTTCTTCCACCATCCCCGTGATCTGAATCCGTAAGGGTTCTGTGGGGTCTTCCCGTAAGATTTCATAGTTTCTTCTGTCACCCAGTAGTCTCCTGCATTCGTTGTCATATGCCATTGTAGTCTGAATTACTATCGCACCACCCTTGTCAGCTGGTTTGATAGTGATATCCTTATTGGTTGATAATTGTCTTATGGCTTCTTTCTCCAATTTGGTCGTGTTCTGGAAACCGGTTTGGTCGTCTGTAGTCATCTCTCCCAGGTCTCTCATTACTGCCTTCTCGAACGTTAGTAGTTCAACGGGAAGTGTAATGTCTGGTGGGGTGAATGTAGATTTTAACCGTAAGCCAGTGTCAGATGGTTCAATCGTGGCGATGTCCCTCTCCTTGAAGAAAGCTCGTAGTTTCAATTTTCGTATGAATTCTTGCATCTCCGCATGGATTTTGAATCTGTCTATCCTATTCGTTGGCACAAAACCCAATCCTTTCTCTAGGACACTCTTCTGGGTGTCAGTGAGCTCTTGTTCCGTTAGGTTTACCACTAGTTGCCCCTCTTGCTGGTGGACGCTTGGTTGAGTGAGCTCGTCATGCTCCTCGTTGAGACGCGCGGGTCCTCTACTTCTTCTGTTGTCCAGTGTACATTGTTGCCTCTCCTGTTCCTGCCCCGTCGGGGTCCAGGGCGCGATCCTAAAAAAGGAGGTGGCCCGTAGTAGTTACAATCGTAATCGGGTGCCCATTGTTGGTATGTCCCCCCCATCATCGGTGGTGGTCCGTAGGGATACTGGTGGTAAGCAGGGGGTCCCTGATAATTGCCCATCCTCTTCGTCTGGGATTATAAGGTCTTGGGTATTGTTGCCCTCCTCTCTGGTTCCTATATGAGTTCTTCCTGCTAGAATTTGAACTATTGGTACTTGTGTCAGAGGTGTCACTCTCCTGGTCACTGTTAATGTCCTTCGGTACATAGTCATCCCTTGTGTACGGATAGGCTCTCTCATGGCTGAAGCGTTCTTTGTCTTTCTTCAGTTTATTGAACTTGCTTTGTTTAAGTGTGACTTCAAACTCCGTCATCTGCTGGTTTAGTTCCTCCAGGCGTTTCTTCAACACAGTGTGTGATTGATAGGATTTAAGTTGTACCTCCAGTTTTTGGATGCCTATTTTTAGTTCTTGTGCTATTCGTGTGGCTGTCTTTATAATCAAGACTAACCAATCCCTGGTACAGTGCCACGATATGAGCGACCAGTCTTTCTTGAATGATTTATCGTTTTGAAAGATGAAGGGTTCCCTTTCTTCATGCCAGAAAACCCCACAAACGGTTGATCGTCCACTGGATGGGCCTTGGCATGATAGATATACAAATTTAACTCTTGGGGGTCCAACCGATGGAGCCTCATCCTCTTTCGAGGGGTGAGAGGTGGGTAAAGAACGCTTGTACAATGATTGATTGTCAAATATGAAAGTGAGTCACAATATTTGGTAAGAAGGCCCTGAGTGTAGAGAAGTTGCACCGAAGAACAAGTTACTTACTTTTGGTAACAATCTTTCTGGTGGATGCTCTAACTGCAGATTCCTCATCTTGTGAATATTCCCCAGGTGTCAGACTATATCTGGAAACTTAAAAGCAGTACTCTTGCGTGCCTGTAGGCGGCATAGTTCAGCTCTGCACCAACATTGTTTCATTCTAGAAGGGATGAGCAAAGCCACATATGAGAACCACACAACTGCACTGGGGCCAGTTGCTTTCTTAGATTCTCTGCATCTGAGGATGTAAAGCCTATCAGCAGCTTGGCATGACCAGCATGCAGATCTCTATATTGGGACCTCTTTAGAAGGAAAAAGATTCCAGATCACAGAAAGCTGGAGGGTTGGGTGAGGAATTCACTGTTAGAGTACTCACCAGAAGTAGTGTAACCGAAGGTAAGTAACTTGTTCTTCTGATGGATACCTCAAACCGCAGATTCATCATCTTGTGAAAAGATACCATAGCAGTACCTCCCAAGATGGTTGGTCGGTGAACTGGCTCGAACTAAAAAGTCCTGCAAGACAGACTGGATAAAATGCCCATCTCAATGGACCTGGCTGCTGAGGCAGTAGTCCTTTGTGAATGTGTGTACCCACGCCATGTAGCCACCTGGCAAGTATTGAGGACAGGCACTCCTTATGCCAGAGCAGTGGTAGCAGCTTTGGCCCTGGTGGTGAGACCGTAAGGCTTCTGGAGACTGCTTCTTAGGCAATGCATAGCCAATGTAAATCCAGAGATCAATTCATCAGGAGATGGTCCGTTTTTGCTTTGCCTCGCCCTTCTTTGCCCTGGAGAACACCACAAAGAGCTGTTCATTCACATTAATGCTCTTTGGAGCGATCTATATAAAAACCTACTACTCTCTTAGAGTTGATATGATGGAGCTTCTCTTCCTCCTTAAAGGGATGAGGTAAAGAAAAAAACGCAGGAAGGGTGATAGCCTGCTTGACATGAAATTGAGTGACCTCTTTAGGCAGAAAGGATGCATGGGTCTTCAACACCAACTTGCCTGGTAAGAACGCTGTATAAAGTCGGTTAACAGAAGAGCCTAGAGCTTGATCATATGCCTAGCCGATGTTATGGAGATCAGAAAGACAGTCTTCAACATTCAAAGTCTCGAGGGAAAACGGTGCACCGTTTCAAAAGGGGTGCACATTAACGAAAAAAGATTACTAAATTCAAGTCCCACTGTGGCGTCACAAAGGGTGTTGGTGGAAATAAATGTGCAAACCTTTCAAAAATCTCATATGAAAAAATGAAGGCTGATCTAGCAACTGCAAAATAAAAAGCTTAAAGAGAAGACAAATAGCCTTCAACAGGACCCATAGCAATGTTTTGCTGGGCCGGGGACAAAACAAACCACAAAACTTCAGACAACTTGGCTTGAGTGGACTAATTTGGCAGGTGCGGTAACAAGCCACAAATCTGTCCCAGTGATTGGCGAACACCAGTTTTGTAGAGGGACGCCTGCCAACAAATATAACATCAACGACCTCAGGAGGAAGGTCAAATGAGGCCAACTTTCGCCACTCAATCTCCAACCATGTAGATAGAAATTGTGCAGGCCCAGGTACAGCACTATGCCCTACTGCTCCTCGGAAGAAATATTGTATCCCGCCTCTGACAGGGTGGTTGTGTGCTGGAAAGAAAACCCCAAAGTGGTTTCGCAGACCAGGGGGCGCTAGAGGGTGGGCTACCAAGATGGCCGTACTTGCGTGAGGCTCCTGTTGTCCAAGACCAATAATCAACATAATCCTGCCCCAAACAGCTCCATAAATTCATCAAATTGGCAGTGAAAAACGTCTAAGATATGCCGCAATCTACTGGACAGTTCATCTCTCTGTAAATACCTAGGCAGAGAGACGAACATCCGAGAGTGCCTACAGACTCGGGAAGCTGTCCGTAATCCTTGCATGGCGGCCGCTGCGGAGCAGTGAGGAGGAGCCTGCAACATGCTTCCCTGAGCGAAAACCCTACCGAGTGACAACCAAAGGCAGCAGGAGGCGGATTACACCCGTCTGCACCCTGTCATGAACGGACGAGGGCCTGCGGTGGTGCCTGATTGGAGACGGGACCTGCCAGTTTGCGCCCAAGTGTGGAGGCCGACCGAGACGGAGTCATTAGCCCAAAGGTGAAAGGGGGCGGAGCGGCTGTGTTTCTACACAGCTGCGGGGATCGGTGGGCCCGAACAGAGTCCAGCCACGCGACCGTGCGGCTTGCGGCCCGGGACTCGGCATCCTTCCCTGGCCAACTGCTTGATTGGGGGCGAGGCCCCTCGCATTAGCGGCCTGACTATTCACTACTTCTCCAATGCATATCACTTTAAATAGAATTGCCCCCCCAGGATTGACTTAGGCCCTGCTGTGAGTGGTGGAGTCCAGCAGGGCCTGAAGATTTGCTTGTGCTCCCTCCAAAAGCTTAGACGGAGAGGCGGAATCCGAAAACCACGATTAAGGGGCCACAATCACCATTTGTGCTGGAAGCTTGAAAAGGGTCTCGCCCAGACCGTACTGAGTCTGCCCTGCCACATCGCAAAGCATTCACGCAGCGGAGTAAAACGCTGTGTTCCTGAGAGGCTCCGTAGTCCTCTCCATTCCGCACTCCACGCCGATGAGGCCAGCCTCTACCACTCGTTGGGGTTGGATTTAGTAACTCCAAATGGGCGTTCCTCTATGGGTGCATTGACGCCCTGACAAATACCTGAATATAGGTGACATAGGGAGTACTGAGTGTCGTCGTCTCAGACCCCTATTTTCCACTTCTTTCACTATTTGCACTGTCCTGATGAAACGCCAAAGGATCCATTATGAACCTCTTTAAGGCGTGAAACATGTCGACCTAACTGACCCACCTTCAACTATCACTACCACTTTGACTAAGCAGAAGGAAAATACTCACTCCTCTGAAAAACTAGATCAAGAGGCCTTCTCTTGTCACCTATTTTAACCATACTACACGGACCCCTAAATAAAGTTTCTTAGGGTACCAGTGCAGTATTTTTAATTCACTCACTCTCCCCTCCCCCACACATAACCGCACTCACCACTGCGGCGTTTCTCCAATAAAAGAACTCCGATAAAGAGCCCTCTTGCGGGGTCCGTGGGGGACTGCAGCGCCACCCCCACGAGGAGCAACGCCCGATGATGAAGCATGACACCCGCATGGGTGTGTGAGGGCACTTTTTTAAAAAGAGGAATTCCCCCGCCTTAATTATATCTTTCACCCAACCTTGTCTGTGAGACAGTCTCTTTCACTAGTCCTTCTAGCGACCAAATAGGCCCGCTTTTCTTCTCTTCAGGAACAGTCACCCTCCAGTGATTATAACATCGCAAAGCATCCCATATATGCCCCCTCCATATGGCAGGAACAGGGGGGAAGCAATCAAAGTTACCCTTTCAGCCCTGTAAGTCGGCCCAGACTCACAGCAACAAAGCTGACCACACCATGGCCGAGGGGATGGGGACGGACCAGCCATCGAGCGATGATATTAAATCACTCCTCATTACAATAAAACATAGCCTCACATCTATAGAATCCAAGATGGACTCCGTGTGCACGAGGGTGGACTTTCTAGCCCAAAAACTAGAAAAACATGACGGACAGCTGGAGGAGGCAGAACATAGAATATCGGAGCTGGAGGACTCCTCCACGCAGAGTGAAGACCAAGTTCTCAACATGGAGCGCGTATTGAAAAACATTTCGGCAAAGAATGAAGAATTAGAAGCACATTCGCGGAGAAACAACATAAGAATTCTTGGGGTGCCAGAGTCTACCAACACAGGGAAAATGGAGGAGTACGTGGAACAGATGCTTACAGCTATCTTTGGCCCAGACGCCATCTCCTCATTGTTGGTGGTTGAGAAGGACTATCGCTCGCTGACGACTATGCCTCCCCCAAGCGCCACACCAAGACCCATCGTGGCAAGGCTGTTAAAATTGTAATTAATTATCGGGACCGTGACAAGGCACTTCGCCTGGCCAGAGAACGACGTACACTCACATTTGAAGGTAATGCTATAGCACTTTACCCTGATTTCACACTGGCAGTCCAAGAAGATAGGAAGAAATTTCTCCTGGTCAAGAGGAAACTCCAACAAGCTAACATCACCTACGCCATGCTATATCCGGCACGCCTCAGTCACTCACCAGGGGAAGCACCACTTCTTTACTAATCCACAGTAGGCCGCCGATTTTCTACGACGTCTTCCTCGGGGTTCGCCCTTGAGCACACAAGAGTCGCCGAGGACCAGATCCTCATCTCCCCTCTCATGCCTGGGCTAGGACAATCTGGCCTAAACGGAGGTGATCCACACCATGGACTGGGGGGGCACGCTACTTAGAAAGACGCTGACCAGTCAACGCGCTCCCCCCTTGTCTGCTGACACGCATGCCTCTCGTCAAAACTAAACAGACTCGAGGCCAACGACCTGTTTTAATGCCTCCAAAACCTGTGTATTGTCTCTAGATGGGCTGAGATACTGAAAGAGCAGATACCACAGTTGCAGAAATGAACAAGTTACTTACCTTCGGTAACGCATTATCTGGTAGAGACTTTCTAGCTGCAGATTCCTTAGCTTTGAATTTCCCAGGCAACAGGCTGGGTCCGGAAACTTTTGCTTGAGTAAAACCCCTTGTGTGCGCCGCCGGGTGGCTCCATTCGGCTCCGCGTGATGGCGTCGTTAGCGTTGGTTATGACATCGCGGTCACCTATATAGGCACCACCCAGGCACGCAGACGTAAGTACTTTTAGTTTTTTCCACGCCAGAAGCGCAGAGCCATGAAGTAACTGACGTAGTCGTGTGCAAAACTAGGGCCCTGAAAAGGGGAGTAAACCTAGTCCTAACAAAATCAGTCCGCAAAGCGGGGAGGCATGGGTGGGGCTGTAAGGAACCTGCAGCTAGATATCTCTACCAAATAATGCGTTACCGAAGGTAAGTAACTGGTTCATCTGATAGACTTCTAGCTGCAGATTCCTTACCTTTGAATTAGATACCCAAGTCCTACCATCCCGGTGGTGGGTTGTGGACCAATACCTTACACTAGGAAGTCCTTCAGGATCGAATGGGCAAAATGCCCATCCCTACGGACCTGACTGGCCAGGCAGAAGTGCTTGGCAAACGTGTGCAAAGATGCCCATGTTGCTGCCTGACAGATGTCTAGGACTGGGACACCCCGAGCCAAGGCCGTAGTCGCAGCCTTTCCCCTAGTGGAATGGGCCCTTATTCCCTCAGGTAGCTGCTTCTTAGCCAGGGCTTAGCAGATCTTAATGTAGACAACGACCCCGCGAGAGATGGTCCTTTTCTGCACTGCCCGCCCCTTCTTAGCTCCCACGTACCTCACAAAGAGTTGGTCGTCCACCCGGAACTCTTTAGTGCGGTCAAGGTAGAACGACAATGCTCTTTTTGGGTCCAGACGGTGGAGACGCTCCTCTTCCCAAGAGGGATGTGGGGGAGCAAAGACGGAGGGCAGCGTGATGTATTGACCCAGATGGAATGGGGACACATGAAGCACGGGTGTGAAGCATCACTTTGTCTGGAAAAGACATGTAGGGAGGCGTACATGATAGCGCATGCAACTCACTCACCCTCCGGGCAGATGTTATTGCCACTAGAAAGGCTGTCTTGATGGTAAGCAGCTGGAGGGGACAGTAAGTGAGGCCCAAATTAAGGTCCCACTGCGGCATAACAAAGGGCGTGGGAGGAAACAAGTGAGCCAGCCCCATCAAAAATCTATTTACAATTGGAGACCTAAAGTGAGAGCAGAAAGATAACCCTTGAGAGTTGCCAAAGTAGAGCCCTGCTGGGCAAGGGTTAGAATGAATAGAAGAACAGTGAAAAGAGACACAGAAAGAGGGTCAATAGACCTTTCTGTACAGTATAAATCAAATTTCTGCCACCAGCAGGATTACCGTCTTAATGGAGGGGTGTCTGGCCGCCAAGATAATGTTCCATACCACAGGAGGAAGGTCAAAAGCAATCAACTGCCGCCGCTCAATCTCCACGCATGGAGGCGCAAAGTTGACAGGTTCGGGTGGAGGACCCTCCCCTGCTGCTGCGACAGAAGATCCTCCCAAAAAAACAGCCTGATCGGAGGATCGATGCTCATTTTCAGAAGCTCTGGATACCAGACTTTCCTCGCCCAGTCCAGAGCCACAAGATGACTTGGGCCCGGTCACTCCTGATCTTCAGAACTGTGGGCAGGAGTGGTATGGGCGGAAAGGCGTACAGCAGGCCTGAGCTCCACTCGCAACGAAAGGCGCCGCCGAGCGATAGCCGCCTTGGAAACTCCAGAGCGCAGTTTTGCTGACACTGCACGTTCTGTTCGGAGGCGAACAGATCTAACCAAAGATCTCCTCACTGCTGAAAGAGACATTGCGCCACCTCCGACAGGAGATGCCATTCGTGATCCCCTAGGCATCGATGGCTGAGTTTGTCCGCCCTGGCATTCAGAGAACCTGCCGAGTGTTGAATCACCTGGGTTATGCCCTGCTGTTCCAGTCATGTCCAGAGACGCAGGGCCTCTCGACAAAGGGTCCACAACCCCACCCCACCCTGCTTGTTGCAGTACCTCATGGCGGTGGTGTTGTCCTTAACACCTGCACTAACTTCGCCTTGACAGAGGGAAGAAATGCCTTCAATGCCAACAGAATCGCTCGACACTCCAGCAAATTGATGTGGAGCTCCGACTCTGCCGTAGACCAGTGTCCCCTGATCTCCACCTCTCCCAGATGGCCGCCCCATCCCAGAAGTGACGCATCTGTCATGACTGAGCTCTGGTTGGGGAAGGGAGAGGGGTCTGCCGTTGACCCAGTCGCGGTTCCTTAACCAC
The DNA here is from genome assembly GCA_963921515.1 of Calotriton arnoldi. NCBI lineage: Eukaryota > Metazoa > Chordata > Amphibia > Caudata > Salamandridae > Calotriton > Calotriton arnoldi. Next base: position 1,076,400 of record CAWUFW010005081.1, on the reverse strand, counting down.
CACTGCAGATCTCTCGCAGTTCCTTCCGAGATCTGGACCACGTCAGTGAGATTTCCTCATTGCTGTGCCCACTGGAACTTCAGGTCCCACTCTAGAGCCCGCATACGCCACCTGGGATGCTTTACCAACAGGATGCAGGAGGCCATGAGAACCAACAGCCTCAGAATCAGTCTCACCGAAATCCAGGATAGAGGCTGAAACATCAAAATCATAAACTGAATATCCTGGACTCGCTGCTCGGGAGGATAGGCCCAAAATTGCACTGGGTCCAGACCAGCTCCAATGAAATGTAGCGTCTGAGGAGTCAGGTGTGACTTCGGCACGTTTATAGAGAACCCCAGCGAATGCAGGAGGTCCGCCTTAGTCTGAAGGTGGGAGATGACAGCCTGGGCCAAGGAGGCCTTCAACAGCCAGTCGTCGAGGTAGGGGAAGACCGACACCCCTAACCTGCGCAGATGAGCTGAACCACCGCCATCACCTTAGTGAACACCCGATGGCCACTGGTAAGGCCGAAGGGCAGTACGGTAAACTGAAAGTGCTCGTGGCCTACCTTGAATCGCAGGTAACGCATGTGGCCCGGCAATATGGGGATGTGAAAATACACATCCTGCAGGTCCAACACTACCATCCAGTCTTCTTGGTCTAAGGCACACAAGACCTGAGCTAGAGTGAGCATCTTGAACTTCTCCTTGAGGAAGAGATTGACAGTCCGAAGATCTAAAATGGGCCACAACCCTTTGTTCTTCTTTGGGATCAGAAAGTAGCGGGAATAACAGCCACTGCCTACTTCTGAATCCGGGGCCCTCTTTATAGCCAAGAGAGTTGTAACATCCTCCTGGAGCAATTTCAAATGATCCTCCGTCAGCCGTTCTTGATTTGGCATAATGGGAGGAGGAAAAGAAAGGAAAGGCAGAGAATAGCCCTCCTGAATGATCTGCAAGACCCACTTGTCCGATGATATGGACCTCCAGCGGGGGAGAAGATGATGGATTCTCCCACCAACTGGAGTGGTATGGTCTTGCAGAGTCAGACTAGGAGTGCTTGGAGGCTGCGGCTGCTAAGGGAAGGGTGGCCGAAGACTTCTGGCTTCCATTCCTTCGTCAGCATGAACTGCGTCCACGTCCCTGCACAACTTGGGAAGTCTGCGCAGGATGCTGGCTGGAAACCCCTTCCGTTGCCACGAAAGGGGCGAAAGCTAGACTGGCCACGAGGTGTAGAAGAGGGGCCCAAGGATCTGCACGTAGCTCGAGAGTCCTTGAACCTCACTAGGGCCGAGTCTTCCTTCTCCCCAAAAAGATCAAATGGCATGTCCATCAAATTTGTCTGGACATCGCTCAAGAAGCCAGTTGTACTAAGCCAGGCGTGGCGCCTCAAGGCCACTGTTGTGGAAATCGATTTGCCCAGTGAATCCGTCGTATCAAGGCCACACCTTATGGTGAATTTTGCCTCATCTCTCCCGTCCTTAACTGCCTGAGAGAGCATAGCCCGGGCCTCCTCTGGGACTTGCGCAACTGTCTCCCAAAGGGACTGGGAGAAACATACAAATAAGCATGCAGTATTCACCAAACGCATTGCCAGGCAGGAGGAAGAAAACATCTTCTTACCAAGTGAATCCAGCCTCTTGGATTCCCTATCCGGAGGGGCGGAAGGGAACTCGCCCTGGGATGTAGAAGCCTGCACCAGCAAGCTTTCGGGGGTGGGGTGTTGGCTGAGAAACTTTGGGTCGCCTGGAGCTGGGCGATGGAGGAATGCAATTGTCCTATTCACAGCAGCCCCTGTGCTAGGCTTGGACCATGTGCCTAGAAGGACATCAGTTAGTGCCTCATTAAAGGGCAAAAGGGGTTCGGAGGTGGAAGCCCCAGGCTGAAGCACTTCGGTCAGGAGATTAATCCTGACCTGCATGGAGGGCAGCTCTAGTCCGAGGACCTCGACCGCCCTTTTAACCACAATGGCATAAGATGCCCCCGCCTCCATAGCAACAGTTGTCGGAGAGAGCATGCCAATATCTGGGGAAGTGTCCAGTCCACTGGCTTCCCCAAGTTCCCCATACCGGTCCATCTGCTCTGCAGTGTCATCCTGGTGTTCCAAAGGGTCCATAGACCCCTCCCATTCCTCTCCCGAGCCTAAAACCTCTTCAAAGGGTTCAGGCCACAACATAGAACCCCTGGGTTCAATTGGTGTCGGAATTGGCGTTGAGTGATGCCGTTCCCGACACCGTGTCGTCGGGGATAAGGATGGAGCTGGCACTGCCAGTGGGCACCGGTGGCACCAACTTCGGGTCCGACGCCAGAGGTCACAATGGCACGACGGACGTCTACCCGGATCCGGGATCGGATCCCTGAAGCCCCACCGGCGCCGTGGTCGGAGCCGACGGCGTTGAACCCGATGGGGCCCCTTCTGACCCCACGGGGCCTGAGTGCTCACCAGAGGGGCTGACCTGCTCAAAGACGTGGCATAGGGCTTTGTAAAATTCTTTAATTTGAGCAGGGGCCGCTCCAGCTCCCGGAAAGGGAGGGAGGCGCGAAGTCGACCCTGGCTCCGGCTCCACAATCAATCAATCAATCACAGAATTTGTAGAGCGCACTACTTACCTGCGAGGGTCTCAAGGCGCTGGGGAGAGGGAAGATGCTGCTACTGGTCGAACAGCCAGGTCTTGAGTATCCTCCTGAAGGTCAGCAGGTCTTGGGTCTTTCGTAGGCTTAGTGGAAGGGTGTTCCAGGTCTTGGCGGCGAGGTGTGAGAAGGATCTGCTGCCGGTGGTTGTTCTTCGAATGCGGGGGACGGTGGCGAGGGAGAGGTCGGCGGAGCGGAGCTGGCGGTTGGGGATGTAGAAGAAGAACCGTGCCTAGACTGTTGGTGCTCCTTACCTCATTTGTCGACGGACGACAGTTGAGGCGAAGATGAAGTCCGCTTGAACTAGACCTCGAGTGGGACGAAGAAGCGTTAGGGCTCCGGGAGCGGTCCCGTGACGACCTCTTCTTCGATCAGGACCGGAGCTCCGCGGAGTCTTGCTGGATGGTGTCGACTGCCGGGCCACACGGGCCTTCATAGCCCGCTTCCGCAAGGCCTTTGGAGCCACAACCCGACAGTCCGAGCACGACTCCGAATCGTGGTCGAGATACCGGACACAGACCAGGTAGTGGTTTGTAACCGACATCATGCGGTGACAAGCACCACACGGCTTAAACCCTGTCTTGCTCGAAGACCTCCTCGCACACAAATTGGAATTTCTTTCTGAAGTTGACAAAAGTCGAAAAAAGGTCTGTCTGTCGCTTTTTGACAGACCTTTTTTCGCTTCACGCTTTTTAGCTCTTCACGGATCAGCGCTTAACTGGCGCGGAAAGAAAAGAACTGACGTCCGTGTGCCTGGGTGGCACCTATATAGGTGACCGGGATGTCATAACTGACGCTACCAACACCACGTGGAGCCGAATGGAGCCACCCAACGGTGCCTGCAAGGGGTATTGGTCTAGCAAAAGTTTCAGGATCGAGCCCGACGCCTGGGAAATTCAAAGGTAAGGAATCTGCAGTTAGAAGTCTTTATCAGATGGTAACTGCTGCCATCGTTGCAGAGAGTACGGGGCCGCCCATTACTGTCCTGGATGCGCTTGTTTATTCGAGGAGGATCAGCCCTGCCCTGTTGCGATACCCTGGAATGATACCCCTGATACAATACACTGTGTTATCTTTTCTTTTCCGCTCTTTTACTCTCTATCAGTGTCCTCATTCAACTATTACTCTATATCAACATCTTAGCGTCACTACTAGCTTTACTGCAATGGGGTGGGGGGGGCTAGTCCCCTTCCTATTATCATTTCTCTCTTTACCTCTCTCTCTGCTGACCCCGTTCAACTTCTCGCCTCTTCTGGAGACTTTTCAGTTACCCCGATCGGGGATCATGTTGTAGGGTTATAGGCCCCCGTTGGCGCAGTTGGGGGAGGGGTGCTTGTCTCTGGCAGGATTGGGCTGCGGTTATTGGAGGTAGGTGGGAATAGGTTGAGGGACATTGGTTGCACGATGCATGGTAGAGCACATTGGACGTCAGTAACTTTTCACTACAGGCTTGGGATACTCTCCTGGACAGTCCCTCCTTGCACTGTAATTACAACCGGTAACGCATGACAGATAGTCTATCACGCCCGGGATTTAATTTTCTGACATAGAACGCGAGAGGACTGGGAAACCCACGAAAACTTCATCACATTTTAGCTTATCTACATAGACACAACATACATGTGGCCTTGTTTCAGGAAACCCATATATGTCCTGGCTCTCAGACCACATTCGCAACACGATGGGTCTCCCACAGCAGCTTTTCAGCATACTCCACATACACTCGAGGTACAGTTATCATCCTGAAAAATACACCCTCTGTCATGGAAGGATCTATACAAGACCTCTCAGGCCGTTATTGTATTATGTGGGGCAGATTTGCTCCCCATTCCGTGACAATGATAAACTGTTACGGACCAAACTCTGATGATCTGGAGTTCTTTATTAGGTTATGGGGCCTGGTCGTTAATATAGGCTCTAGACACGTTATTTGGGGCGGGGACTTCAACCTCACGATCGACCCGAGACAGGACAGGTCCCATCAACAAGCACACCACTACACAAATGCACAGCGTCACTTGGGTGACGCTATCAGGGAATACAATCTCTTAGATGCCTGGAGAACTATGCATCCCTCGATGAAGGAGGGCACATTCCATTCGTCAGTACACTCTTGCTGGTAACGGTTGGACTACTGGTTCATATCCAGTGGGCTTGGCACCTGGTTGGTGCAGGTACAACATTTAGCCCATACATATTCGGACCATTCTCCGGTCTTCATGAGACTACTACCGCCACATTCCCCCCACCCTCCCATCTGCTCTGGAGACTCCCTCCTAACTCTTTGCTGGACACTCCCTTCAGAGAGGAGTTGTGCCAGGACATCAAAGATTTTTTCTAGCATAATATGCATTCAGTCCCAAATTTGGAGACTGTATGGGAAGCCTTCAAATTCACCATTCGCGGTATTTGTTTAGCGAAAGGCGGAGGCATATTGCGCGATATCCGAGATAGTCTCAGGAAAATGGAAATGGATCTTACATCGATGGAATCGTGACTCCATCCTCATGAGGTGGATGTCAAAGCCAAATTTAGAGACACGCTCTCCAATCATCAAGATACTGCAGACCGAGAATGCCTCTTCCCTAACAGATACCATCAGGTTAGACGGTATGGGGAGGGGGGGAACGACCCGGTTAGGCCCGAGCTGAGATTATCTGTAAGCCTCGCTTCTCGTACTATATACTTGAGATTAGAGACTCCGAAGGAAACCTACAGAAAGACACAGAAAATTTTCTAAACACTTTCTTTACATTTTATTCTTTTCTCTACACCACCCGCAGATCCCAGCCTCTGGGTTTGGAAGTCTATCTAGAAGATGTGGCCCTGGAATAGTTGAGTGATGTCCAATGAGACCTTCTCTCGGCCGCTTTTGAGGGAGATGAGATCAGGACAGCAATCATGCAGCTACATTAGGGACGTGCCCCTGGTCCTGATGGCCTCCTGGTTGAGGTTGATAAAACATACACTGACAATTTGATCCCTATCCTTAAAGTCTTATATGAAGAGGCACAAGAACTGGTTGTCCTCCAGCGAGAAGTCCTGATCGTATCCCTTTTAAAGCCTCGTAAGGCGGCAGACATCTGTGATTCATACAGACCCCTGTCACTAATCAACTACGATGTGAAAATAATAGCCAAGGTTGTGGCCAATCAATTGAGTCTCCTAATGAAGTCCCTGGTGCTGCCCGATCCCCTGGAGTAGGAGTACCTCCTGGCTGTATTGAAGTGCATGGGCTTCCCCTTAGCATTCCTCTCCTGGATAGAGCTACTATACCAACAATCACAGGCAAGAGTACAAATAAATGGTGCCTGCTCTCTGTACTTTCCTATATCCAATGGCACCAGGCAGGGACGCCCGTTGCCCCCCCTGTTATTTGCTTTGGAGGTAGAGCCACTGGCAGCAAAGCTGAGACAGCACCACCGGGAGTTTGTGATTCAGTATCCAACCAGGCACTTACTAGTATCCCTCTACGCCGAAGATATTACTTTATACGTGTGTGATCCCAGTTGAGCCTTAACCCAATACTCAGAGAATTTTTCAGTTAAGGGGGTCGCTCCAGTATAACAAACTGGGAGGAATCCCAGATATTCCCCCTTACCCCCTAATAATCCTCGCTATAGTCCAGACTACCCATTGAAACGGTGTGACTCAGAAATTAAATACTTAGGAATTGTCGTTTCCAGAGATAGAGAAGAATTGTTCCGGGCTAATTATGGAATGACATTAGATACTCTGACGGATTCCATCACACAATGGATTTCCATGCCCTCATCGTTAGCGGGCCGCATATCATTAATGAAAATGGTCATACTACCCAGACTATTATAACTTTTCATAAATATTCCCTATACTCCTGACTGTCAATTCTTTAGACTGTTCAAAACACTAATCCGTTTAGCTGGGGGGTGGGGAGGATAAACAGTCAAGGCTCCGATGGGATGTGCTGGTACGACCCTTCTCAAAGGGAGGCTTTGAAGCTCCAGATTTGGAATTGTACTTCCTCTGTGCCCAGGCATATTTTCCGACGTACTGGTTCTACCCTCCCCCTTACATGCCGCACCTGGTGATTGAGCAGGGAGACATGGCTCCAATCCCGACGACCGCCTTCCTGGGGACAGGTTTTCAGGAGACGGAAGCAAATGCCACCACGGTAGACTGCACTACTACGGCTTGTCGAGGACTAAACAAATGCATTAACGAACAAGTTACTTACCTTCGGTAACGATATATCTGTAAGAAACATAGGTTGGTTATAGATTCCTTACCTTAGAATTACCCCCAGGCGTCAGGCTGGATCCGGAGAATTTTTAGTCAGCAGTACCCCTGTGCGTCGAAAGGTGGCGTCGGTCGGCTCCGTGTTCGTCGTTGCCGTCGTGGTCGCCGGGAGGACGTCGCGGTAGCTACTTAGACGCCGCCCTCGCGCTGACGTCCGTTCTTTTACACGACATTCCACGCCAGAAGCGCAGAGCCATGCAAGACACTGATCACTGGTGCACAAAACTAGGGCCCTGAAAGGTATTCCCTGACCCTAGAAATCAGTTCGCAGAACGGGGAGGATGGGTGGGGCGGTAAGGAATCTATAACTAACCTATGTTTCTTACAGATATATCGTTACCGAACGTAAGTGACTTGTTCATCTGAAAGAAACAGTTAGTTATAGATTCCTTACCTTAGAATAGATACCCCAGCAATACCAACCCCGGAGGTTGGTCTGCGAACCAAGTTCACACCAGAAAGTCCTGGAGAACAGAACGGCCTAAGAAGCCGTCTCTCCGGACCTGGCTGTCTAGGCAGTAGTGTCTAGTGAACGTGTGCAGAGATGCCCACGTAGCTGCCCGACAGATGTCATTAAGGGGGACTCCTCGTCCCAAAGCAGTAGTAGCTGCAGTCGTCCTGGTGGAATGGGCGCGCAGCCCCACTGGTGGCTCCTTCTTTGCCAAGGAATAACAAACCTTAATGCACAAAACGACCCACCTAGAGATGGTCCGTTTGTGCACGGCCCGACCTTTCTTAGCGCCCACGTAGCCCACAAAGAGCTGATCATCCACCTGGATTTGTTTGGTGCGATCCAAATAAAAGGAAAGCGCCCGTTTTGGATCCAGACGGTGGAGCCTCTCCTTTTGAAGGATGCGGAGGCGGAAAGAAGGTGGGCAAAGTGATGGTTTGGCCAATGTGGAAAGAAGTAACCACCTTGGGAAGAAAGGAAGGTCTGGTTCTTAGTACAACCTTGTCCAGATGAACAGCCAGGAAAGGAGGTTTTGAAGAAAGAGCCTGGCGCTCACTCACCCTGCGAGCAGAGGTGATGGCAATCAGAAAAGCAGGCTTTAAGGTAAGAAGACGAAGAGGACAGTTATGAAGTGGCTCAAAGGAAGCACATAAGGTAAGTCAGTACCAAGTTCAAGTCCCACTGAGGCATTACGAAGGGAATAGGAGGAAAAAGAGGAGTAATGCCCTTTAGGAAGCGATTTACAACAGGGGACTTGAAAAGAGAAGGCTGATCAGGAAGCCTAAGAAAGGCTGAAATGGCCGAGAGGTAGCCCTTAATAGTGCCCAGAGCAGAGCCCTGAAGGGTCAAAGAAAGAAGGAACAAGAGAACCTCAGAAAGAGGGGCAGAAAGGGGATCCACAGCCTTTGCTGCGCACCATGCCACAAATTTGTTCCATCTACAGGCGTATACCGTCTTAGTGGAGGGATGTCTGGCTGCCAAGATAACATCAGACTTCGGGAGGCAGGTCAAAAGACGTCAACTGCCGCCGCTCAATCTCCACGCAAGGAGGTGGAGGCTAGACCGGTTCGGGTGGAGGTCCGTCCCCTGCTGCTGCGACAGAAGATCCTCCAGAAGAGGCAGTCTGATCGGAGGATCGATGGCCACGTGTACCAGCTTGGGATACCAGACTCTTCGTGCCCAATCCGGAGCCATAAGAATGACTTGGGCCCGGTCGCGCTTGATCTTCTTCAGCACTCTGGGCGGAAGTGGTATAGGCGGAAAGGCGTATAGAAGACCGCAACTCCACTTGCGACGAAAAGCGTCGCCTAGCGAGTGCCGCCTTGGAAATTCCAACGCGCAGAATTGCTGACATTGCACGTTCTCTTCGGTGGCGAATAGATCTAACCAAGGCTCTCCCCACTGTCGAAAGAGACCTTGCACCACCTCCGAGTGGAGGCGCCATTCGTGAGCCATCATACACCTGCGGCTGAGTTCGTCCGCCCTGGCGTTCAGTGAACCTGCCAGGTGTTGAACCACCAGGGATATGCCCTGATGTTCCAGCCATGTGCAGAGGCGAAGGGCCTCTTGACATAAGGTCCACGACCCCACCCTGCCTTGCTTGTTGCCGTACCACATGGTGGTGGTGTTGTCCGTGAACACCTGCACTACTCTTCCCCGGACAGAGGGAAGGAATTCTTTGAGTGCAAGACGAATCGCCCGAAGCTCCAGAAGGTTGATGTGGAGCCCGGACTCTGCCGGAGACCAGAGGCCTCTGATCTCCGTCTCCCCCATGTGGCCGCCCCATCCCAGAAGTGATGCATCGGTCACCACTGTGAACTCTGGTTGGGGAAGGGAGAGGGATCTGCCGTCGACCCAATCCTGGTTCGTTAGCCACCACTGCAATTGATGTGCAGTGCCAACCGAGATCTGGATGCAATCGGACAGGTTCCCCTGATGTTGTGCCCACTGGAACTTCAGGTCCCACTGCAGAGCCTGCATATGCCATCTGGCATGGTCCACCAGCAGGATGCAGGAAGCCATCAGTCCCAGTAGCCTGAGAGTCATCCTGACCGAAACCCGGGATATAGGCTGAAAGATCGGAATCATAGCCTGAATATCCCGGACTCTCTGTTCGGGAGGACAGACCCGAAACTGCTTCGTGTCCAGAACCGCTCAGATGAAGAGGAGCTTCTGAGAGGGAGTCAGGTGTGACTTCGGCACGTTGATGGAGAAAACCAGCGAATGCAGGAGGTCGGCCGTAGTCTGGAGGTGGGAGACGACAGCCTGAGGCGAGCCCGCCTTCAACAGCCAGTTGTTGAGATAGGGGAAGACTGGAACCCCTGATCTGCGCAGATGAGCTGCGACCACCGCCATCACTTTTGTGAACACCCGAGGGGCGCTGGTAAGGCCAAAGGGGAGCACGGTAAACTGAAAGTGCTCGTGGCCTACCGTGAACCGCAGGTAACGCCGGTGGGCCGGCAGGACGGGGATGTGAAAATAAGCGTCCTGCAAGTCCAACGCTACCATCCAGTCTCCAGGATCGAGGGCAGACAGGACCTGAGCTAGCGTCAACATTTTGAACTTCTCCTTCTGGAGGAAGCGGTTGACGTTCCTGAGATCCAAGATAGGACGCAGGCCTTTGTCCTTCTTGGGCACCAGAAAGTAGTGGGAACAGCAACCACAACCTACTTCTGGGACAGGAACGCGCTCAATGGCTCTCTTGGCCAAGAGTGCCGAAACTTCCTGTTGGAGAAGGGCCAGATGATCCTCCGCACATGCGATTTTACTGAGGTGGCATGGATGGAGGGGTAGTCTCGAAGGGGAGGGAGTAGCCCCTTCGGACTATTTGCAAAACCCACCTGTCCGATGTGATGGTGCGCCAGTGGGGGAGGTGATGGCGAATCCTGCCGCCCACTGGCGTTTGGTGGCCCTGAATGGTCGGACTAGGAGGGTTTGGAGACTGCTACAGGGAGGGCTGTGGTGGACTGGCCCGCCCGCTGGCCCCCAGAACCACGGCGGTGGTTCCCACATCCCCGGCAGCGCAGTGGCTGAACAGCTTACGCTGGCCTGTGGCTCAGGGCGGAACGTGGCGGAGCACCCCTTCCGTAGCCACGAAAGGCAGACTGCGCAGGGCGGGTGGTGGAGAGGCCCAAGGACCTGGCCGTAGCCCGAGAGACCTTAAAGCGCTCCAGCGCGTTGTCTGCCTTGTCGCCGAATAGGCGACGGCCATCAAAGGGCATGTCCATAAGTGTGGATTGGACATCCCCTGAAAAACCAGTCAACCTCAACCAGGCGTAGCGTCGAAGGGCTACCAACGTGGAAATCGTCCTGCCTAGTGAGTCGGCGGTATCCAGCCCACAGTGGATGGTAAACTTTGCTGCGTCTCTCCCTTCGGCAACTGCACGGGAGAGTACGGCCCGGGCCTCCTCCGGGCACTGAGGCAGCACTTGCGCCACCGTATCCCACACGGAGTGGGTGTAATGGCCCAACATTCAGGCGGTGTTTACCGACCGCAGTCCCAAGCTGGAGGAAGAAAACATCTTCCCAAGATGGTCCAGCTTTTTGGATTCCCGATCAGGTGGTGCGTTAGGGAATGCGCCTTTGGAGGTGGAGGCTTGGACCACCAACCTCTCAGGGGTGGGGTGTTGGGAGAGGAAAGTGGGGTCGCCCGGGGCCGGGCGGTGGCGTTGGGCAACCATCCTATCCACAGGAGCCCCTGTGTTGTGCCTGGACCAGGTGCCCAAAAGGATGTCGGTGAGGGCTTCATTGAACGGCAGCAGGGGCTCTGAAGAGCTCGCTGCCGGTTGAAGCACCTCTGTCAGGAGGTTAGTCCTGACTGCCACCGTAGGTAGCTCGAGGTTGAGAGCTTCGGCCGCCCTACGCAACACCACTGCAAAGGACGCTCCCTCCTCCGTAGCCCCACGGTAGGAGGAGACAACATTCTAAGGTCTGGTGAGGTATCCAGACCACTGGCTTCCCCCAGTTCCTCTCTCCAGTCCGGTTCATGGCCTAACTGGTCAGTTAAAGGGTCTCCAGACCCCTCCCAGTCCTCCTCACCCTCCTCTGGCTGCCAATCCGGTCTAAAAGAGCCAGGGTAGAACAAGGGCACAAAAGTACCCGTCGGCGCCGGATGCAGCGTCGGTCGACGCCAGCCTGGCTCCGTGTCTACATCGGGATGGAGGCCGGGGTCGACTCCGGCTGGGGACACAACCTGCGTCGGCTGCGGACGTGGTGCCGGTGGAAGCGGCGCCGGGGGAGGTGTAACTAGGTCGACCGGCGCCGATCCGGATCCAGGCCTGGATCCAAGAGGACCCTGCGGTGCCGAGGCCGGAGCCGCCGGCGTCGAAGGCCCAGGGCCCCCAGCCGAGTCCGCGGGGCCCGAAGGCACGCCGGTGGAGTCGGGCTGCCCAAAGATGGCGTGCATCACTTCGTAAAACTGACAAAGCTGGGCAGGGGTCGCTCCAGGTCCCGGACAGGGAGGGAAACCCGGAGTCGACCCTTCGGGCTCCGCACGCGGAGCCGCGGGAAGGGCCCCACCCGCATCCCTCGTCGGCCGTCAGACGGGGAGAAGTTGAAGAGCGACGATGCTTCTTCGACTTCTTCTTGTGCTCCGACTTACCTGACCCCCGACTGCGAAGACTTGGAAGAAGAATGATGGTGGCTCCACGACCGGTCCTTTGACCTCCTACGCGATCGGGACCTCGAGCGGCGCGGAGCCGACTGCCGGCCTTTGAGAAGCTTTCAGGACCGCTCCCACAAAGACTTTGGATTCATGGTCCGGCAGTCGGAGCACGACTTGGGGTCGTGGTCGCGCTCCAGGCAGAATAGGCACACGCGGTGCGGATCCGTCACCGACATCAGTCGGCTACAGGAACCGCAAGCCTTGAAGCCGGGCATCCCTGACGTGCACCAGGAGCCGAAGACTCAAAAACGGTGTCGACAAAAGTCGTCAAAAAGTCAGTCAAAAAGTGACTTGAGGTACCGCTCTCTCAGGATCTGCGCTGGCTGGCGCGGAAAAAGAAAGAACTAACGTCAGCGCGCGAGGGCGGCGTCTAAGTAGCTACCGAGACTTCATCCCGGCGACCACAACGCCAACAACGAACGCGGAGCCGACCGACGCCACCTTGCGACGCGCAGGGGTACTGCTGATGAAAAATTCTCTGGATCCAACCTGATGCCTGGGGGTAATTCTAAGGTAAGGAATCTATAACTAACTGTTTATTTCAGATATTCCTATGCTATACTCACCGCTTTTGCGATTATCTTACCATCCCTTGCTCCCAGAGACACATGAAGCGAGCTGCCGACAGATGCTCTCGAGAGCTGAATTTCACACATGGGGAGATCTGTACAAGGAGGGAGAGTTCTAAAGCTGAGAAACCTTTTTTGAGGGCAGAGAACCAACCCCGATGGAGGAATTCATATATATTTGGTTAAGACGCAACGTTAGGGCAGCTATCCCTGATTTCCCACGAGAGCCCCCAACCCTTTCCCCTCTGCATACACTATTACACACACCAGACCCCACACATGTGGTTTCAATGTGGTACTGCAATACCCAGTAAGAGCAAACCAACTCAGATAGTGGGCCGAGATCAGGCTGGGAGGCTGAGTTAGGAACTCCTCTAAGAGAAAAGCAATGGCTATATTGCTGTCAGCAGACTGGGAAGATCACAGCTAGTAGCCGGCTGCACATAATACATTATAAATTCTTACAACCAGTTTACTATACTCTGGCTCGGCTACGCCGATACCGACTATGCACCACTGACGGATGCGACAGATGCGGGGACGAGGGAGCGGACTTCCTCCACCTGGCGTGGACACAGGTAGCTGCTGCCCGATACAGATGACAGGTACACAAATTCAGCTTACCCCACTTGCAGCACTGCTGGGATACACAGAGAATGAGGAAGAGATGGTTAGAAGTTATGTATCACTCGGGTTACTTATGGCCAAACGAACGGTGTGGCGTGCAGATGGGGGCGAGGGAGAGCTCCAAAATTCAAGGATTGGATTAACGAACTATTTTGCCAGGAACAAATGTCTATATACTCTGAATTGATAACACCATCCTCTAGGCCGAAGGATATATGGAAGCCTCTCAAATCATACATGTTGCTACACCGCCCGACATAGGAGATGCCAGCATTTCTGATTGATCAAGGCTATGAGAGGCCGGGGCAATGGCGGGAGGGAAGGGATCAATGGGGAGGACCTATGTGTCCACCAGACTTTAATGGATGAGCTACTGACGAGTCCTGTTTGGGACTTGTTATGATCTTCGCCTTCCTCCTGATCCTGGACAGCGAGTCCTAGAGACTGTGGATTACTGACAGGTGGACATTAAGGAATAGACCATGTCAACAATATGATCATATGTATAAATCCTTATTTACAAAAAGCCATGTTTGTATGATTGTACTGAATGAAAAAGCCAATAAAGAAATAAAAAAATAAAAAAAAGTGGTTTTGCAGCTCAGGATGCTGGAGGGGCAAAGGTCTGAGCTGCACATTGCACTGGTGTCCCGGGTGTTGCCTTTGCCAGCACAGTCACTGCCACAAAAGGACTGGGAGACCTGTTGGACTGGCAGCAGGTCTGCTATTGGCGGTACTGAAAACCCCTACTGTAGCCCCGAAAGGGACAAAATTGCAGATTAAACTGTCTGGGTGGAGTACACAGGCTGGGGGAAGGTGCTGTGGCCTTGCTCTCTTTATATATTCCAGGGCAGAGTCTGCTTTCTCGCCAAAAAGGCGAGAGCCTTCACATGGAATGTCCATGAGGGATGCTTGTACTTCTAAGAGGCCAGCAGGCCTTATCCAAGTGTGGCGTCGAAGTGCCACACTTTATTTTTTTTAAAATAATAAACTTTATTGATTTTATTAACAGTAGCGCAACCACACAGTGATTGACAGGATACATCTCAGTTTTGTACACATGAGCCATGCAAATAGGAACAATTAAAATCATTGTGAAAAATAAATGCAATGCCATTAGAAAGATACATACACCATAGTTTTGCCGACTCACTACAGTGGACCCAACCACCTTCCCCATAATCGTTCGTGTTTCTTCGGGCAGCCTCTTGCTTCATATACTGGTTTCTCTTGCATTGCGCACCAATCCAGTCCCTTGTGCCCTTGTGTTACCGTGGGGGGTGCAGGGTGTTTCCACTTGGTAGCTATATCTCGCTTTGCCACCATAATAGCTATGCCCAAGAATGCCTTACCTGCCCGAGAACGTCCAGAGCCCTCCAAAACCCCCAGGAGGAGGACCAGAGGAGTATGTGGGACTGCCCATCCCATCTCAGCACTTTCTGGGAGTACTGTAACTATGGCAGACCAATACTTATTTATTACAGGACATGACCACACCATATGATAGACATCTGCTGGGTTCTCTACACAGAGGGGGCTTGCAGGGCTCACAAGGAGACCGGCGTTATGTAATCTGGCCAGAGTAAGGTATGCACAGTGCAGATAGTATGCTTGAATTAGTCTCAGTCTGGAGTAGATAGTTATGACTAGGGGGGCTATAAGGGCATCCCGCCAGTCATCGTCCTCCATAGGACCGACCCAACCATCGCTCCCAGCGCAATCGAAGGTGATCTAGGGTAGGAGATGCATTACTGATGTGTATGGTAGATCTTGGAAACGCCACCTTTTCCCAATGCCCCCATTAGTATCTTGGTCTTCAGTGGGCTGAACTCCAGGAGTAAGGTGTCGATGGGGACATGAGTAGCGAGCGCATGCCCAAGTTGCAAGTATTTGTAATATTTGGTGGAGGTAAGTGTATAGGTTTCTTGCAGCTCTTGGAAAGCGTGTATATGGGTCCCAGACCTGACATCACCAGCAGTGTTATGCCGATGAGGTCCCACCTCCCGAAGCCCTCCAGCGAGGCCACTTCCCTCAGCCAAGTGCCGTGCCGTATGGGGGATGGGGTCTGTAACGTCAGTTTAGTGTCCCAATGTGTCTGTCGTAATGCAGCTCTCCATGCAAGAAAAACTGCTCGGGTGACCACTGGAATAGTGTTGGGGATCGGGGAGCCATAAAGCATTGCCTGAATCTGGAGGAAACCCTAGTGAGGCCAGCTCTAGTTGATAAGTCGGGTCTGACCATCCCCCTGAAAACCAGTCATTGATTAATAGGAGTTGGGTTGCCAAGTAACAGTAGTATAGATTGGTCATCACTAGGCCACCGGCATAGGCCGCATGTTGACAGTGGGGAAGGGCCAAGCGGAGCCTGGATCTACCCCAAAGGAACGAGGTGGGTAGTTTCTCTAAGGTTAGAAACCAATGGCGTCGAAAGCAGAGCGGAGGTTCTGGAAGACAAAGAAATCGGGGTAGGATCATCATTTTGTATAAGGCTATTCTGCCCATTGGGTTTAGCGGTAGAGTTTTCCATTTCCAGAGGTCTTCTTTTGCTCTCTTAGTCAAAGGGTTAAGATTCAGGGACCAAGTAAGTTCTGGGTGGAGTGCCACCTGTAGGAAGCTGGCTCTGTATATACTATACCAAAATGAGGTATTGTGTGTAGAGAGTCCAGTGGGTCCCGAGAGGCTTTACAGAGGCCAAAGAGGATAATACTAACGCTCTCTTTTGTGGTAGCGTGGGCGAGCAGTTAGGCTTATCAGGGGGCTGTTTTAAGCATTTGTTGTACACACTCGGGCAACAAATGATTACATACACTCAATGACTAAATCGAGACATATTTTTTGTAAAAATATTACTTTTTGTATGTTTTTCACTGAGAACCAAAGATACTTAGTTACAGTAAAGTACGTTTTACAATATCACAGTTTTTCAGTATAAAAAGTGGACACAGTGCATTTTTCAAACAGTTCAACATTAACCTATGGAACGAAAAACATTGCAATTTCACAGGTAAGTACACGACTTACAATTCCAGTCTTCGTGTTTTAGGATCAACACTGGGCAAAGTCAGGTAAGTATAGAGACTGCATCACCAGCGGAACTGGGTCAGCCCGGTGCAGAGGTTAAATTCAGTCACTGGGGACCAACGTTAATCAACGGAGACTGGGGGCACGCAAAGAGGTGCCAGTTGAAGGTAGGTAAATTCGATATTTGGGGCTCAATCTCCAGGATTTAGACAAGCACTATGGGGGCCATGAGGCAGCACCAAACACACACTCTCATTGGCACTGAAGCAGCTGGGTGCAGAGTACCTACATAGTACCGGGAGTCCAATACGAATCAATGGAGAATGAAGATTTCAAACAAAGGCTGCAGGCTTGGACCAGGAAGCTGGAAAAAGAGAACTGGTGGCTCTGGAGGTAAGTGGGGATGCTGAAGAACCGAGGGACACCATCGGAGGAGCTCTCCAAGGCCTGGGCGGTGTGGGGGTTTCTTTAGACTTCGGAAAAGTCTTACAAGGGCCAGTCACAGTTAGGGGACCCTTCGTGTGAGGCTGCAGGCTTTGTTATGGAGTCTGAGAGAGGTCACTCTGGACTGGACTCGAGCTCAAGACCGTTGGGGAACCTTCTTGGGGCCGGTGGGCCACTTTGACTCGGGCCGGAGGCGTCGGGTGCAGAGGTAGGTCCAGAGGTTTGGTTGTGCTGTTCAGTAGGGCAAGTCCAGCATCGGATGACGCCCCTCCAGGTTCCTGTTGGAGCTGGGGATCACAATGGGGATGGCGTTGGCATCAGGACCAGCGCCAGGGAAGATCAAGATGGTATGACTGGTGCTGGCATGTATCCATCTGTGGATCCACGGGGCCCGACTGGTGCTGCGGTAGGACCCGCAGACAGGGACCAGTAGGGGCCCCTCCAGAACCTGCGGGGCCCGAAGGCGTGCCCCAGTGGGAATGGGCTGCTCAAATATGGGGCGCATGGTCTCATGAAAATCCTGAAGTTGAGTGGGGGTCGCTCCACCTCCTGCAAAATTGGGGAGGTGCGCAGCCAGCCCAGGCTGAACTGCAGAGCCCAGCATCGAATGACGACGTTTCCTTGCTTCATTGGAAAAATGCGGCGGACGGGGCAAAGTCGAAGAACTCTCCCACTTCTTGTGAGACGTACCCAAATGGCCAGACAATTTCAAGTGCGACGAAGATCTTGAGCTCCGAGACTGATCGCGGGACTAACCTCTTGACCAGGTCCGAGACCATTGCAGCATCGCATGTTGAGCGGCAAGGAGTTTGAGGGACTGCTCCCTCAAGGCCTTGGGGTGCATGGCACAGCAATCGGCGCAGGTCTTCATGTAGTGGTTGTGCTCCAGGCACCAGAGGCAAACAAGATGTGGGTCCGTCACTGACATCTGTCGATGACAGGCACTGCAGGGCTTGAAGCTGGCCTTCGTAGTTGACACCCGTCACACCAGGAGAAAATCTCTTACAAAAGACTTCACAAAAATCAAAAAAAGCTCAGTCAAAAATTGACTGGGGGCAGCTCTCTCTGGATCTGCGCTGACTGATGTGGAAAGAAAATAAGTTAAGTTAGCGAGCTGGGGTGGTGCCATATATAGGCACAGCACAAGTAACTTTTGGTGTGGCCGCTGACGCCACCTGGCGCCGAACACCACCTACCGGCGCACAGGAGTACTGCTCACAAAAACATTCCGGATCCACTGTGACGCCTGGGGATAATTCTAAGGTAAGGAATCTGCGGCTAGAAGTCTCTATCAGATTTCAGGAAACAAGAAGTTACTGATTTGTTTGAGGATCTCAAGATGGTATCCTGCTCGTGATTTGAGGAATCAATAGTACAGAAAGGAAAATGCTACTTACCCAGTATGCATCTGTTCTTGGCATATAGAGCTGTAGAGTCATATGCTGTGCATAGATCGCCATCTAGTGTTGGGTCCGGATGTTTGCACTTTGTTTTTCTTCGAAGAAGTCTTTTCCAGTCACGAGGTAGGTGACTCCTCCTTTCGGTGATAGTGCGCATGGGCATCGACTCCCATTGTTAGATTGTTTTCCCGCAGAGGGTGATAATGGAGTTAGTAAGAGTAGTAAAAGGAGATGTCCATGAATGCATGTATCTAAGTAAGATGTTACTGCAACAGGTATAGGTACCCGGGGAGGCGGGTGGGCGCACATGACTCTACAGCTCTTTATGCCAAGAACAGATGCATACTGGGTAAGTAGCATTTTCCGTTTGAGGCATATGAGCTGTAGATCATATGCTGTGCATAGACTACATAGCAGTTATCTCCCAAAGCGGTGGCTAACCTGTATCTGTTGCAGTGGTCTGAAATAGTGTACGAAAAGAACAAGTTACTTACCTTCGGTAACGATATATCTGTAAGAAACATTAGTTAGTTATAGATTCCTTACCTTAGAATTACCCCCAGGCGTCAGACTGGATCCAGAAAGTTTTTTCGTCAGCAGTACCTCTGCGCGTTGGAAGGTGGCGTCGGTCGGCTCTGCGTCCGTCGTCGTGGTCGCTGGGATTGCGTCGCGGCAGCTACTTAGACGCCGCCCTCGCGCGCTGACGTCAGTTCTGTACACGACTTTCCGTCCCAGAAACGCAGAGCCATGCAAGACACGGACCATTGGTGCACAAAACTAGGGCCCTGAAAGGATGTCCTTAACCCTAGAAATCAGTTCGCAGAACGGGGAAGATGGGTGGGGCGGTAAGGAATCTATAACTAACTAATGTTTCTTACAGATATATCGTTACCGAAGGTAAGTAACTTGTTCATCTGAAAGAAACACGTTAGTTATAGATTCCTTACCTTAGAATAGATACCCCAGCAATACCAACACCGGTGGTGGGTCTGAGAACCAAGATCACACCAGAAAGTCCTGGAGAACAGAACGGCCAAAGAAGCTGTCTCTCTGGACCTGGCTGTCAGACAGTAGTGTTTCGTAAACGTGTGCAGTGATGCCCACGTAGCTGCCTGACAGATGTCATTTAGAGGAACTCCTCTTCCCAAGGCAATAGTGGCTGCCGTCGCCCTGGTGGAGTGAGCGCGTAGCCCTATGGAGGCTCTTTTTTAGCCAGAGAGTAACAAGCCTTAATACACAACACGACCCATCGAGAAATGGTGCATTTGTGTACGGCCTGACCCTTCTTTGCGCCCACGTAGCCAACAAAAAGTTGATCATCCACCCGGAACGGTTTCATGCGATCCAGATAGAAGGAGAGCGCATGTTTTGGGTCCAGACGGTGGAGCCTCTCTTCCTCCTTCGAAGGATGTGGAGGCGGAAAGAAGGTGGGCAAGGTAATGGTCTGCCCAATGTGGAAGGCAGTGACCACCTTAGGAAGGAAGGATGGACAGGTTCGGAGAACCACCTTATCCGGATGAACAGACAGAAAGGAGGTTTTGAAGAAAGGGCCTGGAGCTCACTCACCCTTCTAGCAGAAGTGATGGCTACCAGGAAAGCAGTCTTAAGAGTTAAGAGCCGTAAGGGACAGCTACGAAGCGGCTCAAAGGGAGCGCACATTAGATAAGTTAGTACCAGATTCAAGTCCCACTGAGGCATAACGAAGAGGATTGGAGGAAAAAGCTGTGTTAAGCCTTTTAAGAAATGGTTAACTACCGGGGACTAGAAAAGAGAAGGCTGATCTGGCAGCCTAAGGAAAGCAGAGATGGCTGACAGATAGCCCTTGACAGTGCCCAGAGCAGAGCCCTGCTGGGCCAAGGAGAGAAGGAACAAGAGTACTTCAGAAAGAGGGGCAGAAAGGGGATCCACAGCCTTTGCTGTGCACCATGCCACAAATTTGTTCCACCGGCAGGCGTATACCGTCTTAGTGGAGGGATGCCTGGCTGCCAAGATTACGTCACAGACTTCGGGAGGCAGGTCGAAAGACATCAACTGCCGCCACTCAATCTCCACGCAAGGAGGTGGAGGCTGGACAGGTTCGGGTGGAGGACCGTCCCCTGCTGCGGCGACAGAAGATCCTCCGGAAGAGGCAGTCTGATCGGAGGATCGATGGCCATGTTGAGCAGCTCTGGATACCAGACTCTTCGTGCCCAATTCGGAGCCACAAGAATGACTTGGGCCCGGTCGCGCTTGATCTTCTTCAGCATTCTGGGCAGAAGTAGTATAGGCGGAAAGGCGTACAACAGCCTGCAACTCCACTCGCGACGAAAGGCGTCGCCTAGCGAGTGCCGCCTTGGAAATTCCAACGCGCAGAATCGCGGACATTGCGCGTTCTCTTCGGTGGCGAATAGATCTAACCAAGGCTCTCCCCATTGTTGAAAGAGACCTTGCACCACCTCCGAGTGGAGACGCCATTTGTGATCAATCATGCACCTGCGGCTGAGTTAGTCCGCCCTGGCGTTCAGGGAACCTGCCAGGTGTTGAACCACCAGGGATATGCCCTGATGTTCCAGCCATGTCCAGAGGCGGAGGGCCTCTTGACAGAGGGTCCACGACCCCACTCCGCCCTGTTTGTTGCAGTACCACATGGCGGTGGTGTTGTCCGTAAACACCTGCACTACTCTTCCCCGGACAGAGGGGAATGCCTTGAGTGCAATACGAATCGCCCAGAGCTCCAGAAGGTTGATGTGGAGCCCGGACTCCGCCGGAGACCAGAGGCCTCTGATCTCCGCCTCTCCCATGTGGCTGCCCCATCCCAGAAGGGACGCGTCCGTCACCACAGTGTGGTCTGGTTGGAGAAGAGAGAGGGATCTGCCATTGACCCAATCCTGGTTCGTGAGCCACCACTGCAGTTGTCGTGCAGTGCCCTCTGAGATCTGGATGCAATCGGACAGATTCCCCTGATGCTGCGCCCACTGGAACTTCAGGTCCCACTGCAGAGCCCGCATATGCCACCTGGCATGATCGACCAGCAGGATGCAGGAGACCATGAGGCCCAGCAGCCTCAGAGTCACTCTTACCGAAACCCGGGATAGAGGCTAAACGATCGGAATCATAGCCTGAATATCCCAGACTCGCTGCTCGGGAGAATAGACCCGAAACCGCATCGTGTCCAGAACCGCTCCGATGAAGAGGAGCTTCTCAGAGGGAATCAGGTGTGACTTCGGCACATTGATGGAAAACCCCAGCGAATGCAGGAGGTCGGCCGTAGTCTGGAGGTGGGAGACGACTGCCCGGGGCGAGCCCGCCTTCAACAGCCAGTCGTCGAGATAGGGGAAGACTGAAACCCCTGATCTGTGCAGTTGAGCTGCGACCACCGCCATCACTTTTGTGAACACCCGAGGGGGCGCTGGTAAGTCCAAAGGGGAGCACAGTAAATTGAAAATGCTCGTGGCCTACCGTGAACCGTAGGTAACGCCGGTGGGCCGGCAGGACGGGGATGTGAAAATAAGCATCCTGCAAGTTCAACGCTACCATCCAGTCTTGCGGGTCGAGGGCAGACAAGACCTGAGCAAGTGTCAACATCTTGAAGTTCTCCTTCCGGAGGAAGCGGTTGCTGTCCCAGAGATCCAAGATAGGACGCAGGCCCTTGTCCTTCTTGGGGACCAGAAAGTAGTGGGCATAACAACCACGACCTACTTCTGGGACAGGAACGCGTTGATGGCTCGCTTCGCCAAGAGAGCCGTAACTTCCTGCTTGAGAAGGGTCAGATGATCCTCCGACATGCGGTGGCATGGCTGGAGGGGTAGTCTCGAAGGGGAGGGAGTAGCCCCTTCGGACTATCTGCAAAACTCACCTGTCCGACGTGATGGTGCGCCAGAGGTGATGGCGAATCTTGTCGCCCACTGGCGTTTGATGGGCCTGAAAGGTCGGACTAGGAGGGTTTGGAGGCTGCTGCGGAGGGGGGGGGGTTGGTGGACTGGCCGGCCCGCCCGCTGGCCCCCGGAACCACGACGGTTGTTCCCACGTCCCCGGCCGCACGAAGGTTGGGTAACTTGCTGCGGCCTGTGGCTCTGGGCGGGACGTAGCGGGGCACCCCTTCCGTAGCCACGAAAGGGGCGAAAAGCAGACTGCGCAGGGCGGGTGGAGAGGCCTAAGGACTTGGCCGTAGCTTGTGAGTCCTTAAAACGCTCTAGAGCGTTGTCTGCTTTGTCGCCAAAAAGGCGATGGCCATCAAAGGGCATGTCCATCAAGGTGTTCTGGACATCCACTGAAAAGCCAGTCGACCTCATCCAGGCGTAGCGACGAAGCGCTACCGACGTTGAAATGGTCCTTCCCAGAGAGTCGGCGGTGTCCAGCCCACAACGCATGGCAAACTTTGCTGCATCTCTCCCGGCGGCCACAGCCTGGGAGAGCACTGCCCGGGCCTCCTCCGGACACTGAGGTAGCACCTGCGCCACCGTATCCCACACGGAGTGGGAATAACGGCCCAATAGACATGCAGTGTTTACCGACCGCAGTCCTAAGCTGGCGGAAGAGAAAATCTTCTTCCCAAGGTGGTCCAGCTTCTTGGATTCCCTTTCCGGGGGAGCGGTAGGGAATGCGCTTTTGGAAGTGGAGGCTTGGACAACCAAGCTCTCCGGGGTGTGGTTTTGGTAGAGGAAAGTGGGGTCGCCCGGAGCCAGCGTCGGGCAATCATCCTGTCCACGGGAGCCCCCGTGTTGGGCCTGGACCAGGTTCCCAAAAGGACGTCGGTGAGGGCCTCATTGAACGGCAGCAAGGGCTCTGAAGAGCTTGCAGCCGGCTGAAGCACCTCAGTCAGGTTAGTCCTGACGGCCACCGTAGGAAGCTCGAGGTTGAGAACCTCGGCCGCCCTACGCAACACCACTGCATATGATGCTCCCTCCTCCGTAGCCACGGTAGGAGGAGACAACATGCCAAGGTCAGGGGAGGTGTCCAAACCACTGGCATCCCCCAGTTCCTCTCTCCAGTCCTGTTCACTTTCCAACTGGTCAGTTAAAGGGTCACCTGACCCCTCCCAGTCCTCATCATCATCCTCTGCGTGCCACTGTGGTTGAAAAGGGACCCCAGGAGTGAACAGGGGCATGAAAACACCACCCGGCGCCGGATCCGGCGTCCGACAACGGCGGTCCGGCTCCGTGTCCACGTCGGGATGGAGGCCGGGGTGGACGCCGGCTGGGGGGCCAACCGGCGTCGGACGCGGTAGTGGTGCCGTCGGAAGCGGCGCCGGTGGAGGCGTAACGAGGTCAACCAGCGCTGATCCGGATCCAGGCCTGGATCCAAATCGGCCTGCGGCGCCGGAGCCGCTGGCAGCGAAGACCTAGGCCCCCCCAACCGAGTCAGCGGGGCCCAAAGGCGCACCGGCGGGGTCGGTTCGCCCAAAGATGGCATGCATCGCAGAACGTACGAAGCTGGGCGGGAGTCGCTCCGGGTCCCGGAAAGGGAGGGAAACTCGGAGTCAACTCGTCGGGCTCCGCGTGCGGAGCCGCGGGAGGGGCACCACCTGCGCGCCTCCTCGGATCGGCCGACCGACAAGGAGAAGTCGAAGAGCGACAATGCTTCTTCAACTTCTTCTTGTGCTTCGACTTACCCGACCCCGAGTGCGAAGACTTCGATGATTTCGAACCGGAATGGTGGTGGCTCCGCGACCGGTCCCTCGACCTCCCTCTCGACCGGGACCTCGAACGGCGCGGAGCCGACTGCCGATGTTCAAGCAGCTTTCGGGACCACTCTCGCAAAGCCTTCGGCGCCATCGACCGGCAGTCGGAGCACGACTTGGGGTCGTGGTCGCGCTCCAGGCAAAAAAGACACACGCGGTGCAGATCCGTCACCGACATCAGTCGGTTACAGGAACTGCATGCCTTGAAGCCGGGCATCCCTCGTGCACCTTTTCGGAGTCGGTGACTCGAAGAAAGAAGTTGACAAAAGTCAAGAAAAAGTTAGTAAAAAAATGACTGAGGTACCGCTCTTCCCGGATGTGCGCTGGCTGGCGCAGAAAAAGAAAGAACTGACGTCAGCGCGAGAGGGCGGCGTCTAAGTAGCTGCCGCGACGTCATCCCGGCGACCACGACGCCGACGGAGGACGCGGAGCCGACCGACACCACCTTCCGACGCGCAGAGGTACTGCTGACGAAAAAACTTTCCGGATGCAGTCTGACGCCTTGGGGTAATTCGAAGATAAGGAATCTATAACTAACGTGTTTCTTTCAGACACTGCCTGGCCCACTCTAGCTTGTTGTCTTGCTAACACATCTACACAATAGTGTTTTGTGAATGTGTGAGGTGTAGACCATGTTGCAGCTTTGCATATGTCATCTATGGGTATATTTCCTAAGAATGCCATAGAAGCCCCCAGTTTGCGTGTAGAGTGTGCTCTAGGGGGAACTGTTAACGTTCGTTTTGCTTTTGCATAGCATATTTGAATGCACTTGACTATCCACCTTGCAATACCTGATTTTGATATGGGATTGCCTTTGAGTGGTGGAGCAAAAGCGACAAATAGTTGATTTGTGTTACAGAGATGTTTTGTCCCTTCTATGTAATAAAGCAATGCTCTCTTCACATCTAATGTGTGTAGGGCACGTTCTGCCACTGAATCTGGTTGAGGGAAGAACACAGGTAACTCAACAGATTGATTGATATGAAAAGCAGAAATGACTTTAGGAAGGAATTTAGGATTAGTCCGAAGAACCACTTTATTTTGGTGCATTTGTAAAAAGTTTTTTTTTTTTGCAGAGTTTTATATAGCGTGAACTTGACCCGAATCGGGTATCAGAGCGCTTTACATAGCACCAGTTACGTTACATGAGGACACACATTCATTTAGGTTAGGCACGGGGAGATTAAGTGGTTCTTCTATAGTTAATGCCTGAAGCTCACCCACTCTTCTGAGTGATGTGATAGCAACGAGGAAAGCAACTTTCCATGTGAGAAATTGCAGTTCACATTTGTGCAATGGTTCAAAGGGTGGACCCATTAGTCTGGAAAGAACAATGTTGAGATTCCAAACTGAAGCAGGTGGACGTCTCGGGGGAATGTCCCTTCATGAAGGCTTTGATAACGGGCACTCTAAAAAGAGATAGATGTCGTCTATTCTGGAGGTATGCAGCTATTGCAGCTACATGTAAGTGTATGGACGTGTACGCTAAATTGGAACGTTGTAGATGTAACAAATAACATAATGTTTTGTACAGAAGCATCAAGCGGGTTGATGTGGTTATTACAGTATATCACAAACCGCTTCCAATCTGCTGCATAGCAGGCTCTTGTGGTAGGACGTCTAGCCTCTTTGATAATATTCATGCAGTCTGGCGGTAGATTAAGATAGCCAAACTCAAAGACTTCAGGAGCCAGATCGCCAGATTGAGTTGACTGGGGTCAGGATGTCTTATGTCTCCATGGCTCTGTGTGAGAAGATTGGGTGTAAGACGTAGTTTTTGGTGAGGAACTACTGAGAGTTCCAATAGGGTTGTGAACCAAGGTTGACGTGCCCATGTGGGAGCAACTAGGATTAGTGTCAGGGACGCTTATTTGAGTTTCCGAACCACTTATGGAATGAGTGGGAGAGGCGGAAAAGCATAAGCAAATATCCCTGACCAATTCATCCATAGTACATTGCCTTTGGACAAGGGGTGTGGATACCTGAACGCGAAGTTTGGGCATTTTGCGTTTAGATGTGTGGCGAACAGGTCTATGTGTGGGAAGCCCCACCTTTGGAAGAATGGGAGGAGAACTTGAGGGTGTATTTCCCATTCGTGGATTTGCTGTGTGACGACTGAGCAAATCTGACATCTGATGGTTTACTCCTGGAAGGTGTTCTGCTAGGAGATATATTTTGTGATGTATAGCCCATTTCCAGATGGTTTGTGCTAGCTGTGACAGCTGGAGAGTGTGTGTCCCTCCCTGTTTTTGTATGTAGTACATGGCTGTCATGTTGTCTGTACGAATTAGGACAGTCTTGCGTACTAGCTGAACTTGAAAAGCTTTCAGCGCCAGAAAAATTGCTAGCAGCTCTAGATGATTTATATGAAGCTGTTTCTGCTGCAAGCTCCAAATGCCCTGAATTGTGTGGGTTTGGAGATGTGCTCCCCAACCTGTCAGTGATGCGTCTGCTGTCAGTACTATCTGTGGAACCGGGTCGCTGAAGGGCCGCCCTTTTAAAAGGTTTTGTGTGCTCCCTCACTGCAGAGAGCGATGAGTGCGGCCTTCTACCAACACTAGATCTGATAATTGACCGTGAGCTTGGTTCCACTGACGTGCTAAGCATTCCTGTAAGGGACGCATTTGAAGTCTTGCGTAGGGGACTATACAAATTCAAGACGCCATAATTCCCAGTAACTGCATGAACACTCGAGCTGGTAAGGAGTGTTGAGGCTGAAACAGACATCAGGGTTTGTATATTCCGGACTCTGGCTGGAGTTGGGTATGCTAGAGCTTTTTGTGTCTCTATAGTAGCTCCTAGATATGCTTGAACGTGGATGGTTGGAGATGGGATCTGGACAAATTTACTGTGAATCCTAGCTCGTGGAGCAATAGCACAGTTTTTTGTGTGTGGCGTAGACAGCTGTTGTGCGAGCTGGCTTTTATGAGCCAGTCGTCTAAGTATGGGAAGACATGAATATGTTGTCTTCTTAGATGGGCTGCGACTACTGCCAAGCATTTTGTGAAAACCTTGAGTGCGGTTCTTACTCCGAATGGGAGGGCTTTGAATTGATAGTGCTGACCTGCTACCACAAAGCTGAGGTATTTGCGGTGTGCAGGGTGTATTGGAATATGAAAGTAAGCGTCCTTTAAATCCAGAGTGGAGAGAAAGTCGCCTTGTTGAAGAAGGGGAAGCACTTGTTGGAGTGTTACCATATGAAAATGATCAGACTGAATGTATAGATTTAGTTCTTTGAGGTCTAATATAGGCCTGAGAGAGCCGTCATTTTTGGGAATTAGAAAGTAGAGGGAGTACACCCCTGCTCCCTGGTATGGTAAAGGCACTGGTTCTATTGCACCTTTCTGCAACAAAGAGAAAACCTCTTGCTTTAGAAGGGTGAGATGTTCTTGTGACATGAGGTGTGACCTTGGAGGAATGTTTGGTGGAGTGCTTGTAAGCTCCAGGCAATAACCAGATTGGATAATTTGTAGAACCCATTTGTCTGATGTAATCATATTCCAAATGGGTAGAAATTGGGAAAGACGTCCCCCGACAGGAGTGGAATGGTCGCGGGGTATGGAAAGGAAGTCACTGTTTGGTATTTGCAGGGGAAGTGCATGTTGAGTTACCTCTGCCTCTTCCCTTGCCAATGTTTCCTCTATATCCACCTCTAAAATAACCTTTTGAAGAGGGCGACTGATTGTTGCCCTTGTAAGAGGAGGGGGGATTGTCTGTAGACACATTTTTGGAGCCGCCCCTGTAAAATGAGCGACGAAAGGATCCTCTGTTGGAAGGTGATTGTAAGGCCCCCATGGACTTAGCAACTTCAGTATCCTTTTTCATCTTTTCTAGTGATGTATCGACAGCTGGACCAAAGAGGTGTTCTTTGTCAAAGGGTTGATTAAGAATAGAGGCTTGCACCTCAGGCTTGAATCCTGAAATTCTTGACCAAGCATGTCTATGGAGCAGTACACTAGAGTTTACTGCCCAACCTGCTGTGTCTGCCTGATCTAGAGCACAGCTGATAGAGGTATTAGTTATTAATTTACCCTCTTGAATAAGGGCACTAGCCCTAGACTTATGCTCATCAGGAAGAAATTCAATGAGCTTTTCGAGCTCATCATAATGAGCTCTATCATACCTTGCCAATAGTGCTTGAGCATTGGCAATGCACCAATGATTAGCTGCTTGTGACGCTACCCTTTTGCCTGAAGCATCAATTAGTTTGGACTCTTTATCAGGAGGAGGGGCTTCCCCTGTTTGCGAATTAGCTCTTTTACGAGCGTTGGAAACTACCAAAGAGTCCAAGTGTAACTGGCCTTTGATATATACAGGGCCATTAGGGGCAGATTTGTACTTTTTCTCTACCCTGGGAGTGATGATTCTAGCTCTTACAGGGTCTTTAAAGATGTCATCAGTATGTTTAAGCATACCCTTTAACATTGGTAATGTTTGTGTAGCCCTTTGAGATGAACTTGGAGTGTCAAACAAAAAATCCTCCTCTAAAGTCTCTTTATGAAGCTCTACTCCATGATATTGTGCAGCTCTGTTAACGAGCTCAATATATCCAATGTTACCATCTGGAGGAGAAGGTCTGGATGGATATAGGTCGGGTCATTATCTGGTTGAGGGTCAGCATTATAATTATCCCATGGGTCAGTATCCTGTGGTGTGTAGTCAGCTATATCCCCATCCCCTGTATCCTGTGGGTCAGGTGATGGTGGTGGAGGAGAATGTGTAGGTGTAATGAGTAAATTTGGATCAATGGGTGAAGAAGGTGGAATGTATGGTGGAGAAGGGTTAGTACCCACATTTTTCCTTTTAGAGGAATGTGGTAGTCTTCTTGTAATCCCATTTTCTTCTTCTCAGGAAGTTTGGCATGAATATGTCCAGTTTCTGGATGAATCACAATCTCCTTCTGTTTCGAATCCGAAGTTGGAATATCGGTCAGAGGCTCTTTAGTTGAAGTACTTTCTTTAGACGCCGGTTTTGGTGTTGAAAGTTTCGGCTCCGAAGATTTAGCCTTATGCACCGGTGGCACGGAAACCAGAAGGTGTTTGAATTTCAACGCCGAAGGTTTCGGGTCGGCACCGGCGTGGGGACGAGTAGAGCCCGAGCCGGAAGGCTGTTGTTTATGTTTCGGCGCCCAACTTGACGGCGGGGCGCTCGAAACCTTTTCTCGGTGCCGACCTTGGCCCGAAGGCAGAGGAGGGACCAGAGCCTTTGTATGGAGGAGATGGTGGGGGAAGGAAGTCTCTTTACTCACGATCCGTTGTCCCGGTGTGAGGTCTTTGGCATCGGAGTCGGCTTCAGACACGGAGGTGTGTTGCTCCTCCATTTCGGCTTCCTGCGCTTGTGATTCTTCGTGTTCGGACTCGTCTCCGAGGAGATCCGGCGCGGAGCCACTTTGCTGGTACATTTCGTGACGTCGAGCCCGACGGTCACGGAGTGTCTTCTTCGATCGAAACAACCGACACACGTCGCAGTCCTTCTCGTCGTGTTCCGGGGATAGGCAAAGGTTGCACACTTCGTGCAAGTCGGTGCGCGGAAACTTAGCGCGACACCCTGGACAGAACTTAAATGGAGTCCGTTCCATCAACTGTTACCGACCCCGGCGGGGTTAGGCCCAACAGCCTTCAACGAATCTTCTGATCGAAGGTTTTTGAGTGTAAACAATACGCAGAGAATGGGCAACGCGATCGATAAACAATACCGTTGAGGGTAGTGTATTGCACGGCGAAAAGGGCCCGAAGAACGGTGCCGAACCAGAGCGCAACAATTCACATCCGGACCCGATGGCGGAAAGAAACAATCTAACAATGGAGTCGATGCCCATGCGCACTATCACCGAAAGGAGGAGTCACCTACCTCGTGACTGGAAAAGACTTCTTAGAAGAAAAACAAAGTGCAAACATCCGGACCCAACACTAGATGGCGATCTATGCACAGCATATGATCTACAGCTCATATGCCTCGACACTAAGTTTCTACAAGATAGGCATTACAGATATTTCATTAGGCTAACAGGAACAGGAGTTTTGGGCAACTTGCTAATGTCACTGACTGGTAAGCTGCATTTGTGAATCTTTCAAGTGTAGCCAGGCCATAATGTCAAATAAAGAATCACCATGAAAGGGGGGGGTGAGGAAGGGGTAGAAGCCTGTGTTAAGATCACTCTGCTTCCAATTATATAATCTGTCTTAATCAAACTGGAGTGATCTCTCTGGCTGCGTGAAGTTCATGGGTATCAGTTGTCTACCCGAAACCCTCAACCAAACTTTTTCCACTGGTGGTGGTAAATGGTCACCACTATGGTATACTATCGGGCGGCGTCATCATTGGGTTTCGCATCTAGGTACTCGCTTCTCTAGGGGAGTACCGCCTCCTTTTCCTTGAAAGGAAAAGAGCTGAACAAAAGCAGATAATAAAGTGGCTGAACTACAGGAAACTCATTGAAACCATACTATTGTCAATGCTATCTAAGAAGCGATGGAGGAAGGGTAGTGAGCAATCAATGGCAAGATGTTTTTAGCCATCAGAAGAATTTTTACCAAAAGCAAGTAACATTTTCTTTTGATAGATACTTCTTCCTGCAGATTGCTCAACTTTTGAATGAGTCTCTAAGCAGTATCAACTGGAGGCAGGACTTAAAGTGAAGTTTACCCAAGGAAATTACGCAAGTCAGTACTAGAATAGTATCCCACTTCACTTCGCACCTAGGCCGGTAAATAGCAACGTTTAGCAAAGGTATGCAGAGAAGACCAAGTGGCCCCCAGCAACTTTGACACTGGGGCACTACTGGTTAGTTGAAGCAGCCATGATCCTTGTATAGTGAGCATGTATTCCACCTGAAGGGTCTTTTTCAGCCTAAGTGTAGCAGATCCAAATGCAGAGTGATCAATGCCAGACAATATGCTTAGCCTCTGCTTTGCCTTAGTGTCAGAGAATTCTAAAAAGAGCTAGTCCTTCATTCATCCAGATATCCTACGTTCAACCTGACCGGAGACTGCTAACATAGGGTCCAGTCTTTGCAGTAGCTTTTCTTCAATGGAAGGGTTAAGAGGTGGAAAGAAGGAAGTTCGATAAACTGACTGACGTAGAAGGTGGACAACTTTCGGTAGGAAGGACTGGTGCGCAGAACCAGATTGGCTGGATACCAGAAAGTAAATAGCAGCCGGACCAACAGTGCCTACAACCTGTTTAACCTACGGGCCGAAGTACTAACCACCAGAAAACCACCATTGAGCCTCAGAAAGCGTATAGCGGAACCGTGCTTTAGTTTGGAAGCTGATGCCATGTGTAAAGTCCTAATGCAAAACAATAAAGGGTATGGGTGTAAACATTATACACCAGACCCTTCAATAACCTTTCCAAGATGTAATTTGAATAAAGACGGCTTGTCAGGACGTAATAGAAATGCAGCTAAGGCATCCAAATATATTTTCATAATAGAAACTTCAAAGTCTTGCTGAACAGGACACAGCACAAAGTGCAGTACTTTAGAAAGGTGAGTTTCAAAGGGGTATATGCCTAGACTCTTAAAAAGAAACTTTACCCAGTAGCCGGCGTAGCAGCAGGCAGAAAGTCTATTTGACACCACTCAATTAAAACATATGTAGAGGAAGCGTATGATAATTGGGCTGGAGAACCTGACCTTCCAGCTGCAAAAGCATATCTATTCTGTGGCAGTGAGGAAGAGTGGGCGGAATGCGTTACAACGATCATCATGCCAAATCTTCTTAAGCCAATTTTGGGGCAAAATGAACCAGTTGAGCTCAATCTTGTAGCACCTTGTGCAGGACTGCTGAAAGCAGAGGAATTTGGCGGAATGCATGGAGAAGGCCCTGCATCTAGTTGGGTCAGAAAGAGTGCATCAGGGAACTATGTGATGCGTACTGCAGGGTGAAGAGAGGGCCTTTCCTAGTGAGAGCAGTGGCAGCTTATGCATGGACATTCTAGCTGGGAGAAGATCATGCACATCAGGTTGAGATGTAGCTTCCATTACGAATCCTCCAGATATAGGCAACTCCAGGCATATGCCTTTACATTCAGAGAGCCTGCCAGATGGGCTGCCTCTGGGAAAAGGCCACGGTGTAGAGCCCCCTGCCAAAAGTGCTTGACCTCCCAGAAGAGGGTTCAGGAACCCTCACTGTCCTGTTGGTTGATGTAATAAACGGTGGTAGTGTTGTTTAAAAGAACCAGCACAACATGCCTCGAGATGGAGAAAATAAGGATTATGTTACATACCCTAAAAGCATCTGTTCTTGGCATGTACAACTATAGATTCACATTTTTGCATACTCCTGCCATCTAGTGTTGGGTCCGGATGTTTGCAAATTGTTTTTCTTCGAAGAAGTTTTTTCCAGTCACAAGGTAAGGCGACTCCTCTTTTCGGTGATAGTGCGCATGGGCATCAACTCCATTGTTAGATTGTTTTCCCGCAAGAGGGTGAGAACGGAGTAAGTAAGTGTAGTACAGAGATGTCCATGCATATGTAATGTGAATAATAAGAACTGCAACAGCCACAGGTGTCTGGGAAGGAGGGAGGGCGCATGTGAATCTACAGCTCTACATGCCAAGAACAGATGCTTACAGGGTTAAGTAACAAATCCGTTCGAGGCATGTGTGCTGTAGATACACATGCTTTACATAGACTATATAGAAGTATTCTCCCAAAGCGGTGGCTAACCAGTGGGTGTTGCAGTTGTTTGAAAAAGTGTTTTTAGCACTGCTTGTCCTACATTAGCTTGTTGACGTGCTAATAATACATCCCCACAATAATGTTTGGTAAATGTGTGTGGTGCAGACCATGTAGCTGCTTTACATATGTCAGCTATGGGAATGTTACCTAAAAAGTCTGTGGATGCTGCTATTTTGCAGGTAGAATGTGCTCTAGGAGGTATAGTTAAAGTTCTTTTAGCTTTAACATAAGTTTGAATACATTTAACAATCCATCTAGAAATACCTGATTTAGAAATAGGATTTCCTTTATGAGGTGGAGAAAATGCAACAAAAAGTTGTTTTGTGAAAATCTTTTGAACTATCAATATAGTATAACTGTGCTCTTTTGACATCAAGTGTGTGTAGAGCTCTTTCTGCTACCGAATCAGGTTGAGGGAAGAACACAGGTAACTCAACTGATTGGTTAATATGAAAAGCAGAAACTACTTTTGGAAGGAATTTTGGATTTGTACGAAGAACCACTATCTTTATGAAGATGAAAGAAAGGTTCTTCTAAGGTTAATGCCCGTAGCTCACCAACACACCTTAATGAAGTGATAGCAATGAGAAATGCAACCTTCCATGAAAGAAATTGTAATTCACAATTTTGCAATGGCTTAAAAGGTGGACCCATAAGCCTTGTGAGAACAATGTTAAGGTTCCATACTGGTGCAGGTGGTACCCTAGGTGGTATTATTATCTTAAGGCCATCCATAAAGGCTTTCATTGCTGGAACCTTAAACAAGGATAGATGTTGTCTGTTTTGTAGATATGCAGCTACTGCGGCAAGCTGTAGTCGAATAGATATGTAGGCTAAGCCAACTCGCTGTAGATGCAAAAGGTAACAAATAATATTTTGTATAGATGCATCTAATGGATCAATTGTGTTATTATTACAATATATAAAAACCTTTTCCACTTTGCTGCATAACATGCTCTAGTGGTAGGCGTCCTTGCCTCTAACAATTGTCATACAACCTGGTGGTAGGTTTAGGTATCCAAACTCTAAGACTTTAGGAGCCAGATCGCTAGATTGAGCTCCTTGGGGGTTTGGATACCTGATTTTGTCATGGTTCTGCGTGAGAAGGTTGGGAGTGAGGTGCAGCTTTAGGTGTGGAACCACTGACAGGTCTAGTAGTGTGGTGAACCATGGTTGACGAGCCCATGTGGCAGCCACTAGAATCAGTGTAAGAGATGTCTGCCTGAGTTTCCGAACCAGAAATGGAAGAGGGAAAGGCGGAAAAGCGTAAGCAAATATCCCTGACCAGTTGATCCACAGGGCATTGCCTTTGGATAGATGGTGTGGGAATCTGGAGGCGAAGTTTGGGCATTTTGAGTTCTCTGCTGTGGCAAAGAGATCTATCTGTGGAAACCACCATTTTTGGAATTATGGAAGGAGAGCCTGGGGATGAAGTTCCCATTTGTGTACTTGTTGCCGCATCCTGCTGAGGAGGTTGGCAAATTGGTTGTGCATCCCTGGAAGGTGTTCTGACAGAAGATTAATTTTGTGATGTATTGCCCAACGCAAATGGTCTCAGAGAGGCGTGACAACTGTAGAGAGTGTCCCCTCCCCTCCCTGTTTTTGTACATAGCTGTCATGTTGTCCGTCTGGACTGACAACTTTCCCTACAAGGTGAGGCTGAAAAGCTTTTAGTGCTAGATAAACCGCTAGAAGCTTAAAGTAATTGATGTGAAGACTTTTGTGCTTGTTGTTCCATAAACCCTGAATTGTTAAATGTTGAAGATGGGCACCCCAACCTGTGAGATATGCATCTGCTGTTAGCACGGTTTGTGGAATTGGGGCGATGAAGGGCCGCCCTTTTGATAGGTTTTCTGTGTTCCACCACTGCAGAGTGATGAGCGCGGCTGTCTACCAACACTAGATCTGTTAATTGACCCTGTGATTGATTCCACTGACGTGCTAAGCATTCCTGTAGAGGACGCATGTGTAATCTTGCATGAGGGACTATTACAATGCGTGATGCCATCATCCCAAACAGCTGCATGGAAGTTTCGACTGTTAGGTACTGATTAGTTTGAAACTGCAGTAATAAAGTTTTGAATTCTGGCTGTATTGGGAGAGGCTAGAGCTGTGTGAGTGTTTATAATTGCTCCCAGATATGGTTGTAGTTGTGAGGGTTGAAGACGGGATTTTTGTGCATTGACTGTAAATCCCAATCGATGAAGGAGGTTTATGGTGGCTTGAGTGTTTTGTAGACACCTTTGCTGTGTTGGCTTTGATGAGCCAATCATCCAGATATGGAAAGACATGAATTTGTTGTCTTCTTAAATGAGCTGCTACTACTGCTAGACATTTTGTAAATACTCTGGGTGCAGTAGTTACTCCGAATGGGAGTACTTGAACTGATTGTGATTTCATGCCATCACAAATCTGAGATATTTGCGATGTGCTGGGTGTACAGGAATATGGAAGTATGCGTCCTTTAAGTCTAGTGTGGACATAAAGTCGCCTTGCTGTACAAGTGGAAGCACATGCTGAAGGGTAACCATATGCAGTGTTCTGACAATATGTATACGTTTAACGTTCTGAGATCTAAGACTGGTCTTAGAGACCCATCCTTTTTGGGGATAAGGAAGTAAAGTGAGTAAACTCCTGATCCTTGATGTTGTAATGGAACTGGTTCTATAGCTCCTTTTGTTAGAAGAGCTGGTACCTCTTGTTTGAGGAGCTGTTAGTGTTGTGGCGAGAGTTTGTGAATGCAAGGTGGAATATTGGGAGGATTGAAGGAAAGCTCCAGGCAAGAACCATGTTGGATGATATCTAAAACCCATTTGTCTGTGTGAGGAAATTGTTGTAATCTCCCCCTGGCAGGTGATGAATTGCCGGGAGGAGTACTAGCAAGTCACTGCTTGTTAGTGGACTGAGAGGTGCAGGTTGGTGTTCCTCTACCTCTTCCCTTCAAATCGTTTCCTCTATAACCACCCTTGTAGAATCGTCTAGAGGGGGATGATTGTGTTTGTGTCTTGTATGAAGACACGGCTGCATCTGTGGTATTCGTTTTGGAACCTCCTCTGTAAAAGGAGTGACAAAAGGAACCTCTGTTAGAAGGAGATTGAAGTGCTCCCATAGATTTTGCCACTTCGGTATCCTCCTTCATCTTTTCAAGGGATTGGTCTATTTGAGGGCCAAAAAGGTGTTCCTTATCAAAGGGTGCATTAAGAATGGTTTGCTGAACTTCTGGTTTAAAACCAGAAATTCTGAGCCATACATGTCTTCTTAGCAAGCTGCTAGTATTGATTCTTCTTGCTGCAGTATCTAATGCACAGCTGATAGACGAATTAGAAATTAGTTTGCATTCCTGTACTATTTCCTGCCCCCTCTTTTTGTGTTCTTCTGGGCGATGTTGCAATAATTCTTCCATTTGATCCCAGTGAGCTCTATCGTATCTGGACAACAGACCTTGCGTATTAGCTATACGCCAATGGTTGGCTGACTGAGCAGCTACTCTCTTCCTTGACACATCTATTAGTTTGGATTCTTTATCTGGAGGTGGTGCCTCTCCTGATGTTTGTGAGTTTGCCCTCTTACGGGCATTAGAGACCACCAAAGAATCCAAAGGCAACTGACCCCTAATAAAAACTTGGTCAGATGGTGGGGGTTAATATTTTTTGTCCACCATAGGTGTTAGTATGTGTGCTCTAACTGGGTCTTTAAAAACATCATTTGTATGCCTCATCATCCCTTTCAACATAGGCAACATTTGTGTTGTTTTGTGTGTGTTTCCTAAGGTTTCGAATAGGAAATCGTCTTCTAGGGCTTCTTTGTGTAAGGGTACTCCTTGATAATTGGCTGCCCTAGCAATCAACTCCTGATATGCAGTATTATCGTCAGGAGGGGAAGATTTTGCTGGATATGGATCAGGGTCTGTATCTTGAGGTGGATCTATATTATAGTCATCCCATGGATCAGTTGGTGGCTGATTATAATTATCGTCATCCTCTCCTAAATCAGGATTTGTGTTAGGAGATCCTGATGGTGTAATGTGTAGAGGATCTATATCTGGTATAATAGGAATTGGTGAAGAATGTGGAGAGGTTTGAGGAATGTTAATAGGGCTGGTAGCCATGTCCTTTTTCTTCTTCAGAGGGGTTTTGTATTCAGTGTCTGCCTTCCTTTTTGAAGGTATTACTGGTTTAGCTGTTATGTGACCAGTATCAGGATTTATATGACTCTTCTTTTGTTTGGGATCCAGCTTCTCTTTCATTTTTTCAAAAATCAGCTCCAGTGGTTTTAAGGGAGCATCTTTTTGTTTCGGTGCTGAGCTGGATTTGTCTTTTTTCTCTTTCGGTCTAGAATGTTTCGGAACCGAAGGGGTATCATCTCAGCTTGGGCCCAAGTCGGAATTCTGTCTCGTCTGTTTCGGTGCCGAGCCCGAGGACTGGGCGTTAGAAGTCTCTCGGTGCCGACCATGGGCAACAGGCAGTAGTGACCCAGAAGCCTTTTGTTTGGTGGAAGGAAGTTTGGGAGGCAAAGGGGCTTTATTTCTCACGGCACCCTGTCCCGCTGGAACTTCTTCGGACTCCAACTCAATCTCCAGATCCGGTCCGATTCTTGGATAAAGAAGGCCTCCTCCTCTTCCGCTGCCGACGCCTCCATTTCTTCCTGCTCGGTATCTTCTCCGAAGATATCCAGGGTGTGTTCGATGTTTTGCCGCTGCATGTCCCCTTGTCGAGCCCAATGCTCCCGCAAAGTCTTTTTCAATCGGAACGATCGACAAGCGTTGCAGTCTTCTTCCTTGTGCTCCGGTGAGAAACACAAGTTGCAGACTTTATGCAGGTCGGTGCGTGGATACTTGGAGTGGCACCGATAGAACTGAAACGGAGACCGTTCCATCAGCAGAAGACTGAATATCACGGAACAGAGTGTAAGTCGACTGACGCGGCTAGGCCCGAAGGCCACCAAAGATGTCCTCTATACCGAAGTTAGAGAGGTTTGCTATTTTTTCGACACATGGAGAATGGTGAGACACGTACGGAACAATACCGACGAGGGTACAGTGGGTTGCGCACTGAGGAGATCCCAAAGAACGGTTTCGAAACGGAGCGCTGCAAACCACGTCCTAACCCGATGGCGGAAAGAAAACAATCTAACAATGGAGTCTATGCCCATGCGCACTATCACCGAAAGGAGGAGTCACCTTACCTCGTGACTGGAAAATACTTATTCGAAGAAAAACAACTTGCAAACATCCGGACTAAACACTAGATGGCAGGAGTATGCAAAGCATGTGCATCTACAGCACACATGCCTCGAACATACCTTTTGGGCTAGATCTACTGCAACTCTAGAACCATAATGTGAATGCATTGTTCTGACTGGGACCATGCTTGCTCAGATAAGCACCCCGGCTCAATAAGAGGCATCGATTAGAATGATGGCTTGTGACACGGAAATGCACTCTACGCGGGAACGACCACCCATCTCCTCAAACGTCTCCAGACCATACAGAATGCCGCAGCCAGACTCATCCTCGACCTCCCCAAGCAGACTAGCATCACCCACCTCAGAAGCCTACACTGGCTCTCCGTCCAGAAGAGATGCCAGTTCAAGCTGCTGATCCACACCTACAAAGTCCTCCACAACACCAGATCCCCAAAAATCAACCACCGCCTGACCTTCCACCAACCGACCGACCAGACAACTCCAATCTGCCTTCCGCAACACTCGCACACTTTCCCTGCATCCGGGGGAGCCGCAGTAGAGGTCGTTCCTTCTCCTACCTCGCTGCCAAGTCCTGGAACGACCTCTTACTCCACCTCCAAACCTCCACTTCACTCCCCGACTTCAGGGAAGGGGCTCAAGACCTGTCTCCTCGACTAAGGCTCACTAAGACCGCAGCGCCTGGCAAACTGATTGTTTGATTGAGTGATGTCATCTGAATCTATGAAAAGATACCAATATTTAGAGCTGTATCTATAGGTAGGTAAAAGTTTCTTCTCCAGCACTGGATTGTTCATAGATTCACATATTTTAATTATGGCTACAAAGTAGTTTAAAAAAAAGCATAGCAGTGGATGGTGGGAAATGGTCACCTTATCTGAAAATGGCCTGTAGCACAGTCTATGTTTAGCAGTCTAAGACAGACTGTACATCAGAGCAGTGATGCCGTGCAAATGAGTGCCTTGTCAGCAACACTGCGGCTTTAGCAAAGACAGCAGCTGTTGCAACCATTCCTCTGGTAGCATGCACCCTCAATTTCCCTCTTGAGGAATTCAATCTTACTTACCACACACAGACATGCAAGCAGCTATTCAATGTGCTAAGCATTTTTTCCAACAAGTCTTGACCTAAGCAACGGAAATAATCAGTTTGACTGCTTTAATTATTAAGGCATGCACAAATACAATTTTAAAAATGTATTAATTTCTTAAGAATGAATAGATCTTTCTGGCAATGTGTAAGACTGAGGAAAAAATGTATGAAGAATGCCATGCTGGTTAAGGTAAAAAGAAGTAAGCCAGTAAGTCTGGAGGCGAGTACTGCCTTAGCATGATTGTTCTGATTAGATCTCACGAGGAACGCTGAGGCAGACGCTTCGACGGACTGTCCTGTGCAGATTGCAGCACCGCATAACGCCGGCAGCGAACGCTGATCACGGTCACCTCGAGCCAAGGACCCGAAGGATCTGGATGCTTGGTTGAGCGGGCGCCTAGACCTGTGCCATCTTGCTCCATTCACCAGCCCATTCCCCTGCTCCGCTCTGGCTGTACATTTGGGACATGGCTGGGGGTGGTACAGTGAGGAGCGCAGCAGGGGTGTCAGTGCGGTATCCGTCGGGAGGAGGAGGCAAGGTGAGGCTGCAGCGCAGTAGGTGTTGTGCCGTAGGGTAGAGGGCCACAGTGAGCCGAAGTGGCCAGCCTAGGTGCTGGTGTGGCTTGCACACTGTACAGCCTTCCCCGCCTCATTTTTGACTTGCTTAGCTCTCCACGGCTCAACTGCTGGCATTCAACAGAGACCAACTGGCGGATTGTCAAAGTCTACCCCCCGCTTTCTCGTGATTGTGCATATGCTTGCTTATAATCCCTCCCCAGACTTTGGGCCCCCGGTGCAGGGGGTGCAACCAGGAATTAGGAGGAAGGGGCATAATATGGATGCACTGTTGAAACATGTGAGCAAGTTGTTTTGACGCCACCTGAGGGGTAGACTTGAGCTGTGTCGCCATGCAAGCAAGCAAGCAAGCAAACAGCCGTTCTTGGAAAGCTCTGAAAGCTGGGGATTGTGCCACAACACCACTTGTAACTGCTAGGAACTACCAGTCAATCAGTCAGAAAAACTGAGTGCTACTGCTGAAAACCCAAAGCACAGGGTACAGGGAATGAATGACTGTTTGCTAAATTTACTATACTCTTTACAAAACAGCAAACTAAGAAAACTCATTATGGATCAGCAACCTCTACCTGGACTGTGTCTGTTTGATTTATTTTGTTTGGGCACAATGTGCCAAACAAGGGCCAAACAAAGTAAAAAAACGTAAAGGCTGATCAATATGGCTGACAAACGGTCCTGTAGAATGTCTGGAGGATAACTTGGAGCTATCTGAATCATGAGCCTCTGTTTCCATAGAAAGCGAACCTTGCGACATTCTAGGAGTGCAGATGAACACAGCTCTAAACACGGGAAAACAAGAGCTGGTTATGACCACGCCACCGGACCCGGCCAAGCACAATGTTATCATCGCTGATCATCCTATGGATGGGAAAAAGTGCACTCTAACAGCGCTATCAGAACCAATACACATTAGGAAGCTTGGCACAAAAAAGGTTCATATAGATCGGCACAAAAATCGGCACCACCGTTTCAATCACCATTTACTACCAGTAGTACGGGACAAATAAATACTATAACGAATTATTACAGCAACAGTCATGTCAACTTGTGAGCTTCATTACACCGGGATCATCAAGTTAATTTACGCGAGCGTTCACTCTGGTCACCTATGGCACCAAAACTACAAGGAATTGAAAGTTTCCCTGGTACGTCACAAATTACATCATCTCTGGTTGTAAAGGCGTCTATTTACGCATCAGTAAAAGCAGTAACAGACCAAAGTCTACCAAAAATACCACTAGAAACTTCACTCCAACTTAAACCTGATCCAGATAGGAAAATAGTCAGTTCTTGGGAGAATCTTTGAGCACCACAGAAACCCTGAATTTGCACGTTCTATTATCTTCTGATGAATGAAACTGTGAAGGTTTGCACTCCGATATAGGTATTCTAGAAAACCTATCAATATGCATAAAACCAGTAGCCACGAAAGCGTCCCCAAATCAGAATCTATCCTGTTCAACCCATTAAGTTATAAACAAACTTTAACTGTGGCACCCAGTGCCTGGACTCCTCTCTTTTATCAAATATGGAGGCCCTGGCATGGGACAGATCAGGAAGTAATGGGGTTGGTTCACAATTGGAACACTTAATATTCGATGATTTCTAATTATCCCACAATGAACAATCAGTGTACAAAGGTTGCAAGACAGGTGACGGATATGTAGATCAAATAACAAATGATCTATCATTGGATCAACCAATATGGAGTATCATGAAGGTCATGTGCAAAACTCTGGACATAATTGCAGATGCAATAACAACACAGTCTACAAAACTCGATGCCCAATTTGAATTTACTAAGCAATGTACAACTTCTGTAGTGACCATCGATCACAGGATGGCCGCGGTCCAAGATGTTGTAAAAGAAAATCTAATTACAAACTCCAACCAAGGGGCATTAGAGAACCAAAATTGTATTCCCTTGATGGAAAAGTTGCTGAAAGTACCAAAGGTTATAAATGACATTATAGAAGACTGTAGGCAAAATTTGTCAACCAATCGATCTATTGTCCAAAATACAGCATCTGTATGCCCAACAGCCCTTAAGGCAGCATCGCCCATGCAACAGGCCTCGGTTCAGTTGAAGAATTAGGAAACCCTCATACCTCCAATATTGAGACAATAACCGCTTCAAACAAAAAGGTACAAAGAAAACGGAAAAAGTTTAAAGTAAAAAGTCATAGGAAACAATCGAAAGCAGAAGCTTTAAAAAAGATCAAAACCTCTTTCCATTCCTTTAACTATAACACAACCACTTCAAATTATTACACAACCATTTGAAGAGACAAATTCTTAAAAATCAGGAAAAGCTACAAGGCAATCACCCAATAAAGTAATTAAAATTGATCAAATAGATTTCTTTGCAAATTAGAATCCAGGACTGGGGTTTAGTAAATCACGCATTCTTCCTCTCACATTAACTGAGGGCTAACAGGGTATATAGGTTGATCCATTCACCCAAGCTGGAAATCAAAAGTGGGGAAAATGTATCAACTATTGAGGCAAAAAATCTGCCACGTACTACAGAGGGTGAGAACCATAAAATTGATTTAAATCAAACAAATCAAATGAGTCAAGGCAACCAAACAAGTCAAACTCAACTTCAATATGGTGAAATAGATAGCTAAATTCTTGTTGACCTTTGATTCAGATCAGCAACTTACAATCAAGGTCCCACATCCCGGATGGAGGAATCTGCCTACAACATGAAGTAAGCCCAGAACAAATAGATCTAAGCATCATAAAAGCCATACATGGGAAACCCCAAGCTTTGATTTCAGGTGATTTAACAACCTCGGCCATTGACCCGGCTCCTGATGATCTTGTACATTCTCTGGTAAAAATAGAGAACACCACACATGACAAGGACCAACCTCTAGTATCAGACAGCTGGAAATCAATTAAAGAAACGAGTCTAGGTAACACACAAATACGCTACATAACTTTAATCAAGGCAGCATAAATGGTACTGAAGAGCAGATCATATTTGCCAATGAGTATGCATCTCTATTGAGATATCCTCAATAGAGGCAGCATCTTGCGACTTATAAACATTTTGCCAGGTTTTCAAGACATAAGGTCAAACGAGCTAATACCTGTAAGCTTTGATCAATACAGTAAGAAAATGGGGGAAAAGAATCCACACATACAGTAAGGTACAGCAGAAAAGTAACAAACGGGATCGTCACTCATATAAAGCGGCTGAAAGGGTGGGGCGTTTACAAAGTCACCAAAAACTAAATCCTACCCGCTAATTTTCTTAGAGCAGCCGAGCTCAAATACGTTAGTCAATCAACTAAAGCTTAAACGAAGCATAAATCTAACCTTGAAAGCTGCAGTTGGCTCTTTCCAACCTCTTCCATGGTGAGCTGATTTGACCGAAATGAAATTCTGTATTGCGAATAGTCTACCACAAATTCAACAAGTTTCCACAACTGTAGAAAAACAACAGCAAATGGCTTTTTCAAATCAAA
The DNA here is from genome assembly GCA_963921515.1 of Calotriton arnoldi. Classification (NCBI taxonomy): domain Eukaryota; kingdom Metazoa; phylum Chordata; class Amphibia; order Caudata; family Salamandridae; genus Calotriton; species Calotriton arnoldi. The sequence continues at coordinate 1,033,648 of CAWUFW010005081.1, read as the reverse complement.
CTTACAATTATTTACCATTAAAAAGACCCATATTATCAGTTCATTCAGGTAATCGCTTATAGGATAAATCCAGAATCTCCAATTCGGTAATTGGAACATTAGCACGCCTAAAAGTATTAAGCTGGAATACAGCAGGCCTAAGGTCAAAAATGGACAGTAAGGATTGGTTCACTTTTATAAAACAGGACATCTGCTGTTTGCAAGAAACATGGGCCGTTAATATCATTGACCTTGATGGATATTTTCCCAACAAAAAGGCAGACCCATAGGAGGTTTGACTGTCTGGGTAAGAACCATGTTGGCTGTTAATGCTGAAGTGATTTATACCAAAACCAACAAGAACATACAAACCGTGGAGCTAATGAATCGGGAGTGATCACTCAAGATACTGAATGTATACTTTCTTCCAGCAGGGTGGGCCTTAGTCAAACCAGATGTACTGCTATTCAAAGAACAGCTCAAGGCGTTAAGGCTGGCGGAGCCAATAAAGATGCCGATAAAAAGTATACACGGAGGGCCTTGGACTGTCGAAAGTCAATGCACATTATTGTGTGGTGATTTTAATTCCAATATGCACCCCTTATTGCTGGTGCCCACGCTAATAGAGATAAGGTGGAAACATGATCCCTGGTTTTTCACGCACGAGCGGCGGTTGTCTCACCTTGTGAGCACAATCAATTGGGGACAGTATTCCACGTCTTATGACAATTTTCAGGAATGAATTTTTTTTGTTTTTTATTAACAGCATACTGGACTGATTTTATAATTTGGTATCATAAACCCCCATAATTGCAACATTCCCGGTCTCGGAATTACCGGAAGTGATCTTTTCGCCCAAGACTAGGTTAGCGGTCTAGTCTTTGCAGGGAAGCGGGTCCGGCAAAAAGATACACACAATACGAGCACCGCCTAAATATGGAAAGAAAATATTCTTTGCTCGATTTCCATCACCTATATCATGGAGCCGTACTCTGCATAATTAAGCATTTATTGGGTCTTATCTATCTATTTTTTCGTCCAGCAGACCCGAACCCCGGTCTCGGAAATACCGGAAGTGGTTCTTTTTTCCACACCTATTCGGTAACGATGTCCGAGGGGATTTCAGCAGTCTAGTGCGGTCTCCCAATTAATTACCATTATGGCAGCATTTTTTTCAATTAACTACAGTACTTAAGGATGCTCCCACCCGCAGACCCATCGTTCCATGGAGCCGCGGGGAGGTAGTATCCAGGAGAGGCAGTGATCTTGATATTGTAAGTACGGAATAGCCGATCTGAACCCAGAGGACGCCATGTGACGCTGTCACGGTTGGCAGGACACTTTTAACCAACAACATTTTCTTCTTTTTTTCATTTGTATCCAGTGTTTGACTATAGACACTCCTTCCCACCCCGTTCGGAGGCTCATGGGGTACTATCCTTTTTTAGCAAAAGTACGTGCTCTACCTCATTTTCTCTAATGGTACCAACTAATTTGTAGTTATACAAAATTACTATAGGCTGCATTTATCACCTTGGACACCCATTCTGCGGTCCTTAGACAGAGTGTGTGATTTATGTTGAGTGTATTTCTGTCCTTTGTATTGTCTTTTTTCCACCAGCAGTACACAGCACCGGCTTATCATCACTGATAGTGAAAATATATCACAATATCTATCACTTTTTTTGCAGGTCACCACCAATTGTGATGGATGATGCATATGTTATGTTTTAATGTTATGTTTTTTCTTCCAGATTCACATAAAGTAGCATACCTATTGGGGTATTGTATACAGTGCATGTTTATTTTGACATGTGCACCACGTAGTATTATCTACATGTATATACACTTTTGTACTTTTCTTTGTATTACAAATTTGAGTGTAGAAGGGATCCTTTCGGTCCTGATGAAGAAGCCAGGGGAGGACTTCGAAACATGTTGACATAGGAGAAACGGCTCATTATAGCATTGTATCTCCAACTCATTCCCCACTTTTAAGAATACCAGCTCATTGGAATATTAAAGTTTTTTTCCAAAGGGCCAGGAATTTTTTAACTTATATTCACTCCTTCACTCACTCCTGACCCTTCCACTCACATTCCTACACTACACATAGTTTTGTCTTTTTCCATAATTAGTGCTCCCGCGCAGTCGTAGGTTGCAGCACGCCCCGTCCCGCAGCAGGGCGGGAAGACCCCTATGATGAAGCACGACACCAAGGGCCCTTTTGGTGTGTGAGGGGTATTTAAACAAAGCTGTGTGCTTTCCACCATTGTAGGAGACACACTTAGTCTGGGAGAACACGGTTATATATCAATTTTAGGGAGGATCCCTTTTGTTTCTCATATATTGACCAGAGGAGGACGTATCCACCTCTTTTGCTCTCAGAGCATTACCTCTTCACTCCCTATTTTGATTATTTGCACCCCTTCCGTAGTCACGAAAGGGGCGAAAAGCAGACTGCGCTGGGCGGCTGGAGAGGCCGAAGGACTTGGCCGTAGCCCGTGAGTCCTTGAAACGCTCTAGAGCGTTGTCCGCTTTGTCGCCAAAACGGCGACGGCCATCAAAAGGCATGTCCATCAAGGTGTTCTGGACATCCCCCGAAAAGCCAGTCGATCTCATCCAGGCGTAGCGACGAAGGGCTACCGACGTTGAAATTGTCCTGCCCAGAGTGTCAGCAGTATCCAGCCCACAATGGATGGTAAACTTCGCTGCATCCCTCCCGGCGGCAATAGCCTAGGAGAGCACTGTCTGGGCCTCCTCCGGACACTGAGGCAGCACTTGCGCAACCGAGTCCCACACAGAGTGGGAATAACGACCCAAGAGACATGCGGTGTTTACCGACCGCAGTCCTAAGCTGGCGGAAGAGAAAATCTTCTTCCCAAGATGGTCCAGCTTCTTGGATTCCCTTTACGGGGGAGCGGTAGGGAATGCGCTCTTGGAGGTGGAGGCTTGGACCACGAAGCTCTCCGGGGTGGGGTGTTGGGAGAGGAAAGTGGGGTCACCCGGAGCCGGGCGGTGGCATCGGGCAATCATCCTATCCACGGGAGCCCCCGTGTTGGGCCTGGACCACGTGCCCAAAAGGACGTCGGTAAGGGCCTCATTAAACGGCAGCAGGGGCTCTTAAGAGCTCGCAGCTGGTTGAAGCACCTCTGTCAGGAGGTTAGTCCTGATCGCCACCGTAGGAAGCACGAGGTTGAGGGCCTCCGTCGCCCTACGCAACACCACTGCGTATGACGCTCCCTCCCCCGTAGCCACGGTACGAGGAGACAACATGCCAAGGTCAGGGGAAGTATCAAGACCACTGGCATCCCCCAGTTCCTCTCTCAAGTCCTGTTCAGATCCTAGCTGATCAGTTAAAGGGTCACCTGACCCCTCCCAGTCCTCCTCCTCAGGTTGCCAATCTTGTCGAAAAGGGACCCCAGGAGTGAACAGGGGCACAAAAACCCCACTCGGCGCCAGAACCGGCGTCGGGTGACGCCGGTCCGGCTCCAACTCGGGAAGGAGGCCGGGGTCGACGCCGGCCGGGGACACGACCAGCGTCGGTTGCGGTGCCGGAGGAAGCGGCGCCGGTGGAGGTGTAATAAGGTCAACCGGTGCCGATCCGGATCCAGGCCTGGATTCACTGGGGGCCTGCGGCACCGTGGCCGGAGCAGACGGCGGAGTAGGCCTAGGCCCCCCAATCGAGTCCACGGGGCCCAAAGGCAAGCCGGCAGGTTCGGGTCGCCCGAAGATGACATGCATCGCTTCGTAAAATTTACGAAGTTGGGCGGAAGTTGCTCCGGGTCCCGGGAAGGGGGGGGGAACTCTGAGTCGACTCCTCGGGCTCCGCACGCGGAGCCGCGGGAAGGGCACCGCCCGCATCCCTCGTCGCGTCAGCCGACCGACGGGGAGAAGTCGAAGAGCGACTATGCTTCTTCGACTTCTTTTTGTGCTTCGACTTACCCGACCCAGAGTGCGAAGACTTCGATGACTTGGACGAGTGGTGATGGCTCCGCGACCGGTCCCTCGACCTCCCTCGCGACCGGGACCCTGAACGGCGCGGAGCGGACTGCTGGCGCTCAAGCAGCTTTCGGGACCGCTCCCGCAAAGCCTTCGGCACCATCGACCCGCAGTCGGAGCACGACCTGGGGTCGTGGTCGCGCTCCGGGTAAAAGAGGCACACGCGATGCGGATCCGTAACCGACATCAGCCAGTTACAGGAACTGCAGGCCTTGAAGCCGGGCATCCCTCGTGCACCAGGAGTCGTAGACTCAAAAAAGACGTCGACAAAAGTCGCTCAAAAAAGTCAGTCAAAAAGTGACTGGAGGTACCGCTCTCTCCGGATCTGCGCTGGCTGGCGCGGAAAAAGAAAGAACTGACGTCAGCGCGCGAGGGCGGCGTCTAAGTAGCTGCCGCGACGTCATCCCGGCGACCACGACGCCGGAGCAGACCGACGCCACCTTCCGATGCGCAGAGGTACTGCTGACGAAAAAACTTTCCGGATCCATTCCGACGCCTGGGGGTAATTCTAAGGTAAGGAATCTATAACTAACGTGTTTCTTTCAGATACAACTTTCTATGATGGTTATTGCACTTGGGTCGCGGAATGCCGATGGATGACCTGCGAGTAGATTTGGGCATTGAAAAAATTGAGGACTATATGCCCTAGTAGCGGTAAAGTATTGGATCCGCATTCGGTCTAGATAGGAGCTTGGTTCGTTTAAAAGCACATTATCTGACATTATGAAGATCCAAAAGGAATATATTACTTACCCTGTAACCATGTATTTGTGGCATGCAGTGCTGTAGATTCACATGCTTTGCATACTCCTGCCATCTAGTGTTGGCTCAGATTTGTGCAAGCTGTTTTTTTCCAAAGAAGTCTTTCGAGTTATGAGGTAGAGTGATCCTCCTCTTGATAATGCGAATGGGCATCGACTCCGTTAGATTGTTTTCCTGCAGGCAGTTGAAAATGCAGTGTAGAGGAAGTGTAAGTAATGAGATGGCCATGTGAATAGAGAGTAAAAACTGCAACTGCAAAAGGTTTCGGGAGAGAAGGGTGGGAGTATGTGAATCTACAGCACTACATGCCATAAACAGATGCTTACAGGGTAACCTATTCCGTTCAAGGCATGTGTGGCTGTAGATACACATGCTTTGCACAGACTGTAAAGCAGTCCCCTCGAAAAGCGGTGGTTAAACCTGTGGGTGTTGCAGTTGTCTGGAATAGTGTATGTAGCACTGCCTGTCTTACACTGGCTTGTTGACGTGCTAAAACATCCACACAATACTGTTTAGTGAAAGTATGTGGTGTGGACCATGTAGCTGCTTTGCTTATGTCAGCTATTGGAATGTTTCCGAGGAAAGCCATGGATGCTCCTTTCTTCCTAGTAGAGTGTGCTCTAGGAGATGTATTCAAGGTCCTTTTGGCTTTAACATAACATGTTTGAATGCACCTGACTATCCATCTGGCTATACCTAACTTTGGATACAGGCTTTACTTTATGAGGAGGGGAAAAAGCAACAAATAGTAGTTTAGCTTTCCTGAAAGTTTTAGTTCTATCAATATGGAACATAAGGGCACTTTTAACAATTAATGTGGGGAGAGCCCTTTCCGCAACTGAATCTGGCTATGGAAAAAAACGGCAACTCAATTAATTGACTCGGGCGAAAATGAGAGCACTTTAGGGAGAAATTTGGGGTTGGTACGGAGAACCACCCTGTTCCTGTGGAGCTGGAAGAAAGGTTCTTCCAAGGTTAAATTCTGGATCTCACTAACATGTCTAAGTGAAGTAATAGCGACTAAAAATGCCACTTTCCAAGAGAGGAATCGTAGGAGGGTGTGTGCATTGGCTCAAATGGAGGGCCCATAAGTTGTGTAAGGACAATGTTAAGGTTCTATGAGGGTGCAGGTGGAACCCGTGGTGGAATAACCCTTTTCAGCCCCTCCATGAAGGCTTTAATGACTGGTATTTTAAACAAGGAGATGTGTTGTCTATTTTGTAGATAGGCAGCCATTGCAGCAAGATGTAATCTTATAGATGTGAACGCTAGTCCAGATTTTTGCAGATGAAGCAAGTAACAGACAATGTCTTGTACATTAGCTTTGAAAGGATCAATATGTTTTGAATGACAATAGTAGACAAACCTTTTCTATTTTGCCGCATAGTACGCTCGGGTGGTAGGTCTACGAGCTTCTTTAAGGATGGCCATATACTCAGGTGGTAGATTGAGGTAACCAAACTCCATGACCTCAGGAGCAAGATCGCCAGGTTGAGAACTTTGCGATCTGGGTGCTTGATTTCTCCATGGTTCTGAGTGAGAAGGTCCGGCCTGTTGGGGAGCTTCTCATGGGGAACTACAGAGAGGTCCAGCAAGGTTGTGAACCAGGGCTGATGAGCCCAAGTGGGAGCCACTAATCATTGTGAGAGACGTTTGCCTGAGCATCTGAACCAGAAATGGAAGGAGCGGGAGAGAAGAAAAAGCACAGGCAAATATCACTGCCCAATTTATCCATAGTGTGTTGCCTATGGATTGTGGTTGTGGGAATCTGGAGGTGAAGTTTGGGCACTTTGCGTTTTCTGCAGTCGCAAAAAAGGTCTGAGGGAACTCCCATCTATGGAGGTACGGAAGGGTGTATGGGTGGAGTTCCCACTCGTGGACTTGTTGCTGCATCCTGCTGAGGAGGTCTGCAAAATCGTTGTCTTTGTCCGGGAAGTACTACGCTAACAGGTGAATGTTATGATGTAAAACCCATTTCCAAATGTTCTGTGATAGACAAAATAATAGAGCAGTCCTCGTCCCCCCATGTTATTGTAAATAGTACATGGCTGACATATTGTACGTCCAGACCAGGACAACCTTGTGAATGAGGTGAGGTAGGAAAGCTTTCAACGCTAGGTGAACAGCTTGAAGCTCTAGGTAGTTTTTTTTTTTTTTTTAAAAAGAGTTTCATATAGCGCGAACTAGACCCGAGTCATCGGGTCTCAGAGCGCTTTACATTAGTACCAGTTACAGAAGCACACATTCATTTTTGTTAAGCACGGGAAGATTAAGTGATTTGCCCAGAATCGCATGATGTTGAGCGCCCTTGCCGAGACTCGAACCCGGTTCCCCAGCTTCGAGGTCGACCGCTCTAGCCGTAAGGCTACATCCTCTCCCCAAGTTGAGTTGAGTTGGAGACCCCTGTGCTTGGTGTCCCAGAGATCGTGAGATTGTTGAAATGTGCATCTCAACGCGCGAGTGATGCATCTGTCGTGACAGTGATGTGGGGAACAGGGTCGAGAAAAGGCTGCCCTTTTAACAGGTTGTTGGTATTCCACCACTACAGAGTGTGAGGAGTTTGGCAATCTATCAACCCTAGATCCTTTAATTGACCCTGTGACTGAGACCACTGTTGAGAAAACATTCCTGTAACGGACATGTGTAGTCGGGTATGGGGTGCTATGGCAATCCAGGAGGCCATCGTCCTTAATAGGCGCATGACTGTCCTCACTGTGAGTTGTTGATTTGCCTGAAATTAAGGTAATAGTGTCTGAAAATTCTACCTCTAACAGAATTGGGACAGGCTAATGCCATCTGTGAGTTTAGAATAACCCCTAGAAATGCCTGAACCTGTAGAGGATGCAGATGTGACTTGGGAACGTTGATGGTGAATCCCAAGTGGGGGAGCAGATCTATTGTAAACGGAGTGTGTTGTTGACACTGTTGGCGAGGGTTGACTTTGATAAGGCAATTGTCCAGATATGGAAATACGTGGACTTTTTGTCTGCATAGATGAACTGCAACCACCGCTAGACAATTGGTGAATACCTTGGGTGCAGTAGTCATCCCAAAAGGGAGGACTTTGAATTGGTAATATTTTCTGCCCACCACGAACCTGAGGTATTTCCGGTGAGCTGGGTGTATTGGTATGTGAAAATAAGCGTTCTTTAGATCTAGTGTAGGCATGAAGTCGCCCTGTTGGAGAAGTGGGATCACGTCTTGCAGGGTGGCCATGTGAAAATGTTCTGACAAGATGTACTTGTTTAGCGGACTGAGATCTGAGATTGGCCGTAAAGATCTGTCATTTTTTGGTATTAGGAAGTATTAAAAGTATACCCCAGAGCCATGGTGTTGAGGAGGGGCGGGTTCTATAGCTCCTTTGAGAAGAGCCTGTACTTCCCGTTTGAGCAATGTTTGATGGTCCAGTGATAGCCTGTGAGTGTGAGGTGGAATGTTGGAGATGTGGTAGTGAGCTTCAGACAAACCTGTTGGATAATGGCTAACACCCACTGGTCAGATGTAATGGCTTGCCATGTGGGCAGAAAATCCTGTAACCAACCCCGACGCACAAGTTACTAACTTGTGTAACGATATATCTGTAAGAGACAGTAGTTAGTGACAGATTCCTTACCTTAGAATATCCCCAGGCGTCAGGCTGGATCCGGAAAGTTTTTGCGTAGCAGTACCCTTGCGCGTCGGTAGGCGGCGTCGTGCGGCTCCGCGTCCTTCGTCGGCGTCGTGATCGCCGGGTTAACGTCGCGGGCAGTACTTAGACGCCGCCCCTGCGCGCTGACGTCCAGTTCTGTACACGACTTTCCACGCCAGGAACGCAGAGCCATGCAAGAAGCTGACATAGGTGTCTGAAAAATACTAGGGCCCTGAAAGGGATGTCCTTAACCCTAGAAATCAGTTCGCAGAACGGGGAGGATGGGTGGGCGGTAAGGAATCTGTCACTAACTACTGTCTCTTACAGATATATCGTTACACAAGTTAGTAACTTGTGCATCTGAAAGAGACACGTTAGTGACAGATTCCTTACCTTAGAATAGATACCCCAGCAATACCAACCCCGGTGGTGGGTCTGCGAACAAAGATCAGACAAGGAAGTCCCAGAGGACAGAACGGCCAAAGAAGCCGTCCCTCCGGACCTGGCTGTCAAGGCAGTAATGCTTGGTAAACGTGTGCAGCGAGGCCCACGTAGCTGCCTGACATATATCCTGCAGCGGAACACCGCAGCCTAAAGCCGTGGTAGCAGCCGTTGCCCTGGTGGAATGGGCACGCAGCCCAACAGGAGGCTCCTTCTTAGCCAAAGAATAGCAGGCTTTGATACACAAGGTGACCCAGCGGGAGATGGTTCTCTTGTGCACCGCCCGACCTTTTTGGCGCCCACGTAGCCAACAAAGAGCTGGTCATCCACCCGGAAGTGTTGTGTGCGGTTGATATAAAAGGAAAGCGCATGTTTTGGGTCCAGACGGTGGAGCCTCTCTTCCTCTCTGGAAGGATGCGGAGGCGGAAAGAAGGTGGGCAAAGTGATGGTCTGCCCAATGTGGAAGGCAGTAACCACCTTTGGCAAGAAGGACGGACGCGTCCTGAGAACAACCTTGTCTGGATGGACAGACAAAGGGAGGTTTGCATGATGGAGCCTGGAGCTCACTCACCCGCCGAGCGGAGGTGATAGCCACCAGAAAGGCTGTCTTCAAAGTAAGAAGACGAAGAGGACAGTTATGTAGAGGCTCAAAGGGAGCGCACATTAAAAAGGTAAGAACCAAGTTCAAGTCCCACTGAGGCATGACAAACGGAACAGGAGGGAAGAGGTGTGTAATGCCTTTTAGAAACCTGTTAACAACAGGGGACTTAAAAAGAGAGGGCTGATCAGGGAGCCTGAGGAAGGCCGAGATCGCACAAAGATAGCCCTTGATGGTACCCAGGGCAGAACCCTGTTGGGCCAGAGAAAGAAGGAACAGAAGAACCTCTGAAAGAGGGGCAGAGAGGGGATTCACAGCCTTTTCTGTGCACCATGCCACAAACTTGTTCCACCTGCAGGCGTATACCACCTTAGTGGAGGGACGCCTGGCTGCCAGAATCACATCACAAACTTCGGGAGGCAAGTCGAAAGGAATAAACTGCCGCCGCTCAATCTCCACGCAAGGAGGTGGAGACTGGACAGGTTCGGGTGGAGGAGCGTCCCCTGCTGCTGCGACAGAAGATCCTCCTGAAGAGGCAGACGGATCGGGGGATCGACGCTCATACTGAGTAGCTCGGGATACCAAACTCTTCGAGCCCAGTCCGGAGCCACAAGGATGACTTGGGCCCGGTCGCGCCGAATCTTCTTCAACACTCTGGGTAGAAGTGGTATAGGCGGAAAAGTGTACAACAGACCGCAACTCCACTCGCGACGAAAAGCGTCGCCGAGCGAGAGCCGCCTTGGAAATTCCAACGCGCAGAACTGATGACATTGCGCGTTCTCTTCGGTGGCGAATAGATCTAACCAAGGCTCTCCCCACTGTAGAAAGAGTCCTTGCGCCACTTCCGAGTGAAGACGCCATTCGTGATCCATCATGAACCTGCGGCTGAGTTCGTCCGCCCTGGCGTTCAGGGAACCTGCCAGGTGTTGAACCATCAGGAATATGCCCTGATGTTCCAGCCATGTCCAGAGGCGCAGAGCCTCCTGACATAGGGTCCACGACCCCACCCCGCCTTGTTTGTTGCAGTACCACATGGCGGTGGTGTTGTCTGTGAACACCTGCACTACCTTCCCTTTGACAGAGGGAAGGAATGCCTTGAGTGCAAGTTGGATCGCCCGGAGCTCCAGAAGGTTGATATGGAGCCGGGACTCCGCCGGAGACCAGAGGCCTCTGATCTCCGCCTCTCCCATGTGACCGCCCCATCCCAGAAGGGACGTGTCTGTCACGACTGTGTGCTCTGGCTGGGGAAGGGAGAGGGATCTGCCCATGACCCATTGCCGGTTCGAGAGCCGACACTGCAACTGTTTTGCAGTCCCCTCCGAGATCTGGACGTGATCGGACAGGTTGCCCTGGTGCTGCGCCCACTGGAACTTCAGGTCCCACTGCAGAGCCCGCATATGCCATCTGGCATGATCGACCAGCAGGATGCAGGAGGCCATGAGGCCCAGCAGCCTCAGGGTCATCCGTACCGAAACCCAGGATAGAGGCTGAAAGATCGGAATCATAGCCTGAATATCCCGGACTCGCCGTTCGGGAGGATAGGCCCGAAACTGCGTCGTGTTCAGAACTGCTCCGATGAAAAGGAGCTGTGGAGAAGGAATCAGGTGCGACTTCGGCACATTGATGGAGAACCCCAGCGAGTGCAGGAGTTCGGCCGTAGTCTGGAGGTGGGAGACGACTGCCTGGGACGAGCCCGCCTTCAGCAGCCAGTCGTCGAGGTAGGGAAAGACTGGAACCCCTGCCCGTCGCAGATGAGCTGCGACCACCGCCATCACTTTCGTGAACACCCGAGGGGCACTTGTGAGGCCAAAGGGGAGCACAGTGAATTGAAAATGCTCGAGGCCCACCATGAACCGCAGGTAACGCCGGCAGGACGGGGATGTGGAAATAAGCGTCCTGCAAGTCCAACGCTACCATCCAGTCTCCAGGGTCGAGGGCAGTCAAGACCTGAGCTAAGGTGAGCATCTTGAACTTCTCCTTCCGGAGGAAGCGATTGACGTTCCGGAGGTCCAAGATAGGACTCATGTCCACCTTGTCCTTTTTGGGCACCAGAAAGTAGCAACCACGTCCTACTTCTGGGGTCGGAACGCGCTCGATGGCCCTCTTGGCCAAGAGGGCCGCAACTTCCTTCTGAAGAAGCACCAAGTGATCCCCTGACATGCGGTGGAATTGAGGTGGCATGGCTGGGGGGGTGGTCTCGAAGGGGAGGGAGTAGCCCCTTCGGACAATGTCCAAGACCCACCTGTCCGAGGTGATGGCACGCCAGTGGTGAAGGTGATGGCGGACCCTGCCCCCTACTGGCGTGCAGTGCACCTGAAAAGAAGGACTAGGAGGGCTTGGAGGCCGCGGACGGGGTGGGGTTGGTGGCCTGACCCGCACGCTGGTTGCCCGATCCGCCACGGCGGAAGCCACGTCCTCGGCCACGCGAAGACGCTTGCTGCGCGGGCCGGTGGCTGGGCAGCGGACGTGACTGGGCGCCCCTTCCGGGGCGAAAAGCAGATGGCTGCGGAGGGCGTACAGCAGAAAGGCCCAGGGTCTTGGCCGTAGCCCGTGAGTCCTTAAAACGCTCCAGCGCATGGTCTGCCTTGTTTCCAAAAAGACCGACCCCATCAAAGGGCATGTCCATAAGAGTGTTCTGGACATCACCCGAGAAACCAGTGGTTCTCAGCCAGGCGTGACGGCGCAGCGCCACTATCGTTGCAATAGACCTACCCAGCGAGTCGGCGGTATCAAGGCCACATCGAATGGTGAATTTAGCCGCATCTCTTCCTTCCGCAATGGCGCGGGAAAGCAGTGTCTGGACCTCCTCAGGTCACTGGGGCAAAGCTTGCACCACCGAGTCCCACAAAGAGTGGGAATATCGGCCCAAAAGGCAAGCGGTGTTGACAGACCTTCTTCCCAAATTGATCCAGGCGTTTGGATTCCCTATCCGGAGGAGCGGTAGGGAAGGCGGTTTGGGAAGCAGAGGCTTGGACAACCAAGCTCTCAGGAGTGGGGTGTTGGGAGAGGAACAGGGGGTCGCCCGGAGCGGGGCGATGGCGTCGGGCCACGTTCCTATCCACAGGAGCCCCTGTGGCGGGCTTGGACCAGGTGTCCAAAAGAACGTCAGAAAGTGCGTCGTTAAACGGCAGCAGTGGCTCCGAGGAGGTAGCCGCCGGCTGAAGCACTTCCGTCAGGAGGTTAGTCCTGACGGCCACTGTAGGCAATTGGGAGGTGTAAGGCCCCAGCTGCTCTACGCAACACCGTTGCAAAATTTGCTCCCTCCTCCGTTGCCACGGAAGAAGGAGACAGCATGCCAGGGTCAGGGGAGGTGTCCAGCCCACTGGCATCCCCAAGTTCCTCAGCCCAGTCCTGTTCGTACTCACACTGCTGTGTGAGAGGGTCCTCCGACCCCTCCCAGTCCTCTTCGTCCTCCTCAGGTTCAAAAATTGGAGAAGGAGGGACACGCGGGACCCAAGGTCTCAACGGCGTCGGAGCCGGCGTCGAGCGACGCTGGTCCGGCGCCGTGTCCGGATCCGGAGAGAACTGGGGAACGACGCCGCCCGGAGCCCCGGGCGGCGTCGGAGACATCGGTGCCGGCGGAGGTGTAGTCAGGTCAACCGGCGTCGATGGGGGTTGCGGCAGCACCGGAGCCGGGATCGAGGCCGGGGCCGAAGCTGGGGCCGGGACCGAGGCAGGTGTTACAGGCGGCGCCGGGACCGGAGTCGTCGGCGGCGCCGGGGAAACCCCATCAGGGCCCGAAGGCGCACCGGAAGGACCTTGAGGCCCGAAGAGGCGGGCCATGGCCGACAGGAATTCCTGTATCTCGGCCGGAGTCGCCCCCGAACCTGGGAAGGACGGGTAATGCGGGGGCGGCTCCACAGGCACTCCCGGAGCCGCGGGGACGGTGCCGACAGGAGCCTTAGCCGAGTCGCGAGACCGGCGAGGCGAAGTCGTGGAGCGATGACGCTTTTTAGACTTTTTGTGCTTTGACTTACCGGAGGAGTGCGAAGACTTGGACCCCGACGACCGATGAGGACTCCGCGACCGGCCCCTCGACCTCTCACGAGTCCGGGGCCTGGTGTGGCGCGGAGCCGACTGCCGGACCTCGAGGAGCTTTCGAGACCGCTCTCGCAAAGCCTTCGGGTTCAAGGCCCAGCAGTCGGGGCACGACTTCGTGTCGTGGTCACGGCCGAGACAGTAGAGACACTCTAAATGCGGGTCTGTGATCGACATCATACGACCACAGACGTCACAGGGCTTGAAGCCGGGCATCCCTACCGACACCTTCAGAGTCGGAGACTCGTAGAGAAAAACAGTGAAAAAATCACCAAAAAGATAGTCAAAAAATGACTAGGGCACTGCTCTTCCCGGATCTGCGCTTACTGGCGCGGAAAAAGAAGAACTGACGTCAGCGCGCAGGGGCGGCGTCTAAGTACTTCCCGCAACGTCATCCCGGCGATCACGACGCCGGACGCGGAGCCGCACGACGCCGCCTACCGACACGCAAGGGTACTGCTACGCAAAAACTTTCCGGATCCAGCCTGACGCCTGGGGATATTCTAAGGTAAGGAATCTGTCACTAACGTGTCTCTTTCAGATAGGTGTCATGTGATTGGGGGTGGGTGGGGGGGAATTGGAGAGGGAAGTTGTTGCTTGGTGGAGTATGTTGCTCCCCGGGGGGGGGGAGGTACCCTTACCTCTACCTGTGGCATTGGTGCTTCAGTAGGAACCACGGTAGTAGCCCCTTGGGGAGGTATTTCGGCCTTGTTGATGTTGGTAGAAAGAGGAGGGGTTCGAGGAAGTTGCCTTTGAGGTCCCACGATAACCAGGACAGCGAAAAGTACCCCAAAGAATAGGTGTCTGAGGGGTCCCCCCCTTGCTTTCGCCATCTCAATATCTTTTTTGATCTTCTCTAATGTGGCATCTGCTTGAGGGCCAAAAGATGTTCCTTGTCAAAGGGCATATTAAGTACATTTTGTTGTACTTCTGGTTTAAAATCAGAAATTCTAAGGAATGCATGACGCCTGAGTAAAATGCTGGTATTTACCCCCCAAGCTACGGTGTCAGCAGCATCTAATGCACAGGATATAGAGGTGTTAGATTTAAGTTTGCCCTCTGCTGTGCTTGATAGTGTATCGAAGAGAAAATTCTCCTCTAGAGGCTCTTTATGTAATTCCACGTTGTGGAACGCAGCAGCACTGGCTATGACCTCCTAATAAGAAGTAGCGTCACCAGGAGGAGAGGGTCGAGCAGGATACAAGTCCGAATCTGTGTCTGCTGGGGGATCAGCATCATAGGCATCCCAGGGGTCATCTTGTGGTGGTGGCCCAAATGTATTATGTGCCCCACCATACCAAGCAGCATCTGATTGAGGAGACCTTGAGGTGAGATGTCCAGCACGTGGCAACGCAGACAGTAATGAAAGGGCGTCTGTTCCATCACCAGTTGAGCATTCTCGAAAGGCTTGTGATGGAGTCCGAAGGAGGCCCCGAAAGGCGAGGCCCTGCGAGGGCCAAGGTGGAAGCGAACCAAGTGCAAGCAGATGAGAAGACACGATCAAAAAGAAATAAGTTACTTACCTGTAACTGCAGTTATCCATGATTGGTATCTTTCATAGAGTCACATGCTTGAATCATGTCCCGTCGTCTAAGTAGGAGTCCCACAGTAATCTAAATAAAGCAGTAGTTAAAAAAACTTCCACAGGCTATCATGGAGAAACCATGCAATTAATAGCCAATCTACCTCCTTTTTAAAACAAAGGAGCAAACGTTAGATATGACCAATCAGCAACTAGCACCCTCTAGAACCTTCCAAAGAGAGGCTGAATCCCTCAGATTTTCCAGCACAAGTGTGCATAAGAATACCAAAGTGTAAGGGGAGCCTCTCCGGGGAGGAGGGTGGGTTGCATGTGAATCTATGAAAGATACCAATACTGGATAACCATAGTTACAGGTAACTTATTTTCGTATCCAGTATTGGGGTATCATTCATAGATTCACATGCTTGAATCAGAATAGCAAGCAGTATTGTAAAACAAGTAAGTACCCTTAGTGGATGGTGGGTAGTACTAAAAATATAGAAAATGTGTAGACAACAAACATCGTTGTGGAAATTCTGGTGTATAAGTATATACACGTAGACGAAACATTTCTATCATAAGATTGAAAAGTATAACATTTTCATTAAACAACCAGGAAAAAAACCACATTTTTAAACACAGCCCAATTTTAAAACAGAAATGAACTCCTCTTATTAAAGAGGCTCACCTTACTGAAATAAATGGCGTGGAACTGCCTGTCCCACGGCTGCGTCTGCACGCTACGTTGACTCCAGGCAGTAGTGCTGTGTGAACGTGTGCGTTGTTTTCCACGTTGCAGCTCTGAAGATTGTTTCCAGTGGCACTCCAGCGAACATAGCAGCTGAGGTTGAGACTACTCTTGTGAAATGTGCTCTCACTGTTCTTATCAAAGGCTTGCCTGCATTGTCATGGCAAAACTAAATTGTGGCTGTTATCCATCTTGCGATGGTAGCTTTAGAAACCGCAGTGCCCTGACAACCTTGACCATAGGCTACGAACAGTTGATCTGTTTTCCGGATAGCCTTCGCCTTCTGAAAGTAGAATTTAAGACACCTTTTGATGTCTAGAGTATGCAGAGTTCATTCCGCTGGTGTAGTTGGATCAGGGAAGAAAGCTCTGAGAACAACAGGTTCATTTAAGTGGCATTGTGAAAGAACCTTAGGGATGAATTTGGGATTCGTTCTGAGGATTACCAAATCATTTGTGAAGCGAAGAAATGGTTGTTTTATAGTAAATGCTTGTATTTCGCTAACTCGTCTGGTTAATGTTAAGGCGAGTAAAAGAGCCACTTTCCACGTCAAATACTTGACGTCAGCCCTATAGATGGGTTAAAAGGGTTGCCTCATCAATTGCAACAGGACTATATTTAAGTGCTACTCCGGAGATGGAGCTTTAACAGGAGGAAAGGTACAAAACAGACATTTCATGAATTTCTGTACAACTCTGGTGGAGCATAGAGAGAGACGTTTTGGGGGGTGCCTATATTGAGATATAGTAAAACACGACAGGAGTATAACCCATAGACCAGGTTGAGATCTGGGTGAGTACAGAAAAGCTAGCAACAAAGTCTCAACCGGATTTAATGGAAATTAATATATATGTATGTACAAAACATTACAGAAAGGAAACAAGAAAGGGGGAGACTCCAAGTAGTTTGTTGAATGTGCTCATGGCATCATATATTTAAAACACATTTTATACATGACAGTTATATCGGCACTGTTAGCATAAATGCAGAGGCAACCCAAAGGAACTTGGTGCACGTTGTGCTCGTGACAATTAGGTGACGGCGCAAGTGACAAGTGAGGAACACAGCGATAAGCGCAAAGTGATAAAGTGATATAGAATATATACAAAGTAATTGGTTCAACACAAAGATTTTAAGATAATTAAGCAAGGTTTAGAACAATTCTGTGAACCAAAGATGAATGTGCGCCATAAATTGCACTGGTAAAAATGGTCGACGGCGTTTCGATCCTAGTCAATCAGGATCATCATCAGGACCGGGTAGCCAAGATTGTAGGTGCTGTATAGAGAAGGAAAGGAGAGGGTCAGGGCGGCTGGGGGCCGGGGGCACACTGAAAAGGGAGAATGGGAGAAGGGAAATTGGAAGTCGGGGCAAGGCTGCCTACCTGAAGCACACGGGGGTAGGGATCCAAGAGTAGATCAAGAAAAAGAGGTCCTATTGTGTGAGGCAGCGTGGAAAAACGTCTGCGAATGGTCACGGGACCGGAGTGAGTACCTTGGGGAAAAAGGGGAAAGGACAAAACCGGGGTAAAACAAGTTGCCGTGCTAATGAGCACGCGTAGTAGGGGCTGAGGCAGCGATGCTGGAATGGTTAACTCACCCACTGGTAACTCGACAAAGGAAACGTAGGCGAGGTGCAGGGTCGGAGCCCCGATCCACTGCAACAACGACGGGTGTTGATTCCTAGGGAGGTAGAGGGCGTCTGAGCATAAGTACCGGCAGTTGGAAAGGGAAGTAAGGTATCGGGGGCTCGAGTGTAGCCACGGCTTACCTAGAGGTTTAAGGGGGCGATGTAGAGTAAATCCGTGAGGGTGATGAGTATCCCCGGGCCGCCACGAGCGTGTGCGGTGTCCTCCGGTGTCTCGTGGGAGGGAGGTGGACGGATTAGTTAAATGCGTCTACCATTTCCGGAGGAGCGCGTCAAAGGATCGCGTGACCGCCTCCGGATAGGTTACGGAGGGGGTGGGAGGGGCGTAGTTAAGGACGCTAGTCTATCCTCAGACGGGCGTCAAAGGAAAGTGAAGAGCTACTCAACGAGAGGCCCTGTGGGGCGCACATGAGAGTGTAGTGAAGTAATAATCAGTCAATAGTAACGGTAAGGAATGTAGCGAGAAAGAATTGATGAAAAATTGATGAAGAATTGTTCTAAACCTTGCTTAATTATCTTAAAATCATTGTGTTGAACCAATTACTTTGTATATATTCTATATCACTTTGCGCTGATCGCTGTGTTCCTCACTTGTCACTTGCGCCGTCACCTAATTGTCACGAGCACAACGTGCACCAAGTTCCTTTGGGTTGCCTCTGCATTTATGCTAACAGTGCAGATATAACTGTCATGTATAAAATGTGTTTTAAATATATGATGCCATGAGCACATTCAACAAACTACTTGGAGTCTCCCCCCTTTCTTGTTTCCTTTCTGTAATGTTTTGTACATACATATATATTAATTTCCATTAAATCCGGTTGAGACTTTGTTGCTATATTGAGATATAGCTGCGAGATGAACTTTAACTGAAGACTATATCAGTCCAGATTTCGTCAAGGACAGTAGGTACGGTAGGACTTGTTCTGGAGCCGAGAGATATGGATCAGGGCTCGAAAAATCCACTCGCATTGTCGAGCAAGATTTATTCAGGACGAGCTATTTTAAGGACTACTCGCCCTTTCTGGCGAGATGAAAATCCTCTAACATCAGTCACAGAACAAAAAGTAAATGTGACAAGATAATAAGATTTAAAGGCATCTTTATTGCTAGCAAAGCTCAGTTCCTGCACATAAACAATCTGAAATGGCGTTTTGTAACTTGTGTGTGCTGCTTAACGCAGCACACACAGAAGTTACAAAACTTCATTTTTTTTAAATGATTGTTTTTGTGCAGGAAAGGACACCTTCCTGCACATGAACAATCAATGGTGATTAGCTGTTTCTATGTGTGCTGCACAACGCCACCCTTGTAAATATGGGGCAGCATCAAAATCAATGGGTGTTGCGGTGGAACGCCCAACGCAACACCCATTGCCCGCCCCTTTCATACTAAGTATAGCGTGAAAGGATGCCTTATTTACAAGGCGGCGTTAAGTCACGTTAAGTGGCTTAATGCTGTCTTGTAAATAAGGCGCAGCCCCTATCGCCACCACAACATCAGAAAAAGTGACGTTGTGGTGGCTAATATGCCCCTAAGTGGCAAGCTAGGGATCATGTATACCCTGTATGTGGGCTCGATTCTTATTATACATGGAGCAAACGTGAAGTCTAGTAAATAAAAAAGAGTGTTTTCGTACAGCAGAAATAGTGAAGTTGCATATTTGAAGGTGCTCTCTTATGTGATAATAAAGAAAAAGGCAGCTCCATAAGACAAAATATTTGGCTAGGATCACACAATTTGAGAACAGTTCACGGGTCAAGTACATTAGTTAGGTCGAGTAGATTATTAAAGTTGCTAGCCCTGTGGATGCACTTTATTTTGACGGCACCAGAAACAGAATCGCCCCCATTTTATTCTGTAAGTCTTGTTGGTGCTTTCCGCACGAGACCTGGCAATGTCTTTCCACTCCTGAGAAATAGTCATATCCTTGAATTCAAAAAATTCAGGCACCACGCATGAAACCGGAGAGATGCTGGCTCTAGGTGACACATCTGACCCTTGTTCTTGGTTAATAGGGTTGGTGTCGACAGAAGACGGATGGGTTGGGCTTCCGAGAGGAGGAGAAGCTCCGAGAACCAGTGATGCCTGGTCAGAAGTAGGCAGCAGTGTTCTGTCTTCATTTTTGTAAGGACCTTGGGAATCAATAGGATGGGGGGAAAGGCGTAGGCATATATTCCGGACCAATGCATTGAAAGGGCATTCCTCCCGAGACTTTGGGAGACGAAATCTGCTTGCGAAGACCCAGCATTTCTTATTGATGTGGGTTGCAAATAGGTCCAGTGCCGGTTTCCCCCATTGTGAAAATATCCTGTCTAGTTGGTCCTGGTCTAGCTGCCACCCGTGGCAGCTGTCCTTTGTCCTGCTGAGGGAGTCTGTCAGAGTGTTCTGACGCCCTGGTACATCCTCCGCTTTTAGGGATATTCCGTGAACCGTCAACCAACTTCAAAGCTCTTGAGAGAGAATAAGAGACTTTGTTCCTCCCGGTTTGTTGATATAAAACATGCTTGTGGTGTTGTCCATACGGACCAACACCAATGATCCTTATATCCGAGGAACGAAAGCCTGCAGGGAGAGAAAAATGGCCTTCAGCTCCAGCCTGTTGATATGCTTTCGCAGCTGGGACGAGGACCATTTTCCCTGAATCTGGGGGTCTTGAAGATGGCCTACCCAACCCTCCATGGAAGCATCGGTGGTGACGATGAATTTCGGAACAGGGGGTAGAAAAGAGATGAATCTGTGAAAGGTGCAACTTTAGGCTCCACTATCTGAATGCTTCTCTCATGCGTGGAGTGATAGATACCACGTAGTCGAAAGATCCCGTTGTTTGAATCCATTGTAATTGAAGTTCTTCTTGCAATGGTCTTATGTGAAGATGAGCCAGGAGTACTAGGTCGATCGCTGAAGACAGCATGCCCAGAAGCGATTTGTATGTCCACACTGAAGTGTACCTTCTTTTTGATAGCTATAGAGCCAAGGTCTGTAACCGCTCCTGTCTTTCTCGTGAGACGGAAGCCTTGTTCAGAATGGTGTCTAGGTCAGCTCCCAGGAAAGTAATTGTTTGGCTTGAGACAACTGACTACTTCCTTTGGTTTATTGTAAGGCCCAGTTTGGAGAAAAGTGCTGTGCAGTCTTTTGGAGCCCTGGCAGCTAAACGAGCGGTTGGAGCTTTGAGGAGCCACTTGTCCAAATAGAGAAATACTTGGTGGCCCTGGTTCCGTAGAGCGGCAGCTACTGGGGCCAGGAATTTTGTGAATATCTGCAGAGCGGATTTTAGGCCAAAGGGGAGGACTCTGAACTGATAATGGGCACCAGCCACTGTAAATCGGAGGAACATTCTGTGTTTGTGGTGTATAGGAACATGAAAGTAGGCAGCCTCCAAATCCAGCGATGTCATATAGTATCCACTGTTGAGGCCCTGAAGAATCTCAGAGTGTAACCATTCTGAAGATTTGATTTCTGAGGAATTTGTTGAGCCGTCTGAGGTCTAAAATAGGTCTCCACTCCCCTGGTTTCTTGCGTATCAGGAAAAAACGGGAGTAAAAATCTTTTCCTCTTTCATCTACAGGAACTCTCTCTATTGTTCCCTTCAGTAGCATAACATTTGCTTCCTGCTGTAGTAAGTGAAGACGAGGGGGGTGCGATCCTCTGGGTGCAGTGTTTGGTGGGCGCTGTACAAATTCTAGAGTGTGGCCATAAGATATCAAGTCGAAGACCCATCTGTCTGTTATAATATTGCGCCACTGATGGATATGATTTGAAATGTACGCACTGGTTGGGGAGGGGGCGGTAGTAGCTGGTACCCTGATGCGGTCACTGTTTGCGACCTGAGTCGCGTGCTTGAGTTGGTGATTTTCTGCGAGAGCCCTGTCTGGAGAAACCAGCTGTAGTTGGTTGTCGATAGGCTGGTCGTTGGTAGCCCTGTCGATATTGAGGTTGAAAGGATTAATATTGTTGGGTGCGTTAGAAAACACCTCTATATAAAAAAACCTCGACCACGTGTTCCCTAAAAGGGCACCGTACGATAATTCAGGGTCCCCAATGCTTTGGTCATGTCTTTATCGGTCTTGATGGCTAGTAGAGCTTCGTCTATATGTTTTCAAAATAAACTATCGCCATCGTACGCCATGTACAGGATTTTTTTTTGTACTTCCGGACTAAACGATGTTGCTCTAAATCAACCCTGTTGCCTCAACACTGCTGCACCAGCTAACTGTCTAAAGCCTTTCGTGGCTATGTTCATGGCGCAGTCTATTACTTCAGCTGCTGTGCGCTCCCCCTCTGCTAGGATTTTTCACAATTCCTGCCAATTGTCGTCAGGTATGAGAGCCAACATGGACCTGATGTCGGACCACATCTGCTGATCAGCACGGCCGAGAATGGCCAGGGCATTAACCGCTCCCACGGTAACTGCCGACATGGATGAGAATCTCTTCCCTATGGTGCCCAAGAGGCGTCCTTCCTTGTCCGGTGGGGATGTGATGGGGGGTTGAAGGATTCTTCGATCTCCTCTGTGCCGCTTGAGAGATTACTGAATCCGGTTTGGGATGCCCTGTAAGGTATGCGGGGGAATACTCAGGTGCTCTGTATTTCTTGTCAATTTTTGGTAATACAGGCAACCACTGTGGCTGGTAACTTCATGACCTTAAGGTCCTCCTGCCAAATATGGTCGATGATGGGTATAGATCTCATTGATTTCCTTGATTGATCTTTAAAATCATAAAAGAAGCAATCTGATTGCTTCACTATTGTGGGCAGATGAAATCTAGAGGCAGCCTTATCCATCAGGTTATGAAATCCCCCAATATCCTCTGGAGGAGATTCAGAAGGATAATGAGGTGGCGATGGTGTGGGAATGATGTAATTGTTCCACTCATCAGTAGGTGGTGGCGGTTCATGAATTTCTCCTTCAGCGTCTTCTTCAGAAGAGGACGAAGCATCCTAGGAGGAACCAGGATGACAGAGTAGAAGGAGGAGGTGGAGGCGCAGTAGGCGGTTTCCCTTGGGGTGGGAACCTTTTCTTGCAGTCTGTGAGCAAGGCTTTCAGATCTTGAATCAAAGACGTTATCTGAGCAGGTTCTGGTCTAGAAGGATCAACATACCACCTATATTGCTGGTATTGTTTTGGAGGAACTGGATAGTAATGTTGGCAGTACTGCTCCTCGTCATAGTAGCCCTCTTCCTCCTCCGGACACTTTACGTTGTGTTCCGATGGACAATAAGCCATCCCAAAAGGACCGTCATCATCCGTCTCTTCAGTCTCCAGTAAGTGACTCGGGGCTAAAGGTGAAATGTTCCCTGGCGATGGAAATACAGGCCGCAGGGTTGTTTTAGCTAATCTGGAAACCTGTTGAGGTGTTGACGGTACAGTTTCTTCTGATGTCATCGTCAATGGGAGTGGCATCGACAGATCCGTCATTGACGGAACTGTCATCGGAGATTGTTTCCTCGTCGACGGTAAAGTCATCGTCGACGTGGCAGCCGATGATGCCGTTGACTGTGGTGTGCTCGTCGACGGTGATACAGTTCTCATCGGTGCTGCGGACGTCGACAGTGGAACTGTCATCATGGAGGTCTTTGTCAACGGTAATGATGTTGCGACGATATCGGTGCATTGATGGCCGCTGTAGATGAAGTTGATGCAGTCGACAGTCTCCACGATGAGAGTCGTTGTTGATGTTGAAAGAGTCTATGTTGACAGTGATACTGACGCTGAGAGGGATTTGTGACTGAACTTACGTCTAGAAGAACCTGAAGAGGTGGTAGACTCCAGTTTAACATTAGAGGTCCCAGAATGTGATGGCAAGACTAGCTCAGAGGAGACTTTAGAATCTTTCTCCTTTTTATGAGCTTCTTTAGTCTGATGGGAGGTTTTAAATTGTGTTTCTTGACCTCCTCAGACTTCCCCTCAGGCGACCTGGATCTCTTTTGGTATCTTGACGAGATGTCACTCTCCTCATCAGAAGATGTCTTCTTCAGCCACAAAAAAAGTCTGCCTTCTCTATCTCTGAGTTTTGATGAAAAAGTGCGGCAGATTTTGCATTGTTTTGCCTCATGATGAGGATAGAGGCAATAAATGCAATCCTTGTGAGGATCATCAATGTGAACCCTCTTCTTGCCACAAGATTTACAAGAGTGAAATAGTCCCATCCTGTCAGGTATGATAAATTTCTAACTAGAAATAAGACTTATCTGTGAAAAGTATGAAGAACTGAGCAGAGCTCAGGGAGACTCCCTTTACACACGACGTTTGGTGAAAATCTGAGGGATTCAGCCTCTCTTTGGAAGGTTCTAGAGGGTGCTAGTTGCTGATTGGTCATATCTAAAGTTTGGTCCTTTTTTTTTTTTTTTTAAAGGAGGTAGATCGGCTATTAAATGCATGGGTTCTCCATGATAGCCTATGGGAGTTTTTGAACTACTGCTTTATTTAGATTACCGTGGGACTCCTACTTCGACGATGGGGAATGATTCAAGCATGTGCATCTATGAAAGATACCCCAATACTGGATAACAATACCGACGAAGGTAATGGGCTATGCAAACCGAAAAGTGAACTGTGATGGAGTTGGCAATGGAGCAAAGGCACACACGCCCGAACCCAGCGGCAGAAAGAAAACAATCTAACAATGGAGTCGATGACTATGTGCATTATCAGCGAGAGGAGTCACTCCACCTTGTGACTCAAAAGATTTCTTCGAAGACAACCAACTTGCACACATACAGACCCAACACTAGATGGCAGGAGTATGCAAAGCATGTGTATCTACAGCACACATGCCTCGAACCTATCGTTTTCTTCCCTGGTTTGCCCATATATCAAATGTTTTAATAGTATTGGTCTGGAAGACCTTTGGCTTCACCCAGAAAACATTACCAAGGCAAGTTTTGATTTGGTAATAAAGTCTTACTGGTTGCATACAAATCAATTAAAGACAAGCCGCGCAGGTCCACTGCTAAAATGTTTTATGGTATTCAAACAAGACTGTGGTTTCGAACATTTCTTGGATTAAATTTTCCCTGTGGAAGAACTCTTTATTTAAAATTGCGATTGGGTAATTTGCAGTTCGCTTCAATAATCAAAAGATGGTCACCAAAGCCTGTTGAGGGAGGAGATATGCAACAATGGTCTTTGGGAGGCACAGAAACAATTATCTATTTCCGGCTGCTGTGTCATCAAATGTTAAGTATCTGGAAATATTACTTACGCCCGCTTTTTCTTAAACATAATATAAGTGTAATGAAGCCTTAGCATTCTGTATGAGAACAGACAAACACAAAAATGTTCTTGGCCGTATCATCGTAAATTTACACTGCTTGGAAGACAAGAGTATAAGATCAGAAATACTTGTTCATATTCCTAAAGCCACACCTGAATTTAAAGGCATAGACGAATAAATGGCTTTCTTTCATTTTTAAGACCTCCTTTGATCAAAACCAGAGATTTCCCAAGCTCTTACAATGTCTCAAGCAAGAAATTGTTATGAACGTAAAGAACTCTTCTAGATTCATGTTCCAAAAACATACTATGCAGTTTTCCTGAGATATTCAATGGGAGAGTGTCCTTTACCTTGCTGCTAATTTAGTGCAATAATACCTTGATTGTTTGAGGGGTTAATTCTGAGGGCAGGGCTAGCGCACCTGCACTTTATGCTCACAAGCTTTTACAATGTCCCAACCAAGTGACTGTTCAGAACCCAATTAACTCTCTCCTAGATCCATGTTGTAAAAACATACTATGCGTTCTTTCTTGTGATATTTCAACGGATAAAGTCTATTTCCCTTCTGCTAATTTAGAGCAATAATACATTGATCGTTTGAGGGTTTAATACTGAGGAAGTACTAACGCACTTACGCTTTATGCTCACAAAAATAACAGCATTTTAAGCATTTCTTGCCATTTAGTTATGTATTATTCGCACTACGGGACATTGCAATGGTCTGGACTGCTTTTTAGTTGTAGATGTTTTCCTTGTAACTGTGGAAAGGCCCTTTTTGGCTTCATTAATACTTGTAGTCGCCAAATTATAGAATTTTAAAGAGATTACTTGTACTTTTCTCGCCTGTCATTCTAAAGGTAATTGTGAATTTTAATTGCAAAGGTTGTGTTTTTAATTGTGTTGGTAATTGTTACGGCCTATTTCAGATGTGAACAATAAAGATTTGATTAAGCATTTTAGGCATGAAACGAGGATTGGTTTGGATGCCAACTTATTATTGAAAAAGTATATGAGTCGCTCTTTGGCAGTTAAGGCTTAAAAACTCCTACACAGCTAGACGGGATCTAATTGAAGAAAATTTAAGACCAGACTCTGCCATATGTTCTTAGCTGCCAGTTGCAACAACAGGTAACTGCAATGCTGAGCTCACTGTGTTGCTTGGTGTGAAGTGGAAGGTCTGGTTTGAGTTCTAATAGGAGTATCCATTCACATGCTCCATAGGCGAATGGGGGAGAGGTGACAGAAGTGTATGCAAATATTCCACTTCAAAGTATTGAACATGCCTCGCCATGCCACAGAGAATGCCACAACCTCATTGTGAAGAATGGGTATTAGGTGATAGAGCCCCCTCAGAATAACACTACACACTTGCTTCCCTCCAGTTCCCAAATGTGGCACTCCAATATTTCACTGCAGAGTGCACCTGCCAGTGTGGAGCAGGCTTGAAACAAGCTCCACCAATAGAGAGAAATAGTATTCGTTAGCCGAGTGTCACACCTGCTCAGCTACCTTTGAAAGAAAGGTTAACTTGGTAGCTTCTTGCTTTTGAAAGTGAAAGAGCCATGTCATGTAGTTTATTCTGAGTCCAATGTCCGCATCGCTAGTGTAAGGAAATTAAGCATTTAGGACAAACTTCTTTGCCCCCAGTTCTAATATAGCGACATAGAGCAGATTTTTCTAGTGGCCAAGGCCCACTGGTGGTAAAATCTTGAGGATGAGTAACCAATCTCATGGTCTCAGCAACATCTGGTTCTGGTTTTCCTACCACCACTTCAGTACTCCTCTTAGTTGATTTGTGCATTGAACTTTATCCTCCCAATTCACTAACATGTGCTGCTATGGAACATTCAGTTCTTCTTGGATGATGAGCAGGTGAAGGTGGCAATGAGGAATAAGAAGAGGGCACCAGAATATGCTTCCTAAAGGTGGTCTTCAACCGGTATATTGTGCAAAGATTTTGAGAGCGCACTGAGTAAGCTAGAAACACAAGCTTGTTTCCCCGGACTCTACACAATGCCATCTGTGGTTGACTGAAGTTAATCACGCCTGTTACTCTAGGAGGTTTCTTGGGACTACTTAATCCACTTGTGGAACTATTCATGAACTGAGCAGGAATATGCATGCAACCACAAATGCCTCATGAAGCTGCAGACAGGGTGGCCGTCACGCAAATCTACAGTGAGTGCCTCAGGAGAGATGATATGGTTGCTGCAGTCTCTGAGGAATGCTATGTGAAACTTCATAGAAGGGATGAACTGGACTTTTTATAACAGAATTTAATGCTGTTCACCACAGAGCATAGCAAACACCACAAGATGATGGACGGAGTGCTGAAACTTTCCAACCACTCAACCCAAGACAAGAGATCTGGGTTGAATCCATTGTTCTTTTGCTCACTATGCCATCCCAGTTTGGACCCAGCCATATGCAAATCAGTCTTGACCCTGCACCTCATGGCAACAGTCCAGCCCGAACTGCCTGGTCAGGTCCTCCCTGGACCAGAAACAAGCATCCAAGGACCAGTTTCGGGGTATCATTCCTCATCACCCAGGCTAGCTTGAATCCAGTGGCACACAGAGCAAGCAGGTGACATCATGCTTGTAAATATTTAGCCCCCAAGTTAATGTTGCCAGATACCAAAATATTAATTTAAAGCTGAAGTTCCTGAGCTCCAATGACAATAACAAAATATTAATTTATTACCCAAAGAACAAGTTATATCTGCAGGTAGATAAAGTATCCACTAGAAATACCTTTTTATGGATACTACTACCTGTAGATTCCTCACCTGTAGAAAAGATTCCAAAGCAATACCCTTCCATGGAAGAGGGTTGATGTAGGGCTAAATAGGGAAATCCTGCAAAACTGATCTGGCGTAGTGTCCATTTCTACGCATATCAGAGTCCAGGCAGTAATGATTATGTAGGGACGCCAACGTAGCTGCCCTGCAGATCTCTGCGATGGAACTCCTCTGGCAAGGGTAGAAGGGGTTGATGTGGCCAAGGTGGAGTGGGCCCGATCCCTTCTGTAGGTTCCTTCTTGGCCAAGGCGTAGCATGTCTTGATGCAGAGGATGATCCAAGGGGACAGAGTCCGCTTCTGCACCGTTTTGCCTTTTTTGCCTCCACAGTACCCCACAAAGAGCTGATCATCCAGGCATGTGTCTTTTGTGATGTCTAGGTAGTAGTTGAACACCCACCTAGGATCCATCCTATGCAAACGCTCCTTATTTGTGGGAGGGGAGAGGGATAAAAGATAAGGGGAATGGACTGACTCAAATAAGAGTCACCACTTTCAGCGGGAAAGCAGCCCTGTTTTGCATCACCAATTTGTCAGGGAAAAAAGAAGTGAATGGGAACTCAATGACTGCAATTGACTGATCTGCCTGGCCTAAGTAATTGCCACTAAAGCTAACATTTTTAGAGTCAACATTCGTAAATTGGCAGCTACGACGGGGCTCAAACAGAGCCTCATTTAGAAAAGTTAGAACAAGCCTAAGGACCCACTGAGGTACAACAAAAGGAGTTGGTGGATACAGATTAGTCAACGCCTTAAAATCAAAATGCATCGCAATAGCTGATTTGAATAGAGAAAGCTAGTCTCTGAGACAGAAGAGCTACAATAATGCAGCCAAATATCCTTTAACAGTGCCAATCACACCCTTCCCACCCCCCCTGTGTCTGGGAAAGTGTGAACTTCAAGGTCTGGGACAACTTAGCCTGAAAGGGATCAACATTTTTATCCGTGCACCATGTCACAAAGTTGTTATCCAGTATTGGGGTATATCTCATAGATTCACATGTTTGATTTTCACATGCTTGAATCATTCCCCATCGTCGAGATGGGAGTCTCACAGTACCATACTCC
Organism: Calotriton arnoldi; assembly: GCA_963921515.1. Classification (NCBI taxonomy): domain Eukaryota; kingdom Metazoa; phylum Chordata; class Amphibia; order Caudata; family Salamandridae; genus Calotriton; species Calotriton arnoldi. Next base: position 1,005,200 of record CAWUFW010005081.1, on the reverse strand, counting down.
AGCAGTATGTAAAATTACCATAGGCTACAATGGCACTAGGCCATGAATTTAATAGCCTATCTATCTCCTTTTTAAAAAGAGGACCAAACCTCATATACAATCAATCAGTAGCTAGCACCCTCTAGAACAATCCCAAGAGAGACTGAATCCCTCAGATTTTCACAGCACGTCGTGTGTGAAGGTTGTGGGACGTATCATTCTGGAACGCCTACAGCTTTGGGCAGAGGAAAATCAAATCTTATCCGATATCCAATATGGATTTCGAGTAGGATTAGGGACCGTGGAGCAGAGCTTAAACTTAGCGATTCTCATGGGGAAGTACACCAGGGCCAAAAAGGGAAATTTGTATCTAGTCTTTGTCGATCTCACGGCTGCATTTGATTGCGTAAGGCACTCAAAGCTCTGGGAAATCTTAGAATCACTGGGGGTCGATAGAAATATCATTTACTTTATCCGCCGCCTCTACAATGGAGCAAAATCATGCGTGCGATTTGGCTTGGAAGGAGAACGCACTGCCTCTTTCTTTATTGGAAGGGGGGTTAGGCAAGGCTGTGTCCTAGCCCCCTTCCTCTTTAATCTTTACATTAATGGGTTAGGACAGGCACTTCTTAAAGATGCCCAAGATTTCCCTCAAATAGGTAATCGTCCCATTCCAGCATTGTTATATGCTGACGATGCCGTGATTATGTCTCGCACCCAGATTGGCCTACAAAAGACCTTAAATAACTTTTTTAATTTTATGAAGGAGCTGGATCTCAGAATTAATATTACGAAAACCTTTACAATGAGATGTGGCCGCGGGATCCAGAAGTGCAGGGACATTTTCGTGGAGGGAAAACCGATAGTCACAACCAGTAGCTTTTCATATTTAGGCATTTTGTTTAGCCACAATGACACCTGGGCCAAAGCTGTTGCAGCCAAAAGCTGGCACTTATTAGAACAACGACTGCTTTAGCCAGCTTTGCAAAAAAACTGGGACGTAAACCACCTCTGGAACTTCTAAAAATTTATAAAGCGAAATGCGTCACAACTGTTACTTATGGGGCTGGGATTTGGGGTTTTGCGGACACTAACTCAATACAACTAGTGGAGAACTCCTTTTTAAAATACATTTTATCTGCATCTTCTGGTACTTCCACTTACGTTTCTCATGCCAAATTGGGTCTTCCATACATATCCGACCTCATAAAATTAGAGCCAATTCTTCTGTGGCACAGGATTTGGTCAAGGGACGAGACTACACTTAATAGGGACTTACTACAGGATAGTCTCAGGCTGGATGGTGCGCAAAGGATCCCATGGGTTAAGTTTATCCGTGATTTTACAAAAGATATGGGCAACCCGGAATATTTTACTAACCCTAGCACTATCACCCTGGTCTCCAGGAAAAATCTTAGAAAAGAGGCCCTTTTTTTCCTGGAAAGCCTAAGACTATCGGGGGAAATCATCAAGCCTAGTGTTTTGCAGCACCAGATGGTTCTTACAACCTTTAGCTTGCAGCCATATTTAGTATTTGTACTGGGTGGCTTTGATAGGTTTTTATTAAGATTTAGATTGGGGACAATACATAGATTTGTCTCTTTCCCCAACCTGAATGACTGGGCAAGTGAGCTACAACCATGTCCATGTGATAACTCGTCGACTCAATCGTCTTTACACATTGTTTTATTTTGTAAATTCTATATCGAGATAAGAAAGACCTGGATACTCCCAATTTTACGGAAATGGGGATTGAGACAATGCCGCCCTGCTTTTATTAAACTCCAGTTTTTCGAAAATGAACATGTTGCTTGGAGGATATCCATGTTTCTTAAAAAACTCTCCACCAGAGCAAGAGTATTGTGTTTTAGGACTGAGGAGGTGGCTCCTTTTACATGTATTTTTATAAATTTTTATCAGATTTTAAATATGAGATATATTTTAGAGAAACTTCTTTTTTTTCTTTCTTTTATCTGGATCTTGTATTTAAATTCTCTGATGAAATTTTCTTGTATTTTATCTGTGCTTTTTATGATTGTTATATCACAATCGAAATAAAGCTATGTTCTGATTCTGTGAAGGGAGTCTCCCTGAGTTCTGCTCAGTTTTTCTTCCTCAAAGTTTATATTTCTGCTACCATGTCTGAAGGAAAAGGAATGTTTCGTCCCTACAAGACCTGTGGAAAGAAAAAGGTTCATGTGGATGATCCACATAAGGACTGTATTAACTGCTTCAATCCCCAACATGAGGTAAAATAGTGTAAGACTTTTTACACTTTTTCCTCTAAAACCTTGAGGGAAAGGGAGGGGAGGTTACTCTTGTGGCTTCAAAAAACACAAAGCCACACAAGACATCTGATAAGGACAGTGAGGCCTCTCATAGGTATCACAAGAGAGCCAGGTCCCATCAGGATGTTTCTGAAGGGGCCAGAAATGTTTAAAAAACCTCCAGGGCTAAGAAATCTCATAAAAAGGAGAAACACTCTAAAATCTCCTCAGAGCCAGCCTTATCTGTACCATCTATTCCTTCTTACAAGGGTAAAGTACGCCGTCATGCCTCCTCTTCTAATACAGGGAAACATAAATCCTCCCAGAAGTCCCTGTCGACGATGCCATCCTCATCGATGTCGCAAGTGCTGCCGACAACCAGCACTTCTATCCCGTCTTCGAGACCACTGGCGTCTATAACGTCGACTACAGCTACCATTAACGTTCCCATATCATCGACGGCAATTCATTCACTCACGATGGCCACATTATTGTTACCGCCAACGAAGAGTCCATCGACAGGGGCCTTGTCGAAGAGAGATCCATCGACAATGGAACTGTCAACGTCAGTTTCGAAAGACAACACCAGCCATCAGAGAGCAACACCATCAACGTCGATGAGAGTACAAATCAAATTGCACAAGACATTTGTACACCAAGAGATCACCTCACCAAGCAAGGTGTCTCCGTTACCACCAAGTCACCTACTGGATCTTCAGGACTCAGACGAGGAGGGTCATTTTGGCATGGCCCACAGCCCATATGAGTTACATGTAAAATATCAGGACGAAGAATAGGATTATGATGAAGAGCAGTATTATCAACATTACTGCTCTGCTCCTCAAAGACAATTTGGGGCACATGCATCAAGGTAATCATTTGTGGTTACCAAATAGAGAATTTTAAGGATTTGCTATTTGGTAATCGCAGATGCGTATGCATGAAGGATTCGCAAATAATCTTGTGATTCCTTAACATTCCCTATTAGCGATTCACAAATTGCAAATCGCTATTAGGGAAAGCATTCCCATTCATTTCTATGGGCCTACAGGCCCATAGGAATGAATGGGAATGCATTCGCAATTTGCGATTACCAAATTGGTAATCGAAATTTGCAAATTCAAATCCAAGGGTGCCTAGGGGCCTAAGGTCCCCCTGAGGCACCCCCCCAAAAAAAGGTTAGTATGAACATGTGTAGCACACACATGCCCTAAGGGCATGTGCGCGCAACATAACGCATTGCAAAATGCATTTTTTTGTGCATTTTTCAATGCATGCACAAATTACCATCAACTTGAAGTTGATGGTAATTAGCGTTTCCTAAATGCAAACTCGCATTTAGGAAATGCTACATGCATCTCAAATAGGAAATTCATTCCCAATTTAGGTAATTGCAAAAAATTGTGATTACCTATATTGCGAATGCAAAAAGGTACATGCATCGGAAAAGGCATTTTACCGGTCGCAAACGGGCCGATTCGCATTGTGACCGTTAAAATGCTTGATGCATGTGCCCCTTTGAGCCTTATGAGCACTATCCTAGGCCCCCAGGCAGGATACGGCACACCTACCGCCATCCTTAATTGAGGACCTATAGGGAATGCTTTCAGACTACAGAAAGATTTCCTCACCCACAGATTGATTGTCCTGTAACTCCACCAAAGCAACCTGCTGACCCTTTGAATACAAATACGCCACCTCCACCCACACCAAAGATAACTCTTCGCCCATCAGTGCATTTACTTCCAAGGGAAGATCCATCCTCTTCTGACAAAGAGGGTGAGGAGGGCAAGATTCAGGATCCTCCATTGCTGACTAATGAGAGGGATGAAATGAGTAACTTACCTGTAACTGCAGTTATCCAGTATTGGTATCTTTCATAGATTCACATGCTTGAATCATTCCCCGAAGTGGGAGTCCCACGGTAATGTAAATAAAGCAGTAATTAATAAGTATCATAGGCTATCATGGAGACAACCATGCATTTAATAGCCTATCTACCTCCTTTTCTAAAAAAGGACCAAACTTAAACACAACCAATCAGCAACCAGCACCCTCTAGAACCTTCCCAAGAGAGGCTGAGACCCTCAGATTTTCCAGCACAAGAGAGAACAGTAATACTGTAGTGCCAGAGAAGCCTCTCCGGGGAGGAGGGTGGGTTTCATGTGAATCTATGAAAGATACCAATACTGGATAACTGCAGTTACAGGTAAGTAACTCATTTCTTATCCAGTATTGGGGTATCTTTCATAGATTCACATGCTTGAATCAGAATAGTAAGCAGTTACATACATTTAGTAAGCACGTTTAGTGGATGGCGGGTAGTGCCAATAATACTTCCAGATGTATTCATAAAAGGTATGCTTTTTGAAAGTGTTGGTGTAGAGTAAACGCAAATAGAAGGTATTGACATGTGCAATAAATATCTCTATTGTCTTCAAAACACAAGTATATCCATTTCAAATTTACAAAACACACATTTTTATTTTTATTTTCTATAGATATTGACAATCGAACAGAAATCCTCTACTTAAAGAGGCTCACCTTATTGAAATAAGTTACGTAGTACTGCCTGCCCCACGGCTGCGTCAGCCCGCTGTGTTGACTACAGGCAGTAATGCTGCGTGAATGTATGCGTTGTTTTCCACGTTGCAGCTCTGCATATTCTTTCCAGTGGCACCCGCAAACATGGCAATTGAAGTAGAGACTGCACGAGTGGAGTGTGGTTTCACTGTCCTTGACAATGGTTTGCCAGCCTTATCGTGGCAAAATTGAATTGTGGTTGCTATCCATCTTGCAATGGTAGTTTTTGAAACTGCAGTGGCTTGACGGCCTTGCCCGTAGGCTACAAATAGTTGATCAGTTTTGCTTAAAGACTTAGTCCTTTGCAGGTAGAATTTAAGACATCTTTTGATGTCTGGAGTGTGTAGGGCTCGTTCCGCAGGCGTAGAAGTATCCGGGGAAAAAAGTCCTTAGAATGACCGGTTTGTTCAGGTGGAACTGAGAGGGAACCTTAGGAATTAATTTTGGATTCGTCCTGAGAATAACCATCTCGTCTGTAAAGCGAAGGAACGGATATTTTATGGTGAAGGCTTGTATCTCGCTAACCCTTCTAGTTGACGTGAGTGCTAACAAGAGAGCTACTTTCCACGTTAGGTATTTGATGTCGACCTTATGGATGGGTTCAAAGGGTTGCTTCATCAATTGTGATAGGACAACATTTAAGTGCCACTCAGGAGGCGGACAGGCGGGAAAGTACGAAACAATCCTTTCATGAATTGCTGTACAATTCTTGTAGAGCATAGAGATGGGTGTTTCGGTGAGTGCCTATATCTAGAGATAGCTGCGAGGTGAACCTTAACTGAAGAATGTGCCAGCCCTGATTTTGCCAAGGATAGTAAGTATGGTAATATTTGTTCTGGAGCAGAGAGGTACGGATGCACCTTATTACGCCGACACCATAGACAAAATCGTTTCCATTTCAGTCTGTATGTCTTGCTGGTGCGATCGGCAAGGAGACCTGGCGATAATGTCTTTTCACTCTTGCTCAATGGTCAGATCCTTAAATTCGAAGAATTCAGGAGCCGCGCATGTAACTGAAGAGAGCTGGCTCCGGATGACATATCTGACCCTGGTTCCTGGTCAACAGAGTTGGTGTTGGTAACAGATGGCTGGGCTTCCGAGAAGAGGAGAAGCTCCGTGTACCAATGCTGTCTGGGCAATCTGGGGGCTATTAGAAGGCGGCGGCAGTGTTCCATCTTCAGTTTCGTAAGGACCCTGGGTATCAGTGGATTGGGGGGAAAAGGGTAAGCATGTATCCCTGACCAACACATTTAAAGGGCATTCCCTCGAGAGTTTGGGAGAGGGAATCTCCTTGCAAAGAATCAGCATTTGGAATTGATTTGAGTCGCAAACAGATCCAGGGCTGTCTTCCCCCACACTGAAAAGATCCTGTCCAGCTGTTCTTGTTCAAGCTCCCACTCGTGCCAGCTGTCTTTTGTTCTGCTCAGAGTGTCTGCCAGGGTATTCCGAAGACCTGGAACATGTTCCGCTGTCAAGGATATCCCGTGAAATGTTAGCCAGCTCCATAACTGCTGGGCGTCTTGCGAGAGAGATAGCGATTTGGTTCCTCCTTGTTTGTTGATATAAAACATGCTTGTGGTGTTGTCCGTACGGACCAACACTGATGAACCTTTTATTCGAGGGAGGAAAGCCTGCAGGGAGAAAAAAATGGCTTTCAACTTCAGCCTGTTTATGTGCATCTGACGCTGGGCCAAGGACCATCTTCCCTGAATCTGAAGGTCTTGAAGAGGACCTCCCCAACCCTCCATGGAAGCAGCATTAGTGTCTATGAATCTCGGGATCACCGGCAGAAAAGAGACCCTGAGACAGATGTGACTTCAGTGTCCACCATCCGAATGCCTCCTTCATGCATGGGGTGATAGTTATCACGTCGAAGGATCCCGTAGTTTGGATCCATTGACATTGGCGTTCTTCTTGCAGAGGTCTCATATGCAGATGAGCTAGCGGCACTAGGTCGATTGCGGAGGAGAGCATGCCCAGTAGAGATTTGTATGTTCTCACAGAAGTGTACTTTCTTTTGGAAAGCCTGAGAGCCAGAGCTTGCGATCGGTCTTGCCTTTCCCGTGAGAGGGAAGCTTTGTTCTGAATGGTATCCAAGTTGGCCCCTAAAAACGTCATTGTCTGGCTTGGAGAGACCGATGATTTTCGTTGGTTTATTGAAAGGCCTAATTTGTGAAACAGGTCCACACAATCCTCTATAGCAGCCTTTGCTAGACAAGCCGATGGAGCTTTCAGGAGCCAATCGTCTAAGTATGGATATACTTGATTACCTTGGTTCCGCAAGGCAGCTGCCACTGGGGCCAGAAACTTCGTAAAAATCCGTGGAGCCGATTTGAGGCCGAAAGGAAGGACTCGAAACTGATAGTGGGTACCAACTACTGTGAATCTGAGGAATTTTGTGTGTTTGGGGTGAATAGGAACATGAAAATAAGCGTCCTCCAGATCCAATGAGGTCATGAAATCTCCGCCGTTGAGGCGCTGAAGGATGTCAGAGAGCGTGACTATTCTGAAGGTTTGATTTTTGAGGAATTTGTTTAGTCTTCTGAGGTCTAAGATAGGTCTCCACTCTCCCGATTTTTTGCGAATAAGAAAGAAACGGGAGTAGAAACCTTTCCTTCTCTGAAGTACAGGAACCCTTTCTATTGCTCCTTTTTCTAGCATAATCTTCGCTTCCTGTTTGAGTAAGTGAAGACGAGGGGGTGCGATCCCCTGGGTGGAGTGTTTGGTGGGCGCCTGGTAAATTCTAGAGTGTGGCCATAAGATATGAGGTCCAATACCCACTTGTCTGTTGTAATATTGCGCCACTGACGGATATGGTTGGAAATGTTTGCACCTGTTGAGGGGGAGTGAAACGTAGCTGGTACCATGTTGAGATCACTGTTTGCTATCCGAGTCGCGTGCTTGCGATGCTGGTTTTCTGCGAGAGCCCTGCCTGGAGAAACCAGCTGTTGTTGGCTGTCGATAGGATTGTTGTTGTTGGTATCCCTGGCGATATTGTGGCTGGAAGGATTGGTAATTCTGGGTGTGCTGGAAACTTCCTCTATAGCCCGAGAAGCCACGACCTCGAGCTCCCCGAAAGAGCACTTTACACATTAGGTACTGTAGGGTACCGAATGCTTTAGCAGTGTCTGTATCTGTTTTTATTGTCAGGAGAGCTTAGTCTATGTGCTTTCCGAATAGACTATCTCCATCATAAGCCATGTCAAGTATTTTTGACTGCACTTCAGGGCGAAAGGATGTTGCTCTAAGCCATCCTTGGCATCTTAAAACAGCCGCACCAGCAGGTTGGCGAAAGCTTGTAGTGGCTATATCCATAGCACAGTCTATAATTTCGGCCGCTGTGCGCTCTCCTTCCGCCAGGACCCTATTAAATTCCTCTTTGTTTCCCTCTGAAATAAACTCACTCATGGCTCCTATATCGGACCACATTTGGCGATCGTAGAGGCCCAGAATGGCTAGCGCATTAGATGCTCTGATAGTGATTGCGGACATTGAGGAGAATCTTTTCCCAATGGAGTCCAAGCGGCGACCCTCCTTATCTGGTGGAGTCGATATGGGAGTGGACGGATTTTTTGATCTCCTTTGGGCCGCTTGGGAAATCACAGTCTCTTGTTTGGGATGACCTGTAAGACATGCAGGGGAATCCTCGGGTGCCCTGTATTTTTTGTCAAGTCTTAGCAGTACCGGCACTACAGAAGCTGGTGTCTTCATCACCTTAATTCCCTCCTGCCAGATATATTCAATAATGGGTATCGATCTTATTGATTTTCTTGATTGTTCTTTAAAATCATAAAGAAAGCAATCCGATTGCTTGACAATAGTAGGCAGATGAAATCTGGCCGTAGCTCTGTCCATCAGGTTATGAAAACCTCCAATATCCTCTGGAGGCGAGTCCGAAGGACGAGGAGGAGGAGGGGACGGCGTCGGTACCACATAATCATCCCATTCATCCGCTGGTGGAGGCGGATCATTTTCTCCCTCTTCAGGCTCTTCCTCAGAAGTGGTTGGGTCCTCTCTAGGCGGCATAGGGATTATAGGACGTGGCGTAATCCTAGGCGTAGTGGGAGGAGGTAGTGGTGGCGACAGTGGTGTTACAGGTGGAGGTGGTGGCACCGTAACTTGCTGCTCTTGGGGCGGAAATCTCTTCTTGTAGTCTGCTAGCATGGCCTGTAGGTCCTGAATTAGAGACGAAGGCAGTTGAGCAGGTTCCTGCCTCTGCTGTTCATAATATCTGAAATGATGGTACTGTCTTGAAGGAACTGGATAATGCTGGTAGTATTGTTCCTCGTCAAAATAGTCCTCATCCTCCTCCTGACACTTGACATTTAGTTCAGAGGGACTATGAGCAGTCCCATATGGACCATCATCATCAGTTTCCTCTACGTCCAACAGGTGACTAGGAAGCAAAGGTGAAATCTTGGTGTCTGAAAATCAGGCTGCAGTGACAGTCCGGGCTTTGTAAATGGAGTCGAAGGGCCTGTCGACGACCCCGAAACTGTCATCACCGGCAAAATCGTCGACGAGGCCGTCGACGGTGGAATCGCCGTCGACGGTGGAGTCGTCGTCCACGTTGGAGGTCTCGTCAACGGTGGAGGTCTCGTCAACGGTGGAGGTCTCGTCGACGACGGAGTCGTCATCGTCGACGGAGTCGTAGTCGAGGGTGGAGTCGTAGTCGAGGGTGGAGTCGTAGTCGAGGTTGGAGTCGTAGTCGAGGGTGGAGCCTTCGTCGACAATGGAGCTCTCGTCGAAGGAGGAGATGGGGATAGAGGCAATATATATGCAATCCTTGTGGGTGTCATCAATATGCACCCTCTTCTTTCCACAGGACCTACAAGGTCTAAATAGTCCCTTATCAGACATTGCCTATAAAGTAAGAAGTATGACGTATCTGAGAAAAATTGTAGAAGAACTGAGCAAAGCTCAGGGAGACTCCCTTCACACTCGACGTGCAGTGAAAATCTGAGGGTCTCAGCCTCTCTGGGGAAGGTTCTAGAGGGTGCTGATTGCTGATTGGTTGTTTAAGTTTGGTCCTTTTTTAGAAAAGAAGGTAGATAGGCTATTAAATGCATGGTTGTCTCCATGATAGCCTATGAGACTTATTAATTACTGCTTTATTTATATTACTGTGGGACTCCCACTTCGACGACGGGGAATGATTCAAGCATGTGAATCTATGAAAGGTACCCCAAATACTGGATAAGATTACATATCCCTACACCATCTCCACCTCATCATCCAGATGATTCTCCACCGGAGGATATTGGAGGGTTCCACAATCTACTGTAGTGTAACCGCCAACAATCAGCCAAGCTGCATTTCCTTACTTGGGAGAGGGGAGCGAGCCGTGCCGGATTGTTTTGCCTGCCTTGCACCGCTTGGGACCCGGTGTCCTGTGAGCCCCTGCTCTCCATCACGTGCATTTAAAGCACCAGCAGTCCCGCAATGCGGGACGTGCCCGGGCAAAGCTCGGGCCAAGGGTGGGCCCATCCACGCCTGTAAGAGCCCGGAGGAGGCTGGGCTGGGCTCCCCTCTAACCTGAGTTATCTAACCTCCTGTACTAAACCTTAGAGTTATATCAGTCTATCATGGGGAAACGGAAGGCCAAGATGGGTGATCAAGGGTTAGAGGCCGTAAACACACTGGATTCTTTTCTCCTAAGGGCTGCGGACATGCTTTCAAAAGAGATAAAGATGGCTGAAAAAAGGATGTCTGGAAGAGAGGTGACTCTACCGACTCAACAATTGGTCCCTTTACTTGATGACATGTTGACCCAAGCAGATGCTAATCCTTCTCCCTTATCTGCTGGCATGCTACCGGACCCGCAATCGCTGGCAAGCGGTACTGGTAATCAAGATTCACCTGTAGAGCCACCCGTGAAAAAAGAGAGGGGTGGGAGGCTGCATAGACTTTCAAAATCTAACAGGTGCTGGGAAAGATACCCTGTGAATGATTCCACCTGAGACTGAGACCAACTGCAGAGCTGGAATAAACTATTTCCTGCCTTTTACAACCTTTAATGTATAGCTTTAAACGAATTGAAGATAGTCTAGCTTTACTCAACTTGCGGGGGGTGGTATATATGAGAGGGCACCTAAGGCTTCCGAGGTGGTCAATAAATGTACTGATTTCCCCAATGCTTACCCTCCAACCTGCGGTTAGGAACGAACGTTTGGTGGCCCCTTCTGAGACACAGGGTGATGTGGGGGAATTTGTAGTACCCATATACAACCGGCCCCCTCAACCTATTTGCTATCCCAAGCACCAGATTACCACCGTAACGATTCTGGAAATATCTCTGGTAATCAGGTTACCCAACCAGAACCTAATAATCGGCAGGTCACACTTTTACCTAGAACTACAGTTACAACTAGAGTCCGACAGGTTCGACCTGGGGGTGGATGGTAAGGCCCTTTACCACAGAATTATTCTAATTTGAATCTCCCCCCGGTCGCCTGTCCATTTGTGATCATTTTAGCAAATACTCCACAATTGCATCGTACGCAGTCAGAATCCACACACCAACTGATGAACAAAGCGTTACACTGGTTGTCCAAGTATGCGGACGCTTATGAAGGTCCTGATATATCAAACCATATTATTATGGCTAGGAGAGTCCAATGAGTGGGTAACTCACCAAAAATAATCAGAGGGGACTGCATAGTAATTAATTTCAATAATCAGCATCTTGTGAAATATCTCCTGGATATACTCCCTAACTGCCCTTCAGCAACTACACAGATTCACGCATTACCATTGGGGTTCTTTTACAGGCCACAGGGTCTCAAGTTTTTTGGCTCAGGGCGCGGTAGTAACTTCGCACCCCGCTGCTCAAGTGCCCCAGAAATAATTAATCCTATAGAGGCCATAGCACTGGATAACAAATTTGCCGTTCTGGAGGGGCTCGAAGCATGTGATTGAAAGGAGGTAGTTAGGGAGGCTCAGCACATTCAGGCCCAACAGGAGGAGAACTCTGTAATTGTTAGCCATATATCAGAGTCCAGAAGTGATATGATAAAATCATTAAATTGGAATATAGCTGGGCTCAGATCCAAGTTGGGCAACCCAGAATGGACCAGGCTTATACATCAATATGATTTAGTATGCCTACAAGAAACGTGTAAGTTAACGCTCTCCATATTGATGGATTACGTACATTTCATATTCTAGCAACCACATCAAGGTCGGGTAGAGCAAGAGGAGGCATTCTGACTCTGATTAGAAACATGCTGCGTGTGAAAATCTTTGAGATTATTACTGAGTCCCCTTACTTCCATCTTATAGTGTGTAACGGGCCAGGTGCAGAAGATATGTTGCTAATACATTTTTATAATAACAATTTTGAGGGTAATATGTCCCTGGTGATCGATTCACTAGTGAGCACAATTGATAGGGCCACGATTAACCATCATAACCCTCTGAATATAGTATGGATGGGCGACTTTAACGCTCATAGTTGTACCATGTTATCAACACCAATATGCGGTCTAATTGATGAAGAGGGTGTTGTACAGTCGCATTTTTCACACACCCCTTATGGGAACGCGCTGAATAGGCTTCTGACCATAAGAAATATGGTGATACTTAACCCGATTGATGAATCCACTGGTCTATTGGAAAAAATGTTTGGAAATACTATTCATGGCGCCACTGCTGCCATGCACGAGGGGACTCCAAGCCCCAGACTACCTTGCTCTCCCTGGAGGGAGGAGCACCTCGCCACCAGCCAGCGCTACAAAAAGCGCCAACACTTACCGCGGCGCGGGACGCGCCTTCAACCCACCACTGCTGCCACTGTTGCCGCGCACGAGGGGACTCCAAGCCCCAGACTATCTTGCTCTCCCTGGAGGGAGGAGCACCTCGCCACCAGCCAGCGCTACAAAAAGCGCCAACACTTACCGCGGCGCGGGACCCGCCTTCAACCCGCCACTGCTGCCGCGCACGAGGGGACTCCAAGCCCCAGACTATCTTGCTCTCCCTGGAGGGAGGAGCACCTCACCACCAGCCAGCGCTACAAAAAGCGCCAACACAACGCGGCGCGGGACGCGGGCGGCGCCCGGGCCAAGGCGGGCCAGTCATTGCCAGGAAGAGGCAGGGCAAGGCCACCCTTCTTTCACCCAACTCATGAGCAGCGACGCAGACCTTCTTGCAATATGATAATGTACTGTGCTAAGCCCTAACGATTTCCGCAGAGATTCTTTTTTTTTTTAAAGAAGATACCAGTAAGACTGACTATAAATTCTAAGCTGGGCCACTGGACTTATTAAATAATCTCTGCAAACTTAATATTTGATTTTGGACGTTGGGGCTATAGTTATCTCGTGGGTCACTGTAAGCAACGAGCTATATACAATTATCACGGGCTAAAACATGGGCAAAAGGAAATCAATGGAGGGAGCAGGGGCGGGAAATGGCACTAACGGGGGGGTAGGAAAGGGGAAAAAGGCAAGGAAAGCCCACAGACATGTTGCTAACAACTGCGTGATGGATAGAATTGACACCCTTAATAATGAATGTGAAGGCATCCTAGAAGCAGAATTAACAGCTCCCCACACCAACGACCAATCCCCCCCCCCCCCCAAAGCGCCAGCCCTCCCCGCTCAACTATTATTCCCACAATGTTCCGGAAGACATCCCGGAAGGGAGCGTCAACACATAGTAAAGATACATCATTGGAGCTTAGAGTAGGACAGGTGAATGACTTCTTCCCATCCTTCAAATCTTCTTATTAGTATTAATGAGAGTCAACCTGGTCCTTCCATCACCTGCTCAAATAGGTTTGCAGCTTTGGCAGATATGCCCGACGCCTCTGGGGATGAGATGTTCCAACCAGCAAACCCCACCGTCACACGACATTCTTCAGCTTGTCAGCTCCCTTAGGCTGGATATAGGAACTATGAGACATATGATCGAAGAACTGATCATCACGGTCAAACTCCTATCTTCAAAGGACATACCCCACAAGCAGCCTGCACACCCCTTACACGAACAATGTCCACAGGCCCACCGGGCATGCGCCCTTACTCATAAAGAAAGAGGCCCAATAGGAAATGGACCCTCCCCATTCCCCTCGGTAACATTTATGCATGTCCCCCCAACTTCTAAGTTAAAACAGGCAGACTATCTCAAAGCCAAAACACCTAAAAACCATCAGAATCAAGTCCCCTCTCAGGTCCCTACAAACTGCACTAGACCTCCTAGCTTACCATTAGTTACGTGCCCCTTTGCAAAAGATCACCCTCAGAGAAGCTACTCAGTAACCACCTCTTAACTGCAGGTGCAAAAAGTTTTCATGGTTAATGTCCCCAAGTTAGACCTAACGCACAAGTTACTAACTTGTGTAACGATATATCTGTAAGAGACAGTAGTTAGTGACAGATTCCTTACCTTAGAATATCCCCAGGCGTCAGGCTGGATCCGGAAAGTTTTTGCGTAGCCGTACCCTTGCGCGTCGGTAGGCGGCGTCGTGCGGCTCCGCGTCCGTCGTCGGCGTCGTGATCTCCGGGATGACGTCGCGGGCAGTACTTAGACGCCGCCCTGCGCGCTGACGTCAGTTCTGTACACGACTTTCCGCGCCAGGAACGCAGAGCCATGCAAGAAGCTGACATAGGTGTCTGAAAAATACTAGGGCCCTGAAAGGGATGTCCTTAACCCTAGAAATCAGTTCGCAGAACGGGGAGGATGGGTGGGGCGGTAAGGAATCTGTCACTAACTACTGTCTCTTACAGATATATCGTTACACAAGTTAGTAACTTGTGCATCTGAAAGAGACACGTTAGTGACAGATTCCTTACCTTAGAATAGATACCCCAGCAATACCAACCCCAATGGTGGGTCTGCGAACAAAGATCAGCCAAAGAAGCCGTCCCTCCGGACCTGACTGTCAAGGCAGTAATGCTTTGTAAACGTGTGCAGCGAGGCCCACGTAGCTGCCTGACAGATAACCTGCAGCGGAACACCGCGGCCCAAAGCCGTGGTAGCAGCCGTTGCCCTGGTGGAATGGGCACGCAGCCCAACAGGAGGCTCCTTCTTAGCCAAAGAATAGCAGGCCTTGATGCACAAGGTAACCCAGCGGGAGATGGTTCGTTTGTGCACCGTAGCCAACAAAGAGCTGGTCATCCACCCGGAAGTGTTTTGTGCGGTCGATATAGAAAGAGAGCGCACGTTTTGGGTCCAGACGGTGGAGCCTCTCTTCCTCTCTGGAAGGATGCGGAGGCGGAAAGAAGGTAGGCAAAGTGATGGTCTGCCCAATGTGGAAGGCAGTAACCACCTTTGGCAAGAAGGACGGACGCGTCCTAAGAACAACCTTGTCTGGATGGACAGACAGAAAGGGAGGTTTGCATGATAGAGCCTGGAGCTCACTCACCCGCCGAGCGGAGGTGATGGCCATCAGAAAGGCTGTCTTCAGAGTCAGAAGACGAAGAGGACAGTTATGTAGAGGCTCAAAGGGAGCGCACATTAAAAAGGTAAGAACCAAGTTCAAGTCCCACTGAGGCATCACAAACGGAACAGGAGGGAAGAGGTGTGTAATGCCTTTTAAGAACCTGTTAACAACAGGGGACTTGAAAAGGGAGGGCTGATCAGGGAGCCTGAGGAAGGCCGAGATAGCACAGAGATAACCCTTGATGGTACCCAGGGCAGAACCCTGTTGGGCCAGAGAAAGAAGGAACAGAAGGACCTCAGAAAGAGGGGCAGAAAGGGGATTCACAGCCTTTGCTGTGCACCATGCCACAAATTTGTTCCACCTGCAGGCGTATACCACCTTAGTGGAGGGACGCCTGGCTGCCAGAATCACATCACAAACTTCGGGAGGCAAGTCGAAAGGAATCAACTGCCGCCGCTCAATCTCCACGCAAGCAGGTGTAGACTGGACAGGTTCGGGTGGAGGACCGTCCCCTGCTGCTGCGACAGAAGATCCTCCCGAAGAGGCAGACGGATCGGGGATCGACGCTCATACTGAGTAGCTCGGGATACCAAACTCTTCGAGCCCAGTCCGGAGCCACAAGGATGACTTGGGCCCGGTCGTGCCGAATCTTCTTCAACACTCTGGGTAGAAGTGGTATAGGCGGAAAGGCGTACAACAGACCGCAACTCCACTCGCGACGAAAGCGTCGCCGAGCGAGTGCCGCCTTGGAAATTCCAACGCGCAGAACTGATGACATTGCGCGTTCTCTTCGGTGGCGAATAGATCTAACCAAGGCTCTCCCCATTGTAGAAAGAGTCCTTGCGCCACTTCCGAGTGAAGACGCCATTCGTGATCCATCATGCACCTGCGGCTGAGTTCGTCCGCCCTGTCGTTCAGGGAACCTGCCAGGTGTTGAACCATCAGGAACATGTCCTGATGTTCCAGCCATGTCCAGAGGCGCAGAGCCTCCTGACAAAGGGTCCACGACCCACCCCGCCCTGTTTGTTGCAGTACCACATGGCGGTGGTGTTGTCTGAACACCTGCACTACCTTCCCTTTGACAGAGGGAAGGAATGCCTTGAGTGCAAGTCGGATCGCCCGGAGCTCCAGAATGTTGATATGGAGCCGGGACTCCGCCGGAGACCAGAGGCCTCTGATCTCCGCCTCTCCCATGTGACCGCCCCATCCCAGAAGGGACGCGTCCGTCACAACTGTGTGCTCTGGCTGGGGAAGGGAGAGGGATCTGCCCATGACCCATTGCCGGTTCGAGAGCCACCACTGCAACTGTTTTGCAGTCCCCTCCGAGATCTGGACGTGATCGGACAGGTTGCCCTGGTGCTGCGCCCACTGGAACTTCAGGTCCCACTGCAGAGCCCGCATATGCCATCTGGCATGATTGACCAGCAGGATGCAGGAGGCCATGAGGCCCAGCAGCCTCAGGGTCATCCGTACCGAAACCCAGGATAAAGGCTGAAAGATCGGAATCATAGCCTGAATATCCCGGACTCGCCGTTCGGGAGGATAGGCCCGAAACTGCGTCGTGTCCAGAACTGCTCCGATGAAAAGGAGATGTGGAGAAGGAATCAGATGCGACTTCGGCACATTGATGGAGAACCCCAGCGAGTGCAGGAGTTCGGCCGTAGTCTGGAGGTGGGAGACGACTGCCTGGGACGAGCCCGCCTTCAGCAGCCAGTCGTCGAGGTAGGGGAAGACTGAAACCCCTGCTCGGCGCAGATGAGCTGCGACCACCGCCATCACTTTCGTGAACACCCGAGGGGCACTGGTAAGGCCAAAGGGGAGCACAGTGAACTGAAAATGCTCGAGGCCTACCGTGAACCGAAGGTAACGCCGGTGGGCCGGCAGAACTGGGATGTGGAAATAGGCGTCCTGCAAGTCCAACGCTACCAACCAGTCTCCAGGGTCGAGGGCAGTCAAGACCTGAGCTAGGGTGAGCATCTTGAACTTCTCCTTCCGGAGGAAGCGATTGACGTTCCGGAGGTCCAAGATAGGACGCATGTCCTCCTTGTCCTTTTGGGCACCAGGAAGTAGTGGGAGTAGCAACCACGTCCTACTTCTGGGGTCGGAACATGCTCGATGGCCCTCTTGGCCAAGAGGGCCGTGACTTCCTTCTGCAGAAGTACCAAGTGATCCCCTGACATGCGGTGGAATTGAGGTGGCATGGCTGGGGGGTGGTCTCGAAGGGGAGGGAGTAGCCCCTTCGGACAATGTCCAAGACCCACCTGTCCGAGGTGATGGGACGCCAGTGGTGAAGGTGATGGCGGACCCTGCCCCCTACTGGCGTGCTGTGCACCTGAAAGGAGGGACTAGGAGGGCTTGGAGGCCGCGGACGGGTTGGAGGTGGTGGCCTGCCCCGCACGCTGGTTGCCCGAACCGCCACGGCGGTATCCACGTCCTCGGCCACGCGAAGACGCCTGCTGCGCGGGCCGGTGGCTGGGCTGCTGACGTGATTGGGCGCCCCTTCCGTGGCCACGATAGGGGCGAAAAGCAGAAGTTAGCGGAGGGCGTGCAGTAGAAAGGCCCAGGGACTTGGCAGTAGCCCGTGAGTCCTTAAAACGCTCAAACGCATGGTCTGCTTTGGAACCAAAAAGACCGACTCCATCAAAGGGCATGTCCATGAGTGTATTCTGGACATCACCCGAAAACCAGTGGTTCTCAGCCAGGCGTGGCGACGTAGCGCCACCGTCGTTGCAATAGATCTGCCCAGCGAGTCGGCGGTATCAAGGCCACAACGTATGGTGTATTTGGCCGCATCCCTACCTTCCGCAATGGCGCGGGTAAGCAGTGTCTGGACCTCCTCAGAACACTGGGGCAAAACAGTCGCCACCGAATCCCACAGGGAGTGGGTATATCAGCCCAAAAGACAAGCGGTGTTGATGGACCGCAAGCCAGCACTGGAGGAAGAAAAACCCTTCTTCCCAAATTGATCCAGGCGTTTGGATTCCCTATCCGGAGGGGCGGTAGGGAAGGCGGTTTGGGAAGCCGAGGCTTGGACAACCAAGCTCTCAGGAGTGGGGTGGACAGAGAGAAACAAGGGGTCGCCCGGAGCCGGGCGATGGCGTCGGGACACGTTCCTATCCACAGGAGCCCCTGTGTTGGGCTTGGACCAGGCGCCCAAAAGAACGTCAGTGAGTGCATCGTTAAACGGCAGCACAGTCTCCAAGGAGGAGGCTGCCGGCTGAAGCACTTCTGTCAAGAGAGTAGTCTTGACCGCCACAGTAGGGAGTCGGAGATGTAAGGCTCCAGCTGCCCTACGCAACACCGTTGCAAAATTGGCTCCCTCCTCCGTAGCCACGGGAGGAGACAGCATGCCAGTGTCAGGGGAAGTATCTAGACCACTGGCATCCCCTAGTTCCTCTGTCCAGTCCTCATCATACTGACACTGTTGTGCCAGAGGGTCCTCAGACCCCTCCCAGTCCTCCCTGGTCCTCCTCCGGTTCAAAATAAGGAGGAGGAGGGACATTTGGGACCCAAGGTCTCATCGGGCGCCGGAACCGGCGTCGAGCGACGTCGGTCCGGCTCCATGTCCGGAGCCGGAGAGTACAGGGGGACGACGCCGCCCGGAGCCCCGGGCGGAGTCAGGAACGGCACCGGAGACATCGGCGCCGGCGTGGTCAGGTCGACCGGCGTCGATGGGGGTTGCGGTACCACCGGAGCCGGGATCGAGGCCGGGGCCGGAGCCGGGATCGAGGCTGGAGGCACGAGCGACGCCGGGACCGGAGTCGTCGGCGACGCCGGGCAACCCCATCAGGGCCCGCGGGGCCCGAAGGCGCACCGGAGGGACCTTGAGGCCCGAAGAGGCGGGCCATGGCCGACAGGAATTCCTGTATTTGGGCCGGATCCGCCCCCGAACCCGGGAAGGACGGGTATTGCGGGGGCGACTCCACAGGCATGTCCGGGGCCGCGGGGACGGTGCTGGGAGGGGCCTCAGCCGAGTCGCGAGACCGGCGAGGCGAAGTCCTAGAGCGATGATGCTTCTTGGACTTCTTGTGTTTAGACTTACCAGACGACGAAGACTTGGATCCCGACGACCGGCGAGGACTCCGCGACCGACCCCTCGACCTCTCACGCGACCGGGGCTTGGTGTGGCGCGGAGCCGACTGCCGGGCCTCGAGGAGCTTTCGAGACCGCTCTCGCAAAGCTTTCGGGTTTAGGGACCGGCAGTCGGAACACGACTTCGTGTCGTGGTCTCGCCCGAGACAGAAGAGACACTCCAGATGCGGGTCTGTGATGGACATCATCCGAGCACAGGCGTCGCAACGTTTAAAGCCGGGCATCCCTAACGACACCTTGGAGTCGATACGAAAAGAAACAGTGAAAAAATTCACCCAAAAAAGTTAGTCAAAAAATGACTAGGGCACTGCTCTTCCCGGATCTGTGCTTGCTGGCGCGGAAAAAGAAGAACTGACGTCAGCGCGCAGGGGCGGCGTCTAAGTACTGCCCGCGACGTCATCCCGGCGATCACGACGCCGACGACGGACGCGGAGCCGCACGACGCCGCCTACCGACGCGCAAGGGTACTGCTACGCAAAAACTTTCCGGATCCAGCCTGACGCCTGGGGATATTCTAAGGTAAGGAATCTGTCACTAACGTGTCTCTTTCAGATGGGGGGCTACGAAAATGAAGACTCCCTAATCAACAAATTCATACACTGGATTCGCCACGTTAGGGGCTGCCGCTCAGTTATACGAGAAGACATTGTCAGGGCTCGGAGATGCACGTCCTTCACTCAACCTCTGGACTGCATTGAGCTTACCCTGTCTAAGGCCGATTTGGCCGAAAATCTTCTCGCACTGGAGTACCGTACTTGCCCTCCAGGCTCCTCAGCTATACAGTTCAGGCGATTTCCAATAACACCAGTAGCCAGGCCACATGACAAGCATCCATTGAGGGCCCTAAGTGGAGGGACTCCCTTGGAAGCCATCGATTGACTGCAACGTGAATTCCAGCTACATCAGGAAGTACACATTATCCCTTTAATGATCAAACACAGTCTCCAAAATAACTTAATCCCTCGTATAGGTCCCGAGCCTCTGACAAATATCTCGGGAACTATTGGCTGAAGCAACCATTGCACAAGTTACTACTTGTGTAACGATATATCTGTAAGAGACATTAGTTAGTGATAGATTCCTTACCTTAGAATATCCCCAGGCGTCAGACTGGATCAGGAAAGTTTTTCGTTAGCAGTACCCCTGCGCGTCAGTAGGTGGCGTCGTGCGGTTCCGCGTCCGTCGCTGGCGTCGTAAGCGCCGAGATGACGTCACGGAGACTACTTAGGCGCCACCCATGCGCGCTGACGTCAGTTCTGTACACTACTTTCCGCGCCAGGAACGCAGAGCCATGCAAGAAACTGACCAGTGGTGCCATGAAACTAGGGCCCTGAAAGGGATGGCCTTAACCCTAGAAATCAGTTCGCAGAATGGGGAGGATGGGTGGGGCGGTAAGGAATCTATCACTAACTAATGTCTCTTACAGATATATCGTTACACAAGTAGTAACTTGTGCATCTGAAAGAGACGTTAGTGATAGATTCCTTACCTTAGAATAGATACCCCAGCAATACCAACCCCGGTGGTGGGTCTACGAATAGATTACACCAGAAAGTCACGGAGAACAGAACGGCCAAAGAAGCCGTCTCTCCGGACTTGACTGTCAAGGCAGTAGTGCTTGGTAAATGTGTGCAGCGAGGCCCACGTGGCTGCCTGACAAATATCCTGCAAGGGAATGCCGCGTCCCAAGGCAGTAGTGGCTGCTGTTGCCCTGGTAGAATGGGCACGCAGTCCCACAGGAGGCTCCTTTTTAGCCAAGGAGTAACACGCTTTGATGCACAAAACAACCCACCGAGAGATGGTGCGTTTGTGCACAGCCCGACCTTTTTTGGCGCCCACGTATCCAACAAAGAGCTGGTCATCCACCCGGAACTGTTGTGTGCGCGTTGGATAGAACGAGAGCGCACGTTTTGGGTCCAGACGATGGAGCCTCTCTTCCTCTTTTGAAGGATGCAGAGGCGGAAAGAAGGTGGGCAAAGTGATGGTCTGCCCGATGTGGAAGGGCGTGACAACCTTTGGCAAGAAAGAAGGACGGGTCCTTAAAACCACCTTGTCCGGATGAACAGAAAGGAAAGGAGGTTTAGAAGAAAGAGCCTGGAGCTCAGTCACTCTTCTGGCAGAGGTGATAGCTACCAGGAAAGCCGCCTTGAGAGTAAGAAGACGTAAAGGACAGTTATGAAGGGGCTCAAAAGGAGCGCACATCAGATAGGTCAAGACAAGATTTAAGTCCCATTGAGGCATTATGAAAGGCACAGGAGGAAACGTGTGTGTAATGGCTTTGAGGAAACGGTTAACAACCGGGGACTTAAAGAGAGAAGGCTGATCTGGAAGCCTGAGGAAGGCGGAGATGGCCGAAAGATAACCTTTGACAGTGCCCAAAGCAGAGTCCTGCTGGGCCAAGGAGAGTAGGAACAGAAGGACCTCAGAAAGAGGGGCAGAAAGGGGATCCACAGACTTAGCTGTGCACCATGCCACAAATCTGTTCCACCTCCAGGCGTATACCGATTTAGTGGAGGGACGCCTGGCTGCCAGAATGACATCACAGACTTCAGGAGGCAAGTCAAATGGAATCAGCTGTCGCCGCTCAATCTCCACGCATGGAGGTGGAGGCTGGACAGGTTCGGGTGGAGGACCGTCCCCTGTTGCTGCGACAGAAGATCCTCCCGCAGAGGCAGGCGGATCGGGGACCGATCGCCATGTAGAGTAGCTCGGGATACCAGTATCTTTGTGCCCAATCCGGAGCCACAAGGATGACTTGGGCCCGGTCGCGCCGAATCTTCTTCAGCACTCTGGGTAGAAGTGGTATAGGCGGAAAGGCGTACAACAGACCGCAGCTCCACTCGCGACGAAAAGCGTCGCCGAGCGACTGCCGCCTTGGAAATTCCAAAGCGCAGAACTGATGACACTGTGCGTTCTCTTCGGTGGCGAATAGATCTAACCAAGGCTCTCCCCACTGCAGAAAGAGACCTTGCGCCACGTCCGAGTTCAGACGCCATTCGTGATCCATCAAGCACCGGCGGCTGAGTTCGTCCGCCCTGGCGTTCAGAGAACCTGCCAGGTGTTGAACCAAGGTAATGCCTTGATGTTCCAGCCATGTCCAGAGGCGCAGAGCCTCCTGACAAAGGGTCCAAGACCCCACCCCGCCCTGTTTGTTGCAGTACCACATGGCGGTGGTGTTGTCCGTGAACACCTGCACCACACTTCCCCGGACAGAGGGAAGGAATGCCTTCAGTGCAAGCCGGATCGCCCGAAGCTCCAAAAGATTGATATGGAGCCGGGACTCCGCCGGAGACCAGAGGCCTCTGATCTCCGCCTCTCCCAAGTGGCCACCCCATCCCAGGAGGGACGCATCAGTCACCACTGTGTGCTCCGGTTGGGGAAGGAAGAGGGATCTGCCATTGACCCAATCGCGATTCGTGAGCCACCACTGCAAATGTCGTGCAGTGCCCTCCGAGATCTGGACATGATTGGACAGGTTGCCCTGATGCTGTGCCCACTGGAACTTCAGGTCCCACTGCAGAGCCCGCATATGCCATCTGGCATGTTGCACCAGCAGGATGCAGGAGGCCATCAGGCCCAGGAGCCGGAGGGTCATCCTGACTGAAACCCAGGATAGAGGCTGAAAGATCGGGATCATAGCCTGAATATCCCGGACCCGCTGCTCGGGAGGATAAACCCGAAACAGTGTCGAATCCAGAACCGCTCCGATGAAGGGGAGCTTCTGAGAGGGACTGACACCCCTCACCTGCGCAGATGAGCTGCGACCACCGTCATCACCTTCGTGAACACCCGAGGGGTGCTGGTAAGGCCGAAGGGGAGCACGGCAAACTGAAAATGCCTATACATGGAAATCCCCTACGAGAGAAGGAACAGTTTGTTACCTGTAACTCTAGTTCTCTCGTAGGGATATTTCCATGATAAGTCATAAGCAGCCCTCCCTCCTCCCCGGTGGAATAGAGACATGGATCCATAACATAGAGCATGCATTGACTTCTCATCGCCCTCAAAAAGAACTGAAGTAACTGTCACTGGCTGTGCATGATGGGATACTGGTGGTCTCTGGATTCTTAAAGGCGCACCTTCTATTTTCTAAGACATATAATGGCAGCCTATGGGGCTACTCTGTCCTTTCCCTTAAGCTCTATCATGAAAAAAGGGGTTTTGTGAAGGAGATTATTCTGTGTGTTTAATACTACATAAAACTACACAAAATTTAGTATACTGGCTTCCTTTTTTCAATTCTATATGAAGATTTGGCCAGTGTAGCCTATGTATTTCGGCTGCATTATTGTCCTTCTATCTCTTAAGTGTCTTTGCAGGGCTTCCTGAAAAAAGGCGAAAAATATCCCTTTAAGAAGATATATCTCAAGAAGTGCTCCGGGGTCCCAGCATGTGGGCGGGACTATTCAAGTGCTTAGGACTATACATGGAAATCCCCTACGAGTGAACGGGATGTTTTCTTTGTTTGTATCATAGGTGAATTTAAGAAATGGCTGGCACGTGTTCAGGTATGCTGTAAATTGATGGAGCATCTCTTCTGGGCCTTTCCAGATCATTAAGATGTTATCGACATAACGCTTCTAGCATTTTGTGTTTTCATGGAAGGGGTTCGTTATAGTGTTAATGAACTCTAGCTTAAAGTTGCCAACATAGAGATTAGCTAGTTTAGGTGCAAAAATTTCTCCCATAGAAGTTCCAGGGCATTGTTGATAGTATGTGGAGTTAAACATGAAGTAGTTGGTAGTTAATGCAATCTCTAAAAGGTCCGTAATGAATGTTTGCAGCTATGTATTTCATCCTGCAACTATGGTCACTTGCTCGCCTTTAGGCATAATGATCAACTGGGATTCCGGCCTGATTATCAAGACGTTATTACACACCCTCGAGTGACAACCCAGAAAACGGTTCATGGCGAGAAGTCATTAACTACATGGTGAGTTTCTATAACAAGATAGTCACCCTTCATATACCTAAATAAGTCCACTGTAAGTCATTATCTCACTGACAATATTGTCCTCCTCCCCCTAAGTATTCCCAGACCTGTCATAAAAGAGGGCTATCTACTCCTAATCCTGTAGATGCTAAAAGAACTTGCTCTGTGCGCACGAACGGGAGCACAGCTGCCACCTAGGTAAGCATAGCCAATTTACCAAAGTAGCCCTCATTCCGTCTTATTCATTTAATGACATACTCTTGCGACAGAGTTCTAATTCGGCACTTCTTACAGTCCCCAGGGTATTCTTGTCCTGAAGAGACCCTCATACTTCAAGTAGGATTGAAATGTTGTTAACAACACCTAGGCATAGTCTATTAAAGAAAGCACCAGAGAACAATCTGGCGTATCTTCTGTGGAATTAAAAAGAAAATACATAGAAATCATTGTACATACCAGTAACCCTTTTCAGCTGTTAAGTCACTATAATGTCTTTTTAAAAATATATGTTTGGTTATGGTCACATCACTGAGGTTTGATATGTTACTGTTCTCTCTACAACCACCACTCACTGAGTTTATTTTGCGTCCTAATTAAAATGAATATGTGTCATATTAATTGGATGAACCAATGAATAAATGCATCAGTTCAGCTGAATTGAGTATAATTTGATACATCCAGTTGGCTACTTACCTTTAATCGAAAAATAATTATGTGTGTGTAGTTAAAATTCATTTTCGGCAGATATATCCTGCCTTATTGTGATTCTTTTCCCTCCTCTGACTAAACCAACACAAAATAAGAATGTGTGATAAATAAGATTGCTTTCGAAATGAGTTCAATGTGAACACTTGCTGCAAGCTATAATTTAATACCCAGTTCGCATGGACGTATGGGTCGCTCTTGTTTTTTGAAATAATGAATCAGAATGTAAAGCAGTAGTGAGGCACATTGTACTGTGAGCTGTTAGGAATATAATTCTATAGAGATATTCCCTTTTTAGAAAATAGATCCATAAATAGAATAAACAAGGACATAAGCATGAACATATCTCATAATGTGTGGTTAAACATATGAAAACATTTCAGTATTATGTTAAGAAAGAAAACACATATTATAGGCAATGTGTGGAACTAATAAGAGGCTAATGGGAAGAAAGAGGTAGCCCACCTTTACCGGAAAAGATGTCTCAGAACTGCTTGGCCTACTACTACATCCCCTTGAGGAGTCGGGTCCAGACAGTAGTGTAGTGTAAAGGTATGCGTATTCTTTCAGGTAGCTGCTCTGCAAATGTTCTGGGGTGGCACACCAGCAAGCAGTGCCGTTGAGGTTGATACAGTTCTTGTAGAGTGAACATGCAATGATGTTTGTAATGGTTTCCTGCTGCTTAATGACAGAAATGAATTACAGCAGATATCCATCTAGCTATAATCTGTTTGGAAAGGGGTTGTCCCCTCCATGGTGCGCTGTAAGCCATAAACAACTGGTTAGATTTATGAAAACTCTTGGTCCTGTCTATGTAGAACTTGATGCATCTCTTGATGTCCAAAGAATGAAGAGCCCTTTCAGCGGATGTTGAAAGGTTTGGAAAGAAGGTCTTTAAGATCACTGGCTCGTTGAGGTGGAAGTCTGAAGGGACTTTAGTTATAAACTCTAAGTTTGTTCGAATGATTATCCTGTCCTCTTTAAATTGTAGGAAGAGTTTTTAAATAGTGAGGGCTTGGATCTCAAGCAAAGCAACTTTCCAGGACTGATACTTTAAATTTGCTCTATGAATGCGCTCAATAGGTGCTTAATGAGCTGTGATAGTACTGTGTTCAGATGGCAAGATGGAGGAGGAGGTCTGACTGGAGGGAAGACCCTAAATAAGCCTTTGAGGAACAGTTTGATTATTCTGAAGGACCATAAAGAGGGTGACCTGGGTGATCGTCTGAATCAAGATATGGCCGCCAGGTGAACTCTGATGGATGCATGAGCTAAACCTGAACATGCCAAGTGCAATAGATATGGTAATATCTGTTCAGGTGAGGAGGACAAAGGATGCATCTGTTGACACCATAAACAACATTTTTTCCAATTGTGAGGATTAAGTTTTGTTAGTACTGTCCGCTCCGGACCAGAAAAGTATTGCCCTACATTCAGGAGGGATGTTTAGATGGGTGAATTCATTGTGCTCAGGAACCTGGCCGATAAGCAAATAGACTGGGGATCCGGGTGCAAGACTTGGCCCTTGCTCATTATCAGGAGATAAGGTGAAAACTTCAATCGGATGTGAGGTTTCTCCGACAGCAGGAGTTGTTCTGTAAGCCAATGTTGGCAAGGCCACATTGGTGCTATCAGTATCATTCTGCAAGGTTTGATCTTCATCTTCGTGAGAACCTTTGAAATCAGGGGAATGGGCGGAAAGGCGTAAGCAATGATTCCGGACCATGCCATCGAAAATGCATTACCCCACGATCCCAGATGGTGATACCAGCCTGCAAAGAATCAGCATTTGGTGTTATGGGGGTTCGCAATGAGGTCGAGATTAGGTGGTTGATTGTCTCCTGATCCAGTTCCCACTCGTAGCAAGATGACCTCAGCCTGCTGAGTGTGTCCGCTTTCTCGTATTGCTTTCTGAGGACATGCTCCGCTCGCAGATGCACTCCATTTTGGATGGCCCCTTTCCAGATGTCTTGTGACGCTCGAGAAAGGAGAAGTGATCTCGTACCCCCTCGTTTATGTAGTGCATTGCTGTTGTATTGTCCATTTGTATGAGAACCTCGGAGTTCTTTATCCTGGGGAGAAAAGTCTGCAAGGCCAGATGTTTTGCCTTGAGCTCGAGCAGATTGATGTGAAAACGCTGATGAGGCTTCTGCCACTTGCCGCTGGGCTGTAGGTCTTTAAGGTGTGCTCCCCATCCCTCCAAGGAAGTGTCGGTGGTAATGACCAACGGAGAGGGTTGAGCCAGGAATGAAAGGCCGACTGAAAGGTGCATCTATAGTGTCCACCAAGATAGGGCTTTGATCATGGCTGGAGTGACTGATCACATTGAACAAACCTGTCGCTTGTACCCATTGAAGGACTAGTTCTTCCTGGAGGGAGGTCGCCCTCTTAGCCGGCAGAACAGAACTAGAGTAATGCATGAGGACATCCTCCTTAATACTGACTTGTAGAGGCGTACAGAAGGAGACTTTTTTCTGAATGGACTTTGCCAATGATATTAGCTTCATTGGTCTTTGACGTAGGGCAGGCTTTTTTGCTTAGATTATCTAGTGTTGCTCTGAAAAAGGTTATAGTTCTTGATGGTGGTGGGCTTGAATTTTTTACAATTCAGAGTAAGACTTAGCTCGTTGAACAGGGCTATGCAAGCCTTTGTTGATTTCTGTGCGGCGTGACTGGAAGGCGCATTGACGAGCCAGTCGTCTAAGTGTGGGAACACCTGGTGTTTTTGTTTCCTTAAGAAGGCTGCTACAGGAGCCAGACACTTTGTAAATATCCTGGGGGCTGACTTCAGACCAAAAGGAAGAACCCTGAACTGGTAGTGGCTGCCAGCTACTGTGAACCTTAGAAATCTCCTGTAGGAAGGATGGATGGGGATGTGAAAGGAAAATGCTACTTACCAGTATGCATCTGTTCTTGGCATGTAGAGCTGTAGATTCATATACTGTGCATAGATCGCCATATGGTGTTGGGCTCGGATGTTTGCAGTTTGTTTTTGTTCGAAGAAGTCTTTGTAGTCATGAGATAGGTGACTCCTCCTTACGATGATAGTGCGCATGGGCATCGACTCCATCCCCAGATTGTTTTCGCCATAAAGGGTGATGATGGAGTTAGTAAGAAATAGAAAGATGTCGATGTGTGATGTATCTAAGTAAGATAACACTGCAACAGATAAAGGTACCCGAGGAGGCGGGTGGGCGTATATGAATCTACAGCTCTACATGCCAAGAACAGATGCATACTGGTAAGCAGCATTTTCCGTTCGAGGCATATGAGCTGTAGATCATATACTGTGCATAGACTCTATAGCAGTTTTGTTTGTGGCGGTGGCTAACCTGTATCTGTTGCAGTGGTTTGAAAAAGTGTTCTTAAGACAGCCTGTCCCACACTAGCTTGTTGTTTTGCTTGCACATCTACACAATAGTGTTTTGTAAATGTGTGCGGTGTAGACCAAGTTGCAGCTTTGCAGATGTCGTCGAAGGGAATGTTCCTTAAGAATGCCATAGAAGCCTCTAGTTTGCGTGTAGAATGAGCCCTAGGGGGAACGGTTAATGTACGTTTGGCTTTGAGGTAGCATATTTGGATGCACTTAACAATCCACCGTGCAATGCCTGCTTTTGAAATGGGATTGCCTTTATGAGGTGGGGAAAAAGCAACAAAAAGTTGTTTAGTCTTTCTAAAGGACTTAGTTCGTTCAATGTAATAGAGTAGTGCTCTTTTAACGTCTAGCGTATGAAGAGCCCTTTCTGCCACTGAGTCTGGTTGAGGGAAAAAAACTGGTAGTTCAACAGACTGGTTAAGATGAAAGGCAGACACAACTTTAGGTAAAAATTTTGGATTAGTTCTGAGAACCACTTTGTTACGATGAATTTGCAAAAATGGTTCTTGTATGGTTAGTGCCTGTAGCGCACTCACTCTTCTAAGAGATGTGATGGCTACTTTCCAAGTGAGGAATTGTAGTTCACATTTGTGCAAAGGTTCAAATGGTGGGCCCATGAGCCTTGTAAGGACGATATTAAGATTCCACACTGGAGAGGGCGGAACTCTAGGGGGAATTATTCTTTTAAGTCCTTCCATAAAAGCTTTAATAACGGGAACTCGAAACAAAGACAAGTGTTGTCTGTTTTGTAGATAAGCTGCTATTGCAGCTAGATGTAGTCTTATAGATGTGTATGCTAGGTTACATCGTTGTAGGTGTAATAGATAGCAAATAATGTTTTGAGTGGAAGCGTCTAGTGGATTGATTTTATTGTTTGTACAGTAACTTACAAATCGTTTCCACTTTGCTGCGTAGCATGCTCTAGTAGTAGGACGTCTAGCCTCTTTAATGATGTTTATGCAGTCTGGCGGGAGATTAAGGTAGCCAAACTCTAAGACTTCAGGTGCCAGATCGCAAGGTTGAGTTGACTGGGATCTGGATGCCTCATCTCTCCATGGTTCTGAGTGAGAAGTTTGGGAGAGAGGTGTAGTTTTTGATGAGGAACTAATGACATTTCTAATAGGGTTGTGAACCAGGGTTGTCGAGCCCATGTGGGAGCAACCAGGATTGAGTGTGAGGGAATGCTGTTTGAGCTTCCGAACCACTAATGGAATGAGTGGGAGAGGTGGAAAAGCGTAAGCAAATTTCCTTGACCAGTTCATCCATATCGCATTGCCTTTGGACAATGGGTGTGGATACCTGGACGCGAAGGTTGGGCATTATGCAGTTTTGGTGTGTGGCGAACAGATCTATTTCTGGGTAGCCCCACATTTGAAAGAATGGAAGAAGAACTTGAGGATGAAGTTCCTATTTGTGGATCTGTTGTTGTTGACGACTGAGCAGATCTGCGATTTGATTGTGTACTCCTGGGAGGTGTTCTGCCAGGAGATATATGTTTTGTGGAATGGCCCATTTCCATATGCGTTGAGCTAAGTGTGAAAGCTGTAGAGAATGTGTTCCTCCCTGCTTTTGTATGTAGTACATTGCTGTCATGTTGTCCGTACGAACTAAGACAGGCTTGCCTACTAGATGGAGTTGAAAGGATTTCAATGCCAGAAATATTGCCAGTAATTCCAGGTGGTTTATGTGGAATTGTTTTTGTTTCGTAGTCCATATGCCTTGAATGGTAAGGTTTTGGAGATGAGCTCCCCAGCCGGTGAGCGATGCGTCTGTTAGCACTACCTGTGGAACCGGGTCGAGGAACGGCCGCCCCTTGGAAAGGTTTTGTGTGTTCCACCAGTGCAGAGAGCGATATGTGCGGCTGTCCACCAACACCAGATCTGTTAGCTGACCTTGAGCCTGGTTCCACTGTTGTGCTAAACATTCCTGTAGATGACGCATGTGGAGTCTTGCATAAGGAACGATTAGAATGCAAGAAGCCATCATCCTGATTAATTGCATGAACACTCGAGCTGGTAATGAGTGCTGAGGCTGAAATTGTGATATTAGAGCCTGTATGTTGCGTATTCTGACTGGATTGGGGTATGCTAGAGCTTTGGAAGTGTCTATTGTAGCTCCTAGATACGTTTGTGTGTTGGATGGTTGAAGGTGGGACTTGGTGAAATTCACGGTGAATCCCAAGCTGTGAAGCAATTGAATTGTTTTCCGGGTGTAAACGCAGCTGCTGTGTGACTTGGCTTTTATGAGCCAGTCGTCCAGATATGGGAACACGTGAATGTGTGGTCTCCTTAAGTGAGCCGAAACTACTGCGAGGCACTTGTTGAAGACCCTGGGTGCTGTGGTCACCCCGAAGGGGAGGACTTTGAATTGAACTGGTAGTGTTGACCGTCTACCAGGAACCTGAGATATTTTCTGTGAGCTGGATGAATGGAAATGTGGAAGTAGGCGTCCTTTAAATCTAGAGTGGAAAGAAAGTCGCCTTGTTGAATCAATGGGAGCACCTGTTGGAGGGTGATCATGTGGAAGTGATCTGACTGAATATAGAGGTTTAGTGGTCTGAGGTCCAGTATTGGCCCGAGAGAGCCGTCCTTTTTTGGAATTAGGAAATACAGGGAGTAAACCCCTGTGCCCTGATAAGGCAAGGGGACTGGTTCTATTGCATGTTTTTGTAAAAGGGAGAGAACCTCTTGTTTTAGGAGGGTCAGATGTTCTGATGACATTAGACGATGCTTTGGAGCGATGTTTGGGGGAGTGGGGGTGAGTTCCAGGCAATAACCATACTGGATAATTTGTCTTACTCACTTGTCTGTTGTGATGGTGTTCCAGACAGGTAGGAAATGTGAGAGACGTCCCCCGACAGGAGTGGAATGGTCGGGGGGTAGTGAAGGGAAGTCACTGCTTGGTGTTAGGGGAACTGCGGGTGTTGTTACCTCTGGCTCTTCCCCTATTATTGTTCCCCCTGTATCCTCCCCAAAAAAATCCTTTGGGTGAGGTAGATTGATTGGGGCTTTTGTAAGACGAGGAGGGATTTTCTGATGATATTGTTTTGGAGCCACCCCTGTAAAAGGAGCAGCGAAAGGAACCCCTGTTGGAAGGGAGTTGCAAGACCCCCATGGACTTCGCAGACTCTGTATCTTTCTTCATTTTCTCCAATGAAGTATCGACTGTAGGTCCAAAAAGATGCTCTTGATCGAAGGGCTGATTGAGTATGGTGGTTTGAACCTCTTGCTTGAATCCGGAGATTCGAAGCCAAGCGTGCCTACGCAGTAATATGCTGGTGTTAATGGCACGGGATGCTGTATTAGCCGCATCTAGGGCACATTTTATGGAGGTGTTAGTTATCAGTTTGCCCTCTTGAATGAGTTCATTGGCCTTGTTTTTGTGTTCGTCTGGTAAATACAGCATCAGTTTTTCCAGCTCGTCATAGTGCGCTCTGTCATAGCGCGCTAGGAGAGCTTGCGCATTGGCGATGCGCCAGTGGTTTGCAGCCTGTGACGCAATCCTTTTCCCTGAAGCGTCTATAAGCTTTGACTCCTTGTCAGGAGGAGGGGCGTCGCCTGTAGCCTGGGAATTAGCCCTCTTGCGTGCATTAGACACAACAAGAGAGTCTAAGGGTATCTGGCCTTTGATGTACACTGGGTCTGTAGGAGCTGCTTTATATTTTTATCCACCCTTGGTGTAGGTATTCAGGCTCTAAAACAGGGTCTTTGAATACTTCTGGTGCATGTTTTAACATGCCTTTTAGCATAGGCAGGGTGTGGGTGGATTTTTGTGAGGGTGCGAATGTTTCCACTAAGAAGTCCTCTTCTAGGGGATCAGTGTGTAGTTCCACCCCATGATAGTGAGCAGCCCTATTGATAAGTTGTGCAAACCCAATGTTATCATCAGGTGGTGATGGCCTGGAGGGATAAAGATCAGGGTCATTGTGGAGATCCGGATCTTGATTATAGTCATCCCATGGGTCTGGGTCCTGTGGTATGTTCTGGTCGTCATCATCCCCTAGTGTATTCCCATCATCACCCTCTTGTGGCACAGGTGAGTGTGTAGGTGATGGTGAGTTTGCTAGTGAGATGAATAAGTTAGGATCAGGAGGAGAGGGAGGTATATAAGGGGGAGAAGGGTTAGTACCCATGTCCTTGCGTTTTAGAGGTATGGGAGGATCCTCTGGAAGGTCTAATTTCCGTTTTTTAGGAGGTTTGACGAGAAGTTTGCCAGTTTCGGGGTCAATATGCAGTGTTTTCTGCTTTGGATCCGAAGATTGTAGAAGAGAACGTTCTGTGGGTGGCATGTCTTGTTTCGGCGCCGGCAGCTTGGCCGTAGAGTGTTCCTTAACGGGCTTAAGCTGTTTTGTAGGTGTTTTCTGCTCCGAAATCTTTTGTGAGGGAGTTTTTGGATCCGACATTTTGTTCGGCTGCGAAGCTTTTGGTTTGTCTTGCTTCGGCTCCGAAGCTTTGTCTTTTGGTGGCTTCGGAGTCGTGGTCTTCGGCGTCGAAGGTGTCTTCGGTGCCGGTAATGAAATGTGGGGCACCGACTTGGCTTTAGGCTTCGGTGCCGAAGGTGTATGTTCGGTGCCGGAATGGGGCCGACTCGAGCCCGAGTGGGAAGGCTTTGGTTTCGGTTTCATAGCCGGGCCCGAGGGCGGGGCGTCTGAAGTTTGAACACGGTGTCGACCTGAGCCCGAGGGCGAAGGTGTTACCGGAGCCTTAGGTTTGGGAGCGGGCTGGGTAGTAGTACTCACTGTCCGCTGAGCCGGGGTGACAGTCTGCTCGTTTTCCTCGGAGTCGTCAGCTTCGGAGACGGAGATATCCTCTTCTGCAGGTTGAAGTTCTGATGCTTGGAAGATGTCTGGAATCAAGCTGCTGCTGCGAGACATTTCGTGTCGTCGAGCCCGACGATCACGGATGGTTTTCTTGGACCGGAACGAAGTACAGGCCTCGCAGTGTTTTTCCTCGTGCTCGGGGGAGAGGCAGAGGTTACACACTTCGTGTAAGTCTGTGTGTGTGAATTTAGCACCACACCTGGGGCATTTTTTAAACGGAGTCCGTTCCATCGACGGCCGTATTGGTCGGCGCGGCTAGGCCCAACGGCCCGCGTCGAAGTTCCTAGTCGAGGATTTTGAAATTGGAGGCAGCACGTCGAAAGGGGAACGCGATCGAGACAATACCGTCGAGCGGTGAAGGATTGCGCGTCGAAGGGGTTTGAAGACGATACCGACCCGGAGCGCAAGAAATCACATCCGAACCCGATGGCGGAAAAAACAATCTGGGGATGGAGTCGATGCCCATGCGCACTATCATCGTAAGGAGGAGTCACCTATCTCGTGACTACAAAGACTTCTTCGAACAAAAACAAACAGCAAACATCCGAGCCCAACACCAGATGGCGATCTATGCACAGTATATGATCTACAGCTCCTATGCCTCGAACATATGCATTCTGCAAGTTGAGAGTTGACATATAATTTCCGTGGTTTAGACATGGGAGAATATCTTGTAATGCTACCATGCGGAATGATTGCTTTTGAGATATGTGTTGAGATTCCTAAGCTCTAGGATAGGCCACCCATCCCTTCCACTTTTTGTGAATCAGGAAGAAACGGGAATAGAATCCCTTTCCTTGTTGCGAAAGAGGGACTCTATCGCTCCCTTCCGGAGTATGGTTTTGACCTCCAATTTGAGCAGTTGCAGATGTTTGGGAATGGAGGTGTGCAGTGGGTTTGGTGGTGGGTTCTGAATGAATTCTAGGGTGTGGCCAAACTGAACAAGGTCTAGGACCCATTGGTATGATGATATTTCTTGCCAGAGTTGGATGAACTGGGATATTCTTCCTCCTAGTCTGAATGGTGAGGAGATTGGAGTAGCCGGAGCCTGTGATAGGCTATTGGTGACAACCAGCGTCCTTTCCTGGACGTGTTGCTCTTCCTCTAGGTGCAAGTCTGTTGTAGGCTGCTGAAGGTGGTTGTCTCTGGGAATACTGTGGCCATAACTGTTGGGAGGTAGATGTGTAGGAGGGATATTGGTATTGCTGATAACCTCCCCTATATGATGGCATGCCTCTTCCTCTGGCCCCGTGAAATGGCATCTTTTTAAACAGAAGAGTCCAGAGTCCTGGACCCATCCCAATCAGGGTTCCGCAGCAACCACAGCACCGAGACTGTCCTCATCGCCGCCACCGACATCAGGACCCTGCTGGATAACGGCGAGACCGCGGCCCTCATCCTCCTGGACCTCTCCGCCGCCTTCGACACTGTCTGCCACCGCACACTACGCGCACGCCTCCACGACGCAGGGATCCGAGACAAGGCCCTGGAATGGACCACCTCCTTCCTCTCCGGCAGAACCCAGAGCGTCCGCCTCCCCCCATTCCGATCTGAAGCCTCCGAGATCATCTGCGGCGTACCCCAGGGATCCTCCCTTAACCCGACGCTGTTCAACATCTACATGGCCCCGCTCGCACACATCGTCCGACGGCACGACCTCAACATCATCTCCTACGCCGACGACACTCAACTGATCCTCTCCCTCACCAAGGACCCCCTCACCGCCAAATCCAACCTCCACGAAGGAATGAAGGCCGTCGCCGATTGGATGAAGATCAGCCGACTAAAGCTGAACACGGACAAGACGGAGGTCCTCATCCTCGGCTCCAACCCTTCAGCTTGGGACGACTCATGGTGGCAGACGACACTGGGGGCAGCACCGACACCAACCAACCACGCTCGCAACCTGGGAGTCATCCTCGACTCAACGCTCTACATGACCAAGCAAGTCAACGCAGTCTCCTCCTGCTTCAACACCCTCCGCATGCTCCGCAAGATCTACAGATGGATCCCAACAGATACAAGAAGAACAGTCACCCAGGCCCTCGTCAGTACCAGACTCGACTATGGAAACGCCCTCTACGCGGGAGCCCCGGCCAAGCTCATCAAACTACTGCAACGCATTCAAAACGCCTCTGCACGCCTGATCCTCGATGCACCACGCCACAGCCACATCACCCCCCACCTGAGAAACCTGCACTGGCTCCCCGTCAACAAGAGGATCACCTTCAAACTCCTCATCCACGCACACAAGGCACTCCACAAGGCCGGCCCAGCCTACCTCAACAGACGACTCTCCTTCTACATCCCCAACCGACAGCTCCGCCGACCTCGCCCTCGCCACCGTCCCTCGCATCCGAAGAACAACCACCGGCGGCAGATCTTTCTCCCACCTCGCCGCCAAGACCTGGAACACCCTTCCGCTCAGCCTACGACAGACCCAAGACCTGCTGACCTTCAGGAGGCTACTCAAGACCTGGCTGTTCGACCAGTAGCGGCCCCCCCCCTTTTTTTCCCCAGCGCCTTGAGACCCTCGCGGGTAAGTAGTGCGCTCTACAAATATTTTGATTGATCGATTTAGCCATCTCTGTGTCTGTTTTTATTGTTTGTAGGGCTTCAACAACATGCTTGCCGAACAGGGCCTCTTTATCAAAGGGAAGATCAAAAATCTTATTTTGCACTTCAGGCCTAAAGGAGGTAGCTTTGAGCCAGCCTTGCCTTCTGAGCACAGCAGAACCAGCGAGTTGTCTAAAAGCAGTGGTGGTTATATCCGTGGCGCAGTCTATGATCTCCGCTGATGTGCGCTCCCCGTCCTGCAAGATCTTTTTTGCTTCCATTTTCACCTCTTCAGGAAGTTGATCTATATATGGGGTGATGTCAGCCCACAGCTGCCGGTCATTTTTTCCCAAAACAGCCAGAAAATTTGCTGCCCTGATATTAATGAAAAACGCTTGCCGAAATTATCCAAGCGTCTGCCCTCCTTGTCCGACAGCTAAGAGATCGGAGTGGAAGGGTTCTTGGATCTTCGTTGGGCTGCCTGCATAATTACTGAGTCCGGCTTTGGATGGCCAGTTAGACAAGCCAGAGAGCCCTCCGGGGCTTTATATTTTTTGTCGAGGCACAGAAGAACTGCCATTACTGTTGCTGGATTTTTCATTACTTTTTAAGCCCTCTTCCCAAATATAGCGGATAATGGGCATGGACCTTACGCTTTTCTGAAATGACTCCTTAAAATCATATAAAAACAGTCCATCTGCTTGGTGGGCAGGGTAAGTGTGAATCTTTCAGCTGCCCTTTCTAGCAAATTATGAAAACTCCCAATATCTTCCAGTGGTGAGTCCACTGAGATGGGTGACGGAGATGAGGTAGACATCCTATTCCATATGGGCATCATGATGCTCCCCTTTCTCTCTCTCATCCTCAAAGGTAGCTGGATCATGGAGAAGGGCTGTCTGTGGTGTATGCCTTACTGAGATAGGCAATGATTTAGGTCTTTGCGCTGGAGTGGATGGTTAAGCAGCGGGTGGTCTGGTAGGCGTGGATGTTTGTTGTGCAGCAGCTGTAGTAAATGGAAATCGCTTCCTATAGTCTGAAAGCATGAATTGTATGTCAGAAACCAGAGAGCCAGGTAGACAAACCATCTCCTCCTGGAATTGCTGCTGGTACTGGTCATGGGAAAAATAATAATGCTGTTCATATTCCTCATCATAGTCCTCCTCTTCTTCTTGGCATTTTACATGCAATTTGGAGGGGCTGCATGCGACCCCAAAGGGCCCATCATCGTCCGAGTCCTCTTCATCCAAGAGATGAGCTTGTATCAGGGGTGACACCTTGCTTGGAGAGGTGTGTTCTGGGGTCAAAAACTTGCATTTTTGATGTTTTGCATTTTTTTCCTGTCGTTGACGGTGTTAACCTCTTATCTGCCGTCGGCGGTGTAGTCATCACCGGTATTGCTGTCGTCGGCAAGGGTATCAACGTAGACGGAGGAACAGTCAACAGTGTCGTTGATGAGATCAGGGAAATCTTCAGCGTCAACGCTCTAGTCATAGATGCCGTCGGCGAAGATGTCGCTGTCGAGAAGGAAGAGGTGGTAGACAACGTGCTGATTGTAGCCGTTGTCGTCGATGTCACTGTATACGTTTTTGTCCTCAATGGCGCCGACGACCATGTTCTTGTCAATGGTAGGATACTTGTCAATCTGTCAGCAGGCAGAGCTGAGGAAGGCTTTCTGAATGACTAACTGTCCGAAGGAGTTGGTGTATGATCTCTCCCTCTTATGAGATCGTCTAGAGGATGAAGAGGAGTCCTCACTATCAGAATTAGAAACTGGCTCTTTTTGGGTCTTGAGCTACTGAAGCCAGATCAGCAGCCTTCCTTCTCTATCCTTCAATGTTTTGGTTGAAAAGGTACGATATACCTTACAGTCCTTGGCAGAATAATCCGGGTAGAGGCAATAAATGCAGTCTTGGTGAGGGTCTTCAGAGTGAAGTCTCTTTTTACCGCAGGTATTGCAGGCCCTGAACAGACTTTTCTTCTCCTTGTCTGACATGATGTTTAAAATGAAGATAAGTCAGATTTCTTGGAGGAAAGCACTGAGGGTATAAAAGGTAACTACTTCGACAGCACCGAGATATTGGAAATAATCCTTGAAAGTATCCAAGTAGGAAATAACTGAGTGAAGACTCCCTAGCACAACGTGCAGTACAAAATCTGTGGGACTGGAGCTTCTCTCAGGAGTTTTTTCTAGAGGGCAAAGCAGCCTGATTGGCTGAAGTCTAAGTTTGGTCTCTTTTTTAAATAGACTATGATAGGTTGCAAAATTAATTGAAGGGCCTAGGGCCTTCATGCTCTATCTGTAGCATTGCATTGCTATTGTATGGTACTGGGGACTCATCTCGATGACGGAGAATGATTCAAACATGTGGATCTATGAAAGTTCCAATACTTGAGTAATGCAGGAGCTGTAAAAAAATGTTTTGTATTAAGCTACTCAGAAGAAGCTTATACCACTAAGCCTCAGGAGAGAGGTGTAAGTTCAAGTATCCTGAGGCATAAGATGCAGGCCTGTGTTGCCTAGCAATCTGTTTGTAGACTGCCAGGCCATAGAAAGCTAACTCCAAAGCAGCCAGAATGGGGTCCAACAGTGCTTCTTTCAAAAGCAGTAGAGGCTCTGAGACTGTAGAGCTGTAAGTAGCCTGACAAAATGTTACATTTAGCCTTAGCAATAGGCCAAGTCAATCCTAGTGCTTTTCATACCACTGTAGTGAACGAAGAGATATCTTATGAAGGAAGTTCAAGGGGGCGTCCTTTGTCTGGAGGCGTACGCAGGCCAGCAGTGAATTTGAAGTCCAGGAGGAGCCCAACAGTGTAATGTAGTGTGTAATAAGTGGGAAGGAAGGGTATCTTGCCTCCGAATTATTACGTGTACAGCAAATGACTTAGTCAAGTATGACAGTCAGATCCCAAGAGTTCCTCCGTGCAGGCAAATATCTGGGCTCTAAGAAGGTGCTGTGCCAGCAGATCCTCATCAAAACAGGTCTAACCTTTTTCTTTTGCCCTCGGATAATGCTTACCGACTTCAATGGGGTTAAAAAATGGTGCCAACACTGGCTTCGAAGACACTGTTGAGGGCATGGGCTTTGTAGCCTTGGTGGACACTGGCGCCACCTGAAATTAGTACCAAAGCCAATGGAACGGTCTGAACCACCTCCACCAATGAGGAAGAGTCTGGCGTCTGAAAAGTGATAAGACTCCATAAGGTCGTGAGAGCAGGGATATTCCTCTAGGAAAGAAAGTATTTCTCTATCATATGGCGTTTTCTGGGTTTGTTGAGGGAAACCATTTCTTGTTGGGGAATTTAATTGATGCAGAATGCTTCGGCTATCTCTGCAGGTCTTAGCCAAAAATACTTTGGCCACCTGCTCCCTGATAACCTTCGGTCGCATCAATAAACAGAAGACACAGGCAGAGGAGTCAGGTTCAGCAATAAGTCACCACATGCAGATGCCATGGGGGACTGACAGACAAGGACATCTTTATCTGCATTTTGGACAGAGTTTAAATCCTGAAACCTTTGGGAGAGACCTTTGATCTAGTTGCTGTAGAAAGTGGAGACATTTTGTCACTGAAGCACCAAGAACATTGGGTTAGCATTCATGAGGTGGGGAAAAACGGGTACTAACGCCACAGCATTGGTGGGTGCCCTATATATTCCAACGTAATGACCTCATGGGCAGGGAGAGTTGCGGCTGAGGCTGTATGGTATCACCTGACAACACTGAAAAGCACCTGCTGTGGAAAAAGTTTCCCTATCCCGTCTGGTGCCAGGAGGAAGGAATCTGCAGAAGAAGGTGTCCATCAGAAATGATTGGTGTTTGATATTATAGTGTCTGCCATTAAAGAAGACTGCGTTTGAGGCACATACCCGACTTGACAATACCATTGTCTGTGTGTGTCAGAGACTGCGGGCGGCTGCGCAGTTTGCTTTTCAGGGAACGGGGACGTCGTGGGGATATAGGCTGAGAGGAGAGCTCTGCTGTCTCTGGCTTACTTTCCCTCATGGATCGAAGGCGGTTATAAAGGTCCTGAAGTTCTCGGTTCTGCTGAGCCTGAAGTGTCACCACCTCCTGGATATGCCTGTGAAGACAAGATTGAGAAACTAGTGTGAGATATAAAGGACATAGAAAAATGCACATTAACAGTGAAAAAATGACTGTATAAGAACACTCTAATGCTCCTTCACACCATTAGCATCTAGCCTCCTTCTACAGGGTCCCAAAACTTGCCTTTCCCTTATAAACTAGGTAAAGTCCAATTTTCAATAATTCTTCATCATTCAACAGCGATGCATAGAAACGCTCATATTATCCACATCCACAAATGGTCAAATGTGCACATGCAGATGAAAAAATCCGCTTCTCGGAATACTTAAACAAGTTACTTACCTTTGGTAATACCTTATCTTGTAGGGATTAAATCTAGCTGCAGATTCCTTACCTTAGAATTATCAACAGGCATCAGACTGCATCTGGAAAAAGTTTTGTGAGCAGTACCCCCGCGCCAGTAGGTGGCGTCATTCGGCTCAGCATAGCGTTATCTGAGTCATCCGTGACTGGATGTGAGGTGAGCGGTGCCTATATAGGCACCAGCCCAGCGTGCTGACGTCAGTTTCTTTTCACGACTTTCCACGCCAGAAGCATAGGGCCACGAAGAACACTGACCACTGGTATGGAAAACTAGGGCCCTGAATATCGTTTGCAGAGCGGGGAGGAAGGGTAGGTCGGTAAAGAATCTGTGGCTAGATATAATCTCTACCAGATAAGGTGTTACTGAAGGAAATTAACTTGTTCATCTGACAGACTTCTAACCGCAAATTTCTTACCTTAGAATAGATGCCAAAGCAATACCATCCCCGGAGGTGGGTCTGTAGACCAATTTCAGGACCGAACAGACAAAATGCCCATCTCGACGGACCTGACTGTCGAGGCAGTAGTGCTTTGTGAACGTGTGCAAGGAGGCCCAGGTTGCTGCCTGACAGATGTCCAGGACCAGAACTCTGCATGCTAACTCGGGTGTCGCAGCTTTCGCTCTGGGGGAGTGAGCATGCAAACCCTCAGGGGGTTGCTTCTTAGCCAATGCGTAGCAGATCTTCATACAGAGCACGATCCATTTGGAGATATTCCACTTCTGCACAACCCGCCCTTTCTTTGCTCAGACATACCCCACGTATAGTTGGTCCTCCAGCCGGTGAAGTCACTCTCCTCTTCCTTGGAGAGATGCGGCGGAGCGTCAAAAGTAGGTAGAGTGATGGATTGGCCTACGTGAAAGGGAATGACCACGTTGAAGTAAGGATGCTTGGATGATAAAGCCTGAAGCTCACTGACACTCCGGGCAGACATTATAGCTACGAGAAAGGCAGTTTTTTTATGGTAAGGAACCTGAGTGGACAATTGTGCAAAGGCTCAAAAGGAGCGCACAAAAAAAAGTGAGGACAAGACTGAGGTACCACTGGGGCATAATGAAAGGGGAAGGTGGAAACAAATGTTGCAAACATTTTAAGAACCTATTTACAATAGGGGATTTAAAGAGGGATGGCTGGTCAGACAACCGCAAAAAAAGCAGAAACAGCAGAGAGATAGAACTTTAGAGTGCCTAGAGCAGATAAAGGATAAAAAGGAGAACATGAGAAAGTGGGGGCAGAAAGGGGGATTGATCTGTCTTTCGTACATGCTACAAATGTTCATCAACAGCAGGTGTATACCATCTTGGTGGAGGGACGCCTGGCTGCCAGGACAACGTTACAGACTTCGGGAGGAAGGTCGAAAGTTGTCAACTGTCACCGCTCAATCTCCATGCAAGAAGGCAAAGAGGTGACAGGTTCTGGTGGAGAACCCTCCCCTGCTGTTGCAACAGGAGATCCTCCCAAGGGGTAGCCTGATCGGAGGATTGAAGGCCATGCTCAATTCCTCGGGACCCCAAACTCTCCATGCCCAGTACGGAGCCACAAGGATGACTTGAGCCTGGTCGTTCTTCATCTTTTTGAGAACTCTGGGCAGGGGTGGTATGGGCGGAAAGGTGTATAGGAGGCCTGAGTTCCAATTGAGATGAAAAGCGTCTCTGAGCGAGAGTTGCCCTCTGAACTCCAGCACGCAGAACTACTGATATTGCACATTTGACGGTGGCGTACAGATCTTACCAAGGCTCTCCCCACTGCTGAATGAGACCTTGCGCCACCTCTGGATGGAGAGGCCATTCGTGATCTGCTAGGCATCTTTGGCGGAGTTCGTCCGCTGTGGGGTTCAGAGAGCACGCCATGTGTTGAACCACCAGGGAAATGCCCTGACGTTACAGCCATGTCCAGAGAGACAGAGCCTCCACAACCCCAGCCCGTCTTGTTTGTTGCAGTACCGCATGGTAGTGGTGTTGCCCGTGAACACCTGCACTAGCCTTCCATTTATGAGGGTAGAAAGGCTTTCAATGCAAATTGGATCGCTCGGAGCTCCAACAGGTTGATGTGGAGACCGGATTCCACTGGAGACCAGAGTCCTCTGATCCCCACCTCTCCCAGATGGCCGTCCCATCCTGGAGTGACGCATCTGTCACTAGTGTCAGATCTGGGTGGGGAAGGGAGAGGGGTCTGCCAATAACCCAATCGTGGTTTGTAAGCCACCACTGCAGATCTTTTGCAGTTCACTCGAGAACTGGACCATGTCAGAGAGATTCCCCTGAAGCAGTCCCCACTGGAACTTCAGGTCCCACTTCACAGCCTGCATATGCCAGCGGACATGTGTCACCAGCATGACGTAGGAGGCCATGAGGCCCAGTAGCCTGTCTCACCAAAATCCAGGATAGAGGCTGACAACAGTATCATGGTCTGAATATCCTGGACTAGCTGCTTGGGAGGATATGCCCTAAACTGCACCATGTCCAGAACGGCTCCGATGAAAGGGAGCGTCTGAGAGGGAGTCAGGTGTGACTTCAGCATGTTGACACTGAACCCCAGCGAGTGCAGGTGGTCCACCATAGTCTGGAGGTGGAATATAACAGCCTGGAACGAAGAAGGGTAGGACTGTGCAGAAACGAACCATCTCACAATGAATAGTGCTCTACATAAAAATATGCTGTGCACTGGCCAAAAAGTAACCCCTGAGGGCTTGCACACTCTTCCCCGAGTCCCTGTCCTGGACAGTCAGGTCTGTCGCGATGGGCATTTTGTCCGTTGGTCCTGCAGGGCTTTATGCTGTGATCTGCTTGCAGACGCACCTCTGGGGAGATATTGCTTGGGTATCTATTCTAAGCTAACAAATCTGCAGCGTCAAGTCTTTATCAGATGAACAAGTTACTTACCTTCAGCAATGCCTTCTCTGGTAGAGACTATCTTGGCGCAGATTACTTACCAATCCCCCCCTCTGTGAACTGATTTCATTATAGGGTCACCCTTCTGAGGCCATTAGCAATGCACACCAATGCATCAGCATTCTTCGTGGCCCTGTGCTTCTGGCGTGGAAAGTCGCGAAAAGAAACTGATGACGGTGCACTGGGGTGGCACCTATGTGGCCACAGCGCACGTCACATCCACTGCGACCAACAGGGAGCTGAACGAAATCACCTACCGGCACGCAGGGGCACTGTTTAAAAATTTTGGGATCCAGTCTGATGCCTGGGGATAAGTCTAAGGTAAGGAATCTGCGACTAGATAGAGTCTCTACCACATAAGGTGTTACCAAAGGCAAGTAACTTTCTTTAATGAAGAAGTGATACAGAGTGAAATAATTTGTTCCATAAGGACTATAGAGACACTTTTATGGAGATGCCCCTTCACCATGCAATCCAACTTAGATGCTTTGTGTCTATGGAAAGAGCACAGTATATTGCTGCCGTTAGAAAGGCACCCGAGACCCTTAAAATTACTTTGCAAACATAACAGCCAAAGACATACCTTTTTACAGAGATTTTAGCAGACCAGCAGGCGGCTAATGCCACTCAACCTACCTCTAATGCCTGCACCCTATCAATGGCCTCTTTGGCTAAAAGGGCAAAAACTTCCTGATGGAGCAAGGAGAGGTGGCCCTCCGCCAGCTGATGGAAAGTGGGTGGCATGAGAGGAGGGGATTCGAGGAAGACGATAGAGTACTCCCCCTCCTGACGATTTGTAGAACCCACTTGTAAGATGTTATGGACAGCAGTGGGACAGGTCCTGCCCCCCACTGGGGGCCCGTGCTGGTGTAAGGGCAAATTAAAGGGGTTTGAGGCTGCGGCTGCCAGAAGGGAGGTGGACTGGCCCAATCTCTGGCTGGTTGCCCCATGTGGTCTGTGAGAACCATGTCCGCAGCCACGAAAAGGCTGGGAAGCTTGGTGGGTGGGAAAGAATGCGGTTGGTAGTCCCTCCTGTAACCATGAAAGGGACGAAAGGCAGACTAGGGCTGGCGGGGGGCCATGGATAGACCCAAATACCTGCCCATATCTCTGTTGTCTTTAAAGCGTTCCAGCGCTGACTATGCCTTTTTGTCAAAAAGACGGGAGTCGTCAAAGGGCGTGTCCACAAGGAAGCTTGGACATCCTCTGAAAAGCCAGTGGTTCTCAACTAGGCATGGCGTCTAAGTGCCACTGACGACTCAATTGTTCTGCCTAGAGAGTAGGTATTGTCCAGCTCACATCTGATGGTGAACTTTGCAGCATCCCAACCATCAGAAATTGCTTGATTGAGTATGGTTCGGGCCTCCTCGGAGGCTGAAGCACCTTCATCAAGATGTTCATCTTAACTGCCATTGTGGGCAGCTGAAGGTCCAGGACCTCAGCCGCCCTTCGCATCACCATAGCAAAAGAGGCTCCCTCCTTTGTAGGCACGGTGGGAGGAGAGACCAAGCCAGTGTCTAATGAGGTGTCCAAACCACTGGCATCTGCCAATTCCTCATACCAGTTGTCCTCCGATTCCTTAAGGGGGGTGATGGTAACCATTGTGGTCCTCAGACTCCTCTCAATTGTCTAACTCTCCAAGTCTATAGAAGGAAAACAGCACTGGCTACGATCGGAGGGAATGGTACTGGTCGGCCAACGCCTATCCGGCTCTGTATCGGAGTCAAGTATGGTAATGGGGCCTGCGCTGTCATGGGGCGTCAGTGGCGCTGGGAACAGCAGCACTGGAGGGGGCTCCTTGGAAAGTCACAGTCTCACTTACGGAGCCACTACGGATCTGAGGGGCCCGACTGGCA
This sequence comes from Calotriton arnoldi, assembly GCA_963921515.1. Taxonomy (NCBI): domain Eukaryota; kingdom Metazoa; phylum Chordata; class Amphibia; order Caudata; family Salamandridae; genus Calotriton; species Calotriton arnoldi. The sequence goes on along the minus strand of CAWUFW010005081.1, from coordinate 960,354 downwards.
TCAAGGGCAGACCCGCTGGTGGGAGCCCAGTAGGGGCCCCTCCTAAATCCCTGTGGCCTGAAGGCACTCCAAAGGAGTCAGGCCACCCAAATATGTGGTGGATGGCCTCATACAACTCTTTTAGTTGGGCAAGGGTCGCTCCGTGAAACTGTGGGAGGCATGGAGCAGACTCGGTCACAGGCTCCGCAGAGGAGTGATGCCTCGAGCGTTGTCCTCGTTCTCGTCCAATAACTTGGACCGGTGGGGAGAAGTCGAACAACGCTTCAACTTCTTTGACTTCTTGTGCTTGTGGGACTTACCCAACGATGTATTCTAGGACGAAGATTGTCGAGATCATTTCTGTGAGCAGCCCCGGAACCTTTCACATGACTGGGATCTTGAAGGTTGCCCTAGCACACAAGGAGAATACATTCTTAAAAATATCTTCATCAAAAAGTCGAAAAGAGGTCAGTCAAAAACTGACAGTAGCTCTCTCCGGATCTGTGCTGACTGGCAGGGAAAGAAAAGAACTGATGTCAGTGCGCTGGGTGGCGCAGCCTATATAGGCACCACAGACGTCACATCCAGAGCAGATGATGCAGACAAAGGATCTAGTCTGATGCCTGGCGATAATTCTAAGATAAGCAAACTATGGCTAGAAGTCACCATCAGATAGATTAGAACAGCAGTGATGGAAATTACTATTCAAATTAAAAAGAATAGTGGTGGTCCTTAGGAAATGATAGAGAGGGCCAAATCAAAATCCTCCTAAAATATTTGAGGTGATAGTGAGGAGAACCAGTTTAGATTGTGCCAATGAGCATACATTTAGAGAACAGAAATGAATAATCAATTCATTTCATTACAAAAGTACCAAGAAGCTAAATGGACAGTAATTCCACTGCAGGTAGAGCATGAGAATTGCAGCAGGTCATCATTCAAATTGTGACATGAATGAAGAGTACGAATCAAAGCCAAGTAGGTGCTCTGTTTTCAGGAAATGCAGGTGACTCCATTTTTTTAATCTGAAGGAACTCGTTTCCTTAAACTATAACTCTCCTGATTAGTAGTCATAAGAAAGGATCCGGTCTGCTTAGATGAAGGGGGAAGGAGAGTCCAAGCTGATAATGTCATTTCCAGGGCTGACAATGCACTGTAGAAAAAAAGATAGGGCAGAAACCAAAGTTGATGCAGACTTAACTTGCTTTTAAACCAGAATTGGTTTTGCAAGCAATGTTGTTAATTGGATTTATGTAGCGCATGGCTACCCAGTAAGGGTTTCCCAGCACTATGCCACCAAAATACATCGGATGTAGTTCCTATTCCAAGGGGTTTAGAACAACCAGGTTTTCAACCTCTTCCGGAAAGTCAAAAGGGAGTGATAGACCCTCAGATCTGGAGGGAGGGAATTCCATAGCTTTGGGCCTAAAAAATAGAAGGCTCGACCTCCTTGCCAAGATCTCTGGATTCTGGGAACCAAAGTGAGGTCAAGATTACTTGACTCCATGGGGAATCCAGAGGAATGACACATGGGAGAAAAGGATCTCCTTTTACGCTTAGGATATTTTGTTGTATGTTACACAGCGGCCCCTCTCGGTGGACAGAATTTTACATATTTTTCACCTCTTTCAAGGTTACTCGGGTTACCAAATCAACTGGGATAAATCTCTCATCTTACCTTTGGCAGGAGGCCGTACGGTTTTACTGCCCACATGTGTGGCTCCAGTAGTAACTCAGGGCTTTCGGTACCTGGGCACTGTGAGAAAGTGCCCTCTTTCTGCATAGTATGCCCCCACTTTTTGCTGAATTGCTGATGTTCTTTGACTGAGTGTGCCCTGGGCTCCTGCTAATCAGGTACCCAGGGCCTATGTTCCTTCCATAAAAACTGCATTGAAGCCTAAACCCAATTGGCATCCCTGGCCACACGGAGGCCCCTGGTAAAAGGTACCCAGGGCACTGTGACCAGGGAAGGCCCCTAAGGGCTGCAGCACTTATTGTGCCACCCTTAGAGGCCCTGCACCTTTTCTCACACACACACACACACACACACACACACACACACACACTGCCTTGGCAGGCTGCGTGTCTTGGTGCAGAACAAAGTGAAGAGTCGACATGGCACACATCCCTGTGTGCCATGCCTACAAACCACTGCCCTGGCATAGATCAGTCACCCCTCTAGCTGGGTGCACTATGCCAGTGGTGAGGGTACAGGTGCATGAGCCCTGTACCCCTACAGTGCCCAAGTCCATTCCAGGGCACTGTAAGTGCAGTGCTGACATTAAGAGTATATGGTGTTGGGAGTTTGTCATTACGAACTCCACAGCACCATAATGGCTACACTGAAAACTGGGAAGTTTGGTATCAAACTTCTCAGCACATTAAACCCACACTGATGCCAGTGTGCGATTTAATGTAAAATGCACAGAGGGCATCTTAGAGATGCCCCCTGAAACTCGACCAACTTCTAGTGACCTGACCGAGTGGCTGCTTAGGCTGCCACCACCAGACATGTTTCTGGACCCCTGGGTCGAGAGCCTGCTGCTCTCGGGGGCCTGAAACAATGCACATCCTGGGACGAGGTGCCAAGCCTCCTCCCCCAGGATGGGCAGGGTTCACGAAGGGGAAGCTTCTAAGGCTTGCCGCCTTTGTGAGCCTCCCCAGACCCTTTGCTGCTTTTCAGCAACTGGTCCCCACTGGTTCTACCCCCCACTTTGGGCAGGAGAACCGGCGGGAAAAACAAGTGAGGGAAAGAGGTTTGCCCACCTCTGCCAACTCCACCCCTCAGGTGGGGGAGGCGAGGTGAAGCACAACTCACAGTCCCCCCCATCTTGAGGATGGGGGGACCCAACCAACCAGGGCCACTGGAGGGTGGCACGATAGGGGGTGTACCCACCCCAGGGAAGGGACCCATTGGTCCCTGCCCTTCACCTACCTGTAACGCCCCTAAATCTAGTATTTAGGGGGCACCCTGAACCTTGCTTTCTCAGATCCAGCCTGACAACAAGAAGAAAAGAAGAAGGTCGAAGAGCCGTGCAGAGCTAACAAGAGGACGACGCCCACTGACTTGGCCCCAGCCCAACAGGCCTGTCTCCCCTCGAACCTGCTTCTGTGAAATCCCGGTGTGTCCTGCAGCCAGCAACCTCAAAAACCCCGGAGGACCTGCCTTCACTTCCAAGACTGCTTCTCCCGTGAACACCGGACTTGTTCAAACTGCAGCTTCTGGCTCCGGCTGGATATCGCGAATCCAGCCCACTCTGCACCCGCCGAACCCGGCCCGAGCGAGTGGAAAAACACCACGAGGAGGTCACCGCGGCGATCCTGACCCGAGATCCGGCGACTCCTGACCTACCTCAAGCCTCCAGACGACGCCTGCAGCCTCAATCCAGAGGATCCCCTCTACCGCGACCAGAGCGGGTAAGACTTTCCGACGTCCCAAGGCACCCCTGCACCCGACGCCCCACGGCCTTGTGTGCCCAAACCAACGGTGCCTAACCAACCCAAGACATCCCAACTTACCCCTCGAAGTGGTGGTCGCACCCAGAAGATCCTCGTCCCAGAGCCTGCAGTGTTTCTTCGAACCGGAGGTTCTCCATTGAAAACAACAGGGCACCCGACCTCAAAACAGCACTCTGCACCCGGCCGCCCTAGTGCCGCTGAGGGTGCACCTTTGGTGCTAATTTGGTTCCCTATTTGCCCTGACCTAAACCCTAGGAGCTTCGCTCCCACAACCCAGTGGCCTGCTTGCCAGCAGCCACCAACCGGAGGCCCCCTATCCTCCATAGGATAACATTGAGCCTCAACACTCTGCACCCGGCCGCCCTAGTGCCGCTGAGGGTGAAACAAAAGTGCATCACGGACCCTGGGGGACCCCTGAGTCTAACCCCAGAACCTTAACTCCCACAGTCGATTACTTACCTGTGAGCCGATAACCTGTTTTTCCTCCATAGGATAACATTGACAATTTTCTTTCAAAAAGTTTCTAAGTGTGGAGTTTTGAAATCTAAAAATATTCTTTAAAAATCGCACAAATAACCAAAACGTATTTACTTACCTGTTTGCAGGAAATGTCCCAGTGCTGAATCCAGGTATCCAGCACTGAGTAAGAAAAGTAACGTACAAAGTAACTTACCTGTCATTTACTGAAAAAGACTATTCATTTCAATGCACTGTTTTTCTTCCAAAAAACGCCTAAGTGTGGAGTTTTGAAATCTAAAGATATTCTTTAAAAATCCTGCGAATAACCAAAACGTATTTGCTTACCCGTTTTCAGGAAATGTCCCAGTGCTGAATCTAGGTATCCAGCACTGAGTTAGAAAAGTAACGAGAAAAGTAACTTACCTGCAATTTACTGAAAAAGCCTATTCATTCCAATGTACTGTATTTGCTAAGTATTGCAACCTACTGCATTCCCTGTAAATCAACAAAGTACAATTTCTATTGCATTTTCAAACTGTTCAACAATCAATAACTTATTCCTGTAAAGTATTTAATGCTTACCTGTGCCAGGCTTGCTTGGTTAAAAAATAAAATAAAACTGTATATTTTTTATACAAAAACAATTGGCCTAGAGTTCAGTTCTTGAGTGTGTGAATTCATTTGCTGACTGAGTGTGTACATCAAATGCTTAACACTGTCCTCTGATACTGCCTTACTGCTCGACCACTCTACCACAAATAGAGAGTAAGGTTCTATCTAACTTTAACCTCTGCCTACCTCTGGGGTCACCTGGACTCTATACACACTGTACCTCACTTTGGTGCAGTATATATAGAGCCAGTTTCCTACAGGCATCTTTGTAACCAGGGACGCATAGGATTTCATGCGTCGGAATCTATTAGCGGAGCTTGAGTGCCTTAGGGATGATGTGGCACACTGAAGGGCGCTTCTGATCACTCCGATGGGCAGGGCTGTGCTTTTTAAGATGATTACCCTCCTTGTATGCTGTATGTCCTCCAAAATACCCCATACAGTGTGCCGCATGACTTTCAGTAATGTGAATAGTGAATTGCATAAACTTCTCTGAAATGGGGGTATCTCACGGATCTCCCTAGGTAAGTTACAAAGGGGGGTGTTTGAAGGGGGATTGGCGGTCCCTGACATCCATGCCTACTACTTGGCTGCCCAGTTGATGATAATCAACAACAGGGTGTTCGGAGATGTGGAGGACCATGGCTACCGAATTGATCGTGAGGCTATGTGAAGCCGAGGTTACTCATCCATCCTACATGATAAAAGGTGGATGAGATAACTGCAGCTCCAAATTCAGATGGTTGTCAGGGCGTGGCACAAAGCTAGTAAATATTTGGGCTTGGATGGTAAGCTGACTGCTACAACACCACTATGGGACAGCAAGCAGCTTCGGGAAGTTGGGAACCTGAAAGGATTCCTTAAATAGGGACTGATTGGAATTGATCGACTCGGCGATGTTTGGAGGGGGTGCATTATTGACATTTGCAGACCTCCAGACGGAATACGATATGGGGGACACAGAACATTTTAGATACCTACAATTGAAACATGCACTGCAGTGACATGTACCAGAGGGAGAGCAGCTACCAGAGTCTTCTCCTCTGGAGGACCGATTGTTACTGGACCCTATGCTGGTCAAGGCAATCTCCCTGGTATAGAAGAAAATAATGAATAACTCCCCTGACCTGTTACGCTCACTACGAGATGCGTTGGAGGGATACATAGGATTAACGGAGGATAATGAATGGGTGGAGGCCCTACAAATCACTAGAGAAATAGCTATACGAGCTTGTTTCTGCCTCATACACTTATGCATACTACACAGATCCTATTATTCCAGATCACTGTTACACCACTTGGGTCGATATGAATCGGCCTTCTGCGCTAGGGGTTGTGGCATTGTGGGCTCCTTTTTCCACATCCTCTGGGATTGCCCTGTGATCCAACATTATTGGAGGGGTGTGGCGCAAGCTATGGCCAAAGTTATGGGGCTTGCGGTCCCCCTCGAGGCTAGATGGTTGTTGCTGTGAATAACAGTGGAGGAAACTGGCCCCGGTGCTTAAAGAAAGGGTTAATGTTGGCGGCAGGGGGAGCAAAACGTAATATCACAAAGACGTGGGGGTGAGTGGACCCCCCCCGAGTGTTCAAGACTGAGAAAATGATTTAGACTGGTTTCAACAAGCTGAATATGAGATTTATCAAAGTCAGGGCTGTGTTCGAAAATATGAGAAAATCTGGGGCAAAGAGAGCTTATATAAGGAAACATAAAGGCCTGTTCAGGGAGTTTTGGGATGGAGGGAGGATTGTGGTTCGAACAAGGATTGAAGTAATTCATGTTTTACTGCATTTACATCTATGTCCAAATGATTTGTCTGCCGATTTTGTCACTGCATGAAATGGTTATGGTGGATTTCTCTCCATCTTGGAATGTCATGTTATTGCCCACAAATGTACACTTTGATGCGTACTGAGCACCTATTTAATAAAAAAGATTTGTTTAAAAAAAAAATTAATAAAAAAAAAAAAAGATTACTTGACCGCAGAGATCGACTGGGTGTGTAAGAATACACCAGAGATCCAAGATAGATCAGGACGGAATTAGATCGACATTTACGCACATAACACAGTGCTTTGAATTTGACACAGCGCTCAATAGGAAGCCAATGAAGTTCCCGGAGTAGATTGGCAGTCGAAGAGAACTTAAGGGGATGGAGTAAAAGTCTAGCTGCCGTATTTTTCACAATCCTCCACCGACTGAGTAAACTCTTCTTGACCCTTAGATAGAGAATGTTTCCATAATCTAATCTGGACATAACTAGGGCCTGAATGACTGTTCTTTGGGCAAAGCTGGAAAGACAGCCCAAGATTTTCTTAAGCAATCTTAGGATGCCAAAACAAGTGGCCGCCATCTTTGTGATTTGGTGACTCATGGATAATCCATTATCCAGCCAGAACTCACAAGTTTCTAACCACAGGGGCGGGCTAGGAATGGTAGCTATCATCTCTGGCCATAGATGGGGGCCCCAGAGATGAAAATAAGTTACTGCGGTTATCCAGTATTGGTATCTTTCATAGATTCACATGCCTGAATCATTCCCCGACATCGAGATGGGAGTCCCACGGTAAAATATTTTAGCAGTGCTTCAAAAGCTTCATAGGCTATAATGGTTTTAAGCCAAGTAAATAGTAGCCTATGTCCTTTTTAAAAAAGGACCAAATGTTGGAACCTATCCAATCAGCACCCTCTAGAACACTCTCAGCAGAGGTAGGTTCCCTCAGATTTTCTAAGCACAAGTGGGAAGTAAGAATCCCAAAAATCAAATAGAACTACCTCCACGGGGAGGAGGGTGAGTTGCATGTGAATCTATGAAAGATACCAATACTGGATAACCGCAGTTACAGGTAGGTAACTTGGGTGCACACTGTTTTTTGTGGTCGCAAACGGGAATTCGGCCCGTTTGCGACCCCAAAATTGGTCAGCCCCATGTACAAACCATATTTTGCGAGTCGCTAACCTATTAGCGACTCGCAAAATATGGTTTGCGACTCGCTATTAGGAAGGGGCGTGCAGAGGGCGTCCCTTCCTAATAGCGAGTCTGACTGCAATGTACGATTGTTTTGCGACCGAATTTGCGGTCGCAAAACACTCGCAGTTTACCACCCTTTTCAAAAGGGTGGTAAGCCACTCGCAAACGGGAAGGGGTCCCCATGGGGACCCCTTCCCCTTTGTGAATGGGTGCAAAAATATTTTTTTAAGAGCAGGCAGTGGTCCCAGGGACCACTGCCTGCCCTTAAAAAATGAAACTGAAAAGTTTCATTTTTCTTTTTTAAATGCATCCCGTTTTCCTTTAAGGAAAACAAGCTGCATTTAAAAAAAACTGCTTTATTAAAAAAGCAGTCACAGACATGGTGGTCTGCTGACCCCAGCAGGCCACCATCCCTGTGAGTGCTAGCCATTCCCACTGGGGTCGCAAATTGCGCCTGCCTCATGAATAATAATGAGGCATGCAATTTGCGACCCCATTTGGAATAGCAAACAGTGTCTGAGTCACTGTTGCGACTCGCAAATGTGAATGTTCGTACATCTGGCCCTTATTTTCTTATCCAGTATTGGGGAATCTTTCATAGATTCACATGCCTGAATCGGAATAGCAAGCAGTACTTTAAATTGTACTGTCGTTAGAGGAAGGAGGGAGACATGTGAAATATATATATATATATATATATATATATATATATATAATCCTCCAAGTTACTGAAATATACCAGTAACATTTGTAATCGTGCATTTACCCTTAAAATTCTGGACAGCTGTCAGAAATATGCCTAGAACAAAAACTTGCAGCCTTAACATACTATAATACTCAAGATGTATGCAATGAAGTGTTTTAGTAGAATAAAATACGAGAACAATTGACACTGTTTAACTTCTAGAGTTATACAAAAAATCTACATTGACAACAGTAAGAAAGTAATGTTAAACATTTTAAGCAAAATATTGAATTCCTCTTTTATCAGACAAAGACGGACCTTAACTGAAGAGATGGTGCAGTACCGCTTGGCCCACAGATGCATCCTCACGTTGTGCAGATTGGAGACAGTAATGCCGCGTTAAGTGTGGCCATTTTTCCAAGTCGCAGCACGGCAAATTTTCTCCAATGTTACTCCAGCGAACAGAGCTGCTGATGTAGAGACTGCCCTGGTGGAGTGTGCTGTAGTTCTTGATGCTAAAGGCTTGTTAGCCTTGTCATGGCAAAATTGGATCGCAGAAGAGACCCGCTGGCAACAATGGCCTTAGTTACTGCTGTTCCTTCTCTGCCTTGTCCGTACGCCACCGGCAGCTGATCCGTCTTTCTTATGTTTTATACAGGTAGAATTTTAAACACCTCTTGACATCCAAAGTGTGCAAAGCCCGTTCTGCTGGGCTAGATGTGTTTGGAAAAAACATTGAAGTATCACTGGTTCGTTGAGATGAAACTGTGTCAGGACTTTAGGGATAAAAGTCGGGTTTGTCCTCAGAGCTACATAGTTACCAGTGAAATGTAGAAAAGGTTCCTTGATCGTAAAGGTTTGTATTTCGCTAACCCTCCTCAAAGAAGTGAGAGCCAGCAGGAGGGCCACCTTCTAGCTGAGAAACTTGAGCTCTGCTTTGTGAATTTGTTCAAACGGCTGCCTCATTAACTGTGCAAGGACTAGATTAAGCTTCCATTCCGGAGGAGGAGCACGCACTGGGGGAAATGCAAGGAAAAGGCCCCGCATGAATTTTTTTATAAGACTAGAGGCACAAAGAGAAGGAACTTGAGGAGACTTCCTATAGCGGGAAACAGCAGCCAGGTGAACCTTCACTGAGGAGAAAGTGAGACCTGACTTGGCCAAAGAGAGGAGATATGGTAAAATCTTCTCAGGAGGCGCTTGAAGCGGGTGAAGGTCGTTTCGCTGGCACCAGGAACAGAATTGCTTCCATTTTAGGCAGTATGTCTTATTAGTGCTATCCGCTCGAGATTTGGCAATAACTTCCCTACACTCCTGCAAGATATCCAAGTCCTTGAATTCTAGGAATTCAGGAGCCATGCGTGCAAATGAAGAGACTGCGGGTCTGGATGATTCACTTGGCCCTTTTTTCTCGTAAGCAGAGATGGGGATGGCTGCAGGAGTATGGGCCTCGACTCTGACATCAGGAGTAGCTCCGGGAACCAGTACTGCCTGGGCCATCTTGGCGCTATCAGGTTCGGACGACAGCCCTCTGTCTTCATCTTGGTTAATACGCTGGGAATTAACGGGATGGGGGAAAAGCGTAAGCATATACCCGGACCATCGCATTAAAAGGGCATTCCTCTGCTGGCATAATACTGGCATTTGGTGTTCTCCGATGTTGCGAAGAGGTCTAAAGCTGGCTTTCCCCACCTTCGAAACACCTTGTCGAGTTGAGACTGCTCCAACTCCCACTTGTGGCAAGTGGCCTGCGTTCTGCTTAACGTGTCCGCCAGGGTATTGTGCAGACCTCTGACATGCTCGGCCCTTAATGAGATTCCCAGTTGCGTCGTCCAATCCCATTGCTCTTGCGCTTCCTGAGATAGCGTAATGGATTTGGTTCCCCCTTGTTTGTTGACATAATACATGCTGGTTCACCTGTCCGTACGGACCAGCACGGAGGAGCCCGCTATTCTCGGCAAGAATGCCTGAAGAGATAGGAAGATGACTGAGTTCCAGCCTGTTGATGTGCTGATGTTTCTGCACAGAGGACCATTTGCCCTGAATTTGTAACTCTTGCAGGTGACCTCCCCAGCCCTCCATGGAGGCGTCTGTTGTCAGTATGATGTCTGGGATAGTCTGGAGGAAAGCAAGTCCTTTTACCAGATTTGGAAGGGGGGGCACCCTTGGGTGGAGTAGTCGGCGGGCGCTGAATGAATTCTAGAGTGTGACAGTTGGTGACAAGGTCCAGTACCCAGAGATCCGTTATTTCGCGCCACCGGTGGACTTAGCTGGAAATCTTCGCACCCACAGGTTGGGAGGGGAGGGAGGCTGGTACCCTGGCGTGATAATTTTTTCCTGCCCGAGTCACGACCTTGTTGAGACATTCGTTTGCGGCCTCCCTGGCAAGAGAAACCAGCCATAGATGACGGACGGTAAGATGGAGGATTGTAGGATTGGCGGTATTGAAACTGGTACAGCTGATACTGCTGAGCTCTCTGGTAACCTCCTTTGTAAGGGGCAAATCCTCGCCCCCTAGCACCTCTGAAGGGCACCTTTCTGTATTGTAATGTGCCCAACGACTTTGCGGTGTCCGTGTCATTTTTAATCGCCAGCAGCGCATCATCTATGTGCTTTCCGAAGAGGGACTCACCAACGAAAGCCATATCCAACACCTTCGTCTGCACCTCAGGCCTAAAGGTGGTTGCTTCCAGCCATCCTTGTTGTCTAAGCACAGCAGCTCCCGCCAGTTGTCTAAAACCAGTATTAGCTACATCAAGGGCACAGTCGATTTCCGAAGCTGCACGCTCCTCTTCCACTAGTATCTTTCGTACCTCTTGTCTTCAGGTATAAGGTAAATTAAACCTGCCATGTCTGACCACATTTGGCGGTCGTAGCGGCAGATAATGACTAACGCATATGCTGCCCTAATTGTCACTGCTGCCATACAAGAGAAACGTTTCCCTAAAATGTCCATCCTAAGCCCTTCCTTATCTGGAGGAGTGGTAATCTGGGTAGCAGGGTTTTTTGAGTGTCTTTGTGCCGCTTGAGAGATGACAGAGTCCAGCTTGGGGTGGCCAATGAGGCAAGATGGAGAGTCCTCAGGCGCCTTATACTTCTTCTCAATACGGGGCAGCACAGGTGGTATGGACGCTGGTGTCTTCATTATTTTGATGCCTTAATGCCATATATAACTTATAATTGGTATGGAGCGTACCAACTTCCTCGTGTCTTCTTTGACGTCATATAAACACATTCGGTCTGTTTGACTGTTATAGGCAGATGAAACCGGTTAGCTGCCCTCTGCATTAAATTATGAAATCCTCCAATATCCTCCGGAGGAGAATCTGATGGGAGATGCGGAGGAGGGCAGGGAGTTGGTATAACAATCATCCCAAGGATCAGGAGCAGAGATTGGATCCGGCAGCTCACCTTCCTCTCTATCCTCGTCCGAAGAGGAGGCATCTGGTACTCCAGGGTCAGCTGGCTTGGGGTCCGGAATATTCACAGGTGTGCTTGGCGGTTGAGCGGCTGGCATACCTGAAAGATCTATCTGAGGTACCGGCCTGTCTGGCTGATTCTGTTGTGGCGGGACCCTCTGCCGGTAATCTGCCAACATAGCCTGTAGATCCTATATCAGTGATGGTGGCAGACGGGCCATGTCCCTGGGGCGCGGCTCTGGCTGAAAACCATATGAATGGTAACTGTGACGCGGATCCATATACCCCTGCTGGTAGTATTGCGTCTCATCATGATAGTCCTCATCCTCTTCATCTTCATCATCATCATCCTGACACTTTACGTGGAGCTCAGAAGGGCTGTGAGCCACCCCATAAAGACCATTATCGTCGTCATCATTATCTTCATCTTCTACATAGCCCTCTAGCAGATGTGACGGAAGTAAGGGCGAAAGCTTACTAAACTCTTGCTCGGATGGCTGTAGGAAAGTCTTAGTTACTCTGGTGACTTGAGTAATCCTAGTTGACGGCGATGGTGTAGAAACCACAAGAAATGAAAATTCCATCGTCGACGGTGTCTTCGTTGACGGTGTTATCGTGAGTGAAAGCCGTTGTCGTCGACGGGACACTTGTCGACGAGTCGGGATCCTAGCTGACAGTATCTTAGTTGATGAGGGAGCATCGATTATCTTCAACGACGATGGGGTCCTTGCCGTCGACGCGGAGACTCTAGCAGACAGTATTGGAGCCTGGATTGCCGTCATCGTCACTGTTGCCATTGACGATGGCATCGTCAATATAACAGTTAATGTCGTCGACGATTTTTTTGAGAGTTTTCTTACTCACAGGATCGGACTAAGAGGATCTAGGCCGATCTCCTTCCTTCCTGCCAGGCGTAGAAGGCACAGATAATGCCGGCTCAAAGGAGTGTTTAGCTACCTTCTCTTTTTTTGAAGCCTTGGAGTCCTGGGAAGGCTTGTGATGTTTTCTACCTTCACCTGAGGAACTGTCCTTAGATCTGGCCCTCTTATGGGATGTAGAGGCTCTATCATCTTCCTCATCAGAAGAAGGCGACTGGTGTTTAGTGGTTTGAAACCACAATAACAACCTTCCCTCTCTGTCTTTGAAGGTTTTATTTGAGAAGGTGCGGCAGATCTTACATTCTCTCACCTCATGCCTTGGATACAGGCAGTAAATACACTCCTTATGTGGATTATCCACATGGACTCCTTTCTTGCCATAGGTTTTACATGGGCGGAAAAGGCTTTTTTTGTCTGACATGATGCAAAGATTGAGAAAGTTGAAAAAAAATTGAATAGCACTCAGGGAGACTCCCTTCCACACGACGTTCGTTGAAAATCTGAGAGAACCTGCCTCTGCTGAGAGTGTTCTAGAGGGTGCCGACAGCTGATTGGCTAGGTTTCAACATTTGGTCCTTTTTTTTTTAAAAGGACATAGATAGGCTACTATTTACTTGGCTTAAAGCCATTATAGCCTATGAAGCTTTTAAAGCATTGCTTGAATATTTTACCGTGGGACTCCCATCTCGACGACGGGGAATGATTCAGGCATGTGAATCTATGAAAGATACCCCAATACTGGATAAGAGGAAGGTTACCCACCAGCAGCACCTTGGTTTTGTCCCCGTTTAACTTGATGGAATTGGCATTCAGCCATGAAAAGACTCGCATAAGACAGCTGTTCAAGGCATCTGCGCTGTTATTTTCTTGAGAGGACGAGGACACAGCAATCTGAGTATCATAAGCATATGACAAGATGGTAAGACCACACTTTTCCTCGAAGTCCGCCAGTGGCCTTACATAGAGGTTGAACACGGTAGGACTTGAAGTGGAACCTTGATGGACTCCAGATGGTAGAGGGTGTGGCTTGGAGCAATGATGAGTGGACCTGAAATACCCGGTCCTGCAGATAAGCCGTAAACCAAGACAGGGCTGTGCCCTGCACGCCCATGGCATCTAGTCTTTGAAGCAATGTGGTGAGGTTCACTGTGTCAAAGGCTGCACTGAGGTCCAAAAGGATCAGTGCCACCACTGTCTAATTGGTGCCTAAGATAGTCCGTTACTCCTAGGAGAGCTGATTCTATACAATGTCCTGCTCTAAAACCAGATTGAGAGTGGTGGAGAAGGCCACTGGACTCTGAACAACATAAGCTGTTTGTTCACATGCTTTTCTAGCACCTTAGATAGAGTGAGGTATAGAAAAATCAGCTTATAGTTTGACCAGATGTAAGCATCTACATTGGGTTTCTTTAATAGTGGCTTGACCATTGCATGTTTTCATGGCTTTGGAACCATGCCTTGGGAGAGAGAGGTGTTTAAGAGCTGGGTGAATAAATCCAATGGTTGTGATTCCAATTTACAAAACACAGAGGGAGGACAAGGATCGAGAGGCGAGTCTGACTTAATAGTGGACACAAGAGAAAACAGTTTGCTGATCTATAAGCTGGAAGGTACTAAGTACACATGGCTCAATTGGGCAATCGCCTTGAGGGACACATTTTGGTATGGGGGAGAAAGAAGCCTGAATATCAGTCACAAATTTTTTTAAAAGAAGGATGCTAACAGCTCTCACTGGAGTTGTGAAAGAGGAACGGCCGGAGTTATGTTTATGGGATCAGAAAGTGTTTTTACAACTTGGAAAAGCATGTAGTGTAGTCGAAACGTATGGCAGCGACTATGGTAAGTCAAATGATGCTGCTGGTTCATAAGGGATGACCGTGAAGGATCCTGAAAGCACACCAGAGGTGGTTTTTAAAAAACAGCCAACATAGCCTTTCTGAATTCCTGCAATTGTGAGCTAGAAGCTCCATGATGAGGGAAACTCACCTGCTGAATCTTTAACAGAGCTGGAATAGCCAAGTAGCTCATAAAGCAAGACGGAGTATGCTCTTCACCTCAAAAACTAGATTGAGATTTAGCTCTAGATTTCTTTAAAGAAGCCACTAAAAATTGAGTTTCCCTCTTCCATTACAGCTTTATGCTACATACGATCAAATAAATCGCAAGACGCAATATCATTCGATTTATAAAGGCACTACAAAGACTGAGGGTATGGGAATGTAACAAACACCAGTCTTCTGCAAGATGTGCACAGCTTAAAACCCCTCGATTTCAGGAGTGACGCAAGTAAAAAAAAAAAAGCAATTTACCACCAATTATAACCCAAAAAAACTGATGGCTCTGAGTCTGTATAGTTACAAGCGCAGAAAGAAACAAACTGGTGTCATCAGCGATGGAGCACTATATAGTTGCATCAAAATGTTGTCATAATTCAAGTCTACAAGTTTCTGATCACAACTTTGTGCAATGCCGCCATGGAGACGGTGGGTAAGCATTACAGCTTTGAAGTTTCTCGATCCAGACTGATACATGCGGAAATTCACTTAAGGAAACAAAAAGAAAAGTTCAAATAATTCTTGATGCTCCTTCTTGCCTCCATCATGATTGCTTGACTGTCATCGTTTTGGTCAGAAAGATGAGCAGTAGAAAATCTTTGCATTGAGCATCAAGAGTCTCCACAAAAAATATAAACTTGGAATTGTTATTTCGATGCATCTGGAGAAGGATTTAAGTTGAAAACGTCCAGAAAAAACAGATCCATACAATAGTATGTCTTCATATGTGTTATGTGTTAAAGAATCTGAAAAGTGCTTTCTGGGTTGGATCGTCAAGCCTTTTACTGCACTGGCTTGAAGTTAAAAAGATCAAATGAGGTGCACAGGCTACTGTTGAAACGAGGTTCCTTTAATATTGCAATGTACTTTTTGCAGAAAATTGCCTGAAGTAAATACTTCAAAGGATGTGGCTCTATGACAGATCTGACGCTGGGGAACTTGGGTGACATTGACAGTCTCTAAGGCTTTAATCAGCGTACATTTTTAAGCTATAAACATGCGTCAGATTTGCTCATCTGTGAATACCTACAGGAGAATGTCCCCTTCATAAGACTGAATGGGCTTGGATGATAACGTTCTTTTCTCCGAGATTAATGGAGTTTTAGTATCACACTGAAAAGATTATGTTACTTACCCAGTAAGCATCTGTTCTTGGCATGAAAAGTTGTAGATTCACATGCTTTGAATACTCCTGCTATCTAGTGTTGGGTCCGGATGTTTGCAAGTTGTTTTTCTTCGAAGACGTCTTTCCTAGTCACGAGGTAAGGTGACTCCTCCTTTCGGTGAAAGTGCGCCAGTGCATCGACTCCATTGTTAGATTGTTTTCCCGCAAGAGGGTGAGAATGGAGTAAGTAAGTGTAGTATAGAGATGTCCATGCATATGAATGTATAATCAAGAACTGCAACAGCTTTAGGTGCCCAGGGAGGCGGGTGGGCACATGTGAATCTACAGCTCTACATGCCAAGAACAGATGCTTACTGGGTAAGTAACATAATCCGTTCGAGGCATGTGTGCTGTAGATACACATGCTTTGCATAGACTACAAAGCAGTATACTCCCAAAGTGGTGGCTAACCTGTAGATGTTGCAGTTTTTTTAAACAGTGTTTTAAGTACTGCTTGGCCTACATTAGCTTATTGGTGTGCTAACACATCTACACAATAGTGTTTGGTAAATGTGTGTGGTGAAGACCATGTAGCTGCCTTACAAGTGTCCGCTAGAGGAATGTTACCTAAAAAGGCCATAGTAGCCCCTATTTTGCGAATGGAAGGCGCTCTAGGGGGTATGGATAAAGTTCTTTTAGCTTTTGCATAGCATGTTTAAATGCATTTAACAATCTACCTTGAAATGCCAGATTCAGAGATGGGATTGCCTTTGTGAGGTGGAGCAAATGCAACAAACAGTTGTTTTGCGAAAATCTTTAGTCCTTTCTATGTAATACAATAAGGCTCCTTCAACATAAAGCGTGTGAAGAGCACGTTCTGCAACTGAATCAGGTTGAGGAAAAAACACAGTTAACTCAACTGATTGGCTAATATGAAAAGCAGAAACTACTTTGGGAAGGAATTTGGGATTGGTGCGAAGAACTACCCTATCTTTATGGAGTTGAAAGAAGGGTTCTTCCAAGGTTAATGCCAGTAGCTCACCAACTCTCCTCAATGAAGTGATTGCAATGAGGAAAACAACCTTCAATTAAAGAAACTGTAAAGGACAATTATGCAAAGGTTCAAAAGGTGGACTCATAAGCCTTGTAAGGACAATGTTAAGATTCCACACAGGTGCAGGGGGAATTCTTGGTGGTATTACCCTTTTCAAGCCTTCCATGAAGGCTTTGATTACTGGAACTTTGAATAGGGATTAATGCTGTCTGTCCTGCAAATATGCAGCTACTGCTGCAAGGTGCAAACGAATAGATGTATAAGCTAGTCCAGTTTGCTGTAAGTGCAACATGTAACAATGTTTTGTACAGAAGCATTTAGAGGATTGATTTTATTGTTATAACAATAGACAACAAATCTTTTCCACTTTGCTGCATAACTCGCTCTGGTACTAGGTTTTCTTGCTTCCTTTAAAATAGTCATACAGTCTGGTGGTAGATTTAAATAACCAAACTCTATGACTTCAGGAGCCAGATCGCTAGGTTTACTTCTTTGGGATTTGGATGCCATATTTCTCCAAGGTTCTGAGTGAGGAGCCTGGAGGTGAGATGCAGCTTTTGATGTGGAACTACTGAGAGCTTCAACAGGGTGGTGTACCATGGTTGACGGGCCATTGTGGGAGCTACCAGAATCAGTGTGAGGGATGTTTGTCTGAGCTTCCAAACCAGACACGGAATGAGTGGGAGAGACGGAAAAGCATAGGCAAATATCCCCAACAAGTTCATCTATAGGGCATTGCCTTTTGAGAGTGGGTGCGGGAACCTGGAGGCGAAGTTTGTGCATTTTGCCTTGTCGACTGTGGCAAACAGGTCTATTTGTGGGAATCCCCATTGTTGGAAGTATGTAAGGAGAACTTGGGGATGAAGTTCCCACTCGTGAATTTGCTACCTCTTTCTGCTGAGGAGGTCGGCAATTTGATTGTTTACCCCTGGAAGGTGTTCTGCCAGAGGGTAAATTTTGTGATGGATTACCCAATTCCAAAAGGCTTGAGAGAGGCGTGACAGTTGGAGAGTGTGTGTCTCCACTGTTTTTGTGCATAGTACATTGCTGTCATGTTGTCCGTCCGGACTAGGACAGCTTTGCCTTTTAGGTGAGTCTGAAAGGCTTTGAGCGCTAGAAAGATTGCTAGAAGCTCTGGATAGTTGATGTGGAGGCATTTGTGCTTGTTGCTCCACAGGCCTTGTATTGTGTAATCTTGGAGATGAGCACCCCATCCTGTCAGAGATGCGTCTGCTGTGAGCACGATCTATGGAATAGGGTCGATGAAAGGCCGTCCCTTTTGATAAATTTTGTGGGTTCCACCACTGCAGAGAGCGATGGGTATGGCCGTCTACAAACGCTAGATCGGTTAATTGAACCTGCGACTGATTCCACTGACGGGCTGAGCACTCTTGTAGGGGACACATGTGGAGTCTTGCATGGGGTACAATTGCGATGCATGACGCCATCATTCCCAGCATTGCATGAACAATCTGGCTGGTAATGATTGGTAGGATTAAAATTGTAGTATCATAGACTGAATGTTGTGAATTCTGGCTACATTGGGAGAGGCTAGAGCTTTGATCGTGTCTAGACTGGCCCTTAGGTAAGATTGCATCTGTGAAGGATGCAGGTGAGATTTCTGTGCATTGACCGTAAAGCCCAGTTGATGAAGGTGTATTGTGGTCTGAGTGTGTCGTAGACATTTTTGGTAAGTGCTGGCTTTGATGAGCCAGTCGTCTAGGTAGGGGAAGATGTGAATATGTTGTCTTCTGAGATGAGCTGTGACTACCGCCAGGCATTTGGTAAATACTCTGGGAGCAGTAGTCACTCCAAACTGAAGTACTTTGAATTGGTAATGTTTGTTCACAAATCTGAGGTATTTGCGATGAGCTGGATGAATTGGAACATGAAAATATGCGCCTTTTAAGTCTAGAGTAGACATAAAATCACCCTTCTGTAAAAGCGGAAGTAACTGTTGAAGTGTTACCATGTGAAAGTGTTCTGACAGTATACATTGGTTTAACTCTGAGATCCAGAATAGGTCTTAGGGACCCGTCCTTTTTGGGGATCAGAAAATAGAGAGAGTAAACCCCTGAACCTTGGTATTGTACTGGAACTGGTTCTATGGCTCCCTTTAATAAGAGATTGTACTTCCTGTTCGAGCAGCTGCAAGTGGTCTGGAGACAATTTGTGAAAGGGAGGCGGAATGTTTGGAGGATTGTTGGTAAGTTCCAGGCAATAACCATGTTGGATAATTCCAATCATGCATTTGTCGGTTGTTATAGATTGCCAAATGGGAGGAAACTGTTGAAGTCTTGCCCCGATAGGTGTGGTATGATTGGCGGGAAGCGTGGGGAAGGGGAGTTACGGGGTGTGGTGCCTTTACCCCTACCTTTAGAGTTGTTTCCTCTATATCCTCCTCGAAAAAAGCCTCTTGAGAAAGAGGACTGGTTATTACCTTTGTAAGAGGAGGTATTCTTGTCTGAGGGTGTGGTTTTGAACCCTGCTCAATAAAAGGAGCGACGAAAGGAGCCTCTATTTGAAGGAGACTGGAGCGCTCCCATGGACTTTGCTACTTCAGTGTCCTTTTTTATTTTCTCAAGTGCCTGATTGACCTCAGGACCAAAGAGATGTTTTTTGTCAAAAGGTGTATTTAAAATAAATTGTAGGACTTCGGGCATAAACCCGGAAATCCTTAACCAAGCACGTCTCCTGAGTAAGATGCTAGTGTTGACTTCCCAAGCTGCGGTATCAGCAGCATCTAGAGCACATCTTATTGAAGAATTGGAAATTAGCTTTCCTTTATTTACCAAATCTTGTGCTTTTGCTTTATGCTGCTCTGGGAGATATTGGAGCAATTGCTCCATTTCATCTCAGTGTGCCCTGTCATATCTGGCTAAAAGGCCTTGCGTGTTTGCAATGCGCCAGTGATTGGCAGCTTGAGCAACTATGCGTTTGCCAGAAGCGTCTATTAGCTTGGATTTTTTGTCTGGGGGAGGAGCGTCCCCTGATATTTGGGAATTAGCTCGTTTGCGAGCATTGGACACTACGAGTGAGTCTAGTGGCAACTGGCCCTTAATAAATACCGGATCTGTTGGGGAGGGTTTATATTTTTTATCGACTCTAGGAGTCAAGATGCGTGCACGCACAGGATCTTTAAAAATTTCGTCAGTGTGTCTCATCATACCTTTAAGCATAGGAAGTATTTGTGTCGACCTGTGTGTGGGTCTTAATGTCTCAAACAAAAAATCCTCTTCTAAAGATTCCTTGTGTAGTGCCACCCCATGGTATTCTGCAGCCCTGGCAATGAGTTCCTGATAAGATACATTGTCATCAGGTGGAGATGGTTTGGCAGGGTAAAGGTCTGGATCAGTCTCTAATGGAGGGTCAATTGCATAATCACTCCATGGATCTACTGGTAAATGTGTGCCCCCCTCATCAATATCGTCCCCGTCAGGCTGAGATTGTGGAGATGTGCAAAGGATTTAATGTCGGAGAAGAGGGTGGTTAAGAGGATGCTGGTGGTGGATGAAAGAGGCTGGTACCAACAGTCTTCTTTTTTAAAGGGATCTTGTAATGACTGTCCTTATCAGTAAGCTTGTGTTTCTGAGGCAGCTTGGTATGAATATGACCAATGTCTGGGTTAATATAAAGTCTCTGTTTGGGATCCATCTTCGGTGGAACAATGTCTAAATTGATCCAAAGGGACATCTTTTGGTGCCGATATGGACTGGCCTTTGGGTGTGGAAGATTTCGGCTCCGAAGGCGTTTTATTTTTCGGCGCGGAGGATTTCGGCTCCGAGCTGGATTTCGACTTGGAACAGGAGGGCTTCGGTTCCGAAGAGGGCTTGTGTCAACTCGATCCAGAGCCGGAAGGCTTGACTGGATATTTCGGAGTCGAGCCGGAAGGCGGGGCGTCAAACGTCGTCTTGGTGCTGACCTTGGCCAGAAGGCAGAGGTGGTTGCCCAAGCCTTAGATTTTTTGTGAGTAGATTGATGGGGCCAGGGGTCTTCTGTACTCACGTCACCCTGTCACTGCGGAAGTTCTTCTCCGTCAAGGTCTATCTCTAGCTCCGAATCCGGCATGGAGAAGACCTCTTCCGCCGCTGATACCCCAATATCTTCTTGACTGAACTCTTCACCGAAGATATCCGGCGTGTCTTCAAAGCTTTGAAGCTGTAGCTCTCGACGTTGTGCCCGACGATTGCGAAGGGTTTTCTTCGACCGAAACTATCTGCAAGAGCCGCAGTCTTCTTTGTGCTCCGGAGACAAGCACAAGTTACACACCTTGTGTGAGTCAGTGCACGGATACTTTGCGTGGCACTGAGGAGAGAATTTGAACGGTGTCCGTTCGTCCGACGGAGAGCTGGACCGACGTGGTTAGGCCCGAAGGCCGTCCACGAAGCTTTCCGATCGAAAAGTAGATTTCGTTGACCGAAACAATACGCAGAGAGGTGGGAAACACGTACAAAAGAATACTGTCGAGGGTAGAGAGTATTGCGCACTGAGGGGAACCCGAAGAACGGTTTCGGAGCGCAGCGATACACGTCCGAACCCGATGGCGGAAAAAAACAATCTAACAATGGAGTCGGTGACCATGCGCACTATCACCGAAAGGAGGAGTCACCTTACCTCGTGACTAGGAAAGACTTCTTCAAAGAAAAACAACTTGCAAACATCCGGACCCAACACTAGATGACAGGAGTATGCAAAGCATGTGTATCTACAGCACATATGCCTCAAACACTTAAATAATACCAGTCTGAAAAGGCAGAGTTTTCTGCTAACAGGAGTCATTTTTTTGATCTAGAGAACATTTCTGCTGAGCAGAAGAGTTGCTTTAAGGGTTTTAAAGCACGAGCATAGACTATTTGTGCCCAAGGATACACTAGAACCCCGATTAAATCATTGATGAGTCAGCCCTAAAAGTGAAAGGAGCTACTGTTATGTAAACTGTAGGCCATTTAGGTTTAAAACTGAAAGGTTTGTAGTCTTGTATAAACCATCTTTATCAAATTCTAGAGGTGGAAATTTGGAACCTTTTGTAAACCATTGTTCACTTTGCTTTAGTGGTGAGGGCTTTACCCCTGAACTAAACACTGATGCCCTACATATGAAATGCTATAACCAAGTGGAACCTCATGACTATCTAGCCCTAAAGGTGGAAGGTTCTGTAGCAATGTCAAAACTGCTCACACCACTGACTGGTCAGCATCTGAACTGAATAGATCCAACTCTGTGTAAATCATTAACCATATTGTTCTAGAATGGAAAAGCTTAGCCGTTACACACTGTTCCCATCATGTACAAACCAAACCACATAGCCAGAGAAGGAAAAGGTTACTCTCCTCAATATTTAAAGCCATACGGGCAAATCTTACTTTTTGCGCAGCCTCTGCAGCTCCACCTTCAAGTCTTCATCCTCAACTTCGGACTCATCATCACTGCTCATCGGAGAGGAGGGAGAGTAGAACAGAGAATTTTGACACTGGACGTAGCATCTTTCAGCGGGCTGCTGCTGGATATCAGCTGCATGTTCCAAAGTGTCAGTTTGTTCATTCTCAACACACAGGATCGCTGATGGTTCACTGTCTGTGCTGGGTTGCTTGCTTAAAGCATCTTTTGAGCGCAGCTCTAAGCTGGCTGATGGAAGACACTGGTCTTTTGTTGTGGCGTCCAACTCATTTGCTGTGGTAACAGATTCATCCAGCTGAGCTGCGGAGTTAACCGACAAGACTGTGCCTTCAACTAAACGACCTGGAATGAATGTAAGCGGTTTGTTGGATGACAAGGTCTGTGCACATGCGGCAGTTGGTTCAGTGTCTATCACAGTCTGGAGCATCTCAGTGCCAGGTGCAAGCTCTTGCGGGTGTGACAGCACAAGATGCAGGTCATTAACAGTGGAATCAGTCTCCTCCAGTTGCTGAGGTACGGAAATAACCTACACAAAAACACAGAAAATATCACATACTAGCACAAGACAGCCTTACCGTTCGACATAAAGACAGTCACCATCAGCTGCAAATGTATGTATTAACAGCCCACTGTCTGAAGATTGACTCACTGGTACTCATGTGCTCTGACCAAGATATGCAGCATCCAATTATTCTAATACTGAGAACCGCACAGCTTTGACAATGCACTTCATTCTCACACTCACACACCTCCGCTTTAACAATGTACGTTTATGATTTGTCACATTACATATAACTTCAATGGGAAAGCACAGGGCAGTCGGTGGCTGTGCACAGCATAGGATACCCACCTGGAAGCGCCCCCGCTTAAAGGCACTCGTTGGTTTGTTTCCCTTTGCAGCATGAATAGCATTGTCAGAGGCACTGATGTTCTTTGCTTCCACTAGCACCAAGTTATAATGGAGAGAAAAGGCAAAGGAGGGAAGAGAAGGGTGAGATCATTACTCATCAATAGTTATGGCTGCACCAAAGAAAGAAAAGTTAAAAAAGCCAAAAAGTTACCTGCTGCTACATAACAACCAATAATGGAAAGAGGGAAGGATAGCATTGGGGGAAAAGAGGAGCAGGGTGGGGGGTTGGGGAGAGGATCAGTAAGACGAATAGCTAAAGCGATACACCAGTCAATCAGAAAAATAACAGCAATAAAATGTAGCATGACTGAACCTGCACACACGCACACGAAGTTCCGCCCGCCCTTGCACATGGCAGACATAAAGGCACACACAAGTTGTGGGGAGAGAACACAGGAGAAGTTAAGACATTTCAAATTAAATAAATGATAAAGAAATGAAAGGATATACATACGTAAACCAACCAAAAGGGGGTGTTCCCTAGTCTATGGCCCTGACTGTAAGCACACTACCTTGCTGGACTCTGGATCTCTTGAACAGGCTGCTGGACTGCCGTAGCCTGCATGCCCAGCTTTTTAATTTGCGAGTCCACGACCTCTTGCTAATAGGATTTTTGAGACTAGGACAAGTAAAGCTTAGGCCAAAATATCCACCTCCTGTCTGCAGATGCGGGGCTCCGTTGGTAGTGTAGGCCGCGAGGTCTTCAGGGGGCAAGGCTTCCAGGGAGCTCTCCTGAAAGGAAAGGAGATACAAAAGAAATAAAGACAATCCCAACATGGCCTTCAGGAGTGAGCACTTGCCCGCCCGTACTATAGGAACTGATGGTCACGGAAATGCTTCTATCATTCTGAACCAAATTTAAGTATTCTAGACACATTTGACTCTATTGCTCTTTACCCCATCTGTGTCAATACAGACAACAGACAGTGACCACCCATATGAAAGTCACTCTTCGACTGCTTCAAAAAGTAATCCAAGTCTGAAGAACAAGTTACTTACCTTCGGTGACGCATTATCTGGTAGAGACAAGATCTAGCCGCAGATTCCTTACCTTTGAATTTCACAAGCATCAGACTGGATCCGGAAGATTTTTGCACAAGCTGTACCCCTACGTGCTGAAAGGTGGCGCCGATCGGCTCCGCGTAGCGTCGTCCGCGCGGGAAGTGACGTCCATGCCGCCTATTTAGGTGCCACCTCGGCGTGCTGACGTCAATTACTTTTCACGACTTTCCACGCCAGAAGTGCGGAGCCATGAAGTGGACCGACACTGGTATGTCCAAACTAAGGCCCTGAAATGGATCAGCCCTGACTTTAGAAACTTGTCCGCAGAGAGGGTAGGATGGATGGGTCGGTAAGGAATCTGCGGCTATATCTGGTCTTTACCCGATAATGTGTTACCAAATGTAAGTATTGTTCAGCTGATAGAGACATCTAGCCGCAGATTCCTTAACTTGAATAGATACCCACGTAATATCATCCCCGGTAGTGGGCTGCGGATAAATACTTAACTAGAAAGTCTTGCAGGACCGAACGGCCAAAATGCCCGTCCCTGGAGACCTGACTGTTCAGGCAGTAATGCTTGGTGAACGTGTGCAGGGATGTCCCCCAATTGCTGCCTGGCAGATGTCAAACCTGGGACTCCACGTGCTAACGCAGTGGAAGCAGCTGTTGCCCTGGAGGAATGAGCCCTTAAGCTCTCAGGAGGCTGATTCTTGGCCAGTGTGTAGCAGATTTTAAATCAGAGAACGATCCAGCACAAAATGGTTTGTTTCTGTATTGCCCGACCCTTCTTCGCTCCAACATTCCCCCCAAAGAGTTGGCCGTCCACCTCGAAGGCTCATGTACGGTCAAGGTAGAACGACAACGCTCTCTTTGGGTCCAGATGGTGAAGTTGCTCCTCTTCTTATGAGGGATGTGGAGAAGCGTAGAAAGTGGGCAAGGAGACAAATTGGCCCACATGGAATGGTGTTATCACTTTCGGTAGGAAAGAGGTCCTAGTGCGAAGCACCAATTTGTCTGGAAAGACAGAGAGGAATGGAGGCCTGGATGACAGAACCCGCAGCTCATTTACCCCCCCAGGTAGATTTTATTACCACGAGAAAGGCTGTTTTGATGGTAAGCAGCCTGAGGGGGCAATTATGTAAATGCTCGAAGGAAGCACAAATCAGGAATGTGAGAACCAGATTAAGGTCCCACTGAGGCATAATGAAAGGGGAAGGTGGGAACATATGTACAAGACCTTTCAGACATTTATTTACAAAGGGAGATTTAAATAAAGGGGGTTGGTCCGGCAGCCTCAAGAAGGTAGAAAGATACCTTTTCAGAGTGCCCATAGCAGAGTCCTGCTGGGCAAGGGTCAAATTAAAAAGTAAAATATCCGAAAGGGAAGCAGAAAGATGGTCAAGAGACCTTTCTGTACAAAATAATACAAATTTTGTCCACTGTCTTGGTGGAGGGACGCCTTGTTGCTTAGATAACATTGCAGACTTTGAAAGGAAGGTCAAAAGCTGTCAACTGTCACCGCTCAATCTCCACGCAAGAAGGCGCAGAGTTGGAAGGTTCGGGTGGAGAACCCTAGCATGCTACTGCGACAGAAGATCCTCTCGAAGGGGCAGCCTGATCGGAGGATCGATGCTGAGAAGCTCGGGATACCAGACTCTTCGAGCCTAGTCTGGAGCCACAAGGATGACTTGGGCCTGGTCGTTCCTGATCTTCTTGAGAACTCTGGGCAGAAGTGGTATGGGAGAAAGGCATACAGGAGCCTGAGCTCCACTCGAGCTGAAAAGCGTCTCTGAGCAAGAGCCGCCTTGGAAACTCCAGCGTGCCAAACTGCTGACATTGCACGTTCTCAGTGGGAATGAACAGATCTAAGCAAGGCTCTCCCCACTACAGAAAGAGACCTTGCGTCACCTCCAGAAGGAGATGCCATTCGTGATCCGCTAGGCATTGACGGCTGAGTTCGTCCGCTCTGGCGTTCAAGGAACCTGCCAAATGTTGAACCACCAGAGATATTCCCTGCTGTTCCAGTCATTTCCAGAGATGCAGGGCCTCTTGGCAAAGAGTCCACAACCCCACCCCGCCCTGTTTGTTGCAGTACCACATGGCGGTGGTGTTGTCCGTGAACACCTCTACTAGCCTTCCTTTGACAGAGGGTAGAAAGGCTTTCAATGCCAGTCAGATCGCTCGTCGCTCCAGCATGTTTATGTGGAGTCTGGATTCCGCCAGAGACCAGAGTCCTCTGATCTCTATCCCCCCCAGATGGCCACCCCACCCCAGAAGTGACATCTGTCACTACGGTCAGATCTGGTTGGGGAAGGCAGAGGGGTCTGTCTCTGACTCAATCGCGGTTCAATAGCCACCACTGAAGGTCTTTTGCAGTTCCGGCCGATATCTGGACCATGTCCGAGAGATTCCCCTGGTGCTGCGTCACTGGACAGAGCCTGCATATGCCATTTGGCCTGTCTCACCAGCAGGATGCAGAAGGTCATGAGGCCCAGCAGCCTCAGAGTCAGTCTCACTAAAACCCAGGATAAAGGCTGAAACATCAGTATCATAGCCTGAATATCCTTGACTCGCCACTCTGGAGGATTAGCCTGAAACTGCACTGTGTCCAGAACAGCTTCGATGAAAGGGAGCGTCTGAGATGGAGTCAGGTGTGACTTCTGCATGTTGATAGTGAACCCCAGCGAATGCATGATGTCCACCGTAGTCTGGAGGTGGGAGACGACAGCCTGGGGCGAGCCCGCTTTCAGCAGCCAGTCGTCGAGATGAGGAAAGACTGGCAGCCCTAATTTGCGCAGATGAGCTGCGACCACCACCATTACCTTGGTGAACACCCGAGGGGCACTGATAAGTCCAAAAGGAAGCATGACGAACTAAAAGTGCTCGTGGTCTACTGTAAACTGCATGTAATGCCAACGGGCAGGCAGAACGGGAATGTGAAAATAGACATCCTGCAAGTCCAACACGATCATCCAGTCTCCTGTGTCTAGGGCAGACAAAATCTGTGCCAATGTGAGCACCTTGAACTTCTATCCGAGGAAGAGGTTGAGGGCTCGGAGATCTAAAATAGGGCGAATCCCTTTGCTCTTTTGGGAAACAGAAAGTAGCGGAAATAGCAACCACTGCATACTTCTGACATTGGAACCCTCGCTATGGTTCCCTTGGCTATAAGAGCCGTGACTTCCTCGCAAAGCAAGGACAAAATGATCATCCTTAAGCCGGTCGTGAGATGGAGGCAAAGGTGGAGGGGGGAGGATTCGAAGGGAAGGGAGTATCCCATCTAAATGATCTGTAAGACCCACTTGTCTGATGGTATGGACTGCCAGCGGTGGAGATGATGGATGATTCTGCCACCAACTGGGCATCCATTAGCTTGTAGGGCAAGGTAGGGATTAGAGGCAGCTGTGTATGTGTGTGTGGGGGGGTAGTGGTTGTGCCAGACCACTGACTACCTGACCTCAGTATGAACCGTGTCCTCGCTCCCACACAGTCTGGGAAGTTTGCATGGATGGTGGCTGGAGTATGGCTGATGCGGTTGAAAACCCCCTCCGTAGCCACAAAAGGAGCGATAAGCAGACTGGGGTTGACGTGGGGCAATTGAGAAGCCCAAGGACCAAGAGACGGTTGCCATCAAAGGGCATGTCCATGAGGGAAGCCTGGACATCCCCTGAAAATCCAGATGTTCTCAGCCATGCGTGGCGTCTAAGCACCATCATTGTCGAAACTGCATTGGTCAGCAAGTCGGGCGTATCTACACCACACCTAATGGTGGACTTCGCCGCATATCTTCCGACGTTGATCGCTTGGGAGTGCTTGGCCCGGGCCCCCTCTGGGACCTGTGGCAGCACTTGCACAACTGTGTCCACCAGAGTGTGGGAGTAGCGTACCCAATAAGAATACAGTGTTCACCGACCACAACGCAAGGCTGGTGGAAGGAAACATCTTACCCAAGCTGTTCAGCCTCTTGGATTCCATGTCTGGGGGTGCGGCAGGGAATGTGCCAAGGGACGTAGAGGCTTGGACCACCGAGCTCTCAGGAAGCACTCAGGGGTGGGGTGTTGAGTGAGGAAATTTGGGTCCCCAGTAGTGGGGCGGTGGCGGCGGGCAATTGTCCTGTTCACAGGAGCCCCTGTGCTGGGCTTGAACCAGGTTCCCAGTAGGACATTCGTAAGTGCTTCATTAAAAGGGAGCAAGGCTTCGCATGAAAAAGCTCCCGGCTGCAGCACTTCTGTCAAGATGTTAGTCTCAACTGCCACAGAGGGCATCTCGAGATCCAGGACCTCAGCTACACTCTTAACCACTATGGAATAAGACACTCCCTTCTCTGTAGCCACGGTAAAGGTGAGAAAGACTAGTGTCTGGTGATGTGTCCAGACCACTGGCATCGCCGAGTTCCTCACACCATTCCATATCACCTTCTAACTGGTATTCTAAAGTGTCCAGTGACCCCCTCCCACTCTTCTCCCATGCCTAGCCAGCGTTGGGAGCATCAACGTCGGGTCGGCCCGGATCCATGGGTGCCCGTCGGAGCGGAGGACAGAGCCGTCAGGTGCAGAACCCGATGGGGCTGCCTGCAACCCCACAGAGCCCGAAGGCATGACGGAAGGGCTGGATCGCTCAAATACTCGCCGCATGGCATCGTAAAATTATTTTACTTGAGCGAGGGTCACTCCAGCTCCTGGAAAAGGTGGGAGGCTCGGAGTCAGCCCTGGAAAAACCTCAGAAGAACCGTGCCTTTAAAAATAGATGCTCCTTTGTCATGTTTGCCGATGGATGAGGGGAAGTCGAAGTGCGCTTTGACTCCTTGTTTCTCTTGTGCTTCTTTCCTGAATGGCCCAAGGACAGGGAATGGGAAGAAGTTGACTTGGGGCTCCTGGAGCGGTCCCGCGACCTCCCTTTCGATCAGGACCGGGATCTCTGTGGAGTTGCACAACAGGGTGTCACCTGCCGGCCAGCCAGCAGCTTCAGGGACCGCTCCCTTGAAGCCTTCGGTGCCATAGCCCAGCAGTCCCATCACGACTTGGAGTCGTGGTCGTGCTCAAGACACCACAGACACATGAGGAGTGGGTGTGTAACGGACATGGCCCGATGACAGGCTCCACATGGTTTAAAACCTGTCTTCCTTGAAGACATCCCTCGACACACCAGGAGGAAGTATTTCCTTAAAAAAGACTCGACAAAACATAAAAAGTCAAACAAAAACCGAAAGAGGGGTCGCTCTTTCTCCGGATCAGTGCTAACTGGCGCGGAACGAAAAGAAGTGAAGTCAGAGCAACGAAGTGGCACCTATATAGGTGGTGCGGACGTCACTTCTGGCGCAGACGACGCCACGCGGATCAATACTACCTACAGGCACGCAGGGGTACTGCTTGCACAAAAATCTTCCGGAGACAGTCTGACACCTGAGAAATTCAATGGTAAGGAATATGCAGCTAGATGTCTCTATCAGATAGAGAATACAAGCAACACACGACTGGCATTGACCTGGTTGGACCTCACCAGTAAGGTGCAACTTGTGCCCAACTGCCTAATAAGTTTGATCCTAAGTCTTGCTTATCAAAAGAATAATTATATGCCCATTTTGTGTGTTTATAACCATGAATACACCTCTATGCGAAAATGGACCAAACTCCGTTCCCTTTCATGGTATCATTAGGACACCCAGACGCGGAGATTTTTTCCCCACATGTAAATGTCCGGGTTGGAGCTTAGATTCCCTGTAAAGTTTTAACAAACAAGTTACTTATCTTCGGTAACGATATATCTGTAAGAGACAGATTAGTTATGGATTCCTCACCTTAGAATTACCCCCAGGCGTCAGACTGGCTCTGGAGAATTTTTTCGTCAGCAATACCCCTGCGCATAGATAGGTGGCGTCGGTCGACTCCGCGTTCGTTGTTGGCGTCGTGGTCGCCGGGATGACATCGCGGTATCTACTTAGACGCTGCCCTCGCGCGCTGACGTCAGTTCTTTACACGACATTCCAACCCAGAAGCGCAGAGCCATGCAAGACACTGACCAATGGTGCACAAAACTAGGGCCCTGAAAGGGAATCCTTAACCCTAGAAGTCAGTTCGCAGAACGGCGAGGATGAGAGGGGCGGTGAGGAATCCATAACTAATCTATGTCTCTTACAGATATATTGTTACCGAAGGTAAGTAACTTGTTCATCTGAAAGAGACAATTAGTTATGGATTCCTCACCTTACAATAGATACCCCAGCAATACCAACCCCGGAGGTGGGTCTGCGAACCAATTTCACACCAGAAAGTCCTGGAGAAATGAATGGCCAAAGAAGCAGTCTCTCCAGACTTGTCTGTCCAGGCAGTAGTGTTTGGTAAACGTGTGCAGTGAAGCCCACGTAGCTGCCTGGCAGATGTCATGAAGGGGGACTCCACATCCCAAAGCAGTAGTGGCTGCCGTCGCCCTGGTGGAATGGACGCGCAGTCCCACTGGAGGTTCTTTTTTCGCTAAGGAGTAGCAGATTTTGATGCAAAGAATGACCCATCCGGAGATGGTCCGATTTTGCACGGCCCGACCTTTCTTGGCGCCCACATAGCCAACAAAGAGCTAATCATCCACCCGGAATTGTTTTGTGCGATCCAGATAGAATGAAAGCGCACGTTTTGGATCCAGACAGTGGAGCCTCTCCTCCTCTTTAGAAGGATGCAGGGGCGGGAAAAAGGTGGGCAAAGTGATGGTCTGTCCTATGTGGAAAGAGGTAACCACTTTGGGAAGGAAAGAAGGCCTAGTGCGAAGGACAACTTTGTCCGGATGAACAGCCAGGAAAGGAGGCTTAGATGAAAGGGCTTGAAGCTCACTCTTAAGGAGTCTTAAGAGTCAGAAGCCTGAGAGGACAGTAATGTAACAGCTCAAAGGGAGCGTACATAAGATAGGTGAGAACCAGGTTCAAGTCCCCCTGGGGCATCATGAAAGGAGTTGGAGGAAACAAGTGAGTGATGCCCTTAAAGAAGCGATTTACAATAGGGGACTTGAAAAGAGAAGGCTGGTCAGGCAGCCGAAGGAAGGCCGAAATGGCTGAGAGATCGCCTTTTAGAGTGCCCAGAGCAGAGCCCTGCTGGGCCAAAGAAGAATGAAGAGGAGAACCTCTGAAAGGGGGGCAGAAAGGGGATCCACAGCCTTTCCTGCGCACCATGTCACAAATTTGTTCCATCTACAGGCGTATACCGTTTTGGTGGCGGGACGCCTGGCTGCCAAGATAACATTACAGACTTCGGGAGGAAGGTCGAAAGCGGTCAACTGTCGCCGCTCAATCTCCATGTAAGCAGGTGGAGGCTGGACAGGTTCGGGTGGAGGACCGTCCCCTGCTACTGCGACAGAAGATCCTCCCGAAGAGGCAGTCTGATCAGAGGATCGATGGTCATGTGTAATAGCTCGGGATACCAGACTCTTCGTGCCCAATCCGGAGCCAGAAGAATGACTTGGGCCCGGTCGCGCTTGATCTTCTTCAGCACTCTGGGCAGAAGTGGTATAAGCGGAAAGGCGTATAGAAGACCGCAACTCCACTTGCGACGAAAAGCGTCGCCTAGCGAGTGCCGCCTTGGAAATTCCAACGTGCAGAACTTTTGACATTGCGCGTTCTCTTCGGTGGCGAAAAGATCTAACCAAAGCTTTCCCCACTGCTGAAAGAGACCTTGCACCACCTCCGAGTGAAGACGCCATTTGTGATCCATCATGCACCTGCGGCTGAGTTCGTCCACCCTGGCATTCAGTGAACCTAACAGGTGTTGAACCGCCAGGGATATGCCCTGATGTTACAGCCATGTCCAAAGGCGAAGAGCCTCTTGACATAGGGTCCACGACCCCACCCCGCCCTGTTGGTTGCAGTACCCCATTGGCGGTGGTGTTGTCTGTGAACTCCTGCACTACTCTTCCCCGGACGGAGGGAAGGAATGCCTTTAGTGCAAGACGAATCGCCCGAAGCTCCAGAAGGTTGATGTGGAGTCCGGACTCCGCCAGAGACCAGAGGCCTCTGATCTCCGCCTCTCCCATGTGGCCGCCCCACCCCAGCAGTGATGCATCTGTCACCACTGTGAACTTTGGTTGGGGAAGGGAAAGGGATCTGCCATTGACCCAATCCTGGTATGTTAGCCACCACTGCAATTGGTGTGCAGTGCCCTCCGAGATCTGGACGCAATCAGAAAGATTCCCCTGATGCTGTGCCCACTGGAACTTCAGGTCCCACTGCAGAGCCCGCATATGCCACCTGGCATAGTCCACCAGCAGGATACAGGAGGCCATGAGGCCCAGTACCCTCAGGGTCATTCTGACCGAAACCCAGGATAGAGGCTGAAAGATCGGAATCATAGCCCGAATATCGCTGCTCGGGAGGATAAGCCCGAAACTGCGCGGTGTCCAGAACCGCTCCGATGAAGAGGAGCTTCTGTGAGGGGACCAGGTGTGACTTTGGCACATTGATGGTGAACCCCAGCGAATGCAGGTGGGAGACGATAGCCTGGGGCGAGCCTGCCTTCAACAGCCAGTCGTCGAGATAGGGGAAGACTGGAACCCCTGATCTGCACAGATGAGCTGCGACCACTGCCATCACTTTCGTGAACACCCAAGGGACGCTGGTAAGGCCAAAGGGGAGCATGGTAAACTGAAAGTGCTCGTGGCCTATCGTGAACCGCAGGTAACGCTGGTGGGCTGGCAGGACGGGGATGTGAAAATAAGCGTCCTGCAAGTCCAACGCTACCATCAAGTCTCCAGGGTCGAAAGCAGACAGGACCTGAGCCAGTGTCAACATCTTGAACTTCTCCTTCCGGAGGAAACGGTTGACGTTCCTGAGATCCAAGATAGGACGCAGGCCCTTGCCCCTGGGCACCAGAAAGTAGTGGGAATAACAACCTGTAGGAAAGTGGGTTTCTGTTGCAGTAACCCCCCCACTTTTTGCCTGATAACTGATGCACTTTTCCTTGGTGTGCCCTGGATCCCTGCCAATCAGGTACCCAGGGCCTGTGTTCCTTCCCTAAAAACTGTACTCAGCCTAAACCCAATTGGCATCTCTGGCCACAGGTAAGCCCCTGGTAAATGGTACCCTAGGTACCCAGGGCACTGTGACCAGAGAAGACCCCTAAGGGCTGCAGCACTTATTGTGCCACCCTTAGAGGCCCTGTACCCTGACACACACACACACTGCCCTTGCAGGCTGAGTGTCTTGGTGCAGAACAAAACAGAGAGTCGACATGGCACACATCCCTGTGTGCCATGCCCACTAAACACACTGCCCTGGCATACCTCAGTCACCCCTCTAGCTGGGTGCCCTATGCCAGTGGTGAGGGCACAGGTGCATGAGCCCTGTGCCCCTACAGTACCCAGGCCCATTCCTGGGCACTGTAAGTGCAGGGCTGCCATTCCGAGTATATGGTGCTGGGAGGTCGTCAGCACGTACTCCACAGCACCATGATGGCTGCACTGAAGACTGAGAAGTTTGGTATCAAACTCCTCAGCACAGTAAACCCACACTGATGCCAGTGTGGGATTTACTGTAAAATGCACGTCAGAGGGCAACTTAGAGTTACCCCTGAACCTAACCTACAATCCACGTCTTGTCTGAGGGGCTGCCTAGGCTGCCACACAGCAGACATGTTGCTGGACCCCTGGGTAGAGAGCCATCCGCTCTCCCGGGCCTGCAACAATGCACGTCCTGGGTGAGGTGCTAGGCCCCTCCCCCAGGATGGGCAGGAGAGAAGCTTCAAAGGCATTCCGCCTTTGTGAGCTTCCCAGACCACTTGCTGTACTCAGCAACTGGTCCCCACCGGTTCCTCCCCCATCCTGGTGGGAAGACTGGAGGAAACACCAAAGGGAGGAAAGGGGTGTGCCACCCTCTGCCAACCCCACCCCTCAGGTGGGGAGGCGAGTGAAGCACATCTCCGGGCTCTCGCCATCTTGAAGATGGGGAGCCCTGCCCAATCAGGACTAGGCTCCTGCCCCCTCCCACAGGAGAGTGGCAGGATAGGGGTGTACCCACCCCAGGGCAGGGACCCATTGGTCCCTGCCCTTTACCTACCTGTAACGCCCCTAAATCTAGTATTTAGGGGCACCCTGAACCTTCCTTCCTTAGATTCCCGCAACCTAAGAAGAAAAGGGACGAAAGAAGACGCCCAGCAGAGGAGACTGCAGAGAACAACTGACTTGGCCCCAGCCCTACCGGCCCGTCTGCAGTTTCCAGAGATCCTGCGCCAAAAATAGTCTTGTCCTGCAGCCAGCGACCTCCAGAACCCCAGGGAGGACTGACTGCCTTCAACAAAGACCGGATCTCCTGTGAACAGCAGCTCTGTTCAAAAGAAACACCAAACAAAGACTCCGAGCCTGCTGAGGAGAAAGAAACCCGACGCCTGGAACCACCACTGCACCCGTCGCCTACAGCCCGAGTTCAAGTGGCCCACCGGTCCCAGCGAGGTCCCCCAGCTCTCCAGAGTCCGGAGTCCACCGTGGGTTGGCCCCTCCAGGACTCCCCGACGTCGCCTGCAGCCTCTGCACGGAGAACCCCCAACCGCGAGTGGCCCGGTAGGTGAAATCCGACCTCAAAGACACCCCTGCATCCAGACGCCCTGCGCCCTGGAGAAAGGAACCCGAGGTGCACCTACGTCCCCGAGCCCTCCAACTTACCTGCCCAGCTGTTGGTTCCTCCTGGAAGTCTTCCTGGACCGAGCCTGCAGCTGAAAACCAAAACCGAAAATTTCCATTGAAATCAACAGGGCACCTGACCTCAAAACAGCACTCTGCACCCGGCCGCCCTAGTGCCGCTGAGGGTGCCTCTTTGGTGCTAACTTGGTCCCCAACGTGCCCTGAGCTTAACCCTAGGAGCTTTGCTCCCACAACCCCGTGGCCTGCTTGCCAGCCGCCACCAACCTGAGTCCCCTATCCTCCATAGGATAACATTGGGCCTCAACACTCTGCACCCGGCCGCCCTAGTGCCGCTGAGGGTGCAACAACAGTGCATCACTGACCCTGGGAGACCCCGGAGTCTAACCCCAGAACCCTAACTCAAAGACCGATTACTTACCTCGAGACCGATAACTCATTTTTCCTCATAGGATAACATGGACACTTTTTCTTCCAAAAGTTTCTAAGTGTCGACTTTTGAAAACAAGAATATTCTTTAAAAATCAGTACAGACTACCAAAACGTAATTACTTACCTGTTTTAAGTAAATGTCCCAGGGCTGAACCTAGGAGTCCAGCACTGGATTACAAAAGTAACGTTAAAAGTAACTTACCGGCGAATTGAATTTTCTTACATAGGATCCATTGACTGGTTTTCTGTGAAATTTCTTCTAAGTGTCCACTTTTGAAATACCAAAATATTGCTAAAAATCACAACAGTAACGAATTCCAGATTACTCACCTACTATCAGGAGAGACCTCAGTACTGCATCTTTTAGTCCAGTACACGACCATGAAAAGTAATTTTTACCGTACTTACCAGTAACTGGAAATTCCTCTCATAGGATATCATTGCCTGCTTTTGTTGAAAGAAGTTTCTAAGTGTCGATTTCTGAATCATACAAATATTCTTTAAAAATCGTACAAACTACAAAAACGTAATTACTTACCTGTTTTAAGTAAATGTCCCAGTGCTGAACCTAGGAGTCCAGCACTGGATTACAAAAGTAACGTAAACATACTTTGCTTGCAAACTGTATTTCCTTCCCTAGGATAACATTGGTAATTTTACCCAGAAAAGTTTCTAAGTGTCAACTTTTGAAATACAGTAATATTCCTCAAAAATCACTACCATAACCAAAACGCTTTTTCTCACCTGTTTACAGGAAGTGTCCCGGGACTGAATCCAAGATCCAGTCCCGTGGTTAGAAAAGTAATCCAAAAGTAATCTATTGCATTTAACCAGAAATTTCCATTGAGCTCAATGTATAATTGTGTTTAAAATTGTGTTGCATATTGCAACAACTGTAACTATTGCATTCAAAAGTCTATTGCCAATTGAACAGTAGTTAACTAAAGCATCTCATTCTGAGAAAGTATATTTTGACACCCATTGTTGGTTCTAAAATAAAACAACTATATTTTTATATACAAACCATTGGCCTAGAGTTCAGTTCTTGAGTGTGTGGCTTCATTTGCTGACTGAGTGTGTACAACAAATGCTTTACACTGTCCTCTGATACTGCCTTACTGCTCGACCAAGCTACCACTTTAGAGAGTAAGGTTATATCTAACTTTAGCCTCTGCCAAACCTCTGAGGACTGTGGACTCTGTGCACACTGAACCTTACCTTGGTGCAGTATATACAGAGCCACTTTCTTACATTGGTGGATCAGCGGTGGGATACAAACTTGCATTGTTGGACTACTTGGTTACCATCTGATCACACGACAGAACTCTTAAATTGCCTTTAGAATTCTGATTTTTTCAAATTGGCATTTTTTACCAAATTACTAAAAGTCTTGTTAGAGCCTTGCTTAAGTCCCTTTAAAATTGTAGAAAATAAAAAGT
This sequence comes from Calotriton arnoldi, assembly GCA_963921515.1. Classification (NCBI taxonomy): domain Eukaryota; kingdom Metazoa; phylum Chordata; class Amphibia; order Caudata; family Salamandridae; genus Calotriton; species Calotriton arnoldi. The sequence continues at coordinate 923,893 of CAWUFW010005081.1, read as the reverse complement.
CACTATAGTCAAGGGTAGAGGGGTTAGAACGTTTTGTTAGAATGTCTCAAGAAAACAACCCAGCTATTAGTGAAAATAATAATGACATACAGGACATGGTTGAGGAGCTCGACCTCACCCCTTATCTTCATTTGTCTTTCAAAGAGATAAGGTCCTTAGGTAAACTTAAAATATACCAATGGGCCAGCATCCAACCAAACAAGGGCTCCAGGAGCTCCTGGCTGAGTATGCTAAGGCCCACCCCTCTGAGCATGGTGATGACCACGCAGAGGAGGAAAGGAGTGAGGAGGATGGGGATGGTAACCCACCTCCACCACTTCCTAGGGAAGACAGGGTCACTGCACCCTTATTTCCAAGAGTAAACCTCTGGGGACCTAGGGGCCACCTAGGTGGTTCAGGTCCCAGAGAGGACACTGAGGATAGCCTTAGTGAGGAGGACCACCTTTTAGCAAGGTTGGCCAAAGACTGGACCTAGAGACCAGACTCCTGGCTCTAGAGAAGGAAAGACAGGAGATGGGTTTAGCACCCATCAATGGTGGCAGCAATACTAAAACTAAGGATAGGGAGGAAACTTCTGATCCTAAAATCCCCAAAGGGATTGTCCCTAAATTTGAGGAAGGTGATGACATCACCAAATGGTTCACAGCCTTTGAGAGGGCTTGTGAAATAAGAAAAGTAAAGAAACCTCTCTGGGGGCACTCCTGTGGGAACTGTTCTCTGGTAACTGCAGAGACAGGCTTCTGACCCTCTCTGGGCCAGATGCAGGGTCCTATGACCTCATGGAAGAATACTCTGATTGAGGGATTTGGGCTCACTACTGAGGAGTATAGAATTAGATTCAGGGGGCTCACAAAACCCAGACCCAGTCCTGGATTGACTTCAGTAGACTACTCAGTAAAGACACTGGATGGTTGGTTAGCTGGACATAATGTGCAGGATTTTCCTGGACTTTACAATTTGTTTATGAAGGAACACATACTAAGTAATTGCACAAACGAAAAGTTGCATCAGCATTTGGTAGACCTAGGTCTAATTTCTCCCCAAGAATTGGGAAAGAAGGCAGACCACTGGGTCAGAACAAGGGTAACTAGGACATCCACTGGGGTGACCAAAAGAAAGGGGTCACAAAGCCTCCCAGAAGAAAGATAGTGAACCCCTTAAGGATAAAAGTAAGGAGTCCCAGGCAGCCCCCAAAAACCTGTCCAGGAGGGTGGGCCCAAAGACACCTCACAAACTAAACCAGGGTACCAAGGTAAGAGTTGGGATCCCAACAGAATATGGTGTCACAACTGTCAGAAGTCAGGACACCACACCAAGGACCCTAGCTGTCCTAAAAACAAGATCCCTAGTACAGCCCCAGGGGTGACTAGTGTAGCCCCAGGAGTTGCCAGTGTAGCTCTGGAGGAAGGGTCCTCAGATGAGGAAGTCCTCCTAGCTTTCAACTGGAAAATGGGCCCAAGAGGTAAGCTGGAGATCCCAGAGGGGAGTAGACACTTCCACCGCCTACTGGTGAATGGAATCCCAGCCACTGCCCTGAGAGATACCTGTGCCAGTCACACTGTGGTGCATGACAGGTTGGTACTCCCACACCAGTATGTCCCAGGGGAATCAAGGAGAGTAAGGGCTGTCCCAGGGGAGTCACTGTTGAGGCCTGTGGCTGTAGTGCCCCTAGTCATAGCTGGGTCCCTTAGATGGAGAAAGGTGGTAGTCAGTAAAGACCTCCCCTTGATTGTCTCCTGGGGAATGACCACTTAGAGGTGGACCTGAGCCAAAGAGAGGCACTGGCCCAATGCCAGGCCTCACCCAAGAAACCTGGGGGGCTCAACCTGCAGTCAGTGCAGCTGAGCCCCAAAAGAGTAAAAAGGAACAGGGTAGGAAAGGTGGGCAACTGTTAGCCACAGTCCCAGAGGGCCAGGGAGATTCTATCCCAGTGAGGGAAAACTCCAGAAGTGGCCCTGGTAAAGCCCCCTAGCCAACAAGAAGACCTGACTAGTCAGGCAACTGTCCAGCCTGAGTTGGTGGCTCCTCAGCTGGCAGAACAAAGGGTGGAGGAAGGGTGCTCACTACAAAGTTTAGTGACCCCCCACCCTAAAGCAACAGGCAGACAGCCAGGACCCAAAGAGACCTGTAAGATAGCCCCTTCACTTGCCAGACAGGAGCTAAAGGTGTGGTTCTGGGCACTGACAGCTGTCAGCAGCCTCTGCTGGGTGTTAGCCTTCATGGCAGCCCTATCCTTGGCATGGTGGCCTAACCCCTGCCAAATAACAAGCTAGGCCCCTGACCCTATTGGTCATGGTGGGGTTGCTCAAACTGTGGGTGACCTCTGTGGGTAAGCTGGGCTTTGCCCTGGCTAAGTTAGACTTTGCAGAGGTGGGCACCTCTGAACCCAAACTTAAAAGATGGGGTGAAGACACTAAAGAGCAAGGAGAGGAGCTTTGGGAATTAGGTCCTGAAACTGATGAGGTAGGCCAGCTCCCCAAAGGGACTGACCTGGACAGAAGGATATAAGGCGGAGTAGGCCCTGCAACTTTCAAACCACTTCCCCAACTCTTCCTCGCCTGAAAGACTAGACAGGCTCTCCCAGCGTTGGCTGAGTCTCCTGGCCTTTGGGCTGGGGGGGCTTGTGTAGGAAAGTGGGTTTCTGTTGCAGTAACCCCCACTTTTTGCCTGATAACTGATGCACTTTTCCTTGGTGTGCCCTGGATCCCTGCCAATCAGGTACCCAGGGCCTGTGTTCCTTCCCTAAAAACTGTACTCAGCCTAAACCCAATTGGCATCTCTGGCCACAGGTAAGCCCCTGGTAAATGGTACCCTAGGTACCCAGGGCACTGTGACCAGAGAAGACCCCTAAGGGCTGCAGCACTTATTGTGCCACCCTTAGAGGCCCTGTACCCTGACACACACACACTGCCCTTGCAGGCTGAGTGTCTTGGTGCAGAACAAAACAGAGAGTCGACATGGCACACATCCCTGTGTGCCATGCCCATAAACACACTGCCCTGGCATACCTCAGTCACCCCTCTAGCTGGGTGCCCTATGCCAGTGGTGAGGGCACAGGTGCATGAGCCCTGTGCCCCTACAGTACTCAGGCCCATTCCTGGGCACTGTAAGTGCAGGGCTGCCATTCCGAGTATATGGTGCTGGGAGGTCGTCAGCACGTACTCCACAGCACCATGATGGCTGCACTGAAGACTGAGAAGTTTGGTATCAAACTCCTCAGCACAGTAAACCCACACTGATGCCAGTGTGGGATTTACTATAAAATGCACGTCAGAGGGCAACTTAGAGTTACCCCCTGAACCTAACCTACAATCCACGTCTTGTCTGAGGGGCTGCCTAGGCTGCCACACAGCAGACATGTTGCTGGACCCCTGGGTAGAGAGCCATCCGCTCTCCCGGGCCTGCAACAATGCACGTCCTGGGTGAGGTGCTAGGCCCCCTCCCCAGGATGGGCAGGGGAAGCTTCAAAGGCATTCCGCCTTTGTGAGCTTCCCAGACCACTTGCTGTACTCAGCAACTGGTCCCCACCGGTTCCTCCCCCATCCTGGTGGGAAGACTGGAGGGAAACACCAAGGGAGGAAAGGGGGTGTGCCACCCTCTGCCAACCCCACCCCTCAGGTGGGGAGGCGAGGTGAAGCACATCTCCGGGCTCTCGCCATCTTGAAGATGGGGAGCCCTGCCCAATCAGGACTAGGCTCCTGCCCCTCCCACAGGAGAGTGGCAGGATAGGGGTGTACCCACCCCAGGGCAGGGACCCATTGGTCCCTGCCCTTTACCTACTTGTAACGCCCCTAAATCTAGTATTTAGGGGCACCCTGAACCTTCCTTCCTTAGATTCCCGCAACCTAAGAAGAAAAAGGACGAAAGAAGACGCCCAGCAGAGGAGACTGCAGAGAACAACTGACTTGGCCCCAGCCCTACCGGCCCGTCTGCAGTTTCCAGAGATCCTGCGCCAAAAATAGTCTTGTCCTGCAGCCAGCGACCTCCAGAACCCCAGGGAGGACTGACTGCCTTCAACAAAGACCGGATCTCCTGTGAACAGCAGCTCTGTTCAAAAGAAACACCAAACAAAGACTCCGAGCCTGCTGAGGAGAAAGAAACCCGACGCCTGGAACCACCACTGCACCCGTCGCCTACAGCCCGAGTTCAAGTGGCCCACCGGTCCCAGCGAGGTCCCCCAGCTCTCCAGAGTCCGAGTCCACCGTGGGTTGACCCCTCCAGGACTCCCCGACGTCGCCTGCAGCCTCTGCACGGAGAACCCCCAACCGCGAGTGGCCCGGTAAGGTGAAATCCGACCTCAAAAGACACCCCTGCATCCAGACGCCCTGCGCCCTGGAGAAAGGAACCCGAGGTGCACCTACGTCCCCGAGCCCTCCAACTTACCTGCCCAGCTGTTGGTTCCTCCTGGAAGTCTTCCTGGACCGAGCCTGCAGCTGAAAACCAAAACCGAAAATTTCCATTGAAATCAACAGGGCACCCGACCTCAAAACAGCACTCTGCACCCGGCCGCCCTAGTGCCGCTGAGGGTGCCTCTTTGGTGCTAACTTGGTCCCCAACGTGCCCTGAGCTTAACCCTAGGAGCTTTGCTCCCACAACCCCGTGGCCTGCTTGCCAGCCGCCACCAACCGGAGTCCCCTATCCTCCATAGGATAACATTGGGCCTCAACACTCTGCACCCGGCCGCCCTAGTGCCGCTGAGGGTGCAACAACAGTGCATCACTGACCCTGGGAGACCCCTGAGTCTAACCCCAGAACCCGAACTCAAAAGACCGATTACTTACCTCGAGACCGATAACTCATTTTTCCTCATAGGATAACATGGACACTTTTTCTTCCAAAAAGTTTCTAAGTGTCGACTTTTGAAAACAAGAATATTCTTTAAAAATCGTACAGACTACCAAAACGTAATTACTTACCTGTTTTAAGTAAATGTCCCAGGGCTGAACCTAGGAGTCCAGCACTGGATTACAAAAGTAACGTTAAAAGTAACTTACCGGCGAATTGAATTTTCTTACATAGGGATCCATTGACTGGTTTTCTGTGAAATTTCTTCTAAGTGTCCACTTTTGAAATACCAAAATATTGCTAAAAAATCACAACAGTAACGAATTCCGAATTACTCACCTACTATCAGGAGAGACCTCAGTACTGCATCTTTTAGTCCAGTACCGACCATGAAAAGTAATTTTTACCGTACTTACCAGTAACTGGAAATTCCTCTCATAGGATATCATTGCCTGCTTTTTGTTGAAAAAGTTTCTAAGTGTCGATTTCTGAATCATACAAATATTCTTTAAAAATCGTACAAACTACAAAAACGTAATTACTTACCTGTTTTAAGTAAATGTCCCAGTGCTGAACCTAGGAGTCCAGCACTGGATTACAAAAGTAACGTAAACATACTTTGCTTGCAAACTGTATTTCCTTCCCTAGGATAACATTGGTAATTTTACCCAGAAAAGTTTCTAAGTGTCAACTTTTGAAATACAGTAATATTCCTCAAAAATCACTACCATAACCAAAACGCTTTTTCTCACCTGTTTACAGGAAGTGTCCCAGGGACTGAATCCAAGATCCAGTCCCGTGGTTAGAAAAGTAATCCAAAAAGTAATCTATTGCATTTAACCAGAAATTTCCATTGAGCTCAATGTATAATTGTGTTTAAAATTGTGTTGCATATTGCAACAACTGTAACTATTGCATTCAAAAGTCTATTGCCAATTGAACAGTAGTTAACTAAAGCATCTCATTCTGAGAAAGTATATTTTGACACCCATTGTTGGTTCTAAAATAAAAACAACTATATTTTTATATACAAACCATTGGCCTAGAGTTCAGTTCTTGAGTGTGTGGCTTCATTTGCTGACTGAGTGTGTACAACAAATGCTTTACACTGTCCTCTGATACTGCCTTACTGCTCGACCAAGCTACCACTTTAGAGAGTAAGGTTATATCTAACTTTAGCCTCTGCCAAACCTCTGGGGACTGTGGACTCTGTGCACACTGAACCTTACCTTGGTGCAGTATATACAGAGCCACTTTCTTACACAACCACAACCTACTTCTGGGGTAGGAACGCGCTCGATGGCTCCCTTGGCCAAGAGAGCCGTAACTTCCTGTTGGAGACGGGCCAGGTGATCCTCTGACATGCAATGGAATTGAGGTGGCATGGATGGAGGGGTAGTCTCGAAGGGGAGGGAGTAGCCCCTTCGGACTATTTGCAAAACCCACCTGTCCGACGTGATGTTGAGCCAGTGGGGGATGTGATGGCGAATCCTGCCGCCCACTGGCGATGGATGGGCCTGACAGGTCGGACTAGGAGGGCTTGGAGGCTGCTGCAGAGGGGGCGCTGGTGGACTGGCCCGCCCGCTGTCACCCCTACCCACGGTGGTGGGAACCACGTCCCCGGCCGCGCAGAGGCTTGACAGCTTGGGCAGACCTGTGGATCTGGGCGGAACATGGTGGGGCACCCCTTCCATAGCCACGAAAGGGGCGAATAGCAGACTGCGCTGGGCGGGAGGTGGAAGCGAGGCCCAAGGACCTGGCCGTAGCCCTGGAATCCTTAAAGTGCTCGAGAGCGCTGTCTGCCTTATCGACAAAAAGGCGATGGCCATCAAAGGGTATGTCCAAAAGTGTTGCTTGGACATCACCCGAAAAACCAGTTGACCTCAACCAGGCGTAGCGGCTCAGTGCTACCGACGTGGAAATCGTCCTGCCTAGTGAGTCGGCAGTGTCCAGCCCACACCGGATGGCGAACTTCGCTGCGTCTCTACCTTCTGCAACAGCACGGGAGAGCACGGCCCGGGCCTCCTCCGGGCACTGTGGCAGCACCTGCGCAACCGTATCCCACACCGAGTGGGAGTAACGGCCCAAGAGACATGCGGTGTTCACGGACCGCAGTCCTAAGCTGGGGGAAGAAAACATCTTCCCAAGGTGGTCCAGCTTCTTGGATTCCCTATCAGGTGGTGCGTTAGGGAATGCGCCCTTGGAAGTCGAGGCTTGAACCACCAAGCTCTCAGGGGTGGGGTGTTGGAAGAGGAAAAGGGGGTCGCCCGGGGCCGGGTGGTGGCATCGGGCAATCATCCTATCCACAGGAGCCCCTGTGTTGGGCTTGGACCAGGTGCCCAAAAGGATGTCCGTGAGGGCCTCGTTAAAAGGCAGCAGGGGCTCCGAAGAGGCCGCTGACGGCTGAAGCACCTCAGTCAGGAGGCTAGTCCTGACTGCCACCGTAGGAAGGTCGAGGTTTAGGGCCTCGGCCACCCTACGCAACACCACTGCGTAAGATGCACCCTCCTCCGTAGCCACGGTAGGGGGAGAAAGCATGCCAAGGTCTGGGGACATATCCAGACCACTGGCCTCACCCAACTCCTCTCTCCAGTCCGGTTCTTCTAACTGGTCTGCTAGAGGGTCCACAGACCCCTCCAAGTACTCCTCACGCTCCTCTGGTAGCCACTCAGGGCGACAGGGGAGAACAATGGCACAAAAGTACCGGTCGGCGCCGGTCCCGATGTCGGTCCGGCTCCGCGTCTACATCGAGGGGGAGGCCGGGGTCGACGTCGGCTGGGGACACAACAGGCGTCGGAGGCGGTGGAGGTGTCGTCCCTGGATTCGGTGCTGGAGGAGGTGTCACGAGGTCGACCGGCGCCGATCCGGATCCAGGCCTGGATCCTTGGGGGCCCTGCGGCGCCGGAACCACCGGCATCGAAGGCCTAGAGCCCCCAACCGAGTCCGTGGGGCCCGAGGGCGCGTCGGCGGAGTCGGGCTGCCCGAAGATGGAATGCAAGGCTTCGTAAAAACTGCGAAGCTGGGCAGCGGTCGCTCCGGCTCCCGGAAAGGGAGGGAAGGCTGGACGACTCCCGGAAAGGGACGGAAAGCCGGACGACTACCTTCCGCTTCCCGCGTCACGTCAGCCGACGGACGGGGAGAACGCGAAGAGCGACGGTGCTTCTTCGCCTTCTTTTTGTGCTTCGACTTACCTGAAGATGAAGACTTGGATGAAGAATGGTGGTGGCGACTTCGCGACCAGTCCCGCGACCTCCCTCTCGACCGGGACCTTGAACGGCGCGGAGCTGACTGCTGGGCCTCGAGAAGCTTTCGGGACCGCTCCCGCAAAGACTTCGGGTTCATGGCCCGGCAGTTGGAGCACGACTTTGGGTTGTGGTCACGCTCCAAGCACCAAAGGCACACAAGGTGCGGGTCCGTAACCGACATCAGTCTGTGACAGGAGTCACAAGCCTTGAAGCCGGTTTGAGGACGGGACATCCCTGCGTGCACCAGGAGTCGAAGGACTCGAAAAGACGTCGACAAAAGTCGCAAAAGGAGAGTTTGTAAAATAGACGCTAGTGTCATAGTAGTTGCTGTGTCTAAATTTTACAGTCCGGTTGGTGTATAAAAATTAAATGTATTCAATCTCGATGAATGTATTAATATAATAACTGCATGTATTTGTACATATTTTATGATTTGCAATAATTAGTTGGATCATAGGGACTGTGTAGTATATAGTTTGCACGGGGCAGAGGGATGATGCTAGTCTAGCTTTGTCAAAGGCATAATTCTAATGATTGTATGCATTATTACATGTATTTCTTACATATTCTATTTGTTTGTATTATGTTGATGGGTCACTGAACTTGAGCTAACAAAATAAAAAAGCAGAGGACACTGATGGACCTTCCCTTTGATAGGGACGTTTTCTTTTATCAAACCAGTAATGAAATGCCAACTTTGTACAAGACTGAGCATTGACTGCAAAGTCTCTTCTAGAATTTCTAAAAGGCCATTCAATAATCCTCTGTCTACATCTGACATTCAATGGGAAAAATGAAGAGAAAAATCTAATAAAGAACTTTTGGAAGAGACAACTCTTCTTAAACATGTTTAAAAAACACAGAGTAAGAAGCATAACCAGTACGGGGGGCTCACCGTTTCAAATTCTAACAGAATACCCAAGAACCAAAATGTACTACCCACTGTGGTCGACCAGCGCTTGGTCACAACAAACTGTTTGAAGAGCCTGGGCAGCTGGACTAATCTGCACCAGCTGAATTGATTTCTCAGAGCTCCATGGTATTTGCTAAAGGGATTCTGTCCATCCACCACAATAGCCTTTGCATTTGGAATTGTGATCGAAGGAGATAAAAGAAGAAACGCTGATCTTTCTGATGTTGAATGCAACAGCGGTAGTACTGTGGGAGGAGTTATTTTATTTTACATTCTCCGAGGTAGAGAAGTGATCCGGCAGCATTCATACCAAACTTCCGTCTGACATTTTAACATTTAAAACCATTTTTCTGATTAAAGCAATTTAAGATGTTCAGATTCTAGATTCCATGAATTAAGGCTACTAGAAGATCTTGACATTGCTTACAGACTCATACTTACACATTTCAATATGGATTCAAACCAAAAGCACAAGTTACTAACTTGTGTAACGATATATCTGTAAGAGACAGTAGTTAGTGACAGATTCCTTACCTTAGAATATCCCCAGGCGTCAGGCTGGATCCGGAAAGTTTTTGCGTAGCAGTACCCTTGCGCGTCGGTAGGCGGCGTCGTCGGGACCACCGGGATGACGTCGCGGGCAGTACTTAGACGCCGCCCCTGCGCACTGACGTCAGTTCTGTACACGACTTTCCACGCCAGGAACGCAGAGCCATGCAAGAAGCTGACATAGGTGTCTGAAAATATTAGGGCCCTGAAAGGGATGTCCTTAACCCTAGAAATCAGTTCGCAGAACGGGGAGGATGGGTGGGGCGGTAAGGAATCTGTCACTAACTACTGTCTCTTACAGATATATCGTTACACAAGTTAGTAACTTGTGCATCTGAAAGAGACACGTTAGTGACAGATTCCTTACCTTAGAATAGATACCCCAGCAATACCAACCCCGGTGGTGGGTCTGCGAACAAAGATCAGACAAGGAAGTCCCGGAGGACAGAACGGCCAAAGAAGCCATCCTTCCGGACCTGGCTGTCAAGGCAGTAATGCTTGGTAAACGTGTGCAGCGAGGCCCACGTAGCTGCCTGACATATATCCTGCAGCGGAACACCGCGGCCCTAAAGCCGTGGTAGCAGCCGTTGCCCTGGTGGAATGGGCACGCAGCCCAACAGGAGGCTCCTTCTTAGCCAAAGAATAGCAGGCTTTGATACACAAGGTGACCCAGCGGGAGATGGTTCTCTTGTGCACCGCCCGACCTTTTTTGGCGCCCATGTAGCCAACAAAGAGCTGGTCGTCCACCCGGAACTGTTGTGTGCGGTTGAGGTAAAAGGAAAGCGCACGTTTTGGGTCCAGACGGTGGAGACTCTCTTCCTCTCTGGAAGGATGCGGAGGCGGAAAGAAGGTGGGCAAAGTGATGGTCTGCCCAATGTGGAAGGCAGTAACCACCTTTGGCAAGAAGGACGGACGCGTCCTAAGAACAACCTTGTCTGGATGGACAGACAGAAAGGGAGGTTTGCATGATAGAGCCTGGAGCTCACTCACCCGCCGAGCGGAGGTGATGGCCACCAGAAAGGCTGTCTTCAAAGTAAGAAGACTAAGAGGACAGTTATGTAGAGGCTCAAAGGGAGCGCACATAAGAAAGGTAAGAACCAAGTTCAAGTCCCACTGAGGGCATGACAAACGGAACAGGAGGGAAGAGGTGTGTAATGCCTTTTAGAAACCTGTTAACAACAGGGGACTTAAAAAGAGAGGGCTGATCAGGGAGCCTGAGGACGGCCGAGATTGCACAAAGATAGCCCTTGATGGTACCCAGGGCAGAACCCTGTTGGGCCAGAGAAAGAAGGAACAGAAGAACCTCAGAAAGAGGGGCAGAGAGGGGATTCACAGCCTTTGCTGTGCACCATGCCACAAACTTGTTCCACCTGCAGGCGTATACCACCTCAGTGGAGGGACGCCTGGCTGCCAGAATCACATCACAAACTTCGGGAGGCAAGTCGAAAGGAATCAACTGCCGCCGCTCAATCTCCACGCAAGCAGGTGGAGACTGGACAGGTTCGGGTGGAGAACCGTCCCCTGCTGCTGCGACAGAAGATCCTCCCGAAGAGGCAGACGGATCAGGGGATCGACGCTCATACTGAGTAGCTCGGGATACCAAACTCTTCGAGCCCAGTTCGGAGCCACAAGGATGACTTGGGCCCGGTCGCACCGAATCTTCTTCAACACTCTGGGTAGAAGTGGTATAGGCGGAAATGCGTACAACAGACCGCAACTCCACTCGCGACGAAAAGCGTCGCCGAGCGAGTGCCGCCTTGGAAATTCCAACGCGCAGAACTGATGACATTGCACGTTCTCTTCGGTGGCGAATAGATCTAACCAAGGCTCTCCCCACTGTAGAAAGAGTCCTTGCGCCACTTGCGATCCATCATGCACCTGCGGCTGAGTTTGTCCGCCCTGGCGTTCAGGGAACCTGCCAGGTGTTGAACCATCAGGAATATGCCCTGATGTTCCAGCCATGTCCAGAGACGCAGAGCCTCCCGACATAGGGTCCACGACCCCACCCCGCCTTGTTTGTTGCAGTACCACATGGCGGTGGTGTTGTCTGAACACCTGCACTACCTTCCCTTTGACAGAGGGAAGGAATGCCTTGAGTGCAAGTCGGATCGCCCGGAGCTCCAGAAGGTTGATATGGAGCCGGGACTCCGCCGGAGACCAGAGGCCTCTGATCTCCACCTCTCCCATGTGACCGCCCCATCCCAGAAGGGACGCGTCCGTCACGACTGTGTGCTCTGGCTGGGGAAGGGAGAGGGATCTGCCCATGACCCATTGCCGGTTCGAGAGCCACCACTGCAACTGTTTTGCAGTCCCCTCCGAGATCTGGACGTGATCGGACAGGTTGCCCTGGTGCTGCGCCCACTGGAACTTCAGGTCCCACTGCAGAGCCCGCATATGCCATCTGGCATGATCGACCAGCAGGATGCAGGAGGCCATGAGGTCCAGCAGCCTCAGGGTCATCCGTACCGAAACCCAGGATAGAGGCTGAAAGATCGGAATCATAGCCTGAATATCCCGGACTCGCCGTTCGGGAGGATAGGCCCGAAACTGCGTCGTGTCCAGAACTGCTCCGATGAAAAGGAGCTATGGAGAAGGAATCAGGTGCGACTTCGGCACATTGATGGAGAACCCCAGCGAGTGCAGGAGTTCGGCCGTAGTCTGGAGGTGGGAGACGACTGCCTGGGACGAGCCCGCCTTCAGCAGCCAGTCGTCGAGGTAGGGGAAGACTGGAACCCCTGCCCGGCGCAGATGAGCTGCGACCACCGCCATCACTTTCGTGAACACCCGAGGGGCACTTGTGAGGCCAAAGGGGAGCACGGTGAATTGAAAATGCTCGAGGCCCACCATGAACCGCAGGTAACGCCAGTGGGAAGGCAGGACGGGGATGTGGAAATAAGCGTCCTGCAAGTCCAACGCTACCATCCAGTCTCCAGGGTCGAGGGCAGTCAAGACCTGAGCTAAGGTGAGCATCTTGAACTTCTCCTTCCGGAGGAAGCGATTGACGTTCCGGAGGTCCAAGATAGGACGCATGTCCTCCTTGTCCTTTTTGGGCACCAGAAAGTAGTGGGAGTAGCAACCACGTCCTACTTCTGGGGTCGGAACGCGCTCGATGGCCCTCTTGGGCCGCAACTTCCTTCTGAAGAAGCACCAAGTGATCCCCTGACATGCGGTGGAATTGAGGTGGCATGGCTGGGGGGGTGGTCTCGAAGGGGAGGGAGTAGCCCCTTCGGACAATGTCCGAGGTGATGGCACGCCATTGGTGAAGGTGATGGCGGACCCTGCCCCCTACTGGCGTGCTGTGCACCTGAAAGGAAGGACTAGGAGGGCTTGGAGGCCGCGGACGGGGCGGGGTTGGTGGCCTGACCCGCACGCTGGTTGCCTGACCCGCCACGGCGGGAGCCAAGTCCTCGGCTACGCGAAGACGCTTGCTGCGCGGGCCGGTGGCTGGGCAGCGGACTTGACTGGGCGCCCCTTCCGTGGCCACGAAAGGGGCGAAAAGCAGATGGCTGCGGAGGGAGTTCAGCAGAAAGGCCCAGGGACTTGGCCGTAGCCCGTGAGTCCTTAAAACGCTCCAGCGCATGGTCTGCCTTGTTCCCAAAAAGACCGACCCCATCAAAGGGCATGTCCATAAGAGTTGTTCTGGACATCACCCGAGAAACCAGTGGTTCTCAGCCAGGCGTGACGGCGCAGCGCCACTGTCGTTGCAATTGATCTACCCAGCGAGTCGGCGGTATCAAGGCCACATCTAATGGTAAATTTAGCCGCATCTCTTCCTTCCGCAATGGCGCGGGAAAGCAGTTTCTGGACCTCCTCAGGACACTGGGGCAAAGCTTGCGCCACCGAGTCCCACAGAGAGTGGGAATATCGGCCCAAATGGCCAGCGGTGTTGACAGACCGCAAGCCAGCACTGGAGGAAGAAAAGACCTTCTTCCCAAATTGATCCAGGCGTTTGGATTCCCTATCCGGAGGAGCGGTAGGGAAGGCGGTTTGGGAAGCAGAGGCTTGGACAACCAAGCTCTCAGGAGTGGGGTGTTGGGAGAGGAACAGGGGGTCGCCCGGAGCGGGGCGATTGCGTCGGGCCACGTTCCTATCCACAGGAGCCCCTGTGGCGGGCTTGGACCAGGTGCCCAAAAGAACGTCAGAAAGTGCGTCATTAAACGGCAGCAGTGGCTCTGAGGAGGTAGCCGCCGGCTGAAGCACTTCCGTCAGGAGGTTAGTCCTGACGGCCACTGTAGAGCAATTGGAGGTGTAAGGCCCCAGCTGCTCTACGCAACACCGTTGCAAAATTTGCTCCCTCCTCCGTTGCCACGGAAGGAGGAGACAGCATGCCAGGGTCAGGGGAGGAGTCCAGCCCACTGGCATCCCCAAGTTCCTCAGCCCAGTCCTGTTCGTACTCACACTGCTGTGTGAGAGGGTCCTCCCAGTCCTCTTCGTCCTCCTCAGGTTCAAAATAAGGAGAAGGAGGGACACGCGGGACCCAAGGTCTCAACGGCGTCGGAGCCGGCGTCGAGCGGCGCTGGTCCGGCGCCGTGTCCGGAGAGAACCGGGGAACGACGCCGCCCGGAGCCCCGGGCGGCGTCGGAAACGGCACCGGAGACATCGGCGCCGGCGGAGGTGTAGTAAGGTCAACCGGCGTCGATGGGGGTTGCGGCAGCACCTGGAGCCGGGATCGGAGGCCGGGGCCGAGGCTGGTGTGACAGGCGGCGCCGGGACCGGAGTCGTCGGCGGCGCCGGGAAACCCCATCAGGGCCCGCGGAGCCCGAAGGCGCACCGGGGGACCTTGATGCCCGAAGAGGCGGGCCATGGCCGACAGGAATTCCTGTATCTCGGCCGGAGTCGCCCCCGAACCCGGGAAGGACGGGTAATGCGGGGGCGGCTCCACAGGCACTCCCGGAGCCGCGGGGACGGTGCCGACAGGAGCCTTAGCCGAGTCGCGAGACCGGCGAGGCGAAGTCGTGGAGCGATGACGCTTCTTAGACTTTTTATGCTTTGACTTACCGGAGGAGTGCGAAGACTTGGACCCCGACGACCGATGAGGACTCCGCGACCGGCCCTTCGACCTCTCACGTGACCGTGGCTTGGAGTGGCGCAGAGCCGACTGCAGGACCTCGAGGAGCTTTCGAGACCGCTCTCGCAAAGCCGTCGGGTGCAAGGTCCGGCAGTCGGGGCACGACTTCATGTCGTGGTCGCGGCCGAGACAGTAGAGACACTCTAAATGCGGGTCTGTGATCGACATCATACGACCACAGACGTCGCAGGGCTTGAAGCCGGGCATCCCTACCGACACCTTCGGAGTCGATAGAAAAACAGTGAAAAATCACCAAAAATATAGTCAAAAAATGACTAGGGCACTGCTCTTGCCGGATCTGCGCTTACTGGCACGGAAAAAGAAGAACGGACGTCAGCGCGCAGGGGCGGCGTCTAAGTACTGCCCGTGACGTCATCCCGGCGGTCCCGACGCCGGACGCGGAGCCGCACGACGCCGCCTACCAACGCGCAAGGGTACTGCTACGCAAAAACTTTCCGGATCCAGCCTGACGCCTGGGGATATTCTAAGGTAAGGAATCTGTCACTAACGTGTCTCTTTCAGATACACCTTTGATTTATAATGAAATAAACATAAGGAACTTGAGGGTTTGTCAAAAGGTAATGGCGAAATAGTGAATGACAACATATAGAAACTACTGGTCCAAGGTAACTGTGCACTAGGTGGGCAGGTAAAAACATATTCTACCCCCTGTAGCCACAAATGGCGGCATAACATGGAAATGGAGTGGTATAGCAGCATTCGGGGTACTGGAAGAGGAAAATGAGAACTGGCCACGCTGTTAGACCAGTTCTCTACAACCAGAACAACCCCTGGAGCCTGAGGGCTGAGCAGGCTGATGAAGGGGCTGAGATGGCCACCTTTTGCGATAACCAAGGCCATAGGAGTAACCCCTGAAACTCTGAAATTGCTGGTGACACTGGTGGGTTGCACTAGCAATCTCAAGGAGTGAGCTGTGGCATGGCTATCCTTGAACTACTCCAGAGTCTAATCCATCTTGCCTTCAAACTATCATGGTAGTTTTTCGTCTTGTCCGGGGACTTTGGTAAGGGACAGATTCTTGAGGCTCTAGATTAAATGAGGCTATTTCCATGAGCTTGGGTGCTCTATGTCCTCATCTGAGACACCCAATTTCTCAATAGAAGAGCATTTTTACTATGGAAAATTCAGATTCTCTCAACATTCCCATCTCTCCCCAGTAAGGGAAGAATATTTTGTTCAAATGTTTCAATGTCTTTGGTTTAGTAAATGAACACTTATGGTCTCGGAATTAAAAACATGAACACCGCATGTTTGCTGTAGAAAGCAAACGTCATGTGGCAGTGCAGGAAAACGTTAAACAGCATGAGAAAACAACCTCCACCATACACATTCTGTGACTTGGTCACAGACCACAGCTGTCTCCAGTCATTCAATCATCTTCGCCCATGTGCCATTTTTGACCTAGCTTGATATACACCTTGGTAGGCGCCGCCGGCTAAATTGGAAGTCACGGTTTGGTATGGTTGACATCACTGTAAGTCAGACTCAGTCTGTCGTCAATGACAAAAGTAAATTAAGTTTGGGTTTAAAGATGTACTTCTGGACCCAAAAACTAGATGGTAGAATAATGCTCAGAATGAGAATAGAAAACGCACCACAACTTTTTCTTTTAAAACTGAACTTGGAATCTACATGTGTGCAGAGGGCCCTAGACAGAGCTGACTCGTGTGTTCTGTGAGGAGTAAGGCGTCTCAAGCTGATCTCAGTAAGGGAGGCTGGAGCAGCCCTAGACAGAGCTGACTTGTGTGTTCTGTGAGGAGGAGGGCGCCTCAAACTCATCTCAGTAAGGGAGGCTGGAGCAGCCCTAGACAGAGCTGACTTGTGTGTTCTGCTGAGGAGGAAGGTGTGTCCTTCCTGACCTCTTCTCATCTCCGTATTTCCTCTCTCTCTTTAAGGCCAAGAGTCACAGGAAGCCTGAAGGCAGCATATCCGTGCATAGGTCTAGTACTGTTGAACTCTCACTCACTGGGTGGGTGGTACAAAGGGCTGAAAGGGGGAATAACCCTAGCCCTACAATACTAGGCCGCAAAGCGGGGAGGCATGGGTGGGGCTGTAAGGAATCTGCAGCTAGATAGAGTCTCTACCAGATAATGCGTTACCGAAGGTAAGTAACTTGTTCATCTGATAGAGACTTCTAGCTGCAGATTCCTTACCTTTGAATTAGATACCCAAGGCATACCATCCCAGCAGTGGGCTGCGGACCAATTTCATATACTAGAAAGTCTTGCAGGACCGAGCGGGCAAAGTGCCTGTTTGTGAGGACCTGACTGTCCAGGCAGTAGAGTTTTGCAAACGTGTGCAAAGATGCCCACGTTGCTGCCTGACAGATGTCTTGCACTGGGACATATCGAGCCAAGGCCGTAGTGGCAGCCTTTCCCCTGGTGGAATGGGCACTTAATCCCTCAGGGAGCTGCTTCTTTGCCAAGACATAACATATCTTGATGCAGAGAATGCCCCAGCCAGAAATGGTCCTTTTCTGCACTGCCCTGCACTTCTTCGCTCCCACGTACCCCACAAAGAGTTGGTTGTCCACCCGGAACTCTTTTGTGCGGTCAAGGTAGAATGACAATGCTCTTTTTGGGTCCAGCCCGTGGAGACGCTCCTCTTCCTTAGAGGGATGCGGGGGAGCAAAGAAGGTGGGCAACGTGATGGACCGACCCAGATGGAAAGGGGTTACAACTTATGGCAAGAAGGATGCTCGGATGCGAAGCACCACTTTGTCCGGATAGGACATAAGATAAGGAGGCCAGCAAGATAACGCCTGCAACTCACTCAACCTTCGGGCCGATGTAATCGCCACTAAGAAGGCTGTTTTGATGGTCAACAGCCGGAGGGGACAATTGTGTAAGGGCTCAAAGGGAGCACACATCAGGTAGGTGAGGACCAATTTAAGGTCCCACTGTGGCATCACAAAGGGCGTGGGTGGAAACAAATGAGCCAACCCTTTTAGAAATCTATGAACGACAGGAGATTTGAAGAGAGGGTGATCTGGCAGCCGCAAAAAAAGCAGAGAGAGCAGAAAGGTAACCCTTGAGATTTCCCAAAGCAGAGCCCTGTTAAGCAAGGGTCAGAATAAACAAAAGGACAGTGGAAAGAGAAGCAGAAAGAGGGTCGATAGACCTTTCTGTACAGTATAATACAGATTTCTGCCAACGGAAGGTGTATACTGTCTCAGTGGAGGGCCGCCTGGCCGCCAAAATAACGTTACAGACTTCGGGAGGAAGGTCAAAAGCTATCAACTGCTGCCACTCAATCTCCACGCATAGAGGCGCAGAGTTGACAGGTTCGGGTGAAGGACCATCCCCTGCTGCTGCGACAGAAGATCCTACCGAAGGGGCAGCCTGATCGGAGGATCGATGCTCATTCTCAGAAGCTCTCCTTGCCCAGTCCGGAGCCACAAGGATGACTTGGGCCCGGCCGTTCCTGATCTTCTTCAGAACCCTGGGCAGGAGTGGTATGGGCGTAAAGGCGTACAGCAGGCCTGAGCTCCACCCGCGACGAAAGGCGTTGCCGAGCGATAGCCGCCTTGGAAACACCAGTGCGCAGTACTGCTGACACTGCGCGTTCTATTCAGAGGCGAACAAATCTAACCAAGGTTCTCCCCACAGCTGAAAGAGACCTTGCGCCACCTCTGACTGGAGATGCCATTCGTGATATGCTAGGCACCGACGGGTGAGTTCTTCCGCCCTGGCGTTCAGAGAACCTGCCAGGTGTTGAATCAAGGT
Organism: Calotriton arnoldi; assembly: GCA_963921515.1. Classification (NCBI taxonomy): domain Eukaryota; kingdom Metazoa; phylum Chordata; class Amphibia; order Caudata; family Salamandridae; genus Calotriton; species Calotriton arnoldi. The sequence continues at coordinate 905,587 of CAWUFW010005081.1, read as the reverse complement.
TATGCCCCGCTGTTCCAGCCATGTCCAGAGACGCAGGGCCTCTCGACACAGGGTCCACGACCCCACCCCGCCCTGCTTGTTGCAGTACCACATGGCAGTGGTGTTCTCCGTGAACACCTGCACTAGCTTCCCCTTGACAGAAGGAAGAAATGCCTTCAATGCCAACCGAATCGCTCAAAGCTCCAATAAATTAATATGAAGCCCCGACTCCGCCTGAGACCAGTGTCCCCTGTTCTCCACCTCTCCCAGATGGCCGCCCCATCCCAGAAGTGACGTATCTGTCACTAAAGTAAGCTCTGGTTGGGGAAGGGACAAGGGTCTGCCGTTGACCCAATCGGGGTTCATCAACAACCACTGCAGATCTCTCGCAGTTCCTTCCGAGATCTGGACCATGTCGGTGAGATTTCCTCGATGCTGTGCCTACTGGAACTTCAGGTCCCACTGCAGAGCCTGCATACACCACCTGGCATGTTTTACCAAAAGGATGCAGGAGGCCTTAAGGCCCAACAGCCTCAGAGTCAGTTTCACTGAAATCCGAGATAGAGGCCGAAACATCGGAATTATAACCTGAATATCCTGGACTTGCTGCTCGGGAGGATATGCCCGAAACTGCACTGTGTCCAGAATTTCTCCGATGAAATGGAGCATCTGAGAAGGAGTCAGGTGTGACTTTGGCATGTTGATGGAGAACCCCAGCAAATGCAGGAGGTCCGCCATAGTCTGAAGGTGGGAGACGACAGTCTGGGGCAAGGACGCCTTCAACAGCCAGTCGTCGAGGTAGGGGAAGACTGACACCCCTAACCTGCGCAGATGAGTTGCGACCACCGCCATCACCTTGGTGAACACCCGAGGTTCACTGGTAAGGCCGAAGAGGAGCACGGTAAATTGAAAAGTGCTTGTGGCCTACCTTGAACCGCAGGTAATGCCTGTGGCCCGGCAGGATGGGGATGTGAAAATATGCATCAGCATCCTGCAGGTCCAACTCTACCATCCAGTCTTCCTGCTCTAGGGCAGACAAGACCGGAGCTAGAGTGAGCATCTTGAACTTCTTCTTGAGGAAGAGATTGACGGTTCGAAGATCTAAAATCGGCCGCAACCCTTTGTTCTTCTTTGGAATCAGAAAGTAGCGGGAATAACAACCACTGTCTACTTCTGAAAACCGGGACCCTTTCTATAGCTCCTTTGGCCAAGAGAGCTGTAACTTGCTTTTGGAGCAATTTCAGATGATGCTCCGTCAGCCGTTCCTGATTTGGCGGAAAGGAAAGGAAGAGAATAGCCCTCCTGGACGATTTGCAAGACTTACTTGTCCGATGTTATGGATCTCCAGTGGGGGGAGATGATGACGAATTCTCCCACCAACTGGAGTAGTGTGGTCCTGCAGAGTCAGCCTAGGAGTGCTTGGAGGCTGCGGCTGCTGGGGGCAGTGTGGCCGACGACTTCTGGCCTCCATTCCGAGCTCGGAATGCACCGCCTCCTCGCACGGCTTGGGCAGTGTGTGGGGGACGGTGGCTAGGGTAGAGTTGACGCGTCTGGAAACCCCTAACGTTGCCACGAAAGGAGCGAAAGGAAGACTGGCCACAAGAAGTGGAGGAGAGGCCCAAGGATCTGGCCGTAGCTCGAGAGTCCTTGAACCTGACCAGGGCTGAATCTGCCTTTTCTCCAAAAAGACGGGTTCCATCAAATCGCATGTCCATCAGATTGGACTGGACATCGCCCGGGAAGCCAGTTGTTCTTAGCCAGGCGTGGCGCCTCAAGGTCACTGTTGAAATCGATCTGCCCAGCGAATCTGTCGTATCTAGGCCACACCGTATGGTGAATTTTGCTGCATCTCTCCCATCCTTGACTGCTTGGGAGAGCACAGCCCTGGCCTCCCCTGGGATTTGTGGCAGCACTTGTGCAACCGTCTCCCAAAGAGAGTGGGAGAAACGGCCCAATAAGCATGCGGTATTCACCAACTGCATGCTGGAGGAAGAAAACTTCTTCCCAAATGAGTCCAACCTCTTGGATTTCCTATCCGGAGGGGCTGAAGGGAACGCGCACTGGGAAGTAGAGGCCTGCACCACCAAACCTTCGGGGGGGGGGGGGGGGGTTGGGATGATGGCTGAGGAACTTCGGATTACCCAGTGCAGGGCAATGGTGGCGTGCAATCGTCCTATTCACAGGAGCCCCTGTGTTAGGCTTGGACGATGTGCCTAGTAGAACGTCTGTAAGTGCTTCATTAAAGGGCAAAAGGGGTTCGGAAGTGGAAGCCCTAGGTTGAAGCACTTCGGTCAGGAAATTAGTCCTGACCTTTACTGAGGGCAATTCTAGTCCAAGGACATAAGCTGCCCTTTTAACAACCATGGCATAGGATGCCCCCTCCTCCGTAGCTACTGTTGGTGCAGAGAGCATGCCAGTATCTGGAGAAGTGTCCAGTCCACTGGCTTCCTCAAGTTCCCCATACCAGTCCAAAGGCTCTGCAGAGTCTTCCTGGTGTTCCAGAGGGTCCACAGACCCCTCCCATTCCTCTCCTGAGCCTAGCACATCTTCAAAGTGCTCAGGCGACAACATAGAACCTCTGACTTCAATCGGCGTCGAGCGACGTCGTTCCGGCTCCGTGTCGTCGGTGATGAGGATGGGGCTGGCACAGTCTGTGGGCACCGGCGGCGCTGCTGGCACCGACTTCGGGTCCAACGTCAGAGGAGGTCGCGTCGGCACGACCGGCGTTGACACGGAGCTGACTGCGTCGAACCCGATGGGGCCTCTTCTGACTCCGCAGGGCCCAAGGGCTCACCAGCGGGGTCGTCCCGCTCAAAAACGCAGCGCATGGCCTCGGAAATTTTATTTGAGCGGGGTCGCTCCGGCTCCCGGAAAGGGAGAGAGGGAGGGAGGCGCGATGTCGACCCAGGCTCCGGCTCCGTGCCTAGAGCGACGGTGCTCCTTACATCTCTTGTCGACGGACGACAGCCGAGGTGAAGATGAAGTCCTCTTGGACTTCTTCTTATGCCTCTTCCCCGATTGTCCCAAGACCTCGAGTGGGAGGAAGAGGACTTGTGGCTCCGGAGCGGTCCTGTGACCTCCTCTTCTTCGATCGGGACCAGGACCTCAGCGGAGTCTTGCTCGACGGTGTTGACTGCCGGGCTGCGAGGAGCTTCATCGTCCGCTCCCTCAAGGCCTTCGGAGCCATGGCCAAGCAGTCTGAGCACGACAGAGTTGTGGTCGCCCTTGAAACACCAAAGGCAAACGAGATGGGGATCAGTTACCAACATCGTGCGGTGGCAGGCACGACATGGCTTTAAACCGGTCTTCCTCGAAGACATCCCTTGCACACGAAGTGGAATTTTTTTTCAAATTCGACAAAAGTCGAGAAAAAAACCTGTCAAAAAGCGACAGAGGGGTAGCTCTTCCCGGATCAGCGCTTAACTGGCGCGAAAAGAAAAGAACTGACGTCCGCGGGTCTGGGTGGCACCTTTATGGGCACAGTGATGCCGACGAGGTCACGCGGAGCAGAATGGAGTGAGCCGAATGGAGTCGCCCGATGGCGCACGCAAGGGGTATTGCTCAGCAAAAGTTTCAGGATCCAGCCTGACGCCTGGGAAATTCAAACGTAAGGAATCTGCCGCTAGAAGTCTCTATCAGATTTCTCACTCATTGTGGGGTCAGCTCTAAGGGGTGTGGCTGTGACACACTAGAGGAAGGACCCATAATCACCTGAGGGATTAGATGCCCCAATACCTTTGATATTTGAGTGCTCTGTGAAGCAGCAGTGGTGCCATCAACTTGCTAAGAACCCTGCTGGATGGGAGCCGGACAGGGGCAAGGAGAGGCAGGAGTTAGAGGGAAGCAAGCAGAGGGGGGGTCCTTACAGACTCTGCACCACTGCTGGCCTCAGTCCACTGTCGAACCTTTTTAAAGACTTGTGTAGTTCTTGTTACTTGTTCAAAGTGTAAGAAAACATACTTAAAACACAAAATGTGGCAAGTAAGAGTTCGGGAAAAATGTGGTGCTGTTTATGCATGACCAGCACTGCTCCTTGCCCCAGTCGGAGACAAGCTGGAGGCAGCAGGTGAGACTGCCAGCCTCCTGGACTGCTTGCGATTTTCCATCACCCTCTTCTTGTTATCTGAAGACACATGGTTCAGATCTGCACAGGAGGGCTGTATTTAGTTACAAGTTGAATTCTACTGCTTTTTAACTAGGACAACAATATTCTCGCCGCTCGCTTATTTCATACCATCTTTTCCTCCACCTTTCTGCAGAAGGCTGGTCAGCAGTGCTATCTTATATGCTGATGCAAAATATAATATGAATAATTTGTGCATGTATAAAATCATGAAGAACATCCTTTGCGAAGTGCAGTAGGAATGAAATATCTATAAAACTTTCCCCACCGCAGCACCCCTGCTTGTGTGTAACTTCTCTTGATTACAGACTTTCGAACTGCTCAGCCTTGAAAAGCAGAAACTCCATCTACGTGCAGGAAGTGACGTTCTGATTTCATCTGGGAAACGGATGAATTTAAAAATGCACTTCTGTGCTGCACTACAATGAAAATATACAACTCCTGTCCAGATGTAACGTTAGGGTGATGGACACACTCAGGCATTCAAATTTGGATGCGCTTGAATAATTTATGGGCACCTACAAAGAAACGGGTTAAAAGTGCCAAATCGACCTTGTTGTCAAAAAGGCGAGTCTTATTGAAGGGCATGTCCATAAGGGATGCCTGGACCTCCCCTGAAAAGCCAGTTGTCCTCAGCTAGGCGTGATGTCGGAGCGCCACCATGACCGCAATAGCTCTGCCCAGTGAATCGGTTGTATCCAGTCCACATCTGATCATAAACTTAAACGCATTTCTTCCTCACTAATAGCTTTGGAGAGTATGGCTTGGGCCTCCTCAGAGACCATAGTCTGCACTTGTGCAACTGTATCCCACACAGTATGGGAGTAACAGCCTAATAAGCAAGCAATGCTCACAGTTCGCAGTGCCAGACTGGTGGAAGAGACAGGAGTGCCTGTGCAGGGCTTGGCCCCGGCCCCCAAGTAGGACATCAGTGAGGGCTTCATTAAAGGGGAGTAGGGGTCTGATGGAGACACCGCTGGCTGAAACACTTCTGTCAAAACAATGGTCTTGACCTCAACCGTGGTCAGCTGAAGGTCCAGGACCTCAGCTGCCCTCGGGATCACCATTGCAAAGGAAGCCCCTTCCTCCATAGCCACTGTGGGAGTAGAGAAGAGGCCGAAGTGGTGAGATGTCCAGACCACTGGCAGCCAGGTCCTTATACCAGGTGTCATGGGCCATGGACTCTACTAGGATGTCGGAGTAGTCATAGGGACCTCAGATGCTCTCCATTCATGATATTCGGAAAGCCCTTCAGGGAAATAGGACTCCGTCTCCAAGTCAGGCCCTGTGTGCTTGGTCAGAGCTAGCATCTAGCTATGCCGGTCTGGCTCCTCATCAAGTCGGGAATCACAATAGGATTGACACTGCCAATGGGTGTTGGAGGCGCCACTGGAATGGTCCCTTGAGGAGGTCATGAAGTCATGGCCTGGGCCAATCCGTATCCACCAATGGATCCTAAGGGCCCAACTGGCCCAGATGGTGGACCTCTCGGAGGAGGTGGACACCCTCCTGAACCCATGGGGCTTCAAGGCACTCCAGAGGGACCCATCCGCCCAAAAATGAGGCTCATGGACTCATAAAATTCTCGAAGTTGGGTGGGGGTCACTCTGGTGCCAAGAAACTTCGGAAAGCATGGAGCAGACCCAGTGTCAGGCACGGGCTCCACAAGGACAATCTGGGAACGGGGCTGGGCTTGTGGCATCATTCCCGCGCCTCATCTGATGAATAGGACAAGTGCAGAAAAGTCAGAGTGCTTGGACTTCTTCTTGTGGGACTTACATGAAGAAGTTCGTGATCGTGACGATGGCGAGCATGAGCGACTTCAGGAGTGGTCCCGGGACCTTCCTCTGGAATACGACCTGGATCGGTGTGGAGGCGTGTAGCGAGCGGCCAGAAGCTTCATCGCCCGCTCGTGAATGACTTTTGGATTCATTCACACAGGCCTTGACATTGTGGTCTCATTCCAGGCACCACAGATGCACCAAGTGGGGGGGTGTCACAGACAGTTGCCTGACCGGCATGACAAAGCTTGAAACAGGTCGGTTTCTTGGGGAACATACTCCACAAATCACTGGAAAAAAGGTACATTGGTCGAATTTGACAAATGGTCAAAAGATTCAGTCAAAAAACGGCTGAGGGGAGCTCGTCAGGATCCGCACTGATGGTGTATAAAAGAAGAAACTGAGGTCAGCATGCTGGAGTGACACCTATATAGGCACTGCGTACATCACTTCCGATGCAGACAATGACACCACGCGGAGCCTAATAACGCCACCTACCGGCGCACAAGGGGCTTTAAAAAAAGAAAAGTCGGATCCACCCTGATGCCTGGGGACTATTCTAAGGTAACGAATCTGCGGCTAGAAGGCTTTATCAGATGGGCTTATTTCTGTACTAGCATGCTTTCAGCCAGAAAGTGGAGAGCATCTGGAATCTCAATCTGCTGTTTAACGTAAAATAAAGCACACTATCATTTTCTTTTTAGAGCGAGTCTACCAGACAGCACAAGCTTTGTTTGAAAAAGACCTACTGTGGGCTTACCAAGAACTTGCGTGGGCTTACCAAGAACTTGCATGGGCTAACAGTTCGCCTGTTAATTATAATTAGTTGACTTTGTCACTCTCGTGCTTACTTATTATTTGATGGCTTTCCTTGCCCATCTTGTGTTTGTCCCTCCCTTGGAGCATAGCCTTTTTACCATCCTCTTGAATGGCTGACTTGTATTCTTTCACTGCTCACTTTGAGGAAAGTACCAGCTCCACATACACCTGTTGGAGCGGAGGGCTATTTGCCTCGCATCGAAAGCCTTTCTTCATTCCGTCAAGGGAAGGCTGGTTCAGTTGTTCACAGACAACACCACCGCCTTACAGTATACAAGCAGGTCGGGTGGGATGTGTCAAGAGGCTCTGTATCTCCAGACATGGCTGGAACGTCAGGGCATTTTCTGCTAGAGCAGACGAACTCAGCCATTGATGCCTCGCGGGTCATGAATGGCATCTCCATTTGGAGGTAGTGCAAGGTCTCTACAGAGATGGGGAGAACCTTGGCATGATCTATTTGTCACTGCCGAGAACGTGCAATGTCAACACTTCTGTGCACAGAAATTTCCAAGGCGGCTCTCGCTGGGAGATGCTTTTAGTCTTGAGTGGAGCTCATGACTTCTGCATGCCTTTCCACCAATACCACTTCTGCCAAGAGCTCTCAAGAAGATCAGGAACTACTTGGCCAAAGTCATATTAGTGGTTTCGGATTGGGCAAAGAGGGTCTGGTATCTCAAACCCCTGAGCATGAGCTTCTGTCTTCCGATCAGGCTGCCCCTTCGGGAGGATCTCTTGTTGTAGAAACAGGGCAGGGTCCTTCACCTGAATCTGCACACACTCCATCTTCAGGCGTGGGGATTGAGCGGTGACAGTTGAGAGGGTTTGATCCCCCTCCCGACATGTGTGATGTCATCCTACCAGCCAGATGTTCCTCCACAAAAACAATTTACACCTACTAGTGGGACAAATTTGGGGCTATGTGTGCAACCAAATCTGCTAACCCACTGTCTGCATTGTTATCTGAAGTTTTTTAGTTTCGCTTATCCCTTGTCCAACAAGGGCTTGCCTTGGGTACAGTTAAAGAGTACCTTCCCACCATTTCAGCCTTCCTGCGGTTGCCGGCTAAACCCACCCTGCTTAAGTCACTGGTTGTTACCAGTTTTCTGAAAGGTTTACAGCGCATGTCCCAATAGGATTTGAATTTAGTTCTCACCTTTCTAATGTGTTTGCCATTCTAGCCCATGCACAGTTGCCCTATGAGTCTGCTCACCATTAAGACAGTCTTCCGTGTGGCTATAGCATCTGCTAGGAGGGTTAGCAAATTGCAGGTGGTTTCTGTTACACCCCCCCCCCCATACACATCCTTTTTCCCTGAATAAGTTGGATCAGTGCCTCCTTCTTGCCAAAGGTGGTTACGTCATTTCCTGTCAGGCAAAACATCACACTGCCTACTTTTTTCGCACCACCTCATCCTACCAAAGAGGAGAGACTCCACTGCCTGGAGCCAAAAGGAGCATTATTGTTCTATATCTATCGAAAAAAAGACTTCCGGGTGGATGGTCAACTCTTTGTGGGTGCGAAGAAAGGACAGTCAGGTCTGCCGTGATGGGCATTTCACTCGTTTGGTCCTCCAGGCTTTTTTTTGTATAATCAGTTTGCATACCCACCTACGGGGAGGAATTGCTTGGGTATTTATTCTAAGGTGAGAAACCTGCGGCTAAAAGTCTATCTGAGGAACAAGTTACTTACCTTCGGTAATGCCTTATTTGGTAGAGACTATCTAATCGCAGATTCCTTACCGACTCTCACTCCTCTCAGTCTGCGAACTGTTTCTCACATCAGAGATCCTTCAGGACCTCACCTTGGCACACTGGTCATTCTAACTCAGTTGGACTCCATGCTTCTAGTGTGGAAAAAGAGTCATGAACTAAGGTCAGCGTGCTGGGGTCGTGGCTACATCGTACACGTCACATAGCGCGGACAACAACGCCATGTGGAGCTGAACGACACTACCTACCGGTGCGCAAGGGTTTGCTAAAAAATGGTCGGATCCAATCTAACACCTGGTGAATATTCTAAGGTAAGGCATCTGGGGCTAGATGGTCTCTACTAGATAAGGGGTTACAGAAGGTAAATAACCTGTTCTTTAAAGCTGTCTTAAAATATGCGTCCAGGGATTTGAACACCTTCTGCTGTAAATAAGTTAAAAGAGAAAAAGTAGACTAAAAAAGAACCAAAGGAGAATGAAATGCTTAATAGGTTTGCAAACAAGTGGATACTTACAAAGGTGCTGGATTCGCCTGGCGCACTGGTCACCACGTTGGGATCTCTCACTTCCTTAGTTTCGTATGCAGGAGCCTCCTTCAGAGACTCCTGACCTGGAGAATCGAAGTCGACTAGCTCATCGGGTGTGGCCTGCAGGCCAGTGAGCATGCCCATCTGAGCCTCCGGGACCGGATAGGAAAGGGTATCCTCTGCAGACGATGACAATGGGGAGTCTGTACTCTGTGTCTCTTTCTGACTGTCTGGGTTCGACCCGGAAGGGCTATGCTCAGGGTACAGAAGAGTTCTCAGCTTCTCATCCAAGGTCTTGATCCGGTTGTCCACAAAATCTATTTTGGGTGGGCCATCAGCATCCGACTCCTGCACAGAGGACGAATGAATAAGGCTTGGTTCTAGAGTTGGTGTCTGTACTTGTTGATGGGCTTTGACTTCCCTGTGTGTTCTGGTTTCCAGATCATGCAGAGGGAGCTCCATGTCCTGACTGGCCAGCCGCCCCGCCATGGGCAGAGCACTTTGATCAGATGCAGCTGAGGCACAATCAAAAGACGTACTGAGAGGTTGGGGGTCCACAACATGTGTTGAAGCCGCTTCCTTTAACACCGCCTGAATGTCTACAGCTGGAATCTTCTCCTCTTCCTGGGGGGCTGGTATAAGTGTGCAGTCCCCCTGCGGAGCAGAAGGCCGTGGCATGTCCATATCATTGTCCGATACAAGAGCTAGACTAACGAGGCTTGCCTCTTCTCTGGGGTCCTTGTTATCAGCAGCCTCTGTCTTCTCAAGAGCTGATGTCGGCTGATCCACCAAAGGAGGATGGGTGACAACAGTCGGTACATTTTCCTTTGAAGTAGGGCGCTGCTCCTGCTCACACTCTGGACCTGGTGGGGGAGGGAAGCAAAGACAACAGTCAAACACCACGTGCTGAAGATAGAGGTGTCTCTATAACCAGAGGTGAAGTAGACAAAGGCCAAAGATAGCGCTCTGAAGTAACAGTAAGGTGAATCACTGTGCTTTACAGAACTCCTTAGTAAATAAATAACTTTAACCAAATGCCAAACATCAGGATGAAATCATGAACCTAAATGTCTGGCTGTCCTTCTCGGCTTGAACCATGGGTGGTATAATGCGCCACCTCACAAGTGGTAGCGAGCTTTATGAATGCATGTAACACAAATTGCAAAGGTTAATCAGTTCAAAAAGCCCCCACATTATCCAGACATAGGTCCCTTGCACATCAAGTTTCACCTCAAAAGTTATAGTATGCAATGGTTACAGTGTAGAGGACAGGACCATAAAGTCCAGCTAGATATCTTGGACAACCTGTGAATATACAACTGTCATAATGTGCAAAACATCCTTGAAAAGTATGTGGAGCAGAACCTGCAAGGAATAGTTACTTCTTTTCAATCCTAGCTCTCCAACGGGAGTGCCTTCAGAGCTTCTTGCAAACCCTAAACCATGCAGGCTTGCTTTTTTTTTTTTTAAGGTGCAACAGAGCATTTAGAGCTCCTCGTACATTCACTGGGGTCCTACATATGCAGAGACGGTTGCAGTGGTATCTCTATTTTCCCCAATATGTTCGGGACACACTAAAGACAAAGAGTTGCTGCTCTGTGTGCTGCTTCAGGACGTCTCTATGTTGTCCCTCCAGTGAACTCAACAATCTGCAAGTACATTGGAGGAGCTACAGCGTTTGACACTCTTCCCCATCTGCAGAGCTATATTGTGCTGGTGAAGCAAATGCTGCTGCTCTTTTATTCGAGGTCTAGCAGTGCCTTCGTATTGCAGGGGTACAGGCATTTCTACCTCTTGGGCGACAGACTCCTGACACGCTCAGATCCCCACAGCCGATACCTTGTCTTCTGCATGGCTGTTTCACAGACACATAGGGAAAGGGTCGCATTGATGGGGGCAGTGCATGTGTGCTTGCAGGCTGTCCTTTGTCTGTGGTGGGCACGACAGCAGCCTGAGTGCCCCTATGCTGAAAACCCCTTTCAAGAAATCAGTCTCGGATGGTTTGTGGCAAAGCTAACCGTCTCCATCCTTTATTTAGTGCAGGGCTCACAATCTCTAATGAAGCCCACCCCTTACCTTGTGCTGATGGCTGCAAGGAGAAAATCCCTCTGTGCGCTAAATCCAAAACAGCAGCAAACTCAAAATCCAGCAGAAATGATCAACAATGTTGTACATACAGAAAGGGATCGGACCTTGGGAGAGCCAGAGAATCCAGGATGCTGACAGACATCCATCCACAGGAAAGAAAGAAGACAACACAGAAACCACACATCTACCATCCAGCTGACCACAGAAACCCACAAACAATGGGATGCAGACCGACACCAGCCCCTTTTCTAACCGAATCAAAACAAGAAAGACTAAAGGAACCAGATATCGTGGGCATTCTGCCGCTCCCCAGCAGTAGCACCTGCCTGGTCTACTCTCCAGACCCAACACACAGCCCTCCGGGAGGGAAATCAGATGCCACACAATATGCAAAACCAAAATGTCACCTGCACTAGGTCTGAAAACATCAATAATGACCAATAGGCAATGAATTCAACCACAACACCAGTAAATCAACCCAGAGACAGGAGCGGAACTCCTCACTTCCTGAACCACAACAGATTGGAGTGCTTTAAGCAGAACCACTCAAGACTCTTGTAAAGAAAAAAAACAAAAGCCCCGAACAACGCAGACCCCATAGGCCAGGAGAGGCTCGGAAGCAGGAAGGAACTTTATATGAGAAGGCCCTCACCATGGACCGGTCGGTACTGGCCACGGACACTATACAAGTACAGTGAGCTTGCAGGGAAACCGCAGACGAGGACTAACAGCTAAATCACCCAGCTTGACATAGGTCTAACTAACAACTAAATCACCCAGCTTGACATAGGTCTAACTAACAACTAAATCACCCAGCTTGACATAGGTCTAACTAACAGCTCAATCACCCAGCTTGACATAGGTCTAACTAACAGCTCAATCACCCAGCTTGACATAGGTCTCACATGGCTGGGCCTAATCCGAGTTGGCAAGGTGGGCAAACAGACAACGGCCTGAGATAGGGCTGCTTAATTACCAGCAGCGGAGATTGGTTCAAGCATTCGATCCATTCCTTGTTTGTATTCTTCACTGTAAAGCTCCAAGTGTGTTGGGTATACCCAGATGTGGGTCTCAAGCTTACTGTGCCACTGGAACTCAGCTACCCCTTCCTGAAGAGACCCCTGTAGGCTGAAACCAATCTTGGGTTGCTTGTATTCCAGTCCGACCTTGACTGTTCCTATTGGGGATGGATCACGGTTGATTTGCAGATGGCTTGGGCCAATATGAGATGGCACTGCGGAGACGAAGGCCTGGGATGCGGCCCAAGTAATTCCCAGTGGCGGAGATTAATTCAAGTATTCCATTCATTGCTTTTTTGTATCCTTCATTGTGGCTGAGGTCTCAGGCAACAGCAGCCCAATGCAGAAGAGCCTGGAGTCCTCAAAATCTGAAGCAGAGCCCAAAGCGGGCCATCACAAAGAGCATCCTGACCAGCAGTACAGAGACCTATTATGAGAAGGGGAGGGCTGAACATCCCAGAAGGGGCCAGTGAAACCGAGCAAGCTGTGATATGGTTCTCGCAGCTCGGGCTGCACTGCTGGAGCTGGCCCAGCCCGGCTTCCATCTGCTGGTCTCTGCCTATGGGTTCACACAGTGCTCCAAACACTGAACCCACAGCAACAGCCTAAAGAGGCAGGGACACCCGTGCTGTTCGCAGCACCTAGAGACTGCCAGAGGTGAGAAAGACATTTGATCATCACTGGAATCGTCTCGAGTTCCTGAAGATGTGTTCAACAAATTGCTTCCAGAATGCCTGACCTGGGGACCTGCAGATCAAACTCAATACTGACAAATGGCTCACGAGGAGCAGTGAACCTTCTTCCCTAGAACACTTCCTTTCCGAGGAGGGTCCCTGACAGACAAGCACTGTGTCTCTGCGGATGCAAGCACTAGATCATGTCAAGCTAGATGCTGTTTTCCTTTATGGCTCAGATCCAACGTGGACTCCTCCAGACTGAACACACAAAGAAAGTGTTAGGAAGGAAGGTAGTATCTGGTCGCGATGGCCAGGGGCCATAGACGCTAGGTGTCTTTTTTGTTCCTTGATTTGCAGTTTCTTGAAAATACTGGCTGTGTGATGCAAAGAGAGTGAACATGTCAACACTGAACTTTGCAGCAGCCATTTGGGTGACTTTGAGGAAGGCTTCTATGTTGTCCAACTGCGCAGACAAGGCGTTCAGAGCTGGAGTCAGACCCAGTATCCGGGGTGATGTTAGTGGGATAACTTCCCTTTGGGGTCTGTGCCTTTCCCCGGTAACAGGACCGCCACAAAGTCCATTCTCCTTCGGGCGGTCTTCAGATGAACGTAGGCTTGTAAGAGTCAAGCGCCTGCTCCTTGCTGTCTATACTGTGCCTTCCAGTAAGTCTCTGGATCTTTTGTGATAACGTTCAGAAGGGTCATCGGGCTGTGGTCATTAGTGGGTAGTCTGTGGGCAGGAACAACACCGAGGTCTACCCACGCACAATAGTGTGAAACTGATTTTTCATGGGTTGAAGAGGAAAGTGCCCCCTTTCTTCATTCTTTAATTCATCTCTTGACAAGTCACTGTGCCCAATGCACAAGTTACTAACTTGTGTAACGATATTTTTGTAAGAGACAGTAGTTAGTGACAGATTCCTTACCTTAGAATATCCCCAGGCGTCAGGCTGGATCCGGAAAGTTTTTGCGTAGCAGTACCCTTGCGCGTCGGTAGGCGGCGTCGTGCGGCTCCGCTTCCGTCGTCGGCGTTGTGATCGCCGGGATGACGTCGCGGGCAGTACTTAGACGCCGCCCCTGCGCGCTGACGTCAGTTCTGTACACGACTTTCCGCGCCAGGAACGCAGAGCCATGCAAGAAGATGACATAGGTGTCTGAAAAATACTAGGGCCCTGAAAGGGATGTCCTTAACCCTAGAAATCAGTTCGCAGAACGGGGAGGATGGGTGGGGCGGTAAGGAATCTGTCACTAACTACTGTCTCTTACAGATATATCGTTACACAAGTTAGTAACTTGTGCATCTGAAAGAGACACTTTAGTGACAGATTCCTTACCTTAGAATAGATACCCCAGCAATACCAACCCCGGTGGTGGGTCTGCGAACAAAGATCAGACAAGGAAGTCCTGGAGGACAGAACGGCCAAAGAAGCCGTCCCTCTGGACCGGACTGTCAAGGCAGTAATGCTTGGTAAACGTGTGCAGCGAGGCCCACATAGCTGCCTGACAGATAACCGGCAGCGGAACACCGCGGCCCAAGGCCGTGGTAGCAGCCGTTGCCCTGGTGGAATGGGCACGCAGCCCAACAGGAGGCTCCTTCTTAGCCAAAGAATAGCAGGTCTTGATGCACAAGGTAACCCAGCGGGAGATGGTTCTCTTGTGCACCGCCCGACCTTTTTTGGCGCCCACGTAGCCAACAAAGAGCTGGTCATCCACCCGGAAGTGTTTTGTGCGGTCGATATAGAAGGAGAGCGCACGTTTTGGGTCCAGACGGTGGAGCCTCTCTTCCTCTCTGGAAGGATGCGGAGGCGGAAAGAAGGTAGGCAAAGTGATGGTCTGCCCAATGTGGAAGGCAGTAACCACCTTTGGCAAGAAGGACGGACGCGTCCGAAGAACAACCTTGTCTGGATGAACAGACAGAAAGGGAGGTGTGCAAGATAGAGCCTGGAGCTCACTCACCCGCCGAGCGGAGGTGATGGCCACCAGAAAGGCTGTCTTCAGAGTCAGAAGACGAAGAGGACAGTTATGTAGAGGCTCAAAGGGAGCGCACATTAAAAAGGTAAGAACCAAGTTCAAGTCCCACTGAGGCATTACAAACGGAACAGGAGGGAAGAGGTGTGTAATGCCTTTTAAGAACCTGTTAACAACAGGGGACTTGAAAAGGGAGGGCTGATCAGGGAGCCTGAGGAAGGCCGAGATAGCACAAAGATAACCCTTGATGGTACCCAGGGCAGAACCCTGTTGGGCCAGAGAAAGAAGGAACAGAAGGACCTCAGAAAGAGGGGCAGAAAGGGGATTCACAGCCTTTGCTGTGCACCATGCCACAAATTTGTTCCACCTGCAGGCGTATACTGTCATAAGGTTTCTGCACATACACAGAGCTATGCACAGGAAAATGGGACCCCGGAATACAGTGGTTTGCCACCATATACCGTAGCACCCAAAAACCCCAACCCAACTAGCTTAGCATCCCATTAGCACCCAAGTACTAATGTTTGGACAACCCAGAACACGGTATCTTTATCTCAGGACTCGCAGAAGCAAGAACACTCTTTCATCACTCACTCGTACTTGTCCACAAGATGCGTAGGAAGAGACACTGGATAGGTTAAAATATTTATTCCAACTTACGTGCTCTAATGTACAGTACACGTGTCAGTACTAATAGCATAATGCATATGACTAATATAAGCAGCATGGTTACAATTCCATAGAATACAAACGGGAAAGCATCTCAGAGCTCAGTGGATAAACGTATAAATAACATTACCACCCTCCCCTTGCAGTAAGATAGTTTATTATAATAATAGAAGACCTCTGGGCTTTGACTAGCGAACCCCCATACCTCAGTCTCTAGATGCAGAATTACATCAGCAGGACATCATAGCTCTTCTCACTGAAAGGGATTTCTCCAAGTGTGTTAAGCGCTAGTAAAACCACAGTATTAAAAGCATACCAAATTCTTCATGGCAATTGCACCTAATGTTATGTCTGGGTGCGCGAGACTGGCCATATCAGGAAGAACCAGAATACATTGTTATGCGACCTTGTACATGTTTGTGCAGACTGAGCCCAGAAAGGTGAACAACAGAAAATGCAGACAGTGCAAAAGAACTTGGCACGAGCAAAGGGCGAGGAAGGCCCGGCTCAGTGTAACGTGCGCAAAGAAAAGCAGCATGGCAGCCAGGCCTAGGCCAACATAACAAGGCAGGTAACAATCCACAAGACAATACCACCTTAGTGGAGGGACGCCTGGCTGCCAGAATCACATCACAAACTTCGGGAGGCAAGTCGAAAGGAATCAACTGCCGCCGCTCAATCTCCACGCAAGCAGGTGTAGACTGGACAGGTTCGGGTGGAGGACCGTCCCCTGCTGCTGCGACAGAAGATCCTCCCGAAGAGGCAGACGGATCGGGGATCTACGCTCATACTGAGTAGCTCGGGATACCAAACTCTTCGAGCCCAGTCCGGAGCCACAAGAATGACTTGGGCCCGGTCGTGCCGAATCTTCTTCAACACTCTGGGTAGAAGTGGTATAGGCGGAAAGGCGTACAATAGACCGCAACTCCACTCGTGACGAAAAGCGTCGCCGAGCGAGTGCCGCCTTGGAAATTCCAACGCGCAGAACTGATGACATTGCGCGTTCTCTTCGGTGGCGAATAGATCTAACCAAGGCTCTCCCCACTGTAGAAAGAGTCCTCGCGTCACTTCCGAGTGAAGACGCCATTCGTGATCCATCATGCACCTGCGGCTGAGTTCGTCCGCCCTGGCGTTCAGGGAACCTGCCAGGTGTTGAACCATCAGGAACATGCCCTGATGTTCCAGCCATGTCCAGAGGCGCAGAGCCTCCTGACAGAGGTCCACGACCCCACCCCGCCCTGTTTGTTGCAGTACCACATGGCGGTGGTGTTGTCTGTGAACACCTGCACTACCTTCCCTTTGACAGAGGGAAAGAATGCCTTGAGTGCAAGTCGGATCGCCCGGAGCTCCAGAAGGTTGATATGGAGCCGGGACTCCGCCAGAGACCAGAGGCCTCTGATCTCCGCCTCTCCCATGTGACCGCCCCATCCCAGAAGGGACGCGTCCGTCACAACTGTGTGCTCTGGCTGGGGAAGGGAGAGGGATCTGCCCATGACCCATTGCCGGTTCGAGAACCACCACTGCAACTGTTTTGCAGTCCCCTCCGAGTTCTGGACGTGATCGGACAGGTTGCCCTGGTGCTGCGCCCACTGGAACTTCAGGTCCCACTGCAGAGCCCGCATATGCCATCTGGCATGATTGACCAGCAGGATGCAGGAGGCCATGAGGCCCAGCAGCCTCA
Source organism: Calotriton arnoldi (assembly GCA_963921515.1). Taxonomy (NCBI): domain Eukaryota; kingdom Metazoa; phylum Chordata; class Amphibia; order Caudata; family Salamandridae; genus Calotriton; species Calotriton arnoldi. The sequence goes on along the minus strand of CAWUFW010005081.1, from coordinate 888,548 downwards.
GGGTCATCCGTACCGAAACCCAGGATAAAGGCTGAAAGATCGGAATCATAGCCTGAATATCCCGGACTCGCCGTTCGGGAGGATAGGCCCGAAACTGCGTCGTGTCCAGAACTGCTCCGATGAAAAGGAGCTGTGGAGAAGGAATCAGATGCGACTTCGGCACATTGATGGAGAACCCCAGCGAGTGCAGGAGTTCGGCCGTAGTCTGGAGGTGGGAGACGACTGCCTGGGACGAGCCCGCCTTCAGCAGCCAGTCGTCGAGGTAGGGGAAGACTGAAACCCCTGCCCGGCGCAGATGAGCTGCGACCACCGCCATCACTTTCGTGAACACCCGAGGGGCACTGGTAAGGCCAAAGGTGAGCACAGTGAACTGAAAATGCTCGAGGCCTACCGTGAACCGAAGGTAACGCCGGTGGGCCGGCAGGACGGGGATGTGGAAATAGGCGTCCTGCAAGTCCAACGCTACCAACCAGTCTCCAGGGTCTAGGGCAGTCAAGACCTGAGCTAGGGTGAGCATCTTGAACTTCTCCTTCCGGAGGAAGCGATTGACGTTCCGGAGGTCCAAGATAGGACGCATGTCCTCCTTGTCCTTTTTGGGCACCAGAAAGTAGTGGGAGTAGCAACCACGCCCTACTTCTGGGGTCGGAACATGCTCGACGGCCCTCTTGGCCAAGAGGGCCGTAACTTCCTTCTGTAGAAGCACCAAGTGATCCCCTGACATGCGGTGGAACTGAGGTGGCATGGCTGGGGGGGTGGTCTCGAAGGGGAGGGAGTAGCCCCTTCGGACAATGTCCAAGACCCTCCTGTCCGAGGTGATGGGACGCCAGTGGTGAAGGTGATGGCGGACCCTGCCCCCGACTGGCGTGCTGTGCACCTGAAAGGAGGGACTAGGAGGGCTTGGAGGCCGCGGACGGGTTGGAGGTGGTGGCCTGACCCGCACGCTGGTTGCCCGAACCGCCACGGCGGTATCCACGTCCTCGGCCACGCGAAGACGCCTGCTGCGCGGGCCGGTGGCTGAGCTGCTGACGTGACTGGGCGCCCCTTCCGTGGCCACGATAGGGGCGAAAAGCAGAAGGTAGCGGAGGGCGTGTAGCAGAAAGGCCCAGGGACTTGGCAGTAGCCCGTGAGTCCTTAAAGCGCTCCAACGCATGGTCTGCTTTGGAACCAAAAGACCGACTCCATCAAAGGGCATGTCCATGAGAGTATTCTGGACATCCCCTGAAAAACCAGTGGTTCTCAGCCAGGCGTGGCGACGCAGCGCCACCGTCGTTGCAATAGATCTGCCCAGCGAGTCGGCGGTATCAAGGCCACATCGTATGGTGTATTTGGCCGCATCCCTTCCTTCCGCAATGGCGTGGGAAAGCAGTGTCTGGACCTCCTCAGAACACTGGGGCAAAACAGTCGCCACCCAATCCCACAAGGAGTGGGTATATCGGCCCAAAAGACAAGCGGTGTTGATGGACCGCAAGCCAGCACTGGAGGAAGAAAAACCCTTCTTCCCAAATTGATCCAGGCGTTTGGATTCCCTATCCGGAGGGGCGGTAGGGAAGGCGGTTTGGGAAGCGGAGGCTTGGACAACCAAGCTCTCAGGAGTGGGGTGGACAGAGAGAAACAAGGGGTCACCCGGAGCTGGGCGATGGCGTCGGGACACGTTCCTATCCACAGGAGCCCCTGTGTTGGGCTTGGACCAGGCGCCCAAAAGAACGTCAGTAAGTGCATCGTTAAATGGCAGCACAGTCTCCAAGGAGGAGGCCGCCGGCTGAAGCACTTCTGTCAAGAGATTAGTCTTGACCGTCACCGTAGGGAGTCGGAGATGTAAGGCTCCAGCTGCCCTACGCAACACCGTTGCAAAATTGGCCCCCTCCTCCGTAGCCACGGGAGGAGACAGCATGCCAGTGTCAGGGAAGTATCTAGACCACTGGCATCCCTAGTTCCTCTGCCCAGTCCTCATCATACTGACACTGCTGTGCCAGAGGGTCCTCAGACCCCTCCCAGTCCTCCTGGTCCTCCTCCGGTTCAAAATAAGGAGGAGGAGGGACATTTGGGACCCAAGGTCCCATCGGGCGCCGGAACCGGCGTCGAGCGGCGTCCGGTCCGGCTCCATGTCCGGAGCCGGAGAGTACATGGGGACGACGCCGCCCGGAGCCCCGGGCGGCGTCAGGAACGGCACCGGAGACATCGGCGCCGGCGGAGGCGTGGTCAGGTCGACCGGCGTCGATGGGGGTTGCGGTACCACCGGAGCCGGGATCGAGGCCGGGGCCAAAGCCGGGATCGAGGCTGGAGGCACGAGCGACGCCGGGACCGGAGTCGGCGGCGACGCCGGGGCAACCCCATCAGGGCCCGCGGGGCCGGAAGGCGCACCGGAGGGACCTTGAGGCCCGAAGAGGCGGGCCATGGCCGACAGGAATTCCTGTACTTGGGCCGGATCCGCCCCGAACCCGGGAAGGACGGGTATTGCGGGGGCGACTCCACAGGCATGTCCGGGGCCGCGGGGGCGGGGACGGTGCCGGGAGGGGCCTCAGCCGAGTCGCGAGACCGGCGAGGCGAAGTCCTAGAGCGATGATGCTTTTGGACTTCTTGTGCTTAGACTTACCGGACGACGAAGACTTGGATCCCGACGACCGGTGAGGTCTCCGCGACCGACCCCTCGACCTCTCACGCGACCGGGGCTTGGAATGGCGCGGAGCTGACTGCCGGGCCTCGAGGAGCTTTCGAGACCGCTCTCGCAAAGCTTTCGGGTTGAGGGCCCGGCAGTCGGAACACGACTTTGTGTCGTGGCCTCGGCCGAGGCAGAAGAGACACTCCAGATGCGGGTCTGTGATGGACATCATCCGAGCACAGGCGTCGCAACGTTTAAAGCCGGGCATCCCTACGACACCTTGGAGTCGATTCGAAGAAACAGTGAAAAAATTCACCCAAAAAGTTAGTCAAAAAATGTCTAGGGCACTGCTCTTCCCGGATCTGCGCTTGCTGGCGCGGAAAAAGAAGAACTGACGTCAGCGCGCAGGGGCGGCGTCTAAGTACTGCCCGCGACGTCATCCCGGCGATCACGACGCCCGACGACGGACGCGGAGCCGCACGACGCCGCCTACCGACGCGCGAGGGTACTGCTACGCAAAACTTTCCCGGATCCAGCCTGACGCCTGGGGATATTCTAAGGTAAGGAATCTGTCACTAACGTGTCTCTTTCAGATAGAGTAAAAGTTTGGAAGGCACACCATGTAAATGACCTGTTCGCCCTTCTAGGCCTGGGGAAAATTTTAATTAAGCTGGCGACATTCGGGTAATTTTGTGTTACGCGTGTTACGTAAAATTCCTGAAACTACGCCATTACTCAACAATGTGCAATTATGCGTCACTTCTAAACATTTACAGCAAAAGCACCATATGCAGTCAAAACTAACTGCGAATGCACGCAAACAACTAAGCACCAGCAGCTGTTTGGGGTGTTTTGTACTGGGCACTACTTTTTAACGTGAAATAATGTAAAAAATTGACAATGCATTTCATGCTAAAATATAGCCTAAATGACAGATTTGCATTTCATGTAATTATGCTTAATTTTGCTGAAATTCCACGCAGTTCTATGAAAGCAAATTACGTTAATTTCGCACACCTCTACTTCCTTCTTGTATATTTTCTGTCAGAGAGAGGAGGAACAATACATCCTTGCACAGATAATGAGAGAAACATCTTTAGGAAACAAACGAGGAAATCATTCACCACACATTCCAACATGTCCAGTGAGTGGAAATACCAAAGAAAACTGCCTTCAGTCAGGCAATTAATAAAACTTATCGAAAAACAGTTGTGTTCCAAGACCCATGCTAAATGAACAGCAATCCCAAAGCGCTTTAATGACTCCCTGCTGTGCAAGATGAAAAAGTTAATTACCTTCGATAGGTCACGTCACTCCCGTGCACATGTCCAGGACCGGCACCACACTTGCCACTGCCTTTGTAGCAGCCTTGACCCCAGCGGAATGCGCCTACAGGCCTCCAACAGGCTGCTTCTTGGCCGGTACACAGCAGATCTACAGGCCTCCAACAGGCTGCTTCTTGGCCTGTATACAGCAGATCTACAGGCCTCTAACAGGCTGTTTCTTGGCCGGTACACAGCAGATCTACAGGCCTCCAACAGGCTGCTTCTTGGCTGGTACACAGCAGATCTGCAGGCCTGCAGATCTAAAGGCCTCCAACAGGCTGCTTCTTGGCCGGTACACAGCAGATCTACAGGCCTCCAACAGGCTGCTTCTTGGCCGGTACACAGCAGATCTACAGGCCTCCAACAGGCTGCTTCTTGGCCGGTACACAGCAGATCTACAGGCCTCCAACAGGCTGCTTCTTGGCCTGTACACAGCAGATCTACAGGCCTCCAACAGGCTGCTTCTTGGCCTGTACACAGCAGATCTACAGGCCTCTAACAGGCTGCTTCTTGGCCGGTACACAGCAGATCTACAGGCCTCCAACAGGCTGCTTCTTGGCCGGTACACAGCAGATCTACAGGCCTCCAACAGGCTGCTTCTTGGCCGGTACACAGCAGATCTACAGGCCTCCAACAGGCTGCTTCTTGGCTGGTACACAGTAGATCTGCAGGCCTGCAGATCTAAAGGCCTCCAACAGGCTGCTTCTTGGCCGGTACACAGCAGATCTACAGGCCTCCAACAGGCTGCTTCTTGGCCGGTGCACAGCAGATCTACTGGCCTTCAACAGGCTACTTCTTGGCTGGTACACAGCAGATCTACAGGCCTCCAACAGGCTGCTTCTTGGCTGGTACACAGTAGATCTGCAGGCCTGCAGATCTACAGGCCTCCAACAGGCTGCTTCTTGGCCGGTGCACAGCAGATCTACAGGCCTCCAACAGGCTGCTTCTTGGCCGGTGCACAGCAGATCTACTGGCCTCCAACAGGCTGCTTCTTGGCCGGTACACAGCAGATCTACAGGCCTCCAACAGGCTGCTTCTTGGCCGGTGCACAGCAGATCTACAGGCCTCCAACAGGCTGCTTCTTGGCCGGTGCACAGCAGATCTACTGGCCTTCAACAGGCTACTTCTTGGCTGGTACACAGATCTACAGGCCTTCAACAGGCTACTTCTTGGCCTTACACTAAAAGTTCTACAGGCCTTCAACAGGCTGCTTCTTGGCCAGTGCACAGCAGATCTACAGGCCTCCAACAGGCTGCTTCTTGGCCGGTACACAGCAGATCTACAGGCTGCTTCTTGGCCGGTACACAGCAGATCTACAGGTCTTCAACAGGCTGCTTCTTGGCCGGTACACAGCAGATCTACAGGCCTTCAACAGGCTGCTTCTTGGTCGGTACACAGCAGATCTACAGGCCTTCAACAGGCTGCTTCTTGGCCGGTACACAGCAGATCTACAGGCCTTCAACAGGCTACTTCTTGGCCGGTACACAGCAGATCTACAGGCCTTCAACAGGCTGCTTCTTGGCCGGTACGGATTGCAGCGTCTGGACAGGACTCATGCCTGGCAGCGCCTTCTAGCCTTTGAATCTCCCATCGCTTTTGTAAAGAAATCATTTTAGAATCGACATGGATCTGATTTACCAATCACTTCAGGCAAGCGCCCGAGTGTGCTTTTGAAAATACGGGTCTATTATACCCATCTGGCCTCCACGCCGACATTATGACTTGAATTCCCACGACGGGGCCACGATCGCACATACTCGATCCTTTATGTGCGACTGATGATTATGTGCTACTGATGATTAACTAACCAGGCTTTAATCTGGTTGTCCGTAGGCGGTCATCCCTCTTCCCCCACACTTGTCCTGATGAAGACCCGCATCGACTACTCAATAGTGCATATATTGGGTTGAAACGTCAAGGATACTTCTTGGTCCAGACCAAGGCTTTGCATGCAAAGATTAATTTGTATAAAGCAGCAGAGTCATTGTGTTCTCCTTAATATTCTGGCCTTTCTTTCCCCTGTACATATTTTAATCACTATGTATATAATCCGCACCAATGTTATCACTGAGCACAATATGTCACTTGATCACGCATCACCTTAAACTTCACCTTGTGTTGACAGCTTTTTTACAAATGTTTGGGTATATATAAATGATGCAATTTATATAAAAGAACATAATACCCAACCTCTGTTGCTTTTGTGTTTGTTGTGTGTTCCATATGTCGAAAACAGCTCAGATATGATCATTTGAGGATTGTAGAAAATAACTTATAACAAAATCAATTGTTTGTATAAGAAATAGCTTCTTACACCCGACAGAACCACTGTTTTTGTTTACATATCTTGGACGGTACACAGCAGATCAACAGGCTGCTTCTTGGCCGGTACACAGCAGATCTACAGGTCTTCAACAGGCTGCTTCTTGGCTGGTACACAGCAGATCTACAGGCCTCAACAGGCTGCTTCTTGGCTGGTACACAGCAGATCTACAGGCCTTCAACAGGCTGCTTCTTGGCCGGTACACAGCAGATCTACAGGCCTTCAACAAGTTGCCTCTTGGCCTGTACATAGGTTTTGATGCAGGGTTCTTTTCTGTACCACCCTCCATTCCTTTGCTCCAGACAATGCTAGGAAGAGCTGATCATCCACACAATGTGCTTTAGGGGATTAATAGAGAAACTGTAAGTTCCCTTAGGGTTTCTCCATCTTTGGAATTGTGAGGGGAGCACAAAGTGTTGACAGAGTGACAGGTGAACAACATGAAAAGTTGTCACAACTTCGGGTAAGAAGCCTGCCCGGGTCCTCAGCACGAATTGTACAGAAAGAAATAAGTGCACTCAAATGGGGCAGAGATGATTGCAAACAGGAAAACTGTTTTGAGCATAAGAAGTCGCAGTAAACAGCTGTGCATCGGCTCAAAGGGACGTGAATAAATGTCAACCTTAAGTTCAAGTGGGGCGTGGCCAAGCCGCGGACAGGAATGGCCGCCTGGCGTTGAAGCTCCGCCAGCCGACCAACGTCAATAGCTTTAATCCCACATCCCTCGACGTGAACCGGGTGATCTCGGTGTCGATGTGCCCCAGGAGCGGAGCCGCATAGTCTCAGATGCCCCCGGGACGGCGCGGAGCTTGTGGGGGTGCGTGGTGGAGACCGGCGCCCGAGACGCGGCAGTAAAGAAAATGGCGGCCTGTGCGATCGCCGGACCAGGATGCGGCTGCTGAGGACCTCAGCGTGGCAGCTTGAGCAGATCGGGACCCTGCATTGTCGGTGAGTGTCCCGGGTGCCGGTCGGGTGTGTCTCTACCCCCCCCCCCTCTGGCGCTCCGGTGGTCGGCTGGAGGCCGGTGCGGGGACGGGTTCTACCCGGCTTGCATGTCGATTAGAGGCCGCGCTGCCGCCTGACCCCAGTGGCCCACACTCGCGCTTGGGGGGGCGGCAGCAAAGAACGCAACGGCGGCTCGAGTATCTCAGTTTGGGAAGAGCCCGAGACCGCCTATTGCCCCCGGTGCCCGGTACGCCTCCCGCGCAGCCCCCTGCAATTAGGGCCCGGCTGTATATAATCCGCACTGCACGGACGGTGCATTACGATTAAGCTGAGGTCCGGTCTTTACAGCCTTACCAACTGAGCTACATTGCCTCCAATAGCCACCCACGCGGTGCGATTCTTCTACAGCGGGCTGATACCGGCCCCATTGAGCTCTTGGTCCCGGGCCCACAGCGCCATTGAGTCATCGGATCCTGGTCTCCCTCACACTTCACGCTGTAGATCGATCTGACGCACTACCTGTTGCTCTCCAGTTACTTCCCTGCCTTGGGCGCATTGACCTATTACGGTTCCATTCTGAGGGCCCGGCGCTGCGGCTGGTTGGCTTGGTGTACTGCGGGTGCTGCTCTGACGACTGGAGTGAATCGTGGACCCGGTGTGATTGCGGTGACTGGGTGGCGTACTCCTAGCCGGGCCTTGGGTGGCGCTCCCTGCGGCATTCCTGTGGCTTCCTCGGCCAACCGCCGGAACCCCATACATTTTTCAGAGGCATGGGCCGCAAAGACCCGAAACAAAGAACAGTTCCGTTTGGAAAACTTGCGGAGCAAACCACGGAGGAAGGCCCAGACATGGCAGAGCGTGGCCCGAGCCCGGATCATGGCGCGGCCTCTGCAGCAGAGAGGCTCCAGGAGATGAGAGCTGGCTTTCGCCGCTGGATGGCCGTTTCGACTCCCTCGCTAAAGCTCTCGAGTCCATGGGCACCAAGATTCAGGCGCATGATAGGCGTTTAGACGCGGCGGAGGCCCGGATATCCGATATAGAAGATGGGACTGCGCAATCGACCAAGAGACTGGACAGAATGGAACGCATATTGAAAGACGTCGCCATAAAGAATGAGGACCTTGAAGCGCGCAGTCGGCGCAATAATGTCCGTATCCTTGGGGTTCCGGAATCCACCGCCACGGGTCGACTAGACACCTTTGTAGAATCACTGCTGTCGGATCTGTTCGGGAGAGACTCCTTCACACCTGGGTTTGTGGTGGAGCGGGCCCATCGTACTTTGGGACCGCGACCTAACCCGGGCCTGCCCCCCCGACCTCTTATTGCCCGCATCATGAACTTCCGGGATCGTGATACTGCCCTTCGACTGGCGAGAGAGCGCGGAGATACCACTTGGCAGAGCTCTAAAATCGCTCTTTATCCAGACTTCACTGTTATGGTGCAAGAAGCCAGGCGCAAGTTTACCGGTGTGAAAGCCACGCTTCGTAATCTTGGCCTCAAATACGGCATGCTGTATCCTGCACGGCTGAGGGTTGAGGTGGGGGGCCGGTCGCGCTTTTTTGATAATCCTACCGAGGTCCAGGAATTCTGTCGCACCAATAAACGTAACAATGAACAGCAGCAAGACGACAGAGGTGGCCCATCCCCTCCTCACAGTGGCTCCGTTGCAAGCTTAGAACTCTTCTCTGGCTCCGGTGTTGGGTGACGTTGAAATACTGTTATCCTTTATTGTTCTTAGATTGAGTTGGGATTATGTTGTGTCGCAGTCCAAGATAAACTTCATAGTTGGTTGACTGACGTGGCGTTGCCACCCCCCTTGGTGGAAACCTTGGGTTTAGCATTGTTGATTCTGATGTACCTTTTTGACGTAGCGCTGGTCCATTGTACAACAATTTGGTACTTTGTCTTTTCGTTGCAGGTTGGGGTGTGCCTTACCTTTATTGAAGTAGGGCTGGATGGTGGGAGGGGGGCGTGGGAATGATATAATGTTTTCATTATTGATTATCGTTATTGTTGCCCTTTGTTTTGGTCTACTGCTTTACTATTGAACTTGAACACGTTAGATTCCTTAAAGTTCACAGATGGCACAGCCAGGTTTGGTTAAAGGTCCCTCTAATTTGTCTATGCTATCCTGGAATGTCAGTGGCTTAAATAACAATCGTAAAAGACGGCAGGTGGTGCATTATCTGGTTAGACATAATATAGACATTGCCTTTCTACAAGAAACACACTTACCGGTTTCAGACACTGCGCATTTTGCTTCAAGCTGGGGGGCACACAGGTACTTCGCTAATTTGACTAATTATGCGAGAGGAACCGCAATTCTCATACACAAGAGGATCCCCTTTAATTGTCAGCTGGCTGTCAATGATAGGGAAGGCAGGTATACTATTGTCACGGGGTCCATGATGGGCCATAAGATCACATTGGTATGTGTTTATGCGCCAAATACTGATTCCCCGGAATGTTCCCATACTCTACACACACAACTCTCCAAACTAGAACCCAGTCGGATTATCATGGGTGGGGATCTCAACCTCCTACTTAACCCGGACTTGGACAGTACTTCCACCTCTCCCGATACGAAGCCGCGAGCGCGACGTGCCCTGTTAGACCTCTGTGACCAGTTTTCATTGATGGACATATGGCGTAGGCGCAACCCGGCCCTCACAAATTACACACATTACTCAGGTCAACACAATACATGGACCAGGATTGATCTCTGGCTCCTCTCCCCCGATGTGTCCTCTTGGTACCAGACGTTGATTACACTACCTAGAACATACTCGGACCATTCCCCGATCCAACGTTGTCTTCGGGTTCCTCGGCCTGAGGGGTACGAGAGGCAGTGGTGCTTCCCTGGTCGGGCCCTCCTCGACGACCTTTTCTGTCACGAGATCGGAGAAGCAATAGAGGAATATTTCACTATTAACACAGGGTCGGTGGACACCTGGGCAGTGCTGTGGGAGGGATTCAAAGCTTACATACGCGGCATATGCATCTCCAAACATGCTGGTGTGCTCAAATCTCTACGCACGACGCTGGCCCAGCTGGAGGGTGACATTGCAGCTCTGGACAACGAATCTCAACGTGCCCCTGCAACTATTTCGCAGGGACGGAGGCTGGCCCTCCTTGCAGAATACAGAGAGACAGCGGATCGCGAGATCCTCTATTTAGGCAAATATCAAACCGCCCGTCGTTACGGAGAGGGAGACCGCCCAGGTCGCACACTAGCACAAACAATTAGGCCGCCCTATAGCAGGGCCTGCATCACTGAGATTCGCTCCGTGAACGGGACTCTACTCACACCCCCCTCTGATATTCCGGATGAATTCCGGTCATATTACACCACATTATACACGTCTAGGCTGGGCCATGACCCTACCGCGCAGGAGGCGTATCTCTCCGAGGCAGCCCTGGTGTACTTAGAAAAAGATATGCAAGACTTTATGGCGGAACCTATTACTGAGACCGAGGTACGTGGCGCAATTAAAGTACTGCGTGGCTCCTCCGCCCCTGGCCTAGACGGCTTTACTGGGGAGTTTTATAAAGCCTTTTCAGACCTCCTGGCGCCAAAGCTGATTGAAGTGTATGCCGAGGCCCTGGAAAAACAGACCCTGCAGCCTACATTAAGTGAAGCGGTTATCATTCTCCTTCCTAAGCCCGGTAAAGACCCCTCCCTCTGTGGATCCTATAGGCCACTTTCTCTATTGAATGTCGATTACAAAATCCTAGCAAAAATTGTCGCCAATAGACTTTCGCAATTAATGGAATTCATCATTTCTCCAGCACAATCGGGTTTTGTTCCCCATCGTTCGACCTCCTTAAATTTACGAACCCTGTTTGCGGTTCTCCATAGAATAAGTCCTGAGGTTCCGGCAGCGGCAATTTTGCTAGATACCGATAAAGTCTTTGATACACTGGAGTGGCCCTTCTTTGTGTCCATCATGCATCGCATGGGCATGCCAGCTGGATTTATAGCCACAGTAGGCCTACTATATAGTCGGCCAACGGCCAGACTTGGCATAAACGGAACCCTCTCCGACTCATTTCCATTGACCCATGGCACACGCCAGGGCTGTCCTTTATCGCCTCTGCTGTTCATTCTCGCCATGGACCCCCTAATACGGCACTTCCAAGAGAGACATTTACACAGGGGACTGCAGTTCAAAACGGGCGCCCTTTTGGTTTCTTTATATGCTGACGACACTATCCTCTATGTTCGGGAGACGCTTTTGAATCTTGAGCCGCTCCTCAGGGAGATTCTTCGCTTCTGGCAGCATTCTGGATTGGGCATTAATTGGCGCAAAACAATCATTTTTCCTCTGACTACCAGTACCACACCTTGGGATTGTGAGTTCCCTTTGGAATGGTGCTCGGACTCAGTCAAATATCTTGGTATCCATATGCACCTTGACCCGGTACAGATTATCCGATTAAATTATGGACAAGCAATAGCCAAATTGGAGACTCAGGTGGAACGATGGCTACGGCTCCCATTATCCATGGCAGGTAGAATTGCCATAATTAAAATGATGATTCTTCCTAAATTTTTGTATTTTTTTAATAATATCCCCATTCCCCTCACGCATAATTTTTTTTCATCATTACGATCCCATCTTATTCGATTGGTCTGGGGGCGGCAAACAGCCGCGTGTTCGATGGAGGATACTTACTTTACCATATGAGAGGGGTGGCCTTGGGGTTCCGGATTTTTATTTATACTATTTAGTGGCACAGTGTGGTTTCGCCTTCGCTTGGTACCACCTGGACGCCAGGATTCCGTTTCTGCGCCCAGAGGCTGACTTGGTCCTCCCTGAGCGACTGGCGGCCGTCTTGCCCAGAGGCGAACCTAGGGACCCAGTAGATATACAGACGGTCTCGACCACTAGCTGGGCATGGAGCAGGCTCCATCGCTACGCCGGTTTTATATGCGTCAGCCCTTCCGCTTCCCAATGCTCGCTGGCTCCCTATTTCAGGTGAGAAACTTGTGCAAAGCACGCTGACTAAGTTTAATATTTTAACGATAGGCGACATATCCGGACGGCCACATTTTTTCGGCCAGTGAGGAAGCCCGCTTCCAGGAGGCCACGTTCATGGATAAATTCGTGCTCAAACGACTGTATTCTGCGCTACGAGCCACGCTTACTGGTTTTCCGTTAGAACCCAACTCGTTCGCTCCTCTGTCCCTCATTATTGAGAGCGATAGTGGAGTGCACATTGTATCAAAACTCTACAAACTTTGCATCACGCAACTCCCTATCAGACGACAAACTGCATACAGAATGGGAGACAGACTTGGGTCACCAGATCACAGACGAACAATGGACAGTATGCTGCAGGGCCACAAAAGACATTTCACTGAATAGTCGCCATAAATTATTGCACTATAAGTTTCTGCGACGAATATACATGACACCGGCCAAGCTGCATAAAATCGATCCCAGCAGACCACATACGTGCCGGAAATGCGGCACTCAGCAAGCCGATTTCACCCACCTCTCCTGGACTTGTCCCTGCATACGCCCCTTCTGGGACCTAGTACACTCGACGCTGGGTGAGATCCTTGGGCTTAAGATTGTTCCTATGCCGGAGGTGGTGCTCCTGGGTTACACGGTTAATTTTCCAAAAGCAGTCCGGAAATTGGCGTCCCTTGGCTTACTGCTGGCGAAGCGAGAAATTGCATTACGCTGGGGCAGCAAGACTTCCCCCACACTACAAGGTTGGTTACATAGCTTAGCACACTGCAGCACTAATAGCGAGATATACTCCAGCACATTACCTAGCACAGCGCCCCCCAAAGACATCTGGGGCCCATATAAAGTTTACATAGAAACCCTACGCAATTCCACCACGTCACAGTCCAGCTCGGGTATAGTACCCACGGGGGTGGGATAGCTCAATGGCTTCATGTACAAATAAGTCACACTGGACATCTCCCAGCGCTGCAGGTGTTATCACTTCCGCTTATACACTACCGCAAAATGGTTCTACGTTTTTGGAATCAGGACCCCTTTAGATCCCTGGGCGTAACCGGTTATATGAATAAATATGGAGGGACTCATTAGACGTATGCTTATTGCATTTCAGTTGTTTAATATGTATAGTATATAATTTTTATTATGAGACTGGACAATGGTGCGTGTTTTCTATTCAATATTAACGTGATACTTTCATATTGAAAAAATGTGTGAATCACAATGACCAATAATAACCGAGATGGATATGTAAAATTTGATAATCAATAAAAATAAAGTTTAAAAAAAAACAACAAAAAACCCATTAAGTTCAAGTACCATTGTGGTATACCAAACGGCTTCAGGGAAACATGAGTCAGACCTTCCATAAAAACCTTTTACAAGAGGTGATTTGAAAAGAGACGGCTGATCAGGTAATCAGAAAAAGGCTGAAAGCTCTGACAGATAACCCTTAACTGGCCCATTTCAGAGCCTTCCTGAAGAAACGACAAACAGTAACATGTCCAAAGCTTGGCCTGCAGTGTGTCAGTAGGACGAGGCACAACAGGCCAGCAGAGAGGAACTTTGTTGAAGGGCGTTGTGTTGCAACAATGACTGATTACTGTGGCCAGGACATCAAATACATTTAAGTTTTGCCACTTAATATGAATGAGTACAGAGGTATTTTGCAGAGACTTCAGTGCAGGACCCTTCCCCGTTGCTGAAACAGGACTCTAAGTGGTAGCAGGATCAGAGGGCAAATGCTCACACCGTGGACCTTAGCACCAACCTGTCCTGGTCCGGGCCCGAGCTATTACGATGACTTCGACCCGGTCTGTCCTGACATTCCTCAACTAGAGGCAGGAGAGGCAGTATGGGGGGAGTGGCATACAGGAGACCAGTATACCATCGCTGTTAGAATGCATCTCCTAGTGACTCTCCTGGAGGAAACTCCTGTCTGCAGCAGTTCTCACACTGTGTTCAACAGTGGCGAACAGATCTAAAGAGGGCATGGCCCACTGATTAAAGATATCCCTTGCCACCTTGGCATGGCGATGCCACTTATGATCCACCAGACATCTGTTCCACTCGTGTGCACTGGCATTCATAGATCCAGCGACCTCCAGAGACAGAGGGCCTCCTAACACAAAATCCAGGGTCCCAACCTGTCCTGTTCGTTGCGTTGTCCATAAAGATCTGCTACAGCCTCCTGTAGAAGGATGGCAGGAAGGATTTCAGGGCCATACGCATCGCCTAAAGCTACAGAAGATGATGTGGAGCTGGCCCTCCACTGGAGGCCAGAGGCCCCCTACCTTCACCTGCCCCAGGTGATCGCCCCAAACCAGCAGTGATGTATCTCTAACAATCGAGAAGTCTGGGTGGGGAAGGGTGAGTGGCCTGCCATAAGTTTACTGCCACCACAGAAGAATCTAAGCTATCTCCGGCGAGATGTGGGCAGAGTCTGAGAGGCAGTCCTGAAGATGGTCCCACTGAAACAAGAGATACACCCCAGAGCCCGCATATATGCCATCTGTGATGAAAAGAACGCAAGCAAGAAGCGTCCAAGAAGCCTCAGCACCATCCCCACTGAGACCGAGGTCTGACCCTGAAACATCAGGATCATATCCTGCATGTCACGGGCAGTAGTGGTGGAAATGCAGTGAATGCTACAATGTCCTGAATGGCCCCAATGAAGGGAATCGTCTGTATGGGGCTCAGGTGGGACTTTGGCTTGTTGATGGAACACCCCAAATATGTCAGAAGTTCGTTCGTCATCCTCGAGATTGCCTACGACTGACGTTAGTGAACACAGCTTGAGGAACAGGAACACATACATACCTGATCTATGAAGGTGGACAGCGACCAAAGCCATCACTTTCGTGAACACTTGAGTGGCTCAAGCAAAGTTGAAGTGCAGCATGGCAAATTAGAAGTGTTCCACCCACCACCATGAACTGCAGATAATGCCTGCAGGACAGGTACATGACAATATGCGTCCTACAAATCCAGGGACACTATTCAGCCTCCTGGGTCCATAGCCGAAATAATCTGACCACTCTGAATAAGTCTTCCTTCCGGAAGGCATTCAGTGGGCAGACGTCCAGTACAGGCTTAAGACCTACGTCCTTTCATTGGTATGAAGAAGTAGAGCAAACTGCATCCATCTCTCACCAAATCCAGCACCTGCTCAATGGCACCCAAGGACAATAGAAGGTTGACTTCTTGCAGCAAGACTGCAGACTGGTCTGTTGGGAGTCGATCTGATGTGGGAGCGAAATGGTGCAGGGAGTAAACATCTGCCTGAAGCAATGGATCTCCAGCAAGTGAAGAAATGTTGTAACCTGAATCCTTCCGGCTGGGTGTAGGCCTGCGAGGGCAAATTAATGTGGCTGGCAGCTGCTGCAGGGGAGGACAATTTAGAGGAAAGCTGCTCCTGCTGGTGCGAACAGCCTCAGCTGCTCCCACGACCTCGGCCCAGACAGGACTGGGTCTGCTGCTGCACAGGTTAGGAGGGCTGGTGTTGTCTGTAAGCTAGCCCCATGGATCATCCCTTAAATGTTCTGTAATGTTGCATGACAGGAGAAAACAGTCCAAAGGGTAGTGCAGTTTGCCTGTACCTAAATCGTTTTCGGCACCAAACTGGCCATCTCGCCAAACAACCGAAAAGTCATAAAAAAGCATGTCCATGAAGAACACTTGGACACCTCCTGAAAACCCAGTAGATCTTATCCAGGTGGGCCTTCTAACCCCAACACTGGTGTCAGTAGCGCTGCCAATGCAGTCTGTGTTGTCCAAGCCATCATGCAAGACATACTTTGCCACTTCCTATCCATTAAGTAATGTCTGAGCCAGCGAGGCTCTGAAGTCTTCAGGACGTAGCTAGCAAGATCTTGCTAGCCACGTCCCATAGAGCCAGAGGTGTTCCTGCCCAGAGGGCACACTGCGTTCAAGGAAATAAAGGCTAACCTAGCTGAAGAGAACATTCTCTTTCTGAAGGCATCAATACTTTTAAACTCTATATCTGGAAGGTTGGTCAATAAGGCATTAGGAGTGACTTTAATGGTCAACGCCAGTACCACAAAGTCTATAGACACAGGATGCCTTGTCAAAAAATCAAGATCACAGGGGGCCAAGTCTATGTTGCATGTCCACGAGTCAACTGACTGGAAGGCTGGAGCATGACTTAGCCCAAGTAGCCATGAGAGCCTTGTTGATTGTCAACAGTGGCTCAGAGGAGGATAGACCAGGTTGAAGTATCTCAGTTAATACAATTTCATTTGCTCCAACAGTAAGCAGCTTTAAGTCTAGTTCTTTAGCCGCTCTTGACAGTATTACTGCAAAACAGGCACTTTCTTCCAATGTCAGCCCAAGGGGCAAGTTCAAGGTTGTTCCCCTCCTCATCACTGGTGTCCTGGGCAACAATTTGTACACCCTGAACTGAATCAGATCGGATAAAGACGTAACCCTCTGTTACTACTGGTATTGAGGCAAAAGCAAAGTCTTGGAGTATGAATGCAGAATGACTGACTGTGCTTTTATAATCTTGTAGTGCAACACAGGCTTGGTGAAGGCCAACATTGGTTTGGGTTTGGAGACTGGCATTGGAGTTGGATCCAGGGCTGGCACCAGTAAACCATTGCATTGGAATGAATTGAGGAGATGGGGTGGAAGTCTGAACCACCGCCACTACAGACATGGGAATAGGCAGTTGTAAGAAAGTGCCCTCTTTTTGCATGGTTGCCTCAACTTTTTCATAAACTGCTGCTGTACTTTGACTGAGTGTGCCCTGGGTTCCTGCCAAACAGGTACCCAGGGCCTATGTTCTATCCCTAAACTGCATTAAAAACAAAACCCAATTGGAACTCTCTGGCCACAGGTCAGTCCCTTGTAAATGGTACCATGGGTTCCAAGGGCACTGTGGCCAGGGAAGGCCTCTAAGGGCTGCAGCACTTATTGTGCCACCCATAGAGGCCCTGTACTTTTACACACACACACACACACACACACACACACACACACACACACACACACACACCCCCCTTGCAGGCTGCGTGTTTTGGTGCAGAACAAACTGAAGAGTCGACATGGCATACATCCCTGTGTGCCATGCCTACAACCCACTGCCGTGGCATAGATCAGCCACCCCTCTAGCTGGGTGCACTATACCAGTGTTGAGGGTACAGGTGCATGAGCCCTGTACCCATACAGTGTTGTCTAAGTCAATTCTTAGATATTGTAAGTGCAGTGCTGCCATTAAGAGTATATGGTGCTGGGAGTTTGTCATTACGAACTCCACAACACCATAATGGCTACACTGAAGACTGGGATCAAACTTCTCAGCACATTAAACCCACACTGATGCCAGTGTGGGATTTAATGTAAAATGCACTCAGGGCATCTTAGAGATGCTCCCTGAAAAACGACCCAACACTAGTGTCCAAGCTGAGTGGCTGCTCGCCAACAGTACATGATTAGATCTGGTAAAACAAGCTGCATAACGCACAAGTTACTAACTTGTGTAACGATATATCTGTAAGAGACAGTAGTTAGTGACAGATTCCTTACCTTAGAATATCCCCAGGCGTCAGGCTGGATCCGGAAAGTTTTTTGCGTAGCAGTACCCTTGCGCGTCGGTAGGCGGCGTCGTGCGGCTCCGCGTCCGTCGTAGGCGTCGTGATTGCTGGGATGATGTCGCGGGCAGTACTTAGACGCCGCCCCTGCGCGCTGACGTCAGTTCTGTACACGACTTTCCGCGCCAGGAACGCAGAGCCATGCAAGAAGCTGACATAGGTGTCTGAAAAATACTAGGGCCCTGAAAGGGATGTCCTTAACCCTAGAAATCAGTTCGCAGAACGGGGAGGATGGGTGGGCGGTAAGGAATCTGTCTCAACTACTGTCTCTTACAGATATATCGTTACACAAGTTGAGTAACTGTGCATCTGAAAGAGACACGTTAGTGACAGATTCCTTACCTTAGAATAGATACCCCAGCAATACCAACCCCGGTGGTGGGTCTGCGAACAAAGATCAGACAAGGAAGTCCTGGAGGACAGAACGGCCAAAGAAGCCGTCCCTCCGGACCTGACTGTCAAGGCAGTAATGCTTTGTAAACGTGTGCAGCGAGGCCCACGTAGCTGCCTGACATATAACCGGCAGCGGAACACCGCGGCCCAAGGCCGTGGTAGCAGCCGTTGCCCTGGTGGAATGGGCACGCAGCCCAACAGGAGGCTCCTTCTTAGCCAAAGAATAGCAGGTCTTGATGCACAAGGTAACCCAGCGGGAGATGGTCCTCTTGTGCACCGCCCGACCTTTTTGGCGCCCACGTAGCCAACAAAGAGCTGGTCATCCACCCAGAAGTGTTTTGTGCGGTCAATATAGAAGGAGAGCGCACGTTTTGGGTCCAGACGGTGGAGCCTCTCTTCCTCTCTGGAAGGATGCGGAGGCGGAAAGAAGGTGGGCAAAGTGATGGTCTGCCCAATGTGGAAAGCAGTAACCACCTTTGGCAAGAAGGACGGACGCGTCCGAAGAACAACCTTGTCTGGATGAACAGACAGAAAGGGAGGTTTGCAAGATAGAGCCTGGAGCTCACTCACCCGCCGAGCGGAGGTGATGGCCACCAGAAAGACGAAGAGGACAGTTATGTAGAGGCTCAAAGGGAGCGCACATTAAAAGGTAAGAACCAAGTTCAAGTCCCACTGAGGCATTACAAACGGAACAGGAGGGAAGAGGTGTGTAATGCCTTTTAAGAACCTGTTAACAACAGGGGACTTGAAAAGGAGGGCTGATCAGGGAGCCTGAGGAAGGCCGAGATAGCACAAAGATAACCCTTGATGGTACCCAGGGCAGAACCCTGTTGGGCCAGAGAGAGAAGGAACAGAAGGACCTCAGAAAGAGGGGCAGAAAGGGGATTCACAGCCTTTGCTGTGCACCATGCCACAAATTTGTTCCACCTGCAGGCGTATACCACCTTAGTGGAGGGACGCCTGGCTGCCAGAATCACATCACAAACGTCGGGAGGCAAGTCGAAAGGAATCAGTTGCCGCCGCTCAATCTCCACGCAAGCAGGTGTAGACTGGACAGGTTCGGGTGGAGGACCGTCCCCTGCTGCTGCGACAGAAGATCCTCCCGAAGAGGCAGACGGATCGGGGGATCTACGCTCATATTGAGTAGCTCGGGATACCAAACTCTTCGAGCCCAGTCCGGAGCCACAAGAATGACTTGGGCCCGGTCGTGCCGAATCTTCTTCAACACTCTGGGTAGAAGTGGTATAGGCGGAAAGGCGTACAATAGACCGCAACTCCACTCGTGACGAAAAGCGTCGCCGAGCGAGTGCCGCCTTGGAAATTCCAACACGCAGAACTGATGACATTGCGCGTTCTCTTCGGTGGCGAATAGATCTAACCAAGGCTCTCCCCATTGTAGAAAGAGTCCTTGCGCCACTTCCGAGTGAAGACGCCATTCGTGATCCATCATGCACCTGCGGCTGGAGTTCGTCCGCCCTGGCGTTCAGGGAACCTGCCAGGTGTTGAACCATCAGGAACATGCCCTGATGTTCCAGCCATGTCCAGAGGCGCAGAGCCTCCTGACAAAGGGTCCAAGACCCCACCCCGCCCTGTTTGTTGCAGTACCACATGGCGGTGGTGTTGTCTGTGAACACCTGCACTACCTTCCCTTTGACAGAGGGAAGGAATGCCTTGAGTGCAAGTCGGATCGCCCGGAGCTCCAGAATGTTGATATGGAGCCGGGACTCCGCCCGGAGACCAGAGGCCTCTGATCTCCGCCTCTCCCATGTGACCGCCCCATCCCAGAAGGGACGCGTCCGTCACAACTGTATGCTCTGGCTGGGGAAGGAGAGGGATCTGCCCATGACCCATTGCCGGTTCGAGAGCCACCACTGCAACTGTATTGCAGTCCCCTCCGAGATCTGGACGTGATCGGACAGGTTGCCCTGGTGCTGCGCCCACTGGAACTTCAGGTCCCACTGCAGAGCCCGCATATGCCATCTGGCATGATTGACCAGCAGGATGCAGGAGGCCATGAGGCCCAGCAGCCTCAGGGTCATCCGTACCGAAACCCAGGATAAAGGCTGAAAGATCGGAATCATAGCCTGAATATCCCGGACTCGCCGTTCGGGAGGATAGGCCCGAAACTGCGTCGTGTCCAGAACCGCTCCGATGAAAAGGAGCTGTGGAGAAGGAATCAGATGCGACTTCGGCACATTGATGGAGAACCCCAGCGAGTGCAGGAGTTCGGCCGTAGTCTGGAGGTGGGAGACGACTGCCTGGGACGAGCCCGCCTTCAGCAGCCAGTCGTCGAGGTAGGGGAAGACTGAAACCCCTGCCCGGTGCAGATGAGCTGCGACCACCGCCATCACTTTCGTGAACACCCGAGGGGCACTGGTAATGCCAAAGGGGAGCACGGTGAACTGAAAATGCTCGGGGCCTACCGTGAACCGAAGGTAACGCCGGTGGGCCGGCAGGACGGGGATGTGGAAATATGCGTCCTGCAAGTCCAACGCTACCAACCAGTCTCCAGGGTCGAGGGCAGTGAAGACCTGAGCTAGGGTGAGCATCTTGAACTTCTTCCTTCCGGAGGAAGCGATTGACGTTCCGGAGGTCCAAGATAGGACGCATGTCCTCCTTGTCCTTTTGGGCACCAGAAAGTAGTGGGAGTAGCAACCACGCCCTACTTCTGGGGTCGGAACATGCCTCGATGGCCCTCTTGGTCAAGAGGGCCGTGACTTCCTTCTGTAGAAGCACCAAGTGATCCCCTGACATGCGGTGGAATTGAGGTGGCATGGCTGGGGGGTGGTCTCGAAGGGGAGGGAGTAGCCCCTTCGGACAATGTCCAAGACCCACCTGTCCGAGGTGATGGTGCGCCAGTGGGGAAGGTGATGGCGGACCCTGCCCCCTACTGGCGTGCCGTGCACCTGAAAGGAGTGACTAGGAGGGCTTGGAGGCCGCGGACGGGTTGGAGGTGGTGGCCTGACCCGCACGCTGGTTGCCCGATCCGCCACGGCGGAATCCACGTCCTCGGCCACGCGAAGACGCCTGCTGCGCGGGCCGGTGGCTGGGCTGCTGACGTGAAGGGGCGCCCCTACCGTGGCCACGATAGGGGCGAAAAGCAGAAGTTAGCGGATGGCGTGTAGCAGAAAGGCCCAGGGACTTGGCAGTAGCCCGTGAGTCCTTAAAGCGCTCCAACGCATTGTCTGCTTTGGACCCAAAAAGACCGACTCCATCAAAGGGCATGTCCATGAGAGTATTCTGGACATCCCCTGAAAAACCAGTGGTTCTCAGCAAGGCGTGGCGTCGGAGCGCCACCGTCGTTGCAATAGACCTGCCCAGCGAGTCAACGGTGTCAAGGCCACAACGTATAGTGAATTTAGCCGCATCCCTTCCTTCCGCAATGGCGCGGGAAAGCAGTGTCTGGACCTCCTCAGGACACTGGGGCAAAACATCCGCCACCGAATCCCACAGGGAGTGGGTATATCGGCCCAAAAGACAAGCGGTGTTAACGGACCGCAAGCCAGCACTGGAGGAAGAAAAACCCTTCTTCCCAAACTGATCCAGGCGTTTGGATTCCCTATCCGGAGGGGCGGTAGGGAAGGCGGTTTGGGAAGCGGAGGCTTGGACAACCAAGCTCTCAGGAGTGGGGTGGACAGAGAGAAACAGGGGGTCGCCCGGAGCTGGGCGATGGCGTCGTGACACGTTCCGATCCACAGGAGCCCCTGTGTTGGGCTTGGACCAGGCGCCCAAGAGAACGTCAGTGAGGGCGTCGTTAAACGGCAGCACAGTCTCCGCAGAGGAGGCTGCCGGCTGAAGCACCTCTGTCAAGATGTTAGGCTTGACCGTCAAAGTAGGGATTTGGAGACGTAAGGCCCCAGCTGCCCTACGCAACACCGTACCAAAATTGGCTCCCTCCTCCGTAGCCACGGGAGGAGACAGCATGCCAATGTCAGGGAAGTATCCAGACCACTGGCCTCCCCTAGACTCTCTGTCCAGTCCTCATCGTACTGACAGTGTCGTGTCAGAGGGTCATCAGACCCCTCCCAGTCCAACTGGTCCTCCTCTGGTTCAAAATAAGGAGGAGGAGGAGGGACAGTTGGGACCCAAGGTCCCATCGGCGCCGGAGCCGGCGTCGAGCAACGTCGGTCCGGAGCCATGTCCGGAGCCGGAAGGAACTGGGGGACGACGCCGCCCGGAGCCCAGGGCGGCGTCGAGAACGGCAGGTGTGGTGAGGTCGACCGGCGTCGATGGGGGTTGTGGAGCCGGGATCGAGGCCGGGGCCGAAGCCGGAGCCGGGATCGAGGCTGGAGGCACGGGCGACGCCGGGGCCGGAGCCGTCGGCGACGCCGGAGCAACCCCATCAGGGCCCGCGGGGCCCGAAGGCGCACCGGAGGGGCCTGAAGGCCCGAAGAGGCGGGCCATGGCCGACAGGAATTCCTGCACTTTGGCCGGATCCGCCCCCGAACCCGGGAAGGGCGGGGGCGACTCCATAGGCATGTCCGGGGCCGCGGGGACGGTGCCGGGAGGGGCCTCAGCCGAGTCGCGAGACCGGCGAGGTGAAGTCCTAGAGCGATGATGCTTTTTGGACTTCTTGTGTTTCGACTTACCGGACGAAGAAGACTTCGACGCCGACGACCGGTGTGGACTCCGCGATCGACCCCTGGACCTCTCACGCGACCGGGGCTTCCGCGGAGCCGAGTGCCGGGCCTCGAGGAGCTTTCGAGACCGCTCTCGCAAAGCTTTCGGGTGAAGGGCCTGGCAGTCGGTACAAGACTCCGTGTCGTGGCCTCGGCCGAGGCAGAAGAGACACTCCCAATGCGGGTCGGTGACGGACATCATCCGCGCACAGGCTCCGCAACGTTTGAAACCGGGCATCCCTACTGACACCTTGAGAGATGAAAAAACTGTGAAAAAATTCACCAAAAAGTATGGTCAAAAAATGACCAGGGCACTGCTCTTCCCGGATCTGCGCTTGCTGGCGCGGAAAAAGAAGAACTGACGTCAGCGCGCAGGGGCGGCGTCTAGTACTGCCCGCGACGTCATCCCGGCGATCACGACGCCTACGACGGACGCGGGAGCCGCACGACGCCGCCTACCGACGCGCAAGGGTACTGCTACGCAAAAAACTTTCCGGATCCAGCCTGACGCCTGGGGATATTCTAAGGTAAGGAATCTGTCACTAACGTGTCTCTTTCAGATACTCGTTCTGGATAAGCCTGAAAGCTGCTCCCCACAGCTACCGCTTAGAGAGCTTTCTATGGTTGTCTAAGACCAATAAAATCTCCATAAGGGTTGCCGGATTAGTGCAAGGTGCTTCACCTACGTAAGTGTGCACCATATACTAAGCCAGCCTCCTACAATGGGGGGAAAGTGTAAGCAAAGATCCCGGACCATCTTTATCGAAAACGCCTTCCCCCCCATGACCCTCTCTGAGGTTCACAGCTGGCAGAGAACCAGCATTTCCGATTCTCCCGAGAGGCAACAAGATCTAGGTTCAGTTTGAACCATTGTTGGAATATTGGAATACTCGTGACAGGTTTGACTGGTTCTGCTCAGAGTGTCTACTAATTGGTTCTCCACCCCTGGTAGATGTTCCGCCTTGATAATTATGTGGTGTAAAAGAACCTATTTCCATATCTTTTGAGCTTCCAGTGACAAAATGTTGGATCATGTACCTCCCTGTTTGCTGAGGTAATGCATGCAGGTGGTGATGTCTGTTAGTATAAGGACAGAATATCCTAGAATCCTTGGGAGGAATGACTAAAGTGCCAGAAAAATGGCTCTTAATTCTAGGAAACTGATGTGCATTTTGGATAGTGATGCACTCCATCTGCCCCCTATTTGGACATCCTGAAGATGTGCTTCCCAACCCTCCAGAGAGGCATCCAAAGTGATAATGAAATCTGGAACTGGAGAGAGGAAATTTAGCCCCGAGAGAGATTCTTGGAGGACTGCCACCAAAGAAGTGCCTTTTTTTCATTATCGGTGTGATCCGAATGAGCGACGAATGATCCGATTACTTGAAGTCATTGACTGTCCAGCTGTTCCTGAATGGGTCTCATCTTGAGACGTGTGCAAGGAACTAAGAGAATGGCTGAAGACATCATGCCAAATAAAGATTTGAGGAGACGGACAGAAACAAACTTTCGTTTGGCGAGATCGTGAGCTAGCTACATCACGCTCCTTTGTCTTTCCACTGACAAGAATGCCTTATCCGGCAAAGTAGGATAAGTTACTTACCTGTAATCCTAGTTCTCTTCCAGGGTATCCTCATCAAAGTCATAAGCACTGAATATTCCCGCCCACGTGCGGGGACCCCGGAAATATAAAAATTATATATGGAAATCACATATATACAGCTCTACATATATGCATATACATATATCATTTTTTTTCTCATACCAATGCAGCTCTCAATAGGAGGCTAAACAATGTAATTACACACATAAACAAGCATTGGCATAGCCAATAGGTCTCACTTTTGGGACATTATAAGTGTTTAGCCATGCAATGGTTGATGTTGTTGCACCAAGGATATTGTGCTGCATAACTAAATACTTATAAGGTCCCAAAAGCTAGACCTATTGGCTATGCCAATGCTTGTTTTGGAAAGCTGTCATTCTGATCAAATGAACTCCCCAGAGCCAGATCAGTCACCTGTTAGCTCCAAGGCTCCATATTCACAAAGCTCAGTTTTTAAATGGCACCCTATCAACCATGTAGAAATCTTCTTCCATGACATGGACTATACTTTAAATATTGTTAGTCAACATCCAGCACCTCTGATCCTACATGGAAACCATTCAAACCTAGGTTTCTACAAGCTACTTGTAAGTGAAGCCAACCAAACTGAGTTCTTGCTCATCAATGAGGGCAGCATGCTTTACGCCCAGAATGAAGCATCAGTGTCCAACATGAGCCTAGATGGCTAATGTCTATAGTTCACTCACTATGCCATGCCCCTTAGCTTCCACACACACCAATGTTTGCTTAGCTATCAAGGTCATCCTATGATCCACAACAACAAGGGCAATGCTCAGCTCTCTGGCCTTGCAGACACCACGCTAGTTCAATGAAGAGCTGCATGCAGCCAAATGTCTCATCATCAAAGGAAATTGGATGGACCAGAATGAAGAGAAATAAACACCCTTTCACTATCTACGCCCTGAGAGTCAAACAAATGCACCTTATATCTCAGACTCCCCTAGACACAATTTAGGGGTTCTACCAATAACGCAGAATCCTCTCCTGCTCCTCACTGCAGAAACATTGGTGCGCAACAGCCTGCAACATTGGGGGATGACGGACCTCTGTGCCATGTATGACTAAGGGACATTCGTGTTCATAGAGCATAGGAAATCTACCAATATATTTGATTCCATTAGATCAGTTCCTTTACTCTCGATTGAGATGCACGGCCTGCGAGCACCTCCCTGGTTTTCCAGTGGAACCAGCAAATTTTACCCACTGACAGCCCTTGTACAGTCCACTGATGCAACCTGATGGGCCCCCAGACTATACCCGACTTTCGCATCACTCAAACCACCACACTCAGACCGTGCTACAAGTGCATGGGAGCGAGATATAAGCAACACCATCACATAGGCACAGTGGCGATTTTGTTGCTTGCAGACCAAACTTGTTTCATTAAATCACTGCTACATGCTACTGCATTTCAAATTACACCACGCTTACTCCACATTCACTAAACGGGCTAAGATAGACAACACAATGTCACACATCAGCCCTAAATGTGTCTAAGACTATGTGGATGTCATTCACCTAGTCCGGTTGTGCCAAGCTGTACAGCCCTTTGGAGCACAGTAACAACTATGCTGTTGGACATACTGGACTATCATCTAGACCTAAAACGGCTCTCTTGAGTTATGTCAAATATAAACCATCCGGGATCTACCGACTCGCAGGCCTGGCACTCCTGCTAGCCAGCAGGAGGATGGCCATGCGTTGGTTAAGTATTCACTCCCCCACTATGCAAGACTGGCAAACAGACTTTGCGCTTTGCAATACGAGGTGTGAAGTATACGCCAAACTACAGCCCCTACTTCCCGCCCCAGGGACATATGGGGCCCCCTGCGCACCTACTTAGCAAAGACTGCAACAGATACCTCGGATGGGGGAATCAGACCCTCTGACTCAAGTGCTCTATTGGACTTAACAGACCAGTTACCACGGTGATCTACAGACACTGTTTGGGGGAAACAGTACACACCACGCTGCCCTCTGCATACTGACTGGACGACTGCTGCACCTAGTTAGCATTTCAATGATTGCAATGTTATTGCACTGCCAAAGTTCCACAATGTGATATGAGCTTATCGAGATGAGCCTCCTGTCCTGCTGATTACGTGTTCTGTTTACGTACCTCTAAACATAGTACAACAACCTTAGTTGCAATCGGAGACTGGTCCATAGTATGTTATGTACTTCTGTCTGTTAAAAAACGAATAACATTTTTTTTTTACTATTTAGGGAAGAACTCAAAGCCTACTATTTCACTATGTTTTTGTCAACCACTGTTTAACTTTGTCTCTGCTTGTAATCACCAACCTAACATAAAGACCACCCTTGATGTATGAACCCCAAACTGCCTCTTCAAAAATATATTTGTGAACCACCTCAAATCTGTAAATACCCTTGCATGCACACCTAACACCCACATCAAGGTTATTATGATGAAGAGAGCTTTGTTGCCCTCTGGAATCAAGTCTGTGGTATATAAATACCCACCCCCTTCAAAACAAAAATGAAATCAATGTTAATAGAAGCTGCATTCCTTGTATGCATCACTACGGGCCACCCAGATCTCTACTGCTAACACTAGTATTCTCCTTGATGGTTGCGTCCCAAAAAAAGTGCCACATCAGCTGCTGCCTCTAGTTGGGTGTGTTCATTGGAGGGCAATGCAAAATGAAGAAAAATGTTAATCAGTGTAGGAAACCTGGTTAATGTATTAATATCATAAACTATGTAGGTCAACGCTGTGCAACAAATGTATTCCCATACAATCCGTCTAAAGGCGGGAGGGCCTTGCTACTTTTAAGAGCAAGATACACCCTGGCCGGATTATGTGGTCATCCTTTCCAAAATAATCAGTCACAGAAATGCACTGGACTGTCTCAGTGGAATGAGAAAGGCCCAGTCTGTTTAACAGTTGGCTCTCTGAGTGGTGCTCCTATAGCCAAAACAATCCCCAGATGCCACAAAGCATCACCTTCCTGATCTCACTTTGCAGAGCAATAGAGAAATCTTCAAGTTTGTATTCGAGCTGTGCAAAGGAAAGACCGGATGGAAGCCGTGCACATAATTTACTTTCAGTCACTCCATTTAAGGCATCGACAAGGTAGAACGCGGCAGTCGCTCAAAAATGTGCCTCCCACAGTGTGCTGAACTCAAGCATTTCAAACAGCAGAAACACCACATAATAAAAAAAAATCTGCGCCATTCCTAATGTCTGCATCTATAAAATAGATCCAAATTTCTTGTGGTTAAAAAGCTAACACACCAGTTGTTTAGATTTTCATTAAAAATCCTTATGGCGATCACGGACAGAAATCGAGGCTGCCTGCATACTGTGAATGCTTCTAATAGCAGTGATCTTGTATTTTGTTTACAACTGACACATATCAACCCACTGGTTCGTGGTGCGTAGTTTATAATAGGTTTAGTATTTTAAGGATCCCCTACGCCTGAAAGTAAACAAGGTCAGAAATAAAGTGCTATAAACTAAATGAACCTTAATAACAAAATCCTTGAGGATTTGCAGAATTTATCAATGACAACAACTAAGTTTAAAAAAGGCCCAGATTTTATCAATTACTCTAGGTAGGATAACTACAAAAATAAAATAAAACGTGGGGGTTCTACGTAACGTGACATATTTAACATATTAAAACATTTCGCGTGTTCTCTACATTTCGCGAATCTCTTGATTCATTATTGATTCCTAAGGCACAAGATGCAGTGACAGCCGTGAGGCGCCGACCTCAGCATCTTAGATGATGCTGAATGCTTTTCCGTTGACGTCACAACAGTTCTAATGTGGCGTCTGTATCCCAAGGACTACTCGAACAATGCTACAGGTGATCTCAGGAAACAGGATGATTCGCTCTCCGTATTTCAGGGGCGTCTCGAGTGCACGAGACGCGAATGTGGCTCCCAAGCACAAGTTAGGTATATGACAACGCGAGCAGCGTTCCATGTTCTATAAACACCACGAGCAATGTACATCACTCGCAAATTCTTCTTATACATTAATGTAAAAGGATACCCTAAATGTCTTCATCAACCCTTCTGCACAGCTTAACTAAGTACCACAAGTTATATTAGCTGCGGTAAACAACAAAACCTAAACCTTCTCAAAAGTACACGTACCTATACAGCTAATAACTTTCTTCGACAGTTCAAGAACATCACACCATACACCACGTACTGCATTTTATATACAGCACCAGACACTAAAGTCTTAAAGGGGGTAAATATTGCAAGTGAATTGCACCAGAAAGTTCGCCGAGAGCACAAACTTGATTCTACAACACAGTAAAATAGCCATTTTCAATGTAAAAGGAGAGTACAGAAGTTGCTCGCCCCTGAAAACAAATAAAAAGAGGGTTGCTTACGGATGTGGAGCCGGATGAGGTGGCAATGTAAACTTTGATCACCATCCTGCCGAGCTGTAGTCTTCAGCGTGTACTATTGGAGTCCTGTCGCTGCCTTGCGAATGAGAGGTACAGGCTGCGGTTTCTGCTCGTTCGTTCAGGAAGCCGGAGCCAGCGGGAGCACATTGCCCCGCCCACTAGTCCCGCCCTTGGTCCCCGCCCACAGCAGTCTCTGAGGTCACATCAGAGCTGCCTGCTGGTGCGAGTGAGACAAAACTCGGAGCAGGCTGTGTGGGCTTTGAAAAGTATCCGTATCCACAGACCACCAGATTCGAGCGCTGCAAGAGCCTCTTTTCTCTATGTAGTGCACTAAAAACAACTGTACACGACAGTCTCAGGAGAAACAGAACGCCGTTTCGTACAGGAATGGTACATGCAAATAAATCTTTACTGAGTGCCATGCCAGAAGGGGATGCAATCCACGCCTGGATTTATTGTTGTGCGGCCACGTTACAGCTCTCTCGCTGCGACTGCGAGTGAAAACAAGAGAGGAGCGGGGGCGAGCGAGCGCGGCAGCCTGCAGAGCTGACCAGACGCTCGTGCGTCATGGCCTTTTGCCTGCGATTACCCACACGGCAGGCATGTGTTTCCAATTATCGCGCCCGCGTCTGGGCACGATAATTGGAAACACATGTCTGCCGCGCGCGTAACCGCAGGTAAAAGGACATGACGCACGAGAGTCTGGTCAGCTTTTCAAACTCCCTAACTATAAGTCTCGCAGAGCAGCGCTTGCGCGCTACTCGAGGCTCGACCTAAAAACTACATTTGCCAATATATAAAAACACCAGAGGACAATTAGTACTTGAACTCTGTTTTTTAATGAGCAAAATACTCATAAAGAGTAAAACTGCAAATTAAGTAGACATTGTTAGCCTACAGGCTGCATTGCAAACCAATAGCATAGAAAATGAAAGCATTTTCAACAAAAACTGGCCCCGTGCCTTTAAGGCAGCCATGACCCCTAGCTTCCCATCATGCCTCAGGGGTGACAGTTAGGTCAGTTGTTCTTTGCATAACCCTGAAGGTCAGGGCACAAAGATATCCTTTAACACTTTAGAAATCCCTCATTTACCTGGGGAGGCGGGTGGGTTGCTTATGACTTTGATGAGGATACCCCTGGAAGAGAACTAGGATTACAGGTAAGTAACTTATCCTTCTCTTCCAGGGAATCCTCATCAATAGTCATAAGCACTCAATAGAATAGCAAGCCCATCAACCACCTGCAGGTAAATGAGAGTAAAGTGACCCAACAAAAACATAACAGCCGAAATCAGCTGTTGAACAGATTCCGCAAGGAGGCCTGGCCTACTTGGGTGTCTGCTCTGGTGTCTGATTCCAGACAGTAGTGCCTCGTAAATGTATGGACGGACCTCCAAGTTGCCGCCTTACAGATTTCAGACATGGGCACATTATGAAGAAAAGCAGTAGTAGCCGCCTTTCCTCTAGTAGAATGCGCTCTGGGAGTAAACCCCAGGGGCTTCTGCGCTAATTGATAAGCAAGCTTGATACATGAAACTATCCATCTAGAGATGGAGCGCTTTGAAGCTGCGAACCCAGATCTGATCGACCCATAGTTAACAAAAAGTTGATCAGATTTTCTTATAGACTTGGACCGATCCAGATAGAATTTTAAAACCCTTTTGAGGTCCAGAGAATGCAAAGCCCTCTAAGCTGGAGTGGAGGGATTGGGAAAAAGGTGGGTAGAGAGATGGTCTGATTCACATGAAAATCTGACACCACCTTTGGAAGGAAAGAGGGGTGCGTCCTCAACACAACCCTGTTAAGATGGAAGACTGTATAAGGTTCTTTAGAGCAGAGAGCCTGTATTTCACTCACTCTGCGAGCTGACGTGATCGCTACCAAGAAAGCCGCCTTCCAAGAAAGATGTTGTAAGGTTGCTTTATGTATGGGTTCAAAAGGCGGACCCATCAATTTTGATAGCACCAGGTTTAGCTCCCAGGGTGGTGAAGGAGGCCGTACCGGAGGGTAGACCTTCTTTAAACCCTGCAAAAATCCTTAACAGCCTGTAACTGGAAGGAAGGAAGGTTGGGAAGGTGAACGTCTATATGCAGTTATAGCTGCTAAATGCACCTTAATGGAAGAAAACTTCAAACCTGCTTTCGCCAGATAAAGTAGGTAAGGAAGGATGACCTCTTCCTGACCCTTGATTGGGTTACAATTGTTCTGCATACACCACATGTAAAACCGTTTCCACTTGCATGCATACGAATGCCTCGTGGACGGTCTTCTTGCTTCTTTCAAGATGGACATGCAGTACTGCGGTAGTCCTAAGTGGCCATACTGGAGGACCTCAGGAGCCATGCTGCCAAGTTCAGTGAGGGAAGGTTGGGGTGATGAATCCTCCCGTTCATCTTGGACAGCAGGTCCGGTCTGCACAGCAGCTTCTTGTGAGGGCACTCTGATAGGTGCAGAAGGTCCGGGTACCACCATTGCCTCGGCCAGTCCGGGGCAATTAGTATCATCCTCGTGCACGAATGGGACAGCTTGGTCACCACCTTCGGGATCAGCGGAAGAGGTGGAAAGGCGTACACAAATGCCCCTGACCAGTCTATCAAAAGGGCATTCCCTTTCGATCCTGGTCGGTAGAACCGTGAGGCGATGTCTCGGCATTTGGTATTTTCGTCGTCCGCGAAGAGGTCGATGGTGGGACGACCCCATGCCTGGAAGATGTCTTCGACGACCTCGTCGTTGAGTACCCAGTCTTCTCGGTCTTCGAAGTGACGGCTGAGCGCATCCGCTCTCACATTCTGTTCTCCTGGCAGGTGGACTGCTGTGACTGCCAGATTCCGAGCCAGGAGCCAATGCCAGAGTGTTTGAGCCTCCAGGGAAAGTGTGCGTGAGCGAGTTCCCCCTGTTTGTTCAGGTAGTACATGGTGGTGGTGTTGTCCGTCTGTACTAACACTGAGGTTGCCTGAATCGAGGGGAGGAAAGCTTTGAGGGCTAGGTGAACTGCTCTCAGCTCTAGCATGTTGATGTGATAGGATCGCTCTTTTGGAGACCACAGTCCTTGAGTCTGGAGAGGACCCATGTGGGCCCCCAACCCTGCAGCGAGGCGTCCGTGATCAGTGTCTGAGCAGGCGGATGTTGATGGAAAGGAATTCCGACTTGCATATTTCGTTTTCTCATCCACCAAGGTATGGAAGCTCGAGCCGCGTTTGATGGACTTATTTTTTCGTCCCAGCGAGCTGTCTGCTGGTCCCACTTGTCCTCCAGATCCTGCTGAAGAGGACGCATTCGTAGTCTGGCATTGGGAACCAGGAAGATGCAGGATGCCATCGACCCTAGCAGGGAGGCAATCCGACGTACAGGCAGTTTTCTGTTGCGCAGAACCAGCTGGCATTTCTGTATGAGGGGACACTGTCTCTCCTCCGAAGGAAACACTTTTCCTACCGTGGAGTCTAGCAGAGCTCCTAAGAAATGTTTTTTCTGCGTTGGCTGTGAAGTTGATTTGGCAAAATTCACATGCAGGCCCAGCCGGTGACACAGCTCGAGACAGTTCAAGAAATGACTACTCACACTGTCTGGGGAAGGGCCTTTCAACAGCCATTCGTCCAAGTACGGGTATACGAAGACGCCCCTGCGGCGCAGTGCGGCTGCCACGACCGCCATGCACTTCGTGAACACTCTGGGGGCTGACTTCAACCCGAAGGGTAGAACCTTGAACTGGTAATGAGCGGATCCCACCAGGAATCGCAAGTACTGTCTGTGATACTGATTGATCGGGACGTGAAAGTATGCATCTTGCAGATCCAGCGAACACATCCAATCCCCCTGCCTGAGGCACAAGTTACTAACTTGTGTAACGATATATCTGTAAGAGACAGTAGTTAGTGACAGATTCCTTACCTTAGAATATCCCCAGGCGTCAGGCTGGATCCGGAAAGTTTTTGCGTAGCAGTACCCTTGCGCGTCGGTAGGCGGCGTCGTGCGGCTCCGCGTCCGTCGTCTGCGTCGTGATCGCCGGGATGACGTCGCGGGCAGTACTTAGACGCCGCCCCTGCGCGCTGACGTCAGTTCTGTACACGACTTTCCGCGCCAGGAACGCAGAGCCATGCAAGAAGCTGACATAGGTGTCTGAAAAAATACTAGGGCCCTGAAAGGGATGTCCTTAACCCTAGAAATCAGTTCGCAGAACGGGGAGGATGGGTGGGGCGGTAAAGAATCTGTCACTAACCACTGTCTCTTACAGATATATCGTTACACAAGTTAGTAACTTGTGCATCTGAAAGACACGTTAGTGACAGATTCCTTACCTTAGAATAGATACCCCAGCAATACCAACCCCGATGGTGGGTCTGCGAACAAAGATCAGACAAGGAAGTCCCGGAGGACAGAACGGCCAAAGAAGCTGTCCCTCCGGACCTGGCTGTCAAGGCAGTAATGCTTGGTAAACGTGTGCAGCGAGGCCCACGTTGCTGCCTGACATATATCCTGCAGCGGAACACCGCGGCCTAAGGCCGTGGTAGCAGCCGTTGCCCTGGTGGAATGGGCACGCAGCCCAACAGGAGGCTCCTTCTTAGCCAAAGAATAGCAGGCTTTGATACACAAGGTTACCCAGCGGGAGATGGTTCTCTTGTGCACCGCCCGACCTTTTTTGGCGCCCACGTAGCCAACAAAGAGCTGGTCATCCACCCGGAAGTGTTGTGTGCGGTTGATATAAAAGGAAAGCGCACGTTTTGGGTCCAGACGGTGGAGCCGCTCTTCCTCTCTGAAAGGATGCGGAGGCGGAAAGAAGGTGGGCAAAGTGATGGTCTGCCCAATGTGGAAGGCAGTAACCACCTTTGGCAAGAAGGACGGACGCGTCCTAAGAACAACCTTGTCTGGATGGACAGACAGAAAGGGAGGTTTGCAAGATAGAGCCTGGAGCTCACTCACCCGCCGAGCGGAGGTGATGGCCATCAGAAAGGCTGTCTTCAGAGTCAGAAGACGAAGAGGACAGTTATGTAGAGGCTCAAAGGGAGCGCACATAAGAAAGGTAAGAACCAAGTTCAAGTCCCACTGAGGCATCACAAACGGAACAGGAGGGAAGAGGTGTGTAATGCCTTTTAGAAACCTGTTAACAACAGGGGACTTGAAAAGGAGGGCTGATCAGGAAGCCTGAGGAAGGCCGAGATGGCACAAAGATAGCCCTTGATGGTACCCAGGGCAGAACCCTGTTGGGCCAGGGAAAGAAGGAACAGAAGAACCTCAGAAAGAGGGGCAGAAAGGGGATTCACAGCCTTTGCCACCATGCCACAAACTTGTTCCACCTGCAGGCGTATACCACCTTAGTGGAGGGACGCCTGGCTGCCAGAATCACATCACAAACTTCGGGAGGCAAGTCGAAAGGAATCAACTGCCGCCGCTCAATCTCCACGCAAGCAGGTGGAGGCTGGACAGGTTCGGGTGGAGGACCGTCCCCTGCTGCTGAGACAGAAGATCCACCCGAAGAGGTAGACGGGTCGGGGGATCGACGCTCATACTGAGTAGCTCGGGATACCAAACTCTTCGAGCCCAGTCCGGAGCCACAAGGATGACTTGGGCCCGGTCGCGCCGAATCTTCTTCAACACTCTGGGTAGAAGTGGTATAGGCGGAAAAGCGTACAACAGACCGCAACTCCACTCGCGACGAAAAGTGTCGCCGAGCGAGTGCTGCCTTGGAAATTCCAACGCGCAGAACTGATGACATTGCGCGTTCTCTTCGGTGGCGAATAGATCTAACCAAGGCTCTCCCCACTGTAGAAAGAGTCCTTGCACCACTTCAGAGTGAAGACGCCATTCGTGATCCATCATGCACCTGCGGCTGAGTTCGTCCGCCCTGGCGTTCAGGGAACCTGCCAGGTGTTGAACCATCAGGAAAATGCCCTGATGTTCCAGCCATGTCCAGAGGCGCAGAGCCTCCTGACATAGGGTCCACGACCCCACCCCGCCTTGCTTGTTGCAGTACCACATGGCGGTGGTGTTGTCTGTAAACACCTGCACTACCTTCCCTTTGACAGAGGGAAGGAATGCCTTGAGTGCAAGTCGGATCTCCAGAAGGTTGATATGGAGCCGGGACTCCGCCGGAGACCAGAGGCCTCTGATCTCCGCCTCTCCCATGTGACCGCCCCATCCCAGAAGGGACGCGTCCGTCACAACTGTGTGCTCTGGCTGGGGAAGGGAGAGATCTGCCCATGACCCATTGCCGGTTCGAGAGCCACCACTGCAACTGTCTTGCAGTCCCCTCCGAGATCTGGACGTGATCGGACAGGTTGCCCTGGTGCTGCGCCCACTGGAACTTCAGGTCCCACTGCAGAGCCCGCATATGCCATCTGGCATGATCGACCAGCAGGATGCAGGAGGCCATGAGGCCCAGCAGCCTCAGGGTCATCCGTACCGAAACCCAGGATAAAGGCTGAAAGATCGGAATCATAGCCTGAATATCCCGGACTCGCCGTTCGGGAGGATAGGCCCGAAACTGCGTCGTGTCCAGAACCGCTCCGATGAAAAGTAGCTGTGGAGAAGGAATCAGATGCGACTTCGGCACATTGATGGAGAACCCCAGCGAGTGCAGGAGTTCGGCCGTAGTCTGGAGGTGGGAGACGACTGCCTGGGACGAGCCCGCCTTCAGCAGCCAGTCGTCGAGGTAGGGGAAGACTGGAACCCCTGCCCGGCGCAGATGAGCTGCGACCACCGCCATCACTTTCGTGAACACCCGAGGGGCACTTGTAAGGCCAAAGGGGAGCACGGTGAACTGAAAATGCTCGAGGCCTACCGTGAACCGAAGGTAACGCCGGTGGGCCGTCAGGACGGGGATGTGAAAATAAGCGTCCTGCAAGTCCAACGCTACCAACTAGTCTCCAGGGTCGAGGGCAGTCAAGACCTGAGCTAGGGTGAGCATCTTGAACTTCTCCTTCCGTAGGAAGCAATTGACGTTCCGGAAGTCCATGATAGGACGCATGTCCTCCTTGTCCTTTTTGGGCACCAGAAAGTAGTGGGAGTAGCAACCACGTCCTACTTCTGGGGTCGGAACATGCTCGATGGCCCTCTTGGCCAAGAGGGCCGTGACTTCCTTCTGCAGAAGCACCAAGTGATCCCCTGACATGCGGTGGAATTGAGGTGGCATGGCTGGGGGGGTGCTCTCGAAGGGGAGGGAGTAGCCCCTTCGGACAATGTCCAAGACCCACCTGTCCGAGGTGATGGGACGCCAGTGGTGAAGGTGATGGCGGACCCTGCCCCCTACTGGCGTGCTGTGCACCTGAAAGGAAGGACTAGGAGGGCTTGGAGGCCGCAGACGGGGCTGAGTTGGTGGCCTGACCTGCACGCTGGTTGCCCGAACCGCCACGGCGGTAGCCACGTCCTCGGCCACGCGAAGACGCTTGCTGCGCGGGCCGGTGGCTGGGCAGTGGGCGTGACTGGGCGCCCCTTCCGTGGCCACGAAAGGGGCGAAAAGCAGAAGTTAGCGGAGGGCGCACAACAGAAAGGCCCAGGGACTTGGCAGTAGCCCGTGAGTCCTTAAAACGCTCCAGCGCATGGCCTGCTTTGGAACCAAAAAGACCGACTCCATCAAAGGGCATGTCCATGAGTGTATTCTGGACATCACCCGAGACACCAGTTGTTCTCAGCCAGGCGTGGCGACGCAGCGCCACCGTCGTTGCAAGCGATCTGCCCAGCGAGTCTGCGGTATCAAGGCCACAACGTATGGTGTATTTAGCCGCATCTCTACCTTCCGCAATGGTGCGGGTAAGCAGTGTCTGGACCTCCTCAGAACACTGGGGCAAAACAGTCGCCACCGAATCCCACAGGGAGTGGGTATATCGGCCCAAAAGGCAAGTGGTGTTGACGGACCGCAAGCCAGCACTGGAGGAAGAAAAAGCCTTCTTCCCAAACTGGTCCAGGCGTTTGGATTCCCTATCCGGAGGGGCGGTAGGGAAGGCGGTTTGGGAGGCAGAGGCTTGGACAACCAAGCTCTCGGGGGTGGGATGTTGAGAGAGAAACAAGGGGTCGCCCGGAGGAGGGCAACGGCGTCGGGCCACGTTCCTATCCACAGGAGCCCCTGTGGTGGGCTTGGACCAGGTGCCCAAAAGAACGTCAGACAGTGCATCATTAAACGGCAGCACAGTCTCCGTGGAGGAAGCTGCCGGCTGAAGCACTTCCGTCAGGAGATTAGTCCTGACAGCCACAGTAGGCAATTGGAGGTGCAAGGCTCCAGCTGCTCTACGCAACACCGTTGCGAAATTTGCTCCCTCCTCAGTAGCCACGGGAGGAGACAGCATGCCAGTGTCAGGGGAAGTGTCTAGACCACTGGCATCCCCAAGTTCCTCTGCCCAGTCCTCATCATACTCACACTGCTGTGTGAGAGGGTCTTCCGACCCCTCCCAGCTCTCCTGGTCCTCCTCTGGTGTAAAATATGGAGGAGGAGGGACATCTGGGACCCAAGGTCTCATCGGCGCCGGAGCCGGAGAGAACCGGGGAACAACACCGCCCGGAGCCCCGGGCGGCGTCGGGAACGGCACCGGGGAGATCGGCGCCGGCGGAGGCGTGGTTAGGTCAACCGGGGTTGCGGTACCACCGGAGCCGGGATCGAGGCCGGGATCAAGGCTGGCGGGACAGGCGACGCCGGGACCGGAGTCGTCGGCGACGCCGGAGCAACCCCATCAGGGCCCGCAGGGCCCGAAGGCGCACCGGAGGGACCTTGGGGCCCTAAGAGGCGGGCCATGGCCGACAGGAATTCCTGTATCTCGGCCGGAGTCGCCCCCGAACCCGGGAAGGACGGGTAATGCGGGGGCGGCGCCACAGGCACATCCGGAGCCGCGGGGACGGTGCCGACAGGGGCCTCAGCCGAGTCGCGAGACCGGCGAGGCGAAGTCTTAGAGCGATGGTGCTTCTTAGACTTTTTGTGCTTCGACTTACCCGAGGAGTGCGAAGACTTGGACTCCGACCGGCGGGGGCTCCGCGACCGGCCCCTCGACCTCTCACGGGACCGGGGCTTGGTGCGGCGCGGAGCCGACTGCCGGACCTCGAGGAGCTTTCGAGACCGCTCTCGCAAAGCCTTTGGGTGTAAGGCCTGGCAGTCAGGGCACGACTTCGTGTCGTGGTCTCGGCCGAGACAGTAGAGACACTCTAAGTGCGGGTCTGTGATCGACATCATTCGACCACAGGCGTCGCATGGCTTGAAGCCGGGCATCCCTACCGACACCTAGGAGTCGAGAAGACTCGAAAAGAAACAGTGAAAAAATCACCCAAAAAATTTAGTAAAAAATTGACTAGGGCACTGCTCTTCCCGGATCTGCGCTTACTGGCGCGGAAAAAGAAGAACTGACGTCAGCGTGCAGGGGCGGCGTCTAAGTACTGCCCGCGACGTCATCCTGGCGATCACGACGCCGACGACGGACGCAGAGCCGCACGACGCCGCCTACCGACGCGCAAGGGTACTGCTACGCAAAAACTTTCCGGATCCAGCCTGACGCCTGGGGATATTCTAAGGTAAGGAATCTGTCACTAACGTGTCTCTTTCAGATATGTGGATATATTTGATGGAGAGCCAACATGCGAAACTTTTCCTTTTTGATGGATAGGTTGAGTGACCGCAAGTCCAGAATGGGTCTGTACTCTGCTTTTTGGCCTTTTTTCTTCACCAAAAAATATCTTGAGTAAACCCCTTTCCCTCTTTGAGATACTGGCACCCTCTCGATGGCTGACTTTCTGAGAAGGGTAGCAACCTCTTTCTGCAAGAGTTTTAACTGGTGACACGATGGAGGAACTGGAGGGATAGATGGTGGACGATGTTGAAAACGTAGAGTACCCATTCCGCAGCGTGGCTAGCACCCACCGATCTTTTGTGATAGCTCGCCACTCTTCGAGATGATTTGCGATACTTCCCCCCCCCCCCCCACTGGAGTGGTGAACGGCGACAGGGGAAGTGAGTACTCATTGTTTTGACTGCGTCTTGGCGGAGTTGTTGCCTTGATGCTGGTTTCTTCCTCCTCTGGAGGGACGTCTGCCCGATACTGCGTTTTTTGCTGGCCTTGCTGATCCTGATTTTTCTGCCAATGAGGGGTTTGAACCCTCTGTTGGGAGGATCGTCTATTGTAAGGACGGAATCTCTTACGGAATTCCTTTCTTTTCTCCAGGCCCACCGCTTTAAGCGTGTCCAGTTCCGTTTTCATCCGTGTCATCTCTTCATCCGTGTGAGTCCCGAACAAAGAGGAACCAGAGAACGGAAGATTGAGGATGCGTGACTGCGCTTCTGGCTTGAGCGCTGTAAGACGTAGCCATGATGTTCTTCTTGCGCATACCCCATGAGCATATGCATGTGCCGAAAGGGTAGCTCCATCCGCCGCAGCACTGATGACCTGGTTATACACCTGACTGCCCTCTGTTAGGATTTCCTCAAAATCTTTACGGTCTTCCTGTGGCAACTTTTCAGTGAATCTCTGTAGTGAGTC
The DNA here is from genome assembly GCA_963921515.1 of Calotriton arnoldi. Taxonomy (NCBI): domain Eukaryota; kingdom Metazoa; phylum Chordata; class Amphibia; order Caudata; family Salamandridae; genus Calotriton; species Calotriton arnoldi. The sequence goes on along the minus strand of CAWUFW010005081.1, from coordinate 849,290 downwards.
CCACAGAGATCTGTCGTAGCGGCCCAGGAGTGCCGTTGCATTGGAGACCTTCAAGATGGAGGCCGAAGTGCCACAAACCTTCCTTCCCCAGGAATCCTGCGTCTTTCTCTCCTTGTCTGGTGGGACAGTGGAGGAGGATGCCACCGCATGGGTCTTCTTTGCCGCAGCAATTATGACTGAATCCGGAGGAGGATCAGCCCTGAGGAAGAGCGGGTCGTCCTCTGGTGAACGGTACTTTTTCAAGATCCTTGCTGGAGCGATCTTAACACTTGCTGGCGTGAGAAAGATATCCATCACTGGCTCTATTATGCCTGGTACCAAGGGAAGCAGAGGTTTAGCTGCTGCTCTTTGGTGTAGAGTCTCAAAAATCAGAGGACTTGCTTTGACGAGTTGGCATAGGGATACCCAGCTTTACAGCTCCTCTGCCAAGAATGTCCTGAAAAGTGTAGATGTGGTCCACCGGAGAGACCCTCGACTGTGGACTGTCAGTCAAAGTCGGCGAATAGTCTCTATGGGATGTATGAGTGGAAGAAGAGGACGGAGTAGGCGATCTGTGTGCTCTCCTCCTGCTTCTTGATCTAGACCTCCTCCTGTGTGAGTGCACAGAGGTGCGGCTGTGAGCTCTGGCTCTTGAAGGAGATCGCTCTTTATCCTGAGTTAAACGAGCCAACGGGGATCTGTTCTGAGGGCTCGAGTAATTCTTGTCAGTAGCCCAGTGATGTAAAGGCCTGTACCATCGTGGTGATAAATGGATGGAAGGCGATCTGTGTCTCTCTCTTCCCTTAGGAGACTGAGCAGGAGGAGTGAAGCTCACCTCTTCATGCCTTGTTGGGGAATCTTGGTGACCCCCTGACACTGGACGTCGAGATCACCACCTCCGGGGATCTGGACGTTGACCCTCGGTGAGAACTGGGCGAACCTGAAGGTGAAGAAGACAGGCTCACTGGAGGTGAGGCGTCTCCAGAAGGGCGCTTTGACGTTGATCTGGAGCGTCTATGCGTCGACTGACCTCTCAACGGAGACGTATGTCTCGACGTTGACTTTCTTCTCTTAGAAGGTGGACTTCGACGTCGAACGTCTCTGCAACACTGATGCAGTGTCATGCTTCGACATTCCCTGCACCCTCTCAGGAGATTGCTGTCTCGACGTCGACCGGCGTTGGACTGCCGGCGACGGAGGTCTTGGTCTCGACGCTGAAGATCCAGTCAGCGGTGTCGTCCGTCTCGACGGCGTGGGATGCTGGATCGACATTGGAGTCCGCTTCGACGCCGAAGGAGGTGTCCTGTGTCTCGACGCCGAAAATCGTTGCCTTGATCCCGGCGGAGATCTGCGCCTCGACGTCGATCGCCGTTGATGAGGCGACGACGGAGCGCTGTGCCTCGACGTCGATCGCGCCTGCGACGACGGAGCGATCTGCCTCGACATCGATCGCGCCTGCGACGACGGAGCGATCTGCCTCGACGTCGATCGCGCCTGCGACGACGGAGCGATCTGCCTCGACGTCGATCGCGCCTGCGACGACGGAGCGATCTGCCTCGACGTCGATCTCGGCTGCGACGACGGAGACCTGTCTCTCGACGTTGAGCGCCGCCTGGTTGACGTCAACGGAGGACCTGTTACCTTCGTCAACGAAGATTTCGTTGTCGAATGATGATGCGCGGGCATCACCGAAGTCTTCAACGCCGATTTCTTCGTCGTCGATCCCGACGCCGACGGAGAACAGGTCGGGACTTTTCCTCTCGACGTCGACCGAGTTCTCTTCTTCTTCTGCCTCACAGGAGACCTACCTCTTTCAGAGAGGCCATAGAGACGAATCCTGTCCCTCTCCTTAATAGTCCTTCTTGATAACTTCTTACAATGCTGGCAGTTGTCAGAAGAGTGGGACTCGGGGAGGCAGAGAATACACACAGGATGTGTATCTGTTCTGGCCTTCTTCTTGCCACAGGACGGGAAAGGATCGAATAAAGAAGGCATTTTATCCAAAAATAAACCTTTTCTGTAACACAAAAAAGGTGTTACTTGCACTCTAGGACCAAAAGACGTCGAGTGAAAGTAGAAAAAACTAGATTTTTACAGATATTTTTTGACAGAAAGTCAAAAAAGCAAGAGCTGAAAATCCAGGGTCCTGACTGAAGGAGCCAGAAAGAACTGACCTAACTGTCACCCCCGAGGCATGATGGGAAGCTAGGGGTCATGGCTGCCTTAAAGGCACGGGGCCAGTTTTTGTTGAAAATGCTTTCATTTTCTATGCTATTGGTTTGCAATGCAGCCTGTAGGCTAACAATGTCTACTTAATTTGCAGTTTTACTCTTTATGAGTATTTTGCTCATTAAAAAACAGAGTTCAAGTACTAATTGTCCTCTGGTGTTTTTATATATTGGCAAATGTAGTTTTTATGTGTGTAATTACATTGTTTAGCCTCCTATTGAGAGCTGCATTGGTATGAGAAAAAAATGATATATGTATATGCATATATGTAGAGCTGTATATATGTGATTTCCATATATAATTTTTATATTTCCGGGGTCCCCGCACGTGGGCGGGAATATTCAGTGCTTATGACTATTGATGAGGATCCCCTGGAAGAGAATCCAGAGTTGCCCCTAGAGAGGTTATCATCCGAGTGGGAGAAAGTTGAGACTTTTGATTATTGACTGCCAGCCCCAGAGTGAATAGTGGCAGGCAGGTGGACGTGGCCTCCGAGGCCTGCTGAAAGGATGGTGCTTTTACTAGACAATCGTCTAGGTATGGAAAAAGTTGCAGACCTTTTAATCTTAAATGAGCCACTACTGGGGCAAGGCATCTGGTAAAAACTCAGAAAGCTGAGATGAGACCAAAGGGCAGCACCTTGAACTGCTAGTGAGCTCCTGACACAGTAAAATGGAGAGACTTTGATGTTTGAGGTGAATGGGGACATGGAAGTACGCATCTTGTAAATCGAGGCTGGTCATAACGTCAGCATGATTGAGCAGCTGTAGTATCTCCTGGAGAGTGACCATACAAAAGGGTTTTTTCTTTAAGTAATTGTTGAGTTTTCTGAGGTCCAGAATGGGACGTCATTCTCCTGACTTTTTCTTTACTAGAAAGATCAAAGAATAAAAACCCATTCCCTTTTGAGAAGTTGGAACCTCTTCTATGGCCCTTTTCTGCAGCATGGAGAATGCCTCCTTCCTGAGCAGGCTAAGATGGGATGGAAGTGATGCAAGTGGCGGATGAGGAGGTGGAATTGTGGCAAATTCCTAAGTATGACCATACTTGAGAAGATCCAGAACCCCCCCTGCCCAATGTAATTTGTTGCCATTATTGGTAATAGCGAAACGAGTGCTCCCATGAATGGCAGTGGAGATGGAATTGTAGTAGTCTGCAAAGGAATATCATTGTTTTCTGACAGCGTCTCTCGATTGTGCTGGCTGCCTGCATCTAGGCTGCTGTCTGGAGTATGCGCAGTTGGTGGTGCACAATAGGTTTGATATTGCTGATAAGAGGGACGAAATAATTGATAGGTCTGAAACGACTGGAATTTTTGGTAACCACGATGAAAGGATTAGGCACCTCTTCCCTGAGCTCCTCTAAAAGGAGTTTCCTTGTACTGGAGTGTTCCTAGGGACCTGCCAGTGTACGGAGCAGCCTTGATGGCTTGGAATGCAGAATTACAATTTCACAATTTAAAAATTGGAATTAACAAATGTTTTAATATAAAGATAGGTATTTAATGCGAGAGTCCATGAAACAAGGGAATAATAACACGTGAAAAATAAGGGTGAGCAACCGTGGCAAGGCAGAGGGAAATCAGCCGATTTCCTTACCCCAGGCAAGTGACTTAAAAAGTGACTTTTCAGTATGCGTGAATATAAATAGACAAAAGTCACAGTTGAGGTTACATCTCATACTCCACAGAGAATATAAATAGCGGTATAGAGTTGAGAATGTATGTGTCGATGACGTTTCAATCCCGCAAAGAGTATCGGGATCTCATCAGGACTAATAGATAGAGCAGGTGCCTGAGAAGTTGCCTGGATAAGTAAGAGGGAGGGAAGAGGAAGGAAAGGAAAAGAAGCAATTAAAATTAAAATAAAACCATGGAAAAGAAAAATGGGAGGGAAGGGAAGAAAAAGGTAAATTATAAGAATGAAATCCAATGAAAGAGATAATGAGAGGTGGGGAGAAATAAGGAGGATTGACAGTAAGATGGATAAGTGAAGGTGTGGGGGTGAAGGGAAGATAGAAAGAGGGGAGGAGCAGAGGAAAGGAGTGTTATTGATATCAGGATCAAGGGATAAGTGAGGAGGAGTGGAAAAGGGAGAATTTAAGGGGTAGACCAGAAAGTGAGGGACTGTGCGGCAGGGAGGAAAAGTGGGAGAGCGTAAGGGGTAGATCAGAGGGTGAAGGACTAACCAGTTGTGCGGCAAGTGTGAGAGCCGCGATGTAGGGGGCCAAGGCGAGGTGCTGGCGGTGGGTTCTGCCAGGAACAACCAGGAGACAGGAAGTATGCGGGAGTACTGGAAAAGGAAGGGGAGAATATGAAAAAATTGGCGCCGTGTGTGGAAAACGGAAGGGGTGCAATTGTTAGGATTCTTACCGTATGGATCGCGGGCATCCAACCTGGGTATAAGAGGTAGCAGCTCCCAGCCGGGAGGCTGCAAGGTGGATGGGCGTGCCGGACGGCAGGCCGCTGATTTGGATAAGGTCACCACAACCCCGGAATCGGGAATATGAGCCGTACCTCGGCTCGATGGCTGGGGGAAAGGGAGCAACGGGAAAGTGAGGCGGAATGGAAGCGAGGGGACAGTATAGGCAAATTGGAGCGGAAATGGCGGAGTGCGAAAACGCTGCTGGGCCAGGCTCCCTGCCGCACAGTCCCTCACTTTCTGGTCTACCCCTTAAATTCTCCCTTTTCCACTCCTCCTCACCTATCCCTTGATCCTGATATCAATAACACTCCTTTCCTCTGCTCCTCCCCTCTTTCTATCTTCCCTTCACCCCCACACCTTCACTTATCCATCTTACTGTCAATCCTCCTTATTTCTCCCCACCTCTCATTATCTCTTTCATTGGATTTCATTCTTATAATTTACCTTTTTCTTCCCTTCCCTCCCATTTTTCTTTTCCATGGTTTTATTTTAATTGCTTCTTTTCCTTTCCTTCCTCTTCCCCTCCCTCTTACTTATCCAGGCAACTTCTCAGGCACCTGCTCTATCTATTAGTCCTGATGAGATCCCGATACTCTTTGCGGGATTGAAACGTCGTCGACACATACATTCTCAACTCTATACCGCTATTTATATTCTCTGTGGAGTATGAGATGTAACCTCAACTGTGACTTTTGTCTATTTATATTCACGCATACTGAAAAGTCACTTTTTAAGTCACTTGCCTGGGGTAAGGAAATCGGCTGATTTCCCTCTGCCTTGCCACGGTTGCTCACCCTTATTTTTCACGTGTTATTATTCCCTTGTTTCATGGACTCTCGCATTAAATACCTATCTTTATATTAAAACATTTGTTAATTCCAATTTTTATTATTAAATTGTGAAATTGTAATTCTGCATTCCAATGTGTGTGGGACCCTTGTTCTGTAAAGCACAACTCCACCCTTGGACCCCGCTGACTTCCAGGGTTTCCTTGTTCTTTTGCTATTGATGGCTTGGAAGGCATCATCAATATGCTTCCCAAAAAGCACTTCGCCATCAAAAGGCATATCTAAAATTTTGCTCTGAACCGAAGGGCGGAATGTGGTTGCCTTAAGCCAGCCCTGGCGCCTTAGGACGGCTGTGCCTGCAAGTTGTTGAAATGCAAGGGAAGCTTCATCCATAGCAGAATCAATCTCGGAAACTAATCTTTCCCCTTCCAGCAATATCTTCAGTGCTTCTTGTTTTTTATCTTCTGGAAGATCTAGATATGGTGAGATATACGACCACATCTGGCGATCATACCTCGCCAGGATCGGCAGAGACTCATCAGCATGACTGTAGTGCCTGAAATTGTAGTGAATCTTTTGCCAATGTTATCAAAACGCCTGACCTCTTTGTCAGGCGGTGTAGTGACAGGCGCTGATGGATTCTTTGACCTGCGCTGCGCAGCTTGAGTTATAACGGAGTCTGGTTTTGGATGTCCCACCAGAAATGCTGGAGCCTCGCCAGGAGCTTTATAGTTCTTGTCAATCCTGGGAAGGACTGTAGGCACAGCAGCTGGCATTTTCATGATTTTAATACCTTCCTCCCTTATGAAATCAATTATAGGTATTAACCTTATTGACTTTGACTCGTGCTTCAAATCATAAAGAAAACAGTCAGGCTGTTTGACTAGCATAGGAATCTAGAATCTGCCCTCTCCATCAGGGAGTGAAAAACACCTATATCTTCTGGTGGTGAGTGTCAGCTAAGGAGCAGGGGGGAATGCTGGAATTAGGTAATCATCCCCTTCGTTGGCAGCTGAATGAGTGTCTCGAAGTTCTCCCTCCTCCCTATCAGCGGAAGAAGATGGATCCTGTCTCGGTGGCATGGTCATATTTGAAGCCGGCGTCATTTGAGGCATAGGAGGCATCATAGGAAGCAAAATGCCGGAGGTAGATGTGCAGAAGGAGGTGAAGCTGCTCCCGTAGATGAAGCAAAGCATGTGGAATAGTCCTGCAACATTGCCTGTAGATCTGTACTAAAGCTACAGGAAACTGAACCGTGGGTTCATATACAGGACCCATATATTGCTAAGATTTGTCTGTGTAACATTGAGTATAATCCTGCTCATAATACACCTCCTCCTCATCATCCTCTTGATACTGAACATGAAGTTCTGATGGGCTATAAGCTGGTCCGAAAAGCCCATCATCAGATCCCTAAAAGTCCAGTAAATGGCTAGATGGCAACGGAGAGATTTGTGAAGGATTTTGTAGAAAACGCCTCATTGATGCGGTCGTCATCGACGGTGGGAAATCCAGAGTGTGAAGTAAAGATATAGCCTCTCTGATTTTAATAGTGGCGACGTCGAGGAGTTTTTTGTCGACACTGCTGGCGGTGAGGCTGTCGATGATGAAAGAATGATCATCGACGTCGAGGTCGTCTTCGTGGATGTATCCGATACGTTGGTCGTTAGCGATGAAGTGGTCATCGTCGACGGTGCAACGGCCGTTAATGAGGTCCCCGTCGATGGAATATCCGCTGTAGGCAAGGTGGCTGCTCTTGGCAATTTGACGGTAGTCGACAGTATTGATGGTGCCGGCGTCATCGACGATGGGGCTGAAATGACAATTGACCTGTCGACGACGGAGGTGAAGTGATTGTCATCGGAGATTTTGTTCGTTGACAAATGTTTCAACAGCGCTTACGTCGTCGTCGAAAATTCCATGGAAATTTTTATCTTCATCAATGAGGAATCTAAAGAGGATTTTTGGGGGTTTTGAAGTCAAAAGAGGCTGCAGTTGGAGGGTCAGATTGAACCTCAGTAGGAATTAAACCTTTTCCTTTCTGTGAGGAGATTTTCAAAGACTCATGGTGCATCTTTTTTGAAGCCTTCTTATGGCGTTCTGGAGATTCCTGTGGCCTTTCCCTCTTAGATTTTTCAAGAGAGGCATGGGAGCTCACACTGCCTTCCTCATCAGAAAGAGCATCAGACTTGGTTTCAAGTCTTTGTAGCCCTATAAATAATCTCCCTCCTCAGTCATTAAGCGTTTAAGTTGAAAAGGTTCTACAAATTTTGCATTTCTTAACTTTATGGAGGGGATGCAAGCAATAGATGCATTCCCTATCGGGTTCATCATCTTTTCTTACCACAAGACCCACATGATCTGAAGAGTCCTTTTTTAGAGGATTCCGACATGGTAAAAGCAAAAGGTGGAAAAACATCAAAGATGTGAAGAAAACTCAGCAGAGCTCAGAGGGAGTCCCTTTCACACGACGTGCAGGAGAAAATCTGAGGGAATCAGCCTCTTTTGGGTGTGTTCTACAGGGTGCTGCCACCTGATTGGTTATAGTTCAACTTTGGTTCTTTTTTTTTTTTTACAAAAGAATGTAGATAGACTATTGCAGTGACTATTCATTACATTATAGCCTATGGTATAGAATTTACTGTTTTTGTATCAATCAATAATATCGTTATTTCGGCCTTAAAGGTCATACAGAGCAAGATAAATACAGATTATATAAAAGCAAATAAAATATAAGAGTATAAAAGAGAAAAGAGATCCAACTAGCTATATTATAGTAAAACCAGGATAAAATGTTAAAACGTTTAGTACACAGCAGCATTAAAGGGACACCTTTTTCTGCCTTAACCTCCACATAAATATCAGATACCTTGAGACTGCAAAGACCATGGCTGACTTGTGTTACTTCTGAGTATTCTAAGGACGATGCTGTAATTCCTCAGACCTAAATTACGACAAAGTGGCAAAATCCACTTTTTCCTTGGACCATGATAGGCTGAACAAAATAGAATTACAGGTTCAACCTTTTCGATCACTCCAGGGCAGAAAGGGCATGATTTGTCAGAATCCGTACTCCCAGACCTCCATGCAGTGGTAAGGACTCGAATTGGGAGGATCCCTAGATGGAACTTTAAGTACAGGGTTCTGGCATGGTGGGGTACACCTCATCCAAAAATGGTTCAAAGCAGTAGTCAATTTTGAACTCGAAGAAAGAGGCAGTGAGGGAGCCCACCCTAGAGAATTCGCAGTGTTTTGGTCCACATATTGACAAAAGGCTCTTTTCAATGCCTGTTTGGAGACCAGTGCAATATCAGTTGGTGTTGACCAGAAATTGCCAAAACTAATCTGTCTCAAACGATCGCTGACCACCCTAAGCCAGGAAATCTTACTGGACCCCAACTGCCCCATTACTTCTTCCAAGGCTCCTCGGAGAAGTAGGAGTTCAGGGGCTGTCCAAAGTCTTCGCCAATACATTAAACTTTCAGCCCCACTACATCATTAACTCTCCTTAATCCATGATCTAGTCGTAAAGGGTGTAGGGGGGTGCTAGCTGGGAGTTTGTTCAAGCCCCTCAAAAAACGATTTTCCGCTATTTCAAGGGTCCTAGCGTCACAAACACCCCATAATTCAGCACCATACAGTGTGGCCCCCAGTGATTGTCATCAATGGATCTCTACAGCTGGGGTAATTAGTCGGTATGAGGAAATGCAATGGGACTCTCAAAACACCACCACAGTATTGCTCAAGCTTAATTTTACGCTTCTGAGTATGGAATAACCAGTCAAAGTGATCCGATAAGGTCACCCCCAAATAATCAAACACTCGAACACGCTCCAAACTTTCACCGTTCAGAGTGGGATTTGAGCGGGTTGTGGGGCAGGGATCGAGTCTTGCTAAGGTTGATCTCCAGGCCCCGCTGTCCGCAGAAGACCCCAAAGCCATCTAAGAGCTTTCGAATGCCCATAGGAGATTTGGATAGCAAAAGGGTGTCATCCACAAACAGCAAGGCCTGGACCTTCACCCGCGCAAGAGATCGAGCATCACCCTCACACTTCTCCAGACGTGAGACTAAGCTATTAATATAAAGGAGGAAGAGGGTTGGGGCCAGCACGTACCCCTGCCTCACCCCCAATCAACAGGTATAGGATCAGTCAACTCACCCTTGGGTCCACATCTGACCTGTGCAAAATTATTGGTATGTAGCTTGATGACAACTTTTAAAAGATAGGCAGGCACCCCATCTCCGCCATAGCTCTCCATAGTGACTCTCTTGGGACTAGATCGAAGGTCTACAAAAATTACATACAGTCGACCTCCCCTCAAAGACACATACTTCCAATACAATAGCTGTAGTCGAAAGGCCTGGCCTATAGTGCTAATACCTTCTCTGAATGCAGTCTGCAGTAGAAAGAAGACTTCTGTGTCCACGATCCACTCACTTAGTCTATTCAGGATGATACGGGAAAACTAATTTTGGGCACCATCGATAAAGCTTGTAGGTCTGTAATTGGCAGGGGATGATCCGCAACCTTTTTTAAAAAATTGGGATGATCTCTGCCCCAGCCCACGTTGGGGGTATGGGAGCACTGGACAGCAGGGCATTAAAAAAAAAAAAAAAAGAGGACAAAATATGGGCACCATATATCTTTAAACATCTTAAACAGGTTACCAGGCACTTTGTCCAAGCCTGGCACCTTGTTGGGTGTAATCAAGACAAGGGCATTGGAAACCTCTACATCTGTTATGCGGGGGATATCTAAGTGTGGTTAATCGATAACAAGGCCAGTGGCGGCAGCACTAACAAGACTGCCAGAGTTTTTTTTTTTTACGGAGTTTTATATAGCGCGAACTTGACCCGATTCGGGTATCCGAGCGCTTTACACGAGCACCAGTTGCGTTACATGAGGACACATTCATTTTTGTTAGGCACGGGGAGATGAAGTGATTTGCCCAGAATCACAGGATGTTGTGCGTCCCTGCCGAGACTCGAACCTGGTTCCCCAGCTCGGAGGTCGACCGCCCTAGCCGTTAGGCCAACTCCTCTCCCCACAGAGTTCCACATAACCTTCACATTGTCAGCTGTAGCCTGGAATTCTACTACTCCTGCAGCTGAGATCTGGAGGCTACCTGACAGATTTTGAGTGGAGGCTCCCTGAATTTCTACTCGAGCATACAGACTGGAAAATGCTCGACCCAAGCACTCGCCACAATATTGTTGTCAAGTGGGGCCTGTATGCCCGGGCCACCCCCTGCAACTAAACATAAAAATGTAAAGAGATCTTTTCTTTTAATAGCATCTAACATCACAGACCATTTGTCACACTCACACTCTTTTAGCATGGTGGCTTTATAATGTAACCGGACTGCCCATATGGCATCTCTATGCACTGTTGTTATGGACCCTACAAGACACGCCTGACCTCCCGGCAAGGCTTAGTATACCATAAGGCCTCCTTTTTCCTTTTCCTTGTCCCCTGGGTGTCTTTTGTAAGTAGTGCCCTGAGCGAGGCGAACATAGAATTATGCATTGCATGTTAAATTCTGTAAAGGGTCTAGGTAATTACTGTCCACAATCATACCTGCCACTGACTCCAGCCCTACAGTTATGTCTAGCACCTTACTTGAGTGTTTCTTCTGACTCAGCCACCACACTCAACTTGAGCCTCCGCAGGGTATTGGTGGGCACTAATCTTCTATCTAGGGCCTCGTTTGGTGCTGCAGGAAGAAAGTCACCCAGGGCTACCAGTGATAGGCTCAGAGAATTATGATCGCTATCCTGCCTTTGAATTAATGCCATATCTACCAAGGCTGGCCACAGTTTTATGCCCAAGAGAATATAATCGATAAGGCTGGAGTGGTGTAGACTATTATACATAACTCTCCCAACCCTGTCTGATTTGGATCTTCCATTGAATGCCCGAAGGCCGTTTCTGAGAGTAAATGCATTCACTGCTTTTGTAATACCACCATGAGATTCCCACTTCGACTGTGATGATTCCAGCATGTGAATCTATGAAAGATCCAATACTGGAGAATCTGCAGTTAGAGTGTCCATCAGAAAGATCATAACCAAAAGGTAAGCAACTTGTTTCTCTGAGGGATACCTCTAACCGCTAATTCCTCACCTTGTGAATAGATACCACAGCAGTACCTCTCAAGGTAGAGGATGTGGTCTAACGGCTAGGGCGGTCGATCTCAAATCTGGGGAACCGGGTTCAAGTCTAGGCAATGACGCTCAACATCCTGTGATTCTGGGCGAATCGCTTAATCTCCCTGTGCCTAACAAAATGAATGTGTCCTTGTGTAGCGAAACTGGTGCTCATGTAAAGCGCTCTGATACTTTCGGGTCAAGTTCGCGCTATATAAAACTCAGAGAGAAAAAAAAAGTGGTGGGTCTTCGTGAATTGGCTCAGATAAACGTCCTGCAGGACAGAGCAGGCAAAATGCTCTTCTTGACGGAACTAACTACTGTGGGACAGTACTGCTCTGTGAACGTGTGTACACGGTAGGTAGCAACGCGCTGAATGGCTAATGCTACGCAGACCCTGAGCAGACTTTGAGCATTTTTTAATCTTTTAAATACTGAACTGGATTGGGGGCATTGTTTTAGTGACTTTTAAAATCAATCTTGGTTTAGCTCATTCCTGGGCACTTGCACTTTACGATCACGCTGGTCCCTGGTCGGCCACGGCTTTTCCGGCCGATTGTGCAGAGGGACGTGGCTCCTCCCCCTAGCTAGCTCACTTCCGGTGCATGACTGGCTATTTAACCGGCATGGCGGCTCGAACGTGCAGCGGTAGGTAGCAACGCGCTGAATGGCTAATGCTACGCAGACCCTGAGCAGACTTTGACCATTTTTTAATCTTTTAAATACTGAACTGGATTGGGGGCATTGTTTTAGTGACTTTTAAAATCAATCTTGGTTTACCTCATTCCTGGGCACTTGCACTTTACGATCACGCTGGTCCCTGTGTAGTGTAGTTCCTATTTCCCTAATAGGCTCTGCGCATTGGAATAATATAACCTATAGGTTTGACATAGGACTGAGGTCAGTATGTCCCTATCGAGTATATTAAACTTAATTACTTTTGTGCCAGCTAATTCAGAGGCCACTAGAAACTCCTTGTAAACAAGAAGGGAGTAGTTTCTGGCAACCGCATAAACAGGACAACTTTGTTTCCCTTTAGAATCGGAACACTTCTCAGAATCGTGGAAACAATAGATAACAGTTTCACTCAGCTAATCGTGCATGCTTAGTTTCCTCAGAGTTACACAGAAAGAATAGACGGGCGTTTCAATAAAAAGGTTTTATTGAACAGTCTTGTTTCTCGTGTAAGAGATATGAGCTGTTATGATCACAAGACAGAATGCAAGATATATAATGTACAGCGTAAGCAGTAGAAATAAATAATACTGCGCTAGCATTATCTTTTAGCATATATTCACATACATAAACATGAGCTAAAAATGCGAGTACTCATAAGATGCTTCTCTAAGCTAGTTCTACCCCAGTGTACCTAACCTGGTCTAGGTGTAGGGCAAGGTAAGAAGTAGGTGAAGTATTCTCTAGTATGGTATACTAAGAGTATGTTAAGTCTAGAATGCCAAGAGTTCCTCTAGGTTCTAGTCAGCTTCATACCTTGAGAATGAGAGAGGTGGGAATCTCCTGCCGGATCTGAAACTCTAACACCCCGCGAAGGGAGTCAGAACACTGGAAGCTGGATTCTTCTGCGAGCAGGAATGACAGCATCTTCTCAGTGCGTCAGGCCGGGATACATGCTCCTCTGAAGTCGAGGTCTCCTCTAACTTGCTTGGGCAAGGGAAGGTATATTTATACCTGGTAGGTGCCTTGGAATGTTAGCATTGACGTGAAGTCGGACAGAGGAAGACGTCAGGAATGAACCCTTAAGGAATAGTGGTTCATGCATAATAGAGGAGTTCTTGGAGAAATCAATAATCCTGTGCTGGGCTTAGGGTTTGGTTTCTAAGAACTCGTTGTGACGTCAGGGTGGAAGGATGTCGGTGACCATGCCTGTATTTGGAGTGCATGGCTAATGCCTAAATAAGGACTGGGATTCTATGCCTATATAAGGGCAATGCGAATTGTGCCTATATAAGGACATGTTTCAGGAAAAACGTATATACGGACACCTAAAGCGGAATACAACACCCACTCCACTTTCGAATGAACGATAATACTAAATGCTAAACATTAAACTTGAGTACCACATATTGCTAAAACATTTCTAAAAGCATAGTAAAAGAAGTTTTTAAAAGAAGTGTTGCTAAAACATGTAATGTAATAGGTACTGTACATTTTAAAGCATTTTTTCATTCTAAGCATATATTGAAAATAAATGCAACATGAATGAATAAACAGAAATATATACATATGATGAAATGGTTGACAAGTTTTCAAACATCAAAGCCATTGCATATCATGGTATTAAATGAAATTTTTAGACAAGTAAGGTGATATTGTGTCACTGGAAGTAGTCAAAGAAGTCCGTTTTATAAGAATAGTTCTACTGTAAGCAGATTGTTTCGCCATGTATTTTCAAAAAATAAAAAAAAGCAAAAGTTCAATTTTAGGAAGAGTTCCAAGTTTTGAAAATATGAAGGCCAAATAAATTGCGTCCCTGGTACACTGTGAGCCGAATCAAAGTCAGTGTATGGGTCTGGTGTAAACATGAAATCATCTATTTCTGTAGACAAAAGATCGTCTACCGATGTCGGTGACAGTTGGAATACCTCATTTAGAAGGTTAACTGCACAGAGATGTGAAGCATCGCCTTCAGCATAGGATGCCGCAGCAATGTTCGCGTCCGATGTTACCTGTGTGCCTGTTGATCCATCTCGTACCTCAGCAGCAGCAGTAAGCGTCTGTGAGATCTCAATGAATGCCGTCATCAGGATTGGTAGCCTCTGGGGACAACACAGAGCATGGGCCGTTACCGGGTCCAGCAGAGTATCGATATCCGTTGGCATGACTGATGGGAGTGTTAGACAGGTGTCTAGCACGCATTCTTCACCGCAAAGCAGGCAGCATAGAACAGGTAAGATGCAATCTTGCCAGATTGGTCTAAATGACAGGAACCATGTTGTATTAACTTCCCGTAGACGAGGCATGCCCAAAAGCTGCACTATGCACTCACGGCACTTCCGTTCTCTCCACATCGCTCGGAGTGATGTCGGTGGATAGGCTTGCCATAGCGTAATAGTAGGAATAGAAATAGGATTCCAGCAACAAGTGCTAGAATTAATGGTACACCACCAAACACCGAATGTGCGAAGTTTGGGATGATTCCGAGGACTGCCTGGAAGGGTGCCAACAGTCCTGAACAGATGGTCTTAAATACATGTACAATACCGCTCGTATCAGACATGTTAAAGATACGTCCCATCATTTCTGCGAAATGTATAGGCCTGTTTGTACGAATTAAAGCCTGCATCTCAGCCGAAGTCCTTGCAATTTGTAAATCATAGATTTTTTGGGCCGAGGTCAGAGGCACGGTCTGTTGCAAAAGCATGGCTTTCATTCTGCTTAAAATATCAAAACGTATAAAAGAAACATTCAATGAAGGCCATAGAGGCGACTCCCTGACTGTGTCTATTGGGGGGGAACAATACTTGCATACAGCAAGTAACCCTGGAGTCGACCGTTACCAGATATGGGATGCCTGGCAACATGCCACAGGAACTCTGATCATTCAACATGAGGTAACTCCCGTTAGAAAGTTGGCCAAACGTTGGATTAATCACAGTAGCCGGTGTACCCTGCTGGTGGCAGGACAAATTTGCCACAGAACCATTACAAGCCCCGTGTAAAAAAATGTCCTGACATATGAGTGAACCGCTTAGTGCATTTTCACAGTGTATACCGCTTAGAAACACTTCACGATCCCCACTCCAACATCTGTATTTGTAAGGTAAATCCCAGGATGTCTTAATGCACAAGTTACTTACCTTCGGTAACGATATATCTGTAAGAAACATTAGTAGTGATAGATTCCTTACCTTCGAATATCCCCAGGCGTCAGACTGGATCCGGAAAGTTTTCGTCAGCAGTAGCCCTGCGCGTCGGTAGGGGTGTCGTGCGGCTCTGCGTCCGTCGTTGGCGTCGTGGTCGCCGAGATGACGTAGCAAGTGCTACTTGGACGCCGCCCACGCGCGCTGACGTCAGTTCTGTACACGACTTTCCGCGCCAGGAACGCAGAGCCATGCAAGATACTGACCACTGGTGCATTGAAACTAGGGCCCTGAAGGGGATGACCTTAACCCTGGAAATCAGTTCACAGAACGGGGAGGATGGGTGGGGCGGTAAGGAATCTATCACTACTAATGTTTCTTACAGATATATCGTTACCGAAGGTAAGTAACTTGTGCATCTGAAAGAAACGCACAAGTTACTAACTTGTGTAACGATATATCTGTAAGAGACAGTAGTTAGTGACAGATTCCTTACCTTAGAATATCCCCAGGCGTCAGGCTGGATCCGGAAAGTTTTTGCGTAGCAGTACCCTTGCGCGTCGGTAGGCGGCGTCGTGCGGCTCCGCGTCCGTCGTCGGCGTCGTGATCGCCGGGATGACGTCGCGGGCAGTACTTAGGCGCCGCCCCTGCGCGCTGACGTCAGTTCTGTACACGACTTTCCGCGCCAGGAACGCAGAGCCATGCAAGAAGCTGACATAGGTGTCTGAAAAATACTAGGGCCCTGAAAGGGATGTCCTTAACCCTAGAAATCAGTTCGCAGAACGGGGAGGATGGAGTGGGCGGTAAGGAATCTGTCACTAACTACTGTCTCTTACAGATATATCGTTACACAAGTTAGTAACTTGTGCATCTGAAAGAGACACGTTAGTGACAGATTCCTTACCTTAGAATAGATACCCCAGCAATACCAACCCCGGTGGTGGGTCTGCGAACAAAGATCAGACAAGGAAGTCCTGGAGGACAGAACGGCCAGAGAAGCCGTCCCTCAAGACCTGACTGTCAAGGCAGTAATGCTTTGTAAACGTGTGCAGCGAGGCCCACGTAGCTGCCTGACAGATAACCGGCAGCGGAACACCGCGGCCCAAGGCCGTGGTAGCAGCCGTTGCCCTGGTGGAATGGGCACGCAGCCCAACAGGAGGCTCCTTTTTAGCCAAAGAATAGCAGGTCTTGATGCACAAGGTAACCCAGCGGGAGATGGTCCTCTTGTGCACCGCCCGACCTTTTTGGCGCCCACGTAGCCAACAAAGAGCTGGTCATCCACCCGGAAGTGTTTTGTGCGGTCAATATAGAAAGAGAGCGCACGTTTTGGGTCCAGACGGTGGAGCCTCTCTTCCTCTCTGGAAGGATGCGGAGGCGGAAAGAAGGTGGGCAAAGTGATGGTCTGCCCAATGTGGAAAGCAGTAACCACCTTTGGCAAGAAGGACGGACGCGTCCGAAGAACAACCTTGTCTGGATGAACAGACAGAAAGGGAGGTTTGCAAGATAGAGCCTGGAGCTCACTCACCCGCCGAGCGGAGGTGATGGCCACCAGAAAGGCTGTCTTCAGAGTCAGAAGACGAAGAGGACAGTTATGTAGAGGCTCAAAGGGAGCGCACATTAAAAGGTAAGAACCAAGTTTAAGTCCCACTGAGGCATCACAAACGGAACAGGAGGGAAGAGGTGAGTAATGCCTTTTAAGAACCTGTTAACAACAGGGGACTTGAAAAGGGAGGGCTGATCAGGGAGCCTGAGGAAGGCCGAGATAGCACAAAGATAACCCTTGATGGTACCCAGGGCAGAACCCTGTTGGGCCAGAGAGAGAAGGAACAGAAGGACCTCAGAAAGAGGGGCAGAAAGGGGATTCACAGCCTTTGCTGTGCACCATGCCACAAATTTGTTCCACCTGCAGGCGTATACCACCTTAGTGGAGGGACGCCTGGCTGCCAGAATCACATCACAAACTTCGGGAGGCAAGTCGAAAGGAATCAACTGCCGCCGCTCAATCTCCACGCAAGCAGGTGTAGACTGGACAGGTTCGGGTGGAGGACCGTCCCCTGCTGCTGCGACAGAAGATCCTCCCGAAGAGGCAGACGGATCGGGGATCTACGCTCATATTGAGTAGCTCGGGATACCAAACTCTTCGAGCCCAGTCCGGAGCCACAAGAATGACTTGGGCCCGGTCGTGCCGAATCTTCTTCAACACTCTGGGTAGAAGTGGTATAGGCGGAAAGGCGTACAATAGACCGCAACTCCACTCGTGACGAAAAGCGTCGCCGAGCGAGTGCCGCCTTGGAAATTCCAACGCGCAGAACTGATGACATTGCGCGTTCTCTTCGGTGGCGAATAGATCTAACCAAGGCTCTCCCCACTGTAGAAAGAGTCCTTGCGCCACTTCCGAGTGAAGACGCCATTCGTGATCCATCATGCACCTGCGGCTGAGTTCGTCTGCCCTGGCGTTCAGAGAACCTGCCAGGTGTTGAACCACCAGGAACATGCCCTGGTGTTCCAGCCATGTCCAGAGGCGCAGAGCCTCCTGACAAAGGGTCCACGACCCCACCCCGCCTTGTTTGTTGCAGTACCACATGGCGGTGGTGTTGTCTGTGAACACCTGCACTACCTTCCCTTTGACAGAGGGAAGGAATGCCTTGAGTGCAAGTCGGATCGCCCGGAGCTCCAGAAGGTTGATATGGAGCCGGGACTCCGCCGGAGACCAGAGGCCTCTGATCTCCGCCTCTCCCATGTGACCGCCCCATCCCAGAAGGGACGCGTCCGTCACAACTGTGTGCTCTGGCTGGGGAAGGGAGAGGGATCTGCCCATGACCCATTGCCGGTTCGAGAGCCACCACTGCAACTGTTTTGCAGTCCCCTCCGAGATCTGGACGTGATCGGACAGGTTGCCCTAGTGCTGCGCCCACTGGAACTTCAGGTCCCACTGCAGAGCCCGCATATGCCATCTGGCATGAGTGACCAGCAGGATGCAGGAGGCCATGAGGCCCAGCAGCCTCAGGGTCATCCGTACCGAAACCCAGGATAAAGGCTGAAAGATCGGAATCATAGCCTGAATATCCCGGACTCGCCGTTCGGGAGGATAGGCCCGAAACTGCGTCGTGTCCAGAACTGCTCCGATGAAAAGGAGCTGTGGAGAAGGAATCAGATGCGACTTCGGCACATTGATGGAGAACCCCAGCGAGTGCAGGAGTTCGGCCGTAGTCTGGAGGTGGGAGACGACTGCCTGGGACGAGCCCGCCTTCAGCAGCCAGTCGTCGAGGTAGGGGAAGACTGAAACCCCTGCCCGGCGCAGATGAGCTGCGACCACCGCCATCACTTTCGTGAACACCCGAGGGGCACTGGTAAGGCCAAAGGGGAGCACGGTGAACTGAAAATGCTCGAGGCCTACCGTGAACCGAAGGTAACGCCGGTGGGCCGGCAGGACGGGGATGTGGAAATAGGCGTCCTGCAAGTCCAACGCTACCAACCAGTCTCCGGGGTCGAGGGCAGTCAAGACCTGAGCTAGGGTGAGCATCTTGAACTTCTCCTTCCGGAGGAAGCGATTGACGTTCCGGAGGTCCAAGATAGGACGCATGTCCTCCTTGTCCTTTTGGGCACCAGAAAGTAGTGGGAGTAGCAACCACGCCCTACTTCTGGGGTCGGAACACGCTCGATGGCCCTCTTGGCCAAGAGGGCCGTGACTTCCTTCTGTAGAAGCACCAAGTGATCCCCTGACATGCGGTGGAATGGAGGTGGCATGGCTGGGGGTGGTCTCGAAGGGGAGGAGTAGCCCCTTCGGACAATGTCCAAGACCCACTTGTCCGAGGTGACGGGACGCCAGTGGTGAAGGTGATGGCGGACCCTGCCCTCGACTGGCGTGCTGTGCACCTGAAAGGAGGGACTAGGAGGGCTTGGAGGCCGCGGACGGGTTGGAGGTGGTGGCCTGACCCGCACGCTGGTTGCCCGAACCGCCACGGCGGTATCCACGTCCTCGGCCACGCGAAGGTGCTTGCTGCGCGGGCCGTTGGCCGGCCTGTGGACGTGACTGGGCGCCCCTTCCGTGGCCACGAAAGGGGCGAAAAGCAGACGTTTGCGGAGGGCGCACAACAGCAAGGCCCAGGGACTTAGCAGTAGCCCGTGAGTCCTTGAAACGCTCCAGCGCATGGTCTGCCTTCGAACCAAAAAGACCGACTCCATCAAAGGGCATGTCCATGAGAGTATTCTGGACATCCCCTGAAAAACCAGTGGTTCTCAGCCAGGCGTGGCGACGCAGCGCCACCGTCGTTGCAAGCGATCTGCCCAGCGAGTCGGCGGTATCAAGGCCACAGCGGATGGTATATTTAGCCGCATCACGCCCTTCCGCAATAGCGCGGGTAAGCAGTGTCTGGACCTCCTCAGAACACTGCGGCAAAACATCAGCCACCGAATCCCACAGGGAGTGGGTGTATCGGCCCAAGAGGCAAGCGGTATTAACAGACCGCAAGCCAGCACTGGAGGAAGAGAAAGCCTTCTTCCCAAAGTGATCCAGGCGCTTGGATTCCCTATCCGGAGGGGCGGTAGGGAAGGCTGTTTGGGAGGCAGAGGCTTGGACAACCAAGCTCTCAGGGGTGGGGTGTTGGGAGAGAAACAGGGGTCGCCCGGAGCCGGGCGATGGCGTCGGGCCACGTTCCTATCCACAGGAGCCCCTGTGGTGGGTTTGGACCAGGCACCCAAAAGAACGTCAGTGAGTGCATCGTTGAACGGCAGCACAGGCTCCGAAGAGGAGGCCGCCGGCTGAAGCACTTCAGTCAGGAGGTTAGTCCTGACGGCCACTGTAGGCAACTGGAGATTTAAGGCTCCAGCAGCTCTACGCAACACCGTTGCAAAATTAGCCCCCTCCTCCGTTGCCACGGGAGGAGACAGCATGCCAGAGTCGGGGAGGTATCCAGCCCACTGGCATCCCCAAGTTCCTCAACCCAGTCCGGGTCAAACTCGCACTGTTGTGTGAGAGGGTCGTCAGACCCCTCCCAGCTCTCCTGGTCCTCCTCAGGTTGAAAAGATGGAGGAGGAGGGACATAAGGGACCCAAGGTCTCATCGGCGCCGGAACCGGCGTCGGGCGGCGCCGGTCCGGCTCCATGTCCGGACCCGGGAGAACCGGGGAACGACGCCGCCCGGAGCCCCGGACGGCGTCGGAAACGGCACCGGGGACATCGGCGTCGGCGGAGGCGTGGTTAGGTCAACCGGCGTCGATGGGGGTTGCGGCACCACCGGAACCGGGGTCGAGGCCGGAGCCGAGGCCGGGACGAAGGCTGGTGGGACATGCGACGCCGGGACCGGAGTCGACGGCGACGCCGGAGCAACCCCATCAGGGCCCGCGGGGCCCGAAGGCGCACCGGAGGGACCTTGAGGCCCGAAGAGGCGGGCCATGGCCGACAGAAATTTCTGTATTTCGGCCGGAGTCGCCCCGAACCCGGGTAGGACGGGTAATGCGGGGGCAACTCGACAGGCACGTCCGGGGCCGCGGGGCGGGGACGGTGCCGACAGGGACCTCAGCCGAGTCGCGCGACCGGCGAGGCGAAGTCTTAGAGCGATGACGCCGCTTAGACTTCTTGTGCTTCGACTTACCGGAGGAGCGCGAAGACTTGGATTCCGACGAACGGCGGGGACTCCGCGTCCGGCCCCTCGACCTCTCCCGGGACCGGGGCTTGGTGCGGCGCGGAGCCGACTGCCGGACTTCAAGGAGTTTTCGAGACCGCTCTCGCAAAGCCTTCGGATGAAGTTTCCGGCAGTCAGGGCACGACTTCGTGTCGTGGTCTCGGCCGAGACAGAAGAGACACTCGAGGTGGGGGTCCGTGATGGACATCATACGACCACATTCCTCGCAGGGCTTAAAGCCGGGCATCCCTACGACACCTTAGGAGTCGTGAAGACTCGTTGAAGAAAACAGTGAAAAATTTCACAAAAAAGATAGTCAAAAAGTGACTAGGGCACTGCTCTTCCCGGATCTGCGCTTACTGGCGCGGAAAAAGAAGAACTGACGTCAGCGCGCAGGGGCGGCGCCTAAGTACTGCCCGCGACGTCATCCCGGCGATCACGACGCCGACGACGGACGCGGAGCCGCACGACGCCGCCTACCGACGCGCAAGGGTACTGCTACGCAAAAAACTTTCCGGATCCAGCCTGACGCCTGGGGATATTCTAAGGTAAGGAATCTGTCACTAACGTGTCTCTTTCAGATACAGTGATAGATTCCTTACCTTAGAATAGATACCCCAGCAATACCAACCCCGGTGGTGGGTCTGCGAACAAAGATCACACCAGAAAGTCACGGAGAACAGAACGGCCAAAGAAGCCGTCTCTCCGGACTTGGCTGTCCAGGCAGTAATGTTTGGTAAACGTGTGCAGTGAGGCCTACGTGGCTGCCTGACATATGTCTTGCAGGGGGACACCACATCCCAATGCAGTAGTGGCTGCAGTAGCTCTGGTGGAATGAGCACGCAGCCCCACCAGAGGTTCTTTTTTAGCCAAGGAGTAACAGGCTTTGATACACAAGACAACCCAGCGGGAGATGGTTCTCTTATGGACCGCCCGACCTTTCTTGGTGCCAACGTAGCTAACAAAAAGCTGGTCATCCACCCGGAACTGCTGTGTGCGGTTAAGATAAAAAGAAAGCGCACGTTTTGGGTCCAGACAGTGGAGCCGCTCTTCCTCTCTGGAAGGATGCGGAAAAAAGGGGGGCAAGGTAATAGTCTGCCCAATGTGAAAGGCCATAACCACTTTTGGCAAAAAGGAAGGACGGGGCCTGAGCACAACCTTGTCCGGATGGACTGAAAGGAAAGAGCCTGGAGCTCACGCCTGGCGGAAGTGATGGCCACCAGGAAGGCAGTCTTTAACGTCAAAAGACGAAGAGGACAGTTGTGAAGTGGCTCAAAGGGAGCGCACATCAAGTACGTCAGAACCAGATTCAAGTCCCACTGAGGCATCACGAAAGGAATAGGAGGAAAAAGGTGAGTAATGCCTTTAAGAAACCTATTTACAACAGGGGACTTGAAAAGAGAGGGCTGATCAGGGAGCCTGAGAAAGGCCGAAATAGCAGAAAGGTAGCCCTTGATAGTGCCCAGAGCAGAGCCCTGCTGGGCCAAAGAAAGAAGGAACAGTAGAACCTCAGAAAGAGGGGCAGAAAGGGGATCCACAGCCTTTGCTGTGCACCATGCCACAAATTTGTTCCACCTGCAGGTGTATACAACTTTAGTAGAGGGACGCCTGGATGCCTGAATAACATCACAAACTTCAGGAGGCAAGTCGAAGGGAATCAACTGCCGCCGCTCAATCTCCACGCAAAGAGGTGGAGGCTGGACAGGTTCAGGTGGAGGACCGTCCCCTGCTGCTGCGACAGAAGATCCTCCCGAAGAGGCAGTCTGATCGGGGGATCCACGCTCATACTGAGTAGCTCGGGATACCATACTCTTCGAGCCCAGTCCGGAGCCACAAGAATGACTTGGGCCCGGTCGCGCCTGATCTTCTTCAGCACTCTGGGCAGAAGTGGTATAGGCGGAAAGGCGTACAACAGACCGCAACTCCACTCGCGACGAAAAGCGTCGCCGAGCGAGTGCCGCCTTGGAAATTCCAACGCGCAGAACTGATGACATTGCGCGTTCTCTTCGGTGGCGAATAGATCTAACCAAGGCTCTCCCCACTGCTGAAAGAGACCTTGCGTCACCTCCGAGTGAAGACGCCATTCGTGATCGAGCATGCACCTGCGGCTGAGTTCGTCCGCCCTGGCGTTCAGAGAACCTGCCAGGTGTTGATCCACCAGGGACATGCCCTGATGTTCCAGCTATGTCCAGAGACGCAGAGCCTCCTGACAGAGGGTCCACGACCCCACCCCGCCTTGTTTGTTGCAGTACCACATGGCGGTGGTGTTGTCTGTGAACACCTGCACTACTGTCCCCTTGACAGAGGGAAGGAATGCCTTCAGTGCAAGCCTGATCGCCCGCAGCTCCAAAAGGTTGATATGGAGCCGGGACTCCGCCGGAGACCAGAGGCCTCTGATCTCCGCCTCTCCCATGTGGCCACCCCATCCCAGGAGGGACGCATCTGTCACCACTGTGAACTCCGGTTGGGGAAGGGAGAGGGATCTGCCGTTGACCCAATGCCGGTTCGTGAGCCACCACTGCAATTGTTGTACAGTGCCCTCCGAGATCTGGACGTGATCGGACAGGTTTACCTGATGCTGCGCCCACTGGAAGTTCAGGTCCCACTGCAGAGCCCACATACGCCACCTGGCACGATTGACCAGCAGGATGCAGGAGGCCATGAGGCCCAGCAGCCTCAGAGTCACCCTGACCGAAACCCAGGACAAGGGCTGAAAGATGGGAATCAGAGCCGGAATGTCCCGGACTCGCTGTTCGGGAGGATAGACCCGAAACTGCGCTGTGCCCAGAACCGCTCCGATAAAGAGGAGCTTCTGGGAGGGAATCAGGTGCGACTTCGGCACATTGATGGAGAACCCCAGCAAGTGCAGGAGGTCGGCCGTAGTCTGGAGGTGGGAGACGACTGTCTGGGGCAAGCCCGCCTTCAACAACTAGTCGTCGAGATAGGGGAAGACAGACCCCTGATCTGAGCAGATGAGCTGCGACCACCGCCATCACCTTGGTGAACACCCGAGGGGCGCTGGTAAGGCCAAAGGGGAGCACGGTAAACTGAAAGTGCTCGTGGCCTACCATGAACCGCAGGTAACGCCTGTGGGCTGGCAGGACGGGGATGTGGAAATGGGCGTCCTGCAAGTCCAGCGCCAGCATCCAGTCTTGTGGGTCGAGAGCAGACAAGACCTGAGCTAAAGTGAGCATCTTGAACTTCTCTTTGCGGAGGAAGCGATTGACGCTCCGGAGGTCCAAGATAGGACGCAGGCCTTTGTCCTTCTTGGGCACCACAAAGTAGTGGGAATAACAACCACGACCTACTTCGTGCGTCGGAACGCGCTCGATGGCCCCCTTGGCCAAGAGGGCCGCAACTTCCTGCTGAAGAACCAAGTGATCCCCCGACATGCTGTGGTATTGAGGTGGCATGGCTGGGGGGTAGTCTCGAAGGGGAGGGAGTAGCCCCTTCGGACTATCTCTAAAACCCACCTGCCCGAAGTGATGGTGCGCCAGTGGGGGAGGTGATGGCGGAGCCTGCCGCCCACTGGCGTTTGATGGGCCTGAAAGTTCGGACTAGGAAGGTTTGGAGGCAGAGGTGGCGGGGGTGGTGGTCTGACCCGCCCGCTGGCCCCTTTGTCCGCCACAGCGGAAACCGCGTCCATGCTGGGATGACTGTTGCGCCGGCCTGTGGCTCTGTTGCGAACGCTGCGGGGCGCCCCTTCCTGTGCCACGAAAGGAGCGAAAAGCGGAAGGCGGAGGAGGGCGGACTGCCGAGAGTCCCAAGGACTTGGCCGTAGCCTGTGAGTCCTTAAACCGCTCCAACGCGCTGTCCGCTTTGTCGCCGAAGAGGCGACGGCCATCAAAGGGCATGTCCATAAGGGTGTTGGACATCCCCTTAAAATCCAGTGGTTCTCAACCAGGTGTGGCGGCGAACCGCCACCGTTGTTGCAATAGATCTGCCCAGTGAGTCGGCGGTGTCTAGACCACAACGGATCATGAACTTGGCTGCGTCTCTCCCCTCTGCAACAGCCTGGGCAAGAGCAGGCCGGGCCTCCTCCGGACACTGAGACAGCACGTTCGCCACCGTATCCCACAGGCAGTGGGAATAACGGCCCAAGAGGCATGCGGTGTTCACGGACCGCAGCGCAGAGCTGGTGGAAGAGTAAATCTTCTTCCCAAACTGATCCAGCTTCTTGGATTCCCTATCCGGTGGTGCGGAAGGGAAGGCGGTTGGGGAAGCAGAGGCTTGGACAACCAAGCTCTCGGGAGTGGGGTGTTGGGAGAGGAAAATGGGGTCACCCGGAGCTGGGCGATGGCGTCGGGCCACGTTCCTATCCACAGGAGCCCCTGTGGTGGGCCTGGACCAAGTGCCCAAAAGAACGTCCGAAAGGGCTTCATTTTGCCACTGGATTCAAGCAAGCCTGGCTGATGACGGCTGGAATGCCAGAAACCGGTCCTAGGATGCTTGTTTCCGGTCCAGGGAAGACATGGCTTGGCAGTTCGGGCTGGACTGTTCCCATGAGGCACAGGGTCAGACTGATTTGCATATGGCCATGTCTGAACAGGGGTGGTGGAGTGAGCTAAAGAATGATGATGGATTAAACCCAGATCAGTTGACTGGGGGTGAGTGTTTGATTGGCTCAAACGTTCCGTCCATCATCCCCCTTTTGTATCGCTTCATTAAAGGGCAGCAGAGGCTCCGCAGAAGTAGCTGCTGGCTTAAGCACCTCTGTCAGGAGGTTAGTCCTGACGGCCACAGTAGGGAGGTGTAGGGCCTCCACCGCCCTACGCAACACCACTGCATAACTGGCTCCCTCCTCCGTAGCCACGGTAGGAGGAGACAGCATGCCAAGGTCTGGTGAGGTATCCAGACCACTGGCGTCCCCCAATTCCTCAGCCCAGTCCTGTTCAGACTCGCAGGCTGCAGCGAGAAGGTCGTCCGACCCCTCCCAGTCCTCCCCTTGCTCCTCAGGCTGTTCAACAGGCCTAAAATAAGGAGTAGGGACATGGGGATAGAAATCCCCAAACGGCGTCGAGTACGGCATCGACCGACGCCGCGTCCACTTCGGGACTGAATCTGAGGTAGACGTCGTCCCGAGGAGCGGGCGGCGTCAGTATCGGTGCCGGTGGAGTCGACGTCGGTGGAGGCGTAACGAGGTCAACCGGCGTCGACCGGGATCTAGGCCTGGATCCAAGGGTGTCCTGTGGCGCCGGAGCTGACAGCGACGCCGGAGCCGCCGGCGAGGAAACGCGAGGACACCCAGGTGGGACCGCGGGGCCCGAAGGCGCAACGGCGGGACCCGACGGCCCAAAGAGGCGAGCCATGGCCGACAGGAAGTCCTGTATCTGGGCCGGAGTCGCCGACGACCCCGGGTAGGGCGGGTAGTCGGGCGGCGACTCCATGGACTCCGCCGGAGCCGCGGGGGTGGCACCACCCGTACCCTCAGCCGCGTCGCGCGAGGGGAAGTCGGAGAACGATGTAGTTTCTTCGACTTCTTGTGCTTCGCCTTACCTGACCCCGAGTGCGAAGATTTCGATCCCGACGATCGCCAATGGGGACTCCGCGCACGGTCCCTCGACCTCCCTCTGGACCGGGACCTGTCACGGCGCGGAACCGACTGCCAGGATTCAAGCAGCTTTCAGGACCGCTCCTGCAAAGACTTCGGCGCCATGGACCGGCAGTCGGGGCACGACTTGGGGTCGTGGTCGCGCCCCAGGCAGAAGAGACACGCGGTGCGGGTCCGTCACCGACATCATCCGATGACAGTCCTCGCAGGACTTAAACCCGGGCATCCCTAACTGCACCAGGAGTCGAATCGACTCGAAAAAGGTGAGAAAAAGATCTAACAAAACCTAGTCAAAAAAGACTAGGGGTACCGCTCTCTCCGGATCTGCGCTTGCTGGCGTGGAAAAAGAAAGAACTGACAGCGCGCGTGGGCGGCGTCCAAGTAGCGCCCGCGACGTCATCTCGGCGACCACGACGCCAACGACTGACGCGGAGCCGCACGACGCCCCTACCGACGCGCAGGAGTACTGCTGACGAAAACTTTCCGGATCCAGTCTGACGCCTGGGGATATTCTAAGGTAAGGAATCTATCACTATGTGTTTCTTTCAGATGTATTCTTTACCCAACCTTTCATATTTGCCTGCTTGCATTTGTTTGAGGCAATACTGAAACTGAAAAGTAGTGACAGGCAGAGTGATTTTGCCATGGATAAGCCATTCTGTAGCTGGTTTTTCTGCTACCGTAAATGGTAATTTTTCCAGTTTTTCAATGCTCAGCACTGTATACTTTGCTCCCCTTTGTGCCAGTTCGATCTGTTTATCAGTTAGATTGTATTCTGCAAACAGAGCCGACGTGTTGATAAAACGCCAAGGCACATAGCCCGCACGCAAAGATTGCAGCGTCCAGCTTAATAACATAATAGAACGTAACTGAGATTGGCCTTGTTGTAACATGGCTAAATCTTGTTCCAGTATGTCGATAGCAGAGGATACAATGTTGTCCAATGAATAAATTCTGGATGACAAAGTTGTTAACCCATTGTCGACCACAGAGAGAGTTTTCTTTAAGTTAATACGATCAAGTTCACATATTCGTTCTGCGGCCTCTGCCTGTGAAACCTTCCATACTTCATTATAAGCAGCATAAATGCCGGCATATATGAAACGTTTTTGACGCGATTTTCTTGGTCCTAGCAAGAATTCCCTAAGGTCTGCGTCTTCTTTAAGTAAAGATAAGTGTTGTTTCACATCCTCAAGTGTAGATTTTTGTAGCCAGTCGAGGCACAATTTTCCTACACTATGTTGTTACTACCCCCGGATGTTGTCTTTGAACGTATCGTGGGTCTGGCCTATGGATAGTAAAGCCCTGTCTTCTATTCAGGAATCTTTCTTGACAGATGTTTGTGTCTATGGGCCAGAGTAACCAGTTTCTCTAATCAGGATCTGTTCTGTTGGTTTGTAATATTGTGTCAACTGTAACCGCGGCCTGTGTAGTGTTATTACTTGCAGGTGTTGGTACAGAAGGTGTTTTCATGTCTTTGATCTTGGCTAAACCAAGGCAAGACGTTTGTTGCACAGTGTCATTCAAAAACATTATTTGCTGAGGGAGGATACATGCTCTAAACAAAGCTTCTATCCCCTGTACTTGCCAATCTTTAGAACCCCAGACAGATTTTGTGTCTATTGTGTCTTTCCACAAGTCAAATCCATGTCTAGACAGTTGGGTAATAAATGCTGCAGAGTAAATCTGTTTTGTATTTGTTAACATAATTTTCTGCCCTTTTTTGTTTACATTTTTATAGTAAAATGTTTCTGGATCAGATGTATTGTATCCTGAAAAATATGGAAACTTTTTAGCAAACGTTTTTGAACTACCTTTTGGTGGTGTAGGACAATGTTCCCATTGGTTAAACAAACATTTCTAGGTGTTGCAGATTTATTCAAGAATTGATGACCATAGTGGTTATAGCAATAAAGCTGTTCATAGTCTGATGAACCCTCTAAGTATTCATTGTTAGAGAATGCAGCAGACCTTTCTAGATCAGACATCATATCATTTACAGTCTCAAAGTCCCAATCATCAGAATAGGTACTGGAGGAAATAAAATCACAATGAAATTTTAAATAAATGTGGAATGTTCAAAAGTTCCGTAGGGCCGAAGATATCGAAATCTGTTTTGTCCCACACTATACCATCCTGTATAGGAACGGCTGTGATGTTCACTGCTGACAAGTCTCTAGCTTCACGATGGGATGATTTGTGTGGTTTCAAAAGTAAGTTCACATTTTTACTTTCAGAGTCCAAATGGATGTATCTGCCATTTATAAGCACGCTGATAGTCATAACCAAAGCTAGCCAAAGCAGAAATAAAAATATTCCAGAAATAATCCACAGTTCAATCCATGGTGAAACCAGATAAGTCTTTTTCAGAAGATGAAAAAAGTCTTGTACTTGCGGTTTGAAAGTTCTTGATGCTGGCGTCGTTTCAGGCTCACTCGGATCCTCAGAAAACGTATCAAAGTTAATGAAAAAGCCAGAAGCAGTTCTGTCAATTGTTGGAATTGCATCAGGATTCGTTGAAATCGCTGGAACCAGTTGATCACTTGTTACGTTGGTGTAGACAGGTGTATCTGGACGAACTGTTACTTGAGTTTCAAGAGGGATGAGTTCCATAGCGTTGTTGCTTAGTCCTCCATCTGTTACAGCTGGATTCTCGATTGTTATCAGTCTTTCAGTCTGAACCTCTTGGATAGTAGCGAGAGGAGTGCGTCTGCTACTAGGTCTGAGTCCACGAGGCCTACTATTTAGTATTGGCCACATACTGTGGTTTGATCAGGTCGATGGACACAAATCTTTTCTCCTTTCTTCCAGCAAGGGGCGGCAGAAGTACTGTTCTTGTTCCTTGAACTGCTAGGACAGGTACTGGTTGTCTGTAAGAAGGTCCAAATTCCTTCTTGTCCGCAATCTTCTCTCTGACTAGATCCTCAACTTTTGGGATCCAGACAGGCCTTGCTGGGACTGCCGGTTTTTCCCCAGTGGTGGTTGGCTTCAGGAACACGTTGCTTTGTTTCGATCTTAGTTCATTTAGATCCTGTAAAACAGCCAAACGATCTTTGATATCAAAGGGTTTATTTTCCACCACTGTGCCTTTCTTTACAATCGAGATCAGAAACCCACTTTCTTGTCCCAAATAGGACCTCATATGGAGTGACCCCCCCTAGAGAACTTCTTGGCAAATAATTTAATGAGCATTGGACCCCATAAAGATGTTTGACCCACCCATCACCCGAACCTAATACTCTAGCTGTTATAGACTGCTTTATGTCCCGGTTTTTCCTTTCCACAACAGAATTTCCCTCAGGATGAAACGGAGAGGAGTACCGCAATGCAACGCCCAAACTGGCCATGGCTTCTTTGTAAGCCCGAGAGCTAAACGCAGGTCCCTGGTCAGAATGTAGTGTGCCAATTGCGTATGTGCCGATAAAGACTCACAAATCTTTTATAACAGTTCGAGCGTCAGCCGAGCGCTGAGGCCATATCCATAGGAACCTTGAGCACGAATCCACTGCGACCATTATATATTTATAGTTACCGTCCCTTTGCAAGGGACCGCAGTGGTCCAGGTAAACACAAGCTAATGGTTTTGTCTGAAATCAACAGGGGTGTCTGCGCAGGACGTTTCACTGTAGAGACTTTCATCTGTTGGCATATTTCACATTCCAGAACATAGTTCTTGGTCTGTTTTCTAATGCCAGGCCACCAATATCTTTGTTTTAGTAAAGATACTGTTGCAGAAACACCTGCATGGGCAGAGGCTATCCCTTCATGTGCTGCTAGGATTAGTCCTAATCTACGTTCCATGTTTGGAATTACCCTATCCCCCACTCCAGGGATTCGAGCAATAGGAACGTTGTTCGCATCAATTACATAAGAGTACTTGAGTGGAAATTTCTTTGGTAACGCTGCATCACTGCCTTTGCTTGAAGCATTGACAGCCAACAATATCTCACTATCTATCCTCGTTTTTGAACGAGTGATCGTAGCTACGGAAGCCGTCTGAACAGCCCCCTTTGCGGCTTCGTCAGCCAATGAATTCCCTGCAACGTGAACGCCATCACGTTGATGACTCAGCGTATTACGTGAGCCTTTGGTAGTTCGTTTTTAAACTGAACTACTTGTTCCCAAAGCGTTTTATGCTTTATTGTGCCACCTTTTGCATCTTTGAACCCGTTTAAGCCAATTCTGTATATATTCATTATACGACTGCACACAGTAGAAAGAATCTCACACTATTAGTGTGGAGAATTCACGATCTGTACTTTCAAGTGCCAGTTTGAATGCTTGTAGTTCAGCTCGCTGAGCTGTACAATCTCCTAGAGATTGAGTTTTAGTGACCATTGGTCTGAAGTTACCATCGCGCATGCGACCTTTAACGATTGCGCACGCTGCACTGTAAGCTTGCTTACTCCCTGTAGCGGGTTGTGCGGATCCGTCAGTGTAAATTATGAATTCATACTGATTGAGAGGCAGAATTTCAGTGGGCAGAGGACATTCATGTTCATATTGCAGGAACGCTTGTGTTTTTAGATCAGGATCAAAAACATATTCAACATCTGTTGCAGCAAGAGAATTAACCCATTGTATCCATCTAGGATGTAAAGCTTTTGCATATGGAATGCTCGCTTTTGTAACCGTCTCTAAGGCCGGTACTGGAGTTACGACAATAATGCGTTTCCCTTGGGCTAGAGCTCTTTCTTTTGCTACTGCACTTTGAACTGCTGTCAGTATTTTTTCTGTTGAAGTGCAGCGCATTTCTGCTTGTGTATACAAATGTGATTTGTATGCTATTGGTACTTTTTCACCCTCATTAAATGTTAAGTAGGTGAATCCGCATTGACCCGAAATTATTCGGATCACTAGATTGCGTTGACTTACGTTGGGCGCCATGTAGTGTAGTTCCTGTTTCCCTAATAGGCTCTGCGCATTGGAATAATATACCCTATAGGTTTGACATAGGACTGAGGTCAGTATGTCCCTATCGAGTATATTAAACGTAATTACTTTTGTGCCAGCTAACTCAGAGGCCACTAGAAACTCAGGCAATTCAATACACGAAGCCACAACAAGAGAAAACATCTACATATCAACGATTTCTCTTGTTGTGGCTTCGTGTATTGAATTGCCTGATTTACTTGTGTCTATATATTGCCTCTCATCCAACCAATTTAACACTGTTATATGCATGGTCTATAGGCAGCAGACCATTTGAGGTGGGCAATATTGTTAACAACATAGTGACTAGTCGTGGTGGTGCAGTGACCTATGACCCAGCTGCTTTTTCTCTTCTTTCCTCAGCCACTAGAAACTCCTTGTAAACAAGAAGGGAGTAGTTTCTGGCAACCGCATAAACATGACAACTTTGTTTCCCTTTAGAATCGGAACACTTCTCAGAATCGTGGAAACAATAGATAGCAGTTTCACTCAGCTAATCGTGCATGCTTAGTTTCCTCAGAGTTGCACAGAAAGAATAGACGGGCGTTTCAATAAAAAGGTTTTATTGAACAGTCTTGTTTCTCGTGTAAGAGATATGAGCTGTTATGATCACAAGACAGTATGCAAGATATATAATGTACAGCGTAAGCAGTAGAATTAAATAATACTGCGCTAGCATTATCTTTTAGCATATATTCACATACATAAATAACATGTGTAGTAGAGTAGGATCTGCCTCTTATGGTTACCCCCACTTTTTGCTGGTGTATCACTGTTTTTCGACTTTAGTCTGGCTGGGGCCCTGCTATCCAGGACCCCAGCCTAGCTGCTTCCTCTCTAAATTGATTCCATGTACCTTAAGTACACTTCAGATTGGATTCTGGAGTACCCTTATAAGTCCCTAGTATATGGTATACTATGTACCCAGGGCATAGGTACCCCAGAGGCCTACCAGGGGTTGAAGCATGTATTGTGCAACCCCTGGAAGGTCCTCCAAAATGACACCACAGGACTGCTACTGCAGCCTGAGTAAGGTGGTGCATGCACCCCTTACAGAGATATAGGTTCACTATATCTCACCTATCACTGCACATACAAACCTATCAGTCACCCCTATGGCAGGCCTTATCAATCCTGAAGGCAGGGTGCTTATTTTTATATGAGAGGGTGCCCATGCATGAGCAGAGCCCCTCTGCAGCCTTCGGAATCTCCTCTCCGGGGTTGTCTGTGGTGCAGCCTGACCATATACTCTTAAGTGCATTATATCTAAACGGTAAATGCTAACTTTGGGATGGCTGCACGGAAACATGTCGTGTTTGGTGTCAAACACCTTGGAATCATACCCCCACACCAGTAACTGGTGTGGGAGTATGATCCCACCCTTCTAGAGGGAGAGACATGACAGCACCGGTATACCCGGTACCAACTAAACAGAGCCTGGCATCACAAAATGGATGCTGCAGCCACAGACACGAGTCTGGCCTCCTGCTGCTGACCGAAACTGCGGCAGGGGAGGCCTGGACAATAGGTTTCCTGTCACAGGGCGGTGTTACCACCTCCCAGACAGGCCTTAGTGGATTGGGGCTGGGTGGGTGCACTCTCTGAGTGCTTTGAAGTCCTGCACTGGGGGCACATTTGGTGTCCTCGTGCATACCCCAGTTCAAACCGGTTGCAGGGGCGCAAAACTGGACAAAGGAAATGGGTGTAGTCACCCCTCTTTCCAAACCCTCCCATAGGTGGGTCCCCAGAGTTAGTGCAACCCCCTTCTCTAGTATAAGTAAGGGAACCCTGGCAACAGGACTTTAGATATCCCTGGACGAAACTCTGCAACTGAATCCTGGAACTTCGACGCTCTACTCAAGACTAGAGGACTGAAGAAATCTCCCTTGGGGTCAAGGAGTGACTCCCCTGCTTGGCAGGCACCAACGAAGCATTTGCCGGTCTGCATCTCCGAAGCTCCCGCCGGACTCCGAAGTACTTGCAGCCCAGGAAGAGGATTTCCAGACATCTCAGAGGCCGACCCGAGTCCCCAGCAAAGCTGATACCCGCAGCCCTCGTGAGTAGCGTGGAACCGGAACTCCTGGTCACCGTGCACATTTGCTAGTGCATTGACTTCTCGACGACTCTTGAAGTCCTGCTTTGGGTTACTCGTAGCCCAGGCCCCGAGCACCATTTGCACCGAAGATTGTGAGCCTACACTCCATGAGTGTTCCGTGGGCCCGCTTCCTGCATTTCCGCTTGGGGCTCCTTCGCGATCCCTGGTCCGTCGACTGGTGGGTCCCTGTGAAGGCAACTGATTTTCTTTGGGCGTTTCTGGTTGCTCCAGACGTGCCCTAACTCCCCACCAAGTGGTGAGTCCCTCAGACCTTGCTGGTCTGCTCCGAAGCATCTTTCTCCTTTCTGCGTGGGTTGCTGTTGCCCAGGCTTGTTGTGTTCAATCCGGACACCAACGCTGCAGCACTCGACATCCTTCGTGGGACAGTTCGAATCCAGCTCCTGGTCGTCGTCGACGCCTCCTGGTCCTCATGGCTGAAGAGTCAAGCTTCACCTCTTTCACCTGAAGCACCCGACATCGGTGGGCATTCGACTATCGTGCCCCTGGTCACTGGCAAGTGACTCAGACTCTGTCCCCTCTGCTTTCAGGTTCTTCTCATCTTCGATCCAGGCTTGGATCTTTTCGGACACTTCGCATCTTCCCGGCAGCAGCACTTCGTGGCAGGCTGCCATTGAAAACGACGACGCGACCAGACACCATTTGACACCTATGCACCTGGGTGAGGTAACTCGAGTACTCCGGTGCTCCCGTGGGTGTTGACCCTAGAACTGTCTAAGTCCAAGAGGGTTTTGTCCTAGTCCATTTCTAAGTGTCCCTAATCTCTAAAACGATAACCGCGACTTTCGCATAGACTTTAACGGAGCTCGCGGCTGTGTTCACACACTGCACACAGCCCCCGTGGGTCCCCTGTGTCACTACCTTGGGTGGTTCCTTGGGGTCCCAGCGATTCTACAGGCTCTAGGCCTTGTGTCTACTTAAGTCGTGGTTCTTATATCACTTTCTTAATATATGGTTTGGTACGCCCCTAGGGCTAATCGTGTATTGTGCCAATTTACTGTGCTATTTGACTTGTAACTTGTGTACTTTGACCTCTAGCCTCATAAAGAGACTAGTGGGTGGTGTTTAGTAATAAATACATATATTTTATATATATACCTGGTGTGGTTCTCCTTTCATTTGGTCATTCACGAGCTTATAACTGGTAAAACAAACAGCTTAACACTCCTTCAAGACTTAGCCTGAAGGCTGCTCTCCATAGCTACCACTAGGATAGCTTTCAATAAAGGTTGTCTTTAAACCTATCAATAAAGGTAGTTTGGACTGGTGCAAGGTGCCCACTATAACTAGTGGACAGCATATGCCAGGCCAACTTCTCACATGAGCTAAAAATGCAAGTACTCATAAGATGCTTCTCTAAGCTAGTTCTACCCCAGTGTACCTAACCTGGTCTAGGTGTAGGGCAAGGTAAGAAGTAGGTGAATTATTCTCTAGTATGGTATACTAAGAGTATGTTAAGTCTAGCATGCCAAGAGTCCCTCTAGGTTCTAGTCAGCTCCATACCTTGAGAATGAGAGAGGTGGGAATCTCCTGCCGGATCTCAAACTCTAACACATCGCGAAGGGAGTCAGAACACTGGAAGCTGGATTCTTCTGCGAGCAGGAATGACAGCGTCTTCTCAGTGCGTCAGGCCGGGATACGGGCTCCTCAGAAGTCGAGGTCTCCTCTAACTTGCTTGGGCAAGGGAAGGTATATTTTTACCTGGTAGGTGCCTTGGAATGTTAGCATTGACGTGAAGTCGGACAGAGGAAGACGTCAGGAATGAACCCTTAAGGAATAGTGGTTCATGCATAATAGAGGAGTTCTTGGAGAAATCAATAATCCTGTGCTGGGCTTAGGGTTTGGTTTCTAAGAACTCGTTGTGACGTTAGGGTGGACGGATGTCGGTGACCATGCCTGTATTTGGAGTGCATGGCTAATGCCTAAATAAGGACTGGGATTCTATGTCTATATAAGGGCAATGCGAATTGTGCATATATAAGAACATGTTTCAGGAAAACCTATATACTGACACCTGAAGCGGAATACAACACCTGGTCCGCCGCGGCTTTTCCGGCCGATTGTGCTGAGAGACGTGGCTCCTCCCCCCTAGCTCGCTCACTTCCGGTGCATGACTGGCTATTTAACCGGCATGGTGGCTCGGACGCGCAGCGGTAGGTAGCAACGCGCTGAACGGCTAATGCTACGCAGACCCTGAGCAGGCTTTGAGCATTTTTTAATCTTTTAAATACTGAACTGGATTGGGGGCATTGTTTTAGTGACTTTTAAAATCAATCTTGGTTTACCTCATTCCTGGGCACTTGCACTTTACGATCACGCTGGTCCGCCGCAGCTTTTCCCCCGCCGCGGCTTTTCCCCCCTAGCTCACTCACTTCTGGTGCATGACTGGCGCGCCAAAGGCAAGCCCGTCCGCGCCCGTCCGCGGCCAGCGCTGGCCATGCTGCCCGATTAAATAGCAGTAAGAGAATTTGCTGGTCACGGGACACCCTCCTTGCTTTAAGAGGGGATCTATATCGTGGTGATCATGCTATTAACTTGGCGAGTGATACAATCCCCTGCTAATGTAAGGGATGCAACCTGGTTCTGGGACATTCTAGACGGACCCAGGGTAATGGAGACTTAGGTTACAGTAAGGGGGGGCAGAATAAGCAGGTTGGTAAGCTTAGAGCGTGCCTGATCAACTGTAGATCTCTGCCTAAACATGCAGAAGACTTTGGCTACTGTTGTCCGATAACAAATGGGATGTAATGTTTTTGACGGAAACTTGGCTGAAAGATGAGGCCTTATCAGCGGTAGCTCTGGCCATTCCCCCGGGCTTCAAAATCTGCTCTGCAAATAGGGAGGGGGAGAAAAGAGGAGGGGGGGTAGCTATTGTTGTGAAGGACTCCTGGGAGATCTCTACTTCAGTGCTGCGCAATATGGGTGTGATAGAAGGTTTGAACTTCTGTATTAAGATCAACCCCTCAATGTCCTTTGCGGGACTTTTGTTATACAGGCCTCCAGACTGTCCACCAGGCATAATCCCTGATCTCTGTAACTTTGTTGCCCAGAAATCACTGCAGTACTCTAATTTTACGGCGCTGGGTGATTTCAACCTGCATTTTAATGACCCAGCCTGCACGTATGCTTCTCAGCTCTCCTCAGCTCTCCTCGTCTCTTAATGGAGCAAATTTGATGCAGCATGTAAAATTCCCCACCCACAGGGCAGGTCATACCTTAGATCTCCTGTTTTCTAATATTCCGTCCCTGGTAGCTGAGACCCCATGTCATCTGGTCTGGGCAGACCATTGCCTGACCCTGTTTTCTTTCAGTTTGGAACATTCATATCAAAGCGAGGAAACTCGCTATTTGCCAAAAAGAAATTGGAAAAAGCCAACAGCCGAGTCCCTTGGGCCAATTTTGCAGGAGATTCAACCAATATTAACGAGCGATCCAAATGTAGACATGCCCGCACTAAATAGGTGGATCTCCACCGCTGTGGAGACCATCGCCCCAGCCAGAGTAGTAAAAACCGTGAGAAAAACTCCCTCGGCCCGTGGTTCTCGGAGACTCTCAGACAAAAAAAAAGTAGCTTTAAAAAAATGGAACGCTTGTGGAGATCCGATTATGGCGAAACGGCCAAATTGGCATATAAGAAAGCCCTGAAAGAGCTCCACAAAATGATGAGGATGGCAAGGAGGGACTATTTGGTGAAGCGCATTAATAATGCGGAAAACTCAAGCAAGGAACTATTTAGAATCGTCAGCTCCTTCACAAACCGATGGAGCTGGAAAACGAAAGACAACCGTCCCCCTCCCTGTGCGCAAAGCCATCGGACTTTTTCGACAGTAAAATTCGGAAAGTCTACGACACCTTCACAACAGCGGTAGAGACAGAAAAGACAGAAGAGAGAGTGATAGTCGTGTGTCCGAATACTCCTTCTCGGAATTCCTTCCCATCTCTCCGCAGGAATCTCTGACAGAGATCCTGAGAGGTAGGTCAGGTTCTCCTGAGGACCCGTGCCCCCCAAAGCTGTGGAAGGTATTGGCTCCCTCGGTAAACCATGCCCTGAATCATATATGGAACACATCACTTGCTTCAGGTATCTTCCCCGATACATGGAAACATGCAGTGTTACTCCCCCTCAGGAAAAAACCCAACGTGGATCCAGGGGAGCTAAACAACTATCGCCCAATCTCACTATTACCAGCACCAGCAAAAATGCTGGAACAAATGGTACAGCGACAGCTAACTTTATTGAGGGCCATGATATTCTACATGATACGCAGTCCGGTTTTCGGACTGGCTTCAGTACCGAAACCGCTCTGTTGGAAGTGGCAGAGTCAGTAAGAAAGACTGTGGACGCTGGAGCATCAGCTATGCTGGTGCTGTTGGATCCATCTGCAGCGTAAGACACGGTGGACCACTTAATTCTGCTACAGAGACTCCAAACTACAGGAATTGGAGGAGTGGTACTCACCTGGCTGAAGTGCTTTCTTAAAAATCGCATGCAGAAGGTCGCCCTTCAACCCTACCAGTCGGAACCCAAACAATTATGGTGTGGGGTACCACAGGGGTCGGCCTTGAGCCCGCTTCTTTTTAATATACATCTGGCCCCTCTGTTCGCGCTCATAGCTAACTGGGGTGTGAAGGCAATATCATACGCCGAAGAGACACAGCTGGTGTTTTCTTTCAAGGACTAGTCTGTGGACTCCTTCTCTAGGTTTAAGGGATGCCTGAGAGACATCGCCCAGTGGATGAATAATAATAAACTTAAACTTAATGCAGAGAAGACAGAAGTGTTGTTCTTCGGCAAGGCTCTTCCGCCGGCATCCGGCATCTGGTGGCCGGCAGAAATGGGCCTGCCACCTACGCCAGCAACCAAGGCAAAAAACATAGGCGTGAAATGGAAAGTAGATCTCTCTTTCACAGCTCAAATTCGGCAGGTGACAGCCTCATGCTTCAGTAAATTAAGAAGCCTGAGGACATTTTTACATCTACTGCCGGAGGACTGTCGTAGAGTCATTGTCCATGAGCTGTACTATGCTAACGGCCTGTATCTGGGTCTGACCGCCTATCTCATTAGGAGACTGTAAATGGTACAGAATGCGGGTGCGAGATTGATTAGACGAGTGCCGTTTCGACATCATATCTCTCCGCATATAAGACAGCTCCACTGGCTGCCGGTGGCAAAAAGGAGTGAGTTTAAGGCCTTAACTCTGGCCTTTCGGGCGATACATGGCAAATGCACCAGTTACCTTAAACACCGGCTATGCCGCTACCAACAAAACCGCTCCCTGAGGTCCAACTCTCAGAACCTGCTTTGCACATCTCGTTTCGCTAAAGCTCGCGTAGGAGGCAGATCCTTTACAGTAGTGGCTGCTAAGCTCTGGAACTCTTTGCCGAATAATATCCGTCTAATCCAATCGGAGCCGATATTCAGAAAGTCCCTTAAGTCCTGGCTCTTTAGCCCAGGTTAGATCTCTTTAACCTTGGCCGGATGCCTGCATCCTACCGCTATAGCGCCGGGACACCTCTGTTTGAGGTAGCTATCGCGCTTTATAAATGTCTGTATTATTATTATTATTACCGACACCCATGTTGCCATCGGCTAGATGTGCCACCGCAGTGGTAGCAGCTTTGGCCCTGGTGAAATGAGCCAGTAAGCCTTCTAGGTACTG
Source organism: Calotriton arnoldi (assembly GCA_963921515.1). NCBI lineage: Eukaryota > Metazoa > Chordata > Amphibia > Caudata > Salamandridae > Calotriton > Calotriton arnoldi. The sequence goes on along the minus strand of CAWUFW010005081.1, from coordinate 810,023 downwards.
CTTTTTAGCCATTGTATAGCGGATCTTTGAGCAAGAACATTCCATCGAGAGATGGTCTGTTTGTGCACTGCCTTGCCCTTCTTTGCTACCGAAAATATTTCAAAGAGCTGATCGTCAGGCCGATGTTCTTTGCTGCAATCACTATAAAAACTTAGTGTCCTCTTAAAATGATGGAGTCTCTCTTTCCCTTAGAGGGATCAGGTGGGGCAAAGAATGCCGGAAAAGTGATAGCCTGCCCAACATGAAACTGAGTGACCATTTTCAGTAGAAAGAAAGCTAGCGTCCTCAACACAAACTTATCTGGTAAGAACGTTTTATAAAGTAGGATGACAGAAAGAGCCTGCAGCTCATTCACACGTCTAACCGATGTTATGGCAATGAGAAAGACCATCTTCAACATCATAAGTCTCCATGGACAAGAGTGCAGCGACTCAAAAGGGTGCACACCAAAAAGGGAGGACACAGTTCAACAGTTCAAGTCTCACTGTGGTACCACAAAAGGTTTTAGAGGAAATAAATGTTGCAACCCCTTCAAAAATCTCATTACAACAGGTGATTTAAATAAAGAGGGTTGATCCAGCTACCACAAAAAAAGCTGAAAGACGATAAGTATCCTTTACCAGAGCCCTAATCAAGTCCTTGCTGGGCCAGGGCAGGAAAAACAACAAAACTTCAGACAACTTCGTTTGCAATGGGTCAATTTGATGGGTACCACACCGATCTACAAAATTTGTCCGAATGACTGGCATACACTGATTTTGTTAAGGATGCCTCGCAGCTAAGAGGATATTAACAATGTCAGGAGAAAGATCAAAGTAGGTTGATCGTCGCTGCTCAATCTCCAAGCATGGAGATGCAAATCGTACAGGCCCCGGTGAGTTAGTCCGCCCTGGCATTTAAAGATCCCGCCAGGTGGTTTACTACCAGAGAAATTCCAGGGTGGTCCAGCCACTTTAAGAGGAGTAGGGCCTCCTGACACAGGGCCCAAGGACCCACACAGACCTGCTGGTTACAGTACCACATGGCAGCGGTGTTGTCCTCTGATGGTGTGCAGGAAGGCCTTCAAAGCCCATGAAACAGCCCAACAAATTGATGTGGAGTCGTGCCTCTGCCGGAGACCTCTGATCTTCAGCTCTCCCAGATGGTCTTCTCAACCCAGTAGTGATGAATCTGTGACCTCCGTCAGCCTTGAATGGGTTAGGGAGAGGAGTCGTACACTGACCCCATTGCGGTCCATCAGCCATTACTGCATGTCTTTTGAAGAGGATGCAGGTCAACAATCCCAGTAGCCTCAGTGTGATCCGCACTGAGAGCCAGGACTGAGGCCAAAACACCTGGATCATAGCCTGAATGTCCTAGACTCTGTGCTCTTGGGGAAAAGGCCCGAAACTGTGCAATATTCAGAATAGCTCTGATGAACGGAATTGTCTGCGAAGGAGTACATGTTACTTTGGCACGTCGATAGTGAACCTGGACGATGTCAGGAATTGTTACTGTTGTCTGGAGGTGGTTGATGACTGCCTAGGGCAAACCCGCCTTTAGAAGTCAGTTTGAGGTATGGGAAGACTGGTACCGCAACCTTCAAAGATGTGCTGCTATCATCGCCATCACTTTTGTGAAAATCCGAGGGACACCGGTGAGGCCAAAAGGAAGCACTGCAAACTGAAAATTTTCCTTGGCCCACCATGAATTGCAGAGAGTGCTTGTTGGCCAGCAAGATGAGAATATGTAAATAAGCGTCCTGCAGGTACGCCGCCACCACCCAGTCTCCAGGATCCAGGGCAGACATGACCTGGGCTAGAGCGAGCCTCTTGAATTTGTTCTTTAGCAGAAAGGCACTGAGAGGGCGAAGATCCGAAATGGGATAAAGGTCTCAAGAACAAAGCAGCAGGAATAATACCCAGTTCCTACTTCCGTGGCTGGAACTCACTCTATGGCTCCTTTGCCCAAAAGCAGACCTCGAAAATCATAAAAATGTTACCAGACACGATGGTTTAGTAACTTGAATGATCTACTCCACCAAAATGTAATGCTCTTGACCACTAAACTGGTCTCAAATCGTATGATCCTGGGAAAATATTTAATTTCACCAAGCAACCATTTTCTTCATGATCACATATGAAAGCTCCTTCAAATATGAGAGTTCAGCAAGTCTGCTGTACAATTATTTTTTTTTATAGACTAAACCTTTGCTCCATGTGTAATAAGAATCTAGCCCATGTATAGGGTACACATGAACTCCACCTTTCCTCTTAGTAGTTCACTAACAGCATCATCATCAGGTGTGGAGCAGGAATGTTTCTCAGTTCATGTTTAAAAACTCACTTTTAATAAATATATTAATAAAGCATGATGTTGTAGCGTGTTGTCATTTACAGGCAGCACATTTTCCATTGGAACGGCCACAAAGTTTCCCACTGAAATGCAGTTTTACTGATAAAACTATATTGTTATGTAAATTTATTTTGTACAGTGCGCAATTACCCGAAGGTGTCTTAGCGCTAGCAGTTTGTCACCAGAAAGTCAGTAAAGAGAGTGCAGGTCACTAAGCTTAACGCACAAGTTACTAACTTGTGTAACGATATATCTGTAAGAGACAGTAGTTAGTGACAGATTCCTTACCTTAGAATATCCCCAGGCGTCAGGCTGGATCCGGAAAGTTTTTGCGTAGCAGTACCCTTGCGCGTCGGTAGGCGGCGTTGTGCGGCTCCGCGTCCGTCGTCGGCGTCGTGATCGCCGGGATGACGTCGCGGGCAGTACTTAGACGCCGCCCCTGCGCGCTGACGTCAGTTCTGTACACGACTTTCCGCGCCAGGAACGCAGAGCCATGCAAGAAGCTGACATAGGTGTCTGAAAAATACTAGGGCCCTGAAAGGGATGTCCTTAACCCTAGAAATCAGTTCGCAGAACGGGAGGATGGGTGGGCGGTAAGGAATCTGTCACTAACTACTGTCTCTTACAGATATATCGTTACACAAGTTAGTAACTTGTGCATCTGAAAGAGACACGTTAGTGACAGATTCCTTACCTTAGAATAGATACCCCAGCAATACCAACCCCGGTGGTGGGTCTGCGAACAAAGATCAGACAAGGAAGTCCCGGAGGACAGAACGGCCAAAGAAGCCGTCCCTCCGGACCTGACTGTCAAGGCAGTAATGCTTGGTAAACGTGTGCAGCCTGACGTAGCTGCCTGACAGATATCCTGCAGCGGAACACCGCGGCCTAAGGCCGTGGTAGCAGCCGTTGCCCTGGTGGAATGGGCACGCAGCCCAACAGGAGGCTCCTTCTTAGCCAAAGAATAGCAGGCTTTGATACACAAGGTTACCCAGCGGGAAATGATTCTCTTGTGCACCGCCCGACCTTTTTTGGCGCCCACGTAGCCAACAAAGAGCTGGTCATCCACCCGGAAGTGTTGTGTGCGGTTAATATAAAAGGAAAGCGCACGTTTTGGGTCCAGACGGTGGAGCCTCTCTTCCTCTCTGGAAGGATGCGGAGGCGGAAAGAAGGTGGGCAAAGTGATGGTCTGCCCAATGTGGAAGGCAGTAACCACCTTTGGCAAGAAGGACGGACGCGTCCGAAGAACAACCTTGTCTGGATGGACAGACAGAAAGGGAGGTTTGCATGATAGAGCCTGGAGCTCACTCACCCGCCGAGCGGAGGTGATGGCCACCAGAAAGGCTGTCTTCAGAGTCAGAAGACGAAGAGGACAGTTATGCAGAGGCTCAAAGGGAGCGCACATGAGAAAAGTAAGAACCAAGTTCAAGTCCCACTGAGGCATTACAAACGGAACAGGAGGGAAGAGGTGTGTAATGCCTTTTAGAAACCTGTTAACAACAGGGGACTTGAAAAGGGAGGGCTGATCAGGAAGCCTGAGGAAGGCAGAGATGGCACAAAGATAGCCCTTGATGGTACCCAGTGCAGAACCCTGTTGGGCCAGAGAAAGAAGGAACAGAAGAACCTCAGAAAGAGGGGCAGAGAGGGGATTCACAGCCTTTGCTGTGCACCATGCCACAAACTTGTTCCACCTGCAGGAGTATACCACCTTAGTGGAGGGACGCCTGGCTGCCAGAATCACATCACAAACTTCGGGAGGCAAGTCGAAAGGAATCAACTGCCGCCGCTCAATCTCCACGCAAGCAGGTGGAGGCTGGACAGGTTCGGGTGGAGGACCGTCCCCTGCTGCTGCGACAGAAGATCCTCCCGAAGAGGCAGACGGATCGGGGATCAACGCTCATACTGAGTAGCTCGGGATACCAAACTCTTCGAGCCCAGTCCGGAGCCACAAGGATGACTTGGGCCCGGTCGCGCCGAATCTTCTTCAACACTCTGGGTAGAAGTGGTATAGGCGGAAAGGCGTACAACAGACCGCAACTCCACTCGCGACGAAAAGCGTCGCCGAGCGAGTGCCGCCTTGGAAATTCCAACGCGCAGAACTGATGACATTACGCGTTCTCTTCGGTGGCGAATAGATCTAACCAAGGCTCTCCCCACTGCAGAAAGAGTCCTTGCGCCACTTCCGAGTGAAGACGCCATTCGTGATCCATCATGCGGCTGAGTTCGTCCGCCCTGGCGTTCAGGGAACCTGCCAGGTGTTGAACCATCAGGAACATGTCCTGATGTTCCAGCCATGTCCAGAGGCGCAGAGCCTCCTGACAGAGGGTCCACGACCCCACCCCGCCCTGTTTGTTGCAGTACCACATGGCGGTGGTGTTGTCTGTGAACACCTCACTACCTTCCCTTTGACAGAGGGAAGGAATGCCTTGAGTGCAAGTCGGATCGCCCGGAGCTCCAGAAGGTTGATATGGAGCCGGGACTCCGCCGGAGACCAGAGGCCTCTGATCTCCGCCTCTCCCATGTGACCGCCCCATCCAAGAAGGGACGCGTCCGTCACAACTGTGTGCTCTGGCTGGGGAAGGGAGAGGGATCTGCCCATGACCCATTGCCGGTTCGAGAGCCACCACTGCAACTGTTTTGCAGTCCCCTCCGAGATCTGGACGTGATCGGACAGGTTGCCCTGGTGCTGCGCCCACTGGAACTTCAGGTCCCACTGCAGAGCCCGCATATGCCATCTGGCATGATCGACCAGCAGGATGCAGGAGGCCATGAGGCCCAGCAGCCTCAGGGTCATCCGTACCGAAACCCAGGATAAAGGCTGAAAGATCGGAATCATAGCCTGAATATCCCGGACTCGCCGTTCGGGAGGATAGGCCCGAAACTGCGTCGTGTCCAGAACTGCTCCGATGAAAAGGAGCTGTGGAGAAGGAATCAGATGCGACTTCGGCACATTGATGGAGAACCCCAGCGAGTGCAGGAGTTCGGCCGTAGTCTGGAGGTGGGAGACGACTGCCTGGGACGAGCCCGCCTTCAGCAGCCAGTCGTCGAGGTAGGGGAAGACTGGAACCCCTGCCCGGCGCAGATGAGCTGCGACCACCGCCATCACTTTCGTGAACACCCGAGGGGCACTTGTAAGGCCAAAGGGGAGCACGGTGAACTGAAAATGCTCGAGGCCTACCGTGAACCGAAGGTAACGCCGGTGGGCCGGCAGGACGAGGATGTGAAAATAAGCGTCCTGCAAGTCCAAAGCTACCAACCAGTCTCCAGGGTCGAGGGCAGTCAAGACCTGAGCTAGGGTGAGCATCTTGAACTTCTCCTTCCGGAGGAAGCGATTGACGTTCCGGAGGTCCAAGATAGGACGCATGTCCTCCTTGTCCTTTTGGGCACCAGAAAGTAGTGGAAGTAGCAACCACGTCCTACTTCTGGGGTCGGAACATGCTCGATGGCCCTCTTGGCCAAGAGGGCCGTGACTTCCTTCTGAAGAAGCACCTAGTGATCCCCTGACATGCGGTGGAATTGAGGTGGCATGGCTGGGGGGTGGTCTCGAAGGGGAGGGAGTAGCCCCTTCGGACAATGTCCAAGACCCACCTGTCCGAGGTGATGGCACGCCAGTGGTGAAGGTGATGGCGGACCCTGCCCCCTACTGGCGTGCTGTGCACCTGAAAGGAGGGACTAGGAGGGCTTGGAGGCCGCGGACGGGGCGGGTTGGTGGCCTGACCCGCATGCTGGTTGCCCGAACCGCCACGGCGGTAGCCACGTCCTCGGCCACGCGCAGACGCTTGCTGCGCGGGCCGGTGGCTGGGCAGCGGACGTGACTGGGCGCCCCTTCCGTGGCCACGAAAGGGGCGAAAAGCAGAGGTTAGCGGAGGGCGCACAACTGAAAGGCTCAGGGACTTGGCAGTAGCCCGGCGAGTCCTTAAAACGCTCCAGCGCATGGTCTGCTTTGGAACCAAAAAGACCGACTCCATCAAAGGGCATGTCCATGAGTGTATTCTGGACATCACCCGAGAAACCAGTTGTTCTCAGCCAGGCGTGGCGACGCAGCGCCACCGTCGTTGCAAGCGATCTGCCCAGCGAGTCGGCGGTATCAAGGCCACAACGTATGGTGTACTTTGCCGCATCCCTACCTTCCGCAATGGTGCGGGTAAGCAGTGTCTGGACCTCCTCAGAACACTGGGGCAAAACAGTCGCCACCGAATCCCACAGGGAGTGGGTATATCGGCCCAAAAGGCAAGCGGTGTTGACGGACCGCAAGCCAGCACTGGAGGAAGAAAAAGCCTTCTTCCCAAACTGGTCGAGGCGTTTGGATTCCCTATCCGGAGGGGCGGTAGGGAAGGCGGTTTGGGAGGCAGAGGCTTGGACAACCAAGCTCTCGGGGGTGGGATGTTGAGAGAGAAACAAGGGGTCGCCCGGAGCAGGGCGATGGCGTCGGGCCACGTTCCTATCCACAGGAGCCCCTGTGGTGGGCTTGGACCAGGTGCCCAAAAGAACGTCAGACAGTGCATCATTAAACGGCAGCACAGTCTCCGAGGAGGAAGCTGCCGGCTGAAGCACTTCCGTCAGGAGATTAGTCCTGACAGCCACAGTAGGCAATTGGAGGTTCAAGGCTCCAGCTGCTCTACGCAACACCGTTGCGAAATTTGCTCCCTCCTCCGTAGCCACGGGAGGAGACAGCATGCCAGTGTCAGGGGAAGTATCTAGACCACTGGCATCCCCAAGTTCCTCTGCCTAGTCCTGATCATACTCACACTGCTGTGTGAGAGGGTCTTCCGACCCCTCCCAGCTCTCCTGGTCCTCCTCTGGTTCAAAATATGGAGGAGGAGGGACATCTGGGACCCAAGGTCTCATCGGCGCCGGAGCCGGCGTCGAGCGGCGTCGGTCCGGCTCCATGTCCGGAACCGGAGAGAACCGGGGAACGACGCCGCCCGGAGCCGGAGATCTCGGCGCCGGCGTGGTTAGGTCAACCGGCGTCGATCGGGGTTGCGGTACCACCGGAGCCGGGATCGAAGCCGGGGCCGGAGCCGAGATCAAGGCTGGCGGGACAGGCGACGCCGGGACCGGAGTCGTCGGCGACGCCGGAGCAACCCCATCAGGGCCCACAGGGCCCGAAGGCGCACCGGAGGGACCTTAAGGCCCGAAGAGGCGGGCCATGGCCGACAGGAATTCCTGTATCTCGGCCGGAGTTGCCCCCGGACCCGGGAAGGACGGGTAATGCGGGGGCGGCGCCACAGGCACATCCGGAGCCGCGGGGACGGTGCCGACAGGGGCCTCAGCCGAGTCGCGAGACCGGCGAGGAGAAGTCTTAGAGCGATGGTGCTTCTTAGACTTCTTGTGCTTCGACTTACCCGAGGAGTGTGAAGACTTGGACTCCGACGACCGGCGGGGGCTCCGCGACCGGCCCCTCAACCTCTCACGGGACCGGGGCTTGGTGCGGCGCGGAGCCGACTGCCGGACCTCGAGGAGCTTTCGAGACCGCTCTCGCAAAGCCTTCGTGTGTAAGGCCCGGCAGTCAGGGCACGACTTCGTGTCGTGGTCTCGGCCGAGACAGTAGAGACACTCTAAGTGCGGGTCTGTGATCGACATCATTCGACCACAGGCGCCGCATGGCTTGAAGCCGGGCATCCCTACCGACACCTAGGAGTCGAGAAGACTCGAAAATAAACAGTGAAAAAATCACCAAAAATTTAGTCAAAAATTGACTAGGGCACTGCTCTTCCCGGATCTGCGCTTACTGGCGCGGAAAAAGAAGAACTGACGTCAGCGCGCAGGGGCGGCGTCTAAGTACTGCCCGCGACGTCATCCCGGCGATCACAACACCGACGACGGACGCGGAGCCGCACGAACCCGTCTACCGACGCGCAAGGGTACTACTACGCAAAAACGTTCCGGATCCAGCCTGACGCCTGGGGATATTCTAAGGTAAGGATTAAGTGATTCAGCAAAGAGCCAGGTTTTTAGCTGCTTCCTAAACTGCAGCAGGTTGGATTGAGATCGCAAAGTTAGAGGCAAAGAGTTCCAAAGTTTACTAGCACCGAAGGAGAAACTCCTGCCACCCCATCTAGCTTTGTTTATTCTGGGGACAGTTACCATTCTGGCTGAACTAGATCCAAGGTTCCGACTGGGAGAGTACCAGGAGAATGATTTCTGAAAATATTCTGGTCCGCTCAAGAGCCTTATGGACCATCCACAGTGCCTGTTCTTAACTGAAAGCCAGTGTAGACCCTGTAACTATTGAGAGATGGGGGCAAACTTGGGAACTTTCAGAAGCAATCTGGCGGCTACATTTTGTAAGGATTGACTTTTTTTACCAGTTGCTTACGAGTTCCCAAGTACAAGGCATTGCAATAGCATATCTTTGAGATGACGAGTGCCACCATCACTGTTTTTTGTAGTTCCAAAGGAATGAACGGGAAGATCTTCTTTAACTACTGAGCAAAAACAAAGCATGAAGAGGTGATTTGGTTTATTTGCTTTGAGAAGCACAGTTTGGTATCAAAGATGAGTCACAAGTTTCTAGGTTTTTGAGCAGGAAAAGGAAGGGGGCCAAGATCAAATGGCCACCATGACAAGTTCCAAAAGGTGGAAGTATTCCCAAAAAGCAAGACCTCAGTTTTATCTGAGTTTAGCTTCAAGCAGTTTCTTTACATCCACTTTGCAATGTGACACATATAGCAACAGAATTTTTCTGCCTCCTCTTCGACATCAGATGATACAGACACCACAATTTGTGTATCATCAGCGTAGGTGCAAACTGCAAAACCATCACTGCAGATGAGATTGACCAGAGGGGTAACGAACAAGTTACTTACCTTCGGTAACGATATATCTGTAAGAAACATTAGTTAGTTATAAATTCCTTACCTTAGAATTACCCCCAGGCGTTAGAGTGGATCCGGAAAGTTTTTTCGTCAGCAGTACCTCTGCGCGTCGGAAGGTGGCGTCCGTCGGCTCCGCGTCCGTCGCGGCAGCTACTTAGACGCCGCCCTCGCGTGCTGACGTCAGTTCTGTACACGACTTTCCGCGCCAGAAACGCAGAGCCATGCAAGACACTGACCACTGGTGCACAAAACTGGGGCCCTGAAAGGATGTCCTCAACCCTAGAAATCAGTTCGCAGAACGGGGAGGATGGGTGGGGCGGTAAGGAATCTATAAATAACTGTTTCTTACAGATATATCGTTACCGAAGGTAAGTAACTTGTTCATCTGAAAGAAACACGTTAGTTATAGATTCCTTACCTTAGAATAGATACCCCAGCAATACCAACCCCGGTGGTGGGTCTGCGAACCAAAATCACACGAGAAACTCCTGGAGAACAGAACGGCCAAAGACGCAGTCTCTCCGGACTTGGCTGTCCAGTCAGTAGTGTTTGGTGAACGTGAGCAACGATGCCCACGTAGCAGCCTGACAGATGTCATTCAGAGGAACTCCTCTCCCCAAGGCAGTAGTGGCTGCCGTCGCCCTGGTGGAATGGGCGCGTAGCCCCACTGGAGGCTCCTTTTTAGCCAGAGAATAGCATGCTTTTATACACAAAACGACCCATTGAGAAATGGTTCGCTTGTGCACGGCCCGACCTTTTTTGGCACCCACGTAGCCAACAAAGTTGGTCATCCACCCGGAACTGTTTTGTGCGATCCAGATAGAAAGAAAGCGCACGTTTTGGGTCCAGACAGTGGAGCCTCTCCTCCTCTTTCGAAGGATGCGGAGGCGGAAAGAAGGTGGGCAAAGTGATAGTCTGCCCGATGTGGAAGGCAGTGACAACCTTGGGCAGGAAGGATGGACGAGTTCTAAGGACAACTTTGTTCAGATGGACAGAGAGAAAAGGAGGCTTAGAAGAAAGCGCCTGGAGCTCACTCACTCGCCTGGCAGATGTGATGGCCACCAGGAACGCAGTTTTGAGAGTTCAGAGCCGTAAAGGACAGTTATGAAGCGGCTCAAAGGTAGCACACATTAAATAAGTTAAAACCAGGTTCAAGTCCCACTGAGGCATAACGAAGGGAATAGGAGGAAAAAGATGAGTTATGCCTTTCACGAAGCGGCTTACAACTGGGGACTTGAAAAGGGAAGGCTGATCGGGAAACCGAAGGAAGGGAGAGATGGCCGAAAGATAGCCCTTGATAGTGCCCAGAGCAGAGCCCTGCTGGGCTATAGAAAGAAGAAACAAGAGGACCTCAGAAAGATGGGCAGAAAGGAGATCCACAGCCTTTGCTGAGCACCATGCCACAAACTTGTTCCACCGGCAGGCGTATACCGTCTTAGTTGAGGGACGCCTGGCTGCCAAGATTACATCACCGACTTCAGGAGGCAGGTCAAAAGACGTCAACTGCTGCCGCTCAAACTCCGCGCAAGGAGGTGGAGGCTGGACAGGTTCGGGTGGAGGACCGCCCCCTGCTGCTGCGACAGAAGATCCTCCCGAAGAGGCAGTCTGATCGGAGGATCGATGGCCATGTTGAGTAGCTCGGGATACCAGACTCTTCGTGCCCAATCCGGGGCCACAAGAATGACTTGGGCCCGGTCACGCATGATCTTCTTCAGCACTCTGGGCAGCAGTGGTATAGGCGGAAAGGCGTACAACAGACCGCAACTCCACTCGCGACGAAAAGCGTCGCCTAGCGAGTGCCGCCTTGGAAATTCCAACGCGCAGAATTGCTGACATTGCGCGTTCTCTTCGGTGGCGAATAGATCTAACCAAGGCTCTCCCCACTGTTGAAAGAGACCTTGCACCACCTCCGAGTGGAGACGCCATTCGTGATCCATCATGCACCTGCGGCTGAGTTCGTCCGCCCTGCGTTCAGGGAACCTGCTAGGTGTTGAACCACCAGGGATATGCCCTGATGTTCCAGCCATGTCCAGAAGCGGAGGGCCTCTTGACATAGGGTCCACGACCCCACCCCGCCCTGTTTGTTGCAGTACCACATGGCGGTGGTGTTGTCCGTGAACACCTGCACTACTCTTCCCCGGACAGAGGGAAGGAATGCCTTCAGTGCAAGACAAATCGCCCGGAGCTCCAGAAGGTTGATGTGGAGCCCGGACTCCGCCGGAGACCTGAGGCCTCTGATCTCCCATGTGGCCGCCCCATCCCAGAAGGGATGCGTCCGTCACCACAGTGTGGTCTGGTTGGGGAAGGGAGAGGGATGTGCCATTGACCCAATCCTGGTTCGTGAGCCACCACTGCAGTTTTCGTGCAGTGCCCTCCGAGATCTGGACGAAATCGGACAGATTTCCCTGATGCTGCACCCACTGGAACTTCAGGTCCCACTGCAGAGCCCGCATATGCCACCTGGCATGATCGACCAGCAGGATGCAGGAGGCCATGAGGCCCAGTAGCCTCAGAGTCATTCTGACCGAAACCCGGGATAGATGATGAAAGATCGGAATCATAGCCTGAATATCCTGGACTCGCTGTTCGGGAGGATAGACCCGAAACCGCGTCGTGTCCAGAACCGCTCCGATGAAGAGGAGCTTCTGAGAGGGAATCAGGTGTGACTTCGGCACATTGATGGAGAACCCCAGCGAATGCAGGAGGTCAGCCGTAGTCTGGAGGTGGGAGACAACTGCCTGGGGCGAGCCCGCCTTCAACAGCCAGTCGTCGAGATAGGGGAAGACAAACCCCTGATCTGCGCAGATGAGCTGCGACCACAGCCATCACTTTCATGAACACCCGAGGGGCGCTGGTAAGGCCAAAGGGGAGCACGGTGAACTGAAAATGCTCGTGGCCTACCGTGAACCGCAGGTAACGCCGGTTGGCCGGCATGACGGGGATGTGAAAATGAGCGTCCTCCAAGTCCAACGCTATCATCCAGTCTTCCGGGCAGAGGGCAGACAAGACCTGAGCAAGCGTCAACATCTTGAATTTCTCCTTCCGGAGGAAGCGGTTGACGTCCCTGAGATCCAAGATAGGACGCAGGCCCTTGTCCTTCTTGGGGACCAGAAAGTAGTGGGAGTAGCAACCACGACCTACTTCTGGGACAGGATCACGCTCGATGGCTCCCTTGGCCAAGAGTGCCAAAACTTCCTGTTGGAGAAGGCCCAGGTGATCCTCCGACATTCAGTGGTATTGAGGTGGCATGGCTGGAGGGGTAGTCTCGAAGAGGAGGGAGTAGCCCCTTCGGACTATTTGCAAAACCCACCTGTCCGACATGATGGTGCGCCAGTGGGGGAGGTGATGGCGAATCCTGCCGCCCACTGGCGTTTGATGGGCCTGAAAGGTCGGACTAGGAGGGTTTGGAGGCAGCTTGGAGGACTGGCCCCCGGAACCACGACGGTTGTTCCCACGTCCCCAGCCGCGCAAAGGTTGGGTAACTTGCTGCGGTCTGTGGCTCTGGGCGGGACGTAGCGGGGCACCCCTTCCGTAGACACGAAAGGGGCGAAAAGCAGACTGCGCAGGGTGGGTGGAGAGGCCCAAGGACTTGGCCGTAGCCCGGGAGTCCTTGAAACGCTCTAGAGCGTTGTCTGCTTTGTCGCCAAAAAGGCGACGGCCATCAAGGTGTTCTGGACATCCCCTGAAAAGCCAGTCGACCTCATCCAGGCGTATCGACGAAGTGCTACTGACGTTGAAATGGTCCTGCCCAGAGAGTCAGCGGTATCCAGCCCACAACGTATGGCAAACTTCGCTGCATCCCTCCCGGCGGCAACAGCCTGGGAGAGCACTGCCCGGGCCTCCTCCGGACACTGAGGCAGCACTTGCGCCACCGTATCCCACACCGAGTGGGAATAACGGCCCAAGAGACATGCGGTGTTTACCGACCGCAGTCCCAAGCTGGCGGAAGAGAACATTTTCTTTCCAAAGTGGTCCAGCTTCTTGGATTCCCTTTCCGGTGGAGCGGTAGGGAAGGCGCTTTTGGAAGTGGAAGCTTGGACTACCAAGCTCTCCAGGGTGGGGTGTTGGGAGAGAAAAGTGGGGTCGCCCGGGGTCGGGCGATGGCGTCAGGCAATCATCCTGTCCACGGGAGCCCCAGTGTTGGGCCTGGACCACGTGCCCAAAAGGACATCGGTGAGGGCCTCATTGAACGGCAGCAAGGGCTCCGAAGAGCTCGCAGCCGGCTGAAGCACCTCTGTCAGGAGGTTAGTCCTGACCGCCACCGTAGGAAGCTCGAGGTTGAGAGCCTCGGCCGCCCTACGCAACACCACTGCGTCTGACGCTCCCTCCTCCGTAGCCACGGTAGGAGGAGACAACATGCCAAGGTCCGGGGAGGTGTCCAAACCACTGGCATCTCCCAGTTCCTCTCTCCAGTCCTGTTCACTGTCCAACTGGTCAGTCAGAGGGTCACCTGACCCCTCCCAGTCCTCCTCCTCATCCTCTGGGTGCCATTCTGGTTGAAAAGGGACCCCAGGAGTGAACAGGGGCACAAAAACCACTCTAGGTGCCGGATCCGGCGTCGGGCGACGCTGGTCCGGCTCTGGGTCCACATCGGGATGGAGGCCAGGGTCGACGCCGGCCGGGGGGGGTCGACCGGCGTCGAACGCTGTAGTGGTGCCGGAGGAAGCGGCGCCGGTGGAGGAGTAATCAGGTCAACCGGCACCGATCCGGATCCAGGCCTGGATCCAAGGGGGGCCTGTGGCGCCGGAGCCGACGGCGGAGAAGGCCTAGGCGCCCCAACCGAGTCCGCGGGGCCCGAAGGCGCGCCGGCGGGTTCGGTCCGCCCAAAGATGGCATGCATCGCCTCGTAGAACGTACGAAGCTGGGCGGGAGTCGCTCCGGGTCCCGGAAAGGGAGGGAAACGGATAGTCAACTCGTCAGGCTCCGCGGGCAGAGCCGCGGGAGGGGCACCACCCGCGTCCCTCGTCAAATCGGCTGACCGACGAGGAGAAGTCGAAGGGCTACAGTGCTTCTTCGACTTCTTCTAATGCTTCGACTTACCCGACCCCGAGTGCAAAGACTTGGACGAATGGTGGTGGCTCCGCGACCAGTCCCTCGCGACCGGGATCTCGAACGGTGCAGAGCCGACTGCCGGTGCTCAAGCAGCTTTCGGGACCGCTAACGCAAAGCCTTCGGCACAATAGACCGGCAGTCGGAGCGCGACTTGGGGTCGTGGTCGTGCTCCAGGCAAAAGAGGGACACGCGGTGCGGATCCGTCACCGACATCATCCGATGACAGGAACCGCATGGCTTGAAGCCGGGCATCCCTCGTGCACCTTAGGAGTCGAAGACTCGAAAAAGAAGTCGACAAAAGTCGAGAAAAAGTCAGTCAAAAAATGACTGGAGGTACCGCTCTTCCCGGATCTGCGCTGGCTGGCGCGGAAGAAGAAAGAACTTACGTCAGCGCGCGAGGGCGGCGTCTAAGTAGCTGCCGCGACGTCATCCCAGCGACCACGACACCAACGACGGACACGGAGCCGACCGACGCCACCTTCCGACGCGCAGAGTTACTGCTGACGACAAAAACTTTCCGGATCCAGTCTGACGCCTGGGGGTAATTTTAAGGTAAGGAATCTATAACCAACGCGTTTCTTTCAGATATAGATATTGAAAAGCGTAGGGCTAAGAGAGGACCCCTGAGGCACCCCACAGGGAAGGGAGAAGAGGTCAGAGATAGAATTTCCCAGCTCCATGGTCTATTACCTACCGCATAAGAACTAACTCAGCAAGGCCAGTGCTGGAATTCTAAAACCCAGCAACTAAAGCCAGTTTAGGAGGAGTAAATGGTGGACTGTATCAAAGGTGGCAGATAGATCAAGTAAAATCAATGCCGCCTTTCCGCCCTTGTCCACTCCCATTCTTAATTCTTCCGAGGCTGCTACCAGAGCCGATTTGATACAGTGGTTTGCTCTGAAACTGTACTGTGAGGAATCGAGAAGCTTGTTAGCGTCTAAAAATGATAAAATGTCCTCATTCATAGCCCTCTCTAGTATCTTCGCAGGAAGGGGAAGGCGAGATATAGGCCTGTAACTTCTCACATCTATCAGGTCCAATGAAAGTTTTTTTCCCCAAAGGCAAAATGGAGACTTTTTTCCAGATAGCCAGGAACTGTCCTGTGGTCAGTATCTTATTTAGTAGATACGTAAGCGGACCGGCTACTGATCTAGTGATCTCGTGTAGGACCTGAGGGGGGCAGGGGTCTGAAGGAGCCCCAGACTTGGTGGAGTTGATGAGATTAATCACCTTTTCTTCAGAAAATAAGCAAAAGTTTCCAAACTTTATAGAGTCTGGGCCATTGTGGGATTGTTCAGTGTCCAAACCCTCTACTGGGGCCAGAACACCTCCTGCACAAAAGGTCTTCCGTTTTTGATTGAAATTATGGAAGATAAGATTTACTTTGGCCTGAAAGAACTCTGCCAGCTTATTGCAGAAAGATTGGTCTGGATTGAAAGCGATGCCATTACTAAAATTAGACAAGGACAAGGTATCCTTAGCTGAACTTATCTTTTAAGTAAAGTATTTGGACTTTCCTGTAATGATTAATGCCTTACACTCCATGAGAAACCTTTTATATTTAGTCTTTTCTTCCAGGCAGTGCTCTTTACTCCATCTGCGCTCTTGGAGTCTACATTTCTGTTTGAAAGCTTTTAATTCTTGTGAGTATCAAGGGGCAGATGGTTTTTTTCTATGGCACTATTTGTTTTTTCTGGCACCAATATGAGAACTGCCGATTCTAACCAATGTGTATAATTCACTACAGCAGTTTCCACGTTATCTGAGACTGGGTTTGAATTAGAAAGAATACAATTTAACTGATCAAAATTGAGGTTTTTCCAGGGACAGTATTTAAAGGTTCTGAATATATTTGTGCATGGGTCCTTATTAGAGGGAACATTAAGTGAGAGAAAAATGGCCTTATGGTCAGACGATACTATTGGCAAAACCTTATCCAAACTCAGATTGTGATTGTTAGTGAATACTCCAGCATGATTCTGACTGGCCTGGTGAGTGGGTTTCCTTTATACTCTGCGTAAGATTAAAAATATTAAAATTATCCCCCAGATGATCAGTGTCAGGGTTGTTTGTGAGCTCTAAATGGAAAATAAAATTGCCCATAATCGAAAATTTGGAAAGGCAACACAGGATTCCATGTAATCCTGTATTTTTTTAAATAAAATTACCCCTGGGGTCTGGTGGTCCATAAATAAGTAGGCCCAGAAAGGAATATGTATTATTCAGTTTCAAATTGAATCTAAGTGCTTAACTTTCTAGTTGGAAAACAGGATGGAAGATTGCGTTAATGGATTTGCGATAAACTATTGCAATTCCCTCACCCTTTCTGTCTGCTCAGTCAACTCTTTCAATGTTGAAGCCCTCCGGAATGGCAATTTTAAGGTCCGGGTCCGAGGAGTTATCTGCCCAGGTCTCCGTGAGAAGGATAATGTTACTTACCCAGTAAGCATCTGTTCTTGGCATGTAGAGATGTAGATTCACATGCTTTGCATACTCGTGCCATCTAGTGTTGGGTCCGGATGTTTGCAAGTTGTTTTTCTTCGAAGAAGTCTTTCCGGTCACGAGGTAGGTGACTCCTCCTTTCGGTGATAGTGCGCATGGGCATCGACTCCATTGTTAGATTGTTTTCCCGCAGAGGGTGAGAATGGAGTTAGTAAAGGTAGAATAGAGATGTCCATGCGTATCTATATAAGATAAGAAAGAACTGCAGCAGGTATAGGTACCCGGGGAGGTGGGTGGGCGCATGTGAATCTACAGCTCTACATGACAAGAACAGATGCTTACTGGGTAAGTAACATTATCCGTGTGAGGCATGTGAGCTGTAGATCACATGCTTTGCATAGACTATACAGCAGTATTCTCCCAAAGCGGTGGCTAACGTGTAGCTGTTGGAGTTGTCTAAAAGTGTTTTAAGTACTGCCTGTCCCATATTAGCTTGATGTCTCGCTAACACATCTACACAAATTGTTTTCTGTCTGCATTTATCTGTAAAAATCAGTAAAACCGGAAGCCTTAATTATACAGCAGTATTCTCCCAAAGCGGTGGCTAACCTGTAGCTGTTGCAGTTGTTTGAAAGAGTGTACGTAGAACTGCCTGGCCCATATTAGCTTGATGTCTCGCTAACACATCTATGCAATAGTGTTTGGTGAATGTGTGTGGTGTAGACCATATTGCAGCTTTACAAATGTCAACTATGGGGAGGTTTCCTAAGAAAGCCATAGTAGCCCCTATTTTGCGAGTGGAATGCGCTCTAGGGGGTATTATTAAAGTTCTCTTTGCTTTCGTATAACATCTTTGAATACATTTAACAATCCATCTAGCAATACCCGATTTGGATATAGGATTGCCTTTGTGAGGTTGAGCAAAAGCAACAAAAAGTTATTTTGTCTTACGAAATGGTTTTGTTCTTTCTATGCAATATAACAAGCTCTTCTAACATCTAAAGTGTGTAGAGCTCGTTCGCCACAGAATCTGGTTGATGAAAGAACACAGGTAACTCAACCGATTGATTGATGTGAAAAGCACATACTACTTTAGGTAGAAATTTAGGGTTGGTACGAAGGACCACTTTGTCTTTGTGAAGCTGGAAAAAAGGTTCTTCTATGGTTAGTGCCTGTAGCTCACCCACTCTCCTCAGTGAAGTAATTGTAATGAGAAAAGCGATTTTCCATGAGAGGAATTGCAGTTCACATTTATGCATTGGCTCAAAAGGTGGACCCATTAGTCTAGAAAGAACAATGTTGAGATTCCATACTGGTTCAAAAGAGAATATGAGGTGGAGGAACGGATATCACAAAATAATTACATCAGAGTACATTTAATTACTCTAGCGCATAGGGTCCTAATCCCATCAAATTTGGACTTATTTTTCAAAGAAAGTCACATTCATAGTTCATTCCAAGTCACAACCATAATTTATTTCTTATTTCATATCTGGTTGGGCCTATTCATCTTTTTACATTTATTCAACAAACAAACAAGTTGCTTACCTTCGGTAACGATATAGCTGTAAGAAACATTAGTAGTGATAGATTCCTTACCTTAGAATATCCCCAGGTGTCAGACTGGATCCGGAAAGTTTGTCAGCAGTACCCCTGCGCGTCGGTAGGTGGCGTCGTGCGGCTCCGCGTCCGTCGTGGTCGTCGAGATGACGTCGCGGGCACTACTTAGACGCCGCCCACGCGCTCTGACGTCAGTTCTGTACACGACTTTCCGTGCCAGGAACGCAGAGCCATGCAAGATACTGACCACTGGTGCATTGAAACTAGGGCCCTGAAAGGGATGACCTTAACCCTAGAAATCAGTTCGCAGAACGGGGAGGATGGGTGGGGCGGTAAGGAATCTATCACTACTAATGTTTCTTACAGATATATCGTTACCGAAGGTAAGTAACTTGTGCATCTGAAAGAAACACAGTGATAGATTCCTTACTTTAGAATAGATACCCCAGCAATACCAACCCCGGTGGTGGGTCTGCGAACTAAGATCACACCAGAAAGTCGCGGAGAACAGAACGGCCGAAGAAGCTGTCTCTCCGGACTTGGCAGGCCAGGCAATAATGCTTGGTAAACATGTGCAACGAGGCCCACGTGGCTGCCTGACATATGTCTTGCAGGGGGACACCACGTCCCAATGCAGTAGTGGCTGCAGTAGCTCTGGTGGAATGAGCACGCAGCCCCACCAGAGGTTCTTTTTTTAGCCAAAGAGTAACAGGCTTTGATACACAAGACAACCCAGCGGGAGATGGTTCTCTTGTGTACCGCCCGACCTTTCTTGGTGCCAACGTAGCCAACAAAAAGCTGGTCATCCACCCGGCACTGTGTGCGGTTAAGATAAAAAGAAAGCGCACGTTTTGGGTCCAGACGGTGGAGCCGCTCTTCCTCTCTGGAAGGATGCGGAGGCGGAAAGAAGGTGGGCAAGGTAATAGTCTGCCCAATGTGAAAGGCCGTAACCACTTTTGGCAAAAAGGAAGGACGGGGCCTGAGCACTACCTTGTCCGGATGGACTGAAAGGAAAGGAGGCTTACAAGAAAGAGCCTGGAGCTCACTCACCCGCCTAGCGGAGGTGATGGCCACCAGGAAGGCAGTCTTCAATGTCAAGAGACGAAGAGGACAGTTGTGAAGAGGCTCAAGGGAGCGCACATCAAGTATGTAAGAACCAGATTCAAGTCCCACTGAGGCATCACGAAAGGAATAGGAGGGAAAAGGTGTGTAATGCCTTTGAGAAATCTATTTACAACAGGGGACTTGAAAAGAGAGGGCTGATCAGGTAGCCTGAGAAAGGCCGAAATTGCAGAAAGGTAGCCCTTGATAGTGCCCAGAGCAGAGCCTTGCCGGGCCAAAGAGAGAAGGAACAGTAGGACCTCAGAAAGAGGGGCAGAAAGGGGATCCACAGCCTTTGCTGTGCACCATGTCACAAACTTGTTCCACCTGCAGGCATATACCACTTTAGTAGAGGGACGCCTGGCTGCCAGAATGACATCACAAACTTCAGGAGGCAAGTCGAAAGGAATCAACTGCCGCCGCTCAATCTCCACGCAAAGAGGTGGAGACTGGACAGGTTTTGGTGGAGGACCGTCCCCTGCTGCTGCGACAGAAGATCCTCCAGAAGAGGCAGTCGGATCGGGGAATCGATGCTCATACTAAGTAGCTCGGGATACCATACTCTTCGAGCCCAGTCCGGAGCCACAAGGACGACTTGTGCCCGGTCGCGCCTGATCTTCTTCAGCACTCTGGGCAGAAGTGGTATAGGCGGAAAGGCGTACAACAGACCGCAACTCCACTCGCGACGAAAAGCGTCGCCGAGCGAGTGCCGCCTTGGAAATTCCAACGCAAAAACTGATGACATTGCGCGTTCTCTTCGGTGGCGAATAGATCTAACCAAGGCTCTCCCCACTGTAGAAAGAGTCCTTGCGACACCTCCGAGTGAAGACGCCATTCGTGATCCATCATGCACCTGCGGCTGAGTTCGTCCGCCCTGGCGTTCAGGGAACCTGCCAGGTGTTGAACCATCAGGAATATGCCCTGATGTTCCAGCCATGTCCAGAGACGCAGAGCCTCCTGACATAGGGTCCACGACCCCACCCCGCCTTGTTTGTTGCAGTACCACATGGCGGTGGTGTCTGTGAACACCTGCACTACCTTCCCTTTGACAGAGGGAGGGAATGTCTTGAGTGCAAGTCGGATCGCCCGGAGCTCCAGAAGGTTGATATGGAGCCGGGACTCCGCCGGAGACCAGAGGCCTCTGATCTCCGCCTCTCCCATGTGACCGCCCCATCCCAGAAGGGACGCGTCCGTCACAACTGTGCTCTGGCTGGGGAAGGGAGAGGGATCTGCCCATGACCCATTGCCGGTTCGAGAGCCACCACTGCAACTGTCTTGCAACCCCTCCGAGATCTGGACATAATCGGACAGGTTCCCCTGATGATGCGCCCACTGGAACTTCAGGTCCCACTGCAGAGCCCGCATATGCCATCTGGCATGATCGACCAGCAGGAGGCCATGAGGCCCAGCAGCCTCAGGGTCATCCGTACCGAAACCCAGGATAGAGGCTGAAAGATCGGAATCATAGCCTGAATAGCCCGGACTCGCCGTTCGGGAGGATAGGCCCGAAACTGCGTTGTGTCCAGAACTGCTCCGATGAAAAGGAGCTGTGGAGAAGGAATCAGGTGCGACTTCGGCACGTTGATGGAGAACCCCAGCGAGTGCAGGAGTTCGGCCGTAGTCTGGAGGTGGGAGACGACTGCCTGGGGCGAGCCCGCCTTCAGCAACCAGTCGTCGAGGTAGGGGAAGACTGGAACCCCTGCCCGGCGCAGATGAGCTGCGACCACCGCCATCACTTTCGTGAACACCCGAGGGCGCTGGTAAGGCCAAAAGGGAGCACGGTGAACTGAAAATGCTCGAGGCCTACCGTGAACCGCAGGTAACGCCGGTGGGCCGGCAGGACGGGGATGTGAAAATATGCGTCCTGCATGTCCAACGCTACCATCCAGTCTCCAGGATCGAGGGCAGTCAAGACCTGAGCTAGGGTGAGCATCTTGAACTTCTCCTTCCGGAGGAAGCGATTGACGTTCCGGAGGTCCAAGATAGGACGCATGTCCTCCTTGTCCTTTTTGGGAACCAGAAAGTAGTGGGAGTAACAACCACACCCTACTTCTGGGGTCGGAACGCGCTCGATGGCCCCCTTGGCCAAGAGGGCCGCAACTTCCTTTTGAAGAAGCACCAAATGATCCCCCGACATGCGATGGCATTGAGGTGGCATGGCTGGGGGGGTAGTCTCGAAGGGGAGGGAGTAGCCCCTTCGGACAATGTCCAAGACCCACTTATCCGATGTGATGGCACGCCAGTGGTGAAGGTGATGGCAGACCCTGCCCCCTACTGGCGTGCTGTGGACCTGAAAGGATGGACTAGGAGGGCTTGGAGGCCGCGGACGGGGCGGAGGTGGTGGCCTGACCCGCACGCTGGTTACCCGACCCGCCTCGGCGGGAGCCACGTCCACGGCCACGCGAAGACGCTTGCTGCGCGGGCCGGTGGCTGGGCAGCGGACGTGACTGGGCGCCCCTTCCGTGGCCACGAAAGGGGCGAAAAGCAGACTGTTGCGGAGGGCGTACAGCAGAAAGGCCCAGGGACTTGGCTGTAGCCCGCGAGTCCTTAAAGCGCTCCAGCGCATGGTCTGCCTTGTTGCCGAAAAGGCCGACACCATCAAAGGGCATGTCCATAAGTGTGTTCTGGACATCGCCCGAGAAACCAGTGGTCCTCAGCCAGGCGTGACGGCTCAGCGCCACTGTCGCTGCAAGCGATCTGCCTAGCGAGTCGGCGGTATCTAGGCCACACCGGATGGTATATTTTGCCGCATCTCTTCCTTCCGCAATGGCGCGGGAAAGCAGTGCCTGGGCCTCCTCAGGACACTGGGGCAGGACCTGCGCCACTGAATCCCACAAGGAGTGGGTATATCGGCCCAAAAGGCAAGTGGTGTTGACGGACCTCAAGCCAGCACTGGTGGAAGAAAAAAACCTTCCCAAATTGGTCCAGTTTTTGGGATTCCCTATCCGGGGGAGCGGTAGGGAAGGCGCTTTGAGAGGCAGAGGCTTGGACAACCAAGCTCTCAGGGGTAGGGTGTTGGGAAAGGAACAGGGGATCGCCCGGAGCAGGGCGATGGCGTCGGGCTACGTTCCTATCCACAGGAGCCCCTGTGGTGGGCTTGGACCAGGTGCCCAAAAGAACGTCAGAAAGTGCCTCGTTGAACGGCAGCAGTGGCTCCGCAGAGGTAGCCGCCGGCTGAAGCACTTCCGTCAGGAGGTTAGTCCTGACAGCCACTGTAGGTAACTGGAGGTGCAGGACCTCAGCTGCCCTACGCAACACTGTAGCAACGTTTGCTCCCTCCTCCGTTGCCACGGAAGGAGGAGACAGCATGCCAATGTCTGGAGAGGTGTCCAGACCACTGGCCTCCCCAAGTTCCTCAGCCCAGTCCTGATCATACTCACATTGGGCAGTGAGAGGGTCCTCAGACCCCTCCCAGTTCTCTTCGTCCTCCAAATCAGGGTCAATGTAAGGAGGAGGGACATGTGGGACCCAAGGTCTCAGCGGCGCCGGAGCCGATTGACGTCGGTCCGGCGCAGAGTCCGGATCCGGAGAGAACCTGGGGACGACGTCGCCCGGAGCCCCGGGCGGCGTCGTGAATGGCACAGGTGAAATCGACGCCGGTGGAGGTGTCGTTAGGTCAACAGGCGTCGACCGGGGTTGTGGCAGCACCGGAGCCGAGGCCGGGGCTGGTGTCACTGGCGGCGCCGGGACCGGAGTCACCGGCGGCGCCGTAGGAACCCCACTAGGGCCCGCGGGGCCCGAAGGCGCACCGGGGGGACCTTGAGGCCCAAGAGGCGGGCCATGGCCGACAGGAACTCCTGTATTTCGGCCGGAGTTGCCGCCGAACCCGGGAAGGGCGGGTAATGCGGCGGCAGCTCCACAGGCACTCCCGGAGCCGCGGGGACGGTGCCGACAGGACCCTCAGCCGAGTCGCGCGACCGGCGAGGGGAAGTCGTCGAGCGATGACGCTTTTTCGGCTTCTTATGCTTTGACTTACCGGAGGAGTGCGAAGACTTTGACCCCGAAGAACGATGAGGACTCCGCGACCGGCCCCTTGACCTCTCACGTGACCGGGGCTTGGATTGGCGCGGAGCCGACTGCCGGACCTCGAGGAGCTTTCGAGACCGCTCTCGCAAAGCCTTCGGATGCAAGGCCCGGCAGTCAGGGCACGACTTGGGGTCGTGGTCGCGCCTGAGGCAGTAGAGACAGTCTCGATGCGGGTCCGTGATCGACATCATCCGACCACAGGCGTCGCATGGCTTGAAGCCGGGCATCCCTACTGACATCGTCGGAGTCGAACGACTCGAGAAAACAGTGACAAAAAGGCACAAAAAGTTCAGTCAAAAAATTACTGGGGCACTGCTCTCTCCGGATCTGCGCTTACTGGCGCGGAAAAAGAAAGCACTGACATCAGCGCGCATGGGCGGCGTCTAAGTACTGGCCGCGACGTCATCCTGGCGATCCCGACGCCGCACAACGCCGCCTACCGACGCGCAAGGGTACTGCTACGCAAAACTTTCCGGATCCAGCCTGATGCTTGGGGATATTCTAAGGTAAGGAATGTGTCACTAACGTGTCTCTTTCAGATATTATTATTGCAATAGATAACAAATTGTTTCCATTTAGCTGCATAACAAGCTCTTGTAGTAGGCCTTCTGGCCTCTTTGATAATGTTCATACAGTCTGAAGGAAGATTCAGATATCCAAACTCTGACGTCAGGAGCCAGATGGCTAAGTTGAGCTCTTTGGGATCTGGGTGCCTGATTTCTCCATGGCTTTGTGTGAGGCGACTGGATGTGAGATGTAGCTTTTGATGTGGAACTATTGATAGCTCCAAGAGGGTCGTGAACCAAGGTTGACGGGCCCATGTGGAGCTATTAGGATTAGGGTGAGGGATGTTTGCCTGAGTTTCCGAACCACTGATGGAATGAGTGGGACAGGCGGAAAAGCGTATGCAAATATCCCTGACCAGTTCATCCATAGTGCATTGCCTTTGGAGAGCGGGTGTGGATACCGGAGGCGAAGCTTGGGCATTTTGCATTTTCGTATGTGGCGAAAAGATCTATTTGAGGAAAACCCTAATTTTGAAAGTATGGGAGGAGAACTTGAGGGTGAAGTTCCCACTCGTGGATTTGCTGCCTCTGTCTGCTGAGAAGGTCGGCAATTTGATTGTTTACTCCCGGAAGGTGTTCTGCCAGGAGATACATTTTGTGGTGTATGGCCCATTTCCAAATGGCTTGAGCTAGGTGTGACAGTTGGAGAGAGTGTGTCCCCCCCCCGTTTTTGTATATAGTACATAGCTGTCATGTTGTCGGTGCGGACTAGGGCAGCTTTGTCTAGAAGGTGAATTTGAAAAGCTTTGAGCACTAGAAACACTGCTAGCAGCTCTAGATGATTTATGTGGAGAACCTTTTGGTTTTGACTCCACAAGCCTTGAATTGTGTGATCTTGGAGATGAGCTCCCCAACCAGTGTGCGACGCGTTTGCTGTTAGTACTGTCTGTGGAACAGGGTCTATGAAGGACCGCCCTTTTGATAAATTTTGTGGGTTCCACCACTGCAGAGAGCGATGGGTGCGGCCGTTTACCAACACTAGGTCGATCAAATGACACTGCGACTGGTTCCACTGACTCGCTAAGCATTCTTAAAGGGGACAGATATGAAGCCTTGCATGGGGGACAATCATGATGCAAGAGGCCATCATTCCCAGCAGTTGCATATACACTCGAGCTGGTAGTGAGTGGGTGGGCTGAAACTGAACGATTAGAGTCTGAATATTGTGAATTCTGGCTACATTGGGAAAAGCCAGAGCTTTTTGAGTATCTAAAGTGGCTCCTAGATAGGTTTGTGTGTTGGACGGTTGAAGATGAGACTTTAACACATTGACTGTAAACCCCAGTTGGTTCAGTAACTGTAGTGTTATGTGAGTGTGATGGAGACACTTAAGTGCTGGCTTTGATGAGCCAGTCTAAGTACAGGAAGACAGGAATATGTTGTCTTCGCAGGTGAGCAGCGACTACTGCTAGGCATTTGGTGAATACTCTGGGGGCAGTGGTGATACCAAACGGAAGCACTTTGAACTGGTAATGCTGCCCGCTACCACAAATCTGAGATATTTGCGATGCGCGGGATGTATTGGAATGTGGAAATATGCGTCTTTTACATCTAGAGTAGACAAAGTCGCCTTGTTGTAGAAGTGGGAGCACTTGCTGAAGTGTCACCATGTGAAAATGATCTGATTGTATGTAGTGATTTAACTCTCTGAGATCTAAAATGGGTCTGAGAGAGCTGTCCTTTTTGGGTATTAGAAAGTACAGGGAGTATACGCCCGACCTTTGATATTGTAGTGGTACGGGCTCTATGGCTCCCTTTAAAAGGAGAGACTGAACCTCCTGTTTGAGGAGGTGTAGATGATCTGGTGACATTTTGTGTGAATGTGGAGGAATGTTTGGAGGATTGTTGGTAAGCTCCAGGCAATAACCAGATCGGATAATTCCTAACACCCATTTGTCTGTAGTTATTGATTGCCAGACAGGGAGGAATTGTGAAAGACGCTCCCCGATAGATGTTGAATGATCGGGGGAATCGTAGGCAAGTCACTGTTTGTTATTTGATGGGGAAGGACGTGTTGTGGAACCTCTACCTCTACCCATGCCATTGTTGCCTCTGTAGCCTCGTCTAAAGAAACCTCTTGAGGAAGAGGGCTGATTGTTGCCTTTGTATGGAGTAGAGGTAGTGTCTGAAGAGATATTTTTGGACCCCCCACGATAGAAGGTGCGCCGAAAGGACCCAGGGTTGGAAGGGGACTGTAGGGCTCCCATAGATTTCGCCACGTCTGTATCCTTTTTCATTTTTTCTAAGGACGTGTCTACTACAGGACCAAAGAGATGTTGTTTGTCGAATGGTGTGTTAAGAACGGAAGCCTGAACTTCGGGTTTAAAACCCAAAATCCTTAACCATGCGTGTCTTCTTAGTAACACACTGGTATTGACGGCTCTAGTCGCAGTGTCAGCTGCATTTAATGCACAGCTAATTGAAGAATTAGAGATGAGCTTCCCCTCTTGCACTAAGTCTTGGGCTTTGGATTTATGCTCAAGCAGAAATTAGAGCAATTGCTCCATTTCATCCCAATGCGCTCTATCGTACCTGACTAAAAGGGCCTGGGTATTAGCGATACGCCAGTAATTTGCAGCTTGGGAGGCTACTCTTTTCCCGGAGGCGTCTATGAGGTTAGACTGTTTGTCTGGAGGTGGAGCAAAATACGTGCACGAACAGGGTCCTTAAATCTGTCGTCCACATGTCTTAACATACCTTTAAGCATAGGGAGTGTGTGGGTGGTTCTTTGGGAACCACTAAGGGTTTCAAAGAGGAAATCCTCCTCTAGAGATTCCTTATGTAATTGTGCCCCATGATATTCAGCAGCTCTACTTAGCAGTTCTATATTGCCTACATTATCGTCTGGTGGAGAAGGCTTGGTAGGATAAAGGTCAGAGTCATTATCTATGGGAGAATCCGTATTATAATCCTTCCAGGGGTCTGTAGGTGAAGGATCATTGCCCCCATCATCAGGTGTTTGTGGTTGTGGCGAACTAGTAGGAGTAATTAGTAAATGCTGTGCTTGTGGGGAAGGAGGTGATGGAGGAGGAGAAGGGTCAGTACCAACATGTTTCCTTTTTAAAGGAATGTGATAAGTGTCCTCGGACTCAGATTTGCGTTTATGTGGCAAGTTGGTTGCAATATTTCCAGTTTTTGGATTAATATAAAGTTTTTTGTTTTGGGTCAGGTTTTGAAGGTGGGGCGTCGAAACGGGGCTCCTGTGGTGGTTGCAGAGCATCTTTATGTTTCGGGGCCGAAGTTTTCGGTGTCGGTGTCTTTGGTGCCGAAGATTTCGTATCCGAAGACTGGGTGTCGAAGGAGTTGGGCCTGAGACTGGTTTCGGTTTCAAACCCGAAGGTTTCGGCTCGGTGCCAGAGTGTGGACGACTCGATACTGAGCAGGAAGGCTTTAATGTGTGTTTCGGTGGCGGGGCGTTGGAAACATTTTGTCGGGAGGCAAGATGGCGTTCGACTAACATCTCTGCTGTGAGGCTCCGCTGAGCTTCCCCTGTTCTCGGATGTCTGCTCTAAATAAGCCTTTTGAAAACTGAACTGGAAATTCCATGAATTTTTAATCAGATCGTAACCCTACGGAATGCTGCAGAAACTCTTTTCCCGTGGATTTCAAAGTGTTTTTATGTGCTCGCAAAGACCCGAGCTCTCACCTCTCCCCTGCCTCGAGGACGTCAATCCGATTCGGGCTTCCCGGATTCATCCCGGCCTGCGCAAGTTTTCATCGGAGCAGCAGAACCGGCGGAATCGACAGAAATGTGGGAGTGCTAGGAGCTTCAGTGCACTCACCGCCAAAAGCAAAACTCAGCAGGTTTCTTACGGCCGGTGGCAATCCAGACGCTTCCCGAAGAACGGTATTATTGCAGTGCTACTTTGCATCACCAGCGACGCCAAACAAGTAAGAATGACAGGCAAGGGGGCGAGAGCTGTCAAAACGAAAAATGCAGCCGCGAATGTATCCCTTGCGCCTGCTCCCTCACAGACTGGGATAATCCTTACTACTACCCGGCAGAAAAGACTGGACACTTTGGGCAAAAAAAGCACTGTGGGGGAGAGAAAGGGGAGAGAGGAGAGAGCTTCGATAAGATTATTGGGGATAATAAAAAGAACTCTGAAAAGCCATTCAAAGAAGGCAATACTTCTCAGCCTCTAATTACTGCTAGTTTTGGTGCCGCAAAAGGGGGTGAAAGTGCCCATATCTTACCGCCCGAGAACTCGAATGCTCCTGCCAAGCCGGAGGAGCAGGTAGAGGAAGAGCAGACTGCCCTGGGGCCACCAGAAACCCAGTTTGAATTACGGCCATCAGACACCCCCATTTCCTCTGGGGATCAAGTCGAAAGCAATATATCTTTGGCCCAGGCGACGGAGGGTGAGTCTGCCAATACAGCCAGTCCCAGAGTTCTTATTGATAATTCAAATGCCTGCATTAACATTACTGCTGGAGCTACTGCGGATTCTTCATTGTTGCATATGGCTAGTCACCTGCTAAGAACACCTGATAACCCAGAAAAATTTTACTCTCTAACTGAGGAGTCAGAACTATCTGACATTAGCATCTCGCTATCCAGTGGGGAGGAAGGCAATAAGTGGTATAGTAGCTCCAACACGGACCCCCAGAGAACTAAGTCTGGTTTAAAAAAACTACAAAAAAAGAAAAAGGAGGGCCGCCTAAAAAAGAATGCTGAGGAAAGTATTAAACACTTGAAGTGGGACTATAAAGATACACCGCTTACGATTTGCTCTGACTCCCTTGTCGCCTCGGTCGGAAATCAAACAGTCATTTGCAGTAATAAAACGATTGACCTTAATGATCCTATAAGTGATCCAGCTCTGGCGGTCATCTTACAGTCTATCAAGAGCTTTCAGGATGAAGTTAAAGTGGATAGTCGTAGGTCACGCTTGGCCGCTAAGAAGCTACAAGGGGCAGTCAGGAAAGTTGGTAAAACCTGTGCCGAAATAGTTGATCGCATGGCTTCAGTAGAAGTAAGGACGGAGCAATTAGAAAAGGAGGTGGTCACTCTCAAAACACAGCACGACGAGCATGAGGGAATCGTTAAAGATCTTATGTGGAAGATGGAGGAGCAGGAAAATCGCCAGAGGCGCAACAACCTCCGCTTTCTATGGATTCCGGAAGGTGTTGAAAAAGATGATCCCAGAGGCTTTATGATTTCATTGCTCAAAGGGGCTTTCCCAGAACTTCATCCTGGGACTGGGATAAAGAGATACAGCGGGCTCATAGATTCCCTCTGTCTTCCGCTAAACGAACCTCCACTACTCAACAACATCCCCGTGCTATGCTGTTATTTTTTGGCAATTTTTTATTGCGTCAAACCCTCTACGACTTGGCCAGACCCACAAATCGGCGATCTTTTGATGGTATAACATTCTTTACTAGACCGGATTTTGCTCACGCCACGGTTGAACGCCGATGGAGACTCCGGCAGCTCTTTGATCCGTTTCAGAAACTGAGCGCTGTGGTATATCTTCAGAATCCGGCCAGACTAAAAATAGTGAATAATGGGTTCTCTCGCAGCTTTGTTTCTGAGGTGCAGGCTAAAAAGAATTTAGAGGAAATCTCGGGACATAAGTAGGGGGTCTAATACTCTAATACTGGAATATTGCTTTGTATAATGTATAGATAGTCCTATTCACCCCCATTTAAGGAGCCCAGGTGGCTATTTCCTTAGGGATAACTGAGTTAATGGAGCTAAAACCCTAGAGTTTCTTTTTTTTTTGGTTAGCGCTTTTCGCATTCTATATTTTTTTCTCTCTTTAAAATTCTTTCTTTAGAAAGTGATACTATGGGGGGGGGGGGAGGGGAGACTCAGCTGGCTCGCGGGGCTCTGTTTGTCGGATGTCAAACCCCTGGCTAGGCCAGGTTACCTCCAAAGTTGTTGTTGGGTGGTGGGGTGGGTGGGTGTATGGTGGGTCAGACAGGATGTCTAAAAATGTTATGATCGTTGTCATTTGGATAAGCTGGTATGATGGTAATTTCAGGATACGGAGTTACAAATGGTTCTTTCAAAATTGCGCGCATATAGATCATACTCAAAGGATAATTAGATGGGAGTGCTAAGGGTCTTATCCATGAACATCTGCGGTCTTAACGACATTAAAAAAAGGCAACTAGTTACCGTTGGTCTACAGGCACTGGGCACCAATATTATATGCTTACAAGAAACTCACATTGCGGGTTCCCAAACACATTTATTAAAAACACTGGGATATAGGTTGATTTGTGCCACGACGCAGGGTGCAAGGGGTTGCTATTTTAGCCAAAGGCGGCGATCTTGTCTTTACTCATTCTAAAGTGGACAAATTTGGGCGTTGGGCGGTCACAGAATGTCAATATGGGAATGGACTAACAATAACACTTTGCGCGTTCTATGGTAGTAATTGCGATGATCCACTCGTCATTGAAGAGATCTCTGCGGAACTTACGCATTGGCCATTACCTCTAATGATATGCGGGGATTTCAATATTAATCTTCCTATTGATTGGTCTATGGAAGATGGGTGGCAATATGTTGGCCGTAAACCTAAGGTATTTAAGGCTTTGAAGCATATGTGTCGTATGCACGGGCTGGTGGATGGTTGGCAGACTTTGAAGCCTAATGATCTTGGGTATACCTTTTTTTCCTACCCACATCTTACTCACGCAAGAATAGATTATATATTTTTGTCTAATTCACTCAAATCCAATTCCCAAATGGAAAAGCTACCACGGGCCCTGTCGGACCATAATCCCTTAATTTGCACTCTAGAAACGGGAGGAAAAGTAACATCTAAGTCCTGGACTTTTGAGAAAGCCCTGCTTCTAGATGACGAATATTGTGCTCATATGAGGCAGTGGATCCCTAACTTCTTATTAGACAATCTTGGAAGTACCTCTATTGAAGTTGTTTGGGATGCGCTCAAAGCAGGGATCCGTGGGGAAACACTGCAATACTCGCTACACGCCAATAAACTAGCCAGGGAATCCATGAAGGCACTTTATGAAACCTTAAGGCAAGCAGAAGAAGAATTAATAAAGGTAACAATAGGGAACCCCGGTACAGAAGCAGTAACAAATGCGCAAAGTCAGGTGGCAATTGCTAAAGCTGCAATCACAAATATCTTCACTGATAAAGCTGTTAAAAG
Organism: Calotriton arnoldi; assembly: GCA_963921515.1. NCBI lineage: Eukaryota > Metazoa > Chordata > Amphibia > Caudata > Salamandridae > Calotriton > Calotriton arnoldi. Next base: position 778,991 of record CAWUFW010005081.1, on the reverse strand, counting down.
GCACTATCACAAAAGAGATGATTTATGAGATGAACGAACAAACAGGGCATCAGCTTGCCGTTCGCACAAGGCAGCAGTCGTCATTAAATTTGATTCGTGAGATTTCTGATCCGGTGGTAGGCCAACTTACTGACCCTGAACATATAAGAGATGCCTTCTGGCGGTTTTATCAGGAACTATATACGGCGGGGGTGGGGGAGGATTCAGAGAAAATCACAAGCTACTTAGATACGGTAAACTATGATCATTTTGATGAGGTTGATCAGGCCATCCTTGAAGAGATCCCCAATCCAGAAGAAATTTTAACTATAATTAAAAGTCTGCCAAAAGGGAAGGCAACTGGATTGGACTGTATTCCCTCGGAATTTTACATTACTTTCCTTGATCAAATTAAAATCATTCAAAGTGACCTTATTATTCATATTTTTAAAGGTGGCCAAACCCCTATTTCTTGGTCTAGAGCCAAGATAGTCATTTTTCCCCAAACAAAACAAATCTCCTGCACTATTAGGTTCTTACCGACCTATCGCTCTAATTAATGTAGACTCAAAGGTTTACTCGAAAGTTCTAGCTAATAGAATTGCTCCTATTATTCACAAAGTTGTTGCTAAATGTAAACACGGCTTTGTCCCAGGGAGATCCACAATTAACCACATCCAGCGTGTGCTCACGTTATTCGACAGTATGGAGCTGGCAGGAGACCCTATGGCATTGGTACTTCTCGATGCCGAGAAGGCCTTTGATAGGGTCTCCTGGCAATTTCTGTGGGCCTCGATGTCCAGGGTTGGAGTACCGGAGGGGTACATTCAAGCGGTCCAAAAATTATATGTCAACCCTAGGGCTGTAGTGATGGTGAATGGCAGTCTAACCAAGGAGTTAATAATATCTCGGGGAACGCGGCAGGGTTGTCCCTGCTCACCTTTGCTTTTTGCAATATATATTGATCCTTTTATCCGTAACTTAGACTGTAACCATGAAATTAAACCTATCTGGTCACAGGAGTTTTTTACCAAATCCCTGGCATATGGAATGACATTGCCATTTTAACCGCGGATCCCAACACAGCTATGAGAGTAATTGAAAAAGAAGCTAATCACTTCGGATTTGTATCCGGATATGCACTGAATCGAGGAAAACCCAGCTAGTATTGAATAAAAACTGCAAGATGGATGATCCCCGGGTTACAGGCAGCGCTGTTTACCTAGGAGTTTGTATATCATCTCAATTAGACGATGTGGTTGATCTAAATCTCAAACCCATGATGGCTTTAATACAGAAAGATTTACGTAGATTAGATAATTTACATCTTTCTATCATTGGCAGAATTAATGTGGTGAAAATGATGTTTTTCCCAAACTCCTGTATTTATTTAGAGCAATCTGTCTCGAATTTTCAACTTATTGGCTTAAATCAATTGAACATGTATTTTCTAGTTTTATCTGGGCTTACGCCCAACCTCGGCGGGCCTATAAACTCCTTACCCTCTCCAAGGATCGTGGGGGTTAGCGCTCCCCAACCTAAAAGCATATTACTGGGCCTCTGTGCTATTATATAGTAGAGAATTATTATGGAACCTTGGGGAGGTAGCAGTCCCTGGTAACAATACACCATCTACCTTTCAATTACTTCTTGGAAATAAGAGTAAAGGATACTTGTGGCGACACCTGCATGATAGTTATCATAAAAAAGTTAAATTTAAAACGCTTTATAGTGGGTTCAAGGTATGGAAAGCTGTAAGGCGATTACTAGGAATTGGGCGAATCTCGTTCTACACCCCTTTGAGGGATAATCCTAGCCTTCCCGAAATTTTTAGCGATGGATATATACAGAAATGGAACCAAGCCGGAATTGTTCAAGTGGGTTGTCTCCTTGCCCCTTCCGGCATTCAATCTTTTGAGGCACTTAAAAGGATTTTCATCTGGATTGGAGAGATTTCTTTAAGTACCTCCAAGTTAGAGATTTTTGTCACGGAAAGTGGGGGAAGGGTTTCCCTTGGTAAAATTGTTTTAGTTGAAAAATTAAATAGCAATAAAGCCAGTACCATTGGGGAAATATACTCCCTTATCAATGAACGGTTTCCAGATCTGGAAAAAACCTCACAGAAATGGCAGGAAAAAGTTGGCCTATCCATCGATGAATTCAACTATGCATATCTATTGTCACGAACAATTCTTATGTCTACAAAACTCCAAGCTCAGTTCTTTAAAACTTGTTTTTTTTTATACTATACGCCAGACAAAATTGCCAAGTGGGGGAGTGGCAAGGGGACATGTTGCCCTAGATGTAAGCTATATGAAGCTGACAATGTACACATTTTCTCTACTTGTATTGGTCTAACATCATTGAAGCATGAGATAGTGAAATTTCTGACTGCCGTACTCCAACGTGATATTGTACTGTCTAGTGATGTAATATTATTAGGGGCAACGGACCCTTGTCATGCAAGACCAGGCCATGAATTAGTCTTTATTGCAATGGCAGTTTTAAGATTGTGTATCGCTTCAGCTTGGCTGGATCCTATTGCTCCGTCTTTCCAACAGTGGCTAGCTAGGATGTTAGCAATTTCCAATATGGAGGTGGCCATCTATAAACGGAAGGGTAGGCAACTGCGTAAAAGAGGGATGAAGATCTGGACTCCTTTATTAGAATGGTGCCAAGCTCAAGGCCGTGTGTAATTGTTTGTAAAGATTTATCTGCATCAGGTATGTGCATTCCTTCTTTTTCTTTCTTCTTTGTCTTTTTTTTTCTGACCCTCCTTTTTTTCGAATCTACGGCTTTTTGAAAGATATAATGCATGTGTGTTATGTATTAAATGTTATACCTGTCTGACCAGGGAGGGTGGGGGGGTGGGAGCTGGGGGGGGGGGGAAAATTGTGTTGGTTAAAAAAACCTAATAAAGATATTTAAAAAAAAAAAAAAAAGGAAACATTTTGTCGGTGCCGACCATGGTCCAAAGGCAGAGGTAGGACCGGAGCCTTTTTCTTAGTCTGAGTAGGACTTTGGGGCAAGGGAGGTTCGGTACTCACGATACGCTGACCTTGCGGAATCTCTTCGTCCACATCGGAGCCGGATTCAGAGACAGATATAGGATCCTCATGTTTTTCCTCAACCCCTAGAGCAACGCTGGTCTCTTGTTCGGAATCTTCTCCGAAGAGGTCCAGAATGGAACCTGTGTGATGGCTCTGCATGTCGCGACGCCGAGCCAGACGCGGAGCGTTTTCTTCGAGCGGAAAGATTTACACGCATCGCAGTCCTGTTTGTTGTGCTCCAGAGATAAGCACAAGTTGCACAGTTCGTGTGAGTCGGTGCGTGGGGACTTTGCGTGGCACAGAGGGCAGAATTTAATTGGAGTCCGTTCCATCGACTGTGAGGTGGACCGACGCGGGTAGGCCCTACGGCCTTCCACGAGTTTCCCGATCGAAAAGAGATTTTGTATCTTACACGATACGCGAAGAAAGTGAATACGCGATCGAAGACAATACCGTCGAGGGTAAGTGGATTGCGCACTGAGGGGAACCCGAGAAACTGTTTCGAACCGGAGCGCAGCAATTCACGTCCGAACCCGATGGCGGAAAAAAACAATCTAACAATGGAGTCGATACCCATGCGCACGATCACCGAAAGGAGGAGTCACCTACCTCGTGACTGGAAAGACTTCTTCGAAGAAAAACAACTTGCAAACATCCGGACCCAACACTAGATGGCAGGAGTATGCAAAGCATGTGATCTACAGCTCACATGCCTCGAACATATAATATCAGGTTTATGTTGCACCACAAAATCGGCCAATTGATATTTGTTTTTGATTAGGGACCTAGTGTTTACTACTACACAGGGAATCGCCCTCCTCGTGTTTTGCCTCTCAGTTATCACATAAGAGGGTGTCGGAGATATATGTTGTCCTTGCTGGGAGGGAATGCCCTTATTGAAGACAAAATTACACAACTGACATTTGTAATGGCCTAAGTATTTATTCCAATCATTGGTGTAACAGGGAATAGGCTTACCGTCATTGCACAGTTCCGGAAGAGCTTCTCTGGAGTAAGTATGTTGTGTGACAAGAGCAGGGGGACTTGCACCGTCCAGGCGCGGACGGGAGCAGACAGGCTGGCGTTTGTCCGCTCCGCACCCGGGTGGTCATCTAGTTTTATCGCTGGAGGCGCGGTGCACTAATCCGCTAACTTCTCTAATGGCGGCAAGGAATGATGGGCGGAACGGAGGGTGACAGCTATTGGCTTTCTCTGCACAAACGGGAAAGCCCACGCCAGATCAGAAAGTCAAGAGGTCCTTATGAAGGTAGGTCCAGTAAAAAATACATTCAATACACTCAAAAACCCCTAGAATGATGCAAATGTTTAAAGCTAAAAACGGAGAAAGAAGCAGAAAAAAAAGGACAGCCTTACTGCTTTCTGTCACCGCTGCGTACCCGGGCCGTCATTGAGTTTTATTCCTGGAGGCGCGGTGCACTAATCCGCCAACCTCTCTAATGGCGGCGAAGAATGATGGACGGAAGGGAGGGTGTCCGCTACTGGCTTTCTCCATTCAAAAAGGGAAGCCAGCTGCGGACCAGAAATTAAGAGGTCCTCATGAAGGTAGGTCCAGTAAAAAATACACTTAAAAACCCCTAGAATAATCCAAATGTTTAAAGCTAAAAACAGAGAAACAAGCAGAGAAAAAAAGCCAGCCTTACTGCTTTCTGTCACCGCTATAGTGTACAATCAATATTTGCAAATATTTATCAATTGCACGTCTCCAAGTAAAGTGTTCTGTTTTATTTTCATCCTATTAAAATCTCTATCCATCACATTTCAGAATTACAAAAAAAGTTATTTCCTAACAGTTAATGTATGCTGAAATATTTGTACTGTTTATTTACAAGCTATTTAAAAGTTGTATATTAGAAAAAAACTGACATCATACAGCCTTTCATTTCACACTTCCTGTGCCCTAGCACGTTTGTCAGACAGTTCATTTTATTTCTCTTTCTAAGACTGCAAAATTAGAGGATTTTGTAAACACCATTTCCAGGATAAAATAAGCAGCAATTTGTAGAAGACATAAGCTAACATTTGACCTCTGTCTTTGAATGCAGAGTAAATACGAGTTAAAAACAAGATTTAAAGGTATCTTTATTGTTCCTTCACTTTCTGAATAAACAGAACACCCGTTCTGTGCTAGCTCAAGCTGTTTCGCCAGAACAGGCCAGTAGTCCTTAAATATAGCTTGCCCTGATAAAATCTGATTTACAATAGCGAGTGGGCAAATAGATTTTTCCAGACCTGAAAAGGGCCTGCACTTCCCTCTGCAAGACAGCTGGTCCTCCATTAGACATCCTAACAGTGGTGGTATGTGTGGCGGGGTAAAAGAAATGGACAGTATGGAGGACCCACCTGACTGAAATGATGTGGGGAATCTTGCTGGATATGGGAGAACCACCATACCTCTGCCACCAGCTTAAACGCCTCCACGAGGGAACATTTGCTAGGGTAAGGTTCGGCAAGAATGGGAAATTAACGGCTCCTTTTCCTGTGGGAAAGGGGGTGAGGCAGGGTTGTGTGCTTGCACCAACCCTTTTCTCACTCTTTCTCAACGGGTTAATAGGAGACCTTCTTGCCGTTAAGGACATTGATTCCCCAAAACTAGCCAACCGCAAATTTCCTGCCTAATGTTTGCGGACGATACCCTGCTCCGCTCGAAATCACCAATGGGGATGCAGCGTGTATTAGAGGAATTTAGTCGGTTTTGTAAAAGGAGGAATTTGGTAGTAAATATTAAGAAAACAAAATATATGGTCTTCCACGCTGACTCTATAAACTGTCCGCACCCAAGAATGGATGATGGACCCTTAGAAAGGGTTCCTATCTTTGATTATTTGGGCCTCACATTAAATGATAAAATGGGGTGGGGACCCCAAATCAACAAAGCTAATTTAAAGCTAATTCAGGCAGTCGGGGGGATTTTAAAGGTTTATAAGAGATGTGCCCTAAAGGTTATAAGCCCGCCTGTAGAAATCTACAAGGTCCAAGCTAGGGGGGCAACTATGTATGGGGCCGAACTTTGGGGACATAGCTTAGTTAACGCCCTCACTATAACAGAAAATAATTTTATGAGACAAATCCTGTGTTTGCCTAAAAGTACTCCTTTAACGCCACTAAGGCTGGATCTGGGCATCCTTCCCATTGCAGACCTAATTGCTTCTCGCCCACTGCTTTACTGGCGACTGCTGTGGAGTACGCCAGAGCTAGGACATTATAGAGAGGAATTAAAGGCTGTAATGTCCACTTCGGGGGGCGGGTAATATCCCGTGGTTCTCCTTTATCAGAGACTCATTCCGTGCGATAGGAAGGGAGAACCTATGGTCGGCACCGGAGGAGTCATGTTCAGCTATCTCAAAAAAATCCTTGGTGTGTGTACTGAAGGGGTATAAATTGTCATGCATTTTACAGACCGTTAATTCTTCTAGTTTAACCTATGGGTTCCTGGATATAAAACAGCAATATAAATTGGAGCAGGTGTTGGATTTTATTCAACCGCCAACAGCAAAAAAACTGTTTTTGCAATTTAGATATGGGACGCTGCCGCTCCATGCACTCACCAACAAATGGGCAGGCGCTACCACCCACCTTTGCCCGGGGTGCCTAGTAGAGGAGGAAACTGTAATTCATGTGTTGTTCTTCTGCTTGGCATATAAGTGGGCAAGGTTAAAGTGGGTTATTCAACTGTGTAGGAACCTAGGTATTAGAAATTATAAGGAATCCTACAGGGTTTTAAAATCTGACACTAACCCGGTTTTTGTTGTTGCAATCTCTAAGTTTCTCTTTGCAATGTGGTGTAAGCGAAGGTATCTATTGAAAAATCGATGTGAGAATTAGTAATACCCGCTCCCGTCTGTCAACCATTGTGACCCTAGTTTTGGCAAAAGACCTAGCCTGTAAGTGTAGGTATTTTATCAAACAACTGTTACGAGATCTATTAAGACCTGCTTTTAATTGGCTGCTACCGCGACTTAGGTTTTATATAAAAACATAGGCTGTGAATTTTCTTTTAATATTTTTAGTTTAATTTATATTTTTTATGATTGGCTTGCAGTGATGATTATTATTTTTATTTCCCTGTTTCCCAATGAGTGATTATTACTGCTATCTATGCTTGTACTATTTTATAAGTGGTTCTTACGACATCGTATTTTATCTTGATATTAATTTTAATTTGGTTGTGTATATGTATGTACTTTTATGGCCGTAATAGCCGAAATAAAGTTTCATGAATGAATGAATGAAATGATGTCCTGCCAACCATGCAGGAAATATCTGATCTGCTTCCGGCATGGCGGCTGTGTGCTTGCAAGGACACAGTAAAGTGGTTTTCAGTCTCCTGGAGAAGCAAAGGACTTAGCCGTACACTATTCCTGTAGTCCTGCGCTTTGCCTCTGACAACCACAGGCCTCGGCCACAAAAGGACTGAAAGGTCAGCTGGGCTGGTGGAGTGGTCCGGCATTTGCAAAACCAAGAACCCCAATTGAAGACATGGAGAGGGCGAAAGTTGGTGGAACTTTCTAGTGAGAGAAGACGGACTCAAAAAACGGGCCACAGCTCTACTCTCTTTAAACCGTTTCAAGGCCCAGTCTGCTTTTTTTGCCAAAGAGGTGAGAACTGTCAAATGGCATGTTCATCACGGATGCTTGGACAGCCCCTGAAAAGCCTGTAGACTTCATCCAGGAGTGACGCAAAGTGTCACGCCATTGCCCACTGCTCGGCCCAATCAGTCGGGTGCATCGACGTCAGAATATATTACTAATTCTGCTGCTTTGAAACCATTGTGGATAGCTTGAGTAAGGGACACACAACGGCAATCAGAACAGCCAGTAAATCTTGTGCAGTGTCCCAAAGGGCATGGGAATAGCGGCTAAGAAGACAGCTGGCATTTACTGATCTCAAAGCAAGGTTCTTAGAAGAGAAAATGTGCTTGCCAACATTCTCTATCAGTTTTGATTCACAATCAGGCAGAGTGGTAGGCCAGGCTTTAAGATCTACTTTGCTGGTAGACGCCTATGCCACCAAGCTCCCTGGAGTCAGATGTTGTGTAAGAAAGACTGGGTTGCCCAATGCAGGACCAAGGCAACGAGCAACCTGCCTGTTAAGGTGGATCTGAACATGGTTTTGCCAAAGTGGCCAAAGGCGTATCCATAAGGTCCTCATTAAATGTTAGTAAAGGTTCTGTAGGGTCCTAACATGGCGGAAATACCACAGTTAAAACATTCCCTTTGGTCTCCATAGTCAGGAGCTTTAGGTTTAAGACTTCTGCCGTCCACCGCATAACTAGTGCAAACTGGGTGCTTTCCTTTGAGAGGGTGAATACACGGCTGGTATCTGGAGAAGCATCAGACCACTGGAATATTGGAATTCTTAATACCAGTTGTCTTCATCATATTGTGGGATATAATCACTCCCTTCATCCAAACTGCCATTGTCTGAGAGAGTGCCAAAAAGACTGTATAAAGTTTGTGCTCTACCACGTGGTAAGGGCAAGGTGTCACAATAGGAGGGATTGCCGGTTAGCTGATTGCCGGTCACAGCCAGGGGCGGCCTCAGTTGGGGTTGTGGCCGAATCTGCTTGGAGTCGGATAGCACAATAGGCTGTAAATACTCCTCCGGAGTTGGCGACAACTAGAAAGGAACCAGAGAAGGGGTTGGCACCAGAACTAAAGCCTGCACTGGAGGCTGTGCTGAACCCATTGCATGTTCAAGGGGCACAGACAGTGCTGAGGGTGGACCTGCTGGCGGCGGGCCAACTGGAAGCCACTGCTGATCCCCGAGGCCCGAAGGTGCGCCAGAGGTAGTTGGCAAAGTGCCACAAATGTGCAGCATGGCCTCAATGAAGGCCTCTACCTGCTGTGACGTTGCTGACAGAACCGCAAACTCTAGGTGAACCAGGACAAGACACTGAATCGACTCAAAGGTAAATTTGAAGCGAGACTAGGAGGCACATTAATGCCCTTGTGCATCATCTGGAGTCCATGAGTGGCGGACAGGGACCAATTCCTGCTTTGACTTCTTATGCTTTTTCTTGGACTTACCTGAAGACTACAAACGTGATGATCTGCTGCAGGAACAACTTTGGGAGAGGGAACAGGACCTTATTTAGAGTCTGACAAGTCAAGTTGTCGGGTCTTCTTTGTTTGGCGATGAAAAGTTTGGCCTTGCGGTCCTGTATGGCCTTTGAGTTCATCTGGGCACAGTCATCACAGGACCTGGAGTCGTGGTCCGGCCACAGACACTAAACATACTTTGAGAGAATCTGTCACAGAGATCTGTTTGACAGTCCGGACACAGTGTGAACCCAGTCATCTTAGGGGCTGACATTTTCCCTTGCACACTGGGACATTTTTGACTATATGTTATGGTGTCAAACTCTAAGGAGAAGCTCCAGATCCGTGTCTGAAAGCGCATAAAGACAGAAGATGAATCAGCACACATGGGTGGCATTTACATGTGGCTCCACTGGTCACTTCTGGAATGGAACGACATTGGCATGGAGCCACACACCACCACACAGCAGCACAAAGGAGTACCGATTTAAAGTTTCTGGATCCAGTCTGAAGCCTGGGGAACATTCACAAGGTCAGGAACCTGAGGTTATACGTATCCATCTGAAAGGAAAGTATTTTTGTTTGCGTGCAGGGGTCCCAGAACACTGAAATCCATGTAGCAGATTGTAGAGGTGAGATCTGGCATTTTCCTATGCAATTACAACCTCTAAAGCCTATGCAGGCTATTTTCTTTTTCCAAACTTGCAATTTTACTCCTACAAGCAATGCAACACACGCTCTTCATACTGCCCTATAGTCTAACCAAAAAGGTCGAAGATGTAAAATTAATCAGTGGAAAAGAAGCCCCACAGGCAGAATGTAAAGAGAAGCTGGAAACATGCACTTGCCTGAAAGTGGTCAAGCAGAGTCATGACGACCATCTAAGAGGGACTCCATGACAATGGCCTCTTGCCACCAACTCAGCCAAGTCCATGGTAGCACCTATGACTTCACTATAAACCAAAGCACCTTCTCTTATATCTTCAAAGTCCTGTTGTTGACGGCGCAGCAGGTCATCTGTAAAGGACTTTATCCCTGCACATATCATACCAATCAAGAAGAGCTGTCACACTAATGTTTTTTCAATGTGGTAGTCGCTGTGCTGCACACATTCCTACTGCCACCTACCATACGCTTGCTCTCTCTAAAAAATTGAGCAGTTGTTTCTGGGGCCGAGGCATGTGTCTGTGCTACCACCTTGACTATTACAAAAGTGGCTTCAGATCAATCCTCAAAAAGTCAGACAATTTTTGACAAGGAGTGAAGTTGCCACCTTTATTGTATCAAATGTTAAGAATTTCTCCTCTGGAAAATCAAGAATGCCTGGAACCAAGGGCAGAGGTCTTGGTGAAGACCTTAATTGTGGTATGTAAGGAAATGCCTCTTTTGTATGGTTACCCCCAAGTTTTTCGACTCCGAGAGTGCACTGAGGCCTGCTAACCAGACCTCAGTACCAGTGCCCTGACCCTAAAATGTCTGTTGAATTGGTTATACCCAACTGTAAATGGCTAACTTACCTGTACGTCCCGCAAACGTTTTGACACTGCCCATTTGATGGTGGCAAAAAGATCTATCCTATTTATCAAAAGAGGGGGACTCTAGGAGCTATTCTAAAAGGTCCGGTGACCCGTGCTCCCGAAATTAAACTTATACCAAAGGGAGTCACCGTTCCTGAGTGGAGATGGAGAGGAGGGAAGTAGGGGGTACTCTTGTCGTGTGCTACTCTGCTTGTGGGAGGCAGGGTGTCCTCATCTTGATGCCCTCACAGACCCCGAAGGATGTCATGCTTCATCATTGGGCTTTTGCTCCTCGTCGGGCTGGCGCTGCAATGCCCCTACGGGTCCCCCGAAGGGTCTCTTTTCGGAGATCTTTTGATGAAGCCGTATGGGTGCGTGGGTGTAAGTGGCAGTGAAGTCCTAGAAAGTGTATTAAAAAATGGCTGGAGGGAGAGTGATTAATTTTTAATAAAGTGATCCCTCTGTCATTATTAAAACAAAGTGTATGGAGCTGCTTTAAGGGGTATTATGTCCCTTGGTAGCTGGGTGATTATATGTCCCTAGTGGGCATATGTTATGGTCAACATGTTTCGCGCTTCAGTGGTCTCAGGGGGAGATCCAGGGCGCTTCGTCAGGACCGAATAAGAAAGTTAAATCTACAGTGGCCCGAAAATTTCGGTGCCCCTGGATAAATGAAAGGAGTAGAGATTCCCTTAGTAGGTAGGGTAAGATCCCATGAGATCAGTGAGGGTCACTTGAGAGGGTTCTCTCAGTGCATCTGGGCTGTGTCACCTGTGTGCCTCTCGCTGTCTCCGCACACGACAAGAGTACCCCCTACTTCCCTTCTCTCCATCTCCACTCAGGAACGGTGACTCCCTTTGGCAGGCAAAAAGATCTAGCCAGGGTTTCCCCACACTGCTGGAAGCTGCCCAGTGCTACCGCTGGATGGAGACACCATTCGTGATCCGCCAGGTACTGCCAGCTGAGCTCATCTACCCTGGCATTCAAGGATCCTGCCAATTAGTTCACAATAGGGACATGCCCTGACGATCCAGCCAACTCCAGAGGCGAGGAGGCTCTTGGCATAGGACCCTACTTTGCCTTGTTTGTTGCACCACCACATGGAGGTAGTGTTGTCCTTGAGGAGCCTATAAGCCTCCCCTTAATGGGGAAGTCCTTTAGTGCCAGATGAATGGCCAACAACTCCAATAGAATCCTTTGATCTCTATGGCTCCCAGATAACCGCACCAACCCAGCAACGATGCATTCGTCACCACCGTCAACTCTGACTTGGGAAGGAGGAGGGTTCTGCTGCTGGCCCAATTGCAGTCAAGCAGCCACCACAGCAGATCGCGTGAAGTCCCCTCCGAACCTGGATTGCACCCGAGAGGTTGCGCTGGTGCTGGGCGTACTGGACTTCAGATTCCACAGCAGAGCCGCTATATGCCACCTGGCGTAGTGGAAAAGAAGAAATCAGGAGGCTAGCAGGCTAAGAAGCCTTCGAGCTGCTCTCAACAAGACCCATGACTGAGGGTGAAGCATAGGAGTCATAGCCCAAATGTCCTAGACTTTTTTCAGAGGAGGGACAACCCTCAACTGTACCATATCTAGAACAGCTCCATTGAAAGGAACCCTCTGGAAAGGAGTCGGGTGCTATTGCAATTCGTTTGTCATGAACCCCAGTTATGTCATGAGGTTCGCAGTCATCTTCGGCAGATTATGGCGAGCCCATCAGCAGCCAGAGGTAGACTGGCATATCTGGCCTCACAAAATGAGTGGCGACCGCTGTCATCACTTTTGTGAATACCCAGGGGGCACTTGTGAGGCCAAAGGGGAGCACAGCAAACTGAAAATACTCTTAGCCTACCTTAAGCTGCAGTTAACATCTGTGGGACTGCAGGACAGGTATATGAATATGCAAATTGCAGGTCCAAGGCTACCATTTAGTTGTCCGTATCCAGGCCACACAGAACCTTGGCTAGCATGGGCATTTTTAATTTGTCCTCCCATAGGAAGGCATTCAGAGGACAAAGATCTAAGATAGGCCGAAACCCTCCATCCTTCTTAAGGACAAGGAAATAGCCTTCTCTATTCTATTTCCAAGTCTAGAACCTTATTGATAGCTTCTTCAGGGAGCACATTTTGCACCATGTGCAACAGAATGGACAAAGAACAAGGAGTTCCCTGAGATTTGCTATGAAAATTAGATGGGGGACATCGGGGGACTCATGTCGGTGGAGCAGAAATGAAGGGCAGGGCCATGCTTAACAATTCAGAGAACTTATCTGTTGGACATAATGGATCACCACCCTCAGAGAAAACGCTGGATTCTGCCTACTACCGAATGGGTGTGCACCACTAATGACAAGCTACGGCAGCTTGGCAGTTGTTGCTGGGGAGGGAGGACTAGGAAGACTGGTGCCCTTGATGGCATGTATGGTGTCTGCCTTATTCTTGGCCCTGGCCTTGAAAGGACTGTCGAGATTGCAGCGGATACTGGAAAAACTGATGTTCTCTATATTCCAGCCCCCTAGAATAGCCTCTGAATTTCTGCAACTGGTGAGGAAACTGTTTGCCAGGGGTCAAGGGACCCAGAGAGCGTGCAGTGGCCCTAATTTCCTTAAGGCATTCTAAAGCAGAGTCAGCTTTTATACCAAACTGGCATATGCCATCAAAAGGTATACCCATGAGAGACTCTTGCACATCTGCAGCGAATCCAGTGCAGCACATCCATGCATGGTGGCAGATACTTACCTGTAACTCCAAAATTCACCAACTGCATGTCTACTACAGCACTCGGGAACTGGATTGTCATGCGGGGCTCTGAAGATGGTTTCTTCTTGTTCAGCATGCAACCCAATTTCTGAAAGAGCTCGAAGCAGTCCTTCCCTCTTGGACTGCTTCGACGAGCCAGTCGTCCAAGTATGGATAAACTTGGTGACCCTTTCGTCTGAGGAAGGCAGTGACTGGAAAAAGGCACTTGTTGGAAATAGGAGGTGCTATCTGAGATCGAACCGGAGCATCTTGAATTGGTAGTGTTGTCCTGCCACCGAAAAACTGAGGTATTTTCTGAGCCTGGGGTGGATGGGTATATGGAAGTATGTGTCTTGAAGATCCCATGTACTCCTACTCCTGGATCATCAGGAGGACTTCCTGAAGAGTAATCATCTGAAAGGATTGTTTTTTCCAGACACTTGTTGAGCAGTCTGAGGACCAGAACAGGTCTCCACTGCCCCGTCTTCTTTCTTATCAGATCTACTGCACTGTAAAAGACCCAGGGTTTTTGCAAGATCTGTGTCCATTTTGCAACCTTATATAGCCTCATCCACGTTTTCCAAGATTTTCGAGTGAACCTCAGGATAGACGGCTGTGGATCTTAGCCAGCCTTATCAAGACTGCTCCCCCTGCAAGCTGATGAAAGCCTGCATTCAAGGCATCCACTGCTGCACCAATGATGGCTGCTGAAGTAAGTTCTCCCACCTTGTAGGACTGCTTTAGCAGTCTTTTTATCCTCAGGGATGCTATCGCGCAACAGTGCACTGTCCGGCCACATTTGGCGATCATACCATCCCAAAATTTCCCAAGATTGTCTATATGCCTGCTATCTCTGTCTAGAGGATGGTGTAGTGGGATTCTAGGATTTCCTCTGAGCGGTTGAAATTATCACTAAATTCAGCTCTAGGTGGCCAGTCAGACAAGCTGAAGCTGTATCAGGGGATTTGTACATTTTCTTCAGACATAGTATAACTGCTGGAACAGTAGTATGTGTCCGCTTTAGTTTTACCCCTTAAGACCATACAAAATCCAGGACTGGTACAGTTTTTATAGACTTTTGTAGTTGTTCCATAAAGTCATAAATGAATCACCCCCGTTCTACTGATGTCACTGGCAGGTTGAATTTCCTGGCAGTGCTTTCCATTAAGTAATGGAAACAGGATATATTATCCAATAAATCCAGTGGATTGGGCAGGTTATTACAATCCTATAGAAGGATGAAATCCTCTCTGTCATCAATACCATCATCATCTCATTGTGGAAGTTCTCCTTCCTCCTCTTCTACATTGGAGAATAAAGAATTAGCCATATCCTCATCATCCTCCATGTCCTCAGCAGTTGGTGGGACAAGAGGATTCAAGGCTGCTGCAGAAAATGGTTCCCTTGGATGTGGTGGTGGTTAGTGAGGAGGTGTGGATGACATGGGGGCGGGAGGAGGAGGAGGCGAGTAACAGGTACAGTAAGTATTGCTGGTTAAGGAGGCTGAACTGCAGGTTGCTGTGGTAGCAGTATTTCGAAATTGTCCAATTTTTGCTGCAAAGTATATAAGAAGGACATGAGTACTTGAGCTACCACGGGCTCCCTACTGTTTCGAGGAGGTCCATATGTGTGCGAATTACGAGGAACATAAACTTGCCAATAGCCATATTTGTGGAAAGGCGCATCCTCACCCTCCAAATCACGAATGTAGCTAACATCCAATTGTGTTGGGGCGATGCAGTTGGTGATGCAAGGTCACTGGCATCTTCTTCCTGTTCTCAATCAAAAATTTGGGAAGACAGATTTCATCACCAATGAAAAAACAGGTTCAGCCAATACAGTCATTGACAGATTTGTCTTCGAGGATGTTATTGTTGAGGGTGCTGACGTTGACGGTGTATTTCTCGACAGTTGGGTTTGACACTGAAGGGTTCACTGTTTACTTCGAAGCCTACAGCATAAATTAAGGCAGCAGTCCTCGGATAGACCTAGAAAGTAACACTTTTGAGTTCACTGAAAGGTTAGAGCAGAGCTCTGCCTCGGGACTCCCTAACTAAGAACGTGCAATAGAAATCTGAGATATAGTGGCCTATTTGTTTTTTGGAGTGGGGAGGGGACGGGGGGACGAGAGCGGATACTTATTCCACCTCACTTGCTGAAGTTCCGGTTGCTTCAAATAAGGTGGATGTGCTACTAAACAATGTGGTTCAGGCCTATGGTTATTTTAACACTGTTTAATGCTACTTAAATGTAATAGGGATTTACAGCCTGATGACCGGGAATGATTAAAATATGTGAATATATGAAAGATCCAATGTTGGAGAACAGGGTTTTGCACAAGTGCCCATTAAAGTGTCAAAGAGGGCTTCATTGAACAGAAAGAAGGGCTCAGATGTGGCTGGCCCGGGCTGCAAGATTTCCTTAAGGACAATTGTCTTAACCTTAATGGAGGGTAACTGCAGGCTCAAGACATCAGTGAACGTTAAATGAACTTGCAAATATGCTACTCTCTTCCATTTGGGGGCCCAAGGTAAGTTCAACCCTGTATTAGGGGAATTATGAAGCCCAACTGTAAGTCCCTGAAACAAATATCACCATAATGCGGATTAATCATCTCTATCTCCACCATCATCATTTCTGGTAGCATTCCGGTGATCAGAATCGGATTCCAAAGGACAATGAAACCTATGAGGGTGCTCTGGTTCTAGAAGAGGATTAGGACTGGAATCAGGCTGTAAGCTGTCCGGTTGCACTTTTATGAATTTGTAGCACACCATTTGTCAAGATAGTACTAAAGTTGATTCGTGGTCAGGCATCAGAACTGGATCTTCCACCAGCGCCGGTGACGTCACCACTGGTGTCGACAAGGGAGGGACCAATGCAGGATGTGGCACCAGGGTGGAAGTCTGAGCAGACCCAAGGCAGGTCAGGGCTGAAGGACAGACCGCCCCTGTGGATCCTTGAGGCCAGAAGACATGCCAGAGGGAAGTGGAAGTGTGTCAAATATAAGCAACATAGCCTTCTTAAAGGTTTCTATAATTTCTGCGCTGCTGATGGCCTAGGGAAATCAGGGCATAAAGGGACCACCTGGGGAATTTGATCTGCAATTGGAGATCCAGAGGGAGACCTACTGGATCCTTCCGCCTTCTCATTAGATCCAAGAGTGGCAGGATGGGGTAGAGTTCCACTTCACCTTCTTGCATTTATGTTTGAATTTCGACTTTGACTTAATAGAGGACTTACTGAGAAGTAGATCTCATGCGTGCACAATATCGGGAATGGAAGCAGGTTTGCACTCGCGACTTGGATCAAGAATTAAGCGAGGCAAACAACTATTTCTTGTGTTGGTGATGTACACCTTCGCTTACCGGTCCTGAATCACGCCTTTGGGTGCATGAGTGTGCCCTTGGCTGCACCACTGAGTTGTGCCTGAGCTGAAGCACCAGAGATGCACCTCTTGCAGGTCCGTCACTGTAATCTCTTTCCAACAGTCTCAGCCTGGTTGAAGTCTTGAGAGGATACAGTTCCCTAGCACAATGGATTTAGTTTACAATACCAGAAGACCGACGAAATTGGGAGCAGAGCTTTGGATCCATGTCAGAAGGCTTGGAAAGAAAGGAACTGATGTCCGTTCGGATGAGTGGCTTTTAAATGCGACTCCGCTGGTGGTAGGAGGAGGCTGCATGGAGCTGCGCCGCAAGCAGGAGTATTGTAAAAAACATTCCGGTCCAGGCTGGCACCTGAGGAATATTTTAAAGGTGAGGTATGTGGGGTTAGAAGTATCCCTCAGTATTTTCTAGTGGATACTAATCACATTACTGCTATGAATGTACCCCAAGGATCGTCACTAAGCCCCACGCTCTTCAACATCTACATGGCACCCCTCGCCGCCATCGTCAGACAACATGGACTCAGCATAGTATCCTACGCCGACGACACCCAGCTGATCCTCTCACTCACCAAAGACCCCATCACCACCAGACTCAACTTCCAGGAAGGAATGAAGGACGTCGCATCCTGGATGAGCAGCAGCTGCTTGAAGCTCAACTCGGAGAAGACAGAGGTCCTCGGACCCTCCCCCTCTGCATGAGACAACACCTGGTGGCCCACTGCCCTCGGCAGCCCCCCTACCCCCACGGACCACGCCCGAAACCTCTGCATCGTACTCGACTCCTCCCTCTCCATGACCCGACAGGTCAACGCCGTCGCCTCCAACTGCTTCAACACCCTCCGCATCCTCCAAAAGACCTTCAAATGGATCCCCCTCGAATCAAGGAAGACCGTCACCCACGCACTCAACCAGCAGACTGGACTACGGAAACGCCCTCTTCGACGGGATCAACAAGTCTCTACTCCGCAAACTCCACAACATACAGAACACCGCAGCCAGACTCGTCCTCGGCATCCCTCGACATGAACACATCACCAAACACCTGAGCAACCTCCACTGGCTCCCCGTTGAGAAGAGCGCAACTTTCAAGATACTCGCCCACGCCTACAAATGCCTCCACAACACCGGACCACAATATCTCAACGACAGAAGCACAAGTTACTAACTTGTGTAACGATATATCTGTAAGAGACAGTAGTTAGTGACAGATTCCTTACCTTAGAATATCCCCAGGCGTCAAGCTGGATCCGGAAAGTTTTTGCGTAGCAGTACCCTTGCGCGTCGGTAGGCGGCGTCGTGCGGCTCCGCGTCCGTCGTCGGCGTCGTGATCGCCGGGATGACGTCGCGGGCAGTACTTAGACGCCGCCCCTGCGCGCTGACGTCAGTTCTGTACACGACTTTCCACGCCAGGAACGCAGAGCCATGCAAGAAGCTGACATAGGTGTCTGAAAAATACTAGGGCCCTGAAAGGGATGTCCTTAACCCTAGAAAGGAGTTCGCAGAACGGGGAGGATGGGTGGGGCGGTAAGGAATCTGTCACTAACTACTGTCTCTTACAGATATATCGTTACACAAGTTAGTAACTTGTGCATCTGAAAGAGACACATTAGTGACAGATTCCTTACCTTAGAATAGATACCCCAGCAATACCAACCCCGGTGGTGGGTCTGCGAACAAAGATCAGACAAGGAAGTCCCGGAGGACAGAACGGCCAAAGAAGCCGTCCCTCCGGACCGGACTGTCAAGGCAGTAATGCTTTGTAAACGTGTGCAGCGAGGCCCACGTAGCTGCCTGACAGATATCCTGCAGCGGAACACCGCGGCCCAAAGCCGTGGTAGCAGCCGTTGCCCTGGTGGAATGGGCACGCAGCCCAACAGGAGGCTCCTTCTTAGCCAAAGAATAGCAGGCTTTGATACACAAGGTTACCCAGCGGGAGATGGTTCTCTTGTGCACCGCCCGACCTTTTTTGGCGCCCACGTAGCCAACAAAGAGCAGGTCATCCACCCGGAAGTGTTGTGTGCGGTCGATGTAAAAGGAAAGCGCACGTTTTGGGTCCAGACGGTGGAGCCTCTCTTCCTCTCTGGAAGGATGCGGAGGCGGAAAGAAGGTGGGCAAAGTGATGGTCTGCCCAATGTGGAAGGCAGTAACCACTTTTGGCAAGAAGGACGGACGCGTCCTAAGAACCACCTTGTCTGGATGGACAGACAGAAAGGGAGGTTTACATGATAGAGCCTGGAGCTCACTCACCCGCCGAGCGGAGGTGATGGCCACCAGAAAGGCTGTCTTCAGAGTCAGAAGACGAAGAGGACAGTTATGTAGAGGCTCAAAGGTAGCGCACATAAGAAAGGTAAGAAACAAGTTCAAGTCCCACTGAGGCATCACAAACAGAACAGGAGGGAAGAGGTGTGTAATGCCTTTTAGAAACCTGTTAACAACAGGGGACTTGAAAAGGGAGGGCTGATCAGGAAGCCTGAGGAAGGCCGAGATGGCACAAAGATAGCCCTTGATGGTACCCAGGGCAGAACCCTGTTGGGCCAGGGAAAGAAGGAACAGAAGAACCTCAGAAAGAGGGGCAGAAAGGGGATTCACAGCCTTTGCTGTGCACCATGCCACAAACTTGTTCCACATGCAGGCGTATACCACTTTAGTGGAGGGACGCCTGGCTGCCAGAATCGCATCACAAACTTCGGGAGGCAAGTCGAAAGGAATCAACTGCCGCCGCTCAATCTCCACGCAAGCAGGTGGAGGCTGGACAGGTTCGGGTGGAGGACCGACCCCTGCTGCTGCGACAGAAGATCCTCCCGAAGAGGCAGACGGATCGGGGGATCTACGCTCATACTGAGTAGCTCGGGATACCAAACTCTTCGAGCCCAGTCCGGAGCCACAAGGATGACTTGGGCCCGGTCGTGCCGAATCTTCTTCAACACTCTGGGTAGAAGTGGTATAGGCAGAAAGGCGTACAACAGACCGCAACTCCACTCGCGACGAAAAGCGTCGCCAAGCGAGTGCCGCCTTGGAAATTCCAACGCGCAGAACTGATGACATTGCGCGTTCTCTTCGGTGGCGAATAGATCTAACCAAGGCTCTCCCCACTGTAGAAAGAGTCCTTGCGCCACTTCCGAGTGAAGACGCCATTCGTGATCCATCATGCACCTGCGGCTGAGTTCGTCCGCCCTGGCGTTCAGGGAACCTGCCAGGTGTTGAACCATCAGGAACATGCCCTGATGTTCCAGCCATGTCCAGAGGCGCAGAGCCTCCTGACAGAGGGTCCACGACCCCACCCCGCCTTGTTTGTTGCAGTACCACATGGCGGTGGTGTTGTCTGTGAACACCTGCACTACCTTCCCTTTGACAGAGGGAAGGAATGCCTTGAGTGCAAGCCGGATCGCCCGGAGCTCCAGAAGGTTGATATGGAGCCGGGACTCCGCCGGAGACCAGAGGCCTCTGATCTCCGCCTCTCCCATGTGACCGCCCCATCCCAGAAGGGACGCGTCCGTCACAACTGTGTGCTCTGGCTGGGGAAGGAGAGGGATCTGCCCATGACCCATTGCCGGTTCGAGAGCCACCACTGCAATTGTTTTGCAGTCCCCTCCGAGATCTGGACGTGATCGGACAGGTTGCCCTGGTGCTGCGCCCACTGGAACTTCAGGTCCGACTGCAGAGCCCGCATATGCCATCTGGCATGATTGACCAGCAGGATGCAGGAGGCCATGAGGCCCAGCAGCCTCAGGGTCATCCGTACCGAAACCCAGGATAAAGGCTGAAAGATTGGAATCATAGCCTGAATATCCCGGACTCGCCGTTCGGGAGGAGAGGCCCGAAACTGCGTCGTGTCCAGAACTGCTCCGATGAAAAGGAGCTGTGGAGAAGGAATCAGATGCGACTTCGGCACATTGATGGAGAACCCCAGCGAGTGCAGGAGTTCGGCCGTAGTCTGGAGGTGGGAGACGACTGCCTGGGACGAGCCCGCCTTCAGCAGCCAGTCGTCGAGGTAGGGGAAGACTGGAACCCCTGCCCGGCGCAGATGAGCTGCGACCACCGCCATCACTTTCGTGAACACCCGAGGGGCACTTGTAAGGCCAAAGGGGAGCACGGTGAACTGAAAATGCTCGAGGCCTACCGTGAACCGAAGGTAACGCCGGTGGGCCGGCAGGACGGGGATGTGAAAATAAGCGTCCTGCAAGTCCAAAGCTACCAACCAGTCTCCAGGGTCGAGGGCAGTCAAGACCTGAGCTAGGGTGAGCATCTTGAACTTCTCCTTCCGGAGGAAGCGATTGACGTTCCGGAGGTCCAAGATAGGACGCATGTCCTCCTTGTCCTTTTTGGGCACCAGAAAGTAGTGGGAGTAGCAACCACGTCCTACTTCTGGGGTCGGAACATGCTCGATGGCCCTCTTGGCTTAGAGGGCCGTAACTTCCTTCTGCAGAAGCACCAAGTGATCCCCTGACATGCGGTGGAATTGAGGTGGCATGGCTGGGGGGGTGGTCTCGAAGGGGAGGGAGTAGCCCCTTCGGACAATGTCCAAGACCCACCTGTCCGAGGTGATGGGACGCCAGTGGTGAAGGTGATGGCGGACCCTGCCCCCTACTGGCGTGCTGTGCACCTGAAAGGAAGGACTAGGAGGGCTTGGAGGCCGCGGACGGGTTCGAGGTAGTGGCCTGACCCGCATGCTGGGTGCCCGAACCGCCACGGCGGTATCCACGTCCTCGGCCACGCGAAGACGCTTGCTGCGCGGGCCGGTGGCTGGGCAGCTGACGTGACTGGGCGCCCCTTCCGTGGCCACGAAAGGGGCGAAAAGCAGAGGTTAGCGGAGGGCGTACAGCAGAAAGGCCCAGAGACTTGGCAGTAGCCCTTGAGTCCTTAAAACGCTCCAGCGCATGGTCTGCCTTTGAACCAAAAAGACCGACTCCATCAAAGGGCATGTCCATGAGTGTATTCTGGACATCACCCGAGAAACCAGTTGTTCTCAGCCAGGCGTGGCGACGTAGCGCCACCGTCGTTGCAAGCGATCTGCCGAGCGAGTCGGCGGTATCAAGGCCACAACGTATGGTGTATTTAGCCGCATCTCGCCCTTCCGCAATGGCGCGGGTAAGCAGTGTCTGGACCTCCTCAGAACACTGCGGCAAAACAGCCGCCACCGAATCCCACAGGGAGTGGGTGTATCGGCCCAAAAGGCAAGCGGTGTTGACGGACCGCAAGCCAGCACTGGAGGAAGAAAAAGCCTTCTTCCCAAATTGGTCCAGGCGTTTGGATTCCCTATCCGGAGGGGCGGTAGGGAAGGCGGTTTGGGAGGCAGAGGCTTGGACAACCAAGCTCTCGGGGGTGGGCTGTTGGGAGAGAAACAAGGGGTCGCCCGGAGCAGGGCGATGGCGTCGGGCCACGTTCCTATCCACAGGAGCCCCTGTGGTGGGCTTGGACCAGGCACCCAAAGAACGTCAGTGAGTGCATCATTAAACGGCAGCACAGTCTCCGAAGAGGAAGCTGCCGGTTGAAGCACTTCCGTCAGGAGATTAGTCCTGACAGCCACAGTAGGCAATTGGAGATGTAAGGCTCCAGCTGCTCTACGCAACACCGTTGCAAAATTAGCTCCCTCCTCCGTAGCCACGGGAGGAGACAGCATGCCAGTGTCAGGGAGGTGTCTAGACCACTGGCATCCCCAAGTTCCTCAGCCCAGTCCGGATCATACTCACACTGTTGTGTGAGAGGGTCCTCAGACCCCTCCCAGCTCTCTTGGTCCTCCTCCGGTTCAAAATATGGAGGAGCGACATTTGGGATCCTAGGTCTCATCGGCGCCGGCGTCGAGCGACGTCGGTCCGGCTCCATGTCCGGAGCCGGAGAGAGCCGGGGACCGACGCCGTCCAGAGCCCCGGACGGCGTCAGGTACGGCACCGGGGACATCGGCGTGGTTAGGTCAACCGGCGTCGATGGGGGTTGCGGTACCACCGGAGCCGGGATCGAGGCCGGAGCCGAGGCCGGGATGAAGGCTGGTGGGCCAGTCGGCGCCGGGACCGGAGTCGACGGCGACGCCGGGGCTACCCCATCAGGGCCCGCAGGGCCCGAAGGCGCACCGGAGGGAGCCTGAGGCCCGAAGAGGCGGGCCATGGCCGACAGGAATTCCTGTATTTCGGCCGGAGTCGCTCCCGAACCCGGAAAGGACGGGTAATGCGGGGGCGGCTCCATAGGCATGTCCGGGGCCGCGGGGACGGTGCCGACTGGGGCCTCAGCCGAGTCGCGAGACCGGCGAGGCGAAGTCTTAGAGCGATGCTTCTTAGACTTTTTGTGCTTCGACTTACCCGAGGAGCGCGAAGACTTGGACTCCGACGACCGGCGGGGACTCCGCGACCGGCCCCTCGACCTCTCCCGGGACCGGGGCTTGGTGCGGCGCGGAGCCGACTGCCGGACGTCGAGTAGCTTTCGAGACCGCTCTCGCAAAGCCTTCGGGTGAAGTTTCTGGCAGTCAGGGCATGACTTCGTGTCGTGGTCTCGGCCGAGACAGAAGAGACACTCTAGATGCGGGTCTGTGATCGACATCATGCAACCACAGGCGTCGCATGGCTTGAAGCCGGGCATCCCTACGACACCTAGGAGTCAATCGAAAGAAACAGTGAAAAAATTCACAAAAAAGTTAGTCAAAAATTGACTAGGGCACTGCTCTTCCCGGATCTGCGCTTACTGGCGCGGAAAAAGAAGAACTGACGTCAGCGCGCAGGGGCGGCGTCCAAGTACTGCCCGCGACGTCATCCCGGCGATCACGACGCCGGCGATCACGCCGACGGACGCGGCGCCTACCGACGCCGCCTACCGACGCGCAAGGGTACTGCTACGCAAAAACTTTCCGGATCCAGCCTGACGCCTGGGGATATTCTAAGGTAAGGAATCTGTCACTAACGTGTCTCTTTCAGATTCTCTTTCCACGTACCCAAGAGGAACCTCCGATCGGCCGACCTCGCCCTCGCCGCACCCTGCGCATCCACAGAGCAAGAACCGGGGGCAGAACCTTCTCCTACATCGCGGCCAAAACCTGGAACGAGCTCCCAATCAACATCAGGCGCGCCCCCCCCCACCCTTCACATCTTCATAAAGACCCTCAAGACCTGGCTCTTTGACTGACTGGAGCTGCTCCTCCCATCCCCCCAGCGCCTTGAGACCCTCACGGGTGAGTAGCACACTTTAAAGAATCCCTGATTGATGAATATCTGAGTAGAGATCACCTTGCTGAGAGGTGGAGTTTTCAGACCCTGCACCTCATTATCTGATGCTTGTGCTACCATAATAAGGTGAATGGCCTATTCGAAATGGTTTACTCTGCATGAATGCATTTATTAAACAATGCAATATCAATATGTACCAACTTAACCAACTGGAAATGGGGACTAATTTAAGCATAAGAATTTAAAACAAATCCACTACCTGAGAAGGGAAAGATATTGAATGTGTGGACACGTACCCATGACAAATTTAACGATGTTCAAGAAAGATCAATTTACATATTCTGGATCAAATAGGAATCATTTAAAGGCGTGGCTACAGAGCCGTTGATGGCAGACGCGTG
The DNA here is from genome assembly GCA_963921515.1 of Calotriton arnoldi. Classification (NCBI taxonomy): domain Eukaryota; kingdom Metazoa; phylum Chordata; class Amphibia; order Caudata; family Salamandridae; genus Calotriton; species Calotriton arnoldi. Next base: position 754,710 of record CAWUFW010005081.1, on the reverse strand, counting down.
AGCTGAGAGCTACGCGCCAGCCACCTCATTTCTCCTGAAAAACGGCGACTCCGCTCATGCCTGGGGGCGAACCCTTGGTGGCCCGACCTGCCGGAGACCTTGGGACAGAGGGGGACGTTCTGGATGCCCTGGGGTACGCCTGTGGGGCCCTGAATGAGATCGGCCGCACTGACGCAGCAGAAGAGATATTGGCGGCCTGGGCCTAGCGCAAGGAGTCGGGCCTGACTAGGAGAAAGGTGCCAGTGGGGGCTGTGAACACCGAGTGGTGACCTCAGAAGCCAACCGCAGTTACGGAATCCCGAGAACCGCACCGAAAGGCCCCGTACCTGACCGGCTGCAGCAGCGGTTGCTGGATCCTGAGGCCTCGCGGGGGACACGCCCGTTTCAGGGACGGAGAAGCGTGCGAGATCGGAGCACACTCTGGGACGGAGGGCGGCCACTCCAGAGCACAAGGAGGTGAGAGCTGCGGAATTGTGTGGGTTGCCCCCTCATATCGGACTCCTCACACAGTGGTACGCCCTCCCCCCCCAGAGGCAGATACTGGGCCCGAGAGACGGCTGGAGAGGAACGATCAGCTGCCTTCGCTGAGAGGGGACCCCGGCGCTGCCGAGTGACAGAGGCCGGACGGGGGTAGGCAGCGGGGAGGATACTGAAAAACACCTCTGACACGCTCAGACCCCTGCTTCCCCCTCCGAACTACGGCAAAAGGCAGGATTCTGGCGGGGCGTGGACCGGGCTACGACAGCGCCCGAACAATCGGCATTGGGTCTGCCTCCTGGGCCGGAAGGCCAGAAGCGAGGCCCTGGCTTTCATGACCTGAGACATTGCGGAGTGGCATTGGCCTCGGAGGTGGGAAGTCGAGAGGGGGATGGGAGCACCAGTTAGCTATACCGGTTGGCGTACTGAGCTCCGTTACTGGTCGACCGACTGAAATCACTATTGCGGAGGGATTACGCTGGTACCATTCCAAAAAGAAATTGAGGGCGCTTGGACCACTTCGCAGGCACTGACGTGGCAAGAACGCTACGAACCTCCAGCCTGATTGTACCTCCCTGGGACCCCATCACAGAACGCAGCCGGCAGGGAGAGAACGGGGGTGAAACTGGAATGGGACACGGGCAGGCGAACCCTTGCAACACTGCCATAGTGTACCGCGAAGTATTAGGCTAAGCGATCTTGAGCTGTGAGGACCCCCTGTTCTAAAAGTCACCACGACTTGGACGCTGGTGTGATTGCCTCTACACACGGTTGAGTTATCTGGAGTAGTGCTGTAGAGAACACAGAGGTCTTCCCGGTGCCCCCCCTCAATCCGAGTCGCCTCATTACATCGTGACCCACATTTTTGGCAACCCAAAGGGAGTCGTTACAGTCAGACGGAGGCCGGGTGCCTGTCGGCTTTAATTTTGTCACGCCTGGACTACGGCAACGCAGTGTATATAGGACTCCCCGATAAACTTCTGGGGAAACTCTAGGTGGTTCTAAACGACGCAGCACGACTGATTCTCAAATTGCCGAGAAGAACACAAGCCACACCCTTGTTACAGCAGCTACACTGGCTCCCTATTAAGGGGAGGATCAGATTCAAGGGCCCTGTGCATTGCACATAAAGCTAAGTATGGAGCGGCGCCCAGCTACATTAAAAACCGTTTGATGCCTTATGTGACTGGTCGTTGTTTTCGTTCATCAGAAGCACACCTGTTGGCCTGTCCACGCTTTAACAAACAACCTTAGGGGGACGTGCCTTCTCGGTTGTGATTCCCCAGCTTTGGAAAAAGCTCCCAGAGAGTCTGCATGGGGAGGCGACTCTCCTCCCATTCAGGAAGAAACTAAAGACCATTCTGTTTACTGAGGCGTTTGGATAAGCTTACTCCAAGTTTTGCTCTATTTGCAAGTATCATGGCACTCCCGGGTTTATGGTTTGTAGCGCTTAGAGACCGTTGGTGATTTGGCGCTTTACAAATATAAATTAACATAACATAACACAGCGTTGAAGGCACTGGGTGTGGAGTGGCCAAGGTAATAGACGGAGTGCCCTGGAATTGTAATTACCATAGAAGGGGCCACCACCAGCACTCATAGCACGTAAGCGCGGAGGTTCTTACCACATCCTGGAGCGGGGTAAACCAGAGACACTGGCGACTGAGCCCCGCCAGCTAAGAACAAGACGCACGAGCACCGCAGTCAGAGAACGTACGGCACTGGACATGGGGAAGCCTATAGGTAAACAGGCGGGACCCCCCCCCCCCCGGCACAAGATGATGATGCTACTGACTCAGCACTTAAAGAAACTGGTGAAGAGCTACAGGAGGTGCCAGTGCATCAACAATTGGCCAAAATTTTAGCAGCCATTGCTGATACCAAAGCAACGCTGTACCAAGACATCAGCACGGTGGCGGTGGGCCTGGGCCTGTTGCGGGCAGAACATACCAAACTATCAGACAGGGTGAAACAATCCGAAACGACACTAGAAGCGTTGGCTCCGGCGCAACAAGCATTGGCTGCGAAAGTCGACGAACTCTCCGGCAGGGTCGGTGTCTTGTAGCGCCGGGCATAGGACGCTGAAGGAAGAAACCGAAGGAATAATGTGAGGGTTCTTGGGTTGTCTGAAGGGGTGGAAGGCCGAGACATGGTCGCATACCTGGAGACCTGGCTCCGTGAGGTGGTGGCTCCGGAGGACCTGTCGCAATTCTACACCTTGGAAAGAGCTCGTGTGCCAGCTAGACCACCGGCTCCGGGAAGACCGCCACGTCCGGTGGTAGCTAGATTACTTAATTTTCGAGACAGGGACATGTTGCTACAAAAGGCACGCACAGATTGGCCATATATAGTGGAGAACAATAAGGTGTCCTTGTTCCCGGACTACACTCTAGAAGTCCAACGACGTCGTACCTCCTTCCTGGAGGTCAAAAGAGCCCTGCGAGAAGAGGGAGTCCAATACTCGCCGATGTTCCCGGCTCGGTTGAGAATAATGGTAGACGGAAAAACACAGTTCTGCGATGACCCTAAATCTGCCTGGGAATGGATTGAGGCCTATAAAGTGGAAGGACGCCAAGCACACCGAGACGGGAAGCAACCGACGGAGAAGACAGAACCAGGGAAACGACTTAGGAGACGCCGTCAGAGGGTTACCAAGAAGCCAAGCCTGTCGAGGACGGCAGCGGAGAGAGCGGACGCACTGCAGACAGTGGCAGAAATTATGCAAAACATGGGGTCGTCCCTGGAGAGAGGTTTGGAATCGAAACGAGGAACTGATGAATCGGACTCGGACACTTCCCACAACGGCAGTGGCGGCATGCCAAATGTGACTCCTCAGACAGCAGATGGGCTTTTTGGATGAGTACTTGGGGGGAGAGGGGGGTCTTTTTCTCCCTCTCCTCCTTGTTCTTTCTTAAACCTACCTTATGAGGTTGATTGATCATGTCTGCATACGTGAGGGTCTGATCCTCTTTATTGAGAGGAGGGAGGGGGGAGTTGGGTGGGGTGGTGGCTGGGGGGAGGCTCCTGGGCACAGGCTGGAACCGTCATTCATGGCTGGGACATCATGCTTGTTACCGAAATTTGTCTGAGATCAGAAGTTGAGCGTCACGCTCCCTTGTAGGTCCTTGTGCTTGTAGCTGGGGGCCTGAACCACTTGTTGTAGTTTGGAGACATGCAGTTTTTTTGCAAGTTTGGGCAGCTGACCGTTGTCAGTCCGCTCATGGGTGAGGGAGTTGAACAGTTGGGTTTATTGTTACATACTAGGAGGTCTGAGACAATTCTTAGGGCTGACGGGGTGGGGAGGGCGTGGGGAGGGGGCGATGAGTGGGTAGATGGCGCGAACGACTGATCAGATCGATGGGTTCAATTTTCTTACATGGAACATTAGGGGTATGGGCTCACCCGCAAAACGATACAGCATACTGAATTATATCAGACGGAGGGGGGTGTCCATGTAGCGTTGTTGCAGGAGACACCTCACGGAGATAGAAGTGGTTCGATTGAAATGTAGATGGCGGGGGCAACTGTTTGCAACCACCTACTCGGCTTTTGCTAAGGGAGTGCTAGTGTGGATCAGGCCAGGTGTTCCCTTTCAGCTCTCCCAGAAAATAATCGATGTGGAGGGGAGGTTTGTTGTGATCACGGGCAAGCTGAAAGGTAGAGACATAACGATCGGAAGTGTGTATGCACCAAATCGTGAGCAGATCCCCTTCTCTAGAACTTTGGCAGGGGAATTACATGAAAGCCTGATACTGGGAGGGGACTTTAATTGTGTGTGGGATGTTGTACGGGATAGATCTACACCCCCATTAAGAGGTACACTGGCTGCCGCCACGGCTAAGGGACTCAGGACATGGGTCGAGGGGTGGAACCTAGTAGACATCTGGAGATTGCAGAATGCTCAACAGAGAACATACTCTTACTACTCTTCACTGTATGACTTTCATACAAGACTGGACATGTTCTTTTGCTCTACTCCTTTGGCTCCTATGCTGTCAGGAACTGAGTATTTGGGTAGATCTCTTTCGGATCATAGTCCTCTACTTATGCGATTTGCCCCTACCCCTGAGAGGGCCCCGGTTCCGTTGTGGAGGTTGGACCCCGCTTTGATAGAGGATGACAGATTTCGGCAGATCTTATCGGCAGCACTGGTCACCTATTTTGAGGAGAATCAGGATACTGCCAGCTCCCCACTGGTGGAGTGGGACGCATTTAAGGTGGTGACCAGGGGACAATGTTTGGGACAGGTGGTGGGCCTTCAACAGGTGATTACTCAGGAATTAGGGACATTGGAAACCCAGATCCAGGAATTGGACAGGGACAGCGCAAAAGGAGAAGCGGTACAGAGTAAACTGGCGGAAGTGCGAAGTCTCTATAATTCCACCTGGGACAGGCTGAGGGCATTCGATCTCAAAACCTACCAGGCTAAGCAACATGAGGAGGGGGGTAGGGCTGGAAGGTTATTGGCCTGGTTGATTAGACCCGAAAGTAGAGGTGCACCGATTCCTAGTATCACTGATGTAGCAGGGCAAGTGTTATGCTCCCCGAAAGACATTAACGAGGCATTTCGAGACTATTATGGAAAGCTATATGGGCAACCAGGAGCTACTCAGGCCGACGCGTTGCTAGCTTATTTTGGCGGACTGAGACTGCCGGGACTAGACCGAGAAATTCAGGGCTCACTAGCGGCGCCTGTTAAGGCAGGTGAAATTAGAACAGCAATTAAGGAAATGGCGCGGGGGAAACACTGGGGCCTGATGGCCTACCAGCGGAGTTTTATGTTGCCTTTGTGGAGATTTTAGCCCCGAGGCTTGAACGAATTTATGCTACGGCGCTCCGTGAACAAAGGTTACCGCCCTCAATCAGAGAGGCGTTGGTGATACCTTTACCAAAAACCATGAAGGAACATCCAACAGTGACTGAATTTAGGCCCCTATCCATGCTTAATATGGACTTAAAAATTTTAAGCAAAACCCTAGCAACAAGGCTCCTAACCCACATGCAAAGTTTGGTCCATACTGACCAAAATGGGTTTATCCCATCGCGCTCCACGTCCAATAATCTGCGACGATTGTACAATGTCTAATTCCACAGAGATTTGGGTAACTACCCTGATGCTGTAGTAATGGCCATAGACCTGGAAAAGGCGTTTGACTCACTACGCTGGAACTTCTTACTGGCAGCAATGATGAAAATGCAGATGGGGGCTGGTTGGTTGAACTGGGTCCGTCTCTTATATAAGGACCCTAAAGCTCGGGTACGTACGGGCAGAACGGTCTCTGCACCTTATGCCATTTATAGGGGAACTCGACAGGGGTGTCCCTTATCGCCACTGCTCTTTGTTCTGGCGATGGAGCCCTTGGCAGCGCGAGTTAGACAGGAGGGGGGGAGATTGGGGGTAACACTCGATGGAATCTGCCATATAATATCGTTATACACCGACTATGTGCTCCTTTATATACAAGATGGATCTGAGGGAATCCAAGTAATCCTTCCTATATTAGAGGAATTTGCGGAGCTTTCGGGCTTACGGCTTAATAAAAGGAAGACCCATGTGTTCCCCCTACATCCCACATTGCCTAGACCTCTAGCCCTTCCACCGGACCTGGAATGGTCGCCGGTTTCTTTTAAATATCTGGGAATCTGGATTTTTCACACGCAGATTGATCTGTTCGATGGGAACCTTGGAGGCGCATTAAGGGCGCTCCGGGCAAATGTGGCCTTTTGGCATACACTTAAACTGCCAGTCATGGCAAGAGTGGCGCTGTCGAAGATGGTGGTATTGCCCCGCTTTCTCTACTATTTTGTTAACCTGCCGATGATAATACCCAGGAGCTGGTTTAGGACATTGGACATGATTCTGAGAGAACTGGTGTGGGATGGAGGAAGAAACAGAATCCTTGCAGACCTTGAGGCTGCTGTTTGCGAGTGGGGGATTAGGGGCCCGAGATTTTGAGGCTTATTATTTAGCAGCCCAACTGCAATGGCTGGCCCGATGGCTAGATGGGAGGGGACTGGAGACATTATCTTTGCCTCCCGGCACCGCACAAGCGGTTTTGCTTCCTAGGATGCTTGATCGACACCAAAAGATCAAACATATCGGGGTGTTGCTCTCTGTGGCAATGACATGCTGGGACAGATGCACGACACAATCCAGGGGTGCTCAGCTCTATGCACCTGGTGTTCCTCTGGTTGGGCTCCCCCAAGCAGGACGGTGTCCTCCTCTCACCCAAAGACAGCTGCAGGGATGGGATGTCGCGGGAGCACAAACGATCGGAGACTGCTATAATGATGGCGAACTGATTCCCCTAGAGGAATTCCTGGACTATCACGGACTACCGCCGGGACAGTTCTTGAACTACCATAAGATCCGAGGGGCACTGACGGCGTTGTGGGGGAATACGGTGAAAGAGCCAGACACTCATGCAGTCCTGCAGGCGATGGGGACATTGGGTTCGGCCGGGCACCTGGTGAAGTGGCTCTACCTGGCAATAATGGAAACGACGGTCCTCCCGTTACCTCACCTGCGGGAGAGATGGGAAAACACACTAAATAGACAGTTGACTGAAAAGGAATGGAGGAAGGTGCTGAGCGGCCCGAAAAAGGTCTCCCGAAACGCGGCCTTTAAATTCTTGCAATTTAATATATTACATAGAACGTATCTCACCCCCCATCGATTGAATGTGGTCTATGGGGGAGATGACCAGGAATGTGCCAGATGCTCTTAGAAGGATGCGGATTTTGACCATATGGTCTGGTCCTGCCCGGGGCTTCAAGGCTATTGGCTTAAGGTAGTGAACATGATTAATGGAGTCCTGACGCTACATATGGCGTGTACCCCGGAGGTTTGTCTCCTGGGTCTATTCCCAAGACCTAAATCTAAACGGTTGGGGCTTCGATTTGTTGATTTGGCTTTGCTCCTGGCTAGGAGACGAATAGCAACAAGTGGAAAGCGAGGCAGGCTCCATTAGTAATTAAATGGGAAGATGAGGTTACCAGTTGGGCAAGAGCTGAGGAAAGGGCCTTGATAAAGGAAGATAAAAATCACGAAACGGCGTAAACCTTTAGCGGAGCCCTGGGACGAGATTGTGAAAACATGGGAAACGCGTCATGCACCTCCGCAGTCCTCAGACGCAGACTCGACCGAACCTGAGGACATGCAGGAAGTACACACCCCTACACATTAGCAGACTATGGTGGACATAGACCGGGAGCATTGCTTGGAGCTCCTGGGAGCGTGGGCTCTGCACTTCGATAGAATTTTGCGAGTGGGGCGCAAGTGGTTTCTCCCTTCCCCACCCCTCCCTCCCCCACTCCTCCTTCCCCCATTTCCCCCCTCCTCCTCCCGAGGGGTTTCCCCCCCAATTCTCACAACAGAGTCGGCCAACAGATTACGGAAGTTTCACAAACTGAAGACCCCTGGTAGTTTGTTACTAGTTACAGTTGGAGATTATTCGTGCTGAGGCACGGCATTGTTTTTGTGCTTTTTTTTATTTTTTTATTTACATATGTGATAATTCTTTTCTTTTATGTTGTGGCCGTTTACACAAATGGTGATAAAATGAGCTAATTGCTGGCCAACGTATACAACCATAATAGATATTCTCATTACCCGAACTGAATACTCCCTATCGGAGAACATACCATGATGAGGGGATAATTGACAGATGCATCGCTATGGGATAGAGATCCTCCGCTGATAACATGGAGAGCGGGAGTCTGACTAGAGGAGCCGGCTTATATACGTATTGTGATAAGATGCTCTAATACTATGTATCCTGTGCATATTTTACCCTGTATCATGGCTCTGGAATAGTGTTGAATATAAGTGTTGATATATATGTAAATGCCAATAAAAAAGATTAAAAAGAAAAATAGGAATCATTTATATAGCAGTCATGACAATTGGCCATGCTCTCACTATTATCCAATATCAGACACAACTAATCCAAGGCATGGATTTTGTACCTAGTAGGACACTGCAGATTCTAACGGATACACGCTCACCTTTGCTGGGCTGGTCTGCCAGGGTCTGCTTGTCCACAGCTCCCAGGGCTTGCCGTGAAGCAGAAGAGGGAGACTGCGCATCCCGGTTCTTCATGGTTTGGTTGATAAAAAACCTCCAGCGGCCAACTGGTGATGACTGAGGCATAGCCTCACCTGGGAAAAGGGAGCAGGAGGAAAAGATGAAAACGAACATGTAGAAAATGTTTTATGGAGGCATTCAAACTTCATGTCATGGAAGGTAATGCAAAAACTTAAAGCCAACCACAAAGACAGAAATGAAGACTGAAGATCAGATCATGGGTACCAGGCCAGGCACAGCATACTTCACTTTTAATACCTCAATATATTCTGCATTCTGAGTGCTTCAAACTTAATTTTGAAGGTATCTTAAAATATGGACCCTAGCCCTAACAGGAGCAGAAACTAGCAGAGGCACCACTCCTGATGAAGAGTTTCATACAGAAAACCCTTGAGGCTGACGGAGAGGCTGGTGCCTGTAGAAAGTTGGCAGTTCAGACTCAAGTATGCAGCCATAAACAAAAATGTTGGGAAGACTATACCAGACCAATCAACTTTTCACAGACACCAGCCTATCAGAAATTCTTCATATGTCCTCATGGGGAAGCCTGCCGCTGCACAATGCTGCTGTGGAGGAACCAATATGTACAGCAAAGCGGTGCCAAGGCAATGCACTTCCACAGCACTGAAAACCTGCAAGGGTACCACTTCAACTCTGTGAGAAGGAATCATTGATGTGAGAAGGTGCTCCCACATCAGCAAATGCCACCATTCTGCTTGTGATGGGGGCTTGGAGGAAGCCTACACAGGAATAATCAGTGAAATTAAGCATGTGCCATGGCATGACTTCAACATATCTAGGCCAACATCCTCACAAAAGAAAATCTTGTATTTTCTTTTGTTTTGCCACCTCTCTTATACCTATGGTAAGGCCTGCCATTTCTGTATGGCACTAATTCCCAGGACATATACCAGTCGGATCCCTTTTGCTGGTTTTGCTTAAAAAGAGTTCAGGTATGGGAACGTCCATGACAAATTTATTTTTGTTCTTTTGCTGCTACTATTTGCCCTTTTTCTTCATCTTCTGGGATGACCCAGCATAATGGTTATAATTTGTTGATTTGCCTGCAGAATCATGGGTTTAAAAAATGATGAAAAAAGTAAAATATGAAACATAATTTGATGTTTTCTTTAGATTCTTTTGTTTTTCGAGATACAAAATCAACAAGATTATCGTAGCTGACAAACACTATTCCTTCCCACTGCGTTCATGAGTGCTGCTACTGCACGGTCCATCAAAACTGCAGGACAGGCCAGAGACAGAAAATATTACCCCGAATAGGATACCCCTTTGCCAGGAGTGGGTAAGCAAGGGTACAAGGGTGATGGAAATGCTCCCTCCCACGTTCAGTGGCAGCACCCACACATGCACAAACACGCAGGTTCTATACGTTTCGTCAGCAGCAGCACACCCATGTCAATATTAACAGGCACAGGCCTAGATCAAGGAGCACAAATGTTGGATGTTAACTTTAGGTTCAACCACCATGTTGGACATACAGCCAATGAGGGGGAGACAGGGAGTTTAGGGAAAGAGGAAATTGGTACGCTACCTCATCCGAAGCCACACTTGATATACTTACTGCCAGTTTGAGAGGATGCAGGATTTATCTGGATGTGCTCAGACGACCCTGCCTGAATTAAAAATGAATAGTTAAGTGAAATAAACAGTTCATATGTGCTTCAGAAGACCCATATGCATTACAGAGGCAGCCCTTACTTGACTGCTAGTCTCAGACTTTGCAGACTCTGCAGCAGAGGCAGGACGCTCCTCCACAGGCAGGCTCTGCAGAATCTCCCGTGTCTGGGCCACAATCAGTCTCAGCTCCTCTTCAAACTTCTCTTTCTCAGTTTCCAGCACAAAGTCATCCTCTACCTGCCAAGAATAAAGGGCTGGTTACAGGAAGTAGCAGCAGCACCATGAACATGCCTCACAATGACGAGCACTCAAGGCAAGATATTCCAACCTTAGACCACTAGTGTCTTTGTACGTGATGTGCCATCCTATTTCCATGACAGTTACTACAAGGATTCAGGTTTGCCAATAAATCAGACAGGATTAAAAGCATGAGAGATTTAGTGTTTGCCTCGTTAAAAGACCAGATACCACACAAGAGAAGGCAGTGGACACCTCTGCACTGGCTGCATAAACCCTGCATTGGAACAGCCAGGGGCAAAAGGAGTATAAGCAAATGTGCATCAAGACTAGCCCAGATCTCTCTGGGATCACCTCTAACAGACAGTCAGTTCTTGGCCCAGATAGGATCGTTTTAGGGGGCACACCCTTTCAATCCTTGGCCTCTCTGGAGGGATCAATGGACATGAGGTAGTCTGCAAGTTAATTCTCATCACTAATTCAGTCCTTCGCCTTAGAGCAGGCATCAGAGATCCCATTTTAAGGGTGGGGTCAGCTCTGTGTCAATTCACGTTATGTTCTTGGCCTCTCTCTAGGGAGTAGCTCGAGGGACTGTAAAGAAAAGGTGTTCAGTTTCCATTCAGGTTGACTTCTTATCAAGGGGAACAACTGAATTGACTGAGTTTCATGGGACTAATAATGATGGAAAGAGCATTTTTAGATTTCAGTAATAAACCTAAATACCAAGCAGGGTTTGCAATACCCAGCAGGCAGTAGAAGGGTAAACCAAAGGGGCTTTGCAGTACTTACTTGTAAAGAACAGGCAGATTAGATGGGCCCTAAAAGTCCTTATTGCCAATGAAACAGTTATTTGACTAGTGTGAAGGATCTTTCAATTGTACATGACATAGTTTGCATTGAAGGATCGGAAAGGAACTTGCAGCTAGATAGAGTCTCTACCCGATAAGGCATTACCAAAGGTAAGTAACTTGTTCATCTGATAGAGACTTCTAGCCGCGGATTCCTTACCTTAGAATAGATATGAAAATAAGTTGCTTACCTGTAACTGCAGCTCTCCAGTATTGGTATCTTTCATAGATTCACATGCTTGAATCTTTCCCCGTCGAAGTGTGAGTCCCACAGTACCAGAATAAAGCAGTATTTATCACTATCATACGCTATAAAGGCAATGAAAAAGTCAGTTTAATATCCTACCTATGTCCTTTTAAAAAAAGGACGAAACAGGCGACAGCACCTTCCAGAACACTCCCTCAGATTTTCAAGCACAAGTGGGAATAAATAATCCCGAGCTATAAGGGGAGCATCTTCGGGGAGGAGGGTGGGTCACATGTGAATCTATGAAAGATACCAATACTGGAAAACTGCAGTTACAGGCAAGTAACTTATTTTCTTCTCCAGTATTGGATCTTTCATAGATTCACATGCTTGAATCAGAAATGCAAACAGTTACTGTATTTGTACATCTTATAGTATTAGCTCAAATAGTGAAAGGTGGGTAGAAAATATATACATACATTCATATGCAATTTCATAAATTAATATATAAAAATATTTATATCATACATTAAAATTTATATAAATACATAAGCAAACATGGAACCAAAAGAGGCTCCCCCTCTTTGAAATAAGTGGTGTAGTAAAACCTGTCCAACCGCTGCAACACTGCGCTCTGCTGATTCCAGGTAATAATGCTGCATGAATTATATGCACACTCTTCCAAGTCGCAGTACAACATATCTTCTCCAGAGGCACTTCCGCAAACAAATTAGTTGAGGTGGAAACTGCCGTAGTCGAGTGCACCCTGGTTTTCACTGTGAGGGGCTTGCCAGCCTTTGAGTGGCAGAACTGGACTGCAGGTGAAATTCATCGAGTGATGGTTGCCATCGTGACTGGAGCACCCTTACGAGTGTGTCCATGTGAGTAAAACAGTTGGTCAGTTCTCATAAGTTGTTTAGTTTGTTTTAGATATAATTTGATACCTAGCGTATGAATAGACCTCTAAGCTGGTGATGCTGGATTCGGGGAGAAAGTCCAAAGTATTTATTAAAGGTTCATTGAGGTGAAATCTGAAGGAACCATGGGAATAAATCTTTGGATTAGTTCTGAGAAGTACTAAATTGCAGAGCCTCAAGAAGGTTCTTGAGTTGAGAAAGCCTGCATCTCCTCTACCCTCCTGGTCGCAGTGAGCGCTAGTAACAAGGCGACCTTCCATGTGAGAAATATGAGGTGTGCTCTGTGAAAGGGTGTGAATGAACCTCTTCATGAGTTAAGATAGAACTATGTTCAGGTGCCAGTCCGGGGAAGGAGCCCCTACTGGAGGAAAAAACTTTGAATAATTATTTCATGGACTGTTTGATGATTCTGCAAAAGCAGAGAGAAAATGTGATGAGCATCTACATCTTGATATTGCTGGAAGCTGTACCTTAACAGACGCATGTACCAACCATAACGCACAAGTTACTAACTTGTGTAACGATATATCTGTAAGAGACAGTAGTTAGTGACAGATTCCTTACCTTAGAATATCCCCAGGCGTCAGGCTGGATCCGGAAAGTTTTTTGCGTAGCAGTACCCTTGCGCGTCGGTAGGCGGCGTCGTGCGGCTCCGCGTCCGTCGTCGGCGTCGTGATCGCCGGGATGACGTCGCGGGCAGTACTTAGGCGCCGCCCCTGCGCGCTGATGTCAGTTCTGTACACGACTTTCCGCGCCAGGAACGCAGAGCCATGCAAGAAGCTGACACAGGTGTCTGAAAAATACTAGGGCCCTGAAAGGGATGTCCTTAACCCTAGAAATCAGTTCGCAGAACGGGGAGGATGGGTGGGGCGTAGGAATCTGTCACTAACTACTGTCTCTTACAGATATATCGTTACACAAGTTAGTAACTTGTGCATCTGAAAGAGACACGTTAGTGACAGATTCCTTACCTTAGAATAGATACCCCAGCAATACCAACCCCGGTGGTGGGTCTGCGAACAAAGATCAGACAAGGAAGTCCTGGAGGACAGAACGGCCAAAGAAGCCGTCCCTCCGGACCTGACTGTCAAGGCAGTAATGCTTTGTAAACGTGTGCAGCGAGGCCCACGTAGCTGCCTGACAGATAACCGGCAGCAGAACACCGCGGCCCAAGGCCGTGGTAGCAGCCGTTGCCCTGGTGGAATGGGCACGCAGCCCAACAGGAGGCTCCTTCTTAGCCAAAGAATAGCAGGTCTTGATGCACAAGGTAACCCAGCGGGAGATGGTCCTCTTGTGCACCGCCCGACCTTTTTGGCGCCCACGTAGCCAACAAAGAGCTGGTCATCCACCCGGAAGTGTTTTGTGCGGTCAATATAGAAGGAGAGCGCACGTTTTGGGTCCAGACGGTGGAGCCTCTCTTCCTCTCTGGAAGGATGCGGAGGCGGAAAGAAGGTGGGCAAAGTGATGGTCTGCCCAATGTGGAAAGCAGTAACCTCCTTTGGCAAGAAGGACGGACGCGTCCGAAGAACAACCTTGTCTGGATGAACAGACAGAAAGGGAGGTTTGCAAGATAGAGCCTGGAGCTCACTCACCCGCCGAGCGGAGGTGATGGCCACCAGAAAGGCTGTCTTCAGAGTCAGAAGACGAAGAGGACAGTTATGTAGAGGCTCAAAGGGAGCGCACATTAAAAGGTAAGAACCAAGTTCAAGTCCCACTGAGGCATCACAAACGGAACAGGAGGGAAGAGGTGTGTAATGCCTTTTAAGAACCTGTTAACAACAGGGGACTTGAAAAGGGAGGGCTGATCAGGGAGCCTGAGGAAGGCCGAGATAGCACAAAGATAACCCTTGATGGTACCCAGGGCAGAACCCTGTTGGGCCAGAGAAAGAAGGAACAGAAGAACCCCAGAAAGAGGGGCAGAAAGGGGATTCACAGCCTTTGCTGTGCACCATGCCACAAACGTGTTCCACCTGCAGGCGTATACCACCTTAGTGGAGGGACGCCTGGCTGCCAGAATCACATCACAAACTTCGGGAGGCAAGTCGAAAGGAATCAACTGCCGCCGCTCAATCTCCACGCAAGCAGGTGTAGACTGGACAGGTTCGGGTGGAGGACCGTCCCCTGCTGCTGCGACAGAAGATCCTCCCGAAGAGGCAGACGGATCGGGGATCTACGCTCATATTGAGTAGCTCGGGATACCAAACTCTTCGAGCCCAGTCCGGAGCCACAAGAATGACTTGGGCCCGGTCGTGCCGAATCTTCTTCAACACTCTGGGTAGAAGTGGTATAGGCGGAAAGGCGTACAACAGACCGCAACTCCACTCGTGACGAAAAGCGTCGCCGAGCGAGTGCCGCCTTGGAAATTCCAACGCGCAGAACTGATGACATTGCGCGTTCTCTTCGGTGGCGAATAGATCTAACCAAGGCTCTCCCCACTGTAGAAAGAGTCCTTGCGCCACTTCCGAGTGAGGACGCCATTCGTGATCCATCATGCACCTGCGGCTGAGTTCGTCCGCCCTGGCGTTCAGCGAACCTGCCAGGTGTTGAACCATCAGGAACATGCCCTGATGTTCCAGCCATGTCCAGAGGCGCAGAGCCTCCTGACAAAGGGTCCACGACCCCACCCCGCCTTGTTTGTTGCAGTACCACATGGCGGTGGTGTTGTCTGTGAACACCTGCACTACCTTCCCTTTGACAGAGGGAAGGAATGCCTTGAGTGCAAGTCGGATCGCCCGGAGCTCCAGAATGTTGATATGGAGCCGGGACTCCGCCGGAGACCAGAGGCCTCTGATCTCCGCCTCTCCCATGTGACCGCCCCATCCCAGAAGGGACGCGTCCGTCACAACTGTGTGCTCTGGCTGGGGAAGGGAGAGGGATCTGCCCATGACCCATTGCCGGTTCGAGAGCCACCACTGCAACTGTTTTGCAGTCCCCTCCGAGATCTGGACGTGATCGGACAGGTTGCCCTGGTGCTGCGCCCACTGGAACTTCAGGTCCCACTGCAGAGCCCGCATATGCCATCTGGCATGATTGACCAGCAGGATGCAGGAGGCCATGAGGCCCAGCAGCCTCAGGGTCATCCGTACCGAAACCCAGGATAAAGGCTGAAAGATCGGAATCATAGCCTGAATATCCCGGACTCGCCGTTCGGGAGGATAGGCCCGAAACTGCGTCGTGTCCAGAACTGCTCCGATGAAAAGGAGCTGTGGAGAAGGAATCAGATGCGACTCGGCACATTGATGGAGAACCCCAGCGAGTGCAGGAGTTCGGCCGTAGTCTGGAGGTGGGAGACGACTGCCTGGGACGAGCCCGCCTTCAGCAGCCAGTCGTCGAGGTAGGGGAGGACTGAAACCCCTGCCCGGCGCAGATGAGGCACTGGTAAGGCCAAAGGGGAGCACGGTGAACTGAAAATGCTCGGGGCCTACCGTGAACCGAAGGTAACGCCGGTGGGCCGGCAGGACGGGGATGTGGAAATATGCGTCCTGCAAGTCCAACGCTACCAACCAGTCTCCAGGGTCGAGGGCAGTCAAGACCTGAGCTAGGGTGAGCATCTTGAACTTCTCCTTCCGGAGGAAGCGATTGACGTTCCGGAGGTCCAAGATAGGACGCATGTCCTCCTTGTCCTTTTGGGCACCAGGAAGTAGTGGGAGTAGCAACCACGCCCTACTTCTGGGGTCGGAACATGCTCGATGGCCCTCTTGGCCAAGAGGGCCGTGACTTCCTTCTGCAGAAGTGATCCCCTGACATGCGGTGGAATTGAGGTGGCATGGCTGGGGGGTGGACTCGAAGGGGAGGGAGTAGCCCTTCGGACAATGTCCAAGACCCACCTGTCCGAGGTGATGGTACGCCAGTGGGGAAGGTGATGGCGGACCCTGCCCCCTACTGGCGTGCTGTGCACCTGAAAGGAGGGACTAGGAGGGTTTGGAGGCCGCGGACGGGTTGGAGGTGGTGGCCTGACCCGCACGCTGGTTGCCCGATCCGCCACGGCGGAATCCACGTCCTCGGCCACGCGAAGACGCCTGCTGCGCGGGCCGGTGGCTGGGCTGCTGACGTGAAGGGCGCCCCTACCGTGGCCACGATAGGGGCGAAAAGCAGAAGTCAGCGGAGGGCGTGTAGCAGAAAGGCCCAGGGACTTTGCAGTAGCCCGTGAGTCCTTAAAGCGCTCCAACGCATGGTCTGCTTTGGACCCAAAAAGACCGACTCCATCAAAGGGCATGTCCATGAGAGTATTCTGGACATCCCCTGAAAAACCAGTGGTTCTCAGCCAGGCGTGGCGTCGTAGCGCCACCATCGTTGCAATAGACCTGCCCAGCGAGTCGGCGGTATCAAGGCCACATCGAATTGTATATTTGGCCGCATCCCTTCCTTCCGCAATGGCGCGGGAAAGCAGTGTCTGGACCTCCTCAGAACACTGGGGCAAAACATCCGCAACCGAATCCCACAAGGAGTGGGTATATCGGCCCAAAAGGCAAGCGGTGTTGACGGACCGCAAGCCAGCACTGGAGGAAGAAAAACCCTTCTTCCCAAATTGATCCAGGCGTTTGGATTCCCTATCCGGAGGGGCGGTAGGGAAGGCGGTTTGGGAAGCGGAGGCTTGGACAACCAAGCTCTCAGGGGTGGGGTGGACAGAGAGAAACAGGGGGTCGCCCGGAGCTGGGCGATGGCGTCGAGACACGTTCCTATCCACAGGAGCCCCTGTGTTGGGCTTGGACCAGGCGCCCAAAAGAACGTCAGTGAGGGCGTCGTTAAACGGCAGCACAGTCTCCGAAGAGGAGGCTGCCGGCTGAAGCACCTCTGTCAAGAGATTAACCTTGACCGCCACAGCAGGGAGTTGGAGATGTAAGGCTCCAGCTGCCCTACGCAACACCGTTGCAAAATTGGCTCCCTCCTCCGTAGCCACGGGAGGAGACAGCATGCCAGTGTCAGGGGAAGTATCTAGACCACTAGCATCCCCTAGACCCTCTGTCCAGTCCTCATCGTACTGACACTGTTGTGTCAGAGGGTCATCAGACCCCTCCCAGTCCTCCTGGTCCTCCTCAGGTTCAAAATAAGGGGGAGGAGGGACATTTGGGACCCAAGGTCTCATCGGCGCCGGAACCGGCGTCGAGCGACGTCGGTCCGGGTCCATGTCCGGAGCCGGAAGGAACTGGGGAACGACGCCGCTCGGAGCCCCAGGCGGCGTCGAGAACGGCACCGGAGACATCTGCGCCGGCGGAGGTGTGGTTAGGTCGACCGGCGTCGATGGGGGTTGTGGAGCCGGGATCGGGGCCGGAGCCGGGATCGAGGCCGGGGCTGGAGCCGGGATCGAGGCTGGAGGCACGGGCGACGCCGGGGCCGGAGCCGTCGGCGACGCCGGAGCAACCCCATCAGGGCCCGCGGGGCCCGAAGGCGCACCGGAGGGGCCTGGAGGCCCGAAGAGGCGGGCCATGGCCGACAGGAATTCCTGCACTTTGACCGGATCCGCCCCCGAACCCGGGAAGGGCGGGTATGGCGGGGGCGACTCCACAGGCATGTCCGGGGCCGCGGGGACGGTGCCGGGAGGGGCCTCAGCCGAGTTGCGAGACCGGCGAGGCGAAGTCCTAGAGCGATGATGCTTTTTGGACTTCTTGTGTTTTGACTTACCGGACGAAGAAGACTTCGATGCCGACGACCGGTGTGGACTCCGCGATCGACCCCTGGACCTCTCACGCGACCGGGGCTTCCACGGAGCCGAATGCCGGGCCTCGAGGAGCTTTCGAGACCGCTCTCGCAAAGCTTTCGGGTTGAGGGCCTGGCAGTCGGTACAAGACTCCGTGTCGTGGCCTCGGCCGAGGCAGAAGAGACACTCCCAATGCGGGTCGGTGACGGACATCATCCGAGCACAGGCGCCGCAACGTTTGAAACCGGGCATCCCTACGACACCTTGATAGAAAAACAGTGAAAAAATTCACCAAAAGTATGGTCAAAAATGACCAGGGCACTGCTCTTCCCGGATCTGCGCTTGCTGGCGCGGAAAAAGAAGAACTGATGTCAGCGCGCAGGGGCGGCGCCTAGTACTGCCCGCGACGTCATCCCGGCGATCACGACGCCGACGACGGACGCGCAAGGGTACTGCTACGCAAAAAACTTTCCGGATCCAGCCTGACGCCTGGGGATATTCTAAGGTAAGGAATCTGTCACTAACGTGTCTCTTTCAGATTGAGCTAGCGAGAGGAGATATGGTAGTTATCTGCCAGATTATGCTAGTAGAGGATGTAGGTTTAATTTCTGGCGCCACAAGCAGAAACTTTTCATTACAATTTACATGTCTTTATCGTGGCTTCCGCCATGATTTGAAGAGAATACACCTGCAGTCCTGAGGAACATGGAGATCTTGGAATTCATGGAATTTAGGAGCCGTGCGCATAAGAGGAGAAAGGTCGGGCCAGGATGAAGGTCCTGGCCTCAGTTAATCGTCAAACATTTACGGGATGAAAGAAGGTGAATGTGGTTATATTCCGATAGCAGGAGAAGCTCCGTGAACCAATGCTGCGTGGCCACCTGGGGGCTATCAGGATGAGACGACACAGCTCTGCTTTCCTGTTGCTGGTAACCTTTTGTTTTAAAGGTATTGGGGGGAAAGGTAAGCATAGATCCCGGACCATCTGTCGAAAGGTATTTTCCCAAGATACTGGATGTGGATGCCAACTTGCATAGAATTGGCATTTGTGGGTTTCATTTGTTTCAAAGAGATCTGGAGCCAGTGTGTCCCAGAACGAGAAGATCATATTTAGAGCTGACTGATCAAACTTCCATTCATGGAGGCTGGTTCACTGAATGCTGGTGGTATTGCCCGTGGGAACTAACACCTAAAACTCTGCTATCATTGGCAGGAAAGCTTGGCGACTGAGTAAGATGGCTATGAGCTCCAGGTGATTGATATGCATGCTCTTTTGGAGCGGAGACCACTTTTCTTGAATTTGCAGGTTCTACAGATAACCGCTCCAGCTCTCCAGGGAGGCATCCGTAGTCATTACGAAGTGAGGTATTTGAGGTAAGAGTGAAGTTCTCTGACAGGTGGGAGGTCTGGGACCACCAGGCTAGAGCTTTCATCATATTTGTGTGAAGATCACTAGGCCCTTGAACGATTCTTTTGTTTGAATCTATTGTTTTTGTAGCTGTTCCTGCAAGGCTCTCATTTTCAGGCGTGCAAGAGGAATTATATTGATCGCTTAGGACATGATGCCTAGAATCAAACTGAACAAATGCACTGAAGTTTTTTTTTTCCCCGAGGGGCAGTTCCAAGAGTTTTTGTTGTTTGTCTTGGGATAGAAAGTCTTTGTCTTGAACAGTATCTAGTGTTGCTGCCCAGGAACAGAATCTTCTTGGATGGAGGAGTTGATGATCTTTGATAATTCACAAGGAGACCTAGTTTGTGAAACAACTTTAGGCAAGCCTCTGTGGCCTTGGACGCTTGAAATGCCATTGGTGCTTATATCAACCAGTTGTCGAGGTAGGGGAATACCGGACGTCCGTCCTTCCTGGCAAAAAAGCTGCCATAGGGCTAAGCAGTATGTAAAAATGCAGGAAGTTGATTTAAAGCCAAATGGGGGACGTTTGATGCGTGGGAGGGAGTGTGGAAGTATGAATCCTGTAAATTCAGAGCAGTCCTGTGGTGTCAGAGAGGATGACCAGCTAACAGTATTGTTTCCGGAAATACTTGTTTAATTTCCAGAGGTCTATGATGGATTGCCAATGCTTTTTCAGGTCTATGAGGAAAATACTAGAATAGAAGCCCATTCTTTGCTGAGAATGTGGGCCTTTCTCTATGGAACCTTTGGATAGCGTAGCTAGCACTCCCTTCAGAAGCAGATGGAGATGAGATGGGCGCCCTCATTTTAGTGGAGTGGTGGCCGGAATCTGGGTGAACTCTAACGTCTGACCATATGCGATGAGATCCAGGACTTATTTGTCTGATGCTATATTCCGCCATAGATGACAAAAGTTTTGAATTGTTTCCCCCACAGGATGGCGTAAGCAGCACCTGAACGTTGTCTTTATAGGTAAGCTAGCCTAAGGGCTACTGATAGGGTAGCTAAGTCTGACACCTCTGGTATCCTCCTTGATACAGATATGTATCTCTTTCACCGGTCCCTCTAAAGGGTGCTTCTTTAGAAATTGAATGTGCCAAAAGATCTTGGGGTGTCAGAGTCAGCCTTGACTGCTTGCAAGGCGATGTGGATGTGCTTGCCAAACAGAGCGTCGCCCTGGTAAAGTAAAAATATTAGATATATTTGCACCTCAGGTTCTAAATGTTGTGGCCTTGAACCAACCTTGGCGTCTAAGGACCACTGACCCTGCAAGTTGTGGGAAACCTATTGAAGCGATATCTACAGAGCAATCTATGTTTTCTGATGAGGACGTTTCACCTCCCTGCAGAATCTTTTTTGTTTCTTCCCTTTCTGTCTTATGGCAGAAATTCTATGTATGTGGCAATGTTTGACCACATCTGGGGGTTATACCTGCCCCTTATTGCCAGTGAATTGGCAGCCTGTACAGTAGCACCGGACATAGTTGAGAATGCCTCCTTGCTGGTTAGGCAGGGTTATGAGTGACAGAATTTTCCATGATTGTCATTCCTCCTGGATATATCAACAATTGGAATAGGTCTCACAGCTTCTCTATTTAAAATCATAAAGAAAACAAACTAATTGCTTATTTGCTATTGGAAGTTGGAAGCATTTGGCCGCTCATTTCCTAAGGGTCGGGAAATCCTAAAAAATCTGGTGGGGAATCCACCAATTGTGGGCCTTCCCTCTATCATCACCAGATGTGAACAAGTTGTTCTGAGGAAGCATGGAAATAATTTTCACTGAGATAATTCTTTCAGTGGCAGGAGCATCAGCAGATGCTGACATATCGGGCACAATGTGATCTTGCAGCCTTGGGAAAGTGTTAGTAGTAATCCTGTAACATGCCCTATAGGTCTAGTGCTAGAGCTACATAGACGTGACCCATGTTCTGAAGTTGGAGGCGGAGGGCAGTGGTGAAATTGCTCCACATATTGCCTCTCCATATATTGCTGACTGTTGTAGACATGGTCATATTAGTCCCCTTAATTCTTGACATCAAGTTATTCTGGATTATGTGTTTTTAGTTCTTGATGAGTGACTACAGTGCTTTCGTCGTCGTTTGTATTGTCGGAGATCGTAGTTGACGAGGCGGACGTAGACGACTAGGGTTACGTCGGCAATGTTTTTTGTCGACAATGCCGTCGTAGAGGATGCAGTCATCGATGAGGCCGTCATACACATGGCTATCGTAAACAAGGTTATCGCAGATGAGGCCGTCGTCATAGACCAGGCCGTCATAGACTATGCCATTCGTAGATGACGACATTCGTAGATGAGGGTTGTTCGTAGAGTAGGGCCATTTGTAGATGAGGCTGTCAGACGACCATCGTAGATGAGGCGGTTGTCGACGACCGTCGTAGATGAGGCCATCATAGATGACCATAAGAGATGAGGCCTTCGTAGACAGTTATAGACCATGCCATCGTAGTTAAAGCTATTCGTAGACTACTGTCGTAGATGACCATCGTAGATGAGGCGGCCATCGACAACTGACGCAGATGAGGCCGTCGTTGACGTCCATCGTAGATGAGGCAGTCGTTGACGTCAATCATAGATGAGGCCATCGTAGACGAGGCCGTCATTGGTGAGGCAGTAATAGTCGACATGGTTTCTTAATGATTTTGATGGCAGTTTTGCTGTAGACGCCTCTGTCAGGTTATGAGGATTTCCCCGATGTAGTGTCAGGGCTGAAGAGGGAATTATAGGGTCTGCCTCTGAGGAAGTTTTTTACAATTTTCTCTCGCTCTGTGAGAAGTGCCTCATCAAGAATCATGGTAAGTCTTTTTATGGCTTTTCTGCGCACCTTCTGGAGACCCTTGGCACAACCTCTCCCTTTGATCTCTCCTGTGAAGGAACCCTCACTGTCCTCATCAGAAGTGACAGATTTAAGTTTCTGTAGTCCCAATAATAGCCTCATCTCTCTGAACGTGAAAGTTTGAGGAAAAGGTTAGACATAGTTTGTAGTCCATTACCTTGTTTTCTGCTACTATGACATATTAGTGCCAGGGTCAGAGAAATGAAACATGAAATATAATCTTGGATGATCCAAAAAGAAGTAATAGCTGAAGAAACTGAGCAGAGCTCAGGGAGACTCCCTTCACATAACGTGCAGTAGAAAATCTGAGGGACTCAGCCTCTTGTGGGAGTGTTCTAGAGGGTGCGGTCACCTGATTGGCTAAAGTTCAAGTTTGGTCCTTTTTTAAAAACAACAGATAAGCTATTAAACTGACTTTTTCATTGCCATTATAGCCTATGATAGTGATGAATACTGCTTTATTGTGGGACTCCCACTTCGACGACGGGGAATGATTCAAGCATGTGAATCTATGAAAAATCCAATACTGGAGAACATGCAATCTCTCCCCAGAGGTGGGTTTGTGGACTATGTTACACTAAGAAGTCCTGGAGGACTGAATGGGCAAAGTGCCCATCACACCGGACCTGACTGTCTAGGCAGTAGTGTTTGCCAAATGTGTGCAACGATGCCCACGTAGCTGCCCGACAGAAATCCCGGACTGGGACCCCTCTCGCTAACACACTGATCACAGCTTTAGCTCTGGTGGAATCAGCTCTCAAGTCCTCAGGAGGCTGCTTTTTAGTCATTGCATACCAGATTTTAATACACAGGACAATCCATCTGGAGATGGGTCTTTTGTGAACTGCTTTGCCTTTCTTCGCACCCACATATCCCACTAAGTGTTAATTGTCCACCCAGAAGTCTTCGGTACAATCGATGTAAAATGACAGCGCTCTATTTGGGTCCAGGCGGTGGAGTCTCTCCTCTTCCTTTGTAAAATGAAGGGTGGGGCGCAGAAAGTAAGCAGTGTGATAGTCTTCCTGACGTGAAAAGGTGTAACCATCTTTGATAAAAAGGAGGCACGGGTCTAAAGTAACAGTTTGTCTGGGAAAAGGATGTACCGGGGATGAACTTAAAGGGCCAGAAACTCACTAAACCTTCGGGTAGATGTTACTGTCACAAGGAAGACAGTTCTGATGGTCACCAGTCTTAGAGGGCAGCTGTGCAAAGGGTCAAATAGTGAACACATGAGAAAAGTGAGGACTAAATTAAGGTCCCATTGGGGCATAATGAAGGGCGTAGGAGGAAACCTATTTTAAACCTTTGAGGAAACAAGTCACAACAGGTGACTTGAACCAGGAAGGTTAGTCCAGCAACAGCAGGAAGGCGGAAAGGACGGAAAGGTATCCTTTAACGGTGCCAAAAGCAAAGCTTTCCGTGGCTAGGAATAAGACAAACAAAAGAACTTCAGACAAGGGTGCAAACAACCGATCAACAAATTTGATAGCACACCATGCCACAGATTTGTCCCATTGGCAGAAACAAATCGTTTTCGTGGAGGGACTCCTGGCTGCCAAGATGACATCACACACTTCAAGAGGGAGATCACACACCCTTAACTGTTACCGCTCAATCTCCATGCATGTAGGTGGAAAGTGTGCAGGTTCAGGAGCAGGACCCTGCCATGTTGCTGCAACAGGGGATCCTTCCTAAGGGTCAGCCTGATCAGAGGACAGATGACCAGGCTCCGGAGTTCAAGATACCAGACTTTCCGCGCCCACTAAGATAACTGGGAGCGGATCGTTTTTGATCTTCTTGAGAACTCTGGCCAGGAGTAGTATCATCAGAAAAACGTATAGGAGTCCTGAGCTCCACTCGAGACGAAATGAGTCTTTGAGCGACAGCAGCCTTGGAAACTAGAGCGAGCTGAAGTGCCGACATTGCACATTCTCAGCGGTGGCGAACAGATCTAACCAAGGTACTCGCCAATTTCTGAAGAGACCATGTTCAACCTCCAGATGAAGATGCCATTAATGATCCGTGAGGCATCAATGGCTGAGTTTGTCTGGTCTGACATTCAGTGAGCCAGCCACTAGGAGTATGTTATGATGTTCCAGCCAGGCCCAGAGAAGCAGAGCCTCTTGACACAGAGTCCATGACCCCACTCTTCCCTGCTTGTAGCAATACCACATGGCAGTGGTGTTGTCCGTGAACACTGGAATCAGCATTCCCTTGAAAGAAGAAAGGCTTTTAATATAAGGCAAATTGCTCTCAGTTCTAGTAGGGTGATGAGCAGCTGAGAGACTGCCTGAGACCAGAGCCCTCTGATTTCCACCTCTCCCAAATGGCCACCCCAATCCAGAAGTGACGCATCTGTCACTTCTGTGAGCTCTGTGTAGGGAAGAGAGAGGGGTATGTGAGCCACCACTGCAGATCTTTTGCAGTTCCCTCTGATATCTGGACCAGGTTGAAGAGATTCCCCTGATGCTGGGCCCACTGGAACTTCAGATCCCACTGCAGGACCCGCATATGCCAACGGACATGTTTTACCAGCAGGATGCAGGAGGCCATGAAACCCACCCGCCTCACCACAATACAGGATAGATGCTAAAACATTGGATAAGCCCGAAACTGAACTGTATTCAGAATAGCTCAGATGAAAGGGAGGTTCTGGGAGGGAGCCCGGCGTGACTTTGGCACATTCATAGTGAACCCCAGTGAATGCAGAAGGTCCACTGTAGTCTGGAGGTGGGAGACGACTGTCTGGGGAGAGCCCGCCTTCCACAGCCAGTGGTTGAGGTAGGGGAAGACTGAGACTCATGACCTCCGCGGATGAGCTGCAACCACTGCCACCACTTTTGTGAACACCTGAGGGGAGATGGTAAGGCCAAATGGGAGCAAAGCGAACTGGTAATGCTCTTGGCCTGCTGTGAACCGCAGATAGCACCTCTGGGCAGGCAGAACGGAGATGTGGAAGTAGGAGCCCTACAAGCCCAGCGCCATAATCCCCATCCAGTCTCTAGGGTCGAGGGCAGACAGAATCTGAGCCAAAGTAAGCATCTTGAATGTTTCTTTTTTCAGGAAGTAGTTGAGGGAACGTAAACCTAGGATAGCATAGAGGTCTCTTTCGGCACCAGAAAGTAGCGGGAATAGTGTACACAAACTACTTCTGATGCTGGCACCCCCTTGATGGTTCCTTTGGGCAGAAGAGCCAGTACGGCCTGTCGCAAAAGCGAGAGGGGGTCCTCTGGCAGCTGAGGGTAGCAGGGGCTGTTGGAATGGGAAGGCACAGCTCCACTGGACGATCTGAAGCACCCACTTGTCGGACGTTATTTCCCACCATTGGGGCAGGTGGTGCTGGATCCTGCCACCAAATGGAGGCCCATGGTAGTAGAAGGACAAACTAAAAAGGCTTCTGAGTTGCAGTAGCCATGGGGGAGGGTGGGTTTGGGGAGACAGAGGACGGATTGGGTCGACATCTGGCTCTTGTTCTCACGTGGTTGTGGGTACAGTGTCTGCAGCAACGAAAGGACTGTAATGCCTGCTGGCTGTAGTGGCTAGGGGGAAATGGACACAGCTGATAGCCCCTACCAAAGACGCGGATGGCAGACTGCTGCTGTCGCGGGGCCATTGTGAGCCCCAACAACCTAGCGGTGGCCCTACTGTCTTATAATTGCTCAAGTGCTGAATCCACCTTGTCGCTAACAAAGGCAAGTCCCATCAAAGGGCATGTCCATAAATGGATGCCTGCACATCCCCCGAAAAGCCAGTTGTCCTCAGCCAGGCATGAAGTTGAAGTGTCACCTTTGAAGTAATGGCTCTCCCCAGCGAGTCAGTCTTATCCAATCTGCATCTAATAAAAAAACTTTGCAGCCATCAGCAACAGCTTTGGAGAGTATATCCAGGACCTCCTCTGGAAGCATGGACAACACTTGCGCAACCATATCCCACTCAGTGTCGGAATGAAAGCCCAATAAGCAAGAAGTGTTCACGGACTGCAGCGGCAGGCTTGTGGAAGAGAAAATTCTCTTGCCAAAGGCATCCGCCTCTTGCACTACCTATTCGGTGGTGCACTAGAGAACATGCCGAGATTTATGCTGGAGGTTGAGGCCTGGACTACAAGGCTTTCAGGGGTGGGGTGCTGGGACAGGAAGGCAGGGATTCTGGGAGTGGGGCGATGGCAGCAGGTGATGGTACTGTGCACAGGAGTGCTTGTGCAGGCCCAGGCCCTGAGCAGGACATCTGTGAGGGCTTCATCAAAGAGGAGTAACGGTTCTGAGGAGGATACCCTGGGCTAAAGCACCTCTGTCAAGACACTGATCTTGACTTCGACCGTGGGAAGCTGCAGGTCCAGGACCTCAACCGCCATCCGGACCACCATCGAAAAAAAGTCCCTTCCTCCGTAGCCACTATGGGAAGAGAGAGGAGGCCAATGTCTGCTAAGCTGTGCAGACCACTGGTGTCAGCCAATCCCTCGTACAATGTGTCATCGGCCATGGACTCTGCTAGGGGGCAGAGTACCCATACGGATACTCATATCCCCTCCATTTGTGTTCCTCAGAGGGTCGACCACAAAAATAGGACTATCTTCAAACAGGCCATTTGGGCCTGGTCGACGCCGGTCCGTATCGGAGTTGGGAACCACAATGAGATCAGCGCCGCCGGAATGGTCCCCCGAGGAGGCCACGAAATTGTGGCTGGGGCGGGTCCGGATCCACCAACAGATCCTGAGGGCCCGATTGACATTAGGGCGGATGCGCCAGCAGAGCCCCAGTAAAAAACCTTCCGAACCAACGCGGGCCCAAAGGCGCTTCAGAGGGCTTCGACTACCCAAAAATGAGCTTCAAGGCCTTATACAATTCTCGTTGTTTGTGGGAGTCGCGCCGGCAAACTCGGGTAAGCGGGGACTGGACCCAGTCGCCGGCTCCACAGGAACAACCTGGGGGCGGGGCCTGGATCTGCAGCGTTGTTCCCACGCATAATGAAGAATGGGAGCCGCCCGGAGTAGTCGAAGAGAGCTTCGACTTCTCGTGAGACTTATCTGAAGAAGTCCGGGATCGCTACGAGGATCGATGGGAGCAATTCCGGGAGCAGTCCAGAGACCTCCCTCATGAAAGGAACCTGGAGCTGCAAGGAATCGCATGACGAGCGGCCAACAGCTTCATGGCCTGTTTGCGGTTGGCCTTAGGGGTTCACGGTCTTGCACTCCGTGAAGGTCGCAGAGCCTTGGTCCCGCGCCAAGCACCATAGACACACCAGGGGTTGGGGGGGGGCTGTCACAGACATGGATAAGTTACTTACCTGTAACCCTAGTTCTCAACCAGGGGTATACTCATCAAAGTCATAAGCACTGAATAGTCCCGCCCACTTGCAGGGACCCCGGAGCATATACAAAAAATACATGTATATATGTATGTTTAGACAAATAACCTGTACGTAGTACCCTCAAACATACATATAGACATGTATATACATAACACATGCAGCCTAACCGAACTCAAACAGGCTAAGATGCCAAGATTGCATTGGAGTTTTCATTTAAAATCAAATCAAACCCATATAGCATTTCTGTAAAAAAAGAACATGCACTCTTAGTATTCCCACACAGCCCTTTATTTTCAAAGAAAAAGGCAAGTAATAGCAGGAAATTAGCCCATAGGCTGCATGGAGAAAACCACAACAGTAATAAACTGGCACAGTGCCTTTAAGACCTCCAGGAGCTCCCTGCTCCCATCATGCACCACAGGTGACAGTTAGGTCAGGTCTTTTTTACGGTGTACTAACATGTAGGAATCATGAAGCAAGACAGGAAAAAACTACTATACCAAATATATTCGTCCGGGGAGGAGGGCGGGTTGCTTATGACTTTGATGAGTATACCCCTGGAAGAGAACTAGGATTACAGGTAAGTAACTTATCCTTCTCTTCCAGGGGATCCTCATAAATAGTCATGAGCACTGAATAGAATAGCAAGCCCATACCCACTATCCCACGGACGAATATCAGTATAGTTACAGCACAGCAAAGACTTCAAGGATAAAACATTTAAACAGATTCCTTAAAAAGGCTTGCCCAAACTGCGCATCCGCCTGAGTGTCAGAGTCTAAACAGTAATGGTGGGTAAATGTATGCACTGATCGCCATGTGGCAGCTTTACAAATCTCTGCAATAGGAACATTTTTAAGATGAGCCGTGGTAGAGGCCTTTCCCCTGGTAAAGTGAGCCTTTGGCTTGCCAGGGAGAATTTTATTGGACAACTGGTAAGACAATGTGATACATGAGACAATACATCTAGAGATGGATTGTTTGGTAAGTTGCACACCCAGAATTAATGGAACCATAGTTTACTAACAGGCGGTCTGATTTTCTTAACGCCTTGGTCTTGTCTAGGTAGAACTTCAGAACCCTCTTAAGGTCTAGCGAATGCACGGCCCTTACTGGAGGATTTGAACGATTAGGAAAAAAGGTTGGGAGAGTGATAGTCTGGTTAATATGAAAATCTGAGACCACTTTAGGTAGAAAACTCGGATGAGTTCTAAGGACCACCCTGTTTGCATGAAAGATGAGATAAGGTTCTTTACTGCACAAAGCTTGTATCTCACTCAGCGAGCTGAGGTGATGGCCACTAAGAAAACGGCCTTCCATGACAGGTGCTGCAGAGAGGCTTTGTAGATAGGTTCAAAAGGGGACCCCGTCTACCTAGCAAGAACAATATTAAGTTCCAATGGAGGGGACGGGGATCTGATCGGTGGATAGACCTTTTTTAGCCCTTCAAGGAAGTCTTCAACTACAGGTAGCTGAAAGAAAGAAACCTGCATAGGAGATTTGCTGTAGGCCGTAATAGCGGCTAGATGGACTCTTATAGAAGAAAACTGAAGTCCTGACTTGGCCAAGTACAATAGGTATGGCAAAATCACCTGTTCCTGACCCCGAATGGGATCATGGTCATTATTAATGCACCACAAGTAAAAACGCTTCCACTTGAAAGCGTACGATTATCTGGTGGATGGTCTTCTCGCTTCTTTAAGTATGTTCATACAGTCTGCGGACAAATCTAAATGTCCGTACTGGAGGACCTCAGGAGCCATGCCGTCAATCGTAGAGATGAGAGGTTGGGGTGGAACACCTTCCCCCTGTTCTTGGATAGCAAGTCCGGTCGGTATGGTAACCTCCTGTGCGTGATTTCTGATAGTTGAAGCAGATCCGGGTACCACCACTGGCGAGGTCACTCGTGTGAACAGTATCATTCTGGTCTAGGCCCTGTAGAACTTGTTGATCACCAGAGGAATGAGCGGAATTGGAGGAAAAGCGTAAATTAATGTCTGCGACCATTTTATCAAAAGCGCATTCCCTCTGGAACCTGCTTTGGAGAAACCTGGATGCGAAGACGGGGCATTTTGCTTTGCTGCGTCTGCAAACAGGTCGTTATCTAGAACTCCCCATCGGCGGAAGATGACCTGCGCGACGTTGTTGTTTAGCACCCAGTCGTGAGCTTCAACGAAGTCCAGACTTAGAGAGTCTGCCTGGACGTTGAGTACCTGGGAGATGAATTGCCGAAATGGTCAGATTTCTTGCGAGAACCCAGCTCCAGATGGTCTGAGCCTCCTGTAAGAGGGGTCTCGACCTGCTTCCCCGTTTGTGCAGATAATACATGGTTGTGGTGTTGTCCGTCTGAATCAACAGGGAACGTGTGCAGAAAGAAGGGAGCAGTGACTTGAGTGCAAGATGAACCGCTCTCAGTTCTAGCAAGTTGATGTGGTATCCCTGCTCTGTCCAGAGTCCTTGTACCTGAAGAGGACCATGTGAGCCCCCCAGCCCTGTAGGGAAGCATCCGTGACAATTGTTTGACTGGGAAGGTCCTGATGAAAAGGAACGCCTTTGAGCAGATGTGATCGTTTCATCCACCATCTGACTGAGGGAGAATCACCAAGTCTTCCTTGCGACCGGATACTTGTGACCACTGGTCCTCCAGAGATTGTTGCAGAGGACGCATTTGCAGTCTGGCATGTGGGACGATGAAGATGCAGGACGCAATCGAGCCCAGAAGAGAAGACACTTGCCTGACTGTGGGATGGCGAGAACGGAGGAGATTGCAGCACTTGTTGTGTGTTGAGGATAACCTCTCCTTCGAAGGACACACGCTTGCACTTACGGTATCCAGGGAAGCGCCCAGGTAGTGGATCTTTTGAGTTGGATTGAAGATGGACTTCTTGTAATTGACTTGTAGGCCCAGATTGCTGAGCACTCATATGCAGTAGGAGAGATGACTCTGAAGCAGAGTGGGTGACGAGCTTTTCAGCAAGCAGTCGTCCAGGTACGGATAGACGAAGATTTTTTGCTTGCGAAGAAAAGCTGCTACTACTGCCACGCATTTTGAGAACGTATGGGGGGCTGATTTGAGCCCAACTGGGAGGAATTTGAACTGGAAATGTCGAGATGCTACCTGAAAGCGCAGGAATTTCCGATGTTTTCTGATAATCGGCACATGTATTGTTGCTGTTGCATTGACCAGTGAGGGGCTTGAACCCTCTGTTGGAAAAACCGACAGTCGTATGGTCGGTACTTGCGTCTAAAGTCCTTCCGCTTCTCCAGGCCCACCGCTTTTAGAGTGTCCAACTCTGTTTTCATTTTGGACATCTCGTCATCAGCATGAGTGCCAAACAAGGAAGTACCATTAAAAGGAAGATTCATAATCCTTCTTTGCGCTTCCGGTTTGAGGCCAGTGAGAAGCAACTAGGCCGAGCGTCTGGCGCAAATACCATGGGAGTAACCATGTGCAGCCAAATCCGATACATCCGCAGCTGCGCTAATGACCTGGTTTGCAACCAGACCACCTTCCTGCAAGATTTCATGAAAGTACTGCTGGTCTTCTTTGGGCAGCTTCTCTGTGAATCTAGACAAAGAGTCCCACAGAGACCTGTCGTACCTCCCAAGAAGTGCTGAGGCACTAGCCACTTTCATGAAGGATGCCGATGTACTGCACATTCTTTTCCCCAGAGAGTCCATGTGTTTACTCCCCTTCTCAGGAGGGACTACTGAGGATGTTGCTCCAGGATGTGTTTTCCTGGCTGCTGCCACTATCACAGAATCCGGTGGAGGATCTGATCATTGCAACAGTGGATCCTGGTCAGGTGCCTTGTACTTTTTTGAGATACGTGGAGGGGCAGCACCTACCACAGTTGGAGTTTTAAAAAAGTCTGCAGCGCTGGTTCAAGCAGACAAGGAACCAAAGGGAGTAAGGGCCTTGCCGAGAACCGTTGGTATAAAGTTTTGAACAGATGCCGAAGAAGTCGACACAGGCATGTCAATATTCAACTTGTTTGCGCCCCTGGAGAGGACTTCATTAAAAGTGACCATGTCATTAATAGGAGACACTCTGGCTGGGGGGGCGGGGGGGAGGTGTAGCAGAAAGGGTTGGTGAAGTACAAGTTACTTACCTTCGGTAACTATGTATCTGGTAGAGACGATTCTAGCCGCAGATTCCTTAACATAGAATTATCCCCAGGCGTGAGACTGGACCCGGAAAACTTTCTTTGCCCCATCAGTTTTCTTCGGAGAACTTTTCCGCGCCACAACGCTGAGCCATCACAAACAAAACTGTGGAGAGTATGGGAACAATGTGCGAAAAATCAGCAAAAACAGAAGAGAAAAACCAAAGGTGAGGAACAGCACCAGTTGGAAAAGTGCCAAGCACTAAGGTACCAAGAAACCATAGCAGTGAAGCCATAGCAGGGAAAGAGCAGAACACCGCGCTGAGGAACAACCTTGCAAGCCAAGGCCACATACACCCTGGAGGCAGAAAGCATGTGAACAACGCCATAGCAGAAGAGAGTCTGCAATCACAATCCATAATAGAGAAGGGCAACAAGCCCGGAACAGAGGAGTAACAGCAATCCACCCCCAGACTACACCATCAAGGAGGGCTGTATCCCCTGAAAGGAGCGAAAGGCCGAGGGACAGGCAAAAGAACTCCCAACGCAGAGGACCGCAAAGGGAGCAGAAACCCAAGCAAGTAAAAGGGGAAGAGCAAAAGTAGGCCCCTACGCTGGAGAGAAACCAGTCGGAGGGATGCAGAGGCACACAGAACCAACCGACCCTGTATGAGAAAGAAAGGGGTGGAATAATCAAGCAAAACGAGGCATCCTGTCCGGGAGGAAGCGAAGAGGCCACCCATGGAAAACAAGCCACCCGGAGGGAGGCGAGTGCAGAAAACCAAGCTGAAGGTCCTCGCAGAATGGGGAGGAAGGGTGGGTCGTGAAGGAATCTGCGGCTAGAATCGTCTCTACCAGATACATCGTTACCGAAGGTAAGTAACTTGTACATCTGATAGAGACTCCTAGCCGCAGATTTCTTAACGTAGAATAGATACATTAGCCATACCCAGAGGGGAGGAGGGCCTGCGAGAGATCTTCCCCAGTAGAAAGAAACACAGGGCCCCAGCAGGGGATGTGTCACTGGGACAAGAAGGGCGGCCCAGCCCCCACCAAGCAGAAGTAAGTAAGGACAAGGCGAAGGGAAGACGAGGAGACCCCAAGCCCATCCAAGGAACAACTGCCAGAAAACCTCCGAGGGACGGACAGCCGCAGAGGAGCACCCAGGAGGAAAAGAACCAGAGGCAGAGCCCGCCGGAGGAAAACACACACACACCCAGCGACGGAGGACAGCCATCAGCCTCAAAGCAGCGGAGGAGGCAGAAATGGCTCCACAGCCAAGAACCGCAGGCGTAAGGAGAAAGGCACAGGTGCGCAAAGCCCCAGCAGAACAGAGGCAGGGGCACAAGGAAACACACCAAGGGCCACATCAGCGGACCAGAGCAAGCAGGCATGCGCAGCCAGCCGGAGACCGCACCAAGGGGCCGTGCACCCAGAACAAGCCAGGCGCAAGCCGAAGGCAGAGGCCAGAGAAGGCCAGGAGCCGGGCCAGAGACACACACCGACCTACTAAGAAGTGGGACGAGGCAGAAGAGAAAGAGAGAGAGAGAGAGAGAGAGAGAGAGAGAGACCCGGAGGATGGTCCAAGCCGGTAACCAGAACACAGAAAAGAAAAGCTAGTCCCCCCTGGAACACCAGACAGAGGACCAGGCCGAAACGCCGGACGGAAAGGCGGAAGCGCCACAACATAACGCCGAAGACAGCATGCCAGGCAGGTCCAGTGATGAAGCGAACCTGGAGAAGGGCAAGCGGGGCGCTGCGCAAACTGCGCCAAGAGAATAGGTAAAGAGACGCCACCTGCAGCATACCGTGACGCCGTGGAGGGCACGGAACCCGAAACCGCACCGTCCCAGCCTATGACAGAGCTATACAATAGCTACAAGTACCCCACATAGGGTATGCTACGTCCCAAAAAGACATGGGAACACCTCTTAGGAAAAAAGTTCCGCAGCAGAGGGCAAAACAGAAAGACCTGCTGACAAACCGCAGACGGCTTACCAATCAGCCAACAAGAAGACACAGAAGGCCCAATGTCAGGACCAACACGGCTTTACCAACAGCCAAAATCACAAGTCAAAACAGAAGGCCGGACCAGCAGCCAACAGCACCGAAGGGCCAAGGGAAGGACCCTGAAGGGGCACCAACCATACAGAACACACAACCGGGCTACCGAGCACGAAGCTCCAGAAAAAACAACTGGAGAATGTAAGAAAGTGGCTCTGTATATACTGCACCCAAGTAAGGTTCAGTGTGCACAGAGTCCACAGTCCCCAGAGGTTTGGCAGAGGCTAAAGTTAGATATAACCTTACTCTCTAAAGTGGTAGCTTGGTCGAGCAGTAAGGCAGTATCAGAGGACAGTGTAAAGCATTTGTTGTACACACTCAGTCAGCAAATGAAGCCACACACTCAAGAACTGAACTCTAGGCCAATGGTTTGTATATAAAAATATAGTTGTTTTATTTTAGAACCAACAATGGGTGTCAAAATATACTTTCTCAGAATGAGATGCTTTAGTTAACTACTGTTCAATTGGCAATAGACTTTTGAATGCAATAGTTACAGTTGTTGCAATATGCAACACAATTTTAAACACAATTATACATTGAGCTCAATGGAAATTTCTGGTTAAATGCAATAGATTACTTTTTGGATTACTTTTCTAACCACGGGACTGGATCTTGGATTCAGTCCCGGGACACTTCCTGTAAACAGGTGAGAAAAAGCGTTTTGGTTATGGTAGTGATTTTTGAGGAATATTACTGTATTTCAAAAGTTGACACTTAGAAACTTTTCTGGGTAAAATTACCAATGTTATCCTAGGGAAGGAAATACAGTTTGCAAGCAAAGTATGTTTACGTTACTTTTGTAATCCAGTGCTGGACTCCTAGGTTCAGCACTGGGACATTTACTTAAAACAGGTAAGTAATTACGTTTTTGTAGTTTGTACGATTTTTAAAGAATATTTGTATGATTCAGAAATCGACACTTAGAAACTTTTTCAACAAAAAGCAGGCAATGATATCCTATGAGAGGAATTTCCAGTTACTGGTAAGTACGGTAAAAATTACTTTTCATGGTCGGTACTGGACTAAAAGATGCAGTACTGAGGTCTCTCCTGATAGTAGGTGAGTAATTCGGAATTCGTTACTGTTGTGATTTTTAAGCAATATTTTGGTATTTCAAAAGTGGACACTTAGAAGAAATTTCACAGAAAACCAGTCAATGGATCCCTATGTAAGAAAATTCAATTCGCCGGTAAGTTACTTTTAACGTTACTTTTGTAATCCAGTGCTGGACTCCTAGGTTCAGCCCTGGGACATTTACTTAAAACAGGTAAGTAATTACGTTTTGGTAGTCTGTACGATTTTTAAAGAATATTCTTGTTTTCAAAAGTCGACACTTAGAAACTTTTGGAAGAAAAAGTGTCCATGTTATCCTATGAGGAAAAATGAGTTATCGGTCTCGAGGTAAGTAATCGGTCTTTTGAGTTAGGGTTCTGGGGTTAGACTCAGGGGTCTCCCAGGGTCAGTGATGCACTGTTGTTGCACCCTCAGCGGCACTAGGGCGGCCGGGTGCAGAGTGTTGAGGCCCAATGTTATCCTATGGAGGATAGGGGGACTCCGGTTGGTGGCGGCTGGCAAGCAGGCCACGGGGTTGTGGGAGCAAAGCTCCTAGGGTTAAGCTCAGGGCACGTTGGGGACCAAGTTAGCACCAAAGAGGCACCCTCAGCGGCACTAGGGCGGCCGGGTGCAGAGTGCTGTTTTGAGGTCGGGTGCCCTGTTGATTTCAATGGAAATTTTCGGTTTTGGTTTTCAGCTGCAGGCTCGGTCCAGGAAGACTTCCAGGAGGAACCAACAGCTGGGCAGGTAAGTTGGAGGGCTCGGGGACGTAGGTGCACCTCGGGTTCCTTTCTCCAGGGCGCAGGGCGTCTGGATGCAGGGGTGTCTTTTGAGGTCGGATTTCACCTTACCGGGCCACTCGCGGTTGGGGGTTCTCCGTGCAGAGGCTGCAGGCGACGTCGGGGAGTCCTGGAGGGGTCAACCCACGGTGGACTCGGACTCTGGAGAGCTGGGGGACCTCGCTGGGACCGGTGGGCCACTTGAACTCGGGCTGTAGGCGACGGGTGCAGTGGTGGTTCCAGGCGTCGGGTTTCTTTCTCCTCAGCAGGCTCGGAGTCTTTGTTTGGTGTTTCTTTTGAACAGAGCTGCTGTTCACAGGAGATCCGGTCTTTGTTGAAGGCAGTCAGTCCTCCCTGGGGTTCTGGAGGTCGCTGGCTGCAGGACAAGACTATTTTTGGCGCAGGATCTCTGGAAACTGCAGACGGGCCGGTAGGGCTGGGGCCAAGTCAGTTGTTCTCTGCAGTCTCCTCTGCTGGGCGTCTTCTTTCGTCCTTTTTCTTCTTAGGTTGCGGGAATCTAAGGAAGGAAGGTTCAGGGTGCCCCTAAATACTAGATTTAGGGGCGTTACAGGTAGGTAAAGGGCAGGGACCAATGGGTCCCTGCCCTGGGGTGGGTACACCCCTATCCTGCCACTCTCCTGTGGGAGGGGGCAGGAGCCTAGTCCTGATTGGGCAGGGCTCCCCATCTTCAAGATGGCGAGAGCCCGGAGATGTGCTTCACCTCGCCTCCCCCACCTGAGGGGTGGGGTTGGCAGAGGGTGGCACACCCCCTTTCCTCCCTTGGTGTTTCCCTCCAGTCTTCCCACCAGGATGGGGAGGAACCGGTGGGGACCAGTTGCTGAGTACAGCAAGTGGTCTGGGGAAGCTCACAAAGGCGGAATGCCTTTGAAGCTTCCCCTGCCCATCCTGGGGGAGGGGCCTAGCACCTCACCCAGGACGTGCATTGTTGCAGGCCCGGGAGAGCGGATGGCTCTCTACCCAGGGGTCCAGCAACATGTCTGCTGTGTGGCAGCCTAGGCAGCCCCTCAGACAAGACGTGGATTGTAGGTTAGGTTCAGGGGGTAACTCTAAGTTGCCCTCTGACGTGCATTTTACAGTAAATCCCACACTGGCATCAGTGTGGGTTTACTGTGCTGAGGAGTTTGATACCAAACTTCTCAGTCTTCAGTGCAGCCATCATGGTGCTGTGGAGTACGTGCTGACGACCTCCCAGCACCATATACTCGGAATGGCAGCCCTGCACTTACAGTGCCCAGGAATGGGCCTGGGTACTGTAGGGGCACAGGGCTCATGCACCTGTGCCCTCACCACTGGCATAGGGCACCCAGCTAGAGGGGTGACTGAGGTATGCCAGGGCAGTGTGTTTGTGGGCATGGCACACAGGGATGTGTGCCATGTCGACTCTCTGTTTTGTTCTGCACCAAGACACTCAGCCTGCAAGGGCAGTGTGTGTGTGTCAGGGTACAGGGCCTCTAAGGGTGGCACAATAAGTGCTGCAGCCCTTAGGGGTCTTCTCTGGTCACAGTGCCCTGGGTACCTAGGGTACCATTTACCAGGGGCTTACCTGTGGCCAGAGATGCCAATTGGGTTTAGGCTGAGTACAGTTTTTAGGGAAGGAACACAGGCCCTGGGTACCTGATTGGCAGGGATCCAGGGCACACCAAGGAAAAGTGCATCAGTTATCAGGCAAAAAGTGGGGGGGTTACTGCAACAGAAACCCACTTTCCTACAGAGAACACCTCCCAGAACACCCCAGAGGACCGACATCCAGGTTCACTGAGGGGGAGGAGGAGGAGAAGGAGGACTAAGCCCCGCAAGGAACCGCTGAATGGCAGAATCCGCAGGGGCATGAAACAAAAGAGTGCCATCAAAAGGGAGGTCAACCAGACGCTCCCAAACATTCTCAGGGAAAACACTATCCCTCAACCATGCATGGTGACGGAGGGCCACCGAACTAGCCATAGTGCGACCAAGAGCCTCAGAGACATCAAGAGCCGAGCGAAGAATAAATGCGCCCAGCTCCCGGCCATCCAACACATGGTGCCGCAGATCAACACAGGCACCCTCCTGAGAGGCACAAGACAGAAGGGACTCCGCGGAATCCCACAAACTGGAAGTGGCTCTGGCTAACACACAAAGCGTGTTGAGCGCCCGTAAGGCAGCACTGGAGGAAGCGAAGATGTTACGCCCCCAGGAATCTAACCACCGGGCCCCCCGTGAGGGAGGGGACAAAATGGAAGGCAAGGAAGGAAAGGCCGTCTGCAGAAGAGGGCCCCGAGTAGAAGGATGGAAGGAAAGACAGGATCATGCGGAGCAGGACGGTGGCGGTGCAGGAGGGACTGGGACACCGGGTCCCCCATGGCAGGACGCCCCCAGGCCCCCAA
The DNA here is from genome assembly GCA_963921515.1 of Calotriton arnoldi. NCBI lineage: Eukaryota > Metazoa > Chordata > Amphibia > Caudata > Salamandridae > Calotriton > Calotriton arnoldi. The sequence goes on along the minus strand of CAWUFW010005081.1, from coordinate 716,718 downwards.
GAGAGAATTGTGGAGCGAAGCTTCGAAGGGAAGAAACAGCTCCCGTACACCAGAGCCTTGGTGGAGAACCTCAAGCAAGTGGTCCGCAGGGAAATGTGCAGCCGTGTCGCCCATGCGCAAAATCCCAGCGGCCGTGGAAACAGCCCGTGCAAAAGCAGCACTCACCTCCGTAGGGCAACGCGGTGGGGAGAGCAACTCGTCCATGGGTGAGGGCTGCACACTAAGCTGGCCGTCCCCCAGCCCAAGCGGAGGAAGAAACGGCCAAGCCCGGAAAGGTGGAGGGGTGACAGAGGAGTGGGGAACCTGAGGCGCCTCAGGGGAAGACTGTGGCTGCGGGGATGGCGAAGAGCCCTCCTTGGAAGACGCCGGGGAGAAAGCCACTACGCGGCGTCCCTCCGGGGAAGAAGAGACAAACAGTTGCCTGACCGCTGGAGAAGAGGGGGCCTCCGAAGAGGAAATTCACGACGGTGCAGTGGTATGGTTATAGGTAAAATGGCGCTCCAAGAATGAGTAGCACTTACACTCTATTTAGATTTCTGAGAAATTTATATGGACGGTGCTGAAAGGTGAGAAGAACCACCAGTCTCCCCAAACACGTGGTCGAAACCAACATAAACAAACACAATCCTCAGCACACGTCTTTTAAGTAATATGCAATTATCCAATTTGTTTTAGTCAAGCATTCTGAATAAAGAAAAGAAACCAAGCTCGAAAATTTCTCTGTATCATTTATGCTTGACTAAAACATTACTTAAAAGACGTGTGCTGAGGATTCTGTTTATGCCTCCGAAGAGGAGTCGACGACCCGACGCCGGCACGGCGCCGTGGAGTCCGCCGCCGGCGCGGCGTCGACCTCCACCCCCACCGCGGGAGAACGGGGGGGCGACAGAGCCGGGCTGGCCAAAGAACGGCGCCGACTCGTCCTCCGACGAGGCAGCTGCCTGCGTGGAGAGACGAGGAGGGCCCGGGGACACGCCCCGGCCCTTAGCCAGCCCCTGCGGCGCTGCTAGGTCCAACAGCCGCCGGCGCCTAAGCGGGTTCAGCTCGGCCTCGGACAAGGCCGCCGCCTGCCCAGAGGACCGAGTAGGACTCAGGGACAAGCCACGAGTCCCGGCAACCTCCCGCAACACCACAGAGACCCCCACGGGGGTTTGCGGCGAGGTAGAGGCGCCGTGGGCCGAAGGAGGGAACCCCGTAGGGCCGCACCCCGACGACGCCACACCTCCAAGACCTGAAGCCGAACCTGTCGGCGCCGGAGACACCGGCGACTCTGCAGAAGGCCCCGCACGTGGCAGGGGATCAGCGGACGTCCCAGGAAGAGGAGGAGGAGGAGGAGCCAAGGAGGCCTGCAGGGCCGCAGCGTAGGCCTCCATTTGGACTCTGGAAGCCCCGCGCCGGGAAACTGCGGGTAAGACGGCGACGTGCGAGGCCGCACGACCCTCGGAGAACCCGCGCCCCCCCACAGGGCAGGGACCGGGCCTCTGGGACAAGCTGTGACACTTACCAACGGGCGAGCGACGCCCCTGCGGCCTCGGGGAAGGACGATGTCGGAGGCGGAAGCGGCGGTTCTTGGCCCCTTCCGCAGGGGACGGACGCGATGAGGACGCTGACCTGGACACGCGGGCCGAAAGAAGTTTCATCCGGCGCTCCCGCCGGGACTTCGGTTTCATCTGCTGACAAGCCTCGCAGTCCGTGGAGTCATGGTGCTCCCCCAAAACACCACATACAGATGAGGTGAGGGTCCGTCGCCGACATCTAGCGCGCACAAGACGAGCACGTCTTGAAGCCCGAAGGCATTCGCACACTGTTCTCAAGGGAAACGCAAAGCGTTGAAGGAGGCCTGAAAACAGGCCAGGGACACGATCCGGATGGCACACGGAAAAGAAGGAAACTGATGTCAGCGCGCCGGGGTGGGGCTTATGTCACCTCGCTGACGTCACACCCGCGGGGGACGTCGGGGCGGAGTCGGTGGTGCTGCCCCCCGGCGCGCAGAGATGCTGGGGCAAAGAAAGTTTTCTGGGTCCAGTCTCACGCCTGGGGATAATTCTACGTTAAGGAATCTGCGGCTAGTAGTCTCTATCAGATTAGTCTCTCACAGATGACCTTGAGGATGTAGACCATGACGGAGACCTTCGCCTACTTGTTCTTGATTTGGAGGAAGGGCGAGATCTAGAGCGCCAAAGTGGTGTTCTGGAACAGGAATGGCGAGCTGGAGGAGACCTAGCTCTCCTTGGTGACCTGTGTGGAGACCTTCCCATGGATTTAGCCGGTGGAGGAAAAGCTGAGACTCTGGAGGGAAAGTATGTTTGAGAGTCGTCTGAACCAGGACTTCTGGGTGGCACCCTCCAATGTCGGACACTGTAGCCATCTTGGTGAAAGGTTAACAGGAGGTGTCTGCTTTCCAGCAACTGGCGATCCCTCCGGCGTGATTTGCACTATATTAATGCCTGGAGAAGAAGATGCTTCCCTCGACGTTGACCATATGGACCTCGACGTCGATCTTGGCTTTCCTAGTACCTCCATTGAAGACGAGGGAGGTCTCGACGACGTGATGCCTGTTGCCTCCGTAGGATTTACTTCACTCGACGTCGAACGTCACACTGCAGCCGGAGGCACTGACTGTACCGTTCTCGACGTCGACTGCCTGTGTGGCTGCAGCAGGGTCCTCGACCGCCTGTGTGACGGCGGCAGTGTCCTCAACGCCGACTGCCGGTGGGACTGTGGCGGGCTCCTCGACAGCCTGTGTGACTGCGGCGGGGCCCTCAACATCGACATTCGACACTGGCAGTGCTTGCTGTGACGGCGGCAGCGATCTGGACATCGACCAGTGCCTCGACGTCGACGGGAATTTCTTCGACGTCGACCCAGACTTTGACGTTGACTAACGTTTTGACAGCGGAGGCTCTGATTGCTTCGACGGCGATCTGTCCCTTGATGTTGTAGCATGCCTTGCCTGTTTTTACGACGTCAATCTCGACGCTGAGGGGGAACAGTCAGGGATCTGCTTCCTTTTTGATGCTGGAGAAGCAGTACAACGTCGTTTCTTCTCAGATCTGTCTCTTTCCCAAGAGGAGGGCTCTTCAAAAGCATGACTGCTTTCAAGGCAACTTCTGGAAGGTCCTTTTCCTCTCTCCAGTAAGGCATGCAGATTCATCTTTTCTCTGTCCCTAAGTGTTCTTTTAGAAAATTGCTGTATATAATAACACTTTTCTGGATTGTGTGAGGATGGTAAACACACAATACATACAGAGTGTGGGTCCGACTTTGCCATTTTCTTCACACAGGAGGGACATTTGTTGAATAAAGCTGGCATTTCTGACAGAAAAAGTTGGTAAAATTGTCAGAAAAGACTAAAAAAGTTGCCAGTCAAGAAACGTCAAATGGATGAAGTAAAAATTTTCAGGAAACCAATTTGTGACTAGATCAAAAATTGATGAGCTCAATGATCCAGGATCCTCACAGAAGGAGCTGGAAAAAAGAACTGACCTAATTGTCACCTGTGGTGCATGATGGGAGCAGGGAGCTCCTGGAGGTCTTAAAGGCACGATGCCAGTTTATTACTGTTGTGGTTTTCTCCATGCAGCCTATGGGCTAATTGCCTGCTATTACTTGCCTTTTTCTTTGAAAATAAAGGGCTGTGTGGGAATACTAAAAGAGTGCATGTTCTTTTTTACAGAAATGCTATATGGGTTTGATTTCATTTAAAATGAAAAATCCAATGCAATCTTGGCATCTTAGCCTGTTTGAGTTAGTTAGGCTGCATGTGTTATGTATATACATGTATATATGTATGTTTGAAGGTACTACGTACAGGTTATTTGTTTTATGTCTAAACATACATACATATATATATATTATCTACTGGCGGTCGCCAGTAGATAGTTATAGTTAGGACCTAGTTTCCATAGGAAAAGCGTTTTTTGTTTTCCCAATAACTTTGGCGCCGGATGACGAATCTTCGCGAAATTTTCAAAACTCGTGGGGCGCTCCGGTCAGCTCCTATCCTGAAAGTTTCGGGGTGATTCGGTAAGCGGGGGCCAAGAAAAAAGGGGGGTCCCAAAACGTGTTTTCTCCATGTTATTTTCCATAGGAAACTTTAGACACGGCTACAGCCCGAACTGCTGAACGGAATTACACCAAATTTGGCAAAAATGTAGCCCTTGTTTCAGAAAGAACTCTTTTTGTTAAATGGTGTAAATCCGTTCAGTAGTTCGAGAAATTCAAAAAAAAGAGGGCGAAAAATGAATTTCCCATAGGAAACTTTAGACACGGCTACAGCCCGAACTGCTGAACGGAATTACACCAAATTTGGCAAAAAGGTAGTGCTTGGTTCAGAAAGCGCCCTTTTTTTTTTAAATGGTGTAAATCCGTTCAGTAGTTGCTGAGAAAATCAAAAAATAAAAGTTTCGATATCTAGAGGCGCGGTGGATCAGCGGACCCTCCCGACCACGAGCTTTATTCTAATTGGCTGTCAACACTAGAACCGAGTCACAAGAAAACAGGGAAACAAACGCGAAAAACAAGAAAAGGGGGCAGGGTATAAACACCCTGACCCCCTAGGCCTGCTCAGGGCCAAAAAAAGCAGATTCGCGCACCCAGCGCGAATTTCGGCCGAAAAGAAAAAAAAACGAAGTGCAGGCTCCCGGGCTTCGTTATTATTTAGCCCCCGGGTGGGCCCAAGTCCCGGGGGCATGCAATAATGTAATTGCGGGGTCCCAGGGAGGCCCCCACAGCGACGGGGACCGCCACCCCCGGGGCTTTCCATAAATATTTGCGGGGGGCACACGGCCCCTCCGCAGCCCCGGGGACCACCACCCCCGGGGCTTCTTATTTTTAATGTGTGGGGGGCCTCCAAGGCCCCCCCAAGCCCCGGGGACCGCCACCCCCGGGGCTTTTATTAATTATTTTGCGGGGGCACACGGCCCCCCGCTTCCCCGGGGACCGCCACCCCCCGGGGCTTTTATTTTTTTAAAATACACCTGTGTGGGGAGGCTCGAGCCCCCACCACACGCCCCGGGGACCGCCACCTCCCTGGGGCACTAATATTCAAATGCGGGTGTCCGTTACGGACCCCCGAGCCCCGGGGACCACCACCTCCCCGGGGCTTTGTAATTGAAGCAATGCAGCTCTGTGGCGCTTACTGGAGGTACCTGGTGGGCTAGTTGGACCCCAGGGACCCTCAGGATTCAAGGGGACTTAATCCCCCAACTTAAAACGCGCCACGGGGCGCGTTTGCACAGTGGTGAAGGGAGGGGGGGGGGCCTGAGGTGACATGTGTGCAAACAGGCACTGTGGGGCGTTTTAAGTTGGGGAATTAATTCCCCTTCAATCCTGAGGGCCCCTGGGGGCCAACTAGCCCACCAGGTACCTCCAGTAAGCGCCACTGCGCTGCGTTGCAGAGAGGTGGTCCAGGTCACGCCCCTTTTTACACCTCCCTGCAACGCAGCTCTGTGGCGCTAACTGGAGGTACCTGGTGGGCTAGTTGGACCCCAGGGACCCTCAGGATTCAAGGGGACTTAATCCCCCAACTTACAACGCGCCAGGGGGCACGTTTGCACAGTGGTAAAGGGAAGGGGCATGGCCTTTGTCTACCTCTCACCAATCCCACTGCGTGGGGCTTACTGGAGGTAAAAGGTAGGCTAGTTGGCCCCTAAAGGACCCCCAGCAGTGAAGGGGACTTCAATCCCCATCCAAGAGCGGGCCAGGGAGCGCGTTTGTAGAGTGGCGGGCAAAGTGGGCGTGGCCTGGTACGAGTACTTACCAATGCTGCTGTGTGGGACTGACTGGAGGTAATAGTTTGGGAAGTTGGCCCCCCCCAAGGACGTCCTCGGGGGCCAACTACCCCTCTTGTTACCTCCAGTAAGTCCCACACAGTGGGATTGCTAAGACGTCTTCGGAGACCATGGCCCCCTTTCTCTACCACTCTGCAAAAGTGCCTTGTGGCAGACTACGGGATGGGGGATGAAGTCCAATTTAGTCCTGAGGGAGCTTGGGGGCCAAGAATCCCTCCTGGTACCTCCTGTAAGTCCTACGCAGCGGAATTCCTGAGAGTTGGTTGGACGCCCAGCACCCTTTCTCCACAACTCTGCAAACGCGACTACTAGTTAAAGTAGCATATTTCTGCACCTCTGACTTAGAGGTAGTTTTAATCCCCCTGCCCTATTATGTACTAGGGCTTTACAGAGGTCATGCTAATCACAGGGGTACCCCAACGCATAGTGTTCCCTAGTGTATGTAGGTGTTTTCACTGTATTCCAAGTGTCTTTTAGCATAGCACTGGCTCTAGGCCTGGTTAGTCAGTCAGTTACCACCAGTACCCGTCTGAAAAAATTGTGGGCACAGGATGATTTTGCAACAAGGCCTCTTTCTGCTCCTCTGTTGGTTCTTTCTGCACATGTCTTGCTTCTTCCTGCACTTTTCTTCGTCTTTGTGGACTTCTGTTGCTTCTTTCTGCATTTCTTTTGCTTCTTTCTGTGCGTTTTTTCCTTTCTTCACATGTCCTACCTCTGTAGGCATAGTTAGAAACTAGCATTTAAAAAACCTTTGAAATTCACTGAAAAAACCATAGGTTTCAGGGGCGTTATAGTTAGTTGGACATTTCACTCGTACAAAACCATAGAAATTCCCCCGTTATAGTTAGTTGGGCTAACTATAACTCGTGCCCCCGCAATGCACTGCTGATGACGTCACATATGACATCACTCATGACATGGTCAGTGACATCACTGATGACAACACTGATGACATCACTGATGACATCATCCATGTGATAATTTCATGCATCTTCTCTCACCCTAATATAACTTTTGATACACCCACTCTAAATTACAGACTGCTATTCTCAAAACCATAGACACTCCAACACCAATAACTACATACCCACTCACTGATTCTTAGGTCTACACACACATCCACTCACTCACCCGTACAGTCACTCATACTTACGGTCACTCAGTACAGGACTATCATATGCACTCACACACCTATATAGACACTCACACACCGCCACTCATCCATAGAGGTACTCACACACCTAGTCAGTCATGCAAATAATTAATCACACTCCCATTTACTCACCTATACAGTTATACACACACCAGCTCACTTACTCATACAAATACTAGTACATTCTTACGCTCTTATACAATCACTGATACAAGCACACACTCATCCATACAGCCACTCTCACAATCACACACTCTCACTTATAGCCATTTATATACTCTAACACACATATATACTGCCTTTCACATATGTAGTTACTCACACATGTACCACTGAGATATACATTCACTCACTAACACACCCATACACACACACACAGTCCATCACAGATGCACTCTTGAAACCATGCACCCAGTGAATCACCCACTCACACATCTATGCACAGAGTCACACACATCCCACCCACACAAACACTCAGGCACCCATACAGATACTCAGACAACCAATCAATAACTCATATAGACACTCATCTAGCTATTCACAAACCCATGCAGCCGCTTACACACCAACAGACAGACAGACATTCACACAGTTTAGTCACTAACCCATGCATTCAGTAAGATACGTTTAATCACTCACTTATAGACTCAGTCACGCATCTACTAAATCATCCATTCAGACACTTATACACCCACTCATTCTTCAATACGCCTTTCCCTATATATATTAAACATATTTAAACTTTACAGAAACACACAGTCACTGAATGATGTCATCAGTGATGTCATTTGAGATGTCATCAGTGATGTCACTGACCATGTCATGAGTGATGTAATATGTGACATCATCAGCAGTGCATTTCGGGGGCGCGAGTTATAGTTAGCTGAACTAACTATAACGGGGGAATTTCTATGGTTTTGTACGAGTGAAATGTCCAACTAACTAACGCCCCTGAAACCTATGGTTTTTTCAGTGAATTTCTAAGGTTTTTTAAATGCTAATTTCTAACTATAACGTGCCTGAAACCTATGGTTTTTTCAGTGAATATATATATATATATATATATATATATATATATATATATATATATATATATATATATATATATATATATATATATATATATATGTATTTTTTGTATATGCTCCGGGGTCTCCGCAAGTGGGCGGGACTATTCAGTGCTTATGACTATTGAGGAGTATGCACTGGAAGAGAACTTCTGTGACAGGCATCACCAGGCTTGAACCAAGTAGGTTTCGTCTGGGACATCTCCAGAAAGTAGTTAGAGAAAAAAAGGCACACTAGTCGACTTCGACAAAACGTCGACAAAAGCCAGTCAAAAAATGACTGTGGGGAGCTTGTTGGGTCCGCGCTGAAGCGTGGAAAAGAAAGAACTGAGGTCAGTGCGCTGGGTTGGCACCTATACAGGCACCACGCACGTCAATTCTGGCGTGGACAACATAACGCAGAGCCGAACGACACCACCTACCGGTGTGCAGGGGTTTGCTAAAAAATTTCCGGACCCAAATCAGACACCTGAGGATATTCTAAAGGTAAGGAATCTGCGGCTAGAAATCTCTGTCAGATACATATATTTACAGAACAAAAACGAATGTAAAAGTGAAGTTCTAGGTTAGGATTGCTTATTTCAGCATAATGTATGCTTAAAAAAAAACTGACAGAAAATAAAAACACAAAGTTCAAGAAACGTTACAATTACAAAATGTACAGGTGGCCAACTTCTCCTGCACACAGGCAGTGGCCGTGTGTAGCAGGGGTTGGCCACACCGACTGCCCTCCACGGCCATTGCCTGACTGCAGAGGCCGAGTGCTGCAGAAGAGACGAACTCTCCAAAGACAGTCAAACCCCACTGCTCATGGTCCACCTGCCAGAACCTGTGCCCCACCCTCCACGTCTGAACAACACTCTCTGAGCACATCCTTTGGCCATTTGCAGCAGCAGTCGCAGCGGCAGGATCAGGTCTCCAGCCAGGCAGTGCAAGTCTTCTAGATCTACTGTGCCAAGAAATCCTCATGCATTGATGGACTGGACAAAATTCAGCAGCAAGATCATCCTGATACTTTTCTTCTTTATGAAAGTTTAATGCTCTCAAGTCCAAAATGAGGCGCCATTCCCGGTTTTCATGTGAATCAGCAAAAAATATGATAAAAAACCCTGATGTCTTCAAGGTTTCAGGACTGGTATTATGGCTGCTTTTTGAAGCAGTCTGATAATTTCTAACCACAGGGCCTCCAGATGCATATGATGTTTCTTTTGTGGAGGCATTGTTCGTGGTTTAAAAATGAACTCCATTGTGAGTCCAAGCTTCACAATGTCCAACACCTACTTATGAGGCGAGTTTGTTGCCAGGCTGATGGATACACGTGCACCTTTAGCTCCACAGGCATGGAAGCTGAGGGAATAGGCTGCCCAAAAATTCAGGTATGTTGGGCTCTAGCTTGGTTGCTGTTGAACGATGGGCCTTTGCCTTTACTCTGCTATTGTCTTCCAGACTGTCGCCTTCCATAATGATAATAATTTTTAAAAAACGTACCATTTCCCCCGCAGCCTCCGACGCAGCCGATGGCCGCCTCCCACCTTGAAGCTCTCCCAGCAGTCTCCGGGAAGGCAAAGGCTGCTTAGCCAATACAGACGCTGCTCTGCTGGGAGAGCAGCGTCTGGATGGGTCTGAGCGGCCTGCTCTGCCACTCAGACACTGCCTGTGAGCCTGAGGCATTTCTCCAACCTGGCTGTGAACACAGCCATGTTCACAGCAGGGTTGGAGAAATAGAAGTGCACATGCATGTTTGGCCGGCTTAGGACGGCCAAACATACATGCACACTTCTAAGTGCCACCACCTGCCTGTCATGGCCCCGCCTCCACGCATGTCAAATCCAGTGAAAGAAAAATAAAATGATATTGTTTCATTATCATTTTAATTTTCTTTGCCTGGCTCGGAAGAGTGGGGTGACACTCCTCCGCCATTACGGAGGAGCCGCCCCTGCATAGGCCCTCTTGGAAGAACTGGTGGCTCCACTAGAGACGGTAATGGGGAGAGAATGTAGCCTATCGGCTAGGGCGGTCGATCTCTAATCAGGGGAACCGGGTTCGAGTCTCGGCAATGACGATCAACATCCTGTGATTGTGGTCAAATCACTTAATCGCCCAGTGCCTAACAAAAATGAATGCGTCCGTGTGTAAGCAACTGGTGCTCATGTGAAGTGCTCTGATACCAGATACCTTTGGGTAAAGTTTGCTCTATATAACACTCTGGAAAAAAAAAAAGGAAAAAAATTAATAAATGGGTTCTTAGTAATCAAACCCCTCTTCCTCATTCAAATTTGCAGGCAGATGATGGACGCATAATTAATGCTGTCCTGTAAAGCAGAGCGAGTTTGCATACCATCATAGAAAAGCATGGAGGTTGGCTACTACCTTCTTAACTGCTCTGTTAGTTCTTCTCTGATTTCTCCTTAGTTACAAGATGGCAATGAGTCATATAAGAGCTACGTTGGTGGTTCTAGATTAATTGTTACAGTAATACTAGTGGCAAGAGAGAACACTGAAGATATTGGAGTCTTTGGATCGGCCAAAGTTAGTGATGGTGTCACTGTTGTCAACGAGATCATGGTCAATGGTATTGCTGTTAAAGGAGTGGGTGCCGAGACCGTGACCGCTGGGGTTGCTTCTATGTTAAAAGGGACAGGTGTCTGTCTGTCTTCGTCAACAATGTCTTTGTTGATGAGATGGTTTTCGACTACGATGATGCTGTTGTCGCCAAATACTTCACTGATGGACAGAATGTCGTCGAGTAGCTCTCCACCAGCCGGACTTTCACAGTTTTTTTTTTTTTTAAACTGCTGGGACGGGTTTTATCTCAGCAGGTCTCACCACCGACAGTAAGTACATCGAATATGTAGCCTTAGATAAAGGTTTCTTGCCATTTGGAAGTTAACAGATACGTCATCAACCCTACTTTATTCTTTATTCATTGAGTGGACATTTTCTGAGATCTTCCCCACTCCATACACAGAACAAGGCCGAAGTAAATATTTGGAGTGAGATGCCTCAGCCATGAGGATGTCAAAAATATCTCAGTGCTCAGCCTCCCAGACACAAGAGGAGCAGACTCTGTCTACCTTGTGCTGTGGGGGAGTGGAAAAGGAGCTTTCCAGAGATAAAGATCCACAAATCTGCAGTTTTGAAGAAAAAGAGCAGAGCTTAAAGGATTCCCTGTTACCTGTAAACATGAGATAGGAAATCCGACAGGTTCTCCAAGGGTTGGAGCTCTCAGCCCCTGCACCTGACTGGAGGTCGGGCGACATAAGGTGGATGTGTAACAAGTAGCCTATTGTTTTTGATGTGACTTGTTGGGTTGGTGTAGTGCTGTCTACCAAGGGATCCCAGCCCGACATGGAGAAATAATTCAAGCACATGAATCTATGAAGAATCCAATGTTGGATAAGTGGAACGGAACTTATCACCATATCTATGCATGGTACAAAAACACAGATAAAACAGAATTCAAATCCTTACCAAGAAGGGTCTGATCCTGCACCCTTAATTTCTATTAATAACAGTCCATCTTGGCTGTTATTAATAGAAACAGGGCCAAGCGCACAGAGATGAAACAGACTGTGTGGGGCCAGTGGCTCTCCACAGGACTGCACATGCGTTCCTGGCTTAATCATATGCTTAGGACGTGGCACAAAACAGTATGGTTAACTTGGTGGAATCAGCACTAGCTGAAAAAACAATGGGGTCTCAGCTGATCATGCTAAATTTAATAAAAACTATTGTTCGCCTTCCACCAAAAAAGGACCTTTCTAGTTCTAGACAAGTATGATGCTTAGGAATTAGTCTGATGACTCACCAAATCCACAAACATACTTGATAAACCTAAGTAACCCAGTGGAATGCAACATTTTTGTGCTTGTTTGGAGAGGGAGAACACCCATCAGCAGAAATATGATGAAGCTACTGTTGACAGCCAGGAACACAAACACATTTGGTCAGAAAGAATATCTGCCACATTCTGTACAAGGCTGCACTTTGTACAAAGTAATAAAGGAAAAAAATACTATTCAATAAAGCCCTAGATATTAGGCTGGATGGAGTTTTCGATTTAGTGACATTTCAGACCAAACTACAGTAAGGGTGCTATACCTAATGGAAGGGTGGGCTTTAAGTGAAAAAGGGCAGGGCGATTAGTGAAACTGAAAGATACATTTTTCAAATAAGTCTTGCAGAAGTTAATGAAAATGATCACGTGTTAGAGGTTTTAAATCTGCTAGATTGCACCTAAAGGGGTGACTGCCATACCTCACCAGTTTTTTTTAATTAAGAAATTTGAAAGCAAAGGAACAGAATACCACGGTAGAGGCTGAAGAATAGTGGACAAAACCTAAGTTTTATACATTGGATAGGGCAGGCACTTTAGCATTCTTAGATAGGGCTTTACACCCTTAAATTGACTTCACAGAACTAAAAAGAGTGGAGGTAAAAACCTGATAGGTTTCCCATTGCATCACACTTTAGAAGTCTTGTTTTTTACAAATGCCCATACTGGTTCACTTTGGGCCTTGTAGTGATATAGTGAAGTGATATGTTTTTAAGGCATAGGTGTTTTAACTCTTTAGGATTTATAAACGAGAAGGAATGGAGAAATCAAAGTTTTTTCTGTACTAAATGTTAATGATTTTATGATGTTTTAAAGATCATCTTGTCAAAGTCTTAAAATGTTTTTGTAATTCTTGTGTGAAGGCAAAATATGGCGAAATCAGTTTAAAATAACTAAAAAAAGGTGAAGGTGTTCTTCAAAAGTTGGAAAAAAGGGGATGGGGCGGTAGTACTAACTGGGTCAAGTATACGAGTCAAAATAATGCTATCCCTACCAGAGCCAGGCAACATACTAACATCCAGACATAAAACAAACGTCATGTCTTTCAATACTAGTCAGCAATAATGGTCAACCGAAGGGGGTCAGGAAACAACCTTGCAGCTAAAGATAAAAAAAAAAATCACAGCTTTCAATACTCACCATGTAGTCAGCAATATCTTCTGGGGCATCTCCATCTGCGTCAAACTTGAAGGTCACCATTTTATTGTTGTGAGTCTCAAGCTGGCACTCCACCATGTTGTCTCCAGAGGTTGAAACCTAGTTACAGAGGAACAATAATCAAATGCTTTGCATTAGAGGCAAAGCAAACTTACAGGGTGCAAAATCTAATCAAAAATTGAATGGGCCAATACAGATATGGTACTCTTTTAAACAAATAACTTTCTAGAAACATTTATTATTTTTCTAAAAATAGTACTCCCGGAGAAAAAAAACAGGGCTTCAAGAAGAGGCCACGGGATAAGCACAATATTTCTTGAAGCACAAGTTACTAACTTGTGTAACGATATATCTGTAAGAGACCGTAGTTAGTGACAGATTCCTTACCTTAGAATATCCGCAGGCGTCAGGCTGGATCCGGAAAGTTTTGCGTAGCAGTACCCTTGCGCGTCGGTAGGCGGCGTCGTGCGGCTCCGCGTCCGTCGGCGTCGGGATCGCCGGGATGACGTCGCGTGCAGTACTTAGACGCCGCCCCTGCGCGCTGACGTCAGTTCTGTACACGACTTTCCGCGCCAGGAACGCAGAGCCATGCAAGAAGCTGACATGTGTCTGAAAAATACTAGGGCCCTGAAAGGGATGTCCTTAACCCTAGCAATCAGTTCGCAGAACGGGGAGGATGGGTGGGGCGGTAAGGAATCTGTCACTAACTACTGTCTCTTACAGATATATCGTTACACAAGTTAGTAACTTGTGCATCTGAAAGAGACACGTTAGTGACAGATTCCTTACCTTAGAATAGATACCCCAGCAATACCAACCCCGGTGGTGGGTCTGCGAACAAAGATCAGACAAGGAAGTCCCGGAGGACAGAACGGCCAAAGAAGCCGTCCCTCCGGACCTGGCTGTCAAGGCAGTAATATTTGGTAAACGTGTGCAGCGAGGCCCACGTAGCTGCCTGACAAATATCCTGCAACGGAACACCGCGGCCTAAAGCCGTGGTAGCAGCCGTAGCCCTGGTGGAATGGGCACGCAGCCCAACAGGAGGCTCCTTCTTAGCCAAAGAATAACAGGCCTTGATACACAAGATGACCCAGCGGGAGATGGTCCTCTTGTGTACCGCCTGACCTTTTTTGGCGCCCACGTAGCCAACAAAGAGCTGGTCATCCACCCGGAACTGTTGTGTGCGATTGAGGTAAAAGGAAAGCGCACGTTTTGGGTCCAGACGGTGGAGCCTCTCTTCCTCTCTGGAAGGATGCGGAGGCGGAAAGAAGGTGGGCAAAGTGATGGTCTGCCAAATGTGGAAGGCAGTAACCACCTTTGGCAAGAAGGACGGACGCGTCCGAAGAACAACCTTGTCTGGATGAACAGACAGAAAGGGGGGTTTGCACCTGTTAACAACAGGGGACTTAAAAAGAGAGGGCTGATCAGGAAGCCTGAGGAAGGCCGAGATTGCACAAAGATAGCCCTTGATGGTACCCAGGGCAGAACCCTGTTGGGCCAGAGAAAGAAGGAACAGAAGAACCTCAGAAAGAGGGGCAGAAAGGGGATTCACAGCCTTTGCTGTGCACCATGCCACAAACGTGTTCCACCTGCAGGCATATACCACCTTAGTGGAGGGACGCCTGGCTGCCAGAATCACATCACAAACTTCGGGAGGCAAGTCGAAAGGAATCAACTGCCGCCGCTCAATCTCCACGCAAGCAGGTGTAGACTGGACAGGTTCGGGTGGAGGACCGTCCTCTGCTGCTGCGACAGAAGATCCTCCCGAAGAGGCAGACGGATCGGGGGATCGACACTCATACTGAGTAGCTCGGGATACCAAACTCTTCGAGCCCAGTCCGGAGCCACAAGAATGACATGGGCCCGGTCGCGCCGAATCTTCTTCAACACTCTGGGTAGAAGTGGTATAGGCGGAAAGGCGTATAACAGACCGCAACTCCACTCGCGACGAAAAGCGTCGCCGAGCGAGTGCCGCCTTGGAAATTCCAACGCGCATTCTCTTCGGTGGCGAACAGATCTAACCAAGGCTCTCCCCACTGCTGAAAGAGACCTTGCACCACCTCCGAGTGAAGACGCCATTCGTGATCCATCATGCACCTGCGGCTGAGTTCGTCCGCCCTGGCGTTCAGGGAACCTGCCAGGTGTTGAACCATCAGGGAAACGCCCTGATGTTCCAGCCATGTCCAGAGGCGCAGAGCCTCCTGACAGAGGGTCCACGACCCCACCCCGCCCTGTTTGTTGCAGTACCACATGGCGGTGGTGTTGTCTGTGAACACCTGCACTACCTTCCCCTTGACAGAGGGAAGGAATGCCTTGAGTGCAAGTCGGATCGCCCGGAGCTCCAGAAGGTTGGTATGGAGCCGGGACTCCGCCGGAGACCAGAGGCCTCTGATCTCCGCCTCTCCCATGTGACCGCCCCATCCCAGAAGGGACGCGTCCGTCACGACTGTGTGCTCTGGCTGGGGAAGGGAGCGGGATCTGCCCCTGACCCATTGCCGGTTCGAGAGCCACCACTGCAACTGTTTTGCAGTCTCCTCCGAGATCTGGACGTGATCGGACAGGTTGCACTGGTGCTGCGCCCACTGGAACTTCAGGTCCCACTGCAGAGCCCACATATGCCATCTGGCATGATCGACCAGCAGGATGCCATGAGGCCCAGCATCCTCAGGGTCATCCGTACCGAAACCCAGGATAGAGGCTGAAAGATCGGAATCATAGCCTGAATATCCCGGACTCGCCGTTCGGGTGGATAGGCCCGAAACTGCGTTGTGTCCAGAACTGCTCCGATGAAAAGGAGCTGTGGAGAAGGAATCAGGTGCGACTTCGGCACATTGATGGAGAACCCCAGCGAGTGCAGGAGTTCGGCCGTAGTCTGGAGGTGGGAGACGACTGCCTGGGACGAGCCCGCCTTCAGCAGCCAGTCGTCGAGGTAGGGGAAGACTGGAACCCCTGCCCGGCGCAGATGAGCTGCGACCACCGCCATCACTTTCGTGCACACCCGAGGGGCACTTGTGAGGCCAAAGGGGAGCACGGTGAATTGAAAATGCTCGAGGCCCACCATGAACCGCAGGTAACGCCGGTGGGCCGGCAGGACGGGGATGTGGAAATAAGCGTCCTGCAAGTCCAACGCTACCATCCAGTCTCCAGGGTCGAGGGCAGTCAAGACCTGAGCTAAGGTGAGCATCTTGAACTTCTCCTTCCGGAGGAAGCGATTGACCGGAGGTCCAAGATAGGACGCATGTCCTCCTTGTCCTTTTTGGGCACCAGAAAGTAGTGGGAGTAGCAACCACGTCCTACTTCTGGGGTTGGAACGCGCTCGATGGCTCTCTTGGCCAAGAGGGCCGCAACTTCCTTCTGAAGAAGCACCAAGTGATCCCCTGACATGCGGTGGAATTGAGGTGGCATGGCTGGGGGGATGGTCTCGAAGGGGAGGGAGTAGCCCCTTCGGACAATGTCCAAGACCCACCTGTCCGAGGCGATGGCACGCCAGTGGTGAAGGTGATGGCGGACCCTGCCCCCTACTGGCGTGCTGTGCACCTGAAAGGAAGGACTAGGAGGGCTTGGAGGCCGCGGACGGGGCGGGGTTGGTGGCCTTAACGGCACGCTGGTTGCCTGACCCGCCACGGCAGGAGCCACGTCCTCGGCCACGCGAAGACGCTTGCTGCGCGGGCCGGTGGCTGGGCAGCGGACGTGACTGGGCGCCCCTTCCGTGGCCACGAAACGGGCGAAAAGCAGACGGTAGCGGAGGGCGTACAGCAGAAAGGCCCAGGGACTTGGCTGTAGCCCGCGAGTCCTTAAAGCGCTCCAGCGCATGGTCTGCTTTGTTTCCAAAAAGATCGACCCAGTCAAAGGGCATGTCCATAAGGGTGTTTTGGACATCACCCGAGAAACCAGTGGTCCTCAGCCAGGCGTGACGGCGCAGCGCCACTGTCGTCGCAAGCGATCTGCCTAGCGAGTCGGCGGTATCAAGGCCACATCTAATGGTGTATTTAGCCGCATCTCTTCCGTCCGCAATGGCGCTGGAAATCAGTGACTGGACCACCTCAGGACACTGGGGCAGAACTTGCGCCACCGAGTCCCACATAGAGTGGGAATATCGGCCCAAAAGGCAAGCAGTGTTGACAGACCGCAAGCCAGCACTGGAGGAAGAAAAGACCTTCTTCCCAAATTGATCCAGGCGTTTGGATTCCCTATCCGGAGGAGCGGTAGGGAAGGCGGTTTGGGAAGCAGAGGCTTGGACAACCAAGCTCTCAGGAGTGGGGTGTTGGGAGAGGAACAGGGGGTCGCCCGGAGCGGGCGATGGCGTCGGGCCACGTTCCTATCCACAGGAGTCCCTGTGGCGGGCTTGGACCAGGTGCCCAAAAGAACGTCGGAAAGCGCGTCATTAAACGGCAGCAGTGGCTACGAGGAGGTAGCCGCCGGCTGAAGCACTTCCGTCAGGAGGTTAGTCATGACAGCCACTGTAGGCAATTGGAGGTGTAAGGCCCCAGCTGCTCTACGCAACACCGTTGCAAAATTTGGTCCCTCCTCCGTTGCCACGGAAGGAGGAGACAGCATGCCAGAGTCAGGGGAGGTGTCCAGACCACTGGCATCCCCAAGCTCCTCAGCCCAGTCCTGATCGAACTCACACTGCTGTGTGAGAGGGTCCTCCGAACCCTCCCAGTTCTCTTCGTCCTCCTCTGGTTCAAAATAAGGAGGAGGAGGGACATGCGGGACCCAAGGTCTCATCGGCGTCAGAGCCGGCGTCGAGCGACGCCGGTCCGGCGCCGTGTCCGGAGAGAACCGGGGGACGACGCCGCCCGGAGCCCCGGGCGGCGTCGGAAACAGCACCGGAGACATCGGCGCCGGTTGAGGTGTTATTAGGTCAACCGGCGTCGATCGGGGTTGTGGCAGCACCCGAGCCGGGACCGAGGCTGGTGTGACAGGCGGCGGCGGGGAAACCCCATCAGGGCCCACGGGGCCCGAAGGCGCACCGGGGGGACCTTGAGGCCCGAAGAGGCGGGCCATGGCCGACAGGAACTCCTGTATCTCGGCCGGAGTCGCCCCCGAACCCGAGAAGTGCGGGTAATGCAGGGGCGGCTCCAAAGGCACTCCCGGAGCCGCGGGGACGGTGCCGACAGGACCCTCAGCCGAGTCGAGAGACCGGCGAGGCGAAGTTGTCGAGCGATGACGCTTCTTAGACTTCTTATGCTTCGACTTACCGGAGGAGTGCGAAGACTTGGACCCCGACGACCGATGAGGATTCCGCGACCGGCCCCTCGACCTCTCACGTGAACGGGGCTTGGTGCGGCGCGGAGCCGACTGCCGGACCTCGAGGAGCTTTCGAGACTGCTCTCGCAAAGCCTTCGGATGCAAGGCCCGACAGTCGGGGCACGACTTGGGGTCGTGGTCGCGCCCGAGGCAGTAGAGACAATCCTGATGCGAGTCCGTGATCGACATCATTCGACCACAGGCGTCGCATGGCTTGAAGCCGGGCATCCCTACCGACACCTCTGGAGTCGAGCGACTCGAGAAAACAGTGAAAAATTCGCCAAAAACTTAAGTCAAAAAATGACTAGGGCACTGCTCTTCCCGGATCTGCGCTTACTGGCGCGGAAAAAGAAGAACTGACGTCAGCGCGCAGGGGCGGCGTCTAAGTACTGCCCGCGACGTCATCCCGGCGATCCCGACGCCGGACGTGGAGCCGCACGATGCCGCCTACCGATGCGCAAGGGTACTGCTACGCAAAACTTTCCGGATCCAGCCTGACGCCTGGGGATATTCTAAGGTAAGGAATCTGTCACTAACGTGTCTCTTTCAGATGTGGCTTTTCATGTTCAATAACGTCAGAAGCTCAGTTACCAAGTACTCTACACAAGCAAAAGTTACCTGAAATCCAAGATTTTAGACATTGGTATCATCTACAAATCAATAAACAATAGAATATCTCCAAGTATGGGCGGGATCTCCAGAACACTATTATATATTGTTTTCTTGTGAATAAGTGATGAAGAACAAGTTACTTACTTTCAGTAATGATATATCTGTAAGAAACATAGGTTAGTTATAGATTCCTTACCTTAGAATTATTCCCAGGCGTCAGACTGGATCCGGAAAGTTTTTCGTCAGCAGTACCCCTGTGCGTCGGAAGGTGCCGTCGGTCGACTCTGCGTTCGTCGTCAGCGTTGTGGTCGCCGGGATGACGTCGCGGTACCTACATAGACGTCGCCCTCGCGCGCTGACGTCAGTTCTGTACACGACTTTCCACGCCAGAAGCGCAGAGCCATGCAAGACACTGACCACTGGTGCACAAAACTAGGGCCCTGAAAGGATGTCCTTAACCCTAGAAGTCAGTTCGCAGAACGGGGAGGATGGGTGGGGCGGTAAGGAATCTATAACTAACCTATGTTTCTTACAGATATACCATTACCAAAGGTAAGTAACTTGTTCATCTGAAGGAAACAGTTAGTTATAGATTCCTTACCTTAGAATAGATAACCCAGCAATACCAACCCCAGTGGTGGGTCTGCGAACCAAGTTCACACCAGAAAGCCATGGAGAACAGAACGGCCAAAGAAGCCGTCTCTCCGGACTTGGCTGTCCAAGCAGTAGTGTTTAGAAAACTTGTGCAACGATGCCCATGTAGCTGCCTGACAGATGTCATGTAGGGGGATTCCTCGTCCCAAAGCAGTGGTAGCTGCCGTTGCCCTGGTGGAATGGGCACGCAGCCCCACTGGAGGCTCCTTTGCCAAAGAATAGTTGGCTTTGATGCATTGAACGACCCACCTGGAGATGGTTCGTTTGTGCACGGCCCGACCTTTCTTAGCTCCCACGTAACCAACAAACTGCTGGTCATCCACCCGGAATTGTTTGGTGCAATCCAAGTAGAAGGAAAGCGCACGTTTTGGATCCAGACGGTGGAGCCTCTCTTCCTCTTTAGAAGGAGGCAGAAAGAAGGTAGGCAAAGTGATGGTTTGGCCAATGTGGAAAGAAGTAACCACCTTGGGAAGGGTGGAAGGTCTAGTTCTCAGGACAACCTTGTCCGGATGGATAGCCAGAAAGGGAGGCTTGGAAGAAAGAGCTTGTAAATCACTCACCCTGCGTGCAGAGGTGATGGCTACAAGAAAGGCAGTTTTCAAGGTGAGAAGTCTGAGAGGACAGTTATGTAGCGGCTCAAAGGGAGCGCACATGAGGTAGTTAAGAACCAAGTTCAAGTCCCACTGAGGCATTACGAAGGGAACAGGAGGAAAAAGATGAGTAATGCCCTTAAGGAATCTATTTACAACAGGGGACTTGAAAAGAGAAGGCTGATCAGGAAGCCTAAGAAAGGCTGAAATGGCCGAGAGGTAGCACTTAAGAGTGCCCAGAGCAGAGCCCTGCTGGGCCAAAGAAAGGAGGAACAAGAGAACCTCAGAAAGAGGGGCGGAAAGGGGATCCACAGCCTTTGCTGTGCACTATGCCACAAATTTGTTCCATCTGCAGGCGTATACCGTCTTAGTGGAGGGACGCCTGGCTGCCAAAATAACATCGCAGACTTCGGGAGGCAGGTCAAACGACGCCAACTGCCGCCGCTCAATCTCCACGCAAGGAGGTGGAGGCTGGCAGGTTCGGGCGGAGGACCGTCCCCTGCTGCTGCGACAGAAGATCCTCCCGAAGAGGCAGTCTGATCGGAGGATCGATGGCCATGTTGAGCAGCTCGGGATACCAGACTCTTCGTGCCCAATCCAGAGCCACAAGAATGACTTGGGCCCGGTCGTGCTTGATCTTCTTCAGCAGTCTGGGCAGAAGTGGTATAGGCGGAAAGGCATATAGAAGACCGCAACTCCACTCGCGACGAAAAGCGTCGCCTAGTGAGTGCCGCCTTGGAAATTCTAACACGCAGAACTGCTGACATTGCGCGTTCTCTTCGGGGGCGAATAGATCTAACCAAGGCTCTCCCCACTGCTGAAAGAGACCTTGCACCACCTCCGAGTGAAGACGCCATTTGTGATCCATCATGCACCTGCGGCTGAGTTCGTCCGCCCTGGTGTTCAGAGAACCTGCCAGGTGTTGAACCACCAGGGATATGCCCTGATGTTCCAGCCATGTCCAGAGGCGGAGAGCTTCCTGACATAGGGTCCACGACCCCACCCCGCCTTGTTTGTTGCAGTACCACATGGCGGTGGTGTTGTCCGTGAACACCTGCACTACTCTTCCCCGGACAGAGGGAAGAAATGCTTTGAGTGCAAGACTAATCGCACGAAGCTCCAGAAGGTTGATGTGGAGCCCGGACTCCGCCGGAGACCAGAGGCCTCTGATCTCCGCCTCCCCCATGTGGCCGCCCCATCCCAGAAGTGATGCATCGGTCACCATTGTGAACTCTGGGTGAGGATGGGAGAGGGATCTGCCTTCGACTTAATCCTGGTTCGCAAGTCACCACTGCAATTGGTGTGCAGTGCCCTCCGAGATCTGGACGCCATCGGACAGATTCCCTTGATGTTGGGCCCACTGGAACTTCAGGTCCCACTGCAGAGCCCGTATATGCCATCTGGCATGATCCACCAGCAGGATGCAGGAGGCCATCAGACCCAGCAGCCTGAGGGTCATCGTGACCGAAACCCGGGATAGGGGCTGAAAGATAGGAATCATAGCCCGAATATCCCGGACTCGCTGCTCGGGCGGGAGGATAAACCCAAAACTGCGTCCTGTCCAGAACCGCTCCGATGAAGAGGAGCTTCTGAGAGGGGGTAAGGTGTGACTTCGGCACGTTGATTGAGAACCCCAGCGAATGCAGGAGGTCAGCCGTAGTCTGGAGGTGGGAGACGACAGCCTGGGGCGAGCCCGCCTTCAACAGCCAGTCGTCGAGATAGGGGAAGACTGGAACCCGTGATCTGTGCAGATGAGCTGCGACCACCGCCATCACTTTTGTGAACACCCGAGGGGCGCTGGTAAGGCCAAAGGGGAGCACGGTAAACTGAAAGTGCTCGTGGCCTACCGTGAACCGCAGGTAAAGCCGGTGGGCCGGGGATGTGAAAGTAAGCGTCCTGCAAGTAAAACGCTACCATCCAGTCTCCCGGGTCGAGGGAAGACAAGACCTGAACAAGCGTCAACATCTTGAACCTCTCCTTCTGGAGGAAGCGATTGATGTTCCTGAGATCCAAGATAGGACACAGGCCTTTGTCCTTCTTGGAAAGTAGTGGGAATAACAACCACGACCTACTTATGGGGCAGGAACGCACTCGATGGCACCCTTGAACAAGAGTGCCGAAACATCCTGTTGGAGAAGGGCCAGGTGATCCTCCGACATGCGATGGTATTGAGGTGGCATGGATGGAGGGGTAGTCTCCAAGGGGAGGGAGTAGCCCCTTCGGACTATTTGCAAAACCCACCTGTCCGACGTGATGGTGCGCCAGTGGGGGAGGTGATGGCGGATCCTGCCGCCCACTGGCGTTTGGTGGCCCTGAAAGGTCGGACTAGGAGGGTTTGGAGGCTGCTGCAGAGGGGGCTGTGGTGGACTGGCCCACCCGCTGGCCCCCAGAACCACAACGGTGGTTCCCACGTCCCCGGCCGCGCTGGGGCTGAACAGCTTGCGCCGGCCTGTGGCTCTGGGCGGGACGTAGCGGGGCACCCCTTCCGTAGCCACGAAAGGGGCGAAAGGCAGACTGCGCAGGGCGGGTGGTGGAGAGGCCCAAGGACCTGGCCGTAGCCCGAGAGTCCTTAAAGCGCTCTAGCGCGTTGTCTGCCTTGTCGCCGAAAAGGCGACGGCCATCAAAGGGCATGTCCATAAGTGTGGATTGGACCTCCCCGGAAAAACCAGTCGAATGCAACCAGGCGTAGCGTCGAAGGGCTACTGACGTGGCAATCGTCCTGCCAAGTGCGTCGGCGGTATCCAGCCCACAGCGGATGGTAAACTTCGCGGCGTCTCTTCCTTCAGCAACCGCTCGAGAGACCACAGCCCAGGCCTCCTCCGGGCACTGAGGCAGCACTTGCACAACCGTGTCCCACACGGAGTGGGTGTAACGGCCCAATAGACATGCGGTGTTTACCGACTGCAGTCCCAAGCTGGAGGAAGAAAACATCTTCTTCCCAAGATGATCCAGCTTTTTGAATTCCCTGTCCGGGGGAGCGGTAGGGAATGTGCGCCCTTGGACGTGGAGGCTTGGACTACCAAGCTCTCAGGGGTGGGGTGTTGGGAGAGGAAAGTGGGGTCGCCTGGGGCCGGGCGGTGGCGTCGGGCAATCATCCTGTCCACAGGAGCCCCTGTGTTGGGCCTGGACCAGGTGCCCAAAAGGATGTCTGTCAGGGCTTCATTAAACGGCAGCAGGGGCTCCGAAGAGCTCGCTGCCGGTTGAAGCACCTCTGTCAGGAGGTTAGTCCTGACTGCCACCATAGGAAGCTCGAGGTGGAGAGCCTCGGCCACCCTACGCAACACCACTGCGTACGACGCTCCCTACTCCGTAGACACGGTAGGAGGAGACAACATGCCATGGTCTGGTGAGGTATCCAAACCACTGGCTTCCCCCAGTTCCTCTCTCCAGTCCTGCTCATACACCATCTGGTCTGTTAAAGGGTCTCCAGACCCCTCCCAGTCCTCCTCACCCTCCTCTGGCTGCCAATCTGGTCTCAAAGAGCCAGGGTAGACCAGGGGTCCGACTCCGTGTCTACCTCGAGGTGGAGCCGGGGTCGACGTCGGCTGGGGACACAGCCGACGCTGGTGGCGGACGTGGTGCCGGTGGAATCGGCGCCGGGGGAGGCGTAACTAGGTCGACCGGCGCCGATCCGGATCCAGGCCTGGATCCAAGGGGACCCTGCGGCGCCAAAGCCCCTGACGACGAAGGCCCAGGGCCCCCAGCCGAGTCCGCGGGGCCCGAAGGTGCGCCGGCGGAGTCGGCATGCCCAAAGATGGCATGCATCGCTTCGTAGAAACTCTCAAGCTGGGCAGGGGTCGCACCGGGTCCCGGAAAAGGTGGGAAACCCGAAGCCGACCCAGCAGGCGCCGCACGCGGAGCCGCGGGAGTGGCACCACCTGCATCCCTCGTCGCGTCGGCCGACGGACGGGGAGAAGTCGAAGAGCGACGATGCTTCTTCGACTTCTTTTTGTGCTTCGACTTACCTGACCCAGAGTGCGAAGACTTCGACGAAGAATGGTGTTGGCTCCGCGACCGGTCCCTCGACCTCCTCCGCGACCGGGACCTCGAGCGGCGCGGAGCCAACTGCCAGGCCTCGAGTAGCTTTCGGGACCGCTCCCGCAAAGACTTCGGGGGCCATGGTCCGGCAGTCGGAGCACGACTTGGGGTCGTGGTCACGCTCCAGGCAGTAGAGGCACACGCGGTGCGGATCCGTCACCGACATGAGTCGGTTACAGGTACCGCAAGCCTTAAAGCCGGGCATCCCTCGTGCACCAGGAGTCGATGGATTCAAACAACAAAGTCGACAAAAGTCGAGAAAAAGTTCAGTCAAAAATTGACTGGGGGTACCACTCTCTCCGGATCTGCGCTTGCTGGCGCGGAAAAAGAAAGAACTGACGTCAGCGCGCGAGGGCGGCGTCAATGTAGCTACCGCGACATCATACCAGCGACCACGATGACGAACGCAGAGTCGACCGACGCCACCTTCCGACTCGCAGGGGTACTGCTGATGAAAAACTTTCCGGATCCAGTCTAGGGTAAGGAATCTATAACTAACTGTTTCTTTCAGATAAAGTTAAACAAATGAAAGAAATATGCCTATAGAGGCAATATTCTCATCTTTTCTTTAAGTTCTTAGAAAAATATATTTCTAATGGCAGAAGTTGTCAAATGGTACATTTGGCTCAAAAGAATACTATTTTAACCCTTTCATAATATATAAAAAGAAAGAAAAATGTAGCCTTTAGATAAGCATTAGATATACTCCATGGCAGTTCTGGAAGGCTTAAAGCCATTACATCACACATTGTAGGATCAGATAGTTATCTTGGTTTTCAAGAAAACACAGTGAAAGGTTCAAGATACACATTAAAATATCAGACTATGCTAGTGGAACTGAGGGATGGGGGTATATTAATAGATTCAGAGAAAATATCCATGATAGAGAATGTAAATGACTGCTAAGAAACTTTGCCTTCTGTCACGGTTTTCTCTCTAATATTCAAACAGTAGACTAGAATATCAAGCTAATTAAAAAGTCCTGACCACAGAGAAGGGATCTAAAAGCAGAGAAGGAAAAAGGTTATTCATTCAGGGAAATTACTTGCGAGTGAAGCCTGATCCACAAGGGAATCGCGACTGGAGTCTTAATCAATATCATAGGTGACTTCTAGGTAGTCGCTTTGTATATGTCGGGAATGGGAACATTCCTCATGACAGCAGAAGCTGCATTCTTGCCACTTGTGGAAAGGAATTTAAGTTTCCCCCAAAACAAGCCAGTTCTACTTTGGGTGCAATGTAATTATACAGAATCCTACTCACCCAGCTATGGGCTGCTTTTTGGACGCGATTCCTGCATTAACCAACTACTAGAACCAAATATTAGATGACAAACATTTGTTTAAATGGTAAGATCTTTTGTCTTCCCTAAGAAGAATCTTAGCGAGGACATCTAATGCATGCAAACACCTTGCTGTCAGATAAAGACGAGTTTGAAAGGATACTTTACTACACTGCATCTAATGTTAATTTGTGCAGAGAGGCAGAAGCTCATGCTAAACAAGGTAATAACTACAAGGAAAGCCACGTTCCATTACAGTTGTTTTAAGTTTTATTCGAGTGTCGGTGTGAATGGACAAATCAAAATTGATAGGGCAATGTTTAGTTCCCAGGGAGATCTCCTGATTTGGGGGGAGAGGGGCTCTTTTCATTGCGTTCTTGCAGCACTTTCCATCTGAAGCAGAATGGGCAATGCTAAAATCAGTGGCAGCATTAGAGGGCTAGATGGAATGCCCTCAGCGCCAGCATGTTGATGTGATATACCTTCTCTACAGAAGGCCGCTTCCCTTGATCAGAGAGCTCCTCCAAGTGAGCTTCCCATCCTTCCATGAAGTATCCACTACAAAGGATTGCCTTGGCGAAGGCTTCTGAACAGAAGTTCTTGAAACATGTTATATTCCCCGCACCCACAGGAGGACTGCATGGCCACTTCTGGACATCTGAATTCTTTCCTCCCAATCGTCCATCTTTTGACCACTAATCCTTTAGTAGATTACAACCAACCGACACCTAACAACCAAAGTCAGCCACATAGAGCAATTACCTCTATGCACCAGGCAACAGAGGGACTGGTAGTATACTACTTAAACACACGCTCAATGGTGAAACACCAACTGGAGATCTTCTGCCTTTTGGACACAGAGAAGCCTGACATCCTCCTTCTTTCCGAAACATGGTTGACAGAGGACTCTGCCCCCGATATTCTCGCGGCACTCCCTGGCAACTATTATATCCTCCAGACAGATAGACCTGCGGGTAAGGCAGGAGGAGGAGTCGCAGCCATAGTCCACCAGAAACTTAAATTTACATCACTAGTCCCCTTAGGCATCCCCTCGGTTGATAGCCTTTTGCTAAAATTTGAGTCCAATGTTTCCTCATTCATCTGTGCTCTATTCTATAGACCCCCTCATCACATGCCTACATTCCCCCAATTACTGGGTGACATGATGGCTGAGGTGGTGGTCAACAATGCTCGAATTCTGATCATTGGTGACTTCAATTTTTGGCCAAATGATCTACAAGAAAGCTCCTGCTCTATCGAATTCACGGAACTGCTAGCAGGCATGAATTGCCTCCAGCATATAAAAGTAGCTACCCATACCAAAGGGCATACCTTAGACCAGGTTTGGACTGCCAACTTAGAAATCTTCCATCTACAGGTTCTTCCCTGCCCATGGTCAGATCATTACCTCATTTCCTTCTTTATCCCCAATGCCCTGCCATATCATGCTCCTCAAACTGGCAACTTTATGGCCAGAAATTGGCGACGGGTGGATACTAATGAATTCTGCTCTTTGTTAGCAGTCTCATCCCCTCCGGTTTTGGAGGAGTCTCTCCATGTGCAAGCCGAAAATATTAACATCTGGCTGGACTCGGCTAGAGATCAGATAGCACCATTAAGGAAAGTTAAAAGAAAGAGGCCCCACGACGCCCAACGCTGGTTTTCAGCAGATTTGAAAATAAAGAAAACAGCCCTGAGGAAAGCTGAACGTAAATGGCGATGCGATTATAGCCCTAATCAAAAGGCCAATTTTTTGTCCCTTTCCAGAGACTATAAAACCGCTATCCTTCAAGCTAAGACAGAATATTTCTCTGCTAAGGTACTACACTCCACAAATAAAGCAAAGGATATTTTCTCAATTGTGGACGAACTCTCTAAACTAGACCGAGTCACTGCTAAACCCGCTCCTTCGCAATCTTTGTGTGACTCGATCAACACTTTCTTTATTGAGAAAATTGTCTCCATTAAAGCTAGCATTCCTAAATCCTCTGCTCCTCTTACTCCCCATCATCCACGTAAGAACCTGGTGTATCTAGATGGTATTCCACCTATTACCAGAGAGGCCTTCTTTGCCCTACTTGCAAAAGTGGGTTCTGGTTCCCCTACGGACAGTTGTCCTTTTTATATTCTTCGGGATATTTTTTTGCGCTATCCTAACCCCCTTACAGCTTCTCAATAACTCATTGGCCCAAGGGATCGTCCCTAATCTCTTTAAAATGGCGGAAGTGGTCCCCATTATCAAGAAACCTCGTTTAGACCCCTCAACTCCGGCCAACTCCCGTCCTATTTCTCTGCTACCCTATCTGAGTAAGATCCTTGAAGCCCATGTTGCCACCTGCTTCAGCTCCTTTATAGAACAGACCCATTACCTGGACTCCCATCAGGCAGGCTTCAGACCTGAACATTCCACTGAATCTGTCATTCTGGCAGTCATGGACGAACTGAGAAGGGGGGCTGATCAGGACAAAACTCTGGCCCTGGTCCTCCTTGATCTGTCAGCTGCTTTCGACACGGTCGATCACCAATTGTTGATCGACCGTGTCGGCTGTGCTGGGATCCAGGGCCTGTCCCTGAAATGGACTACCTCCTTTCTCAGTAACCGTTCCCAATCGGTTCGTCTGGCCAACTTTAGAGCAGAGGAAAAGAAATTAACCTGTGGGGTCCCGCAGGGCTCCTCTCTCTCACCCCTACTTTTCAATCTGTACATCTCTCCTTTGGTTTTGGCCCTGCGTAATAGAGAGGTCGTAGTCTTTAATTACGCTGACGACCTTCAGTTGATATTTAACATCGACACCTCCGTATCATCTGTGTCTAACTTCAAATCCACTATGAATTTCATTAGCGACTGGATGAACATCAATCAACTCAAATTAAATCCAGATAAAACAGAGTTGATTCTCACAGGCGGTTTAGCCAATCCCTGGGATTCCAACTTTTGGCCGCCGCTGTTGGGGAGCCCCCTCTCCCTGCTAACTCGGTAAAAGTTTGGGAATTACCATCAGTAACGATCTTACCATGAAGGCCCAGATCAACTCAGTGGTCTCTGCGTGCTTTTTTCAACTCCGCAGAGTTCGGAAAATCAGCAGATTTCTCTCCACTGCAGCTCTGACCCAAGTGGTACTTGCTTTGGTCATCTCGCGGATCGATTACGCAAACTCCCTCTATACTGGTATACCAGCCTACCAGTTACATCGGCTGCAACTCGTCCAGAACCAGGCAGCCAGGCTCATCTTTGGTCAGCCCAAACATCAACGAGTGAGTCCAATGCTGAAAAGTCTCCACTGGCTCCCTCTACTCCAACGCTGCCTATTTAAGTTGGGCTGCATCATTTATAAAGCCCTCTCAGGCCATGGACCCGTTTTCATTGCTTCTAATATACAACGGTACATCCCTTCCCGCGATTTACGTTCCTCTAACAAAAATTTGTTGATCCCCCACACTTTCAAACGGAAAAAACATGGTGGATTGAGATATACGATTCTGGCCCCCAGCTTTGGAACACCTTGCCCCCCATTTACGTACTGTTGACTCTTACACCAAGTTTAGGAAGCTATTTAAGACCTGGCTTTTTACTCAAGCATATAACTAAATTATCATCTGCAACCACGGACTCCCTCCCTCAGCGCCAAGAAACCGCCTGGTGAACGAGCGCTCTACAAATCAACTTTAACATAACATAGATCTCGGCTCAGATTTTTTCTAGACATTCCAGAAAAGAACGTATGCTCAGCCTGGCACTGGGTACCAAGATGGTTCATGATGCAGCCATACGGCCACTACCATGACATTCGTGAATAACCGAGATGCATTGGTAAGGCCGAAGACTAGCTCTGAGAACTGAAAGTGCTCATATCCCACCTGAAACAACAGGTAGCGCCTGTGGGGCTGCAGGACAGGGAAGTGAAAATTGGCTTCCAGCAGATCCACCGCCACCATACTGTCACCTGGATCTAGGGCAGACAGACCCATGGCCAGGGTGAGCATGCTGAACTTGTCCTTCCTGAGGGAGAAGTTCAGAGGGTGAAGATCAAATATAGGTTGGAGGCCTCCATCTTTCTTCAGCACCAGGAAGTAACAGGAATAACAACCAGTCCCAACTTCTGATGCCGGCATCCTCTCTATGGCTACCTTGGCCAAGAAAGCCTGAATATCCCTTTGCAGGATGGACATATAGTCCTCCAGGAGGTATTGCGGTGTGGGAGGTATGTTGGGAGGGGTGGAAAGGAAGAGGAGGGCGTATCAGTTCTGGACAATTTGGAGCACATGCTGGTCTGCTGTGATGCTCTGCCACCCGTGCAGTAAAAAGGTGATTTGAACTATTGGGTGCGGCATCTAAGGCAAATTAAAGGGGTTTTTCTGCAGCCGCAGGGGACGGGGTGTGGTATTGGGTAAGGATTTGTGTCGTTTGTTGCCCCAAGAGGGGTGCTGGTGGGCGGATCCACTGTCTCTGCCAGGTCTGGAGTGGTCTCTGGCATAATTCCCTTCTGAAGCTTCAAAAAGATTCGAAACTGTTGGTGAAACTACTGTACAGGCAGGAATAGCCCAAGGGAGTGTGCTGTTGCCTTGCTCTTCTTGAAGTGCTCCAAGGAGTAGTTTGCCTTGCCTTCAAAGAGACGTGAGCCATCAAATGGCATGTCCATCAAGGACTGTTGTAGGTCACTAGAAAATCACATTCAGTGGATCCAAGCATGGTGCCAAAGGACCACACTTGTCTCAACTTCCCTACCGAAGCAATTGGTGGTATCCAGGCCTAAGCGAATTACATACTTTCAAGCGCACTGACCATCCTGAAAAACACACTGAAGATTGGTTCTGAGGTGTTCTGTAACAGCTGGCAAGATATCCCCCACCATGCCCCAGAACGCATGCGAGTATCTACCCAGCCGGCAACTCAAGTTCACTGAACGGAGGGCAAGGTTAATAGAGTAGAACACAAATTTTGTGATTGTTTCCATTCATTTGAGTCTATCCAGCAGGGTGGATATTTGGGCTCACCCTACTCAAAGGCGCCTGCACTACCAGGCTTTCTGGCATACGGTGTTGGAAGAGAAAAGTAAGGTCTCCTGGAGCAGGTCTGTCTCTCCTCATTATTTAGCAGTTCACTGATGGGCAAGATCCAGGTTTTGAACAGGAACCCAGCAGTGTGTCAGGGTCACATTAAATGCAGGAGGCGCTCCAGTGTTTCCTCTACAGGTTGTAGGACCTCTGTAAGGACCTTAGTTTCAACCTCAAGGATGGGAAGTTGTAAATCAAGTACCTATGCTCCCCTCCTAATAACTATCACAAAGGATTCAGACTCCTCAGTGGCTGGACCTGGTTTAGGGAGTGTAGGCCCGTGTCCGATATCAAGCCCAATTTCATAACCATGACTGTTTTCACTATTGGGGTCAAGCAGGTCATAATGGAGCAGAAGCGTCTCTGAATCAGAGTGACCTAATGGGCGTGAGAGGTGCAACTTCGGTGGAGGTCACGTTCGATTCACTTCAGAGTCCAAAAGGACTATTGGCTCCCCCTCCAGCTTTAGTGCCGTCATCGACGCAAAGGGTTCCAGCATTGATCTTTACGCCATGAGGAGCGTTAGGTCAAAAGTTGCAGAATTGGGGCTGACACCGAAGCAGGGTCAAGAAGCACAGACTGCATTCGAGACAGATCAGTCAGCGGTAACCTATCTCCCCACCCCCCCCTGATGTTTAAGGCCAGTAGACACTCCAGAGGAATTCGGTAGCGAAAAGCCAGTGGGATGAATTGGAGCTATGCATGGATTTCTTGTGCTTTTTCTCTTAACTAACCTGATGAGTTGGACCTCGAAGGAGGTCATTCACGGGATCGGCCTTGAGAACGCGTCCTCGACTTAAAGCGGTATTGGGCCTTCCTTTTGGGTGGTGTTCTGTGACAGATAACTTGGCTTTGCAATCACGTATGGCCTTTGGATTCATCTTCGCGCACTTGTTGCACAACATCAAATCATGTGAGGAGTCCAGACAATGGAGACAGACCTCATGAGGGTCGTTCACCGACACTTGCTTGTGGCAATCCTTACATGGTTTACACCCTGTAGTTTTAAGAGGGGAAATGTCCTTTGCACTCTGGAAAAAATTAGACGGAGAAAGTTGGTGAAGATTTAACAGAATTCGAGGGAACAAGCCCCGGGTGTGAAACTGAAGGTCCAAAAAGAAAACAACTGACGTCACTGCGCAGAGGTGGCGGCTATGTAAGAGCTCCGATGTTACAGGATCAAATGCGGAATCACACAAATTCACTTAAGCCATGTGAGAGAACTGCTGAAGAAAATTCTCTGGATTCAGTCTGGCACCAGGGGATATTCACAAGGTGAAAAATCTGTAATTAGAAGTATCGATCAGAAAGAACTAAAATCTTATCTGTCAAAACAAAAGCAGCATTACAAAATCTTCTTAATTTGGCCAGACTTGCAATTTCTCTTATATTAAGATGTAAGTGGCAGCTACTACTGACTACAGAAAATTTCCTTAACAAACCTCTTTTTTCAAAATCACAGATGTTAAGGACTTGTTAAGAATTTAAGTTTTCCCCTTATCAAGAGACTGCCTTCTCTGTGGGAATTAAACATTGTTTTTAGAGGCTCCTGCAGCTTCTGTTGAGCCATTTACAAACATCTATTGTAGAAAACAGCTTTTCTTGTAGCTACATCTACAAGCAGCGTCAGCGACAGTTAGGCACTGTGCTCCCATTAAACTCTACACAGTGTTCCATAAGAACAAAGTGATCACGCGGATGCATCAGTTTTCTCCTTAAGGTGATATCAGATTTTCACGTAAACCAAAGTACTTTCTTTCAGAACGCTACTTACCCAGGTCAAAGATCTCTCCACACATTAGATATGAGGAGAGTGCTTACATTTTATTTGGACAAAACAAAAGATATATGGAAATGTAAACATTTATTTGTCAACATTGTCCCTTATGCATAAGGCTGGCTACTTCAAAACAGTAGCTTATCAAGGGGACAGAAGCCTCCTGCATCTTATTCTACTATGAATGAGAAAGATAATAGGACTTTGACCGGTTGAACAAAAGTTCACTCACTATAAGTAAAGCGGCTACTGCTGCTTTATTAGGGAATATTCACATTGTGGAGATTTTAAAGGCAACCACCTGGAAGTCTTCACAGAAATCTACCAGACATCATTATCTTGATTCAGACTCTAGAACAGATGCCCAGATATGACAGGCTTCATTTGGAAACCACCATACGTAGTTCAGTATTTTAATGTTTTCCTTCCAATTGCTTTTAGAAAGGAGGGTTTGCTCTTCTATTCCTTTCTTATGATTATCAACTCTCTGAACTTCACTGAAGGAGAAAGAACGTTTGTTTACCTAGAATTCTAAATCTCCTTCAGGGGAATTGCCATTGAAATCATAAAAGAAGGAATAAAGGATGAAAGATGGCTCCAACGCAAAAAAGAACTGGAGCAACTACCACAGAGAGAACGACAGAATCCTACAAAGTGTTGTCAGCCTTACAGGGCTACATAGCCATATTATTCTCTTCATTTCCTTTAAAAAAAGATCTTGAAAGGTTTTTTTTTTCTTGCCACCTTCTTCCTCTGGTGTCTTTTACATTTTTAGTAGAGTTTGGATTTGTAAAGTAAATAAATGGAACTGGTCAACACAGACTTTTTAATAGGCTGCTAAATTAATTTACAGCAAGTAACATATGGCTTCTCTAATGAAAAGAAAACGCAAAGGAAAATGCTCATATGTTCGTAGAGTGTAGTGCTGTAAATTTGCATGTTTAGCATACTCCTGCCATCGAGTCTTGGGCTCGGAGATTTGCAAGTTGTTTTTTGTTCGTAGTGGTCTCTCGAGTCACGAGATGTGCTGTGACTTCTCTCGGTGTACATTGCTCATGGGCACTGACTCCATCTTAGAATGTTTTTCGCGGGTGAGAGTATGTCTAGAGTGTGAACATAATGTATGGTGCAACAAGCAATGTAACAGTAATACAGGGGAAGACGATGTTCAAAAGGCACATGTTGCCAGAGAGGAGGGCAGGTGTATGTGAATCTCAGCACTACTTGTAAAAACAGATGCTTACAGAGTAAGTAGCATGTGTTCAGCATGTGTGGCTGTAGATGCACATGCTTAGCATAGACTGTATAGCAGTATTACCCCCCTACTGCTATGGCTAGCGTGCGGATGATGCAGATGTCTGCAACAAGGTTTTGAGCACTGTCTGATGAATTG
This sequence comes from Calotriton arnoldi, assembly GCA_963921515.1. Classification (NCBI taxonomy): domain Eukaryota; kingdom Metazoa; phylum Chordata; class Amphibia; order Caudata; family Salamandridae; genus Calotriton; species Calotriton arnoldi. The sequence continues at coordinate 683,062 of CAWUFW010005081.1, read as the reverse complement.
GGGCTTGTTGGCGGGCTGAGATGTTCAAATAATAGTGCCTGGTAAAAGGTGTGTGTGAGAAAGAGAGAGAGAGAGAGAGAGAGAGAGAGAGAGAGAGAGAGAGAGAGAGAGAGAGAGAGAGAGAGAGAGAGAGAGAGAGAGAGAGAGAGAGAGAGAGTGTGCGCGCACATGTGTGTGTGGGGAGGGGTTGTCTACCCTTCATTTGAGGTCCGTCTCACTTTTGCTATTTTCCTTTCTCTTTTTGGGGAGGGCTAATGGGGTTCCTGATTTCCTCACTTATTTTCATAGAGAGGTGATCCCTCTGCTTTTTTTTTTTTCTTTACAGGATCTTTGTCTCTTTTTTCACCACCTGCACCTGCTACAGTGTGGAATCCCTCGATGCAGTGGAGTGAACAGTAGTGTGGAATGCTCGTTTGTAGGAAGCTGATTCTTTATACAGTGGACCAGTGTGTAAAGAGTCCAGGCAAACCCCAAAGGAATTAAAGAGCCACAAATGACACCCCAAAATGCTCTCTTTTGTGGTAGTGTCGGCGTGCAGTTAGGCATATCAGAGTGTAGTGCTAAGCATTTATCAAACACACAAAGGCAGTATGTGAGACACACTCAATAAAGAAATCCGACACCAATTTAGAAAAATAGCACGCACTTTTATGTAAATTCATTTAACAAGATCATCGGAATCAGGTAAGTACTTTTAGAGCTATGAATTTTTACAGTTTTCAAAAATGAACACAATGCAATTTCTGAAGCTGCAATGTTATCCAATGGAGGAAAAACATGTATTGCATTTGGGCACTTGTCAGCAACTTACGGGACTGTTCTTCTAGACCTAAGGTGAGCATGGGGAAAGGTCCAAGGCCACACTAACAGGTCACCTCGGGAAGCTCTGGGGCGTCTGGGTGCAGAGGTGTGTTACGGCGTTGGGTGTCCCATTCACTTCAATAGGGAACGGTTCGTCGGTAAAGAGGCTCCAAGATTGGACTGGGGGACCAGTCTGGGGAAAACCACAGGGAGCTCGACCCTTGAGATGTTTGGGCATGCAGGGACACCCTTTCTCACTGCTGCTTGGGTGCAGTGGAGCTTGGGTGCAGTGGATTCTTTTGGCATCGGATCCAGTGCTGGAGTCTCTAGCGGTTAAGGGGGCCTGCAGAAAGAGGCTGCAGGCAGCGACTGGAAGTCCAGTCTGGGCAAACACCAAGGTTGCGCCTAGCTCTTATGGGTCTGGGGACCCGTTGGCACTGTCACCTCCCTTGGACTCAGGCTCTGGGGCGCAGGTGCATAGCGGATTTGAGGTGTCGAGGCGGTGGTCGCAGACTCAGTTCTTTGTCTTGGTTTCTGTTGCAGAGGGGCAAACAGGACAGCTGGGTCACTCACAATACGAGTCTGTGTTCTTGCAGTCCCTCGACGTGCAGGTCGGTTTTTCCTCGGCGTCGTTGAATGGACTGAACACAACAAGCCTTGGCTGCTGCAAGGGGTCCAGTACCTCAGGTATTGATACTTGTGCGGCTCCGATCGGTCCTGGACTCCCCACACTTGGAGGGAGGATGTATCTGACCTGTGGAAGCACGCTAACTCTTCCTTGGTGGCTGCTGCGTCGGTAGACTTTGTAGGCAGCACGTTGATGTACTGAGTCTTGCTTCTTTGGTGCCGCAGTGGGGTAGCTCCTCTACTCCAAGGGAGTTCCTTTGGCAATTGGCGAAGCACTGGCAGCCCTCTGAGTTGCTTGAGGTCTGCACAGCATCAGGACGAGTCAGATGCACCACAAGGATTGGGTGCAGCAGGAAGGCTGCCAGGGTTGGCGCCGACTCAGTCGTGCTCCTCAGTCCTCGGTTCAGCAGTCTTCTTCTTTCTCAACTTCTTCTTTTGGTCCATCGAAATCTGAAGTCCTGGTATCGGGGGGTCCCCTAAATACTCAATTTAGGGGGTGTTAAGGGGAGTGAGGGCTAGAAGCCATTCGGTCACTGACCCCTGGGGTCACTACACACCCTAGATGACCACTTCCTTTGGGGAGTGAGCATCACCCTGTCCCAGAATTCCTAATTCCACCACACACAAGATGGTGGAATCTCTAAAGTCGCATTCAGTTCCAGCTGGTCACCCTATAGCGGTGTCCAGCCTGGCAGTGCAACACACCTTCTGCATAGCTAATTCCCCACCCGTCCTGGAGCCAGATGGCCCAGGACAGGGGAGTTGTCATTCTCTTCTGTGAGGGAAGCCAGATTAGTATACCAAAGGCGGTGGGCTCTTTGAAGCTCCCTGCCTTGGAATGCAGGTCATCCTGAGGGAGGGGGTGTAAACACCCTCTGCCCGAGCAGGTTTTGTTCTTGACCTCCTAAGAGCAAAGGCCTTCACCTATGGGGGGTCAGAAACTCATCTGTGGTGACAGGCTGGCCAAGACCAGTTAGATAGCACACCAGTAGTTGGTAGGTTTTCATGGGGCACCTCTAAGGTACCCTCCAGGTGCATGTATTAACAGATCCATCATTGGAATCAGTGTGGGTTTATTAATACGAGACGTTTGATACCAAACATCCCTATTTTTAGTGAAGCCATCATGTAGCTGGGAAACTCATTTACACCAATGTCCAGCACATGTTTTAAAATGGCTACCCTGATTACTTGTACTGGCAGTAATGGAACTGACCAGCACAGAAGCATATCTGCTCATGCAGATATGTCCTCACATATATATAATACACCCTGCCTTAGGGCTGTGAGGCCTGCTGCAGGGGTGACTTTCAGAGGACATGGCACATAAGAGTGTCATGTCTTCACTTTTTGGAGCACCTTGTCACGCAGCCTGCAGTGGCAGTCTGCATGAGTTTGGTGCTGGGTCCCTTAGAGTGGCACAAGATATGCTGCAGCTCTTAGGGACCCTCTTTAGTAGCTATGCCCTAGGTAGCAGAGGTACCACTTACTAAGGACTTAGAGGTGCTAAAGGCCTGCTCACTTGAAAATCAAGTGACCAGTTGTCTTCTTTTGGGGAAAGAACACTGGCACTGGGGACCTGGTTAGCAGGCACCCAGCACACGTTAGTCAAAGTTGCATCAAATACCAGGCAAAAAGTGGGGGGCCTACAGCAACAAAAGCCCAGTTTCCTACATCGTTGCAAGGGCCACATATCCCAGACATCATATGCATTCAACTGAAAATATCACCTTGACATATGTTATCCAAGGTTACAAACAGAGAAATGACTTGGTTTACTTTTTCATGGACAATTTAATCAAGTAAGATTCTGAAATAACCATATGTATAGACTGCTGTTGTTTTTACTTAGTTCTGGCACCATGAGCAGAGTTCTCTCTACACATTCTCTCTCATAAGTTCTAATGTTGCCAGGGAGCTATTACTGTTGGGGTTGGATCGTTGGAGTGGGCGGTTGGAGCTGGATGGGGAGCTGGCTGTGAGGACCTGTCTACCGTGTAGCCTTGTTCATAAAGCGACTGAAACCTACCTTCGTCTGGCCTCATCACTACAAAATATGGCGATGAGTTGCCTACATGGCTACACATCGAACCCGACGCGTGCAACAATCTTCGAGCAGTCACATCTCTTGTGAGTCCTGCTGACCAGCTCCACGTAATTTTCAGCCAATGTACTTCTTCTACACACAGAGTTGACCCCTCAACTACCACTGCACTTTAAATTCATCCCGATGCTGATCCGCTTCTCTTTGTGAGCATCCTGGTCATCGGCAACCTCCTGTCAATTTCAACATCTCAGCTTTATGCCCACTCACCAAAAGGACTAAGGTCAGCTGTATTTACTTTTTCTTGTGCCAGTATAACATTGGGAGAGTCAGACTTGGTGCGGTTTGGTTCCACACACTGGTATCACGAGCGATACCTCGCGGCTGTACTGTTCGAGTGGCGGTGACGCGAGCGTCCGCACGTCATGCCTGTCCTGCTTGTCGTGCCTGGTTTGTGCGTCTGACCTCACGCAACTTTTTCCATCACCTAGAGGCCCCCAACGCATTCCTGGGCCGTGCGCTTGGCGTCTTCACGCTATTGTTGCCACAGTGGTATCCTGGCAACAGATTCTCTTGTGACATGACACAGCTAGTGTAGTCTTCCCGGCAACTTTCTACGAGGCGGATCTCGGTGATTCGCACACCATTGTCCCATACAGCTCATCGCCACACAGCCTTTGGGTTTTTCTCTCAAACTACATCATTGAGCAAGCAGATCACGGTGATTCGCACACCATTGTATAATCTGTGAGTAATTTTTTTTCACGGTGATCATGAAACCTTACTGGGAAAGAGCATATCACGTGTGCACATTTTCTGTGTGGATGACTTTATCGCGGTGATCTGCACACCTTGTTAAGAAAAACGTGCGATTTTTTTTTGTATTTTTCTCACGGGGATCTGCACACCTTTTTGGAAAGCAGGTGGAACTCATTAAATTAATTACGGTAATGTTACACCTTGTCAAAGGAACAGCTCATCTCAGTTTTCCTTTTTACCCGTTTCCCTTTGTTGTGTTTCGCTGATCAGTGATTCGCATACTTCCGTCCACACTAAGATTCTTTCTGGGAAATCAATGTCCCTGTAATCTGACATCTTATATTTACATCTCCACCTCTCATTTGCCGTGGATCAGTGATTCGCAACCTCTATTATTCTGACTATTTGTTATATTTTTTATATATTCCTTTTATTTGTTTTGTTCCCTTCAACACCATGTGTACCATGCAAGCTGTTGCACCGCCTCCCTCATTTTTGGACAGTCCCGGCGAGCCCCTTGTTAGATGGGAGGTATGGTTCGACGCATTTGAAACTTATCTCGGGGCCATCGGTGCGTCAAGATTCAGTGCTGAATGTAAGAAATGCCTGTTGCTACACTCATTCGGTTTTGAGGGGAGGTCCATATTCAAGCATCTACCTGAAATAACACACCAAGATGGGGATGTTTTTGACGAATATCAAGATACCATTACCAAACTTAAGACAAGGTTTGACAAACAACCTAGCCTCATGGTCCTTAGGCATAAATTCTTTAAAAGAAAGCAAGGCGATAGTGAGGATGTCGATACTTATATTTCAGTGTTGCGTAGACTGGCAGCTGTGTGTCAATTCGAGTTATTCACCGATCAACTGATCAGAGATCTGTTTGTCTGCCAATGTAAAGACAAGCAAATCAGACAATCACTAGATGAAACTATCAAAGTGGTCAATAGTATTGAAATTTCTCAAATTTCGCTGAAGGAGTTAGATGATAAAGTTCTTGAGCCTGTAAATGCTGTGCTGGGTACTGGGAAGTTGAAACCTTAAGACTCTTGCAGTGGGATGTCTACCATCGTTAAAAGTAAGAGTCAAGTTGAGTACCCTAATTCTAAATCAATGTGTTTTTTTGTTGTGGAAATTCTCCACACCCCAAGGGAGGGAGATGTCCCGCAGCCAATGTGGTGTGCAATTATTGCAGGAAAATGGGACATTTTGCCAAAGTTTGTTTAAGTAAAAAGAATCAAAAGAAGATTGTGGCATGTGTGATGGAGTCGGATTGTGATTCTGACTCGGAAGTCATTTCGATAGTGACGGATGTTCTGGTGGGTTTGTTGACTGAGGGATCTGAACCCCTTGAAGGTGATCCTTCAAATTGTGTAGATCCCATTGTTGAGGTGTCTGTTGGGGGCAAAGCTCTTCATTTGTTGGTTGATTCTGGTGCCAGAATTACTATGATTACCCAGAAACTATTCGAGGAAACTTGGGGTGATAGGGCACTTTTGCCACCTGATCGTTCTCCAGTCTCATACGAAGGACGCAAAATTGAACTCCTTGGTTATATTGAGGATGTGCTTAAATTCAAAGACAGGAGAATCAAAGGTAAAGTTTGGGTTGCTCTTAAAGGTTTGAACATTTTAGGATGGTTTCATCAAGGGTTGTTTGGTATGGTTCTTAGACTTGGTGCCGAGGAACAAGTTTTATTGGTTGGTTGTGATGAGGTGGTGTACAAGTGGAAGAAGAAATCACCCTCAGTTTTTGGTGATGGTTTATGGAAAATACAGGGTTTCAAACACAGAATTATTGTGAAAGATGGTGCGTCACCTGTGAAACAAACACAGGTGTTCCGTTTAGCGTGAGGGCAGATCTGGACAATGAGCTAAGGTCTTTGTGTGATCAGGGGATCATTGAGCCCACCGATTCATCTTTGTGGTTGTCTCCTTTGGTGACAAGAGGTGCGGAAAGTTACGTGTGTGCGTTGATTTGAGGTCCCTTAATAAAGAAATATGGGTCGATTCTCATCCTCTTCCCAAGATATGTGATTTGTTTGAGTGTGTCGGGTTCTAAAGTTTTCTCCAAGCTGGACCTCGCCAGCGCTTATCACCAGATAGAACTACATCCTGATTCACGGCCCTTGACAGCTTTCATTTCGCCTTTAGCAACTTTTCAGTGCAAAAGGGTGCCATTCGGTTTGGCGTCCGCTGCCTCTGTTTCCCAGAGAGTAATGCAAAACTTGTTGGGCTCTGTGGAAGGTGTGTTAGTCTTTCAAGACGATATGCTTATTCATGCAAGGGATGTTCAGTCACATGACAATATTTTAAACAAGGTTTTGGATATCTTTGAGAAGCATGGTGTTGTGCTCAAGACTGAAAAATGCAAGTTGTTTTGTGAAGAGGTGGAATACCTGGGTCATCTCATTTCGGAAGAAGGGATCAGACCTAGAAAGACTCCTTTAGATGCTATTGTTGGGGCTACCACACCTGTTGACAAGACAAGGGTAAAGTTACTGTTGGGTCTCTTTGAGTACTACTCGCGTTTTATTCCAGATTTTGTTACTATTGTACGCCCTATTAGCAATCTGCTCAGGAAAGGTGTGAAATTTGAGTGGTCCAAGGAGTGTGCTTCAGGTTTCCAGCAGGTCAAGTTTTGTCTAAGTGAGAGTAAAGCTCTCAAGCCTTATGATCCTGATTTCCCGTGCTGCATAACTGTAAATGCCAGTCAAGTTGGTCTGGGTGCGGTTTTGACTCAGAATGCTCAAAACGAAGAAAACACAGTAGCATTTGCTTCAAGAGTACTGAAGGATGCAGAATTGCAATATTCTGTCATTGAAAAGGAGCTTTTGGCTTGTCTGTGGGCAGTCGAAAAGTTTCGCCCTTATGTATGGGGTAGGCGATTTCTGCTGCGGACAGGCCCCAAATCATTGGTCAATATTCTGGGCACAGGTGTTAACAAGTGTTGTACTCCAAGAATTTTGAGGATGGTTTCTCGGTTAATGCAATATCAATTTGATGTCACTCATATTTCTGGTGGTAAAAATTGTAGGGCTGATTTTTTGTGCCGGTTCCCTTTCAGCAGCAATGAAAGTGATGGTCAGGAATTTCATGAGTTATGTGAGGAAGATAATGAGGATTGTTTTGTGGCAGCCCTGGAATTGTCAGAACTTAATCTTTGATCGGAGGAGAATTGGATGAGTGTATTGAGGGATGATGTGGTTTTACAGCAAGTTTGTGATCTAGTCAGGAATGGTTGGCCCAGGGAGAAAGTCCTATCTCCGCTTCTACAACCTTATTGTGAGGTTGAGGCGGAAATATCCATTGAAGATGGACTTTTGCTGCGCTCTGATAAACTAATTCCTCCTCACGGTATTAGGAAGGACATCATTAGCAAGGCCCATGAAGGTCATCAAGGTGCTACTCTCATCAAACGTCGCATCTGCGAGACCTTTTGGTGGCCCGACATGGAAGCGCAGATCAGGGATGCAGTAGAGAATTGTGTAGTGTGTGATTCGGCAGATAAAGGGCTTAATGTGGCCACACCGCCCCTTTTTCCTATTGAGTGTCCTGAAGAAGGACCATGGATCAAGGTTGGTGTAGATATCATGGGTCCTTTTGAGTAATTACCTGGGGCTTCCCGGTATATTTTTGAGCTGGTGGATTATGCATCCAAGTGGCCAGAGGTTAAGATGGTCAAGGACCCTAGCGCATCCAGTTTGGTATTGTTTCTCAAAGAGATTTGCATGAGGGAGGGTGTCCCTGAAGTGCTAGTTTCGGACAATGGTACCCAATTCGTGAGTGGAGAAGTTAAATCTTTTCTTGATTCTTGCAACATCAAGCATGTGAAAAGTTCCCTTTATCACCCACAAAGCAATGGCTTGGTTGAGAGTATGAATAGAGTGGTGAGTGAGTGTGTCAAGTGGGCGAAGTCAGGTAACCATGTTGTGGGCAAGTCTTTGGACAACATGTTGTTCTATAGAACCACTCCTCTCTCCGCTACCAAGATTGCTCCTTTTGATGAGTTGAGGGGAAGAAGAGCCAACACTAGTTTTAAACCAGGATGGATGAATAAGTGGATCAAGTCTGAGTCTGACGTGGAGAGTCTGATGGACATTGTCAAAGAGAATGTGTTAAAAACGCAGTCCAAACAGAAGTGTTGGTTTGATCAAAAAAGAGGAGTCAAAACGGTTCCTGTGGTAGTCGGTGATTTGGTCAAGTCACCTGTCCATTTGAAAAAGGGTTTGGACAAGTTTGGCGCTCCTACTACTGTGGTAAAGGTTGGGAGGAATGCTGTTCAGGGTGAGGGAGGTAAATGGTGGAACGTTGGAAAAATTGTTAAAATAAAGAGGAAGGTTAATCACGAAAATGCTCGCGAAACCGAAGAGTTGGGTGATTCCAGTGGGTTTCCCGTTAGGAGGAGCTGCAGACCCAGGGTCATTCCCAGTAGGTTTTGTGTGTAAGCCTTGGTTGATGTGTGCATTGCTATTTTTGCATTTTTTTTTATTAATAAGGAAGGAGGATATGTAGTAATCATATGTATATACAGTTATTGTTCTTACTTAGTGCTGGGACCATGAGCAGAGTTCTCTCTACACATTCCCTCTCATATGTTCTAATGTTGCCAGGGAGCTATTACTGTTGGGGTTGGATCGGAGTGGGAGGTTGGAGCTGGATGGGGTGCTGGCTGTGAGGACCTGTCTACTGTGTAGCCTTGTTAATAAAGCGACTGAAACCTACCTTCGTCTGGCCTCATCACTACAGATTCTTACATTGAACAAGGAGGAGTATGCTCTTTGAATTACAAATGGATTTCTACGTAAGCTTTTTACTGAGTTGAGAAATTCCAAAGACTAAACACATGGTGGCTGTTTTCAGTGTATCATATTTGAACTGGCTTTATTTTCTCTATCATCATAAAAAAAATTCAGAACAAGAGACTAGGGTTTTTTTTTAAATCTTGCTCCGGAGACATAACTTAGTTAACATTTATTCAAATGATGATACAAAAGTTCAGCCGCACATAAACTTCAGTGTTGTCATTGCATGTCATGTTGAGCAAGAGAACGCCCTAAGATGGCAGCTGAAAACAAGCTTCCTAAAGCTTTTCCTTGTTTTCTAATTTTAAAGCAGAAAATGAGAAAGGTATTTTAGGTAATGCTGCTAAATGCTGGAACACATTTTTGTATATTCCTTTTTTATTTTAGATATTTACACTTTTGCATTGGTATTAAAAGATAAAAGTACTAAATAAATGTTCTTTATGTAGGCATTACTAGTACAACTCCCAGATTTTTATTTCAATAATTTTTAAAAATACATTCATACAAAAACAATCTTTCTCCATGTCTGAATGCAGAAAAATCAGAAAAAAATACTTTTTTCAGAGATTCTAAGTGCAAAGGGCCATTAGCTATGCAAGGTCAGAGCAGAGGGAGCTCCCACAAATGTGTGTGCGCTTTTACTGCAATGCTAATATTCTGTGGCAAGTATATTGTTTTATTGTGTGGGACTACTTTGCATACTAAAACCCTAGTAACATCAAAGTATGAGGGTACATTTATAGGTTAAATACTAACCGTAACTTGCTGCTTTCACTAACCCCAAAAAAATAATAGAATGAGATTTCATGTCACAGCCCCTCACACCAGACACTTAACTTTGCAGATAAAGAGGAGTGTGGACACTGCCTTTAGAGTGGCTCTAAAATGAAAGAGTCAGAAGAATGGAGCCAGCTAGATAACTGAAAGCTAGTGAGCAAGAAGGCTGCCCAGAGGCCACAAACCTGCAGGACTGTCAGCTGGAATCTGCTCCCTTTGTCAGGACGAGCACATGATGACCGTCTAAGCTTCAATTTCTCCAGCTTTTCATAGCCACTCAAGGAGTCATGGCCATTGCCTTCCATGGAAATCACGGAATCTTGAGGACTGCTGAAGAAAGAAAAACACAAACTGCAAATTTGGTTGGATACCATCTTATGTTAAAAAGACAAGAAGTACAGTTGGGAACAAAAAAGAAAACAAAAAAATCCTGCGCTTATTGAGGACAACAGATGTTAGGCTAAAAGTTTCACTTTTGAGAGCGCGTAGGGATGTAACAGTCTAAGAAACAGACCAACAGACTTGAAAGTTAGCAAGCGAAAGCTGCATGAAAAATACATACCATGCTAGCAAGATTCTTTGCTTCAATAGGATTCTTTATGCAAAAAGAATTAGGCCGAGGGGTTGCAGTTTGCGATCTAAGTAAAGGAGGCAGGTAACAATGATCCTAGTCAGGCACTTGCCTCTCTCTTCAGACACAGTCACGCATCCTTGAACTGAGCAGTTTGTTGAGGGTTTGAGCCCACATTCTTTAGGCCTGGATGGTCAGTGGCTTGTACAGATCTACAGCCTTTTGCCTCGAGGGATGGCTGCTGAACGGACAGCAGTTGACAGTTGATGTTCATCTTCTTTGCTGGATTGTGAATATTCAGCAAGCATGGAGACTTTCACCACTAGTGATAAATGGTGAATGATAACCAACGCAAGGGCCTCTTAACTTTAGAACTCAAAGCCCATGTCTCCTTCAAAAAGGTTACACGGCTCTTATGCTAGCACTTTTCATAGAATGCCAATTCCCATGCAACACTCAGTTACGCTGGTAAGCCAACTTCCAATGCGACCCATGGCCACTATGCAGATATTTCCCACACAAGCCCATTTCAGCTGTCTCCATCTCCAACCCAAAAGCCCAAATTTGCTCTGTGCAACAACGCCACTGAATTAATACTCACCCTTCCAAGGTCTCCTGTTTCTGCGATGTTGTCAGTTCAGACAGGCTTAGCTGAGAGATAGCCTGCAGAGGATGTAAAACAGAAATGGTTGAAAGCCAGGGAAATGTAGCATTTCCCTACCTGAACTTCTTTCCTGGCCTAAATATCAACACAACGTTTTGTAAATGTGAGTGCACCGATGACCATATTGCAGCTATACAATTTCATTCAATGGTATATTTCTAATGCAAGTTGAAGAATCACACTACTTTCATGAAAAACACACTTTCAGTCTTATCAGTGTTGTGTCTGACAAAGTGTAATAGTATTGTATCATCTGTAGAATACACCGTGCAATAGTTCACTCTGTAACTAGCATACCCCTCACCTGTTTAGAACAAGCCACAATAAACATGACGGGATTGCCTAACGAATACGTTACTTACCTTTAGCAATGATCTTTCTGGTGGATACTCTAGCTTCCCACAGATTTCTTAAATTTTCATATCCTCCAGGTGCCAGACTGGGTATGGACACGTTTATCCAACAGAGGCTCCTTGGTCCCACCAAGTGCACCACCATGGCTTCGCTCTATTCACCCCATATGGCACACATGACAACATGAAGCCACTAATAACTATGTCTTGCTCTTTTTTTCACCCTCTTCAGAGGCGTGTGAAAGAATAGGAACCAACTACTAGAATACCTGAGCAGAGGACCAGCAAAACAGATCTATCTAAAACCAAATGGAGACTTAATAGCATAGGCCAGAACTCAGGCCCAGGCCCTGTTGAGCACAGGACAAAATAAGTTTTAAGCGACAAAAAAGTGAGATTTAAAGGGATTGATCTCTAATTGCACAACTTCAAGTCGTGACCGGAGGCCAAGCATCACAGGCAGATGTTGCATGTCTCCGTAACAGACATCTGCTTCCTGCAATCATGGCACAGTTTGAATCCGGTTCTTTTTCAGGGGATCTTTACTCGCACACTGTCTGGATAATTTTGCAGTTGACAAAGTTGGAAGCAGAGATCTGGATACGTGTCGAAGAGCAAGGAAAGAAAGGAACTGATGTAATTTCTCAGATATGGCACTTATGTACGGCTCCGCTCTATCACTTCTGGGGCAGTACGAAGTCACTGAGGAGCCATATTGCCTCATCTAGTGGCACATGGGGAGCATTGCTGCAATAATTCAGCGATCCAGTCAAGAGTCTGGGAACATTCTAAAAGTGAGGAATCTGGGCTTAGAAGTATCCATCAGAACAAACAGACTGGATTAAGATTAACAGTGAGCAGGAAAATTGAAATCCACCACTTCTGATGAAGGATAAAAACCTCTCCCGTAAATTCACCTCAACCTCCAGGTTGGCGGTGCAGATTAAGGCGGTCCGGGTGCAGGGCTTTCCCCTGCAGCTGTGACATCAGGTCCCTCCTTATGAGCTAAGCCTGGTCCTGCCTGACCTGCTTTACAACCTGTGGGGTTTGCTGCAGAGGGAGAAATGCAGAAAGAAAGCCTGAGCACACTGAAGATGAACACATCTTCTTTAGATCCGCAAAGAGGACACTCAAAGGTGCAAGCAGGCATGGAGTGTTTTTGGAGGTAGCAAAACAATCTCCTGAGGGGGAACCCCACTATGGGAAGATATCCTGTACCACCACCTAATGCAGATGACACTCGCGATCAGATAGATGACACATTAGGAGTTAATTTGCGAAATTTTCAATACTGCTGACGTCAAGTGTGGAAAAGTACCCCAGGGACCAATCTGTAACACTGCTTATCTTTGACGTTTTGCAGCACTGAAACATAGCATTTGCAAAAAAAACCTGGCCCCATCAAAGGGTGTGTCCATGAGAGAATCTTGGGCATCCCTGGAAAATCTAATGGCGTGCACCTAAGCATTTGCTAGTTAACAGTGGTGCAAGTAGAACAAGCAATACAGTCTGAGCAGTCCAGGCCAAACCTCAGAACGCACTTTGCTTCGTTCTGGGATCTTGTACAGTCTCGGCAAAAGATTTCTGGAAAAGCTTACACAGGGCAAGCAAAATGTTACTTGCCATATCTCAGAAGGCATGGGTCTATAAACCCAAGAGGCACACAGCATTTTTTGAACGGAACAATGGGCTGGCTCAAGAAAAGACTCTTGTGCTCATATTGTTGATTTTCTTAAAGCCCCTGCCCACTGGCACAATGGGAAATGCACTAGGATTATCTTTACTTTTAGAGACTTGAGGTATAAGGCACCCAGGAATAGGGAGCACCATTAAGAAAGGTGGATCACCTGGTGCAAGTCTGTGCCTCCGAGCTATAGTGCAACTCACAGGCAGGGCAAAGTCTGGACTGGGGTGCCATGAGGAACTAAGTCAAGGCTTTGTTAAATGGAGGTAAGGGTTCAAAAGTAGACAGCCCAGGTTTTAAGATCTCGGTTAAAAAGTTAACCTTAGGTTCCACTGTGGCCAAGAGTAAATCCAACAACCCTATTGGTCTGCATACACCACTGCAAAAAAGCACTTTCTTCAGTTTGGTACCCAAGAGCAAATTCAGCTATTTCTGGTGAAGCACGTAAGCCACTAACATTCTTTAAGTCAAGATACAAGCCAGTATCAGTGTAATGAGGAGGGCGCAAGTTGTCTGCCTCCACACTATAGTCTTCATTAGGAGGCAGATACTCAAATCCTTGAAGTCCTTGAAGAACTTCAAAGTCAGAGTCAAAGAGGGACTCCATCTCTCTGAAATGCTGATCCAGAGGCAAGGGAACGGGAGGAAAGTCATTCTGAACCGGAGGCTGTGGCATGGGAAACATGTAGTGTGACATGAGACGTGTCCTAGCCGACTGTGGCTCTGGATCCCCCAACATAGTCGAAGCGGAGGCAAGTGGGGCAAGGCACAGTCAGCATGAAGGAAGGACCTGCTGGCAGAAGTCTGAGGGGAGGCTCAATGGTCCATGGGACCAAAGGCACACCAGAGGGATCCAAAACGATTTTGAAGAGCTGCAGCATGACCCTTGTGAAGGCAACAATGTGCTGCGGGTTTAAAGATGGCCTGGGAAATGTAGGCAGCAATGGTTCCAGAACCTACTATCGAAGGCAGGGGACAGCCTTTTCGAGAGCTAACGGTGAGACTTTTTCCTGAAGCGGGATCAATGAAGAAGCAAATCGCCTAGCCTGGACTTTTTACGTTTTCTTTTGAACTTATTTATTTCATGCTGGACTTACCCAAACATGGTTAACAAGAACACCCTCAATTTGGAGCAGGACAGGCTGTTGTATTCCGCTTTAGGGGTCCGTATATAGGTTTTCCTGAATCATGTCCTTATATAGGCACAATTCGCCTTGCCCTTATATAGGCATAGAATCCCTGTCCTTATTTAGGCATTAACCGTGCACTCCAAATACAGGCATGGTCACCGACATCCGTCCACCCTAACGTCACAACGAGTTCTTAGAAACCAGACCCTTAAGCTTCGGGAGTTCCCCTAGCACAGGACTATTGATTTCTCCAAGAACTCATCTATTATGTATGAACCGTTATACCTTAAGGGTTCATTCCGGACGTCTTCCTCTGTCCGACTTCACGTCAATGCTAACATTCCACGACACCTACCAGGTATAAATATACCTTCCCTTGCCCAAGCAAGTTAGAGGAGACCTCGACTTCAGAGGAGCCCGTATCCCGGCCTGACGCACTGAGAAGACGCTGTCATTCCTGCACGCAGACGAATGCAGCTTCCAGTGTTCTGACTCCCTTCGCGGGGTGTTAGAGTTTCAGATCCGGCAGGAGATTCCCACCTCTCTCATTCTCAAGGTATGGAGCTGACTAGATCCTAGAGGGACTCTTGGCATTCTATACTTGGCATACTCTTGGTATACCATACTAGAGAATACTCCACCTACTTCTATCTTTCCCTACACCTAGACTAGGTTAGGTACATTGGGGTAGAACTAGCTTAGAGACGCATCGTATGAGTACTCGCATTCTTAGCTCATGTTATTTATGTACGTGAATATATAAAAGATAATGCTAGCGCAGTATTATTTATTTCTACTGCTTACGCTGTACATTATTTATCTTGCATACTGTCTTGTGATCATAACAGCACATATCTCTTACACGAGAAACAAGACTGTTCAATAAAATCCTTTTTATTGAAACGCCAGTCTTTCCTTTCTGTGTAACTCTGCAGAAACTAAGCATGCACGATTGAATGAGTGAAACTTATCTATTGTTTCCACGATTCTGAGACATGTTCCGCTTCTAAAGGGAAACAAAGTTGTCATGTTTTTTGGTTGCCAAAAACTACTCCCTTCTTTTTCTCAAGGAGTTTCTAGTGGCCTCTGAGCTAGCTGGCACAGTTCATTAAGTTTAATATAATCGATAGGGACATACCGACCTTAGTCCTATGTCAAACCTATAGGTTATATTATTCCAATGCACAGAGCCTATTAGGGAAATAGGAACTACACTACAAGGCCTTCCTTCTACGTTCAGCAATATACAGTTTGGTTTCCTGCTCCCTGATGGGCTTTGGATGTACCAGGGAGCATCTGATGCAGGATTTGGTTTAGTTTTTGGTGCCAAGACACCAAAACCATTTGTCAGGCGGGTCCTTAGCCAACATCTGCTTTCAAAATACAAGCCACAGCTTAAACCCTGCTATTTTGGGAGGAGACAACCCTGCACACTGTCAGGTGATTTAGAGTAAACTTCAGCAAAAAGAACTGACTGAAAACAGAAGGAGCATTACACTCCAGATCAGTGTTGAAGGGTGCAGAAAAAGTGGAACCAACATCAGCGTGCAGGTGTGGTGCATGTATTAGACTCTATATCATCAGGACGTCTGGAGACACTACAGAGTCATAAAGAGACTAACCACCTGCCAATGTGCAGGAACCACTGCAAAGAACTTTCCACATCCAGTCTGCTGCCTGGAGAAATTCAAAAGGCGAGGAAAGAAAAAGTTACTTACCTGCAACGGCAGTTCTCCAAAATGTGTCTCTTTTACAGATTCATACCAATATTGGTGAACTACAGTTGAATCTAGACAACAATGTGCAAAGGTGTCTGTTCTTCCAGGTTGCTGCCGTGCAAATGTCCGCCAAAGGCACTCCTGCCAATAAGGCTATGGATGCAGACACACTTCTTATGGAACCTGCCATCAAAATTCCTTGGAGAAGATGAGACTTCTTTATGACAAAGGATTATGGCTGTAGACACCTGGAGAGTGACACCTTGTTTTGGAACAGATTGTCATTTCAGTGGATGACCACAGGCCACTAAAAGTTGATCAAAATGTCCAAAAGATTTTTTTCCATATACAATATTAAGAGCTCTTTCAGCTGCACTACTTGGATTCTGAAAGTATGCTTTCAGGACTACTGGTGTGTTCAAATGAAAGTCAGATGGTACTATGGGGATAGAACGTGGGCTCATTTGTAGTATGACTCATTTCTAAATTGAAGAAAGGTTTCTTTTATCATTAAGGCTTGAATTTTGGTAAAACGTCTAGCAGATGTTAGAAGCAATAGAAGTGCCATATTCCAACAAAGAAATCTGAGAATTAGTTCAAAAGGCTCCTGATTAGCTGGGATAGAAATGTTTTGAGCTGCCATGGATTAGGAGGAGGTCTTCTTGGAGGAAAGACTCCGAAAAGACCTGTGAGGAATTTCTTAATGAGTCTATTAGACCAAAGCGATGGCTGGCTCAGTGTCCTTCTGAAGTGTGAAATGGCAGCCAAATGGATTTTGATTGATGTGTGATTTAGGCAAGATCTTGCTAAGTGAACAGATACAGTAATACTTGTTGCAGAGAAGACAATATTGGGATTGAACTATGCTCGGCACATGAAGAATAATATTGCTTCCATTTTGCCCTATACATCTTATTTGTAGAGAATGCTTTGGCTTTAGATCGCACGGCTGCAAAATGCCTAGGAGGCTAAATTCGTTGGATTCAGGAACCAAGGCGTTGAGCTCAGCAAGAGTCAGTCCAAATACAGGACCAGGCCATTGCAGGGAGACAGCAGATTTGGTGACTGTTTCAGTAGAAATTGAGGCGGATATGAGAAGTGAAGTAGCTCTATGAACAAGTACTGTCTCGGCCACCACAGGCGGTTAGAATGAGATGATACGGAACCCTCCTCATCTTTGACAAAACTGTCAGAATTAGGGGAAGTGGAGGAAAGGTATATGCATTAAGTTCCTGACAAACTTATTAAAAGGGTATTCCCCCAAGACCAGGAAGGGTATGCTTGCAGGCGTAAAAGCAGCATTTCCAGTTCCAATTAGTTGCAAATAGATCCAGACTTTGTTTATCTCAATGATGGAAGATGTGGTCAAGTTGCGCTTTATTCAGCTCCCATTTGTGACACACTTTCAGTGTTCTGCCGAGATTGTAACTGTTACATGCTTCATTGGTATTTGGCTATGAATCTGCAAGGCCCAGTCCCATATTTTTTTGTCTCCCCCCAAAAGCAGGTGGAAACCTGGTCCTCCCTGCTTGTTAACGTAGTACATACTTATCAAATTGTGCGTGCCAACACTGAGGAATTTTTTATTCTTGGAAGAAAGGAGTGCAGGCCTAGTGTTATGGCTCTAAATTAAACTACGCTGATATGTAGTTGTGTCTCCTTGGGCGACCGCTTGCCGCCAACTGCTTCCCCGGGAGTGCACACACCAACCTTCTAGGAAGGCGTCCATCTTCATTAAGAAGTGGGCTTTCACCTTGAGAAAAGACAATCTGAAACTGGTATTTTTGTTTTCTGTTCACCCAGGTAAGGCTTGTTTTGTTTTACTCAATACCGTTAAATACAGTTATGAGGTCCTTGAATGAGCCTTCGGATTGTAGTCACTGTTTGCATGCACTTCCTGTAATTGCCTGACATGAAGGTAGCAATGAAGGATCAAAGGGATGCAGGAGGACATCATCCCTAAACAAACACTGCTTTAAGAGTCGGGCGGCGACACCTTTTTTCCTGGGTTTAGCTAACCTGGTTAGATGCGCTATTCTGTCCTTGTATGGAACGTCCGTGTCTAGTATTGCTCCCAAAGACTGGATTTTCCAGCAAGGAACTAAAGAGCTTTGTTTGGTGAGCAAAAGAATGATGGATTAATCCCAGATCATTGTGACTGGGGTGAATGTTTGCATTGTTCAGCATGCCGGTCCCAGGATGCTGGTTTCCGATCCAGGGAGGACCTGGCTTGGCAGTTTGCGCTGGACTGTTCCAACAAGGAACATGGTCAAGACTGATTTTCATATGGCTGGGTCCAAACTGGGGTGGTATGGCGAGCAAAAGAATGATGGATTAATCCCAGATCATTGTGACTGGGGTGAATGTTTGCATTGTTCAGCATTCCGTCCATCAATTGTTTCTTTTGTATTTGTCGTCCTAAGTGGGAAGGGTATGCCCAGACATGTGTCCCGTGCTCACTGTGCCACTGGATTCAAGCTAGCCTGGCTGATGAAGGGTGATGCCCTGAAACCGGTCCCAGGATGCTGGTTTCCGATCCAGGAGGACCTGGCTTGGCAGTTAGGGTTGGACTGTTCCCATGAGGCACAGGGTCAAACCTGATTTGCATATAGCTGGGTCCAAACTGGGGTGGCGTGGTGAGCAAAAGAATGATGGATTAATCCCAGATCATTGTGACTGGGGTGAACGTTTGCATTGTTCAGCATTCCGTCCATCAATTGTTTCTTTTGTATTTGTCGCCCTAAGTGGGAAGGGTATGCCCAGACATGGGTCCCGTGCTCACTGTGCCACTGGATTCAAGCTAGCCTGGCTGATGAAGGGTGATGCCCTGAAACCGGTCCCAGGATGCTTGTTTCCGATCCAGGGAGGACCTGGCTTGGCAGTTAGGGTTGGACTGTTCCCATGAGGCACAGGGTCAAACCTGATTTGCATATAGCTGGGTCCAAACTGGGGTGGCGTGGTGAGCAAAAGAATGATGGATTAATCCCAGATCATTGTGACTGGGGTGAATGTTTGCAATGTTCAGCATTTCGTCCATCAATAGTTTCTTTTGTATTTGTCGCCCTAAGTGGGAAGGGTATGCCCAGACATGGGTCCCGTGCTCACTGTGCCACTGGATTCAAGCTAGCCTGGCTGATGCCCTGAAACCGGTCCCAGTATGCTTGTTTCCGATACAGGGAGGACTGGATTAATCCCAGATCATTGTGACTGGGGTGAATGTTTGCATTGTTCAGCATTCCGTCCATCAATTGTTTCTTTTGTATTTGTAAGTAAGGCATAACCTGTTGCAGAGGTTTTCCTTACCTGTTGAAGAGTTTGTCCATCACTCCGAACCTCTTCAACACATACATGATCCCTCTGGTCAGTGTCATCCGCACCCACATCTCCGTCCATTCCTATGCCAATGGCACGCAAGTCATACTCTCCCTCTCGGATAAGATTCCCAACATGCCAAATAAGTTCCCTGCCTGCATGACCGAAATCACCAACTGGATGAAGTCCAACTGTCACAAACTCAATAAGAACAAGACAGAAGTTGCAATCTTCTGCAAGAACACCTTGCCATACGAATCTACATGGTGGCCGACCAAACTAGGACCTGCACCCAGCCACAGCACAAGCGCCAGGAACCTCATTATAGAACAAGTTACTTACCTTCGGTAACGATATATCTGTAAGAAACATAGGTTAGTTATAGATTCCTTACCTTAGAATTACCCCCAGGCGTCAGACTGGATCCGGAAAGTTTTTCATCAGCAGTACCCCTCCGCGTCGAAAGGTGGCGTCGGTCGAATCCGCGTTCGTCGTCGTGGTTGCCGGGATGACGTCGCGGTAGCTACATAGAAGCCGCCCTCGCACGCTGACGTCAGTTCTGTACACTACTTTCCACGCCAGAAGCGCAGACCCATGCAAGACACTGACCACTGGTGCACAAAACTAGGGCCCTGAAAGGGAATCCTTAACCCTAGAAGTCAGTTCGCAGAACGTGGAGGATGGGTGGGGCTGTAAGGAATCTATAACGAAACTATGTTTCTTACAGATATATCATTACCGAAGGCAAGTAACTTGTTCATCTGAAAGAAACAGTTAGTTATAGATTCCTTACCTTAGAATAGATACCCAAGCAATACCAACTCCGGAGGTGGGTCTGCGAACCAAGTTCACACCAGAGAGTCCTGGAGAACAGAACAGCCAAAGAAGCAGTCTCTCCGGACTTGGCTGTCCAGGCAGTAGTGTTTGGTGAACATGTGCAGTGATGCCCACGTAGCTGCCTGACAGATGTCATTAAGGGGGACTCCTCGCCCCAAAGCAGTGGTGGCTGCCATCGCCCTGGTGGAATGGGCGCCCAGTCCCACTGGAGGCTCCTTCTTTGCCAAAGAATAGCAAGCTTTGATGCACAGAACGACCCACCTGGAGATGGTCCGTTTGTGCACGGCCCGACCTTTCTTAGCACCCACGTAACCAACAAGAGCTGGTCGTCCACCCGGAATTGTTTGGTGCGATCTAGGTAGAAGGAAAGAGCACGTTTTGGATCCAGACGGTGGAGCCTCGCTTCCTCTTTTGAAGGATGCGGAGGCGGAAAGAAGGTGGGCAAAGTGATGGTTTGGTCAATGTGGAAAGAAGTAACCACCTTGGGAAGAAAGGAAGGTCGAGTTCTAAGGACGACCTTGTCCGGATGGACAGCCAGAAAGGGAGGCTTGGAAGAAAGATTGTAGCTCACTCACCCTGCGTGCAGAGGTGATGGCCACCAGAAAAGCAGTTTTCAAAGTGAGAACTCTGAGAGGACAGTTATGTAACAGCTCAAAGGGAGCGCACATAAGGTAGGTAAGCACCAAGTTCAAGTCGCACTGAGGCATTACGAAGGGAACAGGAGGAAAAAGATGAGTAATGCCCTTAAGGAATCTATTTACAACAGGGGACTTGAAAAGAGAAGGCTGATCAGGAAGCCTGAGGAAGGCTGAAATGGCCGAGAGGTAGCCGTTTAGAGTGCCCAGAGCAGAGCCCTGCTGTGCCAAAGCAAGGAGGAACAAGAGAGCCACTGAAAGGGGGGAGGAAAGGGGATCCACAGCCTTTGCTGTGCACCATGCCACAAATTTGTTCCATCTGCAGGCGTATACCGTCTTAGTGGAGGGACGCCTGGCTGCCAAGATAACATCGCAGACTTCGGGAGGCAGGTCAAACAACGTCAACTGCCGCCGCTCAATCTCCACGCAAGGAGGTGGAGGCTGGACAGGTTCGGGTGGAGGACCGTCCCCTGCTGCTGCGACAGAAGATCCTCCCGAAGAGGCAGTCTGATTGGAGGATCGATGGACATGTTGAGCAGCTCGGAATACCAGACTCTTCGTGCCCAATCCGGAGCCACAAGAATGACTTGGGCAGGGTCACGCTTATTCTTCTTCAGCACTCTGGGCAGAAGTGGTATAGGTGAAAGGGCGTATAGAAGACCGCAACTCCACTCGCGACGAAAATCGTCGCCTAGCGAGTGCAGCCTTGGAAATTCCAACGCACAGAACTGCTGACATTGCACGTTCTCTTCGGTGGCGAATAGATGTAACCAAGGCTCTCCCCACTGCTGAAAGAGACCTTGCACCACCTCCGAGTGAAGACGCCATTCGTGATCCATCATGCACCTGCGGCTGAGTTCGTCGGCCCTGGCGTTCAGGGAACCTGCCAGGTGTTGAACCACCAGGGATATGCCCTGATGTTCCAGCCATGTCCAGAGACGAAGGGCCTCTTGACATAGGGTCCACGACCCCACCCCGCCCCGTTTGTTGCAGTACCACATGGCGGTGGTGTTGTCCGTGAACACCTGCACTACTCTTCCCCGGACAGAGGGAAGGAATGCTTTTAGTGCAAGACGAATCGCCCGAAGCTCCAGAAGTTTGATGTGAAGCTCGGACTCCGCCGGAGGCCAGAGGCCTCTGATCTCCGCCTCCCCCATGTGCCCGCCCCATCCCAGTAGTGATGCATCGGTCACCACTGTGAAGTCTGGTTGGGGAAGGGAGAGGGATCTGCCGTTGACCCAATCCTGGTTCGTTAGCCACCACTGCAATTGGTGTGCAGTGCCCTCCGAGATCTGGACGTAATCGGACAGATTCCCCTGATGTTGTGCCCACTGGAACTTCAGGTCCCACTGCAGAGACCACATATGCCATCTGTCATGGTCCATCAGCAGGATGCAGGAGGCCATCAGACCCAGCAGCCTGAGGGTCAATCGGACCAAAACCCGGGATAGAGGCTGAAAGATCGGAATCATAGCCCGAATATCCCGGACTCGCTGCTCAGGAGGATAAACCCGAAACTGTGTCGTGTCCAGAACCGCTCCGATGAAGAGGAGCTTCTGAGAGGGGGTCAGGTGTGACTTCGGCACGTTGATGGAGAACCCCAGCGAATGCAGGAGGTCGGCCGTAGTCTGGAGGTGGGAGACGACAGCCTGGGGCGAGCCCGCCTTCAACAGCCAGTCGTCGAGATAGGGGAAGACTGGAACCCCTGATCTGCGCAGATGAGATGCGACCACTGCCATCACTTTCGTGAACACCCGAGGGGCGCTGGTAAGGCCAAAGAGGAGCACGGTAAACTGAAAGTGCTTGTGGCCTACCGTGAACCGCAGGTAATGCCGGTGGGCCGGCAGGACGGGAATGTGAAAGTAAGCGTCCTGCAAGTCCAACGCTACCATCCAGTCTCCAGGGTCGAGGGCAGACAAGACCTGAGCGAGCGAAAACATTTTGAACTTCTCCTACCGGAGGAAGCGGTTGACGTTCCTGAGATCCAAGATAGGACGCAGGCCTTTGTCCTTCTTGGGCACCAGAAAGTAGTGGGAATAGCAACCACGACCTACTTCTGGGACAGGAATGCGCTCGATGGCTCCCTTGGCCAAGAGTGCCAAAACTTCCTGTTGGAGAAAGGCCAGATGATCCTCCGACATGCGATGGTACTGAGGTGGCATGGATGGAGGGGTAGTCTCGAAGGGGAGGGAGTAGCACCTTCGGACTATCTGCAAAACCCACCTGTCCGACGTGATAGTGCGCCAGTGGGGAAGGTGATGCCGAATCCTGCCGCCCACTGGCGTTTGGTGGCCCTGAAAGGTCGGACTAGGAGGGTTTGGAGGCTGCTGCAGAGGGGGCTGTGGTGGACTGGCCCGCCAGCTGGCCCCCAGAACCACGGCACTGGTTCCCACGTCCCCGGCCGCGCAGAGGCTGAACAGCTTGTGCTGGCCTGTGGCTCTGGGCCGGACGTGGTGGGGCACCCCTTCCGTAGCCTCGAAAGGGGCGAAAGGCAGACTGCGCAGGGTGGGTGGTGGAGAGGCCCAAGGACCTGGCCGAGTCCTTAAAGCGCTCAAGCGCGTTGTCTGCCTTGTCGCCGAAAAGGCGATGGCCATCAAAGGGCATGTCCATAAGGGTGGATTGGACATCCCCTGAAAAACCAGTCGACCTCAACCAGGCGTAGAGTCGAAGGGCTACTGACGTGGAAATCGTCCTGCCTAGTGAGTTGGCGGTATCCAGCCCACAGCGGATGGTAAACTTCGCTGCGTCTCTCCCTTCGGCAACCGCCTGAGAGAGTACGGCCCGGGCCTCCTCCGGGCAGAGGCAGCACTTGCGCAACCGTGTCCCACACGGAGTGGGTGTAACGGCCCAACAGACATGCGGTGTTTACCGACCGCAGTCCCAAGCTGGAGGAAGAAAACATCTTCTTCCCAAGATGATCCAGCTTTTTGGATTCCCTGTCCGGTGGAGCGGTAGGGAATGCGCCCTTGGAGGTGGAGGCTTGGACCACCAAGCTCTCAGGGGTGGGTGTTGGGAGAGGAAAGTGGGGTCGCCCGGAGCCGGCGGTGGCGTTGAGCAATCATCCTGTCCACAGGAGCCCCTGTGTTGGGCCTGGACCAGGTGCCCAAAAGGATGTCCGTCAGGGCTTCATTAAACGGCAGCAGGGGCTCCGAAGAGCTCGCCGCCGGTTGAAGCACCTCTGTCAGGAGGTTAGTCCTGACTGCCACCATAGGTAGCTCGAGGTGGAGAGCCTCGGCCGCCCTACGCAACACCACTGCGTACGACGCTCCCTCCTCCGTAGCACGGTAGGAGGAGACAACATGCCAAGGTCTGGTGAGGAATCCAGACCACTGGCTTCCCCCAGTCCTGTTCATAAACCAACTGGTCGGTTAAAGGGTCCCCAGACCCCTCCCAGTCCTCCTCACCCTCCTCTGGCTGCCAATCTAATCTCAAAGAGCCAGGGTAGAACAGGGGCACAAAAGTACCCGTCGGCGCCGGATCCGGCGTTGGTAGACGCCGGTCCGGCTCCGTGTCTACCTTGAGGTGGAGGCCGGGGTCGACGTCGGCTGGGGACACAGCCGACGCCGGCTGCGGACGTGGTGCAGGTGGAATCGGCGCCGGGGAAGGCGTAACAAGGTCGACCGGCGCCGATCCGGATCCAGGCCTGGATCCAAGGGGGCCCTGAGGTGCCGAGGCTGAAGCCGCCGAAGGACCAGGGCCCCCAGCCGAGTCCGCGGGGCCCGAAGGCGCGCCAGCAGAGTCGGGCTGCCCAAAGATGGCGTGCATCGCTTCGTAAAACTGATGAAGCTGAGCAGGGGTTGCTCCAGGTCCCAGGAAGGGGGGGGGGAGGGGGGAAACCCGGAGCCGACCCTTCGGGCTCCACACGCGTAGCCGCGGGAGGGGCACCACCCGCATCCCTCGTCGGCCGACGGACGGGGAGAAGTCGAAGAGCGACGGTGCTTCTTCGACTTCTTCTTGTGCTTCGACTTACCTGACCCAGAGTGCGAAGACTTGGACGAAGAATGGTGGTGGCTCCGCGACCGGTCCCTCGACCTCCTACGCGACTGGGACCTCGAATGGCGCGGAGCCGACTGCCGTGCCTCGAGGAGCTTTCGGGACCGGTCCCGCAAAGAGTTCGGGTTCATGGTCCGGCAGTCGGAGCACGACTTGGGGCTGTGGTCGCGCTCCAGGCAGAAGAGGCACACGCGGTGCGGATCCGTCACCGACATCAGTCGGCTACAGGAACCGCAAGCCTAGAAGCCAGGCATCCCTCGTGCACCAGGAGTCGTACTCAAAAAAACGGTGTCGACAAAAGTCGAGAAAAAAGTCAGTCAAAAAGTGACTTGGGGTACCGCTCTCTCCGGATCTGCGCTTGCTGGCGCAGAAAAAGAACTGACGTCATCGCGCGAGGGCGGCGTCTATGTAGCTACCGCGGCGACCACGACGCCGAACGCGGAGTCGACCGACGCCACCTTCCAACGCGCAGGGGTACTGCTGACGAAAAACTTTCTGGATCCAGTCTGACGCCTGGGGGTAATTCCAAGGTAAAGAATCTATAACTAACTGTTTCTTTCAGATACCATAGACAACAAGCTGGACAGGACCACACAAGTTAACGCAGTCACATCATCCTGCTTCCACACCGTGAAGATAGTGAGGAAAATCTTCAAATGCCTCCCGAGCAAAATCCACAAAACCATCACACACGCCCCTGTCACTAGCAAGCTGGACTATGGTATGGAAGGATTAGTTACTTACCTGTAATCCTAGTTCTCTTCCAGGGGTATACTCATCAAAGTCAAAAGCACTGAATTATCCCCGCCCACCTGCGGGATCCCGGAGCATATAGAAATATACATATATATATATGAGTATGTTGGGGGATTACAAGTGCATAGCACTTCCGCGACATACATATATACATGTATATAAATACATAAATCTGCAGCCTAACAAATTCCAATAAGGCAAAATGCCAAAATTACAAAGGTTTTCCCTGTACAGACAATCTCCTATATACACTCTGTAATAGAGAACATACACTGTAATAGTGTTATGCAAGAAAAACCTTTATTTTCAGAGAAGAAAACATGTAATAGCAGGCAGTTGGCCCATAGGCTGCATAGCTGAATAAATATCACCGTACAGTAAAACACTGGCACCTTGCCTTTAAGGCTTCCAAGAACTTGGACACTTTGCCTTTAAGGCCTCCAGGAGACCCTCTGCTCCCATCATGCACCACAGGTGACAGTTAGGTCAGTTCTTTTTGCACGGTGTACTAACTTGTAACAATTACTAAAAAATGCTCGTCCGGGGAGGCGGGAGGGTTGCTTATGACTGATGAGTATACCCCTGGAAGAGAACTAGGATTACAGGTAAGTAACTAATCCTTCTCTTCCAGGGGATACTCATCAATAGTCATAAGCACTGAATAGAGTAGCAAGCCCATACCCACTACCTCGCGGACGAGCAAATAGTATTAAAAAACAGATCATCTTAACATGACATTAAGCAAATAAATTCCTCAGTGAGGCTTGTCCCACTTGGGCATCCTCCTGAGCATCTGAATCTAAACAGTAATGGCGAGAGAAAGTATGAACAGACCGCCATGTAGCTGCTTTGCAGATTTCTGCTATAGGGACGTTCCTGAGGAGGGCCGTAGTAGAGGCCTTTCCTCTGGTTGAATGCGCTTTAGGCTTTCCCTGAAGAGACTTATTAGCTAATTGATAGGCTAGAGATATGCAGGAGACTATCCATCTTGAAATAGACCTTTTAGAGGATGCCAATCCTGTATTAATGGGGCCGTAGTTGACAAACAAGCGGTCCGTCTTTCTTATTACCTTGGTCTTATCCAGATAAAACTTCAACACCCTCTTAAGGTCTAACGAGTGTAAGGCCCTTTCAGGAGGTGTAGAAGGATTAGAGAAGAAGGTAGGCAAAGTGATAACCTGATTAATGTGGAAATCTGAAACCACTTTTGGCAAAAAACTTGGATGAGTTCTGAGAACTACCCTATTTGAGTGAAACAGTGTAGGGTTCCTTACAACATAATGCTTGTATCTCGCTGACTCTACGAGCCGACGTGATAGCAACCAAAAAAGCCACTTTCCAGGACAAGTGCTGCAAGGAGGACTTGTGTATTGGTTCAAAAGGTGCGCCCATCAGTTTGGTAAGGACCACATTGAGCTCCCAAGGAGGAGAAGGGGCTCGTACTGGTGGGTATACCTTTTTTAACCCTTCAAGAAAATCTTTCACCACTGGCATTTTGAAAAAAGAACCCGGTGAAGGTGCCGTTATTGCTGCTAATTGTACCTTGATAGATGTAAACTGCAGGCCCGACTTAGCCAGGTGTAAGAGATACGGCAAAATGACCTGTTCCTGCCCTCTAACTGGGTCATGACCATTATTCAAACACCATAGGTAAAAACGTTTCCACTTGAAAGTGTAGGAAACCCTGGTAGAAGGTCTTTTCGCTTCCTTAAGTATGTTCATACAGTCCGCTGGCAAGTCTAAGTGACCATACTGCAAGACTTCAGGAGCCATGCTGTCAGCCTGAGGGAAGGAAGGTTGGGGTGAAACACACTCCCCTGGCTCTTGGATAGTAGGTACGGACGACAAGGCAATCTCTGTTGCGGAACTTCGGAAAGTTGTAGAAGATCCGGATACCACCACTGGCGTGGCCACTCCGGAGCGATCAGAATCATCCTGGAGTTGGTCTTGTAGAACTTCGTGATCACTGCTGGAATGAGAGGCAGTGGAGGAAAAGCGTAGAGTAAGCTCTGAGACCATCTTATCAACAGAGCATTCCGGCTTGAACCTGGTTGGTGATACCTGGACGCGTAGATGGGGCATTTGTTGCATCTGCGAACAAGTCTATGTCCGGCACACCCCATCTTTGAAAGATATCCTGAGCCACTTCGGTGTTTAGCACCCAGTCGTGCGCTTCTACGAACTCTCTGCTTAGGAAGTCCGCCTGTACATTTAGGACGCCCGGCACATGGACAGCCGTGATGGTGAGATGCCGTGCCAGAAGCCACTTCCAAATGGCTTGTGCCTCCTGAGACAGAATTCTGGACCTGGTGCCTCCCTGCTTGTTCAGATAAAACATCGTCGTGGTGTTGTCTGTCTGAATCAAGAGGGAGTTGGACTGAAGAGACGGAAAGAAGGATTTTAGGGCTAGTTGGACAGCCCTCAACTCCAGAAAATTGATATGGTATCCCCTTTCTGTGTCCGACCATAGCCCTTGCACTTGAAGGTGATTCATATGAGAGCCCCAACCTTGCAGGGAGGCGTCTGTCACTATAGTTTGAGTCGGAGTCTCTTGATGGAAGGGAACACCTTTCATTAGATGTGATCGCCTTGTCCACCACACGATGGAGTCCCTGGCAGACTGGGACAGAGTGATCCGATCCTCCCAGCTGCCCGATGCTTGCACCCACTGGTCCTCCAGAGCTTGCTGCAGGGGACGCATGTGCAATCTGGCATTGGGAACTATGAAGATGCAGGAAGCCATGGAACCCAGGAGAGAGGACACTTGTCGGACTGTTGGGTGGTGAGTCCGCAGGAGTTCTCGGCATTTGATCCTGATTGATGAAAACCTCTCCGCCGAAGGACACACGCTTGCTTCCGCGGTGTCCAGCGACGACCCTAGGTAGTGAATGTTCTGGGTCGGATTGAGAATCGATTTTTGAAATTGACTCGTAGACCCAACTTGTTCATTAACTGGAGACTGTAGGAAAGATGAGACTGAAGCAGGGAAGGAGTTGAACTCTTCAGAAGCCAGTCGTCCAGATACGGGTAAACTAATATTTTGCGTCTGCGGAGAAAAGCTGCCACCACTGCCATGCACTTTGAAAAAGTCAGTGGGGCTGACTTCAGTCCGAAAGGTAGGACTCGGAACTGAAAGTGACGTAGAGCAACCTGAAAACGGAGAAATTTTCGATGTTTTCTGGACACTGGAATGTGGAAATAAGCGTCCTGCAGATCTATGGCGTACATCCAGTCTCCTTGATGTAGATGGGGAAAGATCTGGTGCAGGGCAAGCATTCGAAATTTCTCTTTGCGGATGTATTTGTTCAAGATGCGCAAGTCCAGAATTGGTCTGAATTCTACTGTCGGACCTTTTTTTCTGACCAGGAAATATCGAGAGTATATCCCCTGGCGCCTCTGATGAACAGGGACGTATTCTATGGCTTTTTTCTGTAGAAGACCGTTTACCTCCTCGTGTAAAATGTGATGACACAAGCGGACTCGTCCGTCTGGAGGAACCGAAGGAGGTGGGATCTTGAACCGTAGCAAGTATCCATCTTGAACAATATTCAACACCCATTTGTCGATGGTTATGTTTCTCCACTCCTCCAGATGTAATGCGATACTTCCTCCTACCGGAGTGGCACACGTGTTTAGAGGAAGCACTCCCTCATTGCTTTGATGGTTGCTTTGAGGTAGAGGCCTGCTGTCTATTGGTCCCTCTTCCTCTTCCTGGTCTCCGTTGGTGGAAGTGAGACCTCTGCTGCTGCTGACCCCGAGCCGACCATTGAGGGGTTGGAACGGGCGTTTATCGTAGGGGCGGGAGCGCCTACGAAATTCCTTCCGTTTTTCGAGACCCACAGCTTTCACCGTGTCCAGCTCTACTTTCATCTTCGCCATTTCTTCGTCCGCATGCGGCCCGAAGAGAGAAGAACCGTTGAAAGGCAGGTTGGTTATCTTACGCTGGACGTCGGGTTTGAGGCCAGTCAAGCGTAACCAAGCAGAACGCCTCGAACAGATACCATGGGAGTATCCGTGGGCAGCCAGATCAGATGAGTCAGCGGAAGCACTAATCACCTGATTAGCCACCAGACCTCCCTCTTGTAGAATTTCTCGAAAGTCTTGCTGGTCCTCTTTTGGGAGTTCGTCTGCAAAACGTCCCAGTGAATCCCACAAGGATCTATCATACCTCCCCAGCAGAGCGGAGGAACTGGAGACCTTCATGATAGAAGCTGAAGTGTTGCACATCCTTCTACCTAAAGAGTCCATCAGTTTACTATCCTTATCCGGAGGCGCTGAGGAGGAAGACATAGATGAGTGCGTCTTTCTGGCCGCCGCCACAATGATGGAATCCGGAGGAGGATCCGATCGAAGGAACAAAGGATCTTGGTCTGGAGCCTTGTACTTTTTGGCTATTCGGGAAGGAACAGCTCCCACCGTTGCCGGTGTCAAAAAGGTCTGCATAGCAGGTTCGAGAAGGCCTGGGACAAGAGGAAGCAAAGGCCGAGCCGAGGAGCGATGATGAAGAGTCTCGAAAATCACTGAGGAGGTAACAGCCGGGACATACATAGAGATGTTCAGCTTATTCGCTCCTCTACAGAGAACTTCACTAAAGGTGCTGAGGTCATCGATTGGAGAAACTCTTGACGGAGGTGTAGCTGTCAAAGTTGGAGAATAGTCTCTGATAGAGGACCTGGTGGAAGAAGACCGGGTGGGAGACCTATGCCGCCTTCTCTTCGGAGAAGAATGATAAGAGCGAGATCTGTCCCTTGATCTAGCATGGCGGGCATGTGAAGATCGTGATCTGCTTGGACTCCTTCTGGAAGAAACCACAGTCGGTGATCTTGATCTTCGAGGCGTTTTAGGGGATGGAGAATCCCTGGACAAGCGTGAAGGAGAATAGGTACGGGAAAAGTCAGACCTCGGGCTACTGAGGGCCCTAGGCTTCCTGCGCCGTGCATCTTCACCAACCACCGGAGAGCCTTCCGGGGAGATCTGGACAATATGCAGTCCTGGAGAAGATCCAGATTTTGACGACGATAGAGATGCAGCTCTAACCTCATCCGAGGCAACAGCAGGCTCTTTAGCTCTCGACGTCGAGCGCCTCGACGTCGACCTGTGTTTTTCCCTCGACGTCGACTACTCCCTTGACGTGGGATGATGGCTAGGAGGAGTTAAGGACTTCGCTGCCCTCGACGGCGACCTCACCTCCCTCAAAGATGTCCTCGACGTCGACCGTCTACTCAGGGACTTCGACGTCGAACGCTCTCGCCTCCTCGACGTCAATAGCCTCGAAGTCTTCGACGCCGACTGGTCTCGCGGCACCCTTGCCGTCGGCAAACTTCTCGACGTCGACCTACGGGGAGGTGACGGAGAGTGCCTTGACGTCGACGGATGTCTTGACGTCGATGGGTGTTTTGACGTCGATCGGTCTTTGCCATGACCATACCTCGAGCCCGAGGCAGTATGCTTCGACGTCAATGCCTTTCTCGACGACAGAGACTCACGCCGTCTCGACGTCAGAGATTGTGTCGGTCGCTTCTTCGACGGCGGCAACGAAGTCGACGGCGAACAGTCCGGAATCTGCAGTTTCCTCGATGTTGAAGAGGCAGAATGATGCTGGCGTCGATGTTCTTGGAGAGGAGGGCTCTTGACACGCAAGGCCACTTTCCAGCCGGGCTTTTCCTCTCTCGATCACAGCCTGAAGGCGAATCCTCTCCCTGTCGCGAAGAGTCCTCGTAGAAAACTTACTACAATGGTAACAAGTGTCAGGCTTGTGACTGGAAGGAAGACAGGCGATACACACAGAGTGTGGATCAGAGATGGCCATCTTCTTTCCACAGGATGGACATGTGCGGAAAAGAGCTGGCATTCTGACAGAAAAAGAGTGAAATTTTGTCAGAGAATGGTAATAAACCACTGCCAGCACAGGAAAATCGCAAAAAACCAAAGAAAACAATTCCTGACAGAAAAGTCAGAAAAACTGTCGAGCTCAAGCTCCAGGATCCTCATAGAAGGAGCCGGAAAAAAGAACTGACCTAACTGTCACCTGTGGTGCATGATGGGAGCAGAGGGTCTCCTGGAGGCCTTAAAGGCAAAGTGTCCAAGTTCTTGGAAGCCTTAAAGGCAAGGTGCCAGTGTTTTACTGTACGGTGATATTTATTCAGCTATGCAGCCTACGGGCCAACTGCCTGCTATTACATGTTTTCTTCTCTGAAAATAAAGGTTTTTCTTGCATAACACTATTACAGTGTATGTTCTCTATTACAGAGTGTATATAGGAGATTGTCTGTACAGGGAAAACCTTTGTAATTTTGGCATTTTGCCTTATTGAAATTTGTTAGGCTGCAGATTTATGTATTTATATACATGTATATATGTATGTCGCGGAAGTGCTATGCACTTGTAATCCCCCAACATACTCATATATATATATATGTATATTTCTATATGCTCCGGGATCCCGCAGGTGGGCGGGGATAATTCAGTGCTTATGACTATTGATGAGTATCCCCTGGAAGAGAAACTCCCTTTATGCCACAATAAGGAAGCAACTCACCATGAGACTACAAACCAACCAGGACTCTGCAGCCAGAATCAAATTTATTCTCCTACGAAGCACTCACATTCCACCCCACCTCAAGCAGCTTTGCTGGTTCCCAAAACACAAAGGCATACAATTCAAACTCCCCACTCACACCTTCACAACACTACACAACATAGGCCCTTCATGCTTTTCCAGTCGCATAGCGTTTAACAAACCTTTCCGACATCTCCACTCGGCCAAACTCCTACTCGCACACATCCCACAAATAAAAAGAACAAAATTCAAAAGGACGGGCTTTCTCCTACATTGCTTCTAAAGCATGGAACAACCTCCCACTACACATCTGAGCCTCCTCTCTTCTGGAGTTCTCGAAGAAACTTAAGAACAGGCTCTTCGAATAGAAGGCAGGGCTGGACTCACATCTGCTCAGCACCAGGATACCCTCCCGGGTGATAGTGCACTTTACAAATACACATAACATTACAGAGTGGTAGACAGTCATTCAGCGATATGTTTGTTTTTTGAGAAACTTGTTTAAATTCCATAGATCTAACTTCAGCCTTCGCACACCCGACTGTTTGATTATAAGGAAGTGAGAATAAAAACCAGCATTTGGCGGCGAGTTGTTCTATTGCCCCTTTTTTAACATAGTCAGAATCTAGGATCGCAAAAGACAAAGAGGTAATGGGGTCTGTAGGGTGGGGGTGTAGGCAGTGGCTTTCAGATGAACTCCAGTGTGTGGCCAAATCGTAGGAGGTTCAGTACCTAGCAGTACAATGTTACACTGGCCCAATGTATGTAATAAGACCAGATTTTCCCTCCTACAGGAATGTTTGAATTCTTCATGACCGTTGCGTCTGCAGTGTCACTGTTGTCTTGATTTTCAGCATTCCTACAAGGGGTCTGTATGTGATGGGACGCTGATGGTGGCACCATGTACTGCTGAATATAATCTTGGTGTTATTGTCTGCTAAGACAATTGGTATGGTTGGTACCTATACGACTGGGAACCTCCCCGGCAACAATATGGGTCCCTTCTATGGGCTACCCAAAAGGGCAGCGGCCGCCTTTACTTAAGAAGTCCAAGAGATCTTACTGTGTCTGCTTTAACAGACTTGAGTTTCACCCTTATGCCACTAAAACAAAGATTCTCATAATCATACAGCATGCTTGGGATCAAACTCTGCACCTCCAGTCTAAAAGATGTGGAACGTAACCAACCCTACCAGCTTAAGACTGCACCTGCCAACTGTCTGAATTCAGTTGTTGCAATGTCCATTGCTGATTCAAAAAATGCAGACAATGTTTTTCCTTACTCATTGAGTATCACCTTTGCTTTAACCATTTTGCTCTCTGGTAGGTATCCCAGATAAGGTCCAATATTTGACCACATCTGACAGTCATATTGAGGAAGGATTGCCAGCCCTCACAGAGGTTGCTGCTGCTCTTACAGAAAACCTTTAACCAATGTGATCAAGTCTTCATCCCTCTCTATCGGGTGGCACATCACATCAAGATATTGAGTTTCTTGATAGCCATTGGGCTGCTTGCATCACCACAGAATCTGTGCGAAGTGACCAATAAGGCAGACCAGGATATTTTCAGGCATCTTATATTTCTTGTTGAGCTTGGGGATAACCACAGCTACTGTGGTTCGATTTTTCACGACTGTTACGCCTTCTGACCAATAGTCAATTTTTGGTATGGCCTTTACTAATTTACTTGTTGATTCTTTAAAGCCAAACAGAACTGTACTTTTCTTTTATTGATACTGGCAAATCAATCTTTTAGATGCTCTGTCGATGAGGTTACAAAAGCCTCCAATGTCATCTAGAGGAGAATCTGCCATAGGAGGGGAGACCTCTCCTGAAATGGGTGCTACATAATCGTCCCATTCCACGCAAGTAAATTAAGGAATGACTGGCAGTAGTTGACCCTCTTCCTGATCTCCATCAGAGAATGAGCCATTCTCCAGTTAGTGGTATAGACTGAGTTGCCAAAGGGGAGTGTTGTAGCAAAGGAGTTGAAGGGCCTTGCATTAAAGGCAAGCGCACAGGAGTGTGTGTGGAATTGTCAGTTTTCTAGAAGGGCTTAACTGATTTGGAGACGTAGGTTGTGAAGGGTGTTTTGCTGGTTTAGATGTAGCTGATTCAGGTAAGCACTTACATTAATGTTCAAGCATAAAGTTGTAGATCTCTTACCAAAGCTACAGTGACCTTGATCATAGATTCTGTGATATTTGAGTATAATGAACGTTAAGATCATACCCACACTGCCAAGCATCATCATCTTGATGGTCTTTTAAAAGCTGATGGGAACATTTGATATTAGGGTCTTTTCTCACAAAATCAATGGAAAAAAACGTATTCCTCTTCCCTATATTCTTCCTAGTCTGGCTCTTTACATTTTAGTTTTAAATGCGTTGGACTGTATGCATGTCCAAAAGGACCATCACCATCAGATCTTTTCGTATCTAAGAGCCGTTTTTATGAATATGGAGGTACCATGCTTGGCGATGTGTGTTCAGGAATAAGGAAAATACAATCCCCTTTTCCGCTATTAAGGTAATTTTTGAAGATCTTGTCATCGTTTGTGGAATTGGTTTTTATCAACAGTGTTGTTGATGACATTGCTTTGGATAGTGTTGAAGATGTTTCTGTCATTGAAGCAGTCATCAACATTGATGTCCGTGTTATCGACAGAGTCGAAATCGTTAGCAACGGTGTATTTGTCCACAATGTTTTTTGAGGTGCTGTGGTCAATGATCAGACCTCAGCCTTCTTCATCCACAATTCTACTGTCGATGACGTGGTTTTCATCAACAGAGACGTCGATGGTCGTCTCACCGACTGAAAGGATGTCTGTATTTTTATTTTTGGATCGGATTCCTCAAAGATCTCCTTTTTTGCTTGGTTGGCTCAGAGGATGGCTTGTGGGCTGACTTAGAGGGAATTTTTTCAGCGTGGCTACCACAGGAATAACCTCAGTTTCTCTCAGAATTTCTTGTGAGTATTTCTTGGAGATTCTTCAGAAGCTGAGGATTTCCTTTTTGATGTTGATTTTGAAGAGTGTTCTGAGAATGTATTAACTCTTTTCTGCACAATTCCTGAGGCCCTTGAAGTACTCAATCTTCTACAGAAAAGTTCCTTTTTTTTTAGCTATAATAAAAGCCTATCCTGCCAGTCTTTTAGGGTTTTTGTAGAAAAGGTAAGACATTTTGCAACCCTTTGCCCAGTGGTCAGGATATAAACAATATATGCAGTCCTTATGAGGATCTTCAGAGTGAAGCATCTTTCTGCCACAGGTTCCCCTTGGTCTACAAATACATTTTTTTTGAGGATTCAGCTGTGTTCAAATTTTACCAGGTTAAGAAAGCCTTAGAGATGGTTGGTATTCTCAGAAATTAAGAAATAATGAAAAATAGCCAACCTATCTGTGATGGACTGAGAAGAGCACATTGGACTCCCTTCACAAACAATGTGAGGTACAAATCTGAGTTAGGGTGAACTGGGTGGGGAAGGGTAAAGGTTGTGCTTATGCTGATTGGGTGAACTCTTTACCTTTAAAAATGATGTGGATTGGTGACTTCTGTGATTGTGTTAAAGCTTTTCTGCTTATGTTTAACACTGCACTGCTCTCTATTGTCACCATGGGACTCCCACCTTAACAATGGGAATGAATCAAACATGTGAATCTATGAAATATCAAAAAATTGAGAATTTGCGGTTAGTAGTATCTATCAAGAAAGTGGCATTTGTCGTCTGCAAGTGCAAACTGCATGAGGCAAAAACGTTATGCCCTATTGCATCAATGGACTTCAACTCCAAATCTAGGGTAGGAATTTGGACTGAAATTTGACAAAGAAGCCTGAGCCATTTAGTTTCTCAGGGGACTAGTGTGATGAAAAGGATCTTGGATCTGCAGGGGTGGACAATTTGTTCATCACCGATGTGAAAAAGAGCTACTACCAAGCAGCCAAATTTGGATTCTGTAACTCCATGTATAAGAGAAGCAGGGGATACAAAAAAGTCCTTGTTGCAGAATTTCTATCAACTAATTGGATTTGACCTCTGATTCAGGTAGGGGAAACTTCAAGATCTCAGACTCTAGAGGTACAAACACAGCCCAGTAGCCACATACTTGGTCAGCAACAAGTTGCATGCTTCACTGTCCTCTTCAGTGTGAGCAACTCCTGACACAGGCAACTTGAGTGAAGTTTCAGTGGTCTTGGGAGGAGCTGTACTAGGGAGTTGATCCTCAACAAGACTTGCAACCACCAATATTTGCTTTCTACACAGCAAGTACTGCTTAAAGCATGACAGCCTCAGAGGAAATATCATGAAAGTACTGGAAAGCAATCTTAAAAAACGGAATTACTTTAGCAGAGAGAGATCTGTATCAAGGCCTGGCCATCAGTGCACAGGGTAGCTCTTTTTATGAGCGCCGTGTTGTGGTGTCAATAGAACGGAGTGAACCATAGCTGGAGCTGCTGTGGCACCAACCAGCAGGGCAGCGGAGACACTCTTGGATGAGCGCCAGGAGAATATTCAAGAGAGCAATTTATGATAAGCTGCATCAATAGAAAACATTAGTCCTTCAACGAAACACACTGCTGGTCTTTCAGCTTTCTCACTTGTGGTTTGGGAAAAACATGTTAATAGGATGGTTTTGATTTAAAGGAAATCAAATTCGTTTTTGGTTTAATCTTGAATTAGTTTTAATTTTCACATGCACAATTGCAATTTAGTATTTGTAAATAAAGGCTACTGAACCAACAGTGCTTGTACTGCATGGATTCGGATTAACAATGTGATATCCACCAAATAGTTAATTTTAGTGTTGGGGCTGAAAATGCAATAACAGTCTACTTAGAACTAACTTTACTGTCAATGATGGTGTAAGGTAGCCCGAGACGAGGAAAAATCTTTTTTGCCTGGCAAAGTTTTATCTACTGGGAAACAAGAAATAGGTTTACCAGTCAGTGCCTATATGTGCCGATGCAGACAAATTCCCTTAAAGAGAAGCATAAATAAACGGCCACTGCAGCAGATCAATCATGCATTGTACAGTCTCACTTCGCCTTGTTGTGGCTCTCCCTGCTAGTTTTAAATTTGGTGTGCACTTTTCAATGACACCGAGCTGCCAGACTCATTCTTTGAGTCTTGCTGATGTACTCAATCCTTCCGTACAGTAAGCGCAAGAATGCTGACCTTCTATTGTCTCTGCTGTCATATTCATTATGTGACTAACAGCTGTCCAGCCATTGTGGTGCTATAAGGAGAAATGCTGTGCACGTGCTGATGCTCCAAGGGCATGAGTGGTACTGGAGGAAAAGTGGAAGTGAATTCCCCATACCAACTCATTCAGACTGCATTCCCTTGGCGTGCCACTGCTTGTGGAACTTGCTCTATTGCTCTTTTGAGAATCAGTGTTTGTAAGTACTTCAACAGTAGAGGGAGAGGATCACAACTCATGTCTACTTCGGTCTTATATTTGGAGGCTTGTGTGATAGTAACACATCCTCTCATTTCAATACATAGTTTCCATTTGTCTCAGGTTTTCCTTTCACACTGTATCTGCTCCCATCTCCTTCTCTGCACCTTCGATGAAAAGACTGAGTCCCTTGGTGCCTGCTGTGTGTAACCCGGTTGCACCTATCACTGTTTACCTTGTGGTTTCCTTTGAGTAGGACAGCATGTGGTG
Source organism: Calotriton arnoldi (assembly GCA_963921515.1). Lineage (NCBI taxonomy): Eukaryota > Metazoa > Chordata > Amphibia > Caudata > Salamandridae > Calotriton > Calotriton arnoldi. The sequence goes on along the minus strand of CAWUFW010005081.1, from coordinate 645,362 downwards.
GATGCAGCCCTGCTTCAGAGTGTTCCCACCCACTGGAGTGTGGTGTATGTTTGTCTGAACTTCAGACAAAAAAAACAGATACTCTGAGACAAGCAGGACTTCTCACTACAGAGCTGGGATTTATTTGTCTACTTGAAGAGTCGTGAGTGTCAGGTCTTTCCTTCCTGAACAATAGCTCATTTTTTCTGTGTTTGTTCGGAAGATATCGTATCATCTACATGCCTTCCCATTGCTGGATCTGTACCTATTCAAGAGGACAATGGGATTAGCTTTTCACCAACTGATTACTGCTTCTCACTACATTTTCCTTCACGCAGCATCCAGACACTTACGGTGCTAGTCTGCAGGTGGACTGGTGGTGCAAGACAGATTCCCAGATCTTTTAGGAAATGTTTAAACTATGAGAGAGTCTGGCCTACACGGGTCTTAATTCAGCGTTATAAAGCTCCCCGGACCCTGTTGGAATATACTAAGTTACACGGGGGTGTGCTCACGTCTCTATTGGCAGCAGTCTTTCATACAGAACACAGAGCTCTTCTTGTCCGTCTTCTAGGCCGTATGCACCCGTCACCCGTCCCTCTATTAATGTCCACATGACAGGGAGACGCCATCATGGGGGCAGGTCTACTTGGGGAATTGGCCATTTCCTCTAGCGGAGAACATCCGTCCACATTATTCCATATCTTAAGTCTTCCTGTACGTCACTGCATCATTATATACTGGGCCTCCTTGTTCCTCCCTGTGAATCTCGTGCAAGCCCTCGCTCTTCCTCCTCTACATGAGCACTATGCACACGTGCTGATAAAGGCCCGGAGTGAGCGCGTCGTTTGTGTCAGCATCAACTTCTCTCTCAGACTTGTTTACTGTTCGGATATGTTTTTTATTGACTGCAATACTTCATCAAAAATGCCTGGTTTCCAGGTAATGCTGCAGTTTCATTATGCTTCAGCTAAGCTAATATTTTATCCTGCACTGTGCAAGTAAACCACCAACACTTCTGTAAAGACTTGTGTTGAACCAGGATGTGGAAAGAAGGATCTAGAATGAAATCTAGATTCTGTGCTTCCCACATGTACCACACAATAATCACTTGACACCAACAGCAAAAGTGACTAGATTTGCAGTCAAACACACCGCTGAGTCAACCTAAAACAATCACTGCTTCCAAATGCATCAACAGGCACCAAAGACCATCTCCCAACACTGGACCAGTCCGTACTCCCGACCAAGAACAGCTCAATCAATCAATCAATCAGGGGTTTGTTAAAGCGCGACTACTCACCCGTAAGGGTCTCAAGGCGCTGGGGGGGGGATTGGGGGGGGTGCAGGTTCCATCCATCAAGGAGGGGGTCTGTGGAAGAGCCAGGTTTTGAGGTTTCTTGCGAAGATGGGGAGCAATGTTGTCTGTCTGAGGTGGAGCGGAAGGGCGTTCCATGCTTTGGCCGCGAGGAAGGAGAAGGAGCGGCCTCCCGATCTGGTCTTTCTGGTGCGGGGGACCACGGCGTAGGAGAGCTGGGCTGATCGTAGGGTCCTTTGGGGTGCGTGGAATTTGAGTCGGCTGTTCAGGTATGCTGGTCCGGTGCCGTGGAGGGCCTTGTGTGCATGGGTGAGCATCTTGAAGGTGATTCTCGCCTCGACAGGGAGCCAGTGGAGTGTGCGCAGGTGCTGGGAGATGTGGCAGTGTTTTGGCAGGTTGAGGACCAGTCTTGCGGCGGCGTTCTGGATGTTCTGTAGCTTGCGGGTGAGGTTTTTGTTTATTCCGGCGTAGAGTGCGTTGCCGTAGTCGAGTCTGCTGGTGACCAGGGCGTGAGTGACGGTCTTTCGGTGTTCGAGGGGATCCATTTGAAGGTCTTACGAAGGAGGCGGAGGGTGTGGAAGCAGGAAGACGAGACAGTTGATCTGGCGGTCCATTTTGAGCTCGGAGTCCAGGATGATTCCCAGGTTGCGTGCGTGGTCCGTGGGGGTTGGCGGGTTTCCGAGGGCGGGGGGCCACCAGGTGTCGCTCCAGGCATCGGGGTTTGGGCCCATGATGAGTACTTCTGTTTTGTTGGTGTTTAGTTGTAGGCAGCTGTTTTTCATCCATTTGGCGACGGCTTCCATGCCTTCTCGAAAGTTGCGTCTGGCGGTGTTGGGTTCGTTGGATAGGGAGAGGATGAGCTGGGTGTCGTCTGCGTATGACACGATGTTGAGTCCGTAGGTTTTGACGATGGGGGCGAGTGGAGCCATGTAGACGTTGAAGAGCGTCGGGCTGAGGGAGGAGCCCTGGGGGACTCCGCAGGTGGTAGGTGTGGGGTCCGAGAGGAAAGGGGGGAGTCTGACCCGCTGCGTCCTGCCAGAGAGGAAGGAGCGGATCCAGTCGAGGGCCTTGTCCTGGATTCCTGAGTCGTAGAGTCTGCGTATTAGGGTGCGGTGGGAGACTGTGTCGAACGCCGCTGATCGGTCGAGGAGGATGAGGGCTACTGTTTCTCCTTTGTCCAGTAGGGTGCGAATGTCGTCTGTTGCGGCGAGGAGGGCGGTTTCCGTACTGTGGTTTTTTTCTGAAGCCGGATTGGGAGGAGTCAAGGATGTTGTGTTCTTCAATGAATGTGGCGAGTTGGATGTTGATGGCTTTCTCGATGACTTTCGCTGGGAACGGGAGCTCAGATAAAACAATCCGCATGTTGACATCCACTAACCCTAGAGCACAGCTATGTTTCTGTCCCGGACCAAACCATTCCATTTCTATTCCTTTCTCCATGGAAGTTGTGTCTCCTCACTGGTGTATTAGTATACACACCTGTCGACCTCCATCCAGGTAAGGCTGCTGTTTCATGCCCAAATTGCCAAATTAATTCAGTGTGTAGTGAGCACATTTAAAATATTGTATAAAAAAAAAATATTACCTTGGTGAAAATCTGTGGGTCCAATTCAGGGGAAGGATGGAGCTTTACGCTCATAAAACGACAACTTCTTTCAAGTACTGTCAGGCATCAGAAAGCGTGCAGGTCCAGGAAATAAAGGGGCAGCACAGGCACCCAGGCTTTAACTGCACTACATTTGGGCATTAGCAAGGGGTAACTGTAGAGCCACTAGCGTCAACGTCCGTCTGTCCTAGCCGCTGCTGGACGATCAGTTCCAAGCGTCAATGTCCGTCTGTCCTAGCAGCTGCTGGACGACCAGTTCCAAGCGTCAATGTCCGTCTGTCCCAGCCGCTGCTGGAGTATCAGTTCCAAGCTTCAATGTCCGTCTGTCCTAGCAGCTGCTGGACGATGTGTTCCAAGCGTCAATGTCCGTCTGTCCCAGCCGCTGCTGGAGTATCAGTTCCAAGCGTCAATGTCCGTCTGTCCTAGCAGCTGCTGGAGTATCAGCTGCACTGGTCAATGTCCGTCTGACGCCTTCCCTAGCAGCAGCTGGAGTATCAGTTCCACTAGTCTACTGGCCATTGCTGTAAAAGGTGCATGTTGAAACCGACCTTCAGCATTACAAAGATCCACGAACCATGGAGGCCAGGACAAAAAACTTTTGAAAGTTTCAATAATTTAACTGCACAGAACAGTTTCTGCTCGGAAGGAACATCTCCTGCCTATTGGGTGTCTAAGATTGCTTCTAGGTAATTAACTACCTCTGTCGACAAGATGTCAACTTGGACAGTCAGCTGTGCAATCTCAAACGTTGTCGAAGGGAGAGATGTTGAAAGTTTGGCATTTTCTTGTGGAACAGAGGAGCCTCTATCAAACATGCATCCAAAAAAGGGCAGATCATTGCAGTTTCCTTAAATGCACTGCTTCTACTGCAATGCTTTTGGAAAAGGCACATACAGCCAACTCCAAGTCATAGAACAAAGTGCTCTTCATCTACTGTGAATCTGTGAACCATCTGGAGTTTATCCAGTATTAAAATATGGAAGCATGCCTTCTGCAGATGGGGTTTACCCACTATGGGAATACGGAAGCAGGCATTCTACAGATGGGGTTTTACCCACTATGGGAATATGGAAGCATGTGTTCTGCTGATGGTGTTTACCCACTATGGGAATACGGAATCAGGCATTCTACAGATGGGGATTACCCACTATGGGAATATGGAAGCATGTGTTCTGCTGATGGTGTTTACCCAATATGGGAATATGGAAGCATGCATTCTACAGATGGGGTTTACCCACTATGGGAATATGGAAGCATGCGTTCTGCTGATGGTGTTTACCCACTATGGGAATATGGAAGCATGCGTTCTACAGATGGGGTTTACCCACTATGGGAATACGGAATCAGTCATTCTACAGATGGGGTTTACCCACTATGGGAATATGGAATCATGCCTTCTGCATATGGGGTTTACCCACTATGGGAATATGGAAGTATGCGTTCTGCAGATGGGGTTTACCCACTGTGGGAATATGGAAGTATGCCTTCTGCAGATGGGGTTTACCCACTATGGGAATACGGAAGCAGGCATTCTACAGATGGGGTTTACCCACTATAAGAATATGGAAGCATGCGTTCTGCTGATGGGGTTTACCCACTATGGGAATATGGAAGTATGCCTTCTGCAGATGGGGTTTACCCACTTTGGGAATACGGAAGCAGGCATTCTACAGATGGGGTTTTACCCACTATGGGAATATGGAAGCATGTGTTCTGCTGATGGTGTTTACCCACTATGGGAATACGGAATCAGGCATTCTACAGATGGGGATTACCCACTATGGGAATATGGAAGCATGTGTTCTGCTGATGGTGTTTACCCACTATGGGAATACGGAATCAGGCATACTACAGATGGGGTTTACCCACTATGGGAATATGGAAGCATGCATTCTATAGATGGGGTTTACCCACTATGGGAACATGGAAGCATGCATTCTACAGATGGGGTTTACCCACTATGGGAACATGGAAGCATGCGTTCTGCAGATGGGGTTTACCCACTATGGGAATATGGAATCAGGCATTCTACAGATTGGGTTTACCCACTATGGGAACACGGAAGTAGGCATTCTATAGATGGGGTTTACCCACTATGGGAATATGGAATCAGGCATTCTACAGATGGGGTTTACCCACTATGGGAATACGGAAGCAGGCATTCTATAGATGGGGTTTACCCACTATGGGAATATGGAATCAGGCATTCTACAGATGGGGTTTACCCACTATGGGAATACGGAAGCAGGCATTCTATAGATGGGGTTTACCCACTATGGGAATATGGAATCAGGCATTCTACAGATTGGGTTTACCCACTATGGGAATACGGAAGCAGGCATTCTATAGATGGGGTTTTACCCACTATGGGAATATGGAATCAGGCATTCTACAGATTGGGTTTACCCACTATGGGAATACTGAAGCAGGCATTCTATAGATGGGGTTTACCCACTATGGGAATACGGAATCAGGCATTCTACAGATTTGGTTTACCCACTATGGGAATACGGAAGCAGGCATTCTATAGATGGGGTTTACCCACTATGGGAATACGGAATCAGGCATTCTACAGATGGGGTTTACCCACTATGGGAATATGGAAGCATGTGTTCTGCTGATGGTGTTTACCCACTATGGGAATACGGAATCAGGCATTCTACAGATGGGGATTACCCACTATGGGAATATGGAAGCATGTGTTCTGCTGATGGTGTTTACCCACTATGGGAATACGGAATCAGGCATAATACAGATGGGGTTTACCCACTATGGGAATATGGAAGCATGCATTCTATAGATGGGGTTTACCCACTATGGGAACATGGAAGCATGCATTCTACAGATGGGGTTTACCCACTATGGGAACATGGAAGCATGCGTTCTGCAGATGGGGTTTACCCACTATGGGAATATGGAATCAGGCATTCTACAGATTGGGTTTACCCACTATGGGAACACGGAAGTAGGCATTCTATAGATGGGGTTTACCCACTATGGGAATATGGAATCAGGCATTCTACAGATGGGGTTTACCCACTATGGGAATACGGAAGCAGGCATTCTATAGATGGGGTTTACCCACTATGGGAATATGGAATCAGGCATTCTACAGATTGGGTTTACCCACTATGGGAATACGGAAGCAGGCATTCTATAGATGGGGTTTTACCCACTATGGGAATATGGAATCAGGCATTCTACAGATTGGGTTTACCCACTATGGGAATACTGAAGCAGGCATTCTATAGATGGGGTTTACCCACTATGGGAATACGGAATCAGGCATTCTACAGATTTGGTTTACCCACTATGGGAATACGGAAGCAGGCATTCTATAGATGGGGTTTACCCACTATGGGAATACGGAATCAGGCATTCTACAGATGGGGTTTACCCACTATGGGAATATGGAAGTATGCGTTCTGCTGATGGTGTTTACTCACTATGGGAACATCGAAGCATGCGTTCTGCAGATGGGGTTTACCCACTATGGGAATACGGAAGCAGGCATTCTATAGATGGGGTTTACCCACTATGGGAATATGGAATCAGGCATTCTACAGATGGGGTTTACCCACTATGGGAATACAGAAGCAGGCATTCTATAGATGGGGTTTACCCACTATGGGAATATGGAATCAGGCATTCTACAGATGGGGTTTACCCACTATGGGAATATGGAAGCATGCGTTCTGCTGATGGGGTTTACCCACTATGGGAATATGGAAGCATGCGTTCTGCAGATGGGGTTTACCCATTATGGGAATAAGGAAGCAGGCATTCTACAGATGGGGTTTACCCACTATGGGAATATGGAAGCATGCGTTCTGCAGATGGGGTTTACCCATTATGGGAAAATGGAAGCAGGCATTCTACAGATGGGGTTTACTCACTATGGAAATATGGAAGCATGCGTTCTGCAGATGGGGTTTACCCACTATGGGAATATGGAAGCATGCGTTCTGCTGATGGTGTTTACCCACTATGGAAATATGGAAGCATGTGTTCTGCAGATGGGGTTTACCCACTATGGGAACATGGAAGCATGCGTTCGTCAGACGGGGTTTACCCATTATGGGAATATGGAAGTAGGCATTCTACAGATGGGGTTTACCCACTATGGGAATACGGAAGCATGCGTTCTGCTGATGGTGTTTACCCACTATAAGAATATGGAAGCATGTGTTGTGCTGATGGTGTTTACCCACTATGGAAATATGGAAGCATGCTTTCTGCAGATGGGGTTTACCCACTATGGGAACATGGAAGCATGCTTTCTGTAGATGGGGTTTACCCACTATGGGAAGATGGAAGCATGTGTTCTGCTGATGGTGTTTACCCAATATGGGAATATGGAAGCATGTGTTGTGCTGATAGTGTTTACCCACTATGGGAATATGTAAGCGTGCGTTCTGCTGATGGGATTTACCCACTATGGGAATATGGAAGCATGCCTTCTGCAGATGGGGTTTACCCACTATGGGAATATGGAAGCATGCATTCTGTAGATGGGGTTTACCCACTATGGGAATATGGAAGCATGCATTCTACAGATGGGGTTTACCCACTATGGGAACATGGAAGCATGCGTTCTGCAGATGGAGTTTACCCACTATGGGAATATGGAATCAGGCATTCTACAGATTGGGTTTACCCACTATGGGAATACGGAAGCAGGCATTCTATAGATGGGGTTTACCCACTATGGGAATATGGAATCAGGCATTCTACAGATGGGGTTTACCCACTATGGGAATACGGAATCAGGCATTCTACAGATGGGGTTTACCCACTATGGGAATATGGAATCAGGCATTCTACAGATGGGGTTTACCCACTATGGGAATACGGAAGCAGGCATTCTATAGATGGGGTTTACCCACTATGGGAATATGGAATCAGGCTTTCTACAGATGGGGTTTACCCACTATGGGAATATGGAATCAGGCATTCTACAGATTGGGTTTACCCACTATGGGAATACGGAATCAGGCATTCTATAGATGGGGGTTTAACCACTATGGGAATATGGAAGTATGCGTTCTGCTGATGGTGTTTACCCACTATGGGAACATGGAAGCATGCGTTCTGCAGATGGGGTTTACCCACTATGGGAATACGGAAGCAGGCATTCTTTAGATGGGGTTTACCCACTATGGGAATATGGAATCAGGCATTCTACAGATGGGGTTTACCCACTATGGGAATACGGAAGCAGGCATTCTATAAATGGGGTTTACCCACTATGGGAATATGGAATCAGGCATTCTACAGATGGGGTTTACCCACTATGGGAATATGGAAGCATGCGTTCTGCTGATAGGGTTTACCCACTATGGGAATATGGAAGCATGCGTTCTGCAGATGGGGTTTACCCACTATGGGAATATGGAAGTATGCGTTCTGCTGATGGGGTTTACCCACTATGGGAATAAGGAAGGAGGCATTCTACAGATGGGGTTTACCCACTATGGGAATATGGAAGCATGCGTTCTGCAGATGGGGTTTACCCATTATGGGAAAATGGAAGCAGGCATTCTACAGATGGGGTTTACCCACTATGGGAATATGGAAGCATGCGTTCTGCTGATGGTGTTTACCCACTATGGAAATATGGAAGCATGCGATCTGCAGATGGGGTTTACCCACTATGGGAACATGGAAGCATGCGTTCTGTAGATGGGGTTTACCCACTATGGGAAGATGGAAGCATGTGTTGTGCTGATGGTGTTTACCCACTATGGGAATATGGAAGCATGTGTTGTGCTGATGGTGTTTACCCACTATGGGAATATGTAAGCGTGCGTTCTGCTGATGGGATTTACCCACTAAGGGAATATGGAAGCATGCGTTCGTCAGACGGGGTTTACCCACTATGGGAACATGGAAGCATGTGTTCTGCTGATGGTGTTTACCCACTATGGGAATATTGAAGCATGTGTTCTGCTGATGGTGTTTACCCACTATGGGAATATGGAAGCATGCGTTCTGCTGATAGTGTTTACCCACTATGGGAATATGGAAGCGTGCGTTCTGCTGATGGTGTTTACCCAGTATGGGAATATGGAAGCATGCGTTCTGCAGATGGTGTTTACCCACTATGGGAATATGGAAGTATGCGTTCTGCTGATGGGGTTTACCCACTATGGGAATATGGAAGCATGCGTTCTGCTGATGGGGTTTACCCACTATGGGAATATGGAAGCATGCGTTCTGCTGATGGGGTTTACCCACTATGGGAATATGGAAGCATGCATTCTACAGATGGGGTTTACCCACTATGGGAATATGGAAGCATGCATTCTACAGATGGGGTTTACCCACTATGGGAATATGGAATCATGCTTTCTGCTGATGGGGTTTACCCACTATGGGAATATGGAAGTCTGCGTTCTGCTGATGGTGTTTACCCACTATAGGAATATGGAAGCATGCATTCTACAGATGGGGTTTACCCACTATGGGAATATGGAAGCATGCGTTCTACAGATGGGGTTTACCCATTATGGGAATATGGAAGCAGGCATTCTACAGATGGGCTTTACCCACTATAAGAATATGGAAGCATGTGTTCTGCTGATGGTGTTTACCCACTATAAGAATATGGAAGCATGAGTTCTGCTGATGGTGTTTACCCACTATGGGAAAATGGAAGCATGTGTTCTGCTGATGGTGTTTACCCACTATGGGAAAATGGAAGCATGTGTTCTGCTGATGGTGTTTACCCACTATGGGAATATGGAAGCATGTGTTCTGCTGATGGTGTTTACCCACTATGGGAAAATGGAAGCATGTGTTCTGCTGATGGTGTTTACCCATTATGGGAACATGGAAGCATGCATTCTACAGATGGGGTTTACCCACTATGGGAATATGGAAGCATGCGTTCTGCTGATGGTGTTTACCCACTATGGGAATATGGAAGCGTGCGTTCTGCAGATGGTGTTTACCCACTATGGGAATATGGAATCATGCATTCTACAGATGGGGTTTACCCACTATGGGAATATGGAAGCATGTGTTCTGCTGATGGTGTTTACCCACTATGGGAATATGGAAGCATGCGTTCTACAGATGAAGTTTACCCACTATGGGAATATGGAATCATGCATTCTACAGATGGGGTTTACCCACTATGGGAATATGGAAGCATGTGTTCTGCTGATGGTGTTTACCCACTATGGGAATATGGAAGCATGCGTTCTACAGATGGGGTTTACCCACTATGGGAATATGGAACCATGTGTTCTACAGATGGGGTTTACCCACTATGGGAATATGGAAGCATGTGTTCTGCTGATGGTGTTTACCCACTATGGGAATAGTGAAGTATGCGTTCTGCTGATGGGGTTTACCCACTATGGGAATATGGAAGCATGCGTTCTGCTGATAGTGTTTACCCACTATGGGAATATGGAAGCATGCGTTCTGCAGATGGGGTTTACCCACTATGGGAACATGGAAGCATGCGTTCTGCAGATGGGGTTTACCCATTATGGGAATATGGAAGCATGCGTTCTGCAGATGGGGTTTACCCACTATGGGAATATGGAAGTATGCGTTCTGCAGATGGGGTTTACCCACTATGGGAATATGGAAGCATGCGTTCTGCTGATGCGGGTTTACCCACTAAGGGAATATGGAAGCATGCATTCTACAGATGGGGTTTACCCACTATGGGAATATGGAAGCATGTGTTCTGCTGATGGTGTTTACCCACTATGGGAATAGTGAAGTATGCGTTCTGCTGATGGGGTTTACCCACTATGGGAAAATGGAAGCATGCGTTCTGCTGATGGGGTTTACCCACTATGGGAATATGGAATCATGCGTTCTGCTGATGGGGTTTACCCACTATGGGAATATGGAAGCATGTGTTCTGCTGATGGTGTTTACCCACTATGGGAATAGTGAAGTATGTTTTCTGCTGATAGTGTTTACCCACTATGGGAATATGGAAGCATGCATTCTACAGATGGGGTTTACCCACTATGGGAACATGGAAGCATGCGTTCTGCTGATGGGGTTTACCCATTATGGGAAAATGGAAGCAGGCATTCTACAGATGGGGTTTACCCACTATGGGAATATGGAAGCATGCAATCTGCTGATGGTGTTTACCCACTATGGAAATATGGAAGCATGCGTTCTGCAGATGGGGTTTACCCACTATGGGAACATGGAAGCATGCGTTCTGTAGATGGGGTTTACCCACTATGGGAAGATGGAAGCATGTGTTCTGCTGATGGTGTTTACCCACTATGGGAATATGGAAGCATGTGTTGTGCTGATGGTGTTTACCCACTATGGGAATATGTAAGCGTGCGTTCTGCTGATGGGATTTACCCACTAAGGGAATATGGAAGCATGCGTTCTACAGAGGGGGTTTACCCACTATGGGAACATGGAAGCATGTGTTCTGCTGATGGTGTTTACCCACTATGGGAATATTGAAGCATGTGTTCTGCTGATGGTGTTTACCCACTATGGGAATATGGAAGCATGCGTTCTGCTGATAGTGTTTACCCACTATGGGAATATGGAAGCGTGCGTTCTGCTGATGGTGTTTACCCAGTATGGGAATATGGAAGCATGCGTTCTGCAGATGGGGTTTACCCACTATGGAAGTATGCGTTCTGCTGATGGGGTTTACCCACTATGGGAATATGGAAGCATGCGTTCTGCTGATGGTGTTTACCCACTATGGGAATATGGAAGCGTGCGTTCTGCTGATGGTGTTTACCCACTATGGGAATATGGAAGTATGCGTTCTGCTGATGGGGTTTACCCACTATAAGAATATGGAAGCATGCATTCTACAGATGGGGTTTACACACTATGGGAATATGGAAGCATGTGTTCTGCTGATGGTGTTTACCCACTATGGGAATAGTGAAGTATGCATTCTGCTGATGGGGTTTACCCACTATGGGAAATTGGAAGCATGCGTTCTGCTGATAGTGTTTACCCACTATGGGAATATGGAAGCATGCGTTCTGCAGATGGGGTTTACCCACTATGGGAACATGGAAGCATGCGTTCTGCAGATGTGGTTTACCCATTATGGGAATATGGAAGCATGCGTTCTGCAGATGGGGTTTACCCACTATGGGAATATGGAAGCATGCGTTCTGCTGATGCGGGTTTACCCACTATGGGAATATGGAAGTATGCGTTCTGCTGATGGTGTTTACCCACTATGGGAATATGGAAGCATGCGTTCTGCAGATGGGGTTTACCCACTATGGGAATATGGAAGTATGCGTTCTGCTGATGGTGTTTATCCCACTATAAGAATATGGAAGCATGTGTTCTGCTGATGGTGTTTACCCACTATGGGAAAATGGAAGCATGTGTTCTGCTGATGGTGTTTACCCACTATAAGAATATGGAAGCATGCATTCTACAGATGGGGTTTACCCACTATGGGAATATGGAAGCATGTGTTCTGCTGATGGTGTTTACCCACTATGGGAATATGGAAACATGCATTCTACAGATGGGGTTTACCCACTATGGGAACATGGAAGCATGTGTTCTGCAGATGGGGTTTACCCATTATGGGAACATGGAAGCATGCGTTCTGCAGATGTGGTTTACCCATTATGGGAATATGGAAGCATGCGTTCTGCAGATGGGGTTTACCCACTATGGGAATATGGAAGCATGCGTTCTGCTGATGCGGGTTTACCCACTATAAGAATATGGAAGCATGTGTTGTGCTGATGGTGTCTACCCACTATAAGAATATGGAAGCATGTGTTGTGCTGATGGTGTCTACCCACTATAAGAATATGGAAGCATGCATTCTACAGATGGGGTTTACCCACTATGGGAATATGGAAGTATGCGTTCTGCTGATGGTGTTTACCCACTATGGGAATATGGAAGCATGCCATCTGCTGATGGGGGTTTACCCACTATGGGAATACGAAAGCATGCATTCTACAGATGAGGTTTACCCACTATGGGAATATGGAAGCATGCGTTCTGCTGATGGGGTTTACCCACTATGGGAATATGGAAGCATGCATTCTACAGATGGGGTTTACCCACTATGGGAATATGGAAGCATGCATTCTACAGATGGGGTTTACCCATATGGAAGTATGAGTTCTGCTGATGGTGTTTACCCACTATAAGAATATGGAAGCATGTCTTCTGCTGATTGTGTTTACCCACTATAGGAATATGGTAGCATGTGTTCTGCTGATGGTGTTTACCCATTATGGGAAAATGGAAGCATGTGTTCTGCTGATGGTGTTTACCAACTATGGGAATATGGAAGCATGCGTTTTGCTGATGGTGTTTACCCACTATGGGAATATGGTAGCATGCGTTCGTGAGACGGGGTTTACCCATTATGGGAATATGGAAGCATGTGTTGTGCTGATGGTGTTTACCCACTATAAGAATATGGAAGCATGCATTCTACAGATGGGGTTTACCCACTATGGGAATATGGAAGCATGTGTTCTGCTGATGGTGTTTACCCACTATGGGAATAGTGAAGTATGTGTTCTGCTGATGGGGTTTACCCATTATGGGAATATGGAAGCAGGCATTCTACAGATGGGGTTTACCCACTATGGGAATATGGAAGCATGCGTTCTGCTGATGGTGTTTACCCACTATGGGAATATGGAAGCATGCGTTCGTCAGATGGGGTTTACCCACTATGGGAATATGGAAGCATGCGTTCTGCTGATGGGGTTTACCCACTATGGGAATATGGAAGCATGCATTCTACAGATAGGGTTTACCCACTATGGGAAAATGGAAGCATGCATTCTACAGATGGGGTTTACCCACTATGGGAATATGGAAGCATGCATTCTACAGATGGGGTTTACCCACTATGGGAATATGGAAGTATGCGTTCTGCTGATGGTGTTTACCCACTATGGGAAAATGGAAGCATGTGTTCTGCTGATGGTGTTTACCCACTATAAGAATATGGAAGCATGTGTTCTGCTGATGGTGTTTACCCACTATGGGAAAATGGAAGCATGTGTTCTGCTGATGGTGTTTACCCACTATAAGAATATGGAAGCATGCATTCTACAGATGGGGTTTACCCACTATGGGAATATGGAAGCATGTGTTCTGCTGATGGTGTTTACCCACTACGGGAATATGGAAACATGCATTCTACAGATGGGGTTTACCCACTATGGGAACATGGAAGCATGTGTTCTGCAGATGGGGTTATCCCATTATGGGAATATGGAAGCAGGCATTCTACAGATGGGGTTTACCCACTATGGGAATATGGAAGTATGCGTTCTGATGATGGTGTTTACCCACTATGGGAATATGGAAGCATGCATTCTACAGATGGGGTTTACCCACTATGGGAATATGGAAGCATGCATTCTACAGATGGGGTTTACCCATATGGAAGTATGAGTTCTGCTGATGGTGTTTACCCACTATAAGAATATGGAAGCATGTCTTCTGCTGATTGTGTTTACCCACTATAGGAATATGGTAGCATGTGTTCTGCTGATGGTGTTTACCCATTATGGGAAAATGGAAGCATGTGTTCTGCTGATGGTGTTTACCCACTATGGGAATATGGAAGCATGCGTTCGTCAGACGGGGTTTACCCATTATGGGAATATGGAAGCAGGCATTCTACAGATGGGGTTTACCCACTATGGGAATACGGAAGCATTATTCTGCTGATGGGGTTTACCCACTAGAAGAATATGGAAGCATGTGTTGTGCTGATGGTGTCTACCCACTATAAGAATATGGAAGCATGCATTCTACAGATGGGGTTTACCCACTATGGGAATATGGAAGCATGTGTTCTGCTGATGGTGTTTACCCACTATGGGAATAGTGAAGTATGTGTTCTGCTGATGGGGTTTACCCATTATGGGAATATGGAAGCAGGCATTCTACAGATGGGGTTTACCCACTATGGGAATATGGAAGTATGCGTTCTGCTGATGGCGTTTACCCACTATGGGAATATGGAAGCATGCGTTCTGCTGATGGGGTTTCCCCACTATGGGAATATGGAAGCATGCATTCTACAGATGGGGTTTACCCACTATGGGAAAATGGAAGCATGCGTTCTGCTGATGGTGTTTACCCACTATGGGAATATGGAAGCATGTGTTCTGCTGATGGTGTTTACCCACTATGGGAAAATGGAAGCATGTGTTCTGCTGATGGTGTTTACCCATTATGGGAACATGGAAGCATGCGTTCTGCTGATGGTGTTTACCCACTATGGGAATATGGAAGCGTGCGTTCTGCCGATGGTGTTTACCCACTATGGGAATATGGAATCATGCGTTCTGCAGATGGGGTTTACCCATTATGGGAATATGGAAGCAGGCATTCTACAGATGGGGTTTACCCACTATGGGAATACGGAAGCATTATTCTGCTGATGGGGTTTACCCACTATAAGAATATGGAAGCATGTGTTGTGCTGATGGTGTCTACCCACTATAAGAATATGGAAGCATGCATTCTACAGATGGGGTTTACCCACTATGGGAATATGGAAGCATGTGTTCTGCTGATGGTGTTTACCCACTATGGGAATAGTGAAGTATGTGTTCTGCTGATGGGGTTTACCCATTATGGGAATATGGAAGCAGGCATTCTACAGATGGGGTTTACCCACTATGGGAATATGGAAGTATGCGTTCTGCTGATGGCGTTTACCCACTATGGGAATATGGAAGCATGCGTTCTGCTGATGGGGTTTCCCCACTATGGGAATATGGAAGCATGCATTCTACAGATGGCGTTTACCCACTATGGGAATATGGAAGCATGCGTTCTGCTGATGGGGTTTCCCCACTATGGGAATATGGAAGCATGCATTCTACAGATGGGGTTTACCCATATGGAAGTATGAGTTCTGCTGATGGTGTTTACCCACTATAAGAATATGGAAGCATGTCTTCTGCTGATTGTGTTTACCCACTATAGGAATATGGTAGCATGTGTTCTGCTGATGGTGTTTACCCATTATGGGAAAATGGAAGCATGTGTTCTGCTGATGGTGTTTACCCACTATGGGAATATGGAAGCATGCGTTCGTCAGACGGGGTTTACCCATTATGGGAATATGGAAGCAGGCATTCTACAGATGGGGTTTACCCACTATGGGAATACGGAAGCATTATTCTGCTGATGGGGTTTACCCACTATAAGAATATGGAAGCATGTGTTGTGCTGATGGTGTCTACCCACTATAAGAATATGGAAGCATGCATTCTACAGATGGGGTTTACCCACTATGGGAATATGGAAGCATGTGTTCTGCTGATGGTGTTTACCCACTATGGGAATAGTGAAGTATGTGTTCTGCTGATGGGGTTTACCCATTATGGGAATATGGAAGCATGCGTTCTGCTGATGGGGTTTCCCCACTATGGGAATATGGAAGCATGCATTCTACAGATGGGGTTTACCCACTATGGGAAAATGGAAGCATGCGTTCTGCTGATGGTGTTTACCCACTATGGGAATATGGAAGCATGTGTTCTGCTGATGGTGTTTACCCACTATGGGAAAATGGAAGCATGTGTTCTGCTGATGGTGTTTACCCATTATGGGAACATGGAAGCATGCGTTCTGCTGATGGTGTTTACCCACTATGGGAATATGGAAGCGTGCGTTCTGCAGTTGGTGTTTACCCACTATGGGAATATGGAATCATGCGTTCTGCAGATGGGGTTTACCCACTATGGGAATATGGAAGCATGCATTCTGCTGATGGGGTTTCCCCACTATGGGAATATGGAAGCATGCATTCTACAGATGGGGTTTACCCACTATGGGAAAATGGAAGCATGCGTTCTGCTGATGGTGTTTACCCACTATGGGAATATGGAAGCATGTGTTCTGCTGATGGTGTTTACCCACTATGGGAAAATGGAAGCATGTGTTCTGCTGATGGTGTTTACCCATTATGGGAACATGGAAGCATGCGTTCTGCTGATGGTGTTTACCCACTATGGGAATATGGAAGCGTGCGTTCTGCAGATGGTGTTTACCCACTATGGGAATATGGAATCATGCGTTCTGCAGATGGGGTTTACCCACTATGGGAATATGGAAGCATGCATTCTACAGATGGGGTTTACCCACTATGGGAATATGGAAGCATGTGTTCTGCTGATGGTGTTTACCCACTATGGGAATATGGAAGCATGCGTTCTGCTGATGGTGTTTACCCACTATGGGAATATGGAAGCATGCGTTCTGCTGATGGGGTTTACCCACTATGGGAATATGGAAGCATGCATTCTACAGATGGGGTTTACCCACTATGGGAACATGGAAGCATGCGTTCTGCAGATGGGGTTTACCCATTATGGGAATATGGAAGCATGCGTTCTGCAGATGGGGTTTACCCACTATGGGAATATGGAAGCATGCGTTCTGCTGATGGTGTTTACCCACTATGGGAATATGGAAACATGCGTTCTGCTGATGGGGTTTGCCCACTATAAGAATATGGAAGCATGCATTCTACAGATGGGGTTTACCCACTATGGGAATATGGAAGCATGTGTTCTGCTGATGGGGTTTACCCACTATGGGAATATGGAAGCATGCTTTCAGCTGATGGTGTTTACCCACTATGGGAATATGGAATCAGGCATTCTACAGATGGGGTTTACCCACTATGGGAACATGGAAGCATGCGTTCTGCAGATGGGGTTTACCCATTATGGGAATATGGAAGCATGCGTTCTGCAGATGGGGTTTACCCATTATGGGAATATGGAAGCAGGCATTCTACAGATGGGGTTTACCCACTATGGGAATATGGAAGCATGTGTTCTGCTGATGGTGTTTACCCACTATGGGAATAGTGAAGTATGTGTTCTGCTGATGGGGTTTACCCATTATGGGAATATGGAAGCAGGCATTCTACAGATGGGGTTTACCCACTATGGGAATATGGAAGCATGCGTTCTGCTGATGGGGTTTACCCACTATGGGAATATGGAAGCATGCATTCTACAGATGGGGTTTACCCACTATGGGAATATGGAAGCATGCGTTCTGCTGATGGGGTTTACCCACTATGGGAATATGGAAGCATGCTTTCTGCTGATGGTGTTTACCCACTATGGGAATATGGAATCAGGCATTCTACAGATGGGGTTTACCCACTATGGGAACATGGAAGCATGCGTTCTGCAGATGGGGTTTACCCATTATGGGAATATGGAAGCATGCGTTCTGCAGATGGGGTTTACCCATTATGGGAATATGGAAGCAGGCATTCTACAGATGGGGTTTACCCACTATGGGAATATGGAAGCATGTGTTCTGCTGATGGTGTTTACCCACTATGGGAATAGTGAAGTATGTGTTCTGCTGATGGGGTTTACCCATTATGGGAATATGGAAGCAGGCATTCTACAGATGGGGTTTACCCACTATGGGAATAGTGAAGTATGCGTTCTGCTGATGGGGTTTACCCACTATGGGAATATGGAAGCATGCGTTCTGCTGATGGGGTTTACCCACTATGGGAATAGTGAAGTATGCGATCTGCTGATGGGGTTTACCGACTATGGGAATATGGAAGCATGCGTTCTGCTGATGGGGTTTACCTACTACGGGAATATGCAAGCATGCGTTCTGCAGATGGTGTTTACCCACTACGGGAATATGGAAGCGTGCGTTCTGCTGATGGTGTTTACCCATTATGGGAATATGGAAGCATGCGTTCTGCTGATGGTGTTTACCCATTATGGGAATATGGAAGCATGCGTTCTGCTGATGGTGTTTACCCACTATGCGAATATGGAAGTAAATTGAGATTTCTCTTGCAACATTGAGAAGTACTTAACAGCTGGAATGTCAGACTGTCGAGCCCACTTATAAATTGGAAAATTGGTCACTTCTAGATATAACATCCTTTAAACTTCTTCTTGACAGTCTCAAATCTGGCTCTCCTAGAGATTCTCTTCCTGTAGCTGTGCTGCAGAAGCTGGAGTTGTCATCGCTGAAGCTAATCATGGAGTTACTTAATGCTTCCCTACAGGAAGCAATTGTTCCACCTGCATGGAAGCACGCTATGGTCCTTCCACTTTTGAAAAAAGCTAATGCAGACCCGACGCAACTGTCCAACTTTCGGCCTATTTCATTACTCCTGATTTTTTCCAAAATCTTGGAAAAACACATTAATTTACAATTGACTCACTTCATTGATGCTCAAAAGTTTCTAAACTGCCCTCTGTGTGCATTTTTCATTAAATCCCACACTGGCATCAGTGTGGGTTTAATGTGCGGAGGAGTTTGATACCAAACTTCTAAGTTTTCAGTGCAGCCATTATGGTGCTGTGGAGTTCGTAATGACAAACTCCCAGCACCATATACTCTTAATGGGAGCACTGCACTTACAATGTGTAAGAATGGACTTAGACACTGTAGGGGTACAGGGCTCATGCACCTGTACCCTCACCACTGGTATGGGGCACCCAGCTAGAGGGGTGACTGATCTATGCCAGGGCAGTGGGTTGTAGGCATGGCACACAAGGATGTGTGCCATGTCGACTCTTCACTTTGTTCTGCACCAAGACACGCAGCCTGCAAAGGCAGTGTGTGAGTGTAATGGTACAGGGCCTCCAAGGGTGGCACAATAAATGCTGCAGCCCTTAGAGGTCTTCCCTGGTCACAGTGCCATGGGTACTTGTGGTACCATTTACCAGGGGCTGACCTGTGGCCAGAGATGCCAATTGGGTTTGGTTTTTAATGCAGGTTTAGGGAAAGAACGTAGGTCTTGGGCACCTGATTGGCAGGAGCCCAGGGCACACTCAGTCAAAGCACATCAGCAGTTTAGCAAAAACTGGGGGCTACCATGCAGAAAGAGGGAACTTTCTCACAGGAAGGTGTTGGATTTTAAATCCAACACCTTCTGCCCCCTATAGCAAGTCGTTGTAACGACCGCGTTGTAATAGCATGCGATGTATCGCATGCGATGTAAAGGATGTCTCCCATCCACCACATCCGGTGGGAGAGAGAAGGAACTCAGGTTGCCCTGTTCAATCTCCAGGCATGAAGGTGCAGGCTCTGGAGGTGGGAATGTAGAACCTGCCCCTGCGACTGCGAGAGGAGGTCTGCCCTGAGAGGGAGACTGAGCAGAGGACACAATGATGGGTAAAAAAGGTCCGTGCACCGCACCCTTCACAGCCGATCCGGAGCTATGACTTGGGCCCGGTCTTGGCAAATCTTCCGCAGAACCCGAGGAATCAAGGGAATGGGGGAAACGCGTAAAGGAGCTGGGAGCCACAGTCCAATTGAAATGCGTCCCCCAAAGCTCTCTGCATCGGATACTGGAGCCTGCAGAACGACGGGCAGGGGGCGTTCTCATGAGTGGCAAACAGGTCTAACAGGTCCACCACATCCCGAAAATGTGCTGAACCACTTCTGGATGGAGACCCCACTCATGATCAGCTGATTAATGCCGATAGACTGTCTGCATGCACATTCAGTACTCCGGCCAAGTGATTTGCTATGATGCAAATCTGATGGTCCTGAGCCTAGGACCATAGTCGCAGAGCTTCTCTGCAGAGAAGGTACAACCCTACTCCTACCCATTTGTTTATATACCACATCGAGGTAGTATTGTTTATTAGGACTTGAACTGACCAACTTTGAAAGGAAGGAAGGAAGGCCTTGAGAGCCAGACATAGTCCGCAATTCCAGAAGATTGATATGCAACAATCTTTCCTCTGGAGACCAATAACCTTTAAAAACCAGATCCTTCAGATGATCAGCCCACCCTTGAGTGGAGGCATCTGCTATTACTGTGGCCACCGGAGGTGGATGGTGAAATGGCTTCCCTTGAGACAGATTGCCGGACAAACCCCACCATTGAAGATGCAGTGTCTCTGGAGATCTTGACCAACTCCTCAAGATCTCCATTGTACTGAAACCACTGTCTGTGGAGGCACCACTGAAGAGCCCTCACGTGCCAGCATGCATGACTGACCAACACATGACTGACCAACAGAATGCAGGAAGCCAACAGACCGAGCAGGCGCAAGATCTTCAGGACTGGAACTAAAGTTCTGTTCTGAAACAGCGGAATCATAGCATGAATGTCCTTAATCCTCTTGAGGAACAGGTTCAAAATCCTGAGGTCGAAGATTGGCTGTAAACAACCATCCTTTTTGGGAATCAAAAAGTATTGTGAATAACATCCCTGACCCCGTTCCCGCTCTGGAAACAATTCTATTGCGCACTGCAGAAGCAGCGTTTACACGTCCTGCTGGAGCAGTGGATGCTCTTCTGAACAAAGCTCTTGTGGGGGGGGGGGGGGATGTGATCCATCGTAGGGCAAATCCATCAATGTTGCCTGTACATCTGGCGAGAAGTCCAACCCCCTCAACCAGGCATGTCTCCTTGTGGTCACAGAGGACCCCATAGCCCTTGCCACCGAGTCAGCTGTGTCCAAACCGGACTATCCCCTGGCAAGCTGCTGTTTTATTATCATTCAGGAGCTCCAAAAAGATGACCCTGGAGATACCCAGGCAACTTCGGAACAACTCCCTTACTGAGTCCATTAGAGCATGAACATGTAGCATTTGTTGATTTTAGGGCCATACTTCCGGAGGAGAAGACCCTCTTGGCAGATTGCTCAATCCTCTTAGACTCCCGGTCAGCCAGAGCTGTCGGAAAATAGCCAGTCAACAATTTGGTGGAACAAAAAGACTAGACTCAATAGCTTTCAGGCGTGGGGTGTGACGACAAAAACACAGGACCTCCTGGGGCTGGCTTCTACCTCCTGGCTACAGACCTCGACACCGCTGCCGAAGGCATGAGCTTTTGTCATATTTCAAGGATAGGTTCAGTAAGAGCCTCATTAAACGGCAACAGCGGTTCAGATGATAAGACAGAATGAAGCACCTCTGTCAACAAGTTCGACTTCAACTTCACAGAAGGTAGAGGCACCTCTAACATGTCTGTCGTTTATCTTATCACAGTGTGATAAGATGTGACCTCAGGTGGCGCAATACCCTTTGGGGATAGCAATTCCCACTCTGGAGAGGTATCCAGACAACTTGCCACCTCCAGTCCTTCAAAATCTGGATCCAAAACCACAATCTCACCCCTTCAACATCCTGATTTTCATACAAATGCCGCTCTTCCTCCAAAAGACTGAGCCTCTTCGAGATCTTATCTTTGGCAGCGCCAGAGGCAGCGTCAGGGACTATGGCAACCACGCCAGCTGTTGCTTAGATGGCGGTGGAATCGGTTCTGAGCGACATGGCACCGGTTCGGATCCAGACAGTGCAGATGAAGGATCAATCGGCGTCAAAGACTCTTGCCTTTCTTGTAACGGCGCTGGCAGTCTCGGCGCTGGCAGATGCCAGAACACCATTCATCGGCATGAAAGGCATAAAAGGTACCTATTAGAAATGTGCCAGAGGCCTCCTAAAGAATATGAAAGTGGACCCATGGGGCCAGCCGGTGCACCAGATGGAGTCGCGGCCCTTGCAAAAATGCTAAACATAGCATTTAAGAAGGTCAATGGATCTTATTACGGAGTCGGGAACGCTGGATACTCCTGCTCCTGGATAGGCTGCACTGGCGCCGAATGAGGCAGATGGACCACTAGATCCGAATCTGGCTCCAGCAGAGGCTGTTCAGTCAGTCACCAGCCTCGGAGCCAGAGACGATGCCGGAGGCACTCATGAAGATGGAGTCGGCGATATCTCGTCTCTTCCCTCACGAGACTTCAGATCAAGGGACACTGACCTCAGCGAACCATCCTTGGAAATGCGACGTCGAGAACGACGGCTCCGCTTCTTCTGCTTGGACGACCTTGAAGTATGGGGAGACAGCAACTACGATCGAGGCAGGGACCTTAGACGACCTCTCTTCTGCTTTCTAGCCTTTGCCATTTAAAGCTTCGCCTACCTCTCTTTTAAAGCCTTCGGATTCATCTGACGACATGATGAATAGCCTTCGACATCATGAGCAGACAACAGGCACCAAAGTCAATCATTGTGCGGTCGGTGATGGACATTTGACTGCCGCATTCCCTGCAGGACTTGAATCCTGACTTCCGCAGAGGAGACGTCTTCACTTGCAACAACGTTGCACCAACAGAAAAGGAAGAAATCTCCCACAATATGGAGAGCGTATTAAAAACAGTTACGTGTCGACGGCGTGGAAAAAAGGGAACTGACGTCAGCACGCCGAGAAGGTCTTCTTATTGCTCAGATGACGTCATGCGGAGTCGAGTGTGGAGCCGTGGTATAGAGACGTCCTCACCTGGGAGAGCTAGAGAGAAAAGGGTCTGTGGAATTCTTCACATGGGTGATATTCAAAAGGTGAGGAATCCACAAAGTAGATGCATCTATCAGAAACACCCTTTTAGAATTGTGTGTCAAACCCTTTGAAGAGCCTCTGTTTCCCTCCCCTTTTCTGTGGCAAATAGTCCTGGCATGGGTTGATGTCAGTTCAGATTCACAGACTGGCGTTACAACAGTATTCAGCACTGGCGGACTAGGCACAGTGGGAACTGGAGTGGACCCATAGGCTAGAGTGAAAGTTGGAATCCAGCTTCAGTAAAGACTTGGGAACAGGGCCTAAGGGGCAGTCGCCAGTGGAATCCTAACTGGGGGCCTTTGTGGCTCTATGGGGCCCAAAGGCGGGTAAGAGGGAGCTTGAAACTTCTTGGTCGATGAAGGCCTGTCAAATTTGGTGGACTCCGGGACCAAATGTGGGACTGGCTCCGAGTCCAATGAGGCTGGACCCTTCAAGGGACACCTTTGAGACTTATCGCTAGACTTCAAGTGGCAGGATACAGATGAGTCCAGTTAGGCTTTTATGCTCTAATGCTGCATTTCTGACTTCAACTTACTGGAAGAGTTTGAGCAGGAACAGGGTTTCGCGCGAGACTGACCTTGCAACCAAGAAACGCCCAGTGACTGGGAGCTAGACCCGTGATTCAAACCTGGCCTCTTATGCTCGGTGATGCAAATCTCCATCTACCGCTGTCTGATTGCCTTTGGGTGCACGAAGGCACACTTACTGCACGAGTAAGTCGTGTCCCAGAGCCCAGCAACACAAGCACACATGTGGCATTGTGACCGGCATCTGGTTCCTGCAGTTGCGACATGGCTTGAATCCTGTTGTTTTCAGGGGAAACATCTGTCCTAGCACACTGTCTCGCTGTCTGTATTACACTTTGGAGTTGATGATGGACTGAAAGTTGTGATTGAAGCTCTGGATCTCTGTAGGGTGCTGAAAGAAAGGAACTAACAGCTCGCAGGGAGGCTCTCTTATGCAGCGTCACTCCACAACTTCCTGGGCAATATGATGCCACAGCAGAATAGTTTGGCACCACCTACCAGTGCAGGGGGAGCATTCATTAAAAACTTTCTGGATCCAATATGGTGCCTAGGAACATTCTAAAAGTGCGGAATCTGCGGTTAGAAGAATCAATCAGAATAAATAGATTTGGTAGTAGGATGCTTAGCAGCGAGAATAACATTCACTGCCTCTGGGAGTAGATTGTTCCCTCAGTGTCAGTGGAACGAACCTGGGTAACGATCAACACCATAAACTTGTCTTTCCAAAGGAATTTTTCAGAAGTTGAAGGTCTAACATTGGCCTAAATCCTTCATCCTATTGGGCCTCTCTCAGCCTCTGGGACCCTTCTCTATGGCTCTTTTGGCCAGCAGAGACAACTTCCTATGACCGAATACAGGCAAAAAACCTCCAAAGACTAAACAGAAACAGGTAGAGCTTGGTCCTCAATCTTTTTTCAGTCCCAGGAAATAAAGGGAGTAGCTAACAGTCTGAATCTATGATGCAGGCACCCCATATAACGCTGCCTTGGCCAACAGAGCTTGAACTTCTCGGTGGAGTATGGACAAGTGGTCCTCCAGAAGCAGTTGTGCTGTAGGTGCATCTCCGGGGGATAAGACAGGAAGGGCAGGGAATATTCCTGTTCCATGATCTGGAGCACCCATGAATCCAAAGAGATGCTCCTCCATTTGGGGAGGTGAAAAGTGACACGACCTACCTGCCGAATATGAGCTGCCAAGGACAAATTAAAGAAGTTTTTCGGCGGCTGCAGGGGACGGGCTAGGGCAGTTCGTTGCCTCTAGAGACCCCTGATGCTGTCTGTGTGCAACACATCCTCCTGAGCTGCTGAAGGGTTGGAGTGGCCGTGGTATGAGTTGCGAGGGCTGCTTCTGGCGATAGGCAAGACCCAAAGAGTATTTGCTGAATTTCCAGTTCTGGTGATGGAACAGACAAGCCGGAGTGATTAAACCTAGAAAGCAGGCCGTAGTACTGCTGTACTTATAGCTAAGGCTTCCAGTTTTGTTTTTGCTGATTTTTACAGATAAATACGGACAGAATCCCACATATTTTCCTGTCTGTATTTATTTTCAAATATGGATAATTACAGAAAGGAAAATGCTACTTACCCAGTATGCATCTGTTCTTGGCATGTAGAGCTGTAGATTCATATGCGTTAGCATAGATCGCCATCTGGTGTTGGGCTCGGATGTTTGCACTTTGTTTTTCTTCAAAGAAGTGTTTGTAGTCACGAAGTAGGTGACTCCTCCTTACGATGATAGTGCGCATGGGCATCAACTCCATCCCCAGATTGGTTTCGCCATAAACGGTGATGATGGAGTTAGTAAGAATAGAAAAAGATGTCCATGTGTGTTGTATCTAAGTAAGATAATACTGCAGCAGATAAAGGTACCGGGAAGGCGGGTGGGTGCATATGAATCTACAGCTCTACATGCCAAGAACAGATGCATACTGGGTAAGTAGCATTTTCCGTTCGAGGCATATGAGCTGTAGATCATATGCGTTAGCATAGTAAGTAAGTCCGTTTTTATATAGCGCAGCTACTCACCCTTACGGGTCTCAAGGTGCTGGGGGCCGTAGTGGAAATTAAGTGAGCTATTGCCCAGAGTCACACGGTGCTGAGCTGAGCTGCCGCCGGAGCCGGGGATCGAACCGTGAACCCTGTGCTCCGAAGTCAGCTGTCCTGGCCGCTGCACCACACCTCTCCACAGCATAGACTATACAGCAGTTATTTTCCCAGCGGTGGCTGACCTGTATCTGCTGCAGTAGTTTGAAAAAGTGTTCTTAAGACAGCCTGGCCTACAGTAGCTTGTTGTTTTGCATGCACATCTACACAGTAGTGTTTTGTGAAGGTGTGAGGTGTAGACCAAGTTGCAGCCTTACAGATGTCATTTAAGGGTATATTCCATAAGAATGTCATAGAAGCCCCTAGTTTGCGTGTGGAATGCGCTCTAAGGGGAATAGTTAATGTGCGTTTGGCTTTAATGTAGCATATTCGGATGCATTTAACTATCCATCGTGCAATACCGGTTTTTGAAACGGGATTGCCTTTATGCAGTGGTGAAAAAGCAACAAAGAGTTGTTTGGTTTTCCTAAAAGATTTAGTTCTTTCAATGTAATAGAGTATTGCTCTGTTGACATCTAGTGTGTGAAGAGCACGTTCTGCCACTGAGTCTGGTTGAGGGAAGAACACTGGTAGTTCAACAGACTGATTGAGGTGAAAGGCAGAAACAACTTTAGGTAAACATTTTGGATTAGTCCTAAGAACCACTTTGCTATGGTGAATTTGTAAAAATGGTTCTTGTATGGTTAGTGCCTGGAGCTCACCAACTCTTCTAAGAGATGTGATGGCTATAAGGAAGGCTACTTTCCAAGTGAGGAACTGTAGCTCAAATTTGTGCATAGGTTCAAACGGTGGACCCATGAGTCTTGTAAGGACAATATTAAGGTTCCAAACTGGAGAGGGTGGAACTCTAGGGGGAATGATTCTTTTGAGTCCTTCAATGAATGCTTCGATAGCGGGCACTCGAAACAAAGACAAGTGTTGTCTGTTTTGTAGATAAGCAGCTATTGCAGCGAGATGCAATCGTATAGATGTGTATGCTAAGTTACAGCGTTGTAGGAGTAAAAGATAGCAAATGATGTTTTGAATGGAAGCATCTAGTGGATTGATTTGATTGTTTGTACAGTAAATTACAAATAGTTTCCACTTTGCTGTGTGGCATGCTCTTGTGGTAGGACGTCTAGCTTCTTTAATGACGTTCATACAGTCTGGCGGAAGATTGAGGCAGCCAAACTCTAAGATTTCAGGTGCCAGATCGCAAGGTTGAGTTGATTGGGATCTGGATGTCTTATCTCTCCATGGTTCCGAGTGAGAAGCTGGGGTGAGAGGTGTAGTTTTTGATGAGGAACTACAGATAGTTCTAACAGGGTTGTGAACCATGGTTGTGGAGCCCATGTGGGAGCAACCAGGATCATTTTGAGTGAATGCTGTTGGAGCTTCCGAACCACTAATGGAATGAGCGGGAGAGGCGGAAAAGCGTAAGCAAATGTTCCTGACCAGTTCATCCATAGCACATTGCCTTTGGACAATGGGTGTGGATACCTGGACGCGAAGTTTGGGCATTTTGCTTTCTGGTGTGTGGCGAACAGATCTATTTCTGGGTAGCCCCACATTTGAAAGAATGGAAGTAGAACTTGAGGATGTAACTCCCATTCGCGGATCTGTTGTCGCTGACGACTGAGCAGATCTGCAATGTGATGGTCTATTCCTGGAAGGTGTTCCGCAAGGAGATATATCTTTTGAGGAATGGCCCATTTCCATATGCTTTGAGCTAGACGCGAGAGCTGTAGGGAGTGTGTACCTCCTTGTTTTTGTATATAGTACATTGCTGTCATGTCTGTACGGACTAGGACAGCTTTGTGTAGTAGATGAGCTTGAAAGGCTTTTAACGCTAGAAAAATTGCCGAAGTTCCAGGTGGTTTATGCGGAACTGCTTTTGTTGTGGAGTCCACAGGCCCTGAATGGTATGACTTTGTAGATGAGCTCCCCAGCCGGTGAGTGATGCGTCTGCTGTTAGCACTATCTGTGGAACCGGGTCGAGGAACGGCCGCCCTTTGGAAAGGTTTTGTGTGGTCCACCAGTGCAAAGAGCGATGGGTGCGGCTGTCTACCAACACCAGATCTGTCAATTGGCCTTGAGCCTGGTTCCACTGACGTTCCAAGCATTCCTGCAGAGGACGCATTTGGAGTCTTGCATAAGGGACGATTAGAATGCAAGAGGCCATCATTCCAATTAATTGCATGAACACTCGAGCTGGTAACGAGTGTTGAGGTTGAAATTGTGATATTACAGCTTGTATGTTGCGTATCCTGACTGGGTTGGGGTATGCTAGAGCTTTGCAAGTGTCTATTGTAGCTTCTAGATATACTTGTGTATTGGCCGGTTGGAGGTGGGATTTGGTGAGGTTTACTGTGAATCCCAAGCGGTGAAGCAACTGAATAGTTTTGTGGGTGTGCTGAACACAGCTTTGTTGTGATTTGGCTTTTATGAGCCAATCGTCCAGATAAGGATACACGTGAATGTGTTGTCTTCTTAAGTGAGCAGCAACTACTGCTAGACAGTTGGTGAAAACTCTGGGTGCTGTGGTTACCCCGAACGGGAGGACTTTGAACTGGTAGTGTTGACTGTCCACCAGAAACCTGAGAAATTTCCTGTGAGCGGGGTGAATGGGAATGTGGAAGTAAGCGTCCTTTAAATCCAAAGTGGAAAGAAAGTCACCTTGCTGAATTAATGGGAGCACCTGTTGGAGGGTGACCATGTGGAAATGATCGGATTGAATGTAGAGATTTAGCTGTCTGAGGTCCAGTATTGGTCTGAGAGAGCCGTCCTTTTTTGGGATGAGAAAATAGAGTGAGTAAACCACTGTGCCCTGTTGAGCTAAGGGGACTGGTTCTATTGCATGTTTTTGCAACAGGAAGAGAACTTCTTGTTTTAAGAGGGTGAGATGTTCTGAGGACATCGCACGATGTGTGGGAGGAATGTTTGGTGGAGTGGAGGTAAGTTCCAGACAATAACCATATTGGATAATTTGTCTTACCCACTTGTCTGTTGTGACGGAATTCCAGACAGGTAGGAACTGTGAGAGACGTCCCCCGACAGGAGTGGAATGATTGGGGGTAGTGGAGGGAAGTCACTGTTTGGTGGTAGGGGAACTGCGGGTGGAGTTACCTCTGCCTCTTCCTCTATTGTTATTTCCTCTGTATCCTCCCCGAAAATATCCTGTGGATGAGGAAGATTGATTGGGGCTTTTATAAGCCGAGGAGGTGTTTTCTGATGCAGTTGTCTTTGAGCCACCCCTATAAAAGGAGCGACAAAAGGAGCCCCTATTAGAAGGTAATTGTAATGCCCCCATGGATTTAGCAGTCTCGGTGTCTTTTTTCATTTTTTCCAATGAAGAATCGACTGTGGGGCCAAAAAGATGTTCTTGATCAAATGGCTGATTAAGTAGCGCTGATTGTACTACTTGTTTGAATCCTGAGATCCGAAGCCAAGCGTGTTGGCGTAGCAAAACGCTGGTGTTAATGGCACACGAGGCTGTATCAGCTGCATCGAGGGCACATTTGATGGAAGTGTTTGTAATGAGCTTACCCTCCTGAATGAGGTCGTGAGCTTTAGCTTTGTATTGGTCTGGTAAGTGCTGCATCAGTTTTTTTAGCTTGTCATAGTGAGCTCTATCGTAACGCGCCAGGAGAGCTTGTGCATTGGCAATACGCCAATGATTGGCAGCTTGAGATGCAATTCTCTTGCCTGGTGCATCTATAAGTTTGGACTCCTTGTCACCTGTTTGACAATTTGCCCTCTTGCGTGCATTTGAAACGACGAGAATCTAAAGGTACCTGACCCTTGATGTAAATTGGGTCTGTAGGAGCGGCTTTATATTTTTTGTCTAACCTTGGCGTAAGTATTCTAGCTTTAACAGGGTCTTTGAATACCTCGCTGGCGTGTTTTATCATACCTTTAAGCATGGGCAAAGTATTATTGGTTTTTTGGGATGGAGCGAAAGTTTCCACTAAAAAATCCTCGTCCAAGGGATCAGTATGTAATTCCACCCCATGGTATTGAGCAGCTCTATTAATAAGCTGTGCGAAACCAATATTGTCATCGGGTGGTGATGGTCTGGAGGGATATAGATCGGGGTCATTAGTATGATCCGGGTCCTTATCATAATCATCCCAGGGGTCTGAGTCCTGTGGAATGTTGTCCTCATTATCCTCCCCATCCCCATCATTATCATCCTGTGGCACATGCGAGAAACGTGGGTGGTGGTGAGTTTTCTGGTGAAATTAGTAAATTTGGGTTAAAAGGTGGAGGAGAAGGAGGTATGTAAGGGGTTAGTACCCATGTGTTTTTTCTTAAGAGGTATGTGGTAATCTTCAGGGAGATCCAGCTTCCGTTTTTTTAGGAAGTGTTGCTTGAAGTTTTCCAGTTTGAGGGTCAATATGCAACTGTTTTTGTTTTGGATCCAAAGATTCTTGTGGAGGAAGTTCTTTGGATGGAGTCTGTTTATGTTCGGAAGGTTTAAGAGGGCTTCCGTGCTTTTTATGTTCGGTGCTCTTCGGTGCGGGATGTTTCGGCTCCGAAGGCTTGACTTTTCCCTGTTTCGAACCCGAAGGCTTTAATTTAACTGGTTTCGGCTCCGATGCTTTCGGTTTAGCCGGTGTCCGTTCCGAAAGCTTTTGGTTTTGGTGGTATGGGCTCCGAAGCGTCCACTTTATGGGAATCTTTCGGTGCGGAGGATGTCTTCGGTGCCGACATCGGAGCGTCAGGCTTAGCCTTGTGTTTTGGTGCCGAAGATGTGGGTTCGGCACCTGAATGGGGTCGGCTCGATCCTGAGCTGGAAGACTTGTCTTTATGCTTCATAGCCGGGCTCGAAGGCGGGGCGTCTGAAATGTTATCACGGTGTCGACATGAGCCCGAAGGCGAAGGTGTAACCGGAGTCTTTGGTGGTTTTGTGGGCAGTTGGGGCTCATTACTCACTGTTCTTTGAGCCGGAGTGACGTTGGAGTCTTCTTCCATGTCGGAGTAGTCGGCTTCAGACACGGAGATGTGTTCTTCTTCGACGCCGGGTTGGAATTCCGACTCTTCTCCGAAGATGTCTGGCACCGGACTAGTGCCGCGTCTCATCTCGTGACGTCGAGCCCGAAAGTCACAAATTGTTTTCTTCGATCGGAATGATCGACAGGCCTCTCAGTTGATTTCTTCGTGCTCCGGGGAAAGGCAGAGGTTACAGACCTCGTGCAGGTCCGTGTGTGGGAACTTAGCACCAAACCCGGGGCATTTTTTAAATGGAGTCCGTTCCATGGACTGCTGGCGTGGTCGGCGCGGGTAGGCCTTACAGCCCGCGTCGAAGCACCGATCGAATCTGTTGGATTTTACGATGCGCGTCGAAAGGGAAAATACGATCGAACACAATACCGTCGAGTGGTAAGGATTGCACATCGAAAAGGTTCGAAGACGATACCGAACCGGTGCGCCACAAGACACATCTGAACCCGATGGCGGAAAAAAAACAATCTGGTGATGGAGTCGATGCCCATGCGCACTATCATCGTAAGGAGTCACCACCTACCTCGTGACTAAACACTTCTTCGAAGAAAAACAAAGTGCAAACATCCGAGCCCAACACCAGATGGCGATCTATGCTAACGCATATGATCTACAGCTCATATGCCTCGAACATATATTTTCTTTTGGGTGACTCTCACTACTGTCAGTCATGAGTGCTAGGTCAATAGCTGTGAAGATTGTCAGGCAGAGGAGTTTAAAAAAATGAAAATGATTTCCTACTGAAGTTTAAATAACTGCAACAGAACATCTGTTTAAGCTGTTTGACAGTGCAAATAGTTTCTAATGTCTGTGCTGTACTATAAAAGGCTAAAACTCATTGGACATTCAAACATGATTGAACATTTGCGGGTAAATTCATGTGGAAATATACCCATTGAAGCTTAATTTTTTACACTAAGCACAAAATAAATATGGATAAATACAGATAAAATTAGCAAAAAATAAACATGGATAATTCCAGAAGGAAATGTGCAAAAAATAAAGACCATAAAACCAAGAGCCCTACTTGGAGCACTCCAGCGCAGAGTCAGCTGTTTCACCATAAAGCCAATGACAGTTAAACGGCGAATCCATAAGAGACGTCTGCCTGATCATGACACTGGTGCCCATGGGATGAACTACACAGGCCATCAAAACCGATTTAGCTGCAACCTAACCCTCTTAGATTGTCTGAGCAAAGGCGTTCTGAATTTGTCTGGGAAGGCCAATAAGATCTCATGGCAATTGTCCAGCAAAGCATACATGTAGAGTGCCAGATTGGAGACAGAGTTTATGGTCCTCAGTGCCAAGCTGGTAGCGGAAATACTCTTTTGCCAAACGCATTAATGCACATCGATTTTTTGTTAGGCAGCGCAGTAGAGAATGCCCAAGGATTTTCTTAGTTATTGGAAGCCTGAGCCTCTTAACTCTCTGGAGTCCTGTGCTGGGTTAAAAGGGCTCGGTCTCCTGGAGCAGATCATTGGTTCCTAGCCACCAGAAGACTTTAGGTGGAACCGAACATAGTGTAGCCCAGGATGGCATCAACATTTGTCGAAACCTTGTGAAAAGGTAGCAAGGGCTCTGAAGTAAAAAGCCCAAGCTGCAATATTTCTGTTAACAGATTTGACTTAGTCTCTATGGTAATCTAGTGGAAATCCAAAACTTCTGCTGCTCTGCAGACTACTACCACGAAGGAGGCACTCTTTTCAGTGGGGCCCAGGTGGGGAGTCGAATTCAGTCTCAGGGGAAGAGGTAGCCAAAGCCACTTGCGTTCTATAGGTCCACCATGCAGAGGCCAGATTTGTATAATGAGTGGGGAGGTAATTCTCCTCTTATTTATTTATTTTATTTAAGGAGTTTTATATAGCGCTAGCTGGACCCGAGGGTATCAGAGCGCTTCACAACAGGTAGCTTATAAGCAAACATGCAGTGCAGAAATCATAGTAGAGCATAGAGATTCGCGACGGGTAGAGTTCGAACAGAGTGATTGAGCGGAAGGAAGCATGAAGAGTGAAGGTCACACAGAACGAGTAGCCGATAAGATTTCTTGTTCAGGGCGGAGGGAGGGGATAGGATTTCCAGCAGGGGTCCGGGGGTAAAGGATGTCAGTGTCACAGGACACAGAGTTAAAGTCAGATGGAGTGGCGGCTAAGGTACTTCCGTGGATCCTATCGGTTCGCTAGTGAGCGGTCGAGGAAGAGGACTTTGAGCAGGCTTTTGAATTTTGCAAAAGAGGGGATCGTTCTGATGTGGGGGGGGATGGAGTTCCAGATTTTGGGGGCAAACGACCTGGCCGCGGTTTTTTGTTTGCGTGTTTTTAGCTGGATGAGAAGCAGAGTATTGGAGCTCCTGAGGTTCCTGGACTGGCCGGCCCTTTTGAGTTTGGCGGCCAGGTATTCCGGTTTGCCTGTGTGAAGGGCTTTGTGCGTGAGGCAGGCTGTTCTGAAGCTGGCCCGCATTTCAATTGGGAGCCATTTTAGTTCTCTGAGTGCGGGCGAGATGTGGTCGAATTTCTTAGTTCCGGTGACCATTCTGGCTGCTGCATTGAAGGTTGTTTTGAGGGGGGCGAGGTGGGATTTTGCTGTACCGGTCAGGGTTGCAATCCCGTAGTCGAGTCTGGACAGCACCAGTGCTTGGGTGGCTTGTTGAAGGTCCTTGGGCGGGAGGAAGGGTTTTATTTTGTGCAGTAGCTTCAAATTAAGGAAGGCGCTTTTAGCGGAACTTGTAATGTGTTTGTTCATGTCCAGTTTCGGGTCTAGAGTGATACCTAGAGATTTTACCGATTCTGCCAGGGTGAGGTTACCATTGAGAGCATCAATAGCTTTGAGCCATTCTGCAATTTGGGGGTTCTCATCATTTTTGGAGATGAGGAGTATTTCCGTTTTCTCTTGATTGAGTTTTAGATGATTACTTGAGAGCCAATGTTGTACCTCTCTGGGCGTGGCGTTGAGTCTCTGGATGTCATCAATGGAGGTGGTTTCCAGATATAACTGTGTGTCGTCAGCATATAGGTGGAAAGGGATGTTGGATTTTCTGAGTAGAGTGGTAAGGGGTTCAATGTAGATGTTGAAAAGCTGAGGGGAGAGCACTGACCCTTGTGGAACACCCCTGTTAACGGGGTGAAGGTCGGACTCAAAGTTTTTGATTTTTATTCTTTGTGGGCGGTTGTGGAGGAAGGAAGAGAACCAGTGTAGGACCGTCTCTTCAAGACCTGCCCTTTCTTGTAGAACCTTGATGAGAAGTTTGTGGTCGACTGTATCGAATGCAGCTGATAGATCCAAGAGAATGAGAAGGCAACACTGGTCCGAGTCAAGTGACTTGTGTAAATCGTCTATGACATTAAGGCTCGCGGTTTCAGTGCTGCAGCCTTTTCTGAAGCCCGATTGGTGGGGATCTAGAAGGTTGATGTTGTCCAAGTGTTGGGTCAGTTATGGAAGTACACATCTTTCCAGGAATTTGGAAAGAAGAGGTAGGTTGGAGACAGGTCTGATGTTATTCAGATCCTCAGTGTCTAGGCCGGGCTTTTTCAGCAGTGGCGTGACTTGACAGACTTTGAGGCAGTCTGGTACGACTCCTGATCTTAGGGAGCTATTTATGATCTTGCACCATAGCGGGGCTAGGACGAGCTTCAGGTCTTTGGTCAGTTGAGGGGGTAGCTGATCAAGGGCGTGGGATGAGGGCTTAGCGCTGGAGATTAGTTTGACTATCTCTGCTTCCGGAATGGGAATGAAGGAGGACCAGTGTTTTTGGGGGTTCTTGGAGGCGCCGTCGTTGGTTTCAAGCGTCGGGTTCTCGGTGGAGGGGATGTGATTGGTGCCTAGTGAAAGATCGATCTTGGCAATTTTGTTGTTGAAAAAGATGGCGAAGTTGTCACACAGTTCTTTGGATGCCTGAATTGGGGAGGCAACGGGCTTGGAGGTTTGTTTCCTGATGATATTGAAGAGCTCTTTAGGTCTGTTTTTTGCATTGTCTAGCGCGGAGCAGAAGAAAGATGGTTTTTTGTTCTTAATGTGCTTTTTGTACTTCCTGCGGGCTGCTTGGAGTTGATCGCGGTGGATGACGGTGGGGTTGTTCCTCCAGAGCCTTTCTGAGGCTCTTAGTTGTCTTCTTTCTTCGTTGACGTCAGTGGTGAACCATGATCTGGATGGATGCTCCTGTCTTTTTTTAGTTTCAGAGGAGCTAGTTGGTATTGGAGTTGTAGAGAGGCGAGTTCGGTAGTGGGGAGGTGCTCAGTGATGTTGGGGAGGAGCGAGCTTACCCTTTCTTCTAGTTCCGCTCGAGGGATCGGAGCTGTGTTTCTAATCCATTTGGGGGGGTCCTGCGTGGGGGGTTGAGTTGGGACCGATTGGTTGATGTGAAATAAAATGATGTGGTGGTCGGACCAGTCTACGGGAAGGATGTGGTCGATGGTAATTGCACTGCTTTGGGCAATAATTGCGTCCAGGGTTGCTCCTCTGTGATGAGTTTCTTCTGAACAGTGTTGGGTCAGATTATTTTCTAGTAGGAGGTTATTTAGGGTTTGAATTAGCGAGTTATTTGTTTAATTCCACCTTAGGTTGAGGTCGCCAAGAATTATGTTGTTTGAGTTTCCGAGTGAGCAATGGGCAATCAGGTCGGAGAGGTGTTCCCCGAATGCGGCGGTGTTGCCTGGGGGGTGATACAGGAGGTGGCAAAGTGTTGGCCTGTTGTCCCTTGTCTTGATGTTGGCTGTGAGACATTCAAAGGAGCTGTACAGGCAGGAGGCAGTTTCCGTAATGGAGATGTTATTCTTGTGTATGATTGCTATACCTCCTCCTCTTTGAACTTTTCTGTCTTTGTTGATCATTTTGAATCCAGGAGGCACCAGCATGTCCAAGCTAGGGTAGGAGAGATTGTTGAGCCAAGTCTCCGTGATGAATGCTATGTCTATATCGTGGCTGGAGGATGGCTTCTGCTAGTTCGGTTGCATGTTTAGAGGCTGATCTGCAGTTTAGGAGCATGCAGTTGATGGGGGACCCTTCCTTGCTCTGATTCTTTGTAGATGGGGCCCTAAGTAGAGAAGTGAGGTGAGCTGGGGGTCTTGGGGCTTTCGGTGGAGGGTGGTCTCTTCCGACTCCAGTAATCACTTGGATCTTAGATTTGGGGGAGGTAGTGGAGGGAGAGTCGTAGGTTGAGGCTAGATCTGCCGCTTCCAGAGAGGACAGTGCGGCTTTCGATCTTCTGGGTCTCTCTAAGCGTTTCTCAGTAACCGTTCTTCTAGGGGTCAATGGCCGGGACCTGAGGGGGGCAGGGAGCCCGCTAGGGGGCGGCACCTTGGCAGGCCAGAGTTGGGTGAGATTTGGCGCTGTGGTGGGGGGATGAATGGGCTTTCGGACCGTGACCAGGTTAGTTAAAATTTGGTTCAGGCCTCGGATTAGGATTTCAAGCTGAGTTTCAAGGTGGGTGAGGCGATGCATCATGCTATCCGGGGAGGGAGGGTGTCTTGGGCAGAGTTGACCAAGGAGGTGGGGGACGGGTCCAAGTTGTGGTGGCTATTGGAGGAGGAGCTACCTGATTTATCTCTGGGAGGGATCATGGGCAGGAGGAGCACTGGCTCGTGTCGTGGATTGGGCTTCGTGTGGCCTGAGGGAGGAGTAGAGTCGTAGGGAGTCTGTGGTTGGGAGTATGGCTCATTCCTGGTTGGCTGGTTGGGATGGAAGGGGAGGCGAGGGTCGTCCGCCAGGGGGGATGGGGTCGTTATTCGGAGGAGCAAAGTTGCGGGAAGTCTCTCGCGGGGGAGGGGGGAGTGGGAGGTTCTCGTAGAGGACGCGAGAAGGGTCTTCATCATGTGGATCATCCTGAAGTACTTAAAGGCATCAGAATCTGATCCGAACAAGGCCTACAGCCTACCACAATACTGGTTCATCCAAAGTTAGAGATTGCCCCTTGGTAGTATCATAATGAGACATCAGCTCCGGATTACAGGTAGGTGCCAGACTATTCCAGCACCAGCCTCTGAGCCAGTGGTTCCTATCCCGGAGCAGTCCCTGATGCCCAGCAACGATTCAGAGCAGACTCCACTGGCACCTAAGCCGGCATCAGAGCAGTCAGAACAAGGCTTCTGGTGCAGCAGTGGATGTATGGGTCAGCGCTGGTAAAGGACCGGATAGAGGCTCAACAGGGTTAGTTGGCACCAGGGCAGGTCCCACCAATGAAGATTGACATGGGACTCCTGCAGCTCCATGGGCCCCCAAAGATGCTCCAGAGAGAAGCATCATCCTAAATAACTATAGCATGGTCTCCATGACGGCCTGGGGGAACTTAGGGAACACCAGGAACAGCTTCATGATGTACTCTGAGATGAAAGCGGAGTTGGGTCCATTTAGAGGAGACTGTCCGACTTCTTCCAGGAGCTGGAGTGAAAGATCTTGCACTTCTTACATTAGTGGCAAGAATTGTTTCTCAACTTTGTCTTCGACTAACCCAAGGATGATGACTTGGAGTGGGACTGGGACCTGAAACAAAAACAGCCCAATGACTTGGGGCAGAGGCGGGCCCACCATTTCTAGGGTTCAGTGACAAAGCTTCGCTTCCTGCTTGCGGATGACCTTCAGTTGCATTCTGCCTAGACATTAGAAACCACAGGGAGACATTGCATGGATCCATTATCAACATGATATAAAGCCTGTGCTCTCTGAAGAAGACAGACCGTTTTTCCTCGCAAACTGTTTGGAAATGTGTTGGAGTTGTTGAACACCAATGAAAAGCTGATGACAGAGCTCTGGATCTATGCTGAAGACTGCAGAAAGAAAAGAACTGAGGTCCGTGGAGTATTTCTAGACCACGCCGATAGCACCTATATGAGGGCCGGAATCATCACTTCCAAAGCCTGGACCAAATGGGCACAGACTCTCATGACATCCCCTACCAGCGCATGGGAGCTATTGCAGGAAAATATTCTAAATCTATTCTGGGACCTGGGTAAAAACCAAAAGGGTGAGGAATCAGCGATTAGAAGGATCCATGAGAAAATGCCACCCCTAGTGCAAGATTATGGACTAGAAATGGTCTTAAAATAAACAGCAATGCTCCTGAAGTACTAATAAAAGGTAACTAACCAATGCCACTTTTTTCTAACATGATCTTCCTTCTTGCACTCTGGGACCTTGGAGCCCATCCTTCATCTTATGATGGAAAAGGAAAGAAGTGCCCTGGATAGTACAAGCAAGCCTAGAAGTGCTGTCCAATGGCCAGGCTTGTTTAGATTTGAGATTGGCAGGAACGGCAGCTCCGAAGATGATGTGATGCACAGTATAACATCAGAAGCATGTTTACTTTAAGTGCTAACAAAGAAAAAACGGATCCTATGTAGTGATGAGGTCAGCAGCCACAAGCCACAAAGCCTTCAATACAACTAACTGACGTTTACTTGAAAAATTACAACTATTAGGCCTGGAAAGAAACTGCGTTAGGCTTAAAAGCACAGGCTGGCAAAAGGTGCCAGTCACATAAGAAACAACCCCTTGCTGACCGCTTGCCATATTATCCCATCGCACAGAATGTGTTACAAACAAGGATTAACATCGTGATTTTCATAGTCCTTAGTCCAAAATACAAACAACATTTATAATTTATAACAAACATTTGAACCTACAAATAACAAGGTTTCACACTTGACCCGTCAAATTTGTTTTCTATTCCAAGCATAATCCCACCCCAAACCAGGACATGCATGACTCACTTTCACTGGGAGGAGATAAAACTCTGCAGCATTAATTTATGACAAGACGTGAGCTGCTCTCCTGCACAGATGGCAAGAGTAGCTCCTGTCATGTGGGACACCTTCAGACAGTCATCAAATCTCTTAGCAACATCATATTGCATTCGGGGAGTTGTAATTTCACTTTTGCCATGTACAGTCGACTAAAAAGCCAGAACTCATTGAAGATGTCACACATAATAGCTAAGGCTAAATAAAAGTTGCCTTACTTTAGGTTAAGGGCAAGCAGCAGTTGGCCTTTGGGGAAAGGGAGTGAGCACAGTACATACTGTGTGCTTTATTTAAGGAACTACTCATAAGAATAAGCAGTTTGAAACACTAGTGGCAGCTTATCTGACTAAAAAACCAAGCAAACATGAACTCTATTCTCCTCTATTCGTACATGTTGGCCTGCAGGTTGTGGACTCACTGCAGAGCTCATTTGCACATGTTGGACCACAGTACCCTTGCGGGGTGTGTATAGAGTTTTCCGGGTAGC
Source organism: Calotriton arnoldi (assembly GCA_963921515.1). NCBI lineage: Eukaryota > Metazoa > Chordata > Amphibia > Caudata > Salamandridae > Calotriton > Calotriton arnoldi. The sequence continues at coordinate 606,297 of CAWUFW010005081.1, read as the reverse complement.
AGAGACCCCGATCCAAACTCCACAAAGGGCTGGAGTGACCACGAAGGGCTACATGCGCACAGACTCCCATATTCTAAGGTCTCTGCAAACATCATCATGCCATAGTGTCTGAGGCTCTGTCAAAATGAAAACCACAGAACCCTTAAGCTGGGCAAGGGGACTTGCCCTGCTATTTACAGTAAAATAAACAGAGAACCTAGTACCAAAAACATTCTATTCTGATGTCTGCTCAACCAGACAAAAACACAATTGTATTAGGAGCAGTAGGGTTAGCTACACCCTTCCCCAGGGAAGATACTGTAAAGGAAACAGGAATGTAAACTGTCTCATGAACCTTTTCCTAAAAGATTGGTCGCAGAGGAGGGAGAAGTTTCATGAGCAAATAGTGCTATGAATCATTTCTGAGATTTGAACAGAGCTATGTTTGACAAAACAGAGTTATCAGCCAGCACATACTGGTGCATTAAAGACTTTGTAATCTGACTGTGGTTTCCAGTGTCGCTGCAGTTGCCAATATGGTGCTGTGAATGACTGGATGAGTAAACTCTGCGGGTTTCCTCATTGCTGGAAATAGTTTTAGAGGACTGTTCTGTAGGCAGCAGGACAGGGAGGAGACTTGAGTTCAAGGGAAAGAGTGTTGTGGGCACAGCCAGCAGAATGAAGACAAATAAGAAATAGTTACTTTTCTGTAATCTAAGTTCTCCTTCAGAGGAGCTGCTCTGTCTAAATGTTTCAAGTCAACTTATGAGGGGGGCCTGGCTACTCCAGATGTTGTCTCTCACTAGAAGGCCTCCCAATGATTGCCTTACACGAGTGGTGGTTTGATACCTCAGGCGACCCTGTGTCCAACTCGGGGAAGTGGGCAATGTGGGCTGTGCAGATCACCCACCTGCTTTATGGGGGGTCCAACTCCCTGCATTTACCCACAGCCACAAGGCTGGTGCTTTGAGAGCAGGATGTGACTGAGGACACTGGGATGGACATGACGCCTAATGAGAGAGACTACCCTATGGTGTAGCCGGTGGATGAGATAGGTCTCCGAGATGCAAGGCTTTGGGAAATGGGACCTTATAGGCATCTCCAAGCTAAGCGATATCATGTCAGGGACGGTATTGAAATCCTTGCCAGAATTACTGGAGAAATATTGTCTTCATGGCAATCAATTTTTTAGATATCTCCAGCTTCAACGTGCAATGTCCTACAAAATGGATATGGAAGACTTACCTGACCACAACCCACTAGAAGCAAAGGTGCTGCTTGGAGAGATGAAATCTCACAAGATCTCACTGAATCACTGCTCATTAGTGATGAGCACTAAACATCTTTGACAGAGTACTGGAAACCTGGGAGGGAGACTTGGGCCCCATTGATGACTGACTGCAGGAAGGCACTGGAGTCCTCAAGGGAGGCCACAATTGCTTCACAAATCTGGAATATATATACAACTAAAAAATCTGCACCGCGCCTCCTAGTCATGTGACAGACTCTGGCAGATGATTATCGTGCCTTCCCACTATGTCTGAGATGTTCAAACCTAACAGATCTGCACACGGTGTGGAGGTGCGAGAAACTAGCCTTCTTTCGGGAGGGCGTGTTCAATTGTCTGGGTGAGGTGTTGGGCTGGGAGCTGTCCTGGAATCCTAAGATGACCCTCTAGCATGTAACGGCCAACATCAACAGCAATAGATATAAACTGGTATCGCTGTGGTTGGGGCCAATGGTGGCCAAGAGAGACATAGTCAAGGCGTGGAAGGACCTCGACCCTCCAACACTGGAGGGCTCGATAAAGGGGCCAGATCAGTGCACGATCATAGAGAGACCAGTGTATAAAGCCAGAGAGAAAAAAGTAACCAGTGACTAGAACCACAAACCTGTTTCAAAGAAAGGATGAGAAAAGAACAAGTTACCTCCGAGAACGCTTTTTCTGGTAGAGTCTAACCGCAGATTACTCACCTTTTGAATATTCCCCAGTCAGCAGATTGGATCAGGAACCTTTTGAGTAGAACCTCTGTGCACCAGTAGATGGAGCTGTGTGCCTTACACAGACTCTGTTCCACTCCGGAATCGACGTGCGAGGCCTAAGTGGATGCCACTCCTGTGCACCGTCAGTTGCTTTCAAAGATGTCTGCACCTCAGACCCAGAACCCCAACAGCAAATTGGCTTTGACCAGTTTGCAGATTCCTAGATTATTAATGGGTAGAGCCCAACTCTCAGAACGGGGAATATGGGAGGGCTGTTGAGGTATCTGCAGTTAGACAGAGTCTCTACTAGAAACAGCATTACCAAATATAAGTAACTTGGTTTCGCAATGGTCAAACTATCATTCTGCCAGCGTTCTATGCTCCGCCTCATCGCTCCAAGAGGGAGGAGAGATTCAATTGCTCTGATCCCCAAAAGAGCGCTGAGCTTTTACACCAATCTTGATAAAGAATATCGGGTGGACGGTCAGCTTTTTTGAAAGTTCACTGGGACAAAAAAAGGCAAGGCCATGCCAAAGAGGACTATCTCCTGTTGGATCGTACTCTGCATCAAGATCTGCCACACACTGGCCAAAAAGAAGCCTCCAGAAGATCTGCAAGCCCACCCCACCAGGGCCAAAGCTGTTACCACTGTATTGGCATGCAGTTACTGTCCTGGACATCTGCCAGGCAGCTACATGGGCATGGCTCCATGCCTTTACAAAGCATTACTGTCTTGAAAACCAGGTTTGCAGAGAATGGCATTTCACCAGATCGGTCCTACAGGACCTCTTGGCTTGAACCAATTCACAGACCCATCTCCTGACAGGTACTGCTCTCGTATCTATTCAAAAGGTAAGGAATCTGTGGTTAGAAGTCTCTATCAGAAAGATACACTTTTGGGGGCGTGGCCTAGGAGCCGAACATGGCGGACGCGGCTCCGTAGAGCTCCGCAGTTCGCTCCTTCCAGGGACATCATCCGCCATAATCCTGGTCCCAGACACTTGGCTTGTGCGAGCGGACTGCTCACGGGCCCGCGGCAATCGTGCTGAGGTGCTTTGGAGGCGGCGGGGAACCCGATTCGGCCGCCGCAGCTGGCCGGACCGGCGGAGACCACGCACGCATCGGCGGGCGGCTGTGGCTGAGCTGCGGCGGCCGCGTTTCACTGGTGGCGCGGCTGGGGCTGTTACTATCCTGCCCGGCGCCCCCCCCTGGAAGCTGCTGATCGGGCCCCGGTCCTGAGGGGCAGCAGAGGGCTTCACTACAATCGCGGTGCCCCTCTGCCGGCTGCGCCTGCCTCCGATCCCCTGCTGGAGGGGCCTTGGATCTGGTGAGGCCTATCTTGGGCCTGGATTTTGCCGGTGGGGCCCGGCGGGCCCCCGGACGGCCGTAGACTGCCGCTCTGCCTGAAGACTCCTGTGCACTACTGAATTGCGGTGAGCTGGGCGGGGGACCTGTCGGGCTGGACTCTGCTGCTGCCCACGCGCCTGACCCCCTGACGGAGGGCTCCGCCGGTCGGGGACGGGGTAGTTGGCCCGCGCCAGCCGGCTCCCTCCCCCCGGCCTGCCCGGGGCGGCCACACAGACAGTCCTGACTGCCCCGTATATTGGAGGCCCCGGGAGCTCTTGGTGGGGATACCTGTCGGCGCCGCCTGGGATCGGGCGCCTGCGCTGGGGACACGGTCATGGCGATCCGCCCCGCCCTGAGGTGGGTGGTGTACTCTACCGCTCCCCCCTCTATCACTATCTCTGGCTGTGGCACTGACTGCTCGGGAGCGGACCCTCCACGCCATCATGGGCAAGGGCAACCCTGGTGCGGCGGCACCCAAACAACCTACCATTGACCAATACACCACAGCCACCCCAGCGAGTAAAGGTGCCGCAGAGGGCGTCTCATCAGATATGGCGACACTCCTGGAGGCCATCAATCAATCACGAACCGCCCTTGAGGCCCAGATCGGTGGGGTCCGAAGTGTCGTTCCTCCGCCAGGACCTCCGAAAGGCAGTCGATCGAATCACCGAGGCTGAGACGAGGGTCTCCGCGGTGGAGGATACTGTCTCCACCCTCCAGAAGGTCGACAAGCTGGCCATGGTATCTAGAGAGCTGGAGGCTAGGGCCGAAGACGCGGAGGGACGGGCCCGCCGCAACAACATCCGCCTGGTGGGTTTTCCAGAGGGTTGCGAGGGATCCTCGATGGGTGGCTTCCTCTCAGAATGGCTCAAGGCGCGGCTACCCGCAGACGACATCTCTTCCTGCTTCATGATTGAGAGGGCCCATCGCGCCCTGACCAAGAAGCCGCCGCCGGGGGAGCGCCCACGACCGGTTATTGCTCGCCTTCTAAATTATGTTGACCGCGATGCCATTCTTCGCTTTGCCAGGACACATAAGGATAAAATGATCTTTGAGTCCCATCCCATCATGGCCTTCCCGGACTACACCCGGACTGTTCAGCAGCAACGCCAATCCTTTGTTGCGGCCAAGCGGCGGCTGCGTGATCTGAACCTATCCTATGCGCTCATGTTCCCGGCCCGTCTGAAGGTCATCTATAATTCAAAAACGTACTTCTTTGATCCTCCAGAGGAAGTATTTGCGTGGACAGATGAGCGACGCCACCTGAAGCCGCATTCCCCACCCCCTTTAGACTCTGACTCTTCTCAAGGTTCGCATCGGGGTGGACGGCAGGGAAGCGACGCTACTCATCGACGACATCGATCCCGTTCTAACTGGCGCTCCCAGAACAAGAAGGACTCTGCAGACTGAGGCACCCCGAGGCTGGGACATGCGTTGGTGTATTGACTCTTCCCGGTCTCCTGCGACTGCGGAGCCCGTTGGCTGCGGCTACAGGCCGGGATATCCTGCCACCATGAGCCAGGGACTTCTGCTCTTTCCCTGGAGGGAGTGGGTCTTACACGCCTTCCCTGTTTTGAGTTCTCATGGGTAATGTTGGGTGGGGGGGGAATCCTTTGGAGGGTCCGCCAGGGCCTCCACGTTTGGGGGCCAGGACGAGATTCCGCCGCTACAGGTACTCCGTGTTCTAGGATGTATAGGGGTTGGGGGGGCGATTTGTTGTTCGTTACACAGTTGTTTTTTACGATACACGCACCACGATGTCCCATATGTCCACAATGTCTGCTGCTCTACACTTTACCGATAGCTCATGACACACACAGCTAATGGCACTCCCCTAGATCTCAATATCGTGTCCTGGAATGTACGGGGCCTGTTGAATAAGATTAAAAGAGGGGCTGTACTACACCTGGCAAAACGTTACTCAGCAGATGTCTTGCTGCTGCAAGAAACTCACATCCTAGGCAACAAGGCCCGTGTCTTTCTCGCTATGGATATGCCACGGTGTACCATTCTGGCTTCTCAAGGGGGGCACGGGGTACAGCCATACTTATTCACCGCAGGGTCCCATTTCAAGTTACTCAGCATTGGTCCGACCCGGGTGGCCGCTTTACGGCTGTTTCCGGCACCCTGGCTGGGGAACAGATTTCAATTGGGAGCATATACGCCCCACCTCCTCTCGGTCGGACGTTCATTGACAGACTGACGCAACTCTGGGGGGAATTCCCTGACGGCTTGACTATCCTGGGTGGGGACTGGAATGACGTAATGGCTCCCCCGGATAGGTGGCGGGCACGACCGCCGACCCCCCTCCTCCTAGGTCTAAACTCAACATCTTGGCACATACATTGGGTTGGGCGGACATATGGCGGGCTTATCATCCTTTTGAAGCTGGATTTACGTATGCATCATCCGTACACCCCACCCTCTCACGTCTGGATTACATGTTCCTCCCAGGCAGCTACCTGCATCGGGTGTCACATACCTCTATCCTTCCACGTGGCCTGTCTGATCACTCACCCATTCAGCTCAAACTCAGTCTGCAGACCAGTCGTCCCTCCTATCACTGGGGCATGTCTCCTTGGTTGCTTAGAGATCCCGGATATCAGGAGATGCTCCATCGAGCCACGGCAGATTATTTTGCTTTCAACACCGGGTCCACTCAATCCCAGATAATATTGTGGGAAGCCTTTAAGCCTACGATTCGGGGGGCTGATATCAGCTATCGCACTGGGGAAAAGCGGCGCCGCCTGGCACAGATTCAAGATCTAGAAGATAGACAGCTTGCTCTCCAGGCCTCGTTAGTGGAAAGCTCCGACGCCGGTGCCCGCCGTAACCTGCTCCATGTCCAACAGCAGTTGCACCAGCTGCTCACGGACAATGCCAGGGATGCCTGGCTGGCGACCCAGCACCGGATATATCAATGGGGCGATAAGTCCAGCCAGATGCTCCACCGACTATGTCAGGCAAGGGCCTCCACGACGCAAGTCCCTCTATTGAGGTCCCCCGCCGGCGACATGTGCGTCTCCCCTGGGGCAGTGGTGCAGGCCTTTGCCGATTTTTATGCTGCCCTGTACTGTGATCGTGAGGAACTCGCTGCACCGCTTATTGATGCCTTTCTTGTAGATATCCTTCCAAAACCCCTCTCTGATGAGCAGCGAGCTATTCTCGACAAGCCTATCTCTGTGGAGGAGCTGCAGGCGGCCCTCACCAATACCCACCCAGGCCGTGCACCGGGCCCCAACGGATTCCCCTGTGATTTTTTGCGCCCCCATATGGGAACCGTTGGTCCCCACCTTCTTGGCGCGCTGCACCAGGCGTTGGAGCAGAAGATCTTGCCCCTGGACTGGCGCCATGCCGAAATTGTGGTTTTTCTCAAACCGGGCCGCCCTCCGGAGGCCCCGGGCTCATATCGCCCCATATCCCTATTAAACTTCGAGCCGAAACTACTGGGGAAGGTGTTGGCTGATCGCCTCCGCACCTGCATTCTGGACCTCGTCCACCCGGACCAGTCAGGCTTTATGCCGCAACGCTCCACTAGGCATAACATACGGCGAGCGCACAACGCTGTTGCCGAGGCCCACCGTCTGGGACGCCCTGCGGCTGTCCTGCTAGCTGACATCGACAAGGCGTTCGACTCCTTGAGCTGGACCTACCTTTTTAAACTTTTGGAAGCTGTCAACCTGGGGCCCCGGTTCCGCGCATATGTTAAATTGCTGTACACAGATCTTACGGCCTCGATCCGTGTGGCCGGCCACCGTTCTCCCTCCTTCCCCATCCGCAGAGGGACCAGACAGGGTTGCCCCCTCTCTCCGCTTCTTTTCGCATTAGCGATAGAGCCACTGGCTGAGTGGGTACGTAGGGATGCGGTTTATCGGGGACTGGTCTGGTCGCCTGAGTGTTCGGACAGGATAGCACTCTATGCTGATGACGCGCTATTTTTCTTTTCTGACCCTTGGGTCACCGGACCGAGGGTGCTTCAAATTTTGCGGGTGTTCGGTGAGACGACAGGACTACATGCCAACCCGTCCAAGTCGATCCTCTTCCCCATATGCGGCGCACAGGGAAGTCAAACCTGGGCCTCGCAGCTGGTCATTGCGGACGAGGGGTTTAGATACCTCGGCATCCATATCACTAGATGCCCCGCCATGGCGTGGTCGCGCAACATAGCCCCCCTGCTTCCGGCGGTACGTGAGGAGACGACGGTATGGTCCCACCTTCCCTTATCCGGCCGGTCCGCAATATTCAAAATGGTATCATTGCCACGCTTGCTTTATAGGTTGCAGAATTTCCCGTACCCGATCCCTCCGTCGTGGTTTCTTCAAATCAATGCGCTCCTAAATAGATTCCTCTGGGGGGGAGGGGCGGTCCGGGTGGCTCTTGCGACCTGTATCCAATCCACCTATTGCGGTGGCATTGCAGCGGCAGACGTACGGGCGTATTATTGGGCGTCCCAGCTCTTAGTCATCAATGAATGGTGGTACAATCCTCAGACTGATCCGGCCTATGCGGTGGACCGGCTCTTCCTGGCGGAACAACCACTATTAGATCTCTTATACAGCAATTCGTCCTTAGAGGCTCTTCCCCCGGCCTGCAGTACGGTAATCCAGATCTGGAGAAGAGTATCCCGGTCCATGGGTTGGTGGGATACGCTGACAGGCGCGACTCCCCTTTGGCGGGGCACGCGCCTTCGGCCCGTCTCCACTCTAACCGGGTTCCGAGGATGGGATACTATCGGAATTTCTACATTGGGTGATGTGATGCGAGGGACCACGCTTAAATCCTTTCAGAGGCTACAGGAGGAGTTTGACCTACACAAGTCCCAGTTCCACAGGTATCTTCAGCTTCGCCATGCCCTGTCCCCCCTGATAAAGCACCGAATTCCACCCACTAGAGGGCAGACTGTTGATGGGGGACCTGGGAGGGCACAAAATCCGTCAACTATATCAGACCCTGACAACGCACTCCAAGACACGCATACACCGGACTAGGGCAGCATGGGAGGCGGATTTACCGGCCCTCACGGACGATGACTGGACTGAGGCCCTTGCCAGCCCCAGGTATGCCGCCGTCTCCTCTAGGTACAGGTTGATTCAGTTTAAGTATCTTCACAGGGTATATTATACCCGCCTTCGCCTTTGGAAGATGGGGGCTATTCAGTCCCCAACCTGCCTCCGTTGTAATCTGACGACGGGTCCTTCCTCCACACGGTCTGGAGTTGCACGGCACTACAACACTTTTGGTCGGGGGTGCTGTCCTGTCTGGGGCGGGTGTTATGCTGGGACCTCCCGGAGGATCCTCGATTGATACTTCTTCATGGAACGGAAGACATCGGGGGAAACAGATATAAGAGGCACCTTCTATTCCTCGGTCTCACCTTAGCCAAGCGTGACATAGTGCAGCATTGGAAGTCTCCCTCTCCCCCCGGGGTGGCGGCCTGGAAAACAGCCCTAGATATATGTATGACGGCGGAAGTGGCGGTGTTTCAGGCACGGGGTTGCCCGCAGAAACATGGGAAGATCTGGTCCAAGTGGGCTAAATACCGGGGCATTGACTTATCCATCCATTCACAGTCAGCGAATCCTGACCCTATTGCAAGGTTAATCATCAATGATTCCCCAATCTAATGTGCTCATTGGCTGGGGCATTGGACACAGTGTTATGATCATGTATGTCTTTCGTTTCGGGTGGGAAGAGTGGTGCAGGGGTGGGGGGAGGGGTGGGATGTTGGATTGCATGTTTCGCAGATCCTTCGGTGAAACCCTCGTCGGTATTTGTTGTATATGCATTTTGTCATATGTTTATATACTGATTGCAGGGGTTTGCCCACTGGGTGTTGTAAACTCAATAAAATTTGTTGTTAAAAAAAAGAAAGATACACTTTTGCTGAAAGCGTGTATATGATTGCTCCCAGGTAGTGGATGGATTACACAGGAATTGCAGAGCACTTATTGTGAATGCTGCAGTGACGCTGAGTTTCTGGAGGTGTTCGACTCTTTATAAGAACTCTTCTAAATAGGGATAGATGTAGATTCCCATCTTCCTGATGTGTACGCCGCCACAGAAATCGAAAAATGTTCTTGTGATGACTTGAGGCCGAAGGGCATAACCTTGTATTGGTTATGGACACTGCACACCAGAAAATTCAAAAACTTGCAATGCTTTCGAATGATGGGGATGCCATATATTCTATGCCTTATTGGGTAGAATTCTGAACCTGGTCCCTCCTTGTTTGTTTAAATAACACATTGGTGTCGAATTGACCATTTGAATCAGGACTTTCTCGTTCTTGATGACTGGAGGGAATAACTTCATACCTAGATGGACTGCTCGGAGTTCCAACGTGTTAATAAGTGGTCTATCGCCCTGACCATGCATCCTGTACATGTTCGGCAAGTGAGCACCGCAACCTAGAAGGGAGCCATCAGTGACAACTATCTATTTGGAGTAGAATGCCAAAAGGGAACTCCTTTCATTAGATTGAGTGGTTCCTTCCATGATTGAATTTCTTCCTCCGATTGCAATTCTTCCTCCGATAGCGTCAATCTGTCTTCCCAGTTTTTGAACGCTAATTCCATTGATCGGTTAGGCATTCCTGCAATGGTCTCATGTACACTTCTTCAATGAGGGACTTACATGATGCAGTTCAGCCCAGCAGAGACATTAGCTTCCTCTTTGATAGCCTCTTCATGGAGGAAATCACCTGCATTTTGTCTGAATGGATAATAACCTCTATTCTTAAGGAAACACCTTTGCTAGGTTTGAGTCTATGATCGCTCCCAAGTACTGAATACTTTGGGTTGGAACAAGTTTTGACTTCTCTACATTGATTTGAAGGACTAGATCGATCAAGATTCTGGTCTTCGTCTTACAGTGCTCTGTTGTGAGCTTGCTCTGAGCAGTCAATTGTCAAACTATGAGTGATCGGCGGTGCGCTGCAATTATTGCTGTGTATTTTGAGAAGACGCTGGGCAGATTTGAGGCCCATTGGCAGTACTTTGGATCGAAAATGCTTGCTCTGAATCATGAATCACCTGGGACTGTGCATCTGTGAACTACAGAAATGTAGAAATGAATGAGTTACTTCCATTCAGTAACACTCTTTTGGGTGGATAGTCTAACTTCAGATTCCCTATCATGGGAATCCACTTCTGAAGCCAGTTTGGAACTGGAATTTTTTTCTCAGCAATTCCCTTATGCACTAGTCGGTGGCATCATGCCGCTCTGCAGCAACTCTTTCACCCCGAAAGTGACGCCACAGCAACATATAAGATATAACCACCACTCCTGAGAACTATCCTCCTTGAAATGGCTCCCTTCTGCACAGCCTTGCCCTACTTTGCCCCTGTGAACTCTACATAGATCTAATCATCCACCCAAGGGTCTTTTGAGAGGTTGATGTAAAAGCACAAGGTTCTTTTGGGATCCAAACAATGGAGTCTTTCTTCCTCTTTCAAGGGCTGAGGAGGAGCAAAGAATGCCGAACAGGTGATGGATTGTCCAAAGTGGAAGGCTGTCACAGCCTTAGGCAGAAAAGCCACACAAGTCAGAATCACGTGCTTATCCAGAAAAAAGGTGGTGTATGGTTGTTGCACAGACAGTGCATGGAACTCGCTCACTCGCTCACTCGACAAGCTGACGTTATCACTATGAAGAACACTATTTTCAAAGACAAAGAGAACAACTATGCATCGATTCAAAGGGAGTGCATATCAAGTATGTAAATACTGAGTTGAGGACCCACTTGGGTATAGCAAAAGATATGGGTGGAAACATGTGCGTCAACGCTTTAGAAAACGCATCACAACAGGTGATTTAAACAAAGGTTGATCTGGTACCCGCAGAAAGGCCAATAGGGTCAACAAATAACCTTTAACAGAGGTTGCTGAAATGTCGCCGCTCAGTCTCCACACATGGAGGTGTAAATTGTGCTGGCTTGGAAGCAGGACCCCTGCCTCTTGCTGCAAAAGACTATTCTCCAAAAGAAGCATCTGAATCATGGGACAGATGCTCATGGCCAAAAAGTCCGGGTACCACACTCTCCTAGCCCAATTTGGAGGCACTAAAATGACTTGGTGGTTCCTTATCTTATTCAGAACTCTAGGCAGCAGAAGTAGAGGTGGGAAGGCATACAGGAGTCCCGTGTCCCACTCTAGGCAGAAAGCATCTTCACCGTGGCAACTCCAACACGCAAAAGTTTGGACACTACGCATTCTCAACAGTGGCGAAAAGATCAAGCCAGCGTTCTCCCCACTGAAGGAAGAGGACCTGTGCCACCTCTGAGTAGAACTACCATTTGTTATTCATTAGGCAATATCAGCTGAGTTTTTCTGCCCTGGCGTTCAAAGATCTTTTCATAGGTTGACACCCTGTTACAAAGGCGCACAGAATCCTGGCACAGAATCCACAACCCCACCCTGCTCTGTTTGCTGTAACAGCACATGACTGCGGTATTGTCAGTGAGGACTTGAACGAGTCCTCATCTGAAGGATGAAAGGAAGGCTCCCACAGCCAGGCAAATCACCTCCAACTCCAACAAACTGACATGGAGGCAAGTCTCCACCACAGACCAGAGTACTCTTATCACCACCTCTCACAGAAGACCTTCCCACTCCAGCAACACCGCAGCCGTCATGACCAACGGCTCTGGGTGGGGTAGGGAGAGGGGTCTGTGACCAGTCCAACTACGGTTAAGAAAATAAGTTACTTACCTGTAACTGTGTGTGAGAAACTAGGTTTTTGTTGCAGTAGTCCCCCCAATTTTTGCCTGACATTTGATGTAACTTTGACTGAAGTGCACTGGGATCCTTCTATCCAGGTCCCCAGTGCCAGTGTTCTTTCCCCAAAACAAGACAACTGGTCACTTGATTCCCAAGTGAGCAGGCCTTTAGCACCTCTGTAAGTCCATAGTAAGTTGTACCTCTGGTACCTAGGGCACAGGTACTAAAGAGGGTCCCTAAGAGCTGCAGCATATATTGTGCCACTCTAAGGCACCCAGCACCAAACTCATACAGACTGCCACTGCACGCTGCGTGACAAGGTGCCTAAAAAGTGAACATACGTCCTGACACACACTTATGTGCCATGTCCCCTAAAACTGCATGTAATATTTGTAAGTCACCACTACAGCAGGTCTTACAGCCCTAAGGCAGGGTGCATTATATTACATGTGAGGACATATCGGCATGAGCAGATATGCCCCTGTACTGGCCAGTTCATAAACTGACAGTACAAGTGAACAGATAAGCCATCTTAAGATATGTACTGGGCACTACTCAAAACTTTCTCAGCTACATAATGGCTTCACTGAAACCTATGGTGTTTGGTATCAAACATCTTGCATTAATAACACCACACGGATTCCAATGATGGATTTATTAATACATGCACCCAGAGGGTACCTTAGAGGTACCCATTGAACCCTCCTAGTCTTCTAGTGTGCTGGCTGACTGGTCCAGTCCAGCCTGCCACCACAGACTAGTTTCAGACCCCCAGGTGTGAAATCCCATGCTCTCAGGAGGTCTGGAACAATTCCTGCTCTGGGTTGAGGTGCTATCACACCCCCCTTCAGGAAGGCTGGTAAATCAGCCTATCAAGGAAGGAGGCTTCAAAGACCTACTCTGCCTTTGATATGCGACCCAAGGCTTCCCCAGACATGGAAAATGCCACCCCCTGCCCTGGGCACATCTGGCACCAGGACAGGCGGGAAAATTAGCTATGCAGGAGGCGTGTTGCACTGCCAGGCTGGACATACCTCTAGGGTGACCAGACTGAAGTGAATACGAAGTCAGGAATTCCACTATCTTTTGTGTGGTGGAATTAGAAATTCGAGTGCAGGGTGATGCTCTCTTCCCAAAGGAAGAGGTCATCTAGGGGGTGTAGTGACCCCAGGTAAGCAGCCCATTGGCTACTACCTTTCACTCCCCTTAACACCCCTAAATTGAGTATTTATGGAACCCCATGATACCAGGACTTCAGATTTCAATGGACAAAAAGAAGTAAACAAAGAAGACTGCTGACCAGAGAACAGAGGTGCACGACTGACTTGCCGCCAACCCTACCAATATGCCTGTTGCAACCGACCCTTGTGGAGCAACAAACTCGTCCTGCCACTGTGTAGACTCCAAGAAACCCGAAGGGTTACCAGTGCTTTACCAATTGCCAAAGAAACTCCCTTGGAGTAGATGAGCTACTCCCCTGCAGCAGCAGGCACCAAAAAAGCAACGCCTGGTACTCAGTCCTGCCGCCTATGGGGACTACTGATGCAGCAGCTGCACAGGAAGAGGTAGCCTTGCTCCTACAGGTCAGATCTGTCCTCCTTCCAAGTGTGGGGATGCTAGGACCAACTGGAGGCACACAACACCGATACCCGGGGTACTGGACCCCCTGCAGCAACCAAAGCTGGTTGTGTCCAGGCCAGACACCAAGGCAGAGGATGACCGATCTGCACGTCGAGGGGCTTCAGGGACAGTGAAACCCACAACTAGTGGCCCAGCTGTCCTGTTTGCCTCTTGTCTGCAGAAACCAGACTAAAAGTGGGTCTGCGACTGCCGCCACAGATGCCTCAAAGTACCAATGCACCTGCACTCCAAAGCCAGAGTTCAAGGGAGGGGACAGTGCCAACGGGGTCCCCTGACCCACAGGAGCTAAGCCCACCCTTGGGTTTGCCCAGACTGGACTTGCAGTTGCTGCCTGCAGCCTCTTTCTACAGGGCCCCTCCAACCGCCAGTGACCAGCACTGAATCCAACGCAAAAGACACCACTGCACCGGAGCTCCACAGCCCGAAGAGAAATGGACCAACGATATCCCCACATGCACGAGGATCTATAAGGTCGAGCCTTCGCGGGTTCCCCCAGACTGGTCCCACAGTCCCAGCCTGCAGCCTCTTTCTGACCAGACTGTTTCCCACTAAAGTGAATGGGACACCTGACTAACACACCTCTGCACCTGGATGCCCAAGAGCCCCCTGAGGTGACCTGTTGGTGTGGCCTTGGACCTTGCCCCATACTCACCTTAAGTCTCAGAGAACAGTCCCATAAATCGCTGTTAAGTGTCCAAATGCAGTACATGTTTTTCCCCCATAGGATAACCTTATCACACCCAATATTTGCACCGTCAGCTTTTTAAAACTGTAAAAATTCTGGTGGGAGTGCCGGAAGGTATGGAAGGGCCTAGCGTCGACCTCTTCCTAGAAGACCTGATCCTGAATCACCTTAAGCCGAAACGTCTCTCCGTACATTTTACTATTGAGCGGGCACACAGAGCTCCCATCCCGAGACCTGGAGCACAGCCACGGACAATCATCGCCAGGATTCTTAACTACCGCGATAGGGATGCAATTTAACAAGCGGCACGGCAACATGGCGACTTGTCACACGAGAATGCAGTGATTAGATTTTTCCCGGACATTACGCTCAATGTGCAGCGGCAAAGACGCGCCTTTGACACAGTGAAAAAAGAATTGCGGGCAAAAGAACACAAATATTCTATGATGTATCCGGTCAAACTGAGAGTGGAAGCTGAGGGGAAAGCATGGTTCTTCGGCACCCCAGAGGAAGCACACGAGTGGTTGGAGGGATGGCGCAATGTCGGCCCCAACTCTCAAAGAGGTAAATGGCGAGAACGACGAAGAAAGGCGGGAGAAGAATCGGACTGACGGATCTGCTTAACAAGGGACTGATGGAGGGTCCAGACATCGGGATCAAAGAGCCACGCTGACCAGGAACTGTCGAGATAAGGTGACGTGGTATGGACAGTGACTGGGGGTGTGAAGTATACATGAATGAAAGGACGTACTGTATTAGAGGCCCTCAGTACTAGGAAAGGAAACTAAGGTTGCTTCTGGACTGGAATACGTTTATTCCTAAGGGAAGAGGGGGTGGGGGGCTTTCGGAGCTCGGCATCGATCAACCCCATTTTTAGTTGTTTATTACGGGCGACAGGCACTCTGCAAGTTGGGGTGGTGGGGTTTGTTTTTCCCGCCAGCAGGGAGGGGGGTGAGAATCTTACATGGTATGTTATGGTTAGAGTTTTTTTTAAAGATTTAATGTCAGCTTCTACACAACATTCAGACAGGGCAACGGGTTGATACCACCGGTTGGACATAGGATGGGACACCTAGCGCAGGGATGGCACTGCCAACAGGGATACCAAGACAGAGAATAGGGAAGATACCGCCTGGAGGGCTGCGGGCTGGACACCAAGGGGCTACTAGTCTACACATCATCTCATGGAATGTACATGGTCTGGGGAATCGTATCAAACGGAGGCACAAGTTACTAACTTGTGTAACGATATATCTGTAAGAGACAGTAGTTAGTGATAGATTCCTTACCTTAGAATATCCCCAGGCGTCAGGCTGGATCCGGAAAGTTTTGCGTAGCAGTACCCTTGCGCGTCGGTAGGCGGCGTCGTGCGGCTCCGCGTCCGTCGTCGGCGTCGTGATCGCCGGGATGACGTCGCGGGCAGTACTTAGACGCCGCCCCTGCGCGCTGACGTCAGTTCTGTACACGACTTTCCGCGCCAGGAACGCAGAGCCATGCAAGAAGCTGACACAGGTGTCTGAAAAATACTAGGGCCCTGAAAGGGATGTCCTTAACCCTAGAAATCAGTTCGCAGAACGGGGAGGATGGGTGGGCGGTAGGAATCTATCACTAACTACTGTCTCTTACAGATATATCGTTACACAAGTTAGTAACTTGTGCATCTGAAAGAGACACGTTAGTGATAGATTCCTTACCTTAGAATAGATACCCCAGCAATACCAACCCCGGTGGTGGGTCTGCGAACAAAGATCAGACAAGGAAGTCCTGGAGGACAGAACGGCCAAAGAAGCCGTCCCTCCGGACCTGACTGTCAAGGCAGTAATGCTTAGTAAACGTGTGCAGCGAGGCCCACGTAGCTGCCTGACAGATAACCGGCAGCGGAACACCGCGGCCCAAGGCCGTGGTAGCAGCCGTTGCCCTGGTGGAATGGGCACGCAGCCCAACCGGAGGCTCCTTCTTAGCCAAAGAATAGCAGGTCTTGATGCACAAGGTAACCCAGCGGGAGATGGTCCTCTTGTGCACCGCCCGACCTTTTTGGCGCCCACGTAGCCAACAAAGAGCTGGTCATCCACCCGGAAGTTTTTTGTGCGGTCGATATAGAAGGAGAGCGCACGTTTTGGGTCCAGACGGTGGAGCCTCTCCTCCTCTCTGGAAGGATGCGGAGGCGGAAAGAAGGTGGGCAAAGTGATGGTCTGCCCAATGTGGAAAGCAGTAACCACCTTTGGCAAGAAGGACGGACGCGTCCGAAGAACAACCTTGTCTGGATGAACAGACAGAAAGGGCGGTTTGCAAGAAAGAGCCTGGAGCTCACTCACCCGCCGAGCGGAGGTGATGGCCACCAGAAAGGCTGCCTTTAGAGTCAGAAGACGAAGAGGACAGTTATGCAGAGGCTCAAAGGGAGCGCACATTAAAAAGGTAAGAACCAAGTTCAAGTCCCACTGAGGCATTACAAACGGAACAGGAGGGAAGAGGTGAGTAATGCCTTTTAAGAACCTGTTAACAACAGGGGACTTGAAAAGGGAGGGCTGATCAGGGAGCCTGAGGAAGGCCGAGATAGCACAAAGATAACCCTTGATGGTACCCAGGGCAGAACCCTGTTGGGCCAGAGAGAGAAGGAACAGAAGGACCTCAGAAAGAGGGGCAGAAAGGGGATCCACAGCCTTTGCTGTGCACCATGCCACAAACTTGTTCCACCTGCAGGCGTATACCACCTTAGTGGAGGGACGCCTGGCTGCCAGAATCACATCACAAACTTCGGGAGGCAAGTCGAAAGGAATCAACTGCCGCCGCTCAATCTCCACGCAAGCAGGTGTAGACTGGACAGGTTCGGGTGGAGGACCGTCCCCTGCTGCTGCGACAGAAGATCCTCCCGAAGAGGCAGACGGATCGGGGGATCTATGCTCATATTGAGTAGCTCGGGATACCAAACTCTTCGAGCCCAGTCCGGAGCCACAAGAATGACTTGGGCCCGGTCGTGCCGAATTTTCTTCAACACTCTGGGTAGAAGTGGTATAGGCGGAAAGGCGTACAACAGACCGCAACTCCACTCGCGACGAAAAGCGTCGCCGAGCGAGTGCCGCCTTGGAAATTCCAACGCGCAGAACTGATGACATTGCGCGTTCTCTTCGGTGGCGAATAGATCTAACCAAGGCTCTCCCCACTGTAGAAAGAGTCCTTGCGCCACTTCCGAGTGAAGACGCCATTCGTGATCCATCATGCACCTGCGGCTGAGTTCGTCCGCCCTGGCGTTCAGAGAACCTGCCAGGTGTTGAACCATCAGGAACATGCCCTGATGTTCCAGCCATGTCCAGAGGCGCAGAGCCTCCTGACAAAGGGTCCAAGACCCCACCCCGCCCTGTTTGTTGCAGTACCACATGGCGGTGGTGTTGTCTGTGAACACCTGCACTACCTTCCCTTTGACAGAGGGAAGGAATGCCTTGAGTGCAAGCCGGATCGCCCGGAGCTCCAGAAGGTTGATATGGAGCCGGGACTCCGCCGGAGACCAGAGGCCTCTGATCTCCGCCTCTCCCATGTGACCGCCCCATCCCAGAAGGGACGCGTCCGTCACAACTGTATGCTCTGGCTGGGGAAGGGAGAGGGATCTGCCCATGACCCATTGCCGGTTCAAGAGCCACCACTGCAACTGTTTTGCAGTCCCCTCCGAGATCTGGACGTGATCGGACAGGTTGCCCTGGTGCTGCGCCCACTGGAACTTCAGGTCCCACTGCAGAGCCCGCATATGCCATCTGGCATGATTGACCAGCAGGATGCAGGAGGCCATGAGGCCCAGCAGCCTCAGGGTCATCCTTACCGAAACCCAGGATAAAGGCCGAAAGATCGGAATCATAGCCTGAATATCCCGGACTCGCCGTTCGGGAGGATAGGCCCGAAACTGCGTCGTGTCCAGAACTGCTCCGATGAAAAGGAGCTGTGGAGAAGGAATCAGATGCGACTTCGGCACATTGATGGAGAACCCCAGCGAGTGCAGGAGTTCGGCCGTAGTCTGGAGGTGGGAGACGACTGCCTGGGACGAGCCCGCCTTCAGCAGCCAGTCGTCGAGGTAGGGGAAGACTGAAACCCCTGCCCGGCGCAGATGAGCCGCGACCACCGCCATCACTTTCGTGAACACCCGAGGGGCACTGGTAAGGCCAAAGGGGAGCACGGTGAACTGAAAATGCTCGTGGCCTACCGTGAACCGAAGGTAACGCCGGTGGGCCGGCAGGACGGGGATGTGGAAATACGCGTCCTGCAAGTCCAACGCTACTAACCAGTCTCCAGGGTCGAGGGCAGTCAAGACCTGAGCTAGGGTGAGCATCTTGAACTTCTCCTTCCGGAGGAAGCGATTGACGTTCCGGAGGTCCAAGATAGGACGCATGTCCTCCTTGTCCTTTTGGGCACCAGAAAGTAGTGGGAGTAGCAACCACGCCCTACTTCTGGGGTCGGAACATGCTCGATGGCCCTCTTGGTCAAGAGGGCCGTGACTTCCTTCTGTAGAAGCACCAAGTGATCCCCTGACATGCGGTGGAATTGAGGTGGCATGGCTGGGGGGTGGTCTCGAAGGGGAGGGAGTAGCCCCTTCGGACAATGTCCAAGACCCACCTGTCCGAGGTGATGGTGCGCCAGTGGGGAAGGTGATGGCGGACCCTGCCCCTACTGGCGTGCCGTGCACCTGAAAGGAGGGACTAGGAGGGCTTGGAGGCCGCGGACGGGTTGGAGGTGGTGGCCTGACCCGCACGCTGGTTGCCCGATCCGCCACGGCGGAATCCACGTCCTCGGCCACGCGAAGACGCCTGCTGCGCGGGCCGGTGGCTGGGCTGCTGACGTGAAGGGGCGCCCTACCGTGGCCACGATAGGGGCGAAAAGCAGAAGGCAGCGGAGGGCGTGTAGCAGAAAGGCCCAGGGACTTGGCAGTAGCCCGTGAGTCCTTAAAGCGCTCCAACGCATGGTCTGCTTTGGACCCAAAAAGACCGACTCCATCAAAGGGCATGTCCATGAGAGTATTCTGGACATCCCCTGAAAAACCAGTGGTTCTCAGCCAGGCGTGGCGGCGGAGCGCCACCGTCGTTGCAATCGACCTGCCCAGCGAGTCGGCGGTGTCAAGGCCACAACGGATAGTGTATTTGGCCGCATCCCTTCCTTCCGCAATGGCGCGGGAAAGCAGTGCCTGGACCTCCTCAGGGCACTGGGGCAAAACATCCGCCACCGAATCCCACAGAGAGTGGGTATATCGGCCCAAAAGACAAGCGGTGTTAACGGACCGCAAGCCAGCACTGGAGGAAGAAAAACCTTTCTTCCCCAACTGATCCAGGCGTTTGGATTCCCTATCCGGAGGAGCGGTAGGGAAGGCGGTTTGGGAAGCGGAGGCTTGGACAACCAAGCTCTCAGGAGTGGGGTGGACAGAAAGAAACAGGGGGTCGCCCGGAGCGGGGCGATGGCGTCGTGACACGTTCCGATCCACAGGAGCCCCTGTGTTGGGCTTGGACCAGGCGCCCAAAAGAACGTCTGTGAGGGCGTCGTTAAACGGCAGCACAGTCTCCGCAGAGGAGGCTGCCGGCTGAAGCACCTCTGTCAAGATGTTAGGCTTGACCGTCAAAGTAGGGAGCTGGAGACGTAAGGCCCCAGCAGCCCTACGCAACACCGTACCAAAATTGGCCCCCTCCTCCGTAGCCACGGGAGGAGACAGCATGCCAGTGTCAGGAGAAGTATCCAGACCACTGGCCTCCCCTAGACTCTCTGTCCAGTCCTCATCATACTGACAGTTGCGAGTCAGAGGGTCATCAGACCCCTCCCAGTCCTCCTGGTCCTCCTCTGGTTCAAAATAAGGAGGAGGAGGGACATTTGGGACCCAAGGTCCCATCGGCGCCGGAGCCGGCGCCGAGCGACGCCGCTCCGGGTCCATGTCCGGAGCCGGAAGGAACTGGGGGACGACGCCGCCCGGAGCCCAGGGCGGCGTCGAGAACGGCACCGGAGACATCGGCGCCGGCGGAGGTGCGGACGAAGAAGACTTCGACGCCGACGACCGGTGTGCACTCCGCGAGCGACCCCTGGACCTCTCACGCGACCGGGGCCTCCGTGGAGCCGAATGCCGGGCCTCGAGGAGCTTTCGAGACCGCTCTCGCAAAGCTTTCGGGTTGAGGGCCTGGCATTCGGGACAAGACTCGGTGTCGTGGCCTCGGCCGAGGCAGAAGAGACACTCCCAATGCGGGTCGGTGACGGACATCATCCGCGCACAGGCGCCGCATCGCTTGAAGCCGGGCATCCCTACGACACCTTAAAGATGGAAAAACAGTGAAAAATCACCAAAAATAATGGTCAAAAATTGACCAGGGCACTGCTCTTCCCGGATCTGCGCTTGCTGGCGCGGAAAAAGAAGAACTGACGTCAGCGCGCAGGGGCGGCGTCTAAGTACTGCCCGCGACGTCATCCCGGCGATCACGACGCCGACGACGGACGCGGAGCCGCACGACGCCGCCTACCGACGCGCAAGGGTACTGCTACGCAAAACTTTCCGGATCCAGCCTGACGCCTGGGGATATTCTAAGGTAAGGAATCTATCACTAACGTGTCTCTTTCAGATTATAGTATTACAGTATCTGCACAGACATTCCCCGGGTATTGTGCTGCTCCAGGAGACGCATCTTAAAGGCCAGCGGTATCTAGCATTGGACAGGTATGGTTATAAACTTGTGGCGCATGCTGGTTACACATCGGGCTCCTGTGGAGTCGGGATCTTGGTGAAGACGGGTCTTTCCCTAGTGATCGATAAAATTTTACATGACCCACTGGGTAGATTTGTGACTCTCATAGGGAACTGGGAGGGACAAGCTATTAACTTGATCTCAGGCTATATTCCACCAATGGCATGCTCCGAGGCATACAAGGCGCTGGGAGTTTTGTTGGTTGACCTCCCGCAGGGCTTGTTGGTGCTGGGAGGAGACATGAACTCTACTAAGGACCCCGGCTGGATAGGGACACGGTGACAACGAGGGAAAAGGGGGTGGAGCCTCTCCGCGCTTTCACTGAGGCAATGGGGCTGATAGATCTCTGGTGGTTACATAATCCGGATAAGCGTCAATATACCTTCTACTCAGCAGCCCATGGCAGTTACTCAAGACTAGACTATCTACTGACCCATAGTGGAGGGGAGGCTTGGTTCTCTAATGCACGGATAGGTCCAAGGGGTATCTCGGATCATTCCCCTACGGAAGTAATGGTGAGGGGCCCGATTCGCCAATATAGGCTGCCACCCAGGCTAAATGCTTGGTTCTTCAAAAACAAAGGAAATGCCCAAGGGGTCAGGGAAAGAGCCCAGCTGTACTTCCAAGAAAACGAAGGGACGGTGGAAGAGGCATGTACCCTCTGGGAAGCGTTTAAGCCGGTGATGAGGGGGCATGTCCAAGCATGTATAGGAATAGACAACAAAGAAAAGAAATTGCGCTGGGATAGGCTAGAAACGACAATACTTGAGATGGAGACAGCCTACCTAGAGGGAGGGAGGCAGGACAAGGACCTTGCCCACCAGTTAGACCTTCGGAAACGTGAGCTACAGGATTCGGCAAAGAACGCTGCTAGGACGGCGGCGCTGGCAACACAGAAAAGAATGTACGATATGGGAGACAAAGCTAATAAAATGATTGCCTGGCTGGAAAGGCGGGACAGAGAGCGGAGTTGGGTGGCGGAAATACGGGATAAGAGTGGGAATGCCTACTCTGCTGGGGAAGCAATGGCACAAGTCTTTGCTGACTATTATGAAGAATTATATGAAACAAGCACCGGCCGGTCAGCGGCAGACTGTTGGCGGAAATGCGCCTACCGGCACTGACAAAGGATGACAGGGATAATATCGAACGGGATATAACAACGGAAGAAATAGTGGGGGCCATACAGGATCTACAGGCAGGAAAGGCACCGGGACCCAACGGTGGAGCTATTCAAATGTGCAGCCAACACTGTGGCCCCACATCTTTTAGCTATGTTCAATGAGGCAAGGGAGCGAAGTAGTCTGCCGCTTGACCAACGGACGGCAACTATTGTAGTAATCCCTAAAGCAGGTAAGCCAGCGGATCAGTGTAGTTCATACCAGCCTATATCTTTGTTAAACGTTGAGGTTAAGGTATTGGCCAAGGTCCTAGTGAACAGACTTTTGGTGCTGATCACGACCCTAATACACCCAGACAAATCGGGCTTCATGCCCAACCGAAGCACCAGACTCAATCTTCGCCGGTTGTATGGGGTGATGCATCTGGTAAAGACCAACCCGGGATTGGAAGCAGCGCTGTTTTCACTGGACGCCTGTATGGCGCTCGATAGTATAGAATGGCACTATCTA
This sequence comes from Calotriton arnoldi, assembly GCA_963921515.1. Taxonomy (NCBI): domain Eukaryota; kingdom Metazoa; phylum Chordata; class Amphibia; order Caudata; family Salamandridae; genus Calotriton; species Calotriton arnoldi. Next base: position 583,616 of record CAWUFW010005081.1, on the reverse strand, counting down.
TTCGAAGTCCTGAAGCGGATGGGTTTCGGCCCGCAATTTCAATCATGGATCAAGCAGCTGTACACGCAGCCCCGGGCCAGAGTCCGAGTGAACTGGTGCGGTGTCCCACTCTTTTGCTCTCCGGAAGGGTACGAGACAAGGGTGCCCCTTATCACCGATATTATTTGCACTGGCGCTGGAACCACTGGCGGCCTGGGTCCGGGGGTACCCGGTGATATCTGGCATATTTGGGGGAGACCAGTGGGAAGAGAGAATCTTTATACGCGGACGACGTTCTTTTGTATGCAACGAGACCGCGGTTCACAATTAGCCGGCTCCTTCAGATCTTTAAGCTTTGTGAAGGATACTCTGGATACCAGATTAACTGGGATAAGTCACTCCTATATATGTTATCGGATGGGCCAACCCCCTTATTGGGAGCAGACTCCAAGCTTCAGATTAAAGATAGTTTTAAATATCTGGGCGTACAGGTAGGGAAAACAGACTCAGAGGTTTTGACAAAGAACCTAAAGCCACAATTGGAATGGTTGAGGAGGGATGTGGCCCATTGGAGAACGTTACCAATATCACTTATGGGCAGAGCAGTCCTCTTCAAAATGATGTCCCTGCCGAGGCTACTGTACATCCTACAAAATACCCCTTTCCCAATACCGGACAAATTCTTTAAAGATGTCAACAGCGAGCTAAGAACGTTACTGTGGGATGGCGGGGGAGCACGGATTGCACTAGCCAAATTACAGAAGGGGGTGTACGAGGGAGGGTTGGCTATCCCAGACCTTCAAAAATACTACTGGGCCGCGCACCTAATGGTCATTAATGATTGGGTATTCGCAGACAGGAACGACCCAGCATACAGGGTGGACCACTGGGCCATGGGGACCGCCGGGTGTCTGGGGGCATTGTACGGCCGAGTGAGAAAGGGTAGCATGCCCTCACATACACAGATTGTACTGACAATGTGGTCAAAGACAAACAGATTTTTGGGTTGGGCTAACCGGCTAACGGAACAGACTCCTCTGTGGTGCAGTGAAATACTCCGGGAAGTTGGTAGACTACAGGGCTTTTCGAAGTGGAAATTAATAGATATTGCACAAATGGGAGATGTGTGGAAGAGGCAGGCAATGATTCCATTTCCAGAGCTGCAGAAAGAATATCAATTGGCAACCACAGAACAATACAGATACCTGCAACTGAAACATGCGTTGGGCAGGCACCTCAAAGAAGGGGATCAGATCCCCGAATATAGTCCGATGGAAGACAGGCTACTCCTGGACCCCATTCGAGAAAAGGCTCTGTCATACACATACAAAAAGATAATGAACAACTCCCCAGACCTACTCGTAAAGTTGCGGGAGGCGTGGGAATCCGAAGTGGGCCTATTGGAAGATGACGATTGGGCGGAAGCGGTGCAGAGTCCAAGGGATCCAACCAATCAGGTGACAGCACCCTCTAGAACACGCCCCATAGAGGCTTCACTCCATCAGATTTTCAAGTTCTAGTGATAAACTGAATACGCAAAGGGAGAAGGTGAGCCTCCTTCTAGGGGAGGAGGTTGAGTCGCATGTGAATCTATAAAAGATGCCAATACTGGAGAACCAGTTACAGGTAAGTACCTTATTTTCTTCGAGTATTTGATCTTTCATAGATTCATATGGTTGAATAAGAACAGCTAGCAGTAAGCAAAATAGCATCATAATTATGAATACAATATATATATAGCGGTCGATGGGATAATAAAAGAAATAAAGGCTCAACTTATTGGAATAGATGACGAAGGACTGCTGTCCCACTACCGCATCCGTCTGTACTGCCGAATTCAGAAAGTACTGCTGGGCAAATGTGTGTCTGCTCTTACACGTAGCTGCTCTACATATGTCCTGAAGGACACACGAGCGAAGAGAGAGCAACTGACATAGATACACTTCTTGTAGAGTGTGCATTAACTTTTTATGAAAGAGGTTTTCCAGCCTTGCGATGACAAAACTAGATAGCAGCAGTAATCCAACAAGCAATGCTTTATTTGGAAAGGTGATATCCTGTCTGAGGCTTACCGTAAGCTACTAGCAACAGGTCAGATTTTCTAAATTGCAGCATCCGATGCAAATAGAATTTGAAACATCATTCAACATCTAATGTGTAGCATTTTTTCCGCTATGGTCTGCGGATTTGGAAAGAACGTTTTGAGTACGATATGCTCATTAAGATGAAAGTCTGTCTGCAGTTATAGAACGAACTTGGGGTTGGTTCGTAATATCATCCGGTCCTCTTTAAAGTGTAAGAAGGGTTTGTTAACTATGAACACTTGAATTTCACGTATTCTGCTTGCAGATATTGAGGCTACTAATAATGCTGCCTTCCAAGAGAAACCTTTGATCAGTTCTGTGAATGGGCTCGAATGGAGTCTTCATCAACTGCGAAAGGACCAAATTAAGTTGCCAAGATGGAGGAGGTTGCTTTTTTTGGCGGAAAGGCTCGTAAAAGATCTTTAAGAAACTCTTTGATAAGTCTATTTGACCACAGAGATCTTCTAAATCTGGATATCGATGCCAAATATTCCATAACTGAAGTATGAGCCAAGCCCGATCTAGCTATATGTAGTAAATATGGCAGGATATTTTCTGTTGGAGCTGAAAGAGGATGAATTTGTGATTTTTTGCACCACAAACAAAAGTGTTTCCACTTGAGTTTATATGTCCTGTAAGTAGAATGAGCTCTGGCTCTAGAAAGAGTTTAACAGTCTTGCAGGATATTTAGGCTCACAAATCCATTGTGTTAGGAGCCATTCTGGCAAGTGCAAGGACGATGGATTCGGATGAAGTATCTGGTTGTGGTTCATTGACAAAGTTGACATTGGCTTCAGCTGAATATGATGTTTCTCCGAGAACATGATCAGTTCAGTGAACCAGTACTGCCTGGGCCATTTCGGGGAGTTCAGAATTATCCTGCACGGTTCTCGCTTCATTTTGTTGAGAATCCATGGGATTAATAGGATTTGGGAAAAGCGAAAGCAAAGACCCCGACCATCTTATCCACAACACATTCCCCTACGATCCCAGTTGTGGGCCCCAACTTGTGTAAAACTGGCATTTTTAATTTTGACGTGTTGCAAAGACATCTAGATTTGCCTTGCCCCAAATGTGGAAGACGTTGTCCAGGGCAACTTGGTTGAGCTCCCATTCGTGGCAGCTGTTCCTGGTCCTGCTTAAGGTGTCTGCTATAACATTTTGCATTCCAGGACATGCTCTGCTTTAAATTGCACCTGATGTTTTAGTGCCCACTTCCAAATTTCCTGAGCTTCTTGAGACAGCGGTTGAGATCTTGTGCCTCCTTGCTTGCTGATGGAATGCATGTTGGTAGTATTGTCTGTGAGTATTAGTACTTAAGCTCCCTTGATTCTAGGAAGGAAGGCCTGCAAACTCAATGCAACTGCCTTGAGCTGCAACAGAATTATAAGAAGATATTTGTGCTGTGGACTCAATTTCCCTTTGATTTGTAAATCCTGAAGGTGTGCACCCCATCTTTCTAGTAAGGCATCGGTTATCACCACCAAATCGGTTATTTGAGGCAGAAAGGGCAATCCTATGGAAAGTGGCCCTTTTGGGTATGCCAAGGAAGAGACTCCTTCATGGTTGGAGTAGTTTGTATGATGTCCTTGAAAAAGACATGAGTTTGGAGCCACTGTCTGTCCAATTCCTCTGGCAGAGGTTGCATTTGGAGCCAGCAAAATGGCGGTAGAAGAATGCATGATGACATCATACCTAGAAGGGACTTGAATAGACAACTGAAAGTCACTTTCCTTGCATCAAACTTTCAGCTAATAGCATTAGTCTGGTTAGTCTGTCTTCTGTTAGATACGCTTAGTCCTGAATGTTGTCTAAAATGGCTCCCAAAAATGTTATGGTCCTTGATGGATGAAGCCAAGATTTTTGTGCGTTTAGAGTGAAGCCTAACTTCTTTAATACAGTTATGCAGGCTGTTTTCCCTTTGATCACTTCCTGGCATGTTGGGTCTTTTATCAACCAATCGTCGAGCTATGGAAATATTTGATACCCTTTCTGCCTTAAGTGAGCTGCCACTGGAGCTAGACATTTTGTGAAGATGTGTGGGGCCGATGCGAGTCCAAATGGGAGGACTTTGAATTGAAATTGAATGCCGGCTACTCTGAATCTTAAGAATTGACGATGCTTTGGGTGAATGGGAATATGAAAATAAGCATCCTGAAGGTCGTCATGTAGTCTCCAAAGTTCAAGAGCTGTAGGATGTCTTGGAGAGTAACCATACAAAATGACTGTATTTTTAGATATTTGTTTAACCTCCGCAGGTCTAAAATGGGCCTCCAATCCCCTGTCTTTTTCTTGAACAACAAGAAGTGGGAATAACACCCTTTCCCCCTCTGATTGCGTGGTACTCTTTCTTTTGCACGCTTTTTGAGCATGGTAAATATATCTCTTTGTAGCTGTGCAAGATGGAGGAGATGGCCCTGTTGGAGGCATAGGAGGTGGCCTCTTCGTAAATTCCAATGCATGGTCATAGAAGACTAGATGTAAAACCCATTTGTCTGTTGTGAATAACATCCAGTGAAGCAGATCATTTGTCGTTTGGCCCCCAATTGTTTCTGATACATACTTGTGAGTAACCAGCAAATTTGTCCTGTCACTGTTTCCTACTTGTGTCTCTTCCCTGAGAAGTTTGCTTTCTCCTTGTAGTTTGCTTACTGTAAGCTGCTGATGGTGGTTGTCTGTACTGTTGTTGAGTGTATTAAGGTCTGTATTTATGCTGAATGGGCTGGTTCTGTTGTGATCAATAAGGTTGGTATTCTCCTCTATATGAAAACATAACCCTGCCTTTTGCACCACGAAAAGGCATTCGCCTCATTTGTAGCGAACCCAATGATTTTGCAGTGTCTGTTTTTATGGATTGTAGCGCCTCATCAGTGTATCTTCCAAATAAAGCCTGTCAAAAGGCATATCTATAATTTTACTCTAAACTTCTGGTCTGAAGGACAGAGCTTTAAGCCATTCCAGCCAGCAGGGGACAGCAGCGCCTGCCAATTGCCGAAAACCTGTGGAGGTGATGTCCATTGCACAGTCGATAATTTCTGACCTCTATTGTTACATCCTCTGGTAAGCAGTCTATATAAGGAGCGATATCAGACCACATTTGCTGGTCGTATCTGCCTAGAATCGCCAGAGAATTAGCTACTCTGTTATAAGTGACATTGAGGAAAATCTCTTTCCTATGTTATCAAGACGTCTACACTCTATCCAGTGGCATTGATCTAGGCGTAGAGGGGTTCTTGGAACTTCACTGAGCTGTTTGCCTTACAATAGAATCTGGTTGAGAATGTCCTACCAAACAGGCAGAGGAATTTTTTGGAGCCATATATTTTTTGTCCAACCTGGGTAGGACAGAAGGTCACCGAATTCTTCATAATTTTTACACCTTCTCAAATATACTGTACAACAGGGATAGCTGTAACAGATTTTCTAGTCGGCTCTTTAAAATCATAAAGAAAGAAATCTGATTGGTTCACTGGCATTGGCAAATCAAATCATTTTGCTGCTTGCTCCATCAAAGTATGGAAACTCAAACTCATCAGGAGGGGAGTCCACTGGATGAGGAACTGGTGGTGAAGGAGCCTGTAGCAGGTAATCATCACATTCATTAGATGCACTGTGGTGATCCGGTACTTCACCTTCGTCTCTGTCCTCATCTGAGGACTGCACATTATTTGCAGGAGGAACTGAAAAGCTTGAAGCCGGTGTTCTTTTTGGTGGGTGCACTGCCAGTAAATTTTGCAGTGTGCGAGGAGTAGGAGGTTGAATTCGAGAATACTGAATTGTTTGTGGTGGTGATGTAGCCCAAGAGGGCTTTGGAAATCTTTTATAATAATCCTGTAGCATGCTCTGCAAGTCGTGAACCAAAGCTCTTGGTACTTGCACCATCACCTCCTGGTGTTCATGATGTTCGTAGGGTTGGTATTGCTCCATATTTGAAGTAGACTTGAACATAAATTGTGTTCCTGAGGAATAATAATCTTCCTCATAATATTCCTCAGTCTCCTCCTGATATTTGACATGGAGTTCTGAAGGACTATCCGCTGTTCCAAAATGACCATCATCCTCTGAATCCTCCAGTGAGTTGGTGGAAGGGGTGAAACCTTGCTCGGAGATGTATGTTCAGGCATTATTGGAATTAGTGAAGAATGAAGTGATTCTCTCACCGACGGTATTGTCAACATTTTCCTAATCGACATTACTGGTGTCTTAACCTTCGACGGTGTTGCTTCTTTCACCATTGAGGGAACTTTTGACGGTTTCTTTGTCGACGGCACCTTAGGTAAGTTCGTAGGTGCCATGATCGACAACGGTACCATCACCGTCGACGCACAAGTAACGATATATCTGTAAGAAACATTAGTAGTGATAGATTCCTTACCTTAGAATATCCCCAGGCGTCAGACTGGATCCGGAAAGTTTTCATCAGCAGTACCCCTGCGCGTCGGTAGGGGTGTCGTGCGGCTCTTCGTCCGTCGTTGGCGTCGTGGTCGCTGAGATAACGTCGCGGGCGCTACTTGGACACCGCCCACGCGCTGTGACGTCAGTTCTGTACACGACTTTCCGCGCCAGGAAGGCAGAGCCATGCAAGATACTGACCACTGGTGCATTGAAACTAGGGCCCTCAAAGGGATGACCTTAACCCTAGAAATCAGTTCGCAGAACGGGGAGGATGGATGGGGCGGTAAGGAATCTATCACTACTAATGTTTCTTACAGATATATTGTTACCGAAGGTAAGTAACTTGTGCATCTGAAAGAAACACAGTGATAGATTCCTTACCTTAGAATAGATACCCCAGCAATACCAACCCCGGTGGTGGGTCTGCGAACAAAGATCACACCAGAAAGTCACGGAGAACAGAACGGCCAAAGAAGCCGTCTCTCCGGACTTGGCTGTCCAGGCAGTAATGTTTGGTAAACGTGTGCAGCGAGGCCCATGTGGCTGCCTGACATGTTTTGCAGGGGGACACCACGTCCCAATGCAGTAGTGGCTGCAGTAGCTCTGGTGGAATGAGCACGCAGCCCCACCGGAGGTTCTTTTTTTAGCCAAAGAGTAACAGGCTGTGATACACAAGACAACCCAGCGGGAGATGGTTCTCTTATGGACCGCCCGACCTTTCTTGGTGCCAACGTAGCCAACAAAAAGCTGGTCATCCACCCGGAACTGCAGTGTGTGGTTAAGATAAAAAGAAAGCGCACGTTTTGGGTCCAGACGGTGGAGCCGCTCTTCCTCTCGAAGGATGCGGAGGCGGAAAAAAGGTGGGCAAGGTAATAGTTTGCCCAATGTGAAAGGCCGTAACCACTTTTGGCAAAAAGGAAGGACGGGGCCTGAGCACAACCTTGTCCGGATGGACTGAAAGGAAAGGAGGCTTACAGGAAAGAGCCTGGAGCTCACTCACCCACCTGGCGGAAGTGATGGCCACCAGGAAGGCAGTTGTTAACGTCAAAAGACGAAGAGGACAGTTGTGAAGTGGCTCAAAGGGAGCGCACATCAAGTACGTCAGAACCAGATTCAAGTCCCACTGAGGCATCACGAAAGGAATAGGAGGAAAAAGGTGAGTAATGCCTTTAAGAAACCTATTTACAACAGGGGACTTGAAAAGAGAGGGCTGATCAGGGAGCCTGAGAAAGGCCGAAATAGCAGAAAGATAGCCCTTGATAGTGCCCAGAGCAGAGCCCTGCTGGGCCAAAGAAAGAAGGAACAGTAGAACCTGAGAAAGAGGGGCAGAAAGGGGATCCACAGCCTTTGCTGTGCACATGCCACAAATTTGTTCCACCTGCAGGCGTATACCACTTTAGTAGAGGGACGCCTGGCTGCCAGAATAACGTCACAAACTTCAGGAGGCAAGTCAAAGGGAATCAACTGCCGCCGCTCAATCTCCACGCAAAGAGGTGGAGGCTGGACAGGTTCGGGTGGAGGACCGTCCCCTGGTGCGACAGAAGATCCTCCCGAAGAGGCAATCGGATCGGGGGATCGATGCTCATACTGAGTAGCTCGGGATACCATACTCTTCGAGCCCAGTCCGGAGCCACAAGAATGACTTGGCCCCGGTCACGCCTGATCTTCTTCAGCACTCTGGGCAGAAGTGGTATAGGCGGAAAGGCGTAAAACAGACCGCAACTCCACTCGTGACGAAAAGCGTCGCCGAGCGAGTGCCGCCTTGAAAATTCCAACGTGCAGAACTGATGACATTGTGCGTTCTCTTCGGTGGCGAATAGATCTAACCAAGGCTCTCCCCACTGCTGAAAGAGACCTTGCGCCACCTCCGAGTGAAGACGCCATTCGTGATCGAGCATGCACCTGCGGCTGAGTTCGTCCGCCCTGGCGTTCAGAGAACCTGCCAGGTGTTGAACCACCAGAGACATGCCCTGATGTTCCAGCCATGTCCAGAGACGCAGAGCCTCTTGACAGAGGGTCCACGACCCCACCCCGCCTTGTTTGTTGCAGTACCACATGGCGGTGGTGTTGTCCATGAACACCTGCACTACTCTCCCCTTGACAGAGGGAAGGAATGCTTTCAGTGCAAGCCTGATCGCCCGCAGCTCCAAAAGGTTGATATGGAGCCGGGACTCCGCCGGAGACCAGAGGCCTCTGATGTCCGCCTCTCCCATGTGGCCTCCCCATCCCAGGAGGGACGCATCCGTCACCACTGTGAACTCCGGTTGGGGAAGGGAGAGGGATCTGCCGTCGACCCAATGCCGGTCCATGAGCCACCACTGCAACTGTTGTGCAGTGCCCTCCGAGATCTGGACGTGATCGGACAGGTTCCCCTGATGCTGCGCCCACTGGAACTTCAGGTCCCACTGCAGAGCCCGCATATGCCACCTGGCATGATTGATCAGCAGGATGCAGGAGGCCATGAGGCCCAGCAGCCTCAGAGTCACTCTGACCGAAACCCAGGACAAGGGCTGAAAGATGGGAATCAGTGCCCAAATGTCCCGGACTCGCTGTTCGGGAGGATAGACCCGAAACTGCGCCGTGTCCAGAACCGCTCCGATAAAGAGGAGCTTCTGGGAGGGAATCAGGTGCGACTTCGGCACATTGATGGAGAACCCCAGCAAGTGCAGGAGGTCGTCCATAGTCTGGAGGTGGGAAACTACTGTCTGGGGCGAGCCCTCCTTCAACAACCAGTCGTCGAGATAGGGGAAGACTGAGACCCCTGATCTGCGCAGATGAGCTGCGACCACCGCCATCACCTTGGTGAATACCCGAGGGGCGTTGGTAAGGCCAAAGGGGAGCACGGTAAACTGAAAGTGCTCGTGGCCTACCATGAACCGCAGGTAACGCCTGTGGGCTGGCAGGACGGGGATGTGGAAATATGCATCCTGCAAGTCCAGTGCCACCATCCAGTCTTGTGGGTTGAGAGCAGACAAGACCTGAGCTAGAGTGAGCATCTTGAACTTCTCCTTGCGGAGGAAGCGATTGACGTTCCGGAGGTCCAAGATAGGACGCAGGCCTTTGTCCTTTTTGGGCACCACAAAGTAGTGGGAATAACAACCACGATCTACTTCGTGCGTTGGAACGCGCTCGATGGCCCCCTTGGCCAAGAGGGCCGCAACTTTCTGCTGAAGAAGCACCAAGTGATCCCCTGACATGCGGTGGTATTGAGGCGGCATGGCTGGGGGGGTAGTCTCGAAGGGGAGGGAGTAGCCCCTTCGGACTATCTCTAAAACCCACCTGTCCGAAGTGATGGTGCGCCAGGGGGAGGTGATGGCGGAGCCTGCCGCCCACTGGCGTTTGATGGGCCTGAAAGTTCGGACTAGGAAGGTTTGGAGGCAGAGGTGGCGGGGGTGGTGGTCTGACTCACCCACTGGCCCCTTTGTCCGCCACGGCGGAAACCGCGTCCGCGCTGGGATGACTGTTGCGCCGGCCGGTGGCTCTGTTGCGAACGCTGCGGGGCGCCCCTTCCTGTGCCACGAAAGGAGCGAAAAGCGGAAGGCGGAGGAGGGCGGACTGCCGAGAGTCCTAAGGACTTGGCCGTAGCCCGTGAGTCCTTAAACCGCTCCAACGCACTGTCCGCCTTGTCGCCGACGGCAATCAAAGGGCATGTCCATAAGGGTGTTTTGGACATCCCCTGAAAATCCAGTTGTCCTCAACCAGGCGTGACGGCGAACCGCCACCGTCGTTGCAATGGATCTGCCCAGTGAGTCGGCGGTGTCTAGACCACAACGGATCATAAACTTGGCTGCATCTCTCCCCTCGGCAACAACCTGGGCGAGAGTAGGCCGGGCCTCCTCCGGACACAGACAGCACGTTCACCACCGTATCCCACAGACTGTGGGAATAACGGCCCAAGAGGCATGCGGTGTTCACGGACCGCAGCGCAGAGCTGGTGGAAGAGAAAATCTTCTTCCCAAACTGATCCAGCTTCTTGGATTCCCTATCCGGTGGGACGGAAGGGAAGGCGGTTGGGGAAGCAGAGGCTTGGACAACCAAGCTCTCGGGAGTGGGGTGTTGGGAGAGGAAAATAGGGTCACCCGGAGCCGGGCGATGGCGTCGGGCCACGTTCCTATCCACAGGAGCCCCTGTGGTGGGCCTGGACCAAGTGCCCAAAAGAACGTCCGAAAGGGCTTCATTAAAGGGCAGCAGCGGCTCCGCAGAAGTAGCTGCTGGCTGAAGCACCTGTCAGGAGGTTAGTCCTGACGGCCACAGTAGGGAGCTGGAGGTGTAGGGCCTCCGCCGCCCTACGCAACACCACTGCATAACTGGCTCCCTCCTCCATAGCCACGGTAGGAGAAGACAGCATGCCAAGGTCTGGTGAGGTATCCAGACCACTGGCGTCCCCCAATTCCTCAGCCCAGTCCTGTTCAGACTCGCAGGCTGCAGCGAGAGGGTCGTCCGACCCCTCCCAGTCCTCCCCTTGCGCCTCAGGCTGTTCAACAGGCCGAAAATAAGGAGCAGGGACATGGGGATAGAAATCCCCAAACGGCGTCGAGAACGGCATCGACCGACGCCGCGTCCACTTCGGGGCTGAATCGGAGGTCGACGTCGTCCCGAGGAGCGGGCGGCGTCAGGCTCGGTGCCGGTGGGGTCGACGTCGGTGGAGGCGTAACTAGGTCAACCGGGATCCAGGCCTGGATTCAAGGGTGTCCTGCGGCGCCGGAGCCGACAGCGACGCCGGGGCCGGAGCCGCCGGCGATGTAACGCGAGGACACCCATGCGGGACCGCGGGGCCCGAAGGCGCACCGGCGGGACCCGACGGCCCAAAGAGGCGAGTCATGGCCGACAGGAACACCTGTATCTGGGCCGGAGACGCCGACGACCCCGGGAAGGGCGGGTAGTCGGGCGGCGACTCCATGGACTCCGCCGGAGCCGCTAGGGTGGCACCACCCGTACCCTCAGCCACGTGGCGCGACCGGCGAGGGGAAGTCGGAGAACGATGACATTTCTTCGACTTCTTGTGCTTCGCCTTACCTGACCCAGAGTGCGAAGACTTCGATCCCGACGATCGCCGATTACTCCGCGCACGGTCCCTCGACCTCCCTCTGGACCGGGACCTCTCACGGCGCGGAGCAGACTGCCGGGCTTCAAGCAGCTTTCAGGACCACTCCCTCAAAGACTTCGGCGCCATGAACCGGCAGTCGGGGCACGACTTGGGGTCGTGGTCGCACCCCAGGCAGAAGAGACACACGCGGTGCGGGTCCGTCACCGACATCATCCGATGACAGTCCTCGCAGGATTTAAAACCGGGCATCCCTAACTGCACCAGGAGTCGATATCGACTCGAAAAAGGTGAGAAAAAGATCTCAAAATACTTAGTCAAAAAAGACTAGGGGTACCGCTCTCTCCGGATCTACGCTTGCTGGCACGGAAAAAGAAAGAACTGACGTCAGCGCGCGTGGGCGGCGTCCAAGTAGCGCCCGCGATGTCATCTCGGCAACCACGACGCCAACGACGGACGCGGAGCCGCACGACGCCCCTACCGACGTGCAGGGGTACTGCTGACAAAAACTTTCCGGATCCAGTCTGACGCCTGGGGATATTCTAAGGTAAGGAATCTATCACTATGTGCTTCTTTCAGATAATGTCGTTGCCGAAAGTGTTGTCGTTGCTGTCGACGGGGCTAATTCCTTCGGTGTAGTGGGTGACAACAGAGTCACCTTCATCGGTGATGTTGTAGTCTCCGTTGATGGTTTTTTCTGTACAGCTGATTTCTCCATCGACGGCACTGTAATGACAAGCTTGGAGAAGGTGTTGTAGGCTCTAACTTTGATAGGTTTGAGAAGACATCCTCTTTAGAATGCTTACACAACTGCTCACTAGACAACCATGTTTCTCAGATGACCCATGCTGATTCTTTTTGTGAGCTTTCTTAGGCAGTTCAGGAGACCCATGTCTCTCAGCCCTCTCTCCTGAGACTTCCTTGACTTAGGAGAAGCCTCATCCTCCTCTTCAGATGGAGGAACATTTCTGGTCTTGAGCTTTTGAAGCCATAACAGCAGCTTCTCCTCGCCATCCTTTAAAGTTTTTGAGGAAACAGTACAGGACATTTTCCAGTCCTTTACCTTATGAGAAGGGTAGAGGCAGTCCTTGAGAGGACCCTCAAAGTGCGACCTCTTCTTGCCACAGGTCCCACAAGGTCTGAAAAGACCTTTTTTGCTTGGCTTTAACTTTTCAGCTCTCAGGGTTGAATAACCAATGAAGAAATTCCAAGAATTACCTTTATATACCTGTTTTCTGACAGAAAATCCTGGATAACTGAGCAGGGCTCACGGAGACTCCTTTTACACGACATGCAGTAGAAAATCTGAGGGAGTGAAGTCTCTGTGGGGGAGTCTTCTAGAGGATGCTGTTGCCGGATTGGTTGGACTTTGGTTCTTTTTTAATGACCGAGATAAGTTGATGAAGTGAATGTTTCTTTTAGCCCCTATGGGCTATGTATTGCCTATACTGCTTTTAAATGTACCTTGGGACTCCCACTTTGACAACGGAGAATAATTCAAGCATGTGAATCTATGAACGATCCAATGCTGAAGAACAGACATTACTGCACATCTCTTGCAGTCTTTTTCCAACACCTGGATGAAATCTGAGAGGTTCTCTTGGTGTTGAGCTCACCAAAACTTCAGATCCCACTGCAGAGCCTGCATGAGCCACCGGGTGTGCTCTACTACCAGGATTTAGGGGGTGCAGAGGCCAAGAAATCTCAGTGCCACTCTCTCCGAGACCCAGATCAAAGGTTGAAACATCACGATCATAGTCTGAATATCCTGGACTTGTTGTGCTGGAGGGAAGGCTCGAAAATGCACTCTATGCAGAATAGCTCAAAGAACAGCAGTCTCTGCGATGGTCATGGTGTGTATTTGGCACACTTGATCAAAAACTCCAAAAATGTGAGGATGTTTGCCAACGTCTGGAGGTGGTCATGAATGACTTAGGAGGGGATGCTTTTAACAACCAGTAGTTGAGGTGTGGGAAAAATGGTCTACCCAATATTTGAAGGTGTTCAGCAAACACCACCAGCATTTTTGTCAACACTCGTGGGGCTCTGCTGAGGTGGAAGGACAGCACAGAAAACTGGAAATGCTCATGGCCCACCTTGAACCACAGGTAATGCCTGCACTAGTGCAGGATGCAAATCCACCGCCACCATCCAGTCAGCTGTACCCAGGGCAGATAGGACTTGGGCCAGATGAGCATCTTTTTTAGAAAAAGTTCAGAGGTCACAGATCAAAAATAAGAAAGTCCTCCATCCTTTTTCAGCACCATGAAGCAACAGGAATTGCAACCAGTCCCTATTTCTGATGCCGGATCCTCTTGGCTCCCTTGTCCAAGACAGGATGAACTTCCTCTATAGGATGGAGGAGAGGTCCTCTGGAAGACACTGTTGTAGGTGGTATGCGTGGTGGAGTGGACAGAAAGGGCAGAGCATATCTATCCTGAACAATTCGCAGCACCGATCTGTCTGATGTGATGCTCTGCCACCCGTGGAAGTAAAACCTATCCTGCCTCCAATGGGATGGCTATGAGCCTCTGAGGGCAAGCTGAACGGGTTTTGAAGTGGCGGCAGCTGGGGGAACTGGGTAATATGCTGCCCCTGAGGGATAGGACGTTGTCAGCTGAATCCCCGACTTCAAAAGGACTGGGGGTTCTGCTACCATGGAAGAGGACCTTGGAATTGTCTCTGTTAAAAGCCACTTCTAAGCCCTGAAAAGTGTGAAAATGCTGCGGGTATTTCCACACAGGCTTAGAAAGGTCGAGAGAGCATGCTGTGGCTCTGACCTCTTCAAAGCGCTCCAGTGCAAAGTCCGCTTTGTCTCCAAAGAGACAAGCGTCATTAGATGACATGTCAATAAGCAACGCCTGGAAATCACTGGAAAAGCCTGTGGATCTTATCCATGCATGGTGCAGAAGCACCACTCTGGTCTCTACCACCCTACCCTAATAGTCGGGGGAGTCCAGACCAGAATGGATTACTCACTTTGCAGTGTCTTGTCCTCCAGGGGGTGTAGTAGAGAATTAATTTGAATTCAGTCTGCTTGTGGAGGCTTGAACTACAAGGCTCTTCGGTGTAGGATGTTGTAAGAGAAAAGGCGGGCTTCGGTGATCAGGTCTATGTTGCCTGGTGAACTGTCTATTGACTGGCAGGCAAGAAACATGTTTCACCCACATACCCATTAGGATATCCGTAAGGCCCTCGTTGAAAGGGGTTCGAAGGTAATTTGTCCAGGTTGCAGGACCTCTGTTAGGACATTTGTTTTGAACTCAGGCGACATGAGTTGGAGGTCCAGAACGTCTACCGCTCTTCTGATAACCAGGTAACCAGATAAAGAGGCTGATTCCTCTGGGAGAAGCCAGGTGGTGAGTTTAGTTCAGTGTCTGTTTTTCTCCTCAAAGCATTGAGAATTGTCATCTCGGTCATCCCTTCCATCATGGTGCTAAGCCTGCTGTCAAAGGCATTTGTCTAGGCAAAGGTGGCGTGGCAGCGGACTCTGAATTGGGTTGAATCGATTGTGCCAGAGGTTGAGTCGGATGTGACTGCGACACAAGCTTGTGGAGGATTCGCTTTTGAATCCAAAAGGACAATCTGTTCTTCCTCCAGCATTGGTGGTGTCCGTGCCGGCATCTATGCATGGGGAACCGGTGAGGATCTTGCTGCCGGGTTTGGGGTGGACATTGTCCCCGGAATCACGGCAGGCCCTGTAGCGTGGTCAAGAGGCACAACCAGCATCCAAGATTGATCTGCGGGCAGATACCCAACTAGAGGCCTCCTCGAATGCTTGTGGCCAAAAGGCACGGTAGAGGGAGCCAGAAGGTCATCAAATATGCGCAACATGGACTCTTTGACAGCTTCGACCGGCTGCGGATTTGCCAACAGAATAGAGCCAACAGGATAGAGAGGCTTGAATGAATCCAAGTGGCCATACTTGGTGAGTTCCTTTTTACACCTTCGATTAATTCAATCTGCTCTTTCAAAAATCCTTACAGTGTTGACACTGTGCTGCCCTGAATCCAGGACCGGTAAGGTTGTTCCTCCAGACACCTTTTCGCAAGTCAATTGGGATCTCCCTAAATGCTCTGAAAATTGTAGCAGGCATAAAGACAGTTAATTAAGAGGCTGATCAATCAGGAGCTGTTGATTATAAATTATTGATTACATATTTATCATTAGGATTAGTTATTTAATGAATTAGCCCTACAACTGACCATCTCTCATTGTCTAATGCTTTACCCATGATAACGTTATTGTCTTTTATCACTGCACCCACTTGCACCTTGTGATCACTTTTCCCAGAACAACATTTTGACTTGTTGTAGTTCCTTTTATATATATACCTTGTATATAAAATATTGCTGCACAGTATTTAGGTCTCCTAATATTTGTATTTAAATTTTTGTTTGTTTGATTGGACTAACTGACAATTCTCAATTGTTGCAGACTAATTTGTTAAATGATACCTAGACGTACCTTTGTTGTTCTTAACTATTACGTACCCTCCTCAGGTCTATGGGTAGCTCCTGAGGTCTTCATAGCATTTTAGGGTGATAGCCATTTAAAAATAAAATAAAAAAAACACAAAAGGTTTTTCTGGCTAAAATGATCTAAATGAAAGGTTTCTGGGAATCCCTCAGCCGGAGGCGGAGATATTCTAAGTTCATGAATACCAGCAAAGATTCTACGATAGAGAGACTTTAATCTTTGGCTGTTTAATAATGGCCCTATTGCACAATACAGTAAGGTTCTCATCTCTTTTTTTCAAGGCGCTATAAGAGAGGCCTGTGGTTGAATTGGCAATCTTGTGATTGGTGTCATTGAGTGGTTGGAGAACATTTGTAAAAATGAGGGCACTGCCTACACATGACCAGGGGTCTGGTCTCATTCTAATTTTTTAACTCTTTGCTGTGCGGATATGTGTAATACCAAGTCTAAAGACCAGATAGCCCACTAGTCGAACAGCAGATGGAAACTGTATATACAAGTACCATAAGCAGAGAGCAGCGCTTTGGATGTTCCAACCAGATGGTTTTATTTAGGGAGTCATTCGCTAAAACCATCTAAACTGCTGTTCATCTAAATTGCTGTTACTTCTCCAACCTTTTCCAAGTAGGAAGTCTTCATTGTCTGATGCCACTCTCAGAATATCTTGCAGTTTAATTCTACACCCTAAAGAGGCACTCCTTATCACATGCAATGAGAGATACAGTGCTTCACATTGACAGATTAAGAAATGCTGTAGTTGTTAAATACCTGCTGAATATCGTGGCTCGGCTCAGGTACCATAGAGGACTGTAAGCTGAAGGAGGAGAGCACTGGCGGGATGCTTGGAGTAAGCAGTTGCTGCACAGGAAACTGGTTTGGAGTCATAACGGGGTCATGGAAGGTATCTGGCTGTGAAAGGGATGACACCTGAATGCAGGCTTGCGATCCAGGCTGCAAAGCGCAGGTTAGCTTCTCCTGTTGCATGGCGCTGTGCTGTGTAGCAGTACTGGGGTGCTCAGATGCCTGGACAGGGGGCTGTGGAGCTAAGAAGCCTTGCTGATCTGACCCAGATTGCAGCTGTGTTGAGTAAGCAAGAGCCTGGTCCATGGTGCCTCCAGTCTGTTGCAGGGGACTCACAGACTGAGGAGCTAGGGCAAGTGCCTCTACATAAGCAGCCTGAATGAGGTCATGTGGTCCATGCACTTGTTGACTGGGCTGTACCCCTTGGGAAGAATGTGGCTGGGTCGACAAAGGGTATATTTGGGCTGAGTTGAGCACTGGCTGATTACTGACATAGGTCTGCTGGGACACATGGCCTAGCTGCACTTGGAAGGAGGTGGTCTGCTGCGGTTGGTGGTGTGGTAACTGCTGCTGTCCTTCCATGATTTTTTGAGTCCCGCTTGGAGTGACTAGAGGCCCCTCTGGAAGCTGTTGCAGTCCCAATACATTGCCATTTGGTTGTGGGTGAGCAGCTGACGGTGGTACTGCATATGACTGTTGCTCTGAAGGTTGAGCAGTGAAGGCATGTTGGAGAGAATAGGTATGTTGCTCCTGAGATGGAGCATGAACAGTCTGATGGTCAGAGTAGATCGGCCTACTCTGCTGCGCCTCGGCTGAACATACCTGCTCCTCAGCTGGTTGCAGAGAAACTGAATGTGCTTGCAGACTAGTATGCTGTGCCAAGTCACTTGGAGTAGGCACTGTGTAGGCTTGCTTTGTAGTAAACACTTGGTGTTCGTTAGGCTGTGTAATGTAACCTTTTTGCATCGATGGCAGCACATTGTAATTTTGTGGTACAGGAGCTTGATTCTCCAGGGGCTCTGGGGTGTAGCTCTGCTGAACTGCTGGCTGCTGAGTAAACACCTGTTGCTCTTTAGGTTGAGGGAAGTTAGCCAGTTGCTCAGGGGCCTGCATGACATAATCTTGCTGTTCGGTCTGGAATGTGTAAACTTGCTGAACTGGAGGCTGAGCAGAGTAAACCTGCTGAGATGGTGGCTGACTGATGTAATTAAGTTCTGCAGGCTGCGTAGTAGAGGTCGGCTGCTGATCAATGCTCTGCTGGATGTAAACATTCTGCTCTGTAAGTGGTGGAGGCTGCTGCTCCTGTGACTGAGTGGTGCAAATCTGCTGCACCTGTGGCTGTGTTGCACATGCCTGCTGCTCTAGTGGCTGTGGAACAAAGGTTTGCTGTACTTGTGTGTTGGGGGCACTGGCTTGCTGCACAAGTGGATGAGAAATATGAACTTGCAGATCTCCAGGCTGCGCGGTGTAGCTTTGGTGCACTGGAGCACTAGCTTGTTGCAATATTGGCTTTGCCGTGTAAGCTTGCTGTAAAGGCAGTTGCTCTGTAGAATGTTTGCTGTGAGCTTGCTGTGGCATGTATGTTTGCTGCACTGGTGTCTGTGAGATATAACTCTGCTGCAAGGAAGGCTGAGGTGTGTATGCTTGTTGCAGGGGTGGCTGTGTGGTGTAAACTTGCTGAACTGGTAGCTGAGTGGCATAACTCTGCTGTTCTACAGAAGTTGGTGCTGAATATGTTTGTTGCACAGGAGGCTGCTCAGCTGGTTGAGAGCTGTAAACTTGTTGTGCAAAGGGCTGAGACGTATAAGCCTGCTGCATGGATGGCTGCTCTGTTGATTGTGTGTTGTAAATTTGCTGCACAGGCAGCTGTTGGGTGTAGGTCTGTATTGGAGGCTTCTCTGCAGAAGGTGTACTGTAAACTTGTTGTACAGGGGGCTGTGATGTATAAGCATGCTGTACTGTAAGCTGCTCAGTGGATTGCACGCCGTAGGTTTGTGGAATGGGTGGGTGTGAAGTGCAACTTTGCTGCTCTGTGTTCTGTGTCGTTGTTTGCTGCATGGATAGAGGCTGACTGTAGGCTTGGTGAACAGGTGGCTGCGTGCTGTAGACCTGTTGCATGGGCGACTGATGCGGATATGCTGGTTGTGCTGGTAGTTGCTCCGTAATCTGCTTGGTGTAGCTCTGATTAGATAGTGGCTGGGTACTATACGCTTGCTGTTCTGGAGGTTGGGTGGTGTACACTTGATGAAGAGGAGGCTGCTGCTCTGGAAACTGAGAAGATGAGGCTAGCTGCACTGCTGGCTGTTGGGTAAAGGCCTGGTGTAAAGGTGGCTGCTCAGTAGGCTGCACAGAAAGACCTTGCTGTATTGGTGTCTGGGTGGTGTATGCCTGCTGCATTGGAGCCTGGGGAGTAAAAGCCTTCTGCTCTGCAGTCTGGGGTGGATACACCTGTTGAGCCATTGACTGAGAAGTGTAGGTTTGCTGTACCTGTGCCTGGCTGGTGTAAACGTGTTGTAGCAATGGCTGGGTGTGGTATGCTTGAAGTACAGGAGCCTGCGTGGTGTAGGCTTGCTGCTCTGAAGACTGTGGGGTATAGACGTGTTGCATCACTGGCTGAGTGGTATAACTCTGTTGTACTGAAGGCTGAGGGTACATTTGTTGCACCGGAGGCTGCATGGTGTATCCTTGCTGCATCAGAGGCTGTGTAGAGTACATTTGCTGCATCTGCTGCTGCGTTGAGTAGATCTGATTCAGGTGGGGCTGTGTCATGTAAGAGACTTGTTCTGGAGTCTGTGTGGCATACTGAGGATGTTCAAGAGACTGCAAGGAGACCTGTGTCAAAGCTTCTTGGGGATTGTCTCTTTGTGGGAGCTCTCCTGTGGTTGCCTGAAGAATAACCTGATGCTGGGGTAGAGAAGGCTGGTAGCATGTCTGCAGTGTAGAGGACTGACCATAGTCCAGTGACTGTTGATTCTGAATAGGCTGTGCTTGGTGAAGTCCTGCAGATTGCAATAAGGAGTCTTGCTGTCCCGAAAGGAGGTGGTGCTGCTGAGCAGGAGGAATATGGTGCAAGATCTGCTCAGCCCCTGCCAGGGCAGCCATGGGATTTTGCAACTGTTGCCAAGAAGCTTGCACACCACCTGTGCACAAAGCTGAGGCAGGTGGGTGCAGAATGGGGGAATCCGAGAAACCAACAGTGGAACCAAGTTCAGGTTGTGCCCCAGCCACAGGATTGTGAGTCGACGTCAGCGGGGCTGAAATCGGCTCAACTGGAGTACTTGTAACCATGGTCTGCAACACTCCCATTACGGCTACATCAGGCTGAGGTACCATCTGCACATCTCCTCCAAAGGCATGCTGGCTGTCACCATGCTGATAATGGGAAAAAGAAGACAAGTTATTACCAGAGAGGCTAAACAGTGTTAGTGTTTTCCTAGAGTACATTTTGATTGCATGAAAAGGAAGAAGTTACTTACCTTGTAGGCATCTCGTCAAAGAGTGCAGTGCTGTAGATTCACATACTTAGGATACTCCTACCATCTAATCTTGGGCTCAGATGTTTTCAAGTTGTTTTTGTGTGGAGAAGTCTCTTGAGTCACAGGATAAGGTGCGACTCATTCTCTTGTTGTGCATGGGCACCAACTCAATATTAAATTGCATTTTCACAGCGTGTTACATTATACATGGAGTGTGATAGTAAATAAAGTGTGTGATGCGCAATGTGAATTGAGAGAAAAAGAAGATTTCTGCAATGAACACATGCTACTGGGGAGATGGGAGGGTGCATGCGAATCTACAACACTACATGCTATGAACAGATGATTACAGGGTAAGCAACATTTTCTGTTCATAGCATGGGAGGCTGCAGCCACCTGCTTAGCACAGACTGTAAAGCAGAACCCTCCTAAAGTAGTGGCTAGCCGGTGGATGCCTTAGATAGGAGCTGTCCTTTTTGCTGCTTTCCAAAAGCTACAAATAGCGGATTTAATTTTCGAAATGCTTTGGTTCTGAGTAGTACACAAGAGCTCTTTCTACAGCGACCGTGAAAAGTGCTCTCTCAATAATAGATTCGGTGTGAAAAAAAAGAATAGCCACTAGACATGAAATAAATTGAATAGGACATGAATGCATGGTCTCAAAGGGTAGTGAGGACTACATTAAGGTTCGACAGACAAGCAGGAGGGACTCTTAGGGGAATTACCCTTCTGAGACCCTTCATGAAAGCCTTAACTGGAATTCAAAAACTGGGCTGGTGCTCCCTATACTGCATGTAGGATGCAATGGCACCTTAATGCAAACAAACTGATGTATTAGGGGGACCTACTTTCTGCAAATACAAAAGGTAGGAGTTTAATGTACTCTACAAATATTTTAAGAGATCTAGGTTCATAGAAACACAGTGAGAAGCAAACTTTTTCCACTATTTTGCTGCATGACTTGCCTGAGTTGTCGGCCATCTGGCCTCTTTTAAAATAGACATACATTTCCAAGGAAGGTTAAGGTAGCTGAATTCTATGACCTCAGGTGCCAAATCGCAAGACTGAGCTTTCAGCGATCTGGATGTCTCAATTGCACCTGCATGAGGAGGTCCGATCAAAGCAGGAGTCTCTTGTGAGGACTGACTGACATCTCTAGAACAGTTGACTCTTTTGGTTGCCTGGCCTATGTTGGTGCTACCAGAAGGAGTATTAGTGATGTTTGTCTGACCACCCTTACCACACTTGGAAGTAGTGGGAGAAGTGGGAAAGCGTAGGCAAACATCTTTAACATCTTTGACTAATTCCTCCATAGTGTATTGCCCAAGGACTGTTGAGTGTGGAAACCTGAAGGCGAAGTGTTGGCATTTTGCAGGGTGACGAACAGGTCTATGTGTGGAGTGCCCCAACATTGGACGTACCTATGGAGGACTTGGGGATTTATTTCTCACTTGTGTGCCTGTTGAGGCATTCTGCAGAGCAGGTCCGCAAAGTTGCTGGTGATTACCCAAAGACTATTCCGCCATTAGTGGAATGTTGTGGAGGATTGCCAAATGCCAAATATCCTGGGCCAACTGAAATACCCGAGTGTGTGTACCTCCCTCCTTCTGTAAGTATTACATGGCAGTCATGTTGCCTGTCCTGATAAGGACCACTTTGTGAGAGATCAGTTTCAAGAATGCTTTTAGAGCCAAGTGGGTGAATCAATCTGGATTTATAAAGCACGGCAAATCACCCGTGAGGGTCTCAAGGCGCTGGAGATGCTAGCTGCATCGCGGTGCTCTCTTCATTCGAACAGCCAGGTCTTGAGAAGCCTCCTGAATTCCTGAAGCTATGCGGCGTTCCTACAGTGCAGGGGAAGGTCGTTCCAGGCTTTGGCCGCCAGGTGAGAGAAGGAGCAACCTCCGCTGTTGGCACAGTGAATCGGGGGGGGGGGGGGGGACCTGCGAGGAAGAGAGAGGCAGATCGCAGGTGTCTGGTCGGTTGGTGGAAGGTCATTCGTGTATTGATGTATGCTGGTCCTTCACTGTGCAGGGCTTTTTATGTGTGGATTTTATTCAAAAATTAAGAGGAACCCCCTTCTATCCAAAGGAATAGGGTAATATACCAAAGTATCACAAGAGCTTTATCCTTTGGAGAAAATGTAATCTTATGTCTCCTATTTAATCAATCTGTTCCACTCATTCGCGATCACTCACACCACTTGCATACATTGGAAGTGAGACCATATATTCCTAATAGATAGTCCTGACAACATCAGTTGTAAAAAGTACAAAGTCAATTTATTGATTAAAAAACAGTTAAAATTCACAAATAATCCTGAAAACAATAATACATAATATCATCGCTATCTAACACACAATTATGACGAAACATTTAGACAACCTGATTGCATGTTATAAAAACCAATATAGTAAATAAAAAAAAAGGAAAGAGAGTACATATCACAAGACACACAACCCTATGTCATAAGTAGCGTACACATCCGTAAGGAAAAACTTCAGGGCTAGTGCCGGGTATTGTCCAATTCATAAAATACTCTTTGGTCTAGCCACTTGACAGATTGTGTACTTTTCAGCGAGGCGTCAACGCGTTTCGATGGACGCTTATAACACCATCTTTTTCAAGACAAAAACTTTTGTGGACTCAACAATATATATATATATATGAAAATGATACACAAATGAACAATTAAAAACCTTTCTAAGGCAAAGATGAATACTCATACAGCCCTGAGCATATGCTTCTCGGGTGATAGGGGTCAAAACCTCCTATTCCTTTACTGGAATTCAGTTCTATACTGTTTTAAAAAAAATAATAAACACTCACGTCATTATCTGTATACAAAAATGATCGTATGCCTCACTTTTGATTTAATAGAGCGAGCATACATAAATGCTTGTATAACCATGGAAAGTTTAGAAGTCTCACCTCTAAATGATTCTACAAGCGACAGGAGGATGATTAACTGAATATAAAATAATCCTGCTGAATGATTAGAAATCAGAGCTGATATTATATAATCTAAAACCTGACGATAGAAGGTAAAAGTAGACTCTTCAATTTAATCTGCTTTTTATCGGAAGTCTACTTTTACCTTCTATCGTCAGGTTTTAGATTATAGAATATCAGCTCTGATTTCTAATCATTCAGCAGGATTATTTTATATTCAGTTAATCATCCTCCTGTCGCTTGTAGAATGACTTTGTACTTTTTTACAACTGATGTTGTCAGGACTATCTATTAGGAATATATGGTCTCACTTCCAATGTATGCAAGTGGTGTGAGTGATCGCGAATGAGTGGAACAGATTGATTAAATAGGAGACATAAGATTACATTTTCTCCAAAGGATAAAGCTCTTGTGATACTTTGTATGTGTGGGTCAGTAACTTGAACTGGCATCTCTTCTGGATCGGGAGCTAGTGTAGCTTCTTGAGGTGCAGGGCGATGTGAGTGTGTCTGGGGAGGTTGTAGAGGAGTCTTGCAGAGGGGTTATTTATGTAGTCTCTTCAGGAGGCATGCAGTGATTCATACGTACAGTGTGTTCCCGTAGTCCAGCCTGTTGGTGACGAGGGCCTGAGTGACGGTCCTTCTGGTGTTGATTGGGAGCCACCTGAAAATCTTACGGAGCATGCGCAGGGTGTGGAAGCAGACAAACGAGACAGCGTTTACCTGTTTTTGCACAGCTAACTTGCTGTCCAAGATGATGCCAAGGTTGCGGGCGTGGCCTGTTGGGGCGGGAGAAGGGCAGAGTTCAGCAGGCCACCAAGTGTCGTTCCATGGCGAGGTGTTGTTCCCAAACATAAGGAATTTTGTCTTGTCCGTGCTGTGCTTGAGACAGTTATCCTGCATCCAGTCAGCGATGTTCATCATACATCTGTGGAAGCTGGCTCTTCTGGTGTAGGGGTCTTCTGACAGCGAGAGGATGAGCTGGGTATCTTTGGCATAGGAGATGATGTTGAGTCCGTGCGATCTGATGGTGTTGGCAGGGGGGGAGGGGGGTTCATTTATGAGCTGAAGAGGGTGGGGCTGAGGGACGATCCTTGTGGGACGCCGCAGATCATCTTGGTTTCCCAGGTGAATGGTGGGAGACAGATTCCATGGGTTCTTCCATTGAGGTATGAGGCGATCCATTTAGGGGCGTCTCCCTGGATTCCAATTTGGTGGAGTCTGTTGATCAAGATGTGCTGGGTGACTGTGTCAAAGGTGGCTGACAGGTACAGGAGGATGAGGGCTGATGTTTCGCCGCGATCCTGGAGGCTCCCCGACGTCATCTGTGGCTGCGATCAGGGGTGCCTTGGTGCTGTGGTTGGCTCGGAATCAGGACTGAGAGGGGTCCAGGAGGTTGTAGTGTTCAGTGAGTTGCTGGTTAATTGCCTTTTTGAGAACATTCGCCGGAAAGAGGAGATGGGCTGTGAACTCTTCGGAAATGCAGGGTCGGCGGATGGTCTCTTCAGGAGGGGCCTCACTTCAGCGTGTTTCCAGTTCTCAGGGAAAGAGGCCGTGGTGATTGAGGTGTCCAGGACTTTTTTGAGCCACCAAGGATTGGTTGACTTCTCGCGACTCTGCGCTGACTACAGACTGCCATACACTGAATACTGCCATTATGTAGCTATGGGCCATAGGGTGACCCAACCACACATTCGACTGCATACTAGCAGGCCCCTCACTCCGTTTGGGAAATGGCTCCTCACCCGACACACAAATAAGGGTCTTCTAGCCAACATTGATGCTTTCCTAAACACTTCTTTGACCGACGCCAGATCCCCAGCACAGCTGTAATGGGAATTAGATTGTGAGCGACCCTTTACCCCCAAGGAATGGCCAAACAACCTATACATGGCCCGCACCTCCTCTTATTGCCCTTATGGGAAAGAGACTCTACTCAAACTAGTGCACTATTGGTACTACACCCCAGTTCCAATAGCTAAATGGAAGCTGAATGAGAATGATGGCTGTTGGCGGAATTGCGGACACCCGGTTACGCTGACCCATATTCTCTGGCAATGTCCTAAATTGCAGCGATACTTGACTGACATTCTAGGCGACATTATTGCAATGTATCGGACTGACATACCTAACTTTCCTAGCTTCATTCTACTGGGTCTCCCGAATACTTTAACATACCCCCTACGATCTGTGAAGGGGAGGGCAATTACACTTGCCTTGTGCGCAGCTAAACAGGTTATTCTATCCAACTGGGTACAGAAGAGATACCACACACATGGATTGGTAACAAAACCTCTGGGGACTCCTTGGCATGGAGAAACTGACCACAGCCGTTGTACATAAACTGCCCCAATTTGATAAGACATGGGGTCCCTGCATACAATTCTTGGCACAAGACTTCAGGGAAATGTCCTGTGCGGCTTATTTGCGGATTCTTCGATTTACACACTCCGAAAATGATGCTGAGTGAGCCAATGAGAGTGAGCTTTGAATAATTGGACAACTCTCTGGACCAGTGGTCAGGATGTCCTTCTGCAGTAGGGTTCGCCGAGCAGTACGTTTCCCCACAACTGGACACTTCTACCTCATCTTCTGCCCTACCCCTCTCTCCCTTATCCAGACATTAGCAACCTCCTCCTTATTTCTCCCTTTCCCTCCTTCCCAGTTTATCCCCTTCCCTATGTTATACCACACACCATCGGCCTATGGATGTAGGTCGGTGAATGTTTTGTATTGTTTTCTCTGAAAATCAATAAAACAGACTTAAACCTAAACCAGAAATAAGGAGCCAGGCATGCCTTATATGCAACATGGCTGTGTTGATGCCCCTGCACGCAAGTCTGCTCCTTCTAAGGAGCAACTGGCATTAAATAATACCTTGCCCTCGGCTGCTATCACTTCCCCACACTTCCTATCCTCCTCTGGGAGATACTTAAGCAGCTAGCTTTTGCATCTGCTCCCAGTGTCATGTCAGAGCAAAAGAAGCGCCACAGAACTAGCTATTCACCAACGAGTTGCTGCTCCAACGACTAGAGGGTCAGTGTATCCTGTCGCCTATTATAGGCAGTGTCATTAGGACAGGGCTTGAATTTCTTCTTTTCCCTTGGGAGTTACAACTGTCGCTCTGACAGGTAGCATGGGCAGACTTCACATGTCCTTTAACTTAGGGAAGAACTGCATGCTATGCTCAGTTTTAGAGTGCTTCAAGAAGGAAATCGTCCTCCAGCATGATATGCATATCCACATTGTAGCAGACTGCCACCTTTTGAATAACCTTGTCATATGTTCTAGGATCATCAGCTCTAATTGGGTAGTGTTCTATGTCCCCTGGGATATCCTGTTTATACCAGGAATCATATGTAGGGCCGTAGCCTGAAGTCTTATCATAAGGCTTACAAGGACCATAGGGGCTACCCAGGGCTGAGTAAGAAACTGGTGACCCCTCCCTGGTGACTAAGGTGGAAGCAGTGGAGGAATGGTGTATGACTGTGGTGGTGGTGGTGGTGGTGGTAGAGGTGGAATTTGTGGCAGAAGAAGTTGGCTTGTAACCCTGTCCTTATGTCTTTTCCGCACTGGTGCTGGAGAAGGTGGCCTGGAAGAAGGATCCCCCTCAAAGACTAGTCTTCTCTTGAATGGAAGAGGAGTAGGTGCTGTCTTTGTACAGATTTTGCATATAACTTGATGGATAAACAGTCGTGTTTGACTGGCCTCCAATTCCTGTTGGAGTCTTTCAAGAATAGGGGCCTCTATATTATACTCTAAGTTTCGCCTTCGGCATCAAGGTATGCTTTGGTGCTGACAAAAGTTTTAGCATCGACAGGTTCTTCTGCACTGGTACAGAAGTCTTTGTTGCATATTTCTGAATGGATTGTTGGTGCTCAGAATCTGACGGCTTGGGCTCAACACCCTTTGCTGGAGGTTTGCTGAACTCTTGCTTGACTCCAAAGGTTTGTGCAGTACCGGCAGGATCATTAAACCACTCGAGAGAAAGGGAGGACTAAACACCGCCCTTACTCTGACAACACAAGATGAAAAACACAAGCAGGTGCAGTGAGTCAGTCTCAAGAACGGGAGACTTCTGTTCCTAGCACCTTCTCCCTAGGTTTTCAGGCCCCTTGTAAAGAAATATTTGGGTCAGGTGGTCTCACCCATGTGATGTGGCATGCTTCATCATTGGCCACCTCATCCAACCCTGGTAAGATGATGCTACCAAGATGGACCCCAGTCGGTGGGACAGTTCTTAAGATGTATAATTTAACTGAACAATACTGGGATCCATCTATTTAGTTAAAAATGCGTACAGATATACCACAAGGATAACCTTTATTTGGTTGCATCTCAGGTATGATTAAAAACAAAGTTATTAGATGTTATGGGGCACCATCACCCCACCATCTTTGGGAAGTGTTGACATGTTTAAGCCCATTCAAAGTGCCAGAAAACTGGACAGGGGCACCCCACAGGGTGGCCAACAGATGTTATGTTAATCTGATTTGTAAGGCGCGCAGATACTCGGAAGTGTCCCGGCGCTCAGGCAGAGGGCAACAGACCAAGACACCTAGATTGACTGTTCGAAGAGCCAAGTCTTTAGTTTCCTCTTGAAGATATCAAGGTTATTTACCAAGCGGAGGTCTAATGGAAGTTTGTTCCAGATGAGTGGCCCCAAGTAGGAAAAGGATCTCCCGCCTATTCTGAGGATGTTGATGCGGGGCACTCTTGCAAGGCGCGCAGAGGAAGAGCGCAGGGTGCATGCTGGAATGTATTCGCTGATCCTCTCACAGATAGACCGCGCCCGTATCTTGCATGGCCTTATGCATTAGGACCATAGCCTTAAAGACAACCCTCTTTTTTATAGGGAGCAGTGGAGGGCCCTCAATTGAGAGGACAGGTTAGACCTAGGTGGAAGTCTGAGTAGCAGTCTAGCCGCTGAGTTCCGCACCACCTGAAGTCTATTGAGAAGAAAGTCAGGGAGACTGAGGTAAAGGGCATTCCCGTAGTCGAGTCTCATCATGATCAGGGCCTGCACCACCTTTCTACCAGCAGACTGAGATAAGGGGAAGAATTTTTTTTAGCATGCAGAGTGTGCTGAAACAAGAACCAGCAAGGGTTTGAATGTGAGGTTGGAAGGAGAGGGAGATGTCAATTTTAATCCCTAGGTTCTAAACAGTGTTTTTGGGGGAGCCAGGTTGAGGCATATCACTCGGCCAGCAGGTTTCCACCAAATTATGAAAGACATCTCCGAAGATCACGATCTCGGTTTCATCCGGATTGCATCTCAGATAGTGCAGGTCCAGCCACTGAAACACCCTGGCAAGGCACCGACAGATGAGCTTCCCATCCAAATCACTTCCCTTCTCACAAGCAAAGAGTAGCTGCGTGTCATCCTCATAAGAGATGACTTTTGCACCCAGAGTATCAGCTGGTGTAGCCAAGGGCGTGCTATATATATTAAACAGGGTGGGGCTGAGAGCCGAACCCTGCGGTACGCCCACAGCCAGGGTTCTGACTTGGGAGGTGTAAGGAGGCAGCCATACCTTCGGAGTACGCTTATCCAGAAATGATGATCCCTGGTTAAGGTTATGTTAGTGTGTTCCTTTTTATTATATTAAGGAAAGAAAGTATTTCCTACCTCTCTTTGCGTCAACTTTAACGACATTGGATACAAACACATTATTAGACACTATGCTACCATCCTACATGCTGGAATGGTAGTGGTTCAAAGGTACCCATACACAACAAAGTGATGTATAAGCTGGACACCAGATGTCTCACACACAACCATGACAGTACCGACCGGATCCTGAAGGGGATGGAGGTCCATGACCTACCTTGTCTAGACACCAGTGCTCGAAGCTAGATTCCCTGGTGGTTTCTTGTGTAATGGTCTCATGGAAAACATGTCTGAACCCCAAGGGAAAAAAAAACACTCATTTAAGGTGGAGCCTATATTCTGGTGCATTGTGGGTTTCGAGGGAAAGATCATTAAAAAAACAAAAGAGAAACCTTTAGTTCAAACAAAAACAACTTGGAATGTCTGCGCCCAACACTAGATAGCAGGAGTGTGCAGAGCACATGATCTATGACAGTACATGTTGCAAAAACCATTTTCATGAGCAAAACCTGTGAGCTTTCTAACATTTACAAACAACTCTAAAGAGTCCAGTCACATGAATCTTCTAATGAATCTCTCACCTACTGTGACCTGCCGCAGGTTTTATACCCCTCCTTTATGTTTCACCTGTCAGCACCAAGGAGAGAGAGGGACTGAAGGCAGGAGTAGCTTGTGTGCCTATTAATGATCAAAGGTGAATTACAGGAGACACAGATGTTAAGATATTTGAATACTGCCAAATCATTGCCATGTACAGTGTATATTGCGAGGAATCCCGGGGCTAAGGTAGCAAGAATCAACAAAGCGATCCAGGAGTGCTTTCTTAAGCGTAGGAGGTTCATATTAACAGTTTAAACAGACTAGATGATTCAGCACCCTCTAATATTCGAAATTATTCTACACATCCTTTAAATACAGCTGTTTGGTTAAATCATATCTCAATAACACACTACACAGACTTGATCTTGGTTTTCTCTTAAAATTGGTTTTCTTTATTTATAATCTTCTCTTTTTATATAAAACAATCTTCCTTGATGTAGTCAACGCGTTTCGTCTCAAACTAAGACTTCTTCAGGGCTTGGAATCGGAGTTTCATCTGTATATTATGATAGTCATAAGAGTCACCCTTGGGTCACAAAAGGTGTTATGGGAGGAATGATATAGGGTTAAGAATATGCATGCACGGGGTGCGGCTAGCCGCTGTGGAATATGCCCGCCTCACTAACTTGGCTCCGATCACCCGCCACAAACAATCTCAAAAATACCGCCAACAAAATCCGTCGGCCACGGTGAGATCAACAATGGTACCGTTTCTCCTCACTGCATCGATACCATAGAACTAGAAACAACGACACCCGACCGAACTGAGGCCTGAAGAAGAGGCAGGGCCTGTGCAGAGAACTGAAGCAGCGGTCTTGCATAGCAATATGTACCTGACGCAGATATGTTAGAGCCAAGATGCACACACAGAAGAGGAGGGCTTGGTGACACTTCGGTGAGACTGAGGACCCTTGGGCGGCTCCCACAGTGGTGAGTGATCAGGCGGTTTTAGGCGGCAGCAGAGCTGGAGAGTGAAGAACGGGCGGGGCCTCTCACGATTGGTCGAGGCCCCGCGTAGCCTGCTGCCGGACCCTGTAACAGCTCTGCCTGAGTGTTTTACTGCCTGGTGACTTTCTGCTCTGCCCACGGGACACCTACTAAAGGTGACCCCCTCCCCTGGGTCTATGGTTGAGAGAACCCTGAGGCGGGGGTAATGCGTCCTACCTGGCCACTTAACGACGCAAACCGGGCCCTCTACAGTGCCATCACCCTGACTTCTCCAGGCTCAATGGAGGCCCCTAATCGCGAACAGAAGCCAGCTTTGATATAAAAGGGAGGCTGCACGCATAGGTGTACACAAGCATTGGCTGGACAGTCTATCGTAGCACAAGGTCCCCTGGCTGCCCCCCCAACCCACACGGTGCAAACGGACTATTCACAGAGAGCACATGCGGTGCTCTTTGCTTTTGATGCCGGCATGCCAACTTATAGCCCGCTTGACAGACTGCGGTGAAACCGCAAGCTTAACGACCAATCACAAATTGGGGCCTTCATAGGTGTGCAACCATCAGACCAAACCACCCTGGATCCTCTAGACACCCACCTGTGCTCCTCTCAATCCCTACCTTACTACTAGCACAACTTATCAGGCCATCCGGCTTTGGGGATAGCACCGTCTCGTGATTGGATGGAGTGCGCCTTGCGGCTATTGAGAGGCCCCAGACTTGACGCCAGGTAGGGACGTGGGGGTTCGCCGACGGAAACCCGACAAGTTGGCGGGGAGTACCGAGACCCCTCTCTCTCCCCCCCCCCCATTTATTTTTGATTCCCTGATAATAAATCGTGTAAAGTGCTAAACTAACACAAGAGAAACCTAGTTGACATGCCAGGCGGGAGGGGTGCCCTCAACACCCACCAGACCAAACTAGACAAGTATACACCACTGAGAGATTCTGCAACAATGCTGGGGACTGATGTCTCGCAGGCGCCAGCTACTCAGTCCCCCCCAAATGAGGAGACGTCCATCCTGACAGACATAATGGCAGCAATCCATAGCGTACAAAGCACCCTAGAGTACAAAATAGACACGATATCCACCAAAGTGGCATGGATACGAGCAGACTTACGCAAGGTGGGCGACAGACTAAATGAAGTACGAGACTCAGTGTAGGAAGCTGGCTCTGTATATACTATACAAAAGTAAGGTATAGTGTGCACGGAGTCCAGAGGATCCCCAGAGGTATAGCAGAGGCTAAATTAGATAATCACTAACAGCTCTCTTTGTGGTAGTGTGGTCGAGCAGTTAGGCTTATCAGGAGGGTGTGTTAAGCATTTATTGTATTCACTCAATCAAGGGCTGATATATACACACACACACACACACACACACACACACACACACACAGAAACAGAATCCAGACCAATTAGGTAAGTATAAAAAAAGGTAAACTTATGTTTTATTTGTAGAACCAAACAGGACTTGGCACAGGTAGGTAAAATGTACTTTCAAATGCAAAACTTTACAAGGAAATGCAGTTGGGAATGGAATTGCAAATGTTACAGGTTTGTATTTGCTCTTAAAACAGTTTATATTACATAGAAATTAAATTTGATTACTTTTGAGTTACTTTTAGATTACATCGACTACTTGGGGTGATATGCCTAGATATCGCACTGTGGATCTTACAATACAAAGGTAAGTAAGACACTTTTTGGTTTAAATCACAGTTACTTTTCTCTCATACAAAAACAGTTCAACAGAACATTTTAGGAACAAAATCTCGGTTCCTATGGGGAAAAGAAGGTTATCGGTTTCCAGGTAAGTAAATGACCTGCAAGAACAGTTTTTGGGGGCTAGAACCAAGGTTCAGTTTGGCACTCAAATTGCACCACCAGCGGCACTGGGGCGGCCGAGTGCAGAGGCCCAATGTTAGCTTTCGGTCAGCGGCTGCTTACGAGCAGGCCACTCGGGTGTGGGAGCAAAGCTCCTGGGGTTAGGATTAGCACTGCAGAGGTCAATAATCAGCACAGGAGTTTCACCACCAGCGGCACAGAGGCGGCCGGATGCAGAGTGCCAAGAAGACGTCGGGAGCCCTATGGTGTGCAACGGAGATCTCCAGTTTAAAGAAAAGGCTGCAGGCTCGGGCAAGGAGGTTTCCGGTAGGCGACCACCAGCAGGAGAGGTAAGTTGTGTTCTTGGGGGATGCCTTGACACCGCCGGTTGGGCCACCCAAGGCCGTGGGGCGTCGGGTGCAGGGGTGTCTTCAGGTGTCGGATCTTACCAGCTCTGGTCGGGGGGACCCTTCAGGTTGAGGCTGCAGGTGTCGGTCTGGAGCTCGAGGTAGGACCGGGATCACCAGATCCCAGGTCAGGATCGCTGAGGAGTCTTCAACGTGGAGTTGGGTCACTCCAACTCAGGCCATGGGCATCGGGTGCATAGTGGTGCAGAACTGCGGAGCCGCCTGGATTCAGGTTCTGTGTTCGAGTCTTTGGGGAGCAAATCCGTTTTTCACGGGAGACAGTCTTTCAGATGAGTGCAGGGCAGGTCCTCCGGGCGGCTGATGGACATGCCGGGGTTTCGCTGTAGGCAGGTCAGAATAGGGACAGGCTGGTGGGGCTGGGACAAAGCAGTTGGTGTCCTCTTCCAGGGTCAGCAAGGTTCTTCAGTCCTTCTTTCTTCCTCGAATCTGAGAAGGCAAGGTTAAGGGTCGGCCCTAAATACTAAATTTAGGGACGTTACAGGGGTCTGCAGGTTGGGACCAATGGGTCTCTTCCTTCGGATGAGTACACCCCATTTTATGTCACCCTCCAGTGGGAAGGGGGGGGGCATGAACCTCTCTCTAACTGGCTGGGTCTCTTCATCTATAAGATGGAGGGGACTGAGATGTGTGCTTCACCTCGCCTCCCGGAACTGAGGTGTGGGGATGGCAAAGGTGGGCACACCTCTCTTCCTCACTTGGTTTTCCCGCTGATTCTCCCGCCCAAACTGTGGGGCAGAACCAATGGGAGCCAGTTGCTGGGGAACAGCAGAAGGCAGAGACAGCACACAAAGGCAGCAGGCCATTGAAGCTTCCCCTTCGTGGACCCAGCCCATCCTGGGGGAGGAGGCATGACAACTCTGCCCAGGATGGGCTTTGTTTCTGGAACCAGAGAGCGGAGGCTCTGTACCCAGGGACCCAGAAACCTGTCTGGTGGTGGCAAATGGTGGGTTGCCATTTAGGAACCACAGCAGGGCTGGTTGTTTTTCAAGAGGCATCTCTAAGAAGCCCTCTGAGTGCATTTTTCATTAAAACCCACACTGGCATCAGTGGGGGTTTAGTGTGCTGAGAAGCTTGCTATCAAACTTCCCAGGTTTCAGTAAAGCCATCATGGAGCTGTGGAGTTCGTAATGACCAACTCCCATACCATATACTCTTTATGGCTTTACTGCACTTACAATGTCTAAGAATGGACTTAAACTCTGTAGGGGTACAGTGCTCCTGCAAATGTACTCTCACCTGTGGTCTAGTGCAACCTGCTAGTGGGGTGACATACCTAAGATACAGGCAGTGGATTGCAGGCATAGTACACAGGGATGTGCGCCATGTCTACTTCACTTTTCTCTGCACCAAAACACGCAGCCTGCAATGGCAGTGCATGGGTGTTAAGGTGCAGGGCCCCTAAGGATGGCACAATAGGTGCTGCAGCCCTTAGAGGCCTTCCCTGGTCACAGTGCCCTTGGTACCCATGGTACTTTTTATAAGGGGCTGACGTGGCCGGAGAGGTGCCAATTGGGGGTACAAGGTAGTTTTGGGAAAGAACACAGGCCCTGAGAGCCTGATTGGCAGGGACACAGGGCACACCAAGTCAAAGTGCATCAAGTGTCAGGCAAAAAGTGGGGGTAACCATGCAAAAAGGGGCACATTCCTACACTCAGCAGCCAATCTCAGGACGGAAACGAAGACACTGAAGGGCCTAGTTAAAGACCTGCACGCAACCACGTCTGCCATGGAAGCTAGGCTAGAAGACTTCGAAGGTCGCTCTAGAAGAAACAATATCCATACAATAGGAGTCCTGGAAAGATCGGAGGGGCCTGCAGTTGACCTCTTCGCTAAAGATCTTATCCTCAAACAACTACAGACTAGAGGCATTTCAAACTACTACTCAGTCGAGCGAGCTCATGTCCCGGGGTCCACATTGAAACCAGGGGCACCACTGTGTCCAATAATTGCTCTCATCTTCGACTATTGTGACTGAGACGTCATACTGCATACTGCGCGCACTGCACCTCAAATCCAGCATGAAAATGTCACGATTACTTTCTTCCGGGACTTCACACTGCATGTTCAAAAGCTGCGCCGCAGTTTCCTTGAGGTCAAGAGGGCCTAGCGAGATCGAGACATAAAATACTCTGATCTTTCCTGCAAAGCTGAGAGTGGTAGCAGACAGAAAGACTTGGTATTTTACCACACCCAATGAGGTCTGGGACTGGCTGGATGGTTGGAGGATGGTGGGCGAAGCGAGACAACGATTGACACTAGGGAAACAGCGACAGAACTCCAGGACCCTAGACAAAGAACAAGACTCAGTAGACCAATGATAACGGCAGACCACTACTTGCAGTCCATTCACTTTCCTCGAAGACACGCAAGTCTAATTTTCAACCTATGGGACAAAGACCGTGATCAGGCCACGAATTGGTCACTGATACTGTAAGACACTAAAGCCTTGTCTTCATAAATACTCGCACTTAGGTCTCCACCCACGCGATGGGGATGACCGGAGATGGGAGAACATTAATGGTCCACACAAGTCTTTGGTAACATTTATTTGTCATTTTCCTGGGTGTTTTCATTTCAAGAAGTGACGGAGTGGTTGGGTGGTCATTCAGTGACTGCTGCGACCGCCTAAAATTGGGTTTAGTTATGGAACGACAGGCGCTCTGCACGGTTGGGGGGGCAGTTTCAGGTCCGTCACACAGGGTAGCAGGGAGGGGCGTTTGAATTAGATTTTTGTTAATTTTTTTGTTTTGAGTGTTTATATTTTATGATGATAATCTTTTAGCATTGATAAAGCAGCTACAACACTGCTCCACACTCACGTTCCATAATTTGACCTACCCAGGACAGGCATGGGGTCTTAACGTGCTGTCTCAGAGGGGTATTCATGGCCTCGCCGCTGGATGTCCCAGCGGACTACACTGCCCTTTCTACATACCGACAACTCCTTGGCGGAGTTTGATGGCCAGCCTTACCCACTGCTCAATCTTACTAAATCTCCTCTATGGCCAACACTCTAACACCCATCTTTAGAATAATGTTGTGGAATGTTAATGGACTAGGTGACAAAATAAAGAGAGGGATGGTATTGCAATACCTCAAGAGGCATTCCCCTGATGTGTTTCTAGCCCAAGAAAAACACCTTAAAGGAGATACTTACCGTGCGCTGGATAGGTGGGGGTACAAAATGACTGCCCATCCAGGGTATACCACGGGCTCACGGGGAGTTGGCATTCTATTACACAAGTCACTTCCACTGGTGGTACAAAATGCATGGCCAGATACACACGGACGTTAAATGACACTCTCTGGAATGTGGGAGGGTCGCACCCTCAACATTCTTTCAGTTTATGTGCCCCCGAGGCTCCATGAAGCAGCCTTTATTGATCTCAGTGCACTCCTTTTTAGCCTTCCTGAAGGTGAGCTCTTGATGAGAGGTGACTTTAATACAGCCCTGTGTGCTTCCGAGGACAGATGGCCGTCTAGACAGACTGGGTCCCCCCGAAGACTGTTAGCTGATTTTTTTTTAGAGCCCTGGGATTGGTCGATACGTGGTGCAATTACAACCCCGCAATGCGCCAATGCACATTTCATTCGGGGGTTCAAGGTAGTCTATCCAGAATAGACTACATTTTACCCTGTCCCACCAACTCCCTCACTTCAAGGAAGTTCGACACCTGGCTAGAGGTATCTCTGACCACTTGCCAGTATGGGCGGTCTATGGCTTGCCTACTCCAGATGGACCTTGGCGAATCGTGCTAAATCCCTGGTATTTAAAACTTCTGAATATTTGTAAGGGGCTACAGGCAGCCACCGAACACAATTTGGATGAAAATGAAGGGGCTGTAGAATTGGCGCAATCTCTATGGGAGGCCTATAAAGTCGTTATTCGGGGCACGGGCTGTCCTTAATAGCAGGACATAAGAAGAATACACAGGCTCATATGGAAACCCTACAATGGGAGATCTTAGAACTGGAAACGCAACTCATTAACACTACAGGAGGGGGATGCAAGTTATGCCCTAGAACTGAAACAAAAGGAATTAAAAGGCACGGTAACAGAGTCTGCTAGGACTCCTCATTGCACAGCACAACACCGCCTTTATGAAGTGAGAGATAGGGCTGGGAGGCTTCTAGCCTGGCTAGACAGAAGGGAGAGAGCTAACCGATGGGTCCTTGAACTACGAGGGGAAGGTGAAGTCTGGATTAAATATAGGCAAAGTATTGCAGACTCTTTCACCACCTACTATAAACAAGTATATGCCCGGGCATGTACTGCCACGGCAGAGGACTCCAGCGCACTACTGGCAGACCTCCCGCTTCCCTGCCTCTCACACTCGGACAAAGAGACTTTAGAACAAGAGCTCACAGAAACAGAGGTGCTACTGGCGGGCTATTCGAGACTTAAACTCTGGCAAGGTGGTGGGCTCCAATGGTCTTCTGGAAGGCGACTTAGAAAGTCTCGTTGCGTAGTCGTCCGAGCCCGGACCTCTGCGGGCACCTGTTCCGACCCCCTGCAGCCAGCGAGGGGACAGGCCGCAAAGATTCTTTTCAGCAACTGTAGGAGATTTCTCTGGTGAAATCTGTACAATATTCAGCCCTGGAGATGACTGCCTTGACGTCGAACGGGATGTCGACAAGGTCTGCGTCACCCTCGTCGTCGATCTGCGCTCTGATCTTGATCTCGACCGCCCACGGCGATGGGGGGACTTTGACGTCGACTGTCGGCGTCGACGGGGAGACTTCGACGTCGCCCTTGACGCTGCCGCCGATCTCCTCGACGGCGAATGATCAGTAACAGGTCTCGACGTCGACCGCCCACGTCGATGGGGGGGCCCTGATGTAGCCTGACGGCGCCGATGGGGGGATCTCGACGTCGACCTCCTCGATGTCATCGACCTACTCGACGTCGAATGATGGGACCTCGACGATGCTCTCGACGTCGGTACGTCCCCTCGCGTCATCGCCTTGACGGTGACTCTCTCAACGTCGACCCCCTTGAGGGTGGTGGAGAATGCCTCGACGTCGGTATGTCCCCTCGCGGCATGGTCTTCGCCGGCGAGTCTCTCAACGCCGATCCCCTCGAGGTTGGCGGAGTGTGCCTCGACGTCGACGGAAGCCTCGGCGTCGACGGAGTTTTGGACAGTCTCTCAGTACCCACAGCCTTCGAGCCTGAAGTGCTGAGCGCCGACTTACTTGGCTTGTCCCTTGACGTTGAAGAATGTCTCGGCCTCTTCGACGGCGATCTCGACGTCGACGGCGAACATTCAGGCACCTGCTTCTTCCTGGACTCCGGAGAGGTGGAGCGATGCCGTTTTCGGTGTTTACTTGAAGAGGGAGCTCTATCTCTATCCCTCTCCAGTAGGGCATGAAGCTTGATGCGCTCTCTGTCGCGCTGGGTCCTCTTCGAAAACTTCTGGCAATGATAACACTGGTCAGGATTGTGTGACGATGGAAGGCACACAATACACACCGAGTGTGGATCTGACAGTGCCATCTTCTTGCCACAGGAAGGACATTTCCGAAATAAAGCAGGCATTCTGACTGGAAAGATTTTTGGAACAAAAAAATGCCAAAAGCCAGCCGAATATACCTCTAGGTATCAGAAAATGTCAAAAATTCCAAGGTTTAATACAAAAATTATCTTTCAGTCAAAAACTGAAGAGCAAAAACTCCAGGATCCTCACAGAAGGAGCCGGAAAAAAGAACTGACCTAACTGTCACCTGTGGTGCATGATGGGAGCAGAGGGTCTCTGGCAGGCCTTAAAGGCACGGTACCCTAACCCTTGGAAGCCTTAAAGGCAAGGTGCCAGTTTTTCTTTTTGTCTTGTTTCATTATTACTCTGCAATGCAGCCTACAGGCGAATGCCTGCAATTACAAGTTTTTCCTTGTGGCAATAAAGCATTGGTATATCACAATTATGCTGTGAATGTACTCTTTTCCTTATGGGTTAGGAGAGTATTTGTTTTACAATGCAAACCTATGTAATTTCGGCAGTTCTGCCATGTTGGAAACTTTTAGGCTGCATTTATATGTTTCACATATGTGTATATATATATTTATATATATATATATATATTTCTATATACTCCGGGATCCCGCACGTGGGCGGGGATTATTCATAGATTATGACTATTGATGAGTATCCCCTGGATGAGAAATTGGGGATACTGCCCATATACCAAAGACTGGCCACTATAGTGATTATACATAAAGAGGGCAAACCACATGGTGAATGTGACTCTTATAGGCCAATCCCGTAAAACTTAGAGGCCAAGATCCTGGCTAAAATACTATCACGACTCGTCATTGAATGGCCCTTTATGTTTTATGTTTGCAGTACTTTTGTCTTTGGCCCGCAATTCATGGCCTGGGTGTAGCTCCTCTACACTGACCCTCTGGCGAAGGTGACAATGAATGGAGGGCATGTCCTCAGGAGTTCCGTCTCCAAAGCGGCACAAGACAGGGATGCCCACTGTCCCCCTTGATTTTTACCCTGGTCTTAGAACCACTAGCGGTTTGCGTTCGGTGCGAGCCCCTGATCAGGGCACCAAAACGAATGGATGGCTGGGAAGAAAACGAGTTACTTACCTGTAACTTCAGTTATCCAGTATTGGTATCTTTCATGGATTCACATGCTTGAATCATCCCCGCCGTCGAGGTGGGAGTCTCACGGTACAAATAAAATATGTACATAATAGTACTAAAATATCATACAATAGGCTATAATGGACAATAAAGTCACTACACTAGCCTATCATTTTCCTTTTGTAAAAAAGAACCAAATTTGGAACACAGCCAACACTCCACAGAGGCAAGTCCCTCAGATTTTCGTAGCACAAGTGACAGTAAGTATAACATAGTAATAAGGGAAGCCTCTCCGGGGAGGAGGTTTGTCGCATGTGAATCTATGACAGATACCAATACTGGATAACTGAAGTTACAGGTAAGTAACTCGTTTTCTTATCCAGTATTGGGGTATCTTTCATAGATTCACATGCTTGAATCAGAATAGCTAGCAGTAAAAAATCTTAGTTCCTTAGCGGATGGTGGGTATTATGTAGACCACATTAGACACCTTGCAAAATATATTTGTAAACATACTTATAACATATGCCATATCACATGAGAGAGACATTAGTAACATTAACAATTAAAAGAGACAGCATTCAAAAGCATAAAATAAGATAGTCACCTCAATAGAGGCTTACCTTATTTGAAAAGGTTGCGTAACACTGCTTGACCAACTGCTGACTCAGCTTCTGTAGCCAGATCCAGACAGTAATGCCATGTAAATGTGTGCACATTCTTCCAGGTTGCAGCACAGCAAATCTTCTCCAACGGCACTCCGGCAAAAAGCGCTGCCGATGATGACACAGCCCTTGTGGAATGAGCTTTATGCTGCACGGACAGAGGGCTTCCAGCTTTAGAATGGCAAAATTGAATCGCTGATGCAATCCATCTTGCAATTGTTGACTTCGTTACTGCTGTACCTGGTTTTTGACCACCATAAGATACAAACAATTGATCCGACTTCCGGATGGATACAGTTCGTGATAAGTAGAATTTAAGGCACCTTTTAATATCCAAAGTGTGTAGAGCCTTCTCAGCCGGGGTGGAAGGACTGGGAAAGAAAGTACGTAGAATAATGGGCTCATTAAGATGGAAAGAAGATGGAACCTTTGGAATGAAGGTAGGATTCGTTCTTAGGAGAACATAGTCATTGGTGAACCTTAGGTATGGTTGTTTGATAGTAAATGCCTGAATTTCGCTGACTCTCCTAGCGGAGGTAAGCACCAACAAAAGAGCAGTTTTCCAGGCGAGATATTTAAGCTCAGCTTTGTGCACAGGTTCGAATGGGTGCTTCATGAGCTGTGATAGAACCAGGTTAAGCCTCCATTCAGGGGGAGGAGCTCTGATAGGCGGAAATGCTCTGAAGAGACCTTTCAAAAATTGCTTGACCAAACGGTTAGAGCAGAGAGATGGGCTGCCAGTAGAGCGCCTGTAAGTCGAGATTGTGGCCAGATGCAGCTTAACAGATGCGAACATGAGTCCAGATTTAGCTAGTGAAAGAAGATAAGGGAGAACCTTCTCCGGAGAACAGTCCAGGGGATGTGTATTATTATCACGGCACCAAGAACAGAAACGTTTCCATTTCAGAGAATAGGTTTTTAGAGCAGAAGGAGCTCTTGCAAGTATGTCCCTACAGTCTTGCGGTAAATCTAGCTCCTTGAATTCAGTGAGCTCAGAAGCCTGGCATAAAGCTGCAGAGGGGCTGGATGTGGGTGGAGAATCTGGCCCTTGCTCATTGTCAATAGAGTTGGAGACACTGGGAGGCGAAATGGGTTGCATTCTGAGTGTAGGAGAAGCTCTGTGAACCAGTGCTGATGCGGCCATCGTGGGGCAATGAGAATCATTCGGCACGGTTCCAGCTTCAGTTTTCTTAGAAGCCTCGGGAGCAACGGAAAGGGGGGGAAAGCGTAAGCGAAATTCCCCGTCCATCTCATCATGAAGGCGTTTCCCCACGAACCCTTCTCTGGATCCCAACTGGCATAGAATGGGCATTTCCGATTTATCTTGGATGCAAAGAGATTCAAGTTGGGTCTGCCCAACATCTGAAAAATGAGTTTCACGACTGACTGGTCCAGTTCCCATCCGTGGCAAGAATTTGATGTTCTGCTCAAAGTGTCCGCCAGAGTGTTGTTTACTCCTGGCAGATGCTCCACCTTTATAGTAATGTGATGAGAAAGGAGCCACTTCCATATGTTTTGCGCTTCCTGAGATAGGATGTGAGAG
Organism: Calotriton arnoldi; assembly: GCA_963921515.1. NCBI lineage: Eukaryota > Metazoa > Chordata > Amphibia > Caudata > Salamandridae > Calotriton > Calotriton arnoldi. Next base: position 542,202 of record CAWUFW010005081.1, on the reverse strand, counting down.
CGAGTCCCCCCTTGCTTGTTTAGGTAATGCATGCAAGTGGTGTTGTCGGTTCTTATGAGAACTGATGACCCCTGAAGTCTTGGGAGAAAAGACTGAAAAGCCAGAAAAATAGCTCGAAGCTCGAGGAAGTTGATGTGCATTCTTGACAATGCTTTGGACCATTTTCCTCTTATGCAGAGATCTTGGAGGTGCGCACCCCATCCTTCGAGAGACGCGTCTGTAGTCGAGATGAATTCTGGTGGGGGAGAAAGAAAGGTAAGCCCGGTCGAGACATTGCTGGAGCGCTGCCACCAAAGCAGAGCCACCAGCATAGCCGGGCTTATCCTCACCAGGTCGAACGACCCTGTTATTTGAAGCCATTGACTGTCCAGTTCTTCTTGGATAGGTCTCATTCTGAGGCGGGAGTGAGGAACCAAAAAGATTGCAGAGGACAACATTCCGAGAAAGGATTTTATCTTCCTCACAGAAGCAAACCTTCTTTTTCATAGGTCTGATGCTATAGAAACCAGATGTGATTGTCTTTCTGTGGACAAGGATGCTTTGTCCTGGATAGTGTCCAAAACTGCTCCCAGAAACTGAATCCTTTGAGACGGAAGAAGAACTGAATTTTGGGAGTTGAGAGACAGCCCCAGAGATTGAAACATGCGAAGGCAGGTGTGCGTTGCTTCTGAGGCCTGCCGGAAAGAAGGAGCTTTTATTAGCCAATCGTCCAGATATGGGAAAAGCTGCAGGCCCTGCAGCCTGAGATGAGCCGCAACCGGAGCAAGGCATTTTGTAAAAACTCTTGGAGCTGAACGCAGGCCAAAAGGGAGAACCCTGAACTGAAAATGCGCACCTGCCACAGTAAAACGGAGGAACTTTCGATGTTTGGGGTGGATCGGGATGTGGAAGTATGCATCCTGCGGATCTAATGTTGTCATGAAGTCTGCATGGTCTAAGAGTTGCAGGATCTCTTGAAGAGTAACCATGCGAAAGGATTTCTTTTGCAGGTATTTGTTCAGGTTCCTCAGATCCAGGATTGGTCTCCATTCTCCCGACTTTTTCTTGACTAAAAAGAAACGGGATTAAAAACCTCTTCCCACTTGAGAGCGAGGCACTTTCTCTATAGCTCCTTTTTGTAGCATACTCCTTGCCTTTTTCTTGAGAAGAGCTAGAGGTGGTGGATGCTTCTTTAAAGGTGGATGGGGTGGAGGGAGGTTTACAAATTCTAGGGTGTGTCCGAATTTGATTATTTCCAAAACCCACTTGTCCGAGGTCGGTTTTTCCCATTGGTTGAAATGACGTGAAATGTTCGGCGTCTTGGTGTTGAAGTGTGGCAAAACTGTTGCAGGTGCTGGGGAGACGTCACTGTTTCCTACCATTATCTCTGCCCTGTTGGGGCTGTTTCCTCCTGTTCTGTTGTCTATAAGCGGCAGCAGGGGGCGCTCTGTAAGATTGTTGTTGTTGCTGTTGAAAACCATATCTGCCCTGATAAGACTGGGGTTGGTACTTTTGGTAACCTCCACGAAAGGAGAAAGACCCTCTGCCACGGGCGCCTCGAAAAGGAGTCCTCCTGTACTGAAGCGTACCCAGGGCTTTGGCAGTGTCGGTGTCTTTTTAAATCTCTTGCAGGGCATCATCGATGTGCTAGCCAAAGAGTGCATCCCCATCAAATGGCATATCGAGGATTTTGCTTTGTATCTCCGGGCGGAAAGATAGGTTATGTTATGTTATTAAGCACTTATAGCGCGCACGGATACTCAAGAGTGTCCCGGCGCGAAAGCCAACTGCAAAATGCGGGAGCTGAGAGGAGCTGTGGGTTAATTGAAAAGCAAGGTCTTTAACTGCTTCTTAAACAGCCTGAGATATTGAGTATTCCGCAATTCATAAGGAAGGGAATTCCAGGCTTTGGCTGCCTTAAAAGAAAGAGAGCTACCCCCCGTTCGCGTAAGACGAAAACGGGGAATGACTGCAAGACGTAGTGCGGCTGAGCGCAATTGTCTTTGGGGAACGTAGAAGTCAAAGCGTCTCCTAAGATACGGCGGCCCAGATTTGTAAAGGGCACCATGGGCAAGAGTGACAGCCTTGAACTGGACGCGTTGCACCACGGGGAGCCATTGCAGGTCCCGTAGATGTTGCTTTATGCTTGATCTGCCAGGGATACCATTCAGCACTCTTGCTGCCGCGTTTTGAATAATTTGCAACTTTTTCAGCTGGTATACAGGTAAGCCAATATACAATGCATTGGCATAGTCAATACGCGACAGAATGAGGGCACGAGTCACCATTTCCTTGGCTGGTCTGGGTAACAGTGGCAGGAACTTCCTAAGCAATTTCAATGTGCCAAAGCACACTCCGGCCAGTTTTTTTATCTGCGTAGAAAACCGGAGGTCTTCACTAAACCAGACCCCCAGATTCTTAACCGGGTTGCCAACAGAGTTGGGCCTGGGATACTCTGAGGGCCAAAGTGGTAGATTTAAGCCAACCCTGGCAACGGAGGACTGCTGCTCCAGCCAGTTGTCGGAACCCCAGGGAGGCTAGATCCATGGAAATGTCGATCGTTTCCGATGCTGCTCTTTCCCCCTCCAGGAGAATTTTTCTCGCCTCCTGTACCTTATCCTCTGGTAAAAACTCAAGGTATGGAGCAATATCTGACCACATTTGGCGGTCATATCTCCCTAGGATTGCCAATGAGTTAGCAGCACGAACGGAAGCACCTGCCATGGTGGTAAACCTCTTCCCTATATTATCGAGCCTCCTACCATCCTTGTCAGGAGGCGCAGTGATCGGTACCGATGGATTTCTCGACCTGCGCTGAGCAGCTCGAGAGATGACAGTCAGGCCTAGGATGACCGGACAGGCAAGCAGGGGCATCATCCGGGGCCTTTTATTTCTTATCAATCCTGGGAAGAATTGCCGGTACAGAGAGAGGGTTCCTCATAATCTTGACGCCCTCCTCCCAAATAGGGTCGATCATGGGAATGGCGCGGACCGATTTCCTGCTCTGATCTTTAAAATCATAGAGAAAGCAGTCGGACTGCTTAACAGGCATAGGCAGGTGAAATCGTGTCGCTGCCCTCTCCATGATTGCATGAAAACCTCCGATGTTCTCTGGAGGGGAATCAATTGCTTGAGGAACTGGCGATGATGGTGTAGGGATTACATAATCCTCCCATTCATCCACGGTTGTTGGAGATTTAGGGAGTTCGCCCTCTTCGGCGACTGCATCCTCGTCCTCATCTTGTACCCCTTGGTCTTGTGGTATAGGTACAATATCCTGAGACCCAGCAGCCGGAACAGATGAACCTGAAGTATGCAATATAGATGGAGGAGAAGGCTGTCTTTGAACGGGGTCAGCCGCAGTTGGGAAACGAGTATGGTAATCTTGCAGCATAGCTGCCAAGTCCTGTACCAAAGTCACAGGCATCTGCACCACAGGTTCCTGACGAGGCAATAAAACTTTAGGCCTTTGTACGGTTTGATAAGGCTCATAATACTCTTCTTCCTCATCATCCTCTTTGTATTCGACATGAAGCTGAGAGGGGCTGCGTGCAGGACTGAACAGCCCATCATCCTCTGACTCTTCCAAAAAATGGCTCGGAGGCCAGGGAGAAATGTATGAAGGGTCGTGGTAGTAGCCCCTCGTAGACGGGAGTGTAGATGCTAATTTAGATGATAAAATAGGAGTAACTTGTAGTGAAGTAGGCCTTTTCCGCATGATCGTCGACGAGATGACCATGGAAGGAGACAGACAGCTGAAGCTGCCATTACCGTTGTTAGTGTCGACGTCGATGGAAGACCCGTCGTCGACTATGATGTCGAAGTGGAGGTAGTCGTTGACTGTGGAAGCGTCGACGAGAGTGGGACCGTCGTCGACGGTGGGAGCGTCGACGAGAATGGGACCGTCGTTGATGGTGCCGTCGACGGAGGCGAGACTGTGATCGTCGACGGTGTCGTCGACGGAGGCGATTTAGTCTTCGTCGTCGAAGGTACAGATCTTACCGGTTCTTCCGTCGACGGAGATAGCGTTGACGAACTCTGAGGTGGCTTCGTCGTCGACGGGGTCTTTTTTGACGACGAGGATCTGACAGACTCTGGCTGAGTCCTGGACTGTTTCAATGCCGTTTTAAGTGGCATTTTTGATGTTTCTACAGTTTTTCCTTCAGAAGAGAACAAAAGCTTCTCTTTTTTAGAGGCAGAGTGGCCAGCCTTATGGTGAGACTTTTTAGGTGTTTCGCCAGCTCTTTCAGGTGGATCTTCAGATCTATCTCTCTTCTTAGACGCTGGGAGGCTTTCACTATCATCCTCTTCAGACACCACCTCAGATCTCACCTTCAATTTCTCCAGCCAGATCAATAACCTTCCTTCTCTATCCTTTAAGGTCTTTGAAGAAAAAGTTCTACAAATCCTGCAGTCCTTGACCTTATGAGAAGAATACAAACAGTATATACACTCCTTGTGGGGATCCTCAAAATGTAATCTCTTTTTCCCACAGTAACCACAAGGCAAGAATAATCCTTTCTTAGAAGATTCAGACATCCTGTACTCACAGTATTCAGCAACTTTGAGAAAAAACTGAGCAGAGCTCAGGGAGACTCCCTGTCACACGACGTGCGGTAGAAAATCTGAGGGGCTTGCCTCTCCGTGGAGTGTTCTAGAGGGTGCTAGAGCCTGATTGGCTGTGTTCTAAATTTGGTTCTTTTTTACAAAAGGACAAGGATAGGCTAGTGTAGTGACTTTGTCCATTATAGCCTATTGTATGATATTTTAGTACTATTATGTATATATTTTATTTGTACCGTGAGACTCCCACCTCGACGGCAGGGGTGATTCAAGCATGTGAATCTATGAAAGATACCCCAATACTGGATAAGTTAAGATCTCTCTGTATGCAGATGATATTTTACTATGTCTCCGAGCCGGTCTAGACATTAGACAGGATAATGCGTAGCTTCACACTGTTCGGTCGCTACTCGGGATACACAATCAACTGGAGTAAATCCCCATCTATCCCCTGCATGGTACCACAACGAAATTGCCCAGCGATTGTCCAGTTCGTATTGACACCGATGAATTCCGCTTTCTGGCGATCTATATTACTAGTGATCTAAACACCTTCCATGCTCACAATTTGAAGCAGCCACTTTCCCGCCTCCGTAGGGATGTTTAGCATTGGAGGGACCTGCCACTGTCATTACTGGGGAAGTCGGCCTTATTCAAAATGATGGCGCTCCCTTGTTTTTTCTCTTTCTCTCCAGAATACACCATACCCAGTCTTGACTATCTATTTTCAGGCGATTGAAAGTGAAATCCGTACCCTGCTTTGGGATGATAGCCCAGCCAGAATAGCGTTAAAAAACTGATGAGGGGCTGGTATGACGGTGGGATTGCTTCATCTGATATACGAAAGTATTATTGGGCGACACCTTATCACTATCAATCAGTGGGCGCACCTGCCAGAGGGGGAACCAGCTTATCGACTAAATAAACTGAACATGCAACCAGGACGCTATCTCAGAGCCATCTACGGAAAGGAGCGCAGAAAGTCCTTCCCAATACATATGGAGACTAAGCTTGCCCTCTGGCATACAGCCCTAAAGGCGTTGGGGTGGAAGGGTAGAATATGGAAGGCCACGCCCCTGTGGGAAGCAGCACAATTAGGCACACTAGCTACACAAAAAGGGTTTGATAAATGGGACCCAATAGGAATATCTAGTGTGGGAGACATGTGGAAGAAGGGAGGAGTGATCCATTTGTGGAGCTACAGAGAGAGTATCAGCTTGCACCCAATGAAGCTTACCGCCATCTCCAAATCAGACATGGACTACGGAGGGCACTGCCGAAGGGAGGGGAGCTGCCCAACTCATGAATGAATGAATGAATATTCGATTTATAAAGCGCTAACTTAGCCCAAGGGCATCAAGGCGCTGCAGAGGACTAACGTTCAACCGGATAAAATGCTCAAGCTAAAGTCTGTGTAAAAAGCCAGGTTTTCAAGGCCTTGCGAAAAAGAGAGTATGACTCAAGACCCGATAAACCATCCGGAAGAGAGTTCCACAGCCTAGCAGCAGCGGAGAAGGCTCTGCCTCCCCATCTAACCTTCTTAAACCTAGGAACCACCAGCAAGTTCTTGCTGGCAGACCTAAGCTGCTTGGTCGGGATATAACGTTGAAACATGGCTTTGATGGCATCAGGGCCAGCTCCATAGTAGGCATTATGAGTCAAGCACAAAGTCTTGAAAAGGATTCTACGATCCAGAGGTAGCCAATGCAGCGAAATCAGGGAGGCCGAAACAGAGTGATACTTTGGCAACTCCAACACCAACCTTGCTGCAGCGTTCTGTACCATCTGTAACCGTCTCACCAAACCCTTGTTAATGCCCAAATAAAGGGCATTACAATAATCGAGTCTGGATAGTATCAAAGCAATCACTGCCTGCCTTCATGATGAAAACGACAGGAACTGTGAGATTTTCCTAAGCAGCCTGATTATGCCAAAACAGATAGACACTGTTTTGCTAACCTGTAGGTTCATGGACAACGAAGTGTCGACCATAACCCCCAGGTTTTTCCCATGGGAAACAGGAGAGGGACAGCTGCCCATGGTTTCAGGACACCAGTCATTAGACCATATATCATGTTGGTTACCAAAAATCAAGATCTCAGTTTTTTCTCCATTCAATTTAAGGTAATTCTCACCCATCCAAGATGAGACTGCCTGCATACAATCTTTAAAATTTGCGGCAGCTTCACTGATGCTGTTGGTAATAGACACCATGATTTGAGTGTCGTCGGCATAAGACAGCACCTCAAATCCAAAGGCTCTCACCACCCTCGCCAGTGGGGCAACATAGATATTAAAAAGGGTGGGGCTTAGGGAGGATCCCTGAGGAACTCCACAAATCAATGGGTTGGGAGAAGAATAAAATTGGCCCAATTTCACTATTTGTGCCCTATCACTAAGAAAGGAGGAGAGAAGCTCAAGGGCCGTGCCCCCAATCCCCATCTCCTTGAGGCGTTCCACCAGCCTTAGTGGAGACAGGGTGTCAAAAGCTGCTGTAAGGTCAAGAAGGACCAGCAGGGTAGTATACCCTGCATCAACCTGGACCCGGATGTTATCAAAGACCGCCGTTAGCACTGATTCAGTGCTATGAAGGCTTCTAAAGCCATACTGAGAACCATCAAGCAACTGATGATCCCGTAAATAGGAACTAAGTTGGGAATTCAGATATTTTTCCATAATTTTAGCTGGAACCGGAAGCAAGGAAATGGGGCGATAATTTTTAGTTCCATAGGATCCAGAGACGGCTTTTTAACAGCGGTTTAACAGCAGCGGTTTTCCAAAGAGTAGGATACTGCCCCTCAGTAATAGCTATATTTAGTACTGAGGTGAGAAGGGGAACAATGACTTCCCTTCCTATTTTTAGGACCTTAAGGGGGCAGGAATCCAGGGGAGACCCCGAGGTAACTCCTTCCAAAAGATGACCAGTTGTTTCATGAGAGATACAAGGGAAGGTAAGAAGCCTCGGTTCATCTACCGTAGTTGCTGATAAAACAGGGTTAGTTTTAGAAGGAGCAAATATATCCTTTCCAGCATTAAAGTCCTCCAAAGTCATCACCGCTTGAAGATAGGTTACTAGAGGGCCACATGCCGGACAAAGTATTCTTCCTCACCTATTGACCAGATACCCTTACTCGTCTTAGGGAACACTGGGAGCAAGACAATTCACAATTTTTGAAGCACACGCATTTCTAGGTCAAATAAAAGTATATAATACAGTTTGAGAAAACATGAAATGACAGACTGTTACTTCTTCTTTGATTTTTTTTATTCCTTCCACGCTTTACCTGTATTCGGGTACGGTCTCAAGAGGACAACAGGTTTCCCGTATTTCAGGGACCCATTTTAACCTACGGGAGTGTACACTCTCCCAAGGGATTTGAAATAACGCACTGCGAACTCGACAATTTTGATTATTGGGATAGCGATTATAATATTGATGAACATATTTACTCTGGATACAAGTTCTCCTTGATATTATTTCGCGTCAGGAGATCTTGACTTTGACTACATCCAATACCCTAAGCCCTGAGGAAGTCGTAGGGGTGTTACCCCCAAACTGCGAAACGCGTTGGCTAAAGGGAGTGGAAGGAATAAAAAACATCAAAGAAGAAGCAACAGTCTGTCATTTCATATTTTCTCAAACTGTATTATATACTTTTATTTGACCTAGAAATGCGTGTGCTTCAAAAATTCTGAATTGTTTTGTTCAATCTGGGATTGATGGTTGGGGAAGTAGGGTGTATCTCCCTCTTTTGAACGCACCGCAAGAGATACTATTTGTGCTGATCGTATCAATATTTATTGTTGTGATTTCTAGATTAGCGCCTGTGACCCCCTTACACCCAACTTAGTGAACACTGGGAGCAAGATCTAGATGGATTAGAAGATGATGAATGGCCTGAAGCCTTGGCGTCCCCCAGGGAGGTGGCTATACAGTTGAGGTTCCGCCCGATACAGCTGAAGATCTTTCACTGTTGATACTATGCATGCACTACAATGGTGCAGATGATCAGGGCGACGTCAGTACTCTGCCACAGAAATTGTGGCCAGGTGGGCATGTTTTTTTATATGCCGAGGGCTTGCTCTGGAATTAAGGCCTACTGGGAAGTAGTAGTGTCATGCTTAAATGACATTTGTAAGCACCACATAGATGCTTCTGCAAAGTGGTGTCTCTTGAATATATGGAGGGAGAATGATCTTACTAGAATGGATCAGATATGGATGACACTGGGATTGATGGTAGCTAAGCACAATATAGCAAGAATGTGGTGGACTGAACTAGCGCCTCGGCTAAGTGACTGGAAGTGTGATATGGACTGGTGCATGCTGGTGGAGAAGGTGGTGTATGAAAGCAGAGGTTGCCCGAAAAAGTGGAATAAAATATGGGGAAAATGAAATAGCTATCGGGTGGGATATGTGCCCCCAGACGGTAGAGCTAGACATGGGCTTCGAAACCAGGAATATCCTGTTTCAACTACCACATTGTGAGCTATTCTAGTGTGGGTAGGAAAACTGGAGGACATCTATAATGGTTGTAATAATGCATATGATGGAATATGGCATTGTGCTGCCAAATGTACTGCTCCTGGTTGTTACATTACCTCTTGTACTCGCAACACAAAAGATCTTTAAAAAAAAAAAAGAATATGCAAACACAAGATTGACAAGAAAGCGCATAGAGCTCTTCCAACCTGGCAACGTACGCAGACTTGCTGACACCTACATACTTCGCCACCATCATTGAAAGTGAAGACACCTAAAGAAAAGAACACAGACAGATGACTAACTTACAACGGTGAACTCCTTTACTTTGATGCTGGATGGAGTAGAACCACATGTGTTCAGCACATATACAGCGCCTTTCGTGACCCAAGGATGACTCATGACTATCATAATCTACAGATGAAACTCAGATTTCCAGCCCTGAAGAAGTCAGTTTGAGACGAAACGCGTTGGCTACATCAAGGAAGATTGTTTTATATATAAAAAGAGAAGATTATGAATAAAGAAAACCAATAAAAAAAAAAAATCAAGATCAAGTCTGTGCATTGTGTTATTGAGATATGACTTACCCAACAACTGTATTTAACGGACGTGTAGATTAATTACGAATATTAGTGGATGCTGAATAACCTAGTCTGATTAAATCAATGGAGTTTTCTCCTGTATGGGGGACTAAGGAGACTGGTTAACCAGGTTCGTGCACCACTGCTCTTTACTCATAAACCTGCATGTGATAGGTGCGGATTATATTGCCTCAGTCTCTTTTTGTAAATAGATACCCATCAACTGCATACACCCAATATTTGGGAAGCATGAAGTTACTTACCTGTGAACGTAGCTCTCCATCAGGTGAATCACCACCGAAATGGTGAACGAGTAGTTGCACCTAAACAGCGTAGCAATTTTATAAATTTACAATTATTTTTCTTTAAAGAGGAAACCAATTACACTTAAAAAGTCACATATTTTACAAAAAGGTACAAGGAAAACATTTACAAAACATTTTAAAGGCACAATGAGAGATTAGAGGGCAATATTGCTCCATGAGTGAAGTACATTATGCTACGATGCCCTGTCGGTGGCAGATGCTCCAGCTCTTTTGGTACACACTTCTGATCCTACCAAGGCACAATGAAACTTGCTTACCTTCCATCAGGGAGTAGAAATGGCTGTTTAAGATTTCAATGAAGTGTCCCCTGAAGGGGAATTTGGATTAAAGGTAAGTAACCTTTCCCTTTCATTTAAGGTATCACCACAGGGAGCGATAGGAAAGTACAGTATTAAGTCCATCCCTCAAAACAGTGAAGAAAAGAAAGAAGAAATATTATGCTCTCCCAAAAAGATTTCTTAGTGAGATCTTGTGTGCTGGAGAGTCACCCTAGAACCTGTGTCAAGACCACATTCTCTTGAACATGTGGCGTGGATTGACCTCCAAGTAGCAGTTTTGCAAATCTCCACTATGGGGATATTTATCAACAAAGCAGTAGATGCAGCTTCACCTTTAATATGGTGAGCTTAGGGTTTACCTATTAAGGTTTTATTTGATTTTTGAAAAAGCAAAATACAACAGACAACCCATCTAAAAATTGACTGTTTTGAAGGGGAATACCCTTTACTTACAGGTTTATTGTAGGCAAACAATGATTAGTCTTTCGAATCTGAGACCTAACATCTAGTGTATGCAAAGAACTTTCTGCTGAAGATGAAGGATTTTGAAAACAGGTCGGTGGTGAAACATACTGATTACTATCGTAGTTTGACACAACCTTGGAAAGAAAATTGATGTGTCCTCCTCACCACCATGTTCCTAAGGAATACAGAGTAGGGTTCATGGAAGCACAGCACTTGAATCTCTAACACTGCATGTTAAGGTGATAGTTACCAAGACAGAAGCCTTCCGCATACTGTAACGAAGCACTGAATTGGCTCAAATGGCAAACTCATCAGATTTGATAGAAGTACATTGACTTCGCAGGGCACTGGAGATCAAGTGACAGGTGGAAAACTTTCTTAATCTACTCAAGAATGTTCTAAATGGCTGAGACTCTGGCAAAAAAAGGTTTGTGTAGGACATTTCCTGAATGTGGTAATGGCTGCAAGAGGTGATTTTATGAAAAACAACTGCAACATCGATAAGCCAAGTAGAGTAGAAAGAGTAGTACTGCTCGTTCCAGATACTTGGGGGGTTCATATTCTTCTTAATGCACCATATGGATTCTCTTCCTCCTTATGGTGTGGAGAACTCTGGTGGATGGTCTCTTGGTTTCCTTCAAAATACAATCATCATGCAGATTCAAATCTCCATAATGAATCAGTTCAGGAGCCCAGCGGCCAAGATTAGGGATGTCAGTTTGGGGTGTAAGATTTCATCATGCAAGTCACAGATAGATCTTGGTCACACAGAAGGCAAAGCATTGAAAGACATAATTTTCTCTTACACATGCTCTTCTCAACCACTGGGTGATTCTCTTTTCTTCGATCACTTTACATAATGGAGAATTTAGAATCAAGAGATGTCAACATTCTGGATGATTTAGGGGAGAGATGCATGCTTCTGATGATGCTAAGTTCCACATTACCAAATTTGTGGCCAATGGCAGTGCACTGCATCTTGCCATTGCAAGCAGTCGCCTTTTTTGAGAGTATGTCAAAATATGGATCAAGGGTTGCTCGTAGCTATACATGGAAAAAATGTCACACAAGCCAAGGCACCAAATCCTTTCCAGGTCATACTCTGGCTTTCATTTGCGGCATGAATTGAGACTAGCAGTTTTACTGTCATTTGTACGTAGCTTCGGATGCATCAGGAACGCCATGCTCAATGCAGTATGAGGCCACTTCAGAGAGGAATATGAACCTGGAGTGTTTCGAGATTGAAGTGTTCAGTCCAGCTTTGTCTCGCAGGTGGTCAGTGGCCATTGTCTTTTGTTTCACAGCATATCTTGCTGTGTTCTGTACCCTCTTTAAAGTTGATTTAAAGGCGAGGTCAGAATCTAATGGAATGGATCGTCATTTTTTCCATTTGGCTCTTTGGTAGACACCAATCTTGGGGACACTACGGTCCAGTCCCCAAATGCCACTGGCATATGCCAGAATACTGCCGTTCGTGGTACTTAGGAATTTGTCCTCTTGAGGAGAAAGGATGTTGTTTTACTTCCTAGCAAATATTGACAACTGCCTTTCCCGCTTTTGTCAGAGTAATAAGAATATATTGTTTCCAGCTTTGTGCGTTTACCACATGGACCTCAAGGTGAGGATACACATTTGCCTCTTCCAGGAACTTATTGTCCAGACTAAACTTGAATGGAGCTGGTTTTGCTGGAATTCGATAAACAGCAATCTACATTTGGAGACTTTTGATTTTCAAATCATTCGTTCTGCAATAAGACTTTACTACCTTTAATTGAGGCTGAAGCACCTTAGCAATGCGGACAAGAAGTACTGCATTATCAGCATGCAACAGTAAGGAAAATGCTATTACCAGTATGCATCTGTTCTTGGCATGTAGAGCTGCAGAGTTGTACACTATGCATAGATCGCCATCTGGTGTTGGGCTCGGATGCTTGCACTTTGTTGTTGTCTTGGAAGAGTCTTTTGTAGTCACGAGATAGGTGACTCCTCCTTTGGACGATAGTGCGCATGGGCATCGACTCCATCCTCAGATTGTTTTTCGCCATGATGGGAAATGGAGTGAGTAAGAAATAAAGAGATGTCCATGTGAATGTATCTAATTAAGATAATACTGGAACAGATACAGGTTCCGGCGAGGCGGGTGGGCGTGTACAACTCTGCAGCTCTACATGCCAAGAACAGATGCATACTGGTAAGTAGCATTTTCCGTTCGAGGAATATGAGCTGCAGATTGTACACTATGCATAGACTGTACAGCAGTGTCTCCCCTAGCGGTGGTCACCTGTATCTGTTGCAGTGGTTTGAAAAAGTGTTTTAAGAACAGCTTGGCCTACAGAAGCCTGTTGCTTAGCCTGCACGTCAACACAATAGTGTTTGGTGAAGGTGTGTGGTGTAGACCATGTTGCTGCTTTACAGATGTGATCTAAGGGAATGTTCCCTTTGAATGCCATGGAAGCCCCTAGTTTGCGTGTTGACTGCGCTCTAGGGGGAATTGTTAATGTGCGTTTAGCCTTTTGGTAGCATATTTGAATGCATTTTACTATCCACCTAGCGATCCCAGCTTTGGAGATGGGGTTACCTTTATGAGGTGGTGCGAAGGCTACAAACAGTTGTTTTGTTTTCCTAAAGGGCTTAGTCCTGTCTATGTAATAAAGTAGGGCTCTTTTGACGTCCAGTGTGTGAAGAGCCCTCTCTGCTACAGAGTCTGGGTTTTGGAAAAACACTGGTAACTCCACTGATTGGTTAAGATGAAAAGCAGAGATTACTTTGGGAAGGAATTTTGGATTTGTTCTAAGAACCACCTTGTTCGGATGTATTTGTAAGAATGGTTCTTGTATGGTTAAAGCCTGGATCTCACTAACCCTCCTGAGAGAGGTAATTGCGACAAGGAAAGCTACTTTCCATGTGAGGAACTGTAGTTCGCATTTGTGTAGAGGTTCAAATGGGGGACCCATGAGCCTGGTAAGAACAATGTTTAAATTCCACACTGGAGAGGGTGGCAGTCTAGGGGCAATTATCCTTTTAAGGCCCTCCATAAAGGCTTTAATTGCAGGTACTCTAAATAGTGACAAGTGTTGTCTGTTTTGCAAATAAGCGGCAAGTGCTGCTAGATGTAATATTATGGATGAATATGCTAGATTACACCTTTGTAAGTGTAGCAAATAGCAAATGATGTGCTGGATGGAAGCGTCCAGCCGATCGATTTTATTGTTGTTGCAGTAAATGACAAATATTTTCCATTTTGCTGCATAGCATGCTCTAGTAGTAGGGCGTCTGGCTTCCTTAATGATGTTCATACAGTCCGGTGGAAGGTTAAGATAACCAAACTCTAGGACTTCAGGAGCCAGATCGCTAGATTCAGTTGACCTGGATCGGGGTGCTTTATCTCTCCATGGTTCTGTGTTAGCAACGTTGGGGAGAGGTAGCTTTTGGTGTGGAACTACTGAAAGTTCCAGTAGTGTTGTGAACCACGGTTGCCGCGCCCATGTGGGAGCTACCAGGATCATCCTGAGAGACTGTTGTCTGAGCTTGCGTACTACATGGGGAATCAGTGGGAGTGGCGGAAAAGCGTACGCAAATCTGCCTGACCAGTTCATCCATATCGCATTGCCTTTGGACAACGGGTGTGGAAACCTGGCGGCGAAGGTTGGGCATTTTGCATTTGCATGTGTGGCGAACAGATCTATGTCTGGTTGACCCCACATTTGGAAAAATGGTTGAAGAACTTGGGGATGAAGTTCCCATTCGTATATCTGCTGTGTCTGTCGACTTAGCAGATCCGCAATCTGATTGTAAACTCCTGGAAGATGTTCTGCAAGAAGATATATGTTTTGTGGAATGGCCCATCTCCAAATGCTTTGTGCCAGCTGAGACAGCTGCAAAGAATGTGTGCCTCCTTGTTTATGCAGGTAATACATGGCTGTGATGTTGTCCGTGCGGACTAGCACAGTCTTGTGATGTAGATGTACTTGGAATGATTTTAATGCTAGGAATATTGCTAGTAATTCTAGGTGATTGATGTGAAACACTCTGTTGAGTGGTCCATTTGCCTTGAATTGTGTGGTTTAGGAGATGAGCTCCCCAGCCGGTGAGTGATGAGTCTGCTGTTAGCACTATTTGTGGAACTGGCTCTAGGAACGGCCGCCCTTTGGAAAGGTTTGGTGTGTTCCACCACTGCAGAGAGGGATGTGTGCGGCTGTCCACCAACACCAGATCTGTAAGTTGTCCTTGAGCCTGGTTCCACTGACGTGCTAGGCATTCTTGTTAGAGGCGCATCGGAAGTCTTGCATGAGGTACGATAAAAATGCAAGATGCCATCATTCCTATGAGTTGTATGAATACCCTTGCTGGGAGGGAATGCTGTGGCTGAAATTTGGTGATTAGTGTTTGTATACTGGTTATCCTGGCTGGATTGGGATATGCCAGAGCTCTGGAGGCGTCTAATGTGGCCCACAGATACTGGTGTATGTGGGAGGGCTGAAGATGTGACTTGGTGTAGTTTACTGTGAATCCTAAGTGGTGTAGCAGCTGGATGGTTTGATGAGTGTGATGAACACACTGGTTGAATGACTTGGCTTTTATTAGCCAGTCGTTGAGGTATGGAAAGACATGGATTTGTTGTCTTCTTAAGTGTGCTGCTACGACTGCAAGGCACTTTGTGAACACCCTGGGTGCGGTGGTCACTCCGGATGGAAGGACTTTGAAATGATAGTGTTGTCCGTCCACTATGAATCTTAGATATTTCCTGTGAGCTGGGTGTATGGGAATGTGGAAGTAGGTGTCCTTGATCTAGTGTGGCAAGGAAGTCGCCTTGTTGAAGTAGTGGGAGGGCCTGTTGAAGAGTGATCATATGAAAATGATCTGATTGTATGTAAAGATTGAGGGGTCTGAGGTCGAGTATTGGCCTTAGGGTGCCGTCCTTTTTGGGGATTAGGAAATACAGCAAGTAAACCCCTGTTCCTTGATGCTGTAAGGGAACTAATTCTATTGCTTGCTTTTGAAGCAGTGAGAGAACCTCTTGTTTTAAGAGTATGAGATGTTCCGTGGACATTGGACGCTGTTTGGGTGGTATGGTGGGTGGGGTTGCTCTAAGTTCCAGGCAGTAACCATACTGGATAATTTGTCTTACCCACTTGTCTGTAGTGATGGAATTCCAGACAGGTAGGAACTGTGATAGTCTCCCTCCGACCGGGGTGGAATGGTCTGGAGGGAAGTCACTGCTTATTAGTGGGGGAGGCGCGAGTGTTGTTACCTCGGCCTCTTCCTTTGTTGTTATTTCCCCAGTATCCGCCTCTAAAATATCCTCTGTTGGGGGATGTTTGCGTGGTGTTTTTGTAGGAAAAAGAGGCGGTGTCTGTTCCGATATTTTTGGATGCTCCTCTATAGAAGGAGCGACGAAAGGAACCACGTGTGGATGGAGACTGTAATGCCCCCATGGATTTAGCAGTCTCCGTGTCCTTTTTCATTTTCTCTAGAGTGGTGTCTACAGCCGGTCCAAAGAGTTGTTCTTGATTGAACGGCTGATTGAGGATTGTTGTTTGTACCTCCTGTTTGAAGCCTGAGATGCGTAACCAGGCATGCCGTCTGAGTAGTACACTAGTGTTAATGGACCTAGAGGCTGTGTCAGCTGCGTCAAGGGCACACTTGATTGAAGCATTGGTTATTAATTTGCCCTCCTGAATTAAATCTGCCTTGGTTTTATATTGATCAGGTAAATGTTGTAATAGGGTTTCTAGTTGGTCATAGTGAGCCCTATCATACCTAGCAAGTAATGCCTGTGTGTTGGCTATCCGCCAGTGATTAGCTGCTTGGCCGGCAACTCTCTTGCCGGAAGCATCTAACAACTTAGCCTCTTTATCCGGAGGTGGTGCCTCACCGGAGGTCTGAGAGTTGGCACGTTTCCTAGCATTAGCTACCACTAGTGAGTCTAAAGGTAGTTGACCCTTGATGTAGGTGGGATCATTGGGAGCGGGTTTATATTTTTTGTCAATCCTGGGATTGAGAATTCTAGCCCTAACAGGGTCTTTGAATATGTCGGGGGCATGTTTAATGACACCCTTTAACATTGGCAGGGTTTGTACAGTTTTTTGTGACTGTTCAAAGCTGTCTAGAAGAAAATCCTCGTCTGCAGGGTAAGAATGCATCTGAATCCCATGGTAGAGAGCAGCTCTATTTACAAGCTGACCAAAGCCAATATTGTCATCTGGGGGAGACGGTTTTGTTGGATATGCATGTGGATCAGGGAGGTCTGGAGACTCTATTGGGTCATTATAATCGTCCCAATTGTCCTGTGGTACATCTGTATCGTCATCAGTGTCAGTGAAAGGGTCATTGTTGCCTCCCCCATCCCCTAGATCATCATCATCCTGTGGTGGTGGTGAATTTGGTAGCAGTATAGGAGAATGTGGAGGAGAGACAGGGTTAGGAGGAAGAACAGGAGAAGAGGGTTGTATAGGTGAAGTGGCACAGTCTTTCTTTTTCACAGGCACTACGGGAGGGCCTGGTGTGTCCAGTTTCCTCTTCTTGTGTGGAACAGCCGCCAAATGTCCTGTTTTGGGGTCTAGGTGGAGAGTTTTTTGTTTTGGATCAATAGGATCCGGCCGAAAAAGTTCTTCCTATTCGGTAACCGCTTTCTGCGCCGATTTGTTCGGGTCCGAGCGAGGTTTAGATTTCTGCTCCGAGGCCTTGGGAGATGGTTTGGGGTCATTTGGCCTGGCTGTGGAGGTGGAAATCTTTCTCGGTTCCGAAGGTTTTGGTTTCGGATCCGATGGCTTTCCTTTCGGCGTCGAGGTGTTCGGTGCCGATGTCTTTTTGGGAGTAGGCTGCAAGCTCGGTTTCGGTGCCGATGGTGCCTGCGGAACACTGAGATGCGGTTTGCTCGGTCCCGAGCTACCGGAAGGCGTGTCCCTTATCTTTGGAGCCGGGCCCAGGGGCGGGGCTTCTGAAGCTTGTTCTTGGTCGCGACTGGGGCCAGCAGGCGAAGTCTTGACCAGGGCCTTCTTTTTTTGGGGTGGAGTTGGGGTAGGGGCAGTTGTACTCACTCGTTGACCAGGAGTGATGTGGCTGTCGGAGTCGTCTGCTTCGGACACGATTTCCAGGTCCTCAGAATCGTCCTCCGGGACATCGGGGCCTTCATCGAAGATGTACACCGGTACCGGAGCTGCTCGCTGCGCCATGATGTGTCGTCGGGCCCGGCGATCACGGATGGTCTTTTTAGATGTAAAGGGCGCAGGCTTGGCAATTGCTCTCGTCGTGTTCGGGCGAGAGACATAGGTTACAAACCTTGTGGTGGTCACTGTGTGGAAATTTAGCTCCACACTGGGGGCATTTTTTAAATGGAGTCCTTTCCATGAGCAGTAGGCCCGAACGGCGTCGATAGGCCCAACGGCCCGGGTTGACGACCGGAATTGAGTAGTTGAGGTGCGCGTCGAAGATCACGCGATCGAAAACAATACAGTCGAGTTTTTGATAGTTTGCGCGTCGAAAAGGTTTGGAGAATACGGTGCCGAACCGGAGCGCAGAAGTTACATCCGAACCGGATGGCGGAAAAAAACAATCTGAGGATGGAGTCGATGCCCATGTGCACTATCGTCCAAAGGAGGAGTCACCTATCTCGTGACTACAAAGACTTCTTCCAAGACAACAACAAAGTGCAAGCATCCGAGCCCAACACCAGATGGCGATCTATGCATAGTGTACAATCTGCAGCTCATATGCCTCGAACACATACTTGGATTTTAGAGACGTCTTGCAAGGCTGCCAGCAAGATCTGAAGTAGACCATTAATGTAGAGGGGGGGGGGGGGGAAGAGTGTCAGCGACAGACGACAACCTTGTTCCACCTTTTTCAATGTTCCACATTTGTTGGTAAGTAAAAGATTTGAGAGTTAGGTGTGCTGCTCCGATTCCGGAAGAATGCTCTGGTAAGTCCTGATGCTTCATTCCCTGAACGTGAGGATGGTTATGTAGACTCTCCATTCCAAGAGAGCAGTGTCCGTGACCATGGTCTGGGATGAAATGTCTTGACAGACATTTACACCTTTTAACTTATTGATCGACTGGCATCACCACCACTAGTAGAGGATTGGCTGCTGGAGTGAGAAGCAGGGCTTTTCCTAGTTTCATGAGAGTCTGCATCACTGATCCTAGGCTTTGAAGAGGCTTGTTTAAAGAAGTTTCAGGATTATACAAAATGCATGATGCAATGAAGTCCAAGAGAAATGAAATCTGCTGGATGTAGGCCAAGATGTCTTCTGAAAATTTTGACACGAGGTAAACAGCAGAGAGCAAACACAAGGAGATGATGGACGGAACGCTGAAACTTTTCAGACACTCGCCCCCAGTCACAGATCTGGGTTGAATCCATCATCGTTCTTTAGCTCACTTAGTCACCCCAGTTCAGACCCAGCTATATATAAATCAGCCTTGACCCGGTTCCTCATGGGAACAGTCCAGCCCTAACTGCCAAGCCATGTCTTCCCTGGACCGGAAACAAGCATCCTGGGACCGGTTTCGGGGTAACACCACTCATCAGCCAGGCTAGCTTGAATCCAGTGGCACAGTGAGCAAGGGACCCACATCTAGGCATACCCTGCCAACTTAGGGCAAACAAAGCAAATACAAGGAGATGATGGACGGAGCGCTAAAACTTTTCAGACACTCGTCCCCAGTCACAGATCGGGGTTGAATCCATCATTGTTCTTTAGCTCACTTAGTCACCCCAGTTCAGACCCAGCTATATATAAATCAGTCTTGACCCTGTTCCTCATGGGAACAGTCTAGCCCAAACTGCCAAGCCAGGTCTTCCCTGGTGAAGTGAGCCACAGAACAATGATGGATTTAACCCAGTTCTGAGTGGGGGTGAGTGTCAGAAAAGTTTCAGCGCTCAGTCCATAATCTCCTTGTGTTTGCTTTAATCGCCGTAAATTGGCAGGGTATGCCCAGATGTGGGGTCCTTGCTCACTTTGTCACTGGATTCAAGCTAGCCTGGCTGATAAGGGGTGAAACCCCGAAACTGGTCAGGGAAGACCTGGGTTGGAACACTAACATTCTGACCCAGCCGAATGTGTCTGGATTTGTACATGGGTCCCTCGTATGAAACCAGAGAATAACAGCAATCTATGGTGTATGATGATTCAGGACCCTCTCTACCGCATGCTTATGAAGCCAGATACTGACCCCCATCTGAAGTTTCTCTTGTTGATGATCATGATGATACTGAGTACCTTTCTTTGGACGTGTTATTAGAAGAGGGTATTTGAACCTAATAAACACCCAATTTGCACAACTATAAGCACCCATCTGTCTTCTGTTATCCTTTGCCACTCTTAGACATTATGTATTTCCTCCCACAGACGGACTGACAAACAGAAGCGAGGTGAGAGATGGGTCACTGCTTCCCAGCTGGATGCTTACTTGCGACCACAGGAAGTTGCTATTTTCCTCCCACAGGCAACAATCATATCTTCCAACAAAAGCAGTGACACTGCTGCCTTAATTGGGTAGTACAGTAGGGGGAGCAGAAGCATGGCTCTTTAGAGCAGCCACAATGACCTAATCAGGAAGATCTGCTCTAAGTAAAGGAGGATCCTGAGTAACAGCCCTGGATTTCTTTTTGTACACACGGTGGGGCAGATGTAACAAAGCTGGTGCATGTAACTAGTCCATATCAGGCTCAGGTAGACCTAGCGCCAAGACAACAATGATCAACAAGAATTACTGTGATGGAGATGTTCAAACATTGCCGATGAAGTATGCACTGGAGTGCACCTTGCAAACTTTTATTTTGCTGCACCGGTGGAGCAGCTCTCGAGGCCAAGAAGTAGCCAAAGTACCTGCCTTTGAAATCATGGACCTCGACGCAAAACTTCATGATGCTGAGATCCCGTTCTGGAGCTCCCTGTTAGGGAATCCAGAGACAGAAGTAGGAGGGGAGATGACACAGCCATGTGCCTTTGAACCTGTCGGAGACCAATTAAGAGTGAAGAGGGCCTTGTTTGCTGTGAAGCATGATCATCGTTCTGTTCATTTGAGTTCTCTTGGATATCTTGACATACAATTCACATTTTTCAAAAAGATGTAAGTCAAAGAAATTATGCATACATCTTGAGTATCTTTCTCCACTCTCTGAACACTTGACAAAGAGATGATATTTTTGGGTAAAAATATGGATAATCTTTCCAGTCAGAAACTGTTTGAAAAACATCCTGTCTTAACAGACCTCAATTGAGGCCGAAAAGTAAAGGTATTATTGAAGAAAAAGCCAAAAAAGATCAAACTGTTTGAGAATCCCAACTTCAAAAGCTAGAAAAAGGAACTAGAGAAACTGCCACAGATAGGGCATGATGTGATTCTGGAGTAATGTGCGCCTACAAACAGAACAGTGCCAGTTTCATAGCCTCTGTAGGCAGGCACACTGCACTTTTTCTCAGAATTGTCCTTTAAAAACAAATTGTGTGAAAGAGTTCTTCCATGTCTTTTGTAAAGCTATAGACATGTCAAAAGTGTCATTGGTTTTTTCTTTCAAAGAAAATACATGAAATCTAAAATAAAAAAACGACAAGGCTGTTAAAAATATATTTTATTTTGCATCATAAGATCTACATTAGTACCTAAATATTAGAAGGTTTCACCCCTGTGAAGGATTCTAAAACAGTTTACCACATATACAACAAAAATCACAATAAATGATAAGAGCATGTGTATTTTGTAAGCACACTTACACCCTGCAGCCTATCCAAGGTTAGATACACCAGATTTTGTTTGTTTCCACAAATAATGTCCGAACGACAAAAGACCTAACACAGCCCTGCAACATGCATCAATCCTGGTCTCTCATGAGTCTTCGTCTGCTTCTCTGAGTGGGGTGTGCTCAAGATGGTAAACCAACAGATTGATTTGGGAGTGAGTACAGATGTTGTAAAGGTCTCCTTGGACTACAGGTCCATGCATTACATTAATGTGCAGCACAGCCTGTAGGAAAGTGGGTTTCTGTTGCAGTAACCCCCACTTTTGCCTGATAACTGATGCACTTTTCCTTGGTGTGCCCTGGATCCCTGCCAATCAGGTACCCAGGGCCTGTGTTCCTTCCCTAAAAACTGTACTCAGCCTAAACCCAATTGGCATCTCTGGCCACAGGTAAGCCCCTGGTAAATGGTACCCTAGGTACCCAGGGCACTGTGACCAGAGAAGACCCCTAAGGGCTGCAGCACTTATTGTGCCACCCTTAGAGGCCCTGTACCCTGACACACACACACTGCCCTTGCAGGCTGAGTGTCTTGGTGCAGAACAAAACAGAGAGTCGACATGGCACACATCCCTGTGTGCCATGCCCACAAACACACTGCCCTGGCATACCTCAGTCACCCCTCTAGCTGGGTTCCCTATGCCAGTGGTGAGGGCACAGGTGCATGAGCCCTGTGCCCCTACAGTACCCAGGCCCATTCCTGGGCACTGTAAGTGCAGGGCTGCCATTCCGAGTATATGGTGCTGGGAGGTCGTCAGCACGTACTCCACAGCACCATGATGGCTGCACTGAAGACTGAGAAGTTTGGTATCAAACTCCTCAGCACAGTAAACCCACACTGATGCCAGTGTGGGATTTACTGTAAAATGCACGTCAGAGGGCAACTTAGAGTTACCCCCTGAACCTAACCTACAATCCACGTCTTGTCTGAGGGGCTGCCTAGGCTGCCACACAGCAGACATGTTGCTGGACCCCTGGGTAGAGAGCCATCCGCTCTCCCGGGCCTGCAACAATGCACGTCCTGGGTGAGGTGCTAGGCCCCCTCCCCCAGGATGGGCAGGGGAAGCTTCAAAGGCATTCCGCCTTTGTGAGCTTCCCAGACCACTTGCTGTACTCAGCAACTGGTCCCCACCGGTTCCTCCCCCATCCTGGTGGGAAGACTGGAGGGAAACACCAAGGGAGGAAAGGGGGTGTGCCACCCTCTGCCAACCCCACCCCTCAGGTGGGGGAGGCGAGGTGAAGCACATCTCCGGGCTCTCGCCATCTTGAAGATGGGGAGCCCTGCCCAATCAGGACTAGGCTCCTGCCCCCTCCCACAGGAGAGTGGCAGGATAGGGGTGTACCCACCCCAGGGCAGGGACCCATTGGTCCCTGCCCTTTACCTACCTGTAACGCCCCTAAATCTAGTATTTAGGGGCACCCTGAACCTTCCTTCCTTAGATTCCCGCAACCTAAGAAGAAAAAGGACGAAAGAAGACGCCAGGCAGAGGAGACTGCAGAGAACAACTGACTTGGCCCCAGCCCTACCGGCCCGTCTGCAGTTTCCAGAGATCCTGCGCCAAAAATAGTCTTGTCCTGCAGCCAGCGACCTCCAGAACCCCAGGGAGGACTGACTGCCTTCAACAAAGACCGGATCTCCTGTGAACAGCAGCTCTGTTCAAAAGAAACACCAAACAAAGACTCCGAGCCTGCTGAGGAGAAAGAAACCCGACGCCTGGAACCACCACTGCACCCGTCGCCTACAGCCCGAGTTCAAGTGGCCCACCGGTCCCAGCGAGGTCCCCCAGCTCTCCAGAGTCCGAGTCCACCGTGGGTTGACCCCTCCAGGACTCCCCGACGTCGCCTGCAGCCTCTGCACGGAGAACCCCCAACCGCGAGTGGCCCGGTAAGGTGAAATCCGACCTCAAAAGACACCCCTGCATCCAGACGCCCTGCGCCCTGGAGAAAGGAACCCGAGGTGCACCTACGTCCCCGAGCCCTCCAACTTACCTGCCCAGCTGTTGGTTCCTCCTGGAAGTCTTCCTGGACCGAGCCTGCAGCTGAAAACCAAAACCGAAAATTTCCATTGAAATCAACAGGGCACCCGACCTCAAAACAGCACTCTGCACCCGGCCGCCCTAGTGCCGCTGAGGGTGCCTCTTTGGTGCTAACTTGGTCCCCAACGTGCCCTGAGCTTAACCCTAGGAGCTTTGCTCCCACAACCCCGTGGCCTGCTTGCCAGCCGCCACCAACCGGAGTCCCCTATCCTCCATAGGATAACATTGGGCCTCAACACTCTGCACCCGGCCGCCCTAGTGCCGCTGAGGGTGCAACAACAGTGCATCACTGACCCTGGGAGACCCCTGAGTCTAACCCCAGAACCCTAACTCAAAAGACCGATTACTTACCTCGAGACCGATAACTCATTTTTCCTCATAGGATAACATGGACACTTTTTCTTCCAAAAGTTTCTAAGTGTCGACTTTTGAAAACAAGAATATTCTTTAAAAATCGTACAGACTACCAAAACGTAATTACTTACCTGTTTTAAGTAAATGTCCCAGGGCTGAACCTAGGAGTCCAGCACTGGATTACAAAAGTAACGTTAAAAGTAACTTACCGGTGAATTGAATTTTCTTACATAGGGATCCATTGACTGGTTTTCTGTGAAATTTCTTCTAAGTGTCCACTTTTGAAATACCAAAATATTGCTTAAAAATCACAACAGTAACGAATTCCGAATTACTCACCTACTATCAGGAGAGACCTCAGTACTGCATCTTTTAGTCCAGTACCGACCATGAAAAGTAATTTTTACCGTACTTACCAGTAACTGGAAATTCCTCTCATAGGATATCATTGCCTGCTTTTTGTTGAAAAAGTTTCTAAGTGTCGATTTCTGAATCATACAAATATTCTTTAAAAATCGTACAAACTACAAAAACGTAATTACTTACCTGTTTTAAGTAAATGTCCCAGTGCTGAACCTAGGAGTCCAGCACTGGATTACAAAAGTAACGTAAACATACTTTGCTTGCAAACTGTATTTCCTTCCCTAGGATAACATTGGTAATTTTACCCAGAAAAGTTTCTAAGTGTCAACTTTTGAAATACAGTAATATTCCTCAAAAATCACTACCATAACCAAAACGCTTTTTCTCACCTGTTTACAGGAAGTGTCCCGGGACTGAATCCAAGATCCAGTCCCGTGGTTAGAAAAGTAATCCAAAAAGTAATCTATTGCATTTAACCAGAAATTTCCATTGAGCTCAATGTATAATTGTGTTTAAAATTGTGTTGCATATTGCAACAACTGTAACTATTGCATTCAAAAGTCTATTGCCAATTGAACAGTAGTTAACTAAAGCATCTCATTCTGAGAAAGTATATTTTGACACCCATTGTTGGTTCTAAAATAAAACAACTATATTTTTATATACAAACCATTGGCCTAGAGTTCAGTTCTTGAGTGTGTGGCTTCATTTGCTGACTGAGTGTGTACAACAAATGCTTTACACTGTCCTCTGATACTGCCTTACTGCTCGACCAAGCTACCACTTTAGAGAGTAAGGTTATATCTAACTTTAGCCTCTGCCAAACCTCTGGGGACTGTGGACTCTGTGCACACTGAACCTTACCTTGGTGCAGTATATACAGAGCCACTTTCTTACATTGGTGGATCAGCGGTGGGATACAAACTTGCATTGTTGGACTACTTGGTTACCATCTGATCACACGACAGAACTCTTAAATTGCCTTTAGAATTCTGATTTTTTCAAATTGGCATTTTTTACCAAATTACTAAAAGTCTTGTTAGAGCCTTGCTTAAGTCCCTTTAAAATTGTAGAAAATAAAAAGTCACTATAGTCAAGGGTAGAGGGGTTAGAACTTTTGTTAGAATGTCTCAAGAAAACAACCCAGCTATTAGTGAAAATAATAATGACATACAGGACATGGTTGAGGAGCTCGACCTCACCCCTTATCTTCATTTGTCTTTCAAAGAGATAAGGTCCTTAGGTAAACTTAAAAATATACCAATGGGCCAGCATCCAACCAAACAAGGGCTCCAGGAGCTCCTGGCTGAGTATGCTAAGGCCCACCCCTCTGAGCATGGTGATGACCACGCAGAGGAGGAAAGGAGTGAGGAGGATGGGGATGGTAACCCACCTCCACCACTTCCTAGGGAAGACAGGGTCACTGCACCCTTATTTCCAAGAGTAAACCTCTGGGGACCTAGGGGCCACCTAGGTGGTTCAGGTCCCAGAGAGGACACTGAGGATAGCCTTAGTGAGGAGGACCACCTTTTAGCAAGGTTGGCCAAAAGACTGGACCTAGAGACCAGACTCCTGGCTCTAGAGAAGGAAAGACAGGAGATGGGTTTAGCACCCATCAATGGTGGCAGCAATACTAAAACTAAGGATAGGGAGGAAACTTCTGATCCTAAAATCCCCAAAGGGATTGTCCCTAAATTTGAGGAAGGTGATGACATCACCAAATGGTTCACAGCCTTTGAGAGGGCTTGTGAAATAAGAAAAGTAAAGAAACCTCTCTGGGGGCACTCCTGTGGGAACTGTTCTCTGGTAACTGCAGAGACAGGCTTCTGACCCTCTCTGGGCCAGATGCAGGGTCCTATGACCTCATGAAGAATACTCTGATTGAGGGATTTGGGCTCACTACTGAGGAGTATAGAATTAGATTCAGGGGGCTCACAAAACCCAGACCCAGTCCTGGATTGACTTCGTAGACTACTCAGTAAAGACACTGGATGGTTGGTTAGCTGGACATAATGTGCAGGATTTTCCTGGACTTTACAATTTGTTTATGAAGGAACACATACTAAGTAATTGCACAAACGAAAAGTTGCATCAGCATTTGGTAGACCTAGGTCTAATTTCTCCCCAAGAATTGGGAAAGAAGGCAGACCACTGGGTCAGAACAAGGGTAACTAGGACATCCACTGGGGGTGACCAAAAGAAAGGGGTCACAAAGCCTCCCCAGAAGAAAGATAGTGAACCCCTTAAGGATAAAAGTAAGGAGTCCCAGGCAGCCCCCCAAAAACCTGTCCAGGAGGGTGGGCCCAAAGACACCTCACAAACTAAACCAGGGTACCAAGGTAAGAATTGGGATCCCAACAGAATATGGTGTCACAACTGTCAGAAGTCAGGACACCACACCAAGGACCCTAGCTGTCCTAAAAACAAGATCCCTAGTACAGCCCCAGGGGTGACTAGTGTAGCCCCAGGAGTTGCCAGTGTAGCTCTGGAGGAAGGGTCCTCAGATGAGGAAGTCCTCCTAGCTTTCAACTGGAAAATGGGCCCAAGAGGTAAGCTGGAGATCCCAGAGGGGAGTAGACACTTCCACCGCCTACTGGTGAATGGAATCCCAGCCACTGCCCTGAGAGATACCTGTGCCAGTCACACTGTGGTGCATGACAGGTTGGTACTCCCACACCAGTATGTCCCAGGGGAATCAAGGAGAGTAAGGGCTGTCCCAGGGGAGTCACTGTTAGGCCTGTGGCTGTAGTGCCCCTAGTCATAGCTGGGTCCCTTAGATGGAGAAAGGTGGTAGTCAGTAAAGACCTCCCCTTGATTGTCTCCTGGGGAATGACCACTTAGAGGTGGACCTGAGCCAAAGAGAGGCACTGGCCCAATGCCAGGCCTCACCCAAGAAACCTGGGGGGCTCAACCTGCAGTCAGTGCAGCTGAGCCCCAAAAGAGTAAAAGGAACAGGGTAGGAAAGGTGGGCAACTGTTAGCCACAGTCCCAGAGGGCCAGGGAGATTCTATCCCAGTGAGGGAAAACTCCAGAAGTGGCCCTGGTAAAGCCCCCCTAGCCAACAAGAAGACCTGACTAGTCAGGCAACTGTCCAGCCTGAGTTGGTGGCTCCTCAGCTGGCAGAACAAAGGGTGGAGGAAGGGTGCTCACTACAAAGTTTAGTGACCCCCCACCCTAAAGCAACAGGCAGACAGCCAGGACCCAAAGAGACCTGTAAGATAGCCCCTTCACTTGCCAGACAGGAGCTAAAGGTGTGGTTCTGGGCACTGACAGCTGTCAGCAGCCTCTGCTGGGTGTTAGCCTTCATGGCAGCCCTATCCTTGGCATGGTGGCCTAACCCCCTGCCAAATAACAAGCTAGGCCCCCTGACCCTATTGGTCATGGTGGGGTTGCTCAAACTGTGGGTGACCTCTGTGGGTAAGCTGGGCTTTGCCCTGGCTAAGTTAGACTTTGCAGAGGTGGGCACCTCTGAACCCAAACTTAAAAGATGGGGTGAAGACACTAAAGAGCAAGGAGAGGAGCTTTGGGAATTAGGTCCTGAAACTGATGAGGTAGGCCAGCTCCCCAAAGGGACTGACCTGGACAGAAGGATATAAGGCGGAGTAGGCCCTGCAACTTTCAAACCACTTCCCCAACTCTTCCTCGCCTGAAAGACTAGACAGGCTCTCCCAGCGTTGGCTGAGTCTCCTGGCCTTTGGGCTGGGGGGCTTGTGTAGGAAAGTGGGTTTCTGTTGCAGTAACCCCCCACTTTTTGCCTGATAACTGATGCACTTTTCCTTGGTGTGCCCTGGATCCCTGCCAATCAGGTACCCAGGGCCTGTGTTCCTTCCCTAAAAACTGTACTCAGCCTAAACCCAATTGGCATCTCTGGCCACAGGTAAGCCCCTGGTAAATGGTACCCTAGGTACCCAGGGCACTGTGACCAGAGAAGACCCCTAAGGGCTGCAGCACTTATTGTGCCACCCTTAGAGGCCCTGTACCCTGACACACACACACTGCCCTTGCAGGCTGAGTGTCTTGGTGCAGAACAAAACAGAGAGTCGACATGGCACACATCCCTGTGTGCCATGCCCACAAACACACTGCCCTGGCATACCTCAGTCACCCCTCTAGCTGGGTTCCCTATGCCAGTGGTGAGGGCACAGGTGCATGAGCCCTGTGCCCCTACAGTACCCAGGCCCATTCCTGGGCACTGTAAGTGCAGGGCTGCCATTCCGAGTATATGGTGCTGGGAGGTCGTCAGCACGTACTCCACAGCACCATGATGGCTGCACTGAAGACTGAGAAGTTTGGTATCAAACTCCTCAGCACAGTAAACCCACACTGATGCCAGTGTGGGATTTACTGTAAAATGCACGTCAGAGGGCAACTTAGAGTTACCCCCTGAACCTAACCTACAATCCACGTCTTGTCTGAGGGGCTGCCTAGGCTGCCACACAGCAGACATGTTGCTGGACCCCTGGGTAGAGAGCCATCCGCTCTCCCGGGCCTGCAACAATGCACGTCCTGGGTGAGGTGCTAGGCCCCCTCCCCCAGGATGGGCAGGGGGAAGCTTCAAAGGCATTCCGCCTTTGTGAGCTTCCCCAGACCACTTGCTGTACTCAGCAACTGGTCCCCACCGGTTCCTCCCCCATCCTGGTGGGAAGACTGGAGGGAAACACCAAGGGAGGAAAGGGGGTGTGCCACCCTCTGCCAACCCCACCCCTCAGGTGGGGGAGGCGAGGTGAAGCACATCTCCGGGCTCTCGCCATCTTGAAGATGGGGAGCCCTGCCCAATCAGGACTAGGCTCCTGCCCCCTCCCACAGGAGAGTGGCAGGATAGGGGGTGTACCCACCCCAGGGCAGGGACCCATTGGTCCCTGCCCTTTACCTACCTGTAACGCCCTAAATCTAGTATTTAGGGGCACCCTGAACCTTCCTTCCTTAGATTCCCGCAACCTAAGAAGAAAAAGGACGAAAGAAGACGCCAGGCAGAGGAGACTGCAGAGAACAACTGACTTGGCCCCAGCCCTACCGGCCCGTCTGCAGTTTCCAGAGATCCTGCGCCAAAAATAGTCTTGTCCTGCAGCCAGCGACCTCCAGAACCCCAGGGAGGACTGACTGCCTTCAACAAAGACCGGATCTCCTGTGAACAGCAGCTCTGTTCAAAAGAAACACCAAACAAAGACTCCGAGCCTGCTGAGGAGAAAGAAACCCGACGCCTGGAACCACCACTGCACCCGTCGCCTACAGCCCGAGTTCAAGTGGCCCACCGGTCCCAGCGAGGTCCCCCAGCTCTCCAGAGTCCGAGTCCACCGTGGGTTGACCCCTCCAGGACTCCCCGACGTCGCCTGCAGCCTCTGCACGGAGAACCCCCAACCGCGAGTGGCCCGGTAAGGTGAAATCCGACCTCAAAAGACACCCCTGCATCCAGACGCCCTGCGCCCTGGAGAAAGGAACCCGAGGTGCACCTACGTCCCCGAGCCCTCCAACTTACCTGCCCAGCTGTTGGTTCCTCCTGGAAGTCTTCCTGGACCGAGCCTGCAGCTGAAAACCAAAACCGAAAATTTCCATTGAAATCAACAGGGCACCCGACCTCAAAACAGCACTCTGCACCCGGCCGCCCTAGTGCCGCTGAGGGTGCCTCTTTGGTGCTAACTTGGTCCCCAACGTGCCCTGAGCTTAACCCTAGGAGCTTTGCTCCCACAACCCCGTGGCCTGCTTGCCAGCCGCCACCAACCGGAGTCCCCTATCCTCCATAGGATAACATTGGGCCTCAACACTCTGCACCCGGCCGCCCTAGTGCCGCTGAGGGTGCAACAACAGTGCATCACTGACCCTGGGAGACCCCTGAGTCTAACCCCAGAACCCTAACTCAAAAGACCGATTACTTACCTCGAGACCGATAACTCATTTTTCCTCATAGGATAACATGGACACTTTTTCTTCCAAAAAGTTTCTAAGTGTCGACTTTTGAAAACAAGAATATTCTTTAAAAATCGTACAGACTACCAAAACGTAATTACTTACCTGTTTTAAGTAAATGTCCCAGGGCTGAACCTAGGAGTCCAGCACTGGATTACAAAAGTAACGTTAAAAGTAACTTACCGGCGAATTGAATTTTCTTACATAGGGATCCATTGACTGGTTTTCTGTGAAATTTCTTCTAAGTGTCCACTTTTGAAATACCAAAATATTGCTTAAAAATCACAACAGTAACGAATTCCGAATTACTCACCTACTATCAGGAGAGACCTCAGTACTGCATCTTTTAGTCCAGTACCGACCATGAAAAGTAATTTTTACCGTACTTACCAGTAACTGGAAATTCCTCTCATAGGATATCATTGCCTGCTTTTTGTTGAAAAAGTTTCTAAGTGTCGATTTCTGAATCATACAAATATTCTTTAAAAATCGTACAAACTACAAAAACGTAATTACTTACCTGTTTTAAGTAAATGTCCCAGTGCTGAACCTAGGAGTCCAGCACTGGATTACAAAAGTAACGTAAACATACTTTGCTTGCAAACTGTATTTCCTTCCCTAGGATAACATTGGTAATTTTACCCAGAAAAGTTTCTAAGTGTCAACTTTTGAAATACAGTAATATTCCTCAAAAATCACTACCATAACCAAAACGCTTTTTCTCACCTGTTTACAGGAAGTGTCCCGGGACTGAATCCAAGATCCAGTCCCGTGGTTAGAAAAAGTAATCCAAAAAGTAATCTATTGCATTTAACCAGAAATTTCCATTGAGCTCAATGTATAATTGTGTTTAAAATTGTGTTGCATATTGCAACAACTGTAACTATTGCATTCAAAAGTCTATTGCCAATTGAACAGTAGTTAACTAAAGCATCTCATTCTGAGAAAGTATATTTTGACACCCATTGTTGGTTCTAAAATAAAACAACTATATTTTTATATACAAACCATTGGCCTAGAGTTCAGTTCTTGAGTGTGTGGCTTCATTTGCTGACTGAGTGTGTACAACAAATGCTTTACACTGTCCTCTGATACTGCCTTACTGCTCGACCAAGCTACCACTTTAGAGAGTAAGGTTATATCTAACTTTAGCCTCTGCCAAACCTCTGGGGACTGTGGACTCTGTGCACACTGAACCTTACCTTGGTGCAGTATATACAGAGCCACTTTCTTACACAGCCGAGACAGCATTCCGAATGAAGACAAACACTCTCAGACGTTCAAAGTATCCAGAACAGGTTTAATTTAAATAACAGTTTTGCATACATGTGAAGGACGACCCCTTGTCCTTCACATGTATATAAAGCTGCTGTTTGTGCATAGAGGGAGAGAGCTTTAATGCTTGATATACACAAGTGGTACTCCCATTAAACGTGATCTGTAGTCTTAGAACCTGCTTGAAGTGAGAAAATCTGTTGAGTACCACACCAAATCACAAACTTGTCCTAAAGGCTGGCTTATACAGAGTTTGTCGAGGGACGCCTGGCTGTCAAGATAACATCTACAATCTCAGGTGATCGAAGGCAGTCAACTGTTGCCACTCAATCTCCAAGCATGGAGATGAAGATAGCGCAAGCCCAGCTGTACAACCCTGCCCTGCGGCGCAAGATCCTCTTGAGGCGGCAACCTGATAGGAGGACAGTGGCTCACAAGGATAAGTTACTTACCTGTAATCCTAGTTCTCTTCCAGGGGTATCCTCATCAAAGTCATAAGCACATGGGAAACATATAAAACATATATGTGGAAACCATATATGTAGCTCTATATTTATATCCATATATATATATAAAAACACAATGCAGCCTTCCAATACTAGAAAAAGCTGAGCAATGTTATAAGTATTTCCCTTGCACAGAAATACAATTCCAATAAAACACATTTGAAAACTGCTTTAATGCACAGCAGAAAACAATCCTGCAAAAAGGAATGAAAGAAACATTGCCAGCACATAGGCTGCATTGTAGAAAACATCAGTGTAGAAAGCTGAAAAGCTAACCCACAGAACACACAGAATAAACTGGCACCGTGCCTTTAAGGCAGCCATGACCCCTAGCTTCCCATCATGCCTCAGGGGTGACAGTTAGGTCAGTTGTTTTTTGCGGAGACCCGAAGGCCAGGGCAAAAAGAGATGACATGTATCTTGATCACTTGCCCGGGGAGGCGGGTGGGTTGCTTATGACTTTGATGAGGATACCCCTGGAAGAGAACTAGGATTACAGGTAAGTAACTTATCCTTCTCTTCCAGGGGATCCTCATCAATAGTCATAAGCACATGAATAGAATAGCAAGCCCATACCCTCATCCTGCGGGCAAGTGACTAGAAAGCATACATTGTCAAAGAATATTTCAAAGACTCCAATTAAACTAGCATTGGAACAGATTCCTCAAGGAGGCTTGGCCAACTTGGGTATCCGCTCTGGAGTCAGAATCCAGACAGTAATGCCTGGTAAACGTATGGACCGACTTCCAAGTTGCAGCCTTGCAAATCTCGGCCATCGGTACATTGTGTAAGAAAGCTATTGTAGCAGCCTTTCCCCTAGTAGAGTGAGCTTTAGGGGAGGCTAACAGTGGCCTGTTCGCTAATTGGTAATCCAATTTAATACAGGACACTATCCACCTCGAAATGGATCGATTGGAGGCTGGAAAACCTGTCCTAACAGCCGTAGTTTACAAACAATTGATCAGCCTTTCTAATGGATTTTGTTCCCTCCAAATACAATTTGAGAACCCTCTTGAGGTCTAATGAGTGAAGAGACCTTTCTGCTGGTGTAGCAGGATTGGGGAAAAAAAGAGGGAAGAGAAATTGTCTGATTGACATGGAAGTCAGACACCACTTTGGGTAGGAAAGAAGGGTGAGTTCTCAAAACCACCCTATTGTAATGGAAAACCGTATACGGTTCATTAGAACAGAGTGCTTGGATTTCACTCACTCTGCGCGCTGATGTAATAGCCACCAGAAACGCTACTTTCCATGTAAGGTGTTGTAACGTGGCCTTATGAATGGGTTCAAAAGGAGGATCCATCAGTTTTGACAAAACTAAATTCAACTCCCAAGGAGGAGAAGGAGGTCAGACAGGGGGATACACCTTCTTCGACCCCTGAAGGAAGTCCTTGACCACCTAAAGTTGAAAGAAAGTTGGTTGGGTGATTTTCTATAGGCTGTAATGGCCGCCAAATGAACTTTTATGGAAGTGTATTTCAAACCAGATTTGGCCAAGTATAGCAGATACGGCAAGATTACCTCTTCTTGCCCGCTAGTCGGACTCCAACCATTACGCATACACCACAAGTAAAATCTTTTCCATTTAAAAGAATAAGAGGTTCTTGTGGATGGCTTTTTTGACTCCCTCAAAATGTCCATGCAATCCTGAGGAAGGTTCAAATGTCCGTACTGCAGGACCTCAGGAGCCATGCTGCCAAGCTCAGCGATGGAAGGCTGGGGTGCAGAATCTTCCCTCCCATTTTGGTCAGAAGGTCCGGCCTGCACGGGAGTCTCCTGTGCGGACAGATCGAGAGCTGTAGTAGGTCTGGATACCACCATTGGCGAGGCCAGTCCGGTGCTATCAGGATCATCTTCATCCTGGATCGGATGATCTTGGTCACCACCTTCGGGATGAGAGGAAGGGGCGGAAAAGCGTATGCAAACGTCCCGGACCAGTCTATCAAAAGAGCATTCCCTCTCGTTCCTGGTCGGTAAAACCTGGACGCGAAGGCGTGGCATTTTCTGTTTAGATCGTCTGCAAACAGGTCGATGGATGAATGACCCCATTGATGAAAAATGTCCGCCACTACCTCGTCGTTGAGCACCCAGTCTTCTTGTACTTCGAAGTGTCGTCTGAGAGCGTCTGCTCGCACGTTCTGTTCTCCTGGCAGATGCACCGCCGTGATCGAGAGGTTCCTGGCGAGCAGCCAGTGCCAGATCGCTTGAGATTCCAGAGACAGAGGGCGAGAGCGTGTTCCACCTTGTTTGTTTAAGTAATACATGGTGGTTGTATTGTCCGTTTGTATCAGAATCGACTCGGACTGAATCGATGGATGGAATGCCTTGAGGACCAAATGAACCGCCCGCAGTTCTAACATGTTGATATGATAGGTCTGCTCTTTGCTAGTACATTTGCCCTGAGTCTGCAGTTGACCCAGATGCGCTCCCCATCCCTGAAGAGATGCATCTGTTATCAGGGATTGTTTTGGAAGAGGCTGATGGAATGGTACTCCCACTAGAAGATTCTTTGGCTGAGTCCACCAGAGAATGGATTTCTTCGCAGTCTGAGAGATGAGAACTCGGTCTTCCCAATGACCCGAGGATTGGACCCATTTGTCCTCCAGATCCTGCTGCAACGGTCTCATTCTCAATCTGGCGTTGGGAATGAGAAAAATGCAAGAAGCCATCGACCCCAGCAGAGAAGCCACTTGCCTTACTGATGGTTGATGTGCTTGGAGGATGATGTTGATTTTGTCTGTCATTGATGACAATCTCTCCTCCGAAGGAAACACTTTTCCTAGGTCGGAGTTTAGGGTGGCGCCCAGATAGTGGAGCGATTGAGTTGGTTGCAACACTGATTTGTCCACGTTGACATGCAGGCCTAAGCGTCGAAGGAGATCCAGGCAGATGTGAAGGTGCTCCTGCACTATGCTGGGAGATGACCCCTTCAACAGCCAGTCGTCCAGGTATGGATACACAAACAGACCTTGGCGATGTAATGCTGCTGCTACTACTGCCATGCATTTTGTGAATACTCTTGGGGCAGATTTTAGGCCGAAGGGTAAGACCTTTAACTGGTAATGCTTTGCGCACACCATGAACCGCAGGAACTTGCGATGCCGTGGTGTGATTGGAATGTGAAAGTACGCATCTTGGAGATCCACCGAACACATCCAATCGCCTTTTCTCAGATGTGGAAATATTTGATGGAGCGCAAACATTCGAAACTTTTCTTTTTTGATGAACTTGTTCAGCAAACGTAGCTCTAGAATTAGTCTGAACTTGTTCCCTTGGTCTTTTTTCTGAACAAGGAAGTATCTTGAGTAAACTCCCTTTCCTCTCTGTGCCGGAGGGACCTCTTCTATGGCCAGTTTCCTGAGAAGGGTCGACACTTCCTGACGCAGGAGATCTCGGTGTAGATGACGGGATTTTATCGGAGGAATGTCTCTTGGGGAAGCGCAAAAACGTAGTGCGTACCCATTGTTTAATATATTCAGCACCCACTGGTCTTTGGTGATGTTGCGCCACTCTTGAATGTAGTTTGAGATACTTCCTCCCACTGGAGTGTGCAACGGTGCTAGAGGAAGCAGAAAATCATTGCTTCCCTTGAGTTTTTGCTGTGGAAGAGGACTGCTGTTGGTGTCCTCCTCTTCCTCTCGAGGAACGACGGCCTTGGAACTGGGACTTGTTCTGTTTGTTTTGCGACCATTGAGGGGTTTGAACCCTCTGTTGGTAATTTTTACGATTGTAGGGCCTGTAACGTCGTTTAAACTCTTTTTCTTCTCCAGGCCCACAGCCTTTAACGTGTCCAACTCGGCCTTCATTCTGCCCATTTCCTCATCTGTGTGTGATCCAAACAGTGAGTTGCCAGAAAACGGAAGATTCAAGATGCGCTGCTGCGCCTCAGGTTTCAACGCTGTCAAGCGCAACCAGGAAGATCTTTGTGCACATATGCCATGTGCATAAGAGTGAGCCGCCAAAGACGCCCCATCCGCTGCAGTGCTAATTACCTGGTTGGCCACCAGCACACCTTCCTGGAGAATCTCAGAGAAATCCTGCTGATCCTCCTTTGGGAGTTTGTCTTTGAAACGGTCCATTGAATCCCATAAGGACCTATCATAACGGCCCCGCAGAGCTGCAGCGTTAGACACCTGAAGAGAAGACGCTGCAGAGCCGCAAGCTTTCTTACCCCAAGAGTCCTGCGCCCTACTTTCTTTGTCTGGAGGGGCTGAGGAGGAAGAAGCAACTGCGTGTGTCTTCTTTGCTGCTGCAATAATGACAGAGTCCGGTGGCGGATCCGATTTGAGAAAAAGGGGATCTGATGCAGCAGGTTTATATTTTTTCAGGATCCGAGCCGGGGCTGCTTTAGCCGAGGATGGAGTGAGGAAGATGTCCATTACCGGCTCGATCCCAGGAACCAAAGGAAGCAATGGCCTAGTCGCAGACCTTTGATGGAGGGTCTCGAAAATAATGGACGTTGTGGTCTGAGGAGTTAACATGGGTATACCTAGCTTTTGTGCTCCTCTGGAGAGAACATCGTGAAAAGTGTTCACATCATCGATGGGTGACACCCTAGAAGGAGGACTATCCGTAAGGGTAGGAGAGTAGTCCCTTTTGGATGAGTGCGAAGATGAGGACGAAGATGGTGTTCGTCGTCTCTTGCGATGACCCTGAGTCGACCTGCGCTCAGGAGATCTGTGTTCTCTTGTCCGAGTGGTAGGGGACCTGTCCACTTCCTGCACGAGACGTTGTAACGGCGATCTGTGCAGTGGGCTGGAATAGTCAGTAGGTCGCCGGGTGTGACCTGAGGGCTCTTTCTGCCAATGATGGAGAGGTTGTAGCCATCTGGGCGAAAGATGGATTGAAGGAGATCGTGGTCTCCTTGGAGAGCGTCTTGGAAGCTCAGGCGAATGAGCAGAAGAACTGCGTGATGTCGCAATTGTCTGGGGTGAGCTCCGAATAGAATGGGAGGACTCTCTGCGACTTCTGGAGCGTGATCGGCGTCTTGATGATCGATGCGACGTTGATGGAGAGTGCCTCGACGTCGACCTGCTCTGCGTCACCATCACTGTTGAGTCTGTAGGGCCTGATTTTCTCCTCGACGGCGACCCCTCAGTGTGTTTCGACGTTGTATAGTACGACGTCGAACCCCTGGAGCCCACAGACTTAGCCTTCGACGTTGAGCGTGCAGGAGACCCCAACGAAGAACGGATGAACGGAGAAATCCTTCTCGACGTCGCTTCTTGCCTGTTCGATCTCTCTCTCGACGCTGACCGTCTACTGGAAGCCAGTGGAATTGAGATCGGGGCACTTCTCGCCGTCGACGGAGACCGCCGCCTCGACGTCGAACGACGCTTGGTGTACCTCACCCTGGGTTTCGACGACGGATCTTTCCTCAACGTCGGCGAAGATCGAACCTTCGACGTCGAACGTCGCTTGAACGACGACAGAGGCGATGAGTGTCCTGCCTCAGGTGACGAGGCGTGTCTCAACGTTGACCGTCGCCTGGTTGACGGCAAAGGAGACGCCTGCTTCGACGCCGATGATCTGGCGACGGCGGAGCATGTCTCGACGTCGAACGCCGAGCAGACGGCGGAGATCTATTTCTCGACGTTGTGCGAGCCCGCACCAACGGAGAGCGACTCCTCGACGCCGATCGTCGCCGGGTTGACGACGGCGGAGGATCCGACGTACCGGTTGTCTTCGTCGACGACCGGTGTTCTCTCGACGGCGAGCCCGCCGTCGATGGTCTTCTCGTCGATGTTTTCGTTGCCGATGAAGGTTTTTGAGGCGCCGAGCCCGACGCCGATGGAGAGCAGACTGGAACCTTACTTCTAGATAGTGTAGTGGCTCTCTCTTTCCTCTTCTTCATCGGAGACCTGCCTCTTAAAGGAGTCTTCTTCTCAGCCAGTCCATAGAGGCGAATCCTCTCCCTGTCCTTAAGAGTTCTATTGGACAGCAGCTATCAATGCTGACAGGTCTTGGCATTATGATCAGAAGGCAAGCAGAGAATACAGACAGAATGGGAGTCTGTTTTAGCCTTCTTCTTGCCACAGGCAGGGCAAGAGTCAAAAAGAGAGGGCATTTTTGGTGGAAAATAATGCTTAACTCTCTTAAAAACAGCAGAGATCTACTTCAACAACAAAAAACTGTCGAAGTAAAAAAGCTTTTGACAAAAAAGAAGTATTTTCTGATAGAAATCAGAAAAAAGTAAGAGCTGAAGTAACCAGGGTCCTGACAGAAGGAGCCGGAAAAACCAATTGACCTAACTGTCACCCCTGAGGCATGATGGGAAGCTAGGGGTCATGGCTGCCTTAAAGGCACGGTGCCAGTTTATTCTGTGTGTTCTGTGGGTTAGCTTTTCAGCTTTCTACACTGATGTTTTCTACAATGCAGCCTATGTGCTGGCAATGTTTCTTTCATTCCTTTTTGCAGGATTGTGTTTTCTGCTGTGCATTAAAGCAGTTTTCAAATGTGTTTAATTTTCTCCCTGCTTTATTGGAATTGTATTTCTGTGCAAGTGAAATTCTTACAACATTGCTCAGTGTTTTCTAGTATTGGAAGGCTGCATTGTGTTTTTATATATATATGGATATATATATATAGAGCTACATATATGGTTTCCACATATATGTTTTATATGTTTCCGGGGTCCCGCGCATGGGCGGGAATATTCATGTGCTTATGACTATTGATGAGGATCCCCTGGAAGAGAACCAGGAGTTCTGTACAACACACTCTCGCAGGCCCAATCCAGTGCCACATTAGATAGATTTGGCCCAGTCGTTCCTTGTCTTCTTCAGAACTCCGGGCAGGAGAGGTATTGGCGGAAAGGCTTACAGGAGTCCACAGTTCCACTCTAGGCAGAAGGTGTCTCCGAGAGAGAGACGTATGAGAGAATTCTTGGAAACTCCAACATGCAAAAGTACTGACATTGGGTATTGTCAGAGGTGGGGAAAAGATTGAACCAAGGTTCTTCACATTTGCAGAAAAGATCTTGCTCCACAGCCGGAAGCAAATGTCATTCGTGATCAGCTAGACGTCGGCAGCGGAGTTAGTCGCCCTGGCATTCAGAGATCCTGCCAATTGATGTGACATTAGGAAAATCCTGTGGTGTTCTAGCCATTTCCAAAGGTGTAGTGCCTCCTGGCACAGGGTCCACAACCACACCCCATCCTGTTTTTTGCAAAACCACATAGTGGTGGTTTTGTCCAGGAGCACCTGCACTAGCCTCCCTTTAATGGACGGTACGAAAGCCTTCAACGCAAAGCGGAGGGCCCACAGCTCCAGAAGGTTGATGTGGAGCTGGGACTCAACCAAAGACAAAACGCCTCTAATCTCCCTCTTTCCCAAGTGGACGCCCCAACCCAGAAGCAACGCATTGGTCACTACTGTTAGCTGTGGGTGAGGTAGAGATAGGGGTCTGCCACTGACCCAATCGCAGTCAAGCAACCACCTCTGCAAGTCTTCTACATTCTCCTCTGAAATCTGGACACGATTGGGGAGATCTTCCTGATGCTGTGCCCACTAAGACTTCAGTTCCCACTGCAGAGCCTGCATATGCCACCTGACATTCTTGGCCAGCACGATGCAGGAGGCAATCAAATCCAGCAGCCTGATCCACCCTGAGATCCAGGACTGAGGCAGAAAAACGAGTATCATAGCCTGAATGTCCTAGACTTGTTGCTCCCAGGGGAAGGCGCTAAACTTCACCTCGTCTGAATGGCTCCTATTAAGGGGAGCATCTGAGAAGGAGCCAGTGCCACCTCGGCACATTGATAGTGAACCCCAACGAAGTTAAGAGGTTCGCCATAGTCAGGAGGTGGGTTGATGTCTGCCTGAGTCGAGTTCGCCTTCAACAGCCAGTCATCGAGGTAGGGGAAGACTGGATCCCCTAACCTCCGAAGACGTGCTGGAACCACGGCTATC
Organism: Calotriton arnoldi; assembly: GCA_963921515.1. NCBI lineage: Eukaryota > Metazoa > Chordata > Amphibia > Caudata > Salamandridae > Calotriton > Calotriton arnoldi. The sequence goes on along the minus strand of CAWUFW010005081.1, from coordinate 502,433 downwards.
ACGTTTGTGAACACTCATGGGCACTTATGAGGCCAAAAGGAACTGAAAGTGCTCCTGCCCGTCACAGCACCTATGGGCCTGCAGGATGGGAATGTGGAAAAAAAGTGCTGCAGGATCAATGCTACCATCCAGTCTCTAGGGTTGAGGGCAGACAAGACTTGAGCAAGGATGAGCATTTTGAATTTGTCCTTCGGAGGAAGGTGTTGGGAGGGCGAAGATCTAAAAATTGCACGAAGGCCTCGGTACTTCTTCGGCGCCATAAAGTTATGCGAGTAGCAATCAAAGCATACTTCTGATGCCAGCATCCTTTCTATGCCTCCTTTGGCCAGAAGGGGGTACATTTCATACTGTAAGAGGGACAGATGGTCCTCCGTTAGCTGGTCTGAAGATGGCTGAACGATGGGTTGGAGTGCTTCACCGAGCTATTACGAGTGGTTAAACTTATTGCAAACAGCCTCCCATCACTTTTGTGTGTTTCCTGTACTGCCCTAAGTGGCATGGGTATGCAAAGACGTGGGTCCCCATGCTCACTGTGTCACGGGAGCAAACCCTCTCCTGGGTTGCTGGTGTTCCGGTTCAGGGAAGACATGGCTTGGAAGTTCAGGCTGGACTGTTCCCAAGAGGAGCAGGGTCAAGACTGATCTGCATATGGCTGGGTCCAAACTGAGGTGGCATGGTGACCAAAAGAATGAGGGTTTGGAGTGCAGCCTCCCATCACCTTTTGTGTGTTTGATGGTTGAACGTGTGGCAGAGTGACAAGAATTGGTAGGGCGTAACCCTGCTGGAAAATCTGTAGGACCCACTTGTTGAAGTTAACGCCTGCCACCCTGGCTGAAATGTTGGAGCCTGCCTCCAACAGGGTGGCTGTGTGCCTCGAAGGACATACTATAGAGGTTTTGAGGCTGCAGCAGCAGAAGGGGCGAAAAACTGTCCTGCACACTGCCACTGTTGTCCACATGGTCTGTGGGTACCACAGCCTGGCCATGAAAAGGCTGACGGGTTTGCTGGGTAGGCTGAACTGAATGGCAACAGCCCCTACCAAAGCCACGAAGGGGCAAAAGCTGATTTTGAAGATAGACCGATCCAAGAAGTACACCATGGCCCTGCTAGACGCTCAAGGGCAGAGCTGTCTTCTCACCAAAAAGGCGAGAACCATCAAACATCTGCATTAATGAACCATGTGCATTAATGTGGACTGGATGTTGTTGGATAAGCCCGTGGACCTCTTCCAGGAGTGCCTCCCGAGATCCACACTGGTGCCAATTGCCCTGCCTAGGCAACCTGTCTTGTCATTTCCACAGAGGATAGTAAATTGTACCACGTCTGGACTATTCTGAATGACAGACACTAGTTGTCGGGGACACCCGGTAAGGCTTGTACGACAGAGTCCCAGGAGGTGCGGGCATAACGCCGTAGGATGCAGCTGGCATTAACTGAACGTAGTGCCAAAGTGGTCGATGATCAAATGCGCTTCCCAAACGTTTTGATGCGATTTGATTCCCTGTCTGGAGGTGTGGCAGGCAATGCATTAGGGTGGACCTTGCTTGTTGAGGCCTGCACGACTAGGCTCTCAGGCGTTGGGTACTGTACTTGCAGTATAGACCATAAGTTGTCCAAAACCATTGTTCGTGATGTATACAAGAGCGATAGTCGCAATGCTTAAGAAACATTGCGTCCCACGTCAGAGTATATGGCAGTAGTGCAACTCGAGGTCTATACTCTAAATAAATGTTCCTATTGGATGGTTGCTGTTTTTGCCTGAACCCAATACACTTATCTTCTTTGGATTTTTGTCGTAATGAACCTTGCCCCGATGTAGCCCGTGACTGGGGGAAACGCGTTGGCTGCACTTTTGTTTATATATGAAGAATAAAAAAGTATAAAGAAATCTTTGATTATTATTGTGCATCTGATTGATTTACCAAAAGAAGCTGTTGCAATCTTTATTCATATATGTTGCCTAATGTAAAAAATGTTTTCAATGTTGGGTCATCTGGTAGCAGGCCTATAAAGGTGGGCAGCAAGTGTAAATACCCTGTGTAAACTACAAGTGGTGCAGTACTGAGTTCCCTAGCTACCATTGCCTGTTTGGGATATTTTGAAGGCCTTAAAGGACATCTACTCTGATCCAAACAAGGCTTTCAGACTAAGGTTGGACAGGCATCAAGGAAGAGGCTGATCTTGGGGGCTGTGCATTGGCAACTTTGTGGAAGCACATAGGCCTGGAATGGGACCAGAGAAACCTACGTAGCTTTTGGCACAGGAGTGCAGGTATGGAAAGGTGTGTTTTGGGCCAGACTGAAGCCTAACGCACAAGTTACTAACTTGTGTAACGATATATCTGTAAGAGACAGTAGTTCGTGACAGATTCCTTACCTTAGAATATCCCCAGGCGTCAGACTGGATCCGGAAAGTTTTTGCGTAGCAGTACCCTTGCGCATCGGTAGGCGGCGTCGTGCGGCTCCGCGTCCGTCGTCGGCGTCGGGACCGCCGGGATGACGTTGCGGGCAGTACTTAGACGCCGCCCCTGCGCGCTGACGTCAGTTCTGTACACGACTTTCCGCGCCAGGAACGCAGAGCCATGCAAGAAGCTGACATAGGTGTCTGAAAAATACTAGGGCCCTGAAAGGGATGTCCTTAACCCTAGAAATCAGTTCGCAGAACGGGGAGGATGGGTGGGGCGGTAAGGAATCTGTCACTAACTACTGTCTCTTACAGATATATCGTTACACAAGTTAGTAACTTGTGCATCTGAAAGAGACACGTTAGTGACAGATTCCTTACCTTAGAATAGATACCCCAGCATTACCAACCCCAGTGGTGGGTCTGCGAACAAAGATCAGACAAGGAAGTCCCGGAGGACAGAACGGCCAAAGAAGCCGTCCCTCCGGACCTGACTGTCAAGGCAGTAATGCTTGGTAAACGTGTGCAGCGAGGCCCACGTAGCTGCCTGACAGATATCCTGCAGCGGAACACCACGGCCTAAGGCCGTGGTAGCAGCCGTTGCCCTGGTGGAATGGGCACGCAGCCCAACAGGAGGCTCCTTCTTAGCCAAAGAATAGCAGGCTTTGATACACAAGGTGACCCAGCGGGAAATGGTTCTCTTGTGCACCGCCCGACCTTTTTTGGCGCCCACGTAGCCAACAAAGAGCTGGTCATCCACCCGGAAGTGTTGTGTGCGGTTGATATAAAAGGAAAGCGCATGTTTTGAGTCCAGACGGTGGAGCCTCTCTTCCTCTCTGGAAGGATGCGGAGGCGGAAAGAAGGTGGGCAAAGTGACGGTCTGCCCAATGTGGAAGGCAGTAACCACCTTTGGCAAGAAGGACGGACGCGTCCGAAGAACAACCTTGTCTGGATGGACAGACAGAAAGGGAGGTTTGCATGATAGAGCCTGGAGCTCACTCACCCGCCGAGCGGAGGTGATGGCCAACAGAAAGGCTGTCTTCAGAGTCAGAAGACGAAGAGGACAGTTATGTAGAGGCTCAAAGGGAGCGCACATGAGAAAGGTAAGAACCAAGTTCAAGTCCCACTGAGGCATCACAAACGGAACAGGAGGGAAGAGGTGTGTAATGCCTTTTAGGAACCTGTTAACAACAGGGGACTTGAAAAGGGAGGGCTGATCAGGAAGCCTGAGGAAGGCCGAGATAGCACAAAGATAGCCTTTGATGGTACCCAGGGCAGAACCCTGTTGGGCCAGAGAAAGAAGGAACAGAAGAACCTCAGAAAGATGGGCAGAGAGGGGATTCACAGCCTTTGCTGTGCACCATGCCACAAATTTGTTCCACCTGCAGGCGTATACCACCTTAGTGGAGGGACGCCTGGCTGCCAGAATCACATCACAAACTTCGGGAGGCAAGTCGAAAGGAATCAACTGCCGCCGCTCAATCTCCACGCAAGCAGGTGGAGACTGGACAGGTTCGAGTGGAGGACCGTCCCCTGCTGCTGCGACAGAAGATCCTCCCGAAGAGGCAGCCGGATCGGGGGATCGACGCTCATACTGAGTAGCTCGGGATACCAAACTCTTCGAGCCCAGTCCGGAGCCACAAGGATGACTTGGGCCCGGTCGCGCCGATCTTCTTCAACACTCTGGGTAGAAGTGGTATAGGCGGAAAGGCGTACAACAGACCGCAACTCCACTCGCGACGAAAAGCGTCGCCGAGCGAGTGCCGCCTTGGAAATTCCAACGTGCAGAACTGCTGACATTGCGCATTCTCTTCGGTGGCGAACAGATCTAATCAAGGCTCTCCCCACTGCTGAAAGAGACCTTGCGCCACCTCCGAGTGAAGACGCCATTCGTGATCCATCATGCACCTGAGGCTGAGTTCGTCCGCCCTGGCGTTCAGGGAACCTGCCAGGTATTGAACCATCAGGAATATGCCCTGATGTTCCAGCCATTTCCAGAGGCGCAGAGCCTCCTGACATAGGGTCCACGACCCCACCCCGCCCTGTTTGTTGCAATACCACATGGCGGTGGTGTTGTCTGTGAACACCTGCACTACCTTCCCTTTGACAGAGGGAAGGAATGCCTTGAGTGCAAGTCGGATCGCCCGGAGCTCCAGAATGTTGATATGGAGCCGGGACTCCGCCGGAGACCAGAGGCCTCTGATCTCCGCCTCTCCCATGTGACCGCCCCATCCCAGAAGGGACGCGTCCGTGACAACTGTGTGCTCTGGCTTGGGAAGGGAGAGGGATCTGCCCATGACCCATTGCCGGTTCGAGAGCCACCACTGCAACTGTTTTGCAGTCCCCTCCGAGATCTGGACGTGATCGGACAAGTTGCCCTGGTGCTGCGCCCACTGGAACTTCAGGTCCCACTGCAGAGCCCGCATATGCCATCTGGCATGATCGATCAGCAGGATGCAGGAGGCCATGAGGCCCAGCAGCCTCAGGGTCATCCGTACCGAAACCCAGGATAGAGGCTGAAAGATCGAAATCATAGCCTGAATATCCTGGACTCGCCGTTCGGGAGGATAGGCCCAAAACTGCGTCGTGTCCAGAACAGCCCCGATGAAAAGGAGCTGTGGAGAAGGAATCAGATGCGACTTCGGCACATTGATGGAGAACCCCAGCGAGTGCAGGAGTTCGGCCGTTGTCTGGAGGTGGGAGACGACTGCTTGGGACGAGCCCGCCTTCAGCAGCCAGTCGTCGAGGTAGGGGAAGACTGGAACCCCTGCCCGGCGCAGATGGGCTGCGACCACCGCCATCACTTTCGTGAACACCCGAGGCGCTGGTAAGGCCAAAAGGGAGCACGGTGAACTGAAAATGCTCGAGGCCTACCGTGAACCGCAGGTAACGCCGGTGGGCCGGCAGGACGGGGATGTGGAAATATGCGTCCTGCAAGTCCAACGCTACCATCCAGTCTCCAGGGTCGAGGGCAGTCAAGACCTGAGCTAGGGTGAGCATCTTGAACTTCTCCTTCCGGAGGAAGCGATTGACGTTCCGGAGGTCCAAGATAGGACGCATGTCCTCCTTGTCCTTCTTGGGCACCAGAAAGTAGTGGGAGTAGCAACCACGTCCTACTTCTGGGGTCGGAACATGCTCGATGGCCCTCTTGGCCAAGAGGGCCGTGACTTCCTTCTGCAGAAGCACCAAGTGATCCCCTGACATGCGGTGGAATTGAGGTGGCATGGCTGGGGGGTGGTCTCGAAGGGGAGGGAGTAGCCCCTTCGGACAATGTCCAAAACCCACCTGTCCGAGGTGATGGCACGCCAGTGGTGAAGGTGATGGCGGACCCTGCCCCCTACTGGCGTGCTGTGCACCTGAAAGGAAGGACTAGGAGGGCTTGGAGGCCGCGGACTGGGCGGGGTTGGTGGCCTGACCCGCACGCTGGTTGCCTGACCCGCCACGGCGGGAGCCACGTCCTCGGCCACGCGAAGACGCTTGCTGCGCGGGCCGGTGGCTGGGCAGCGAACGTGACTGGGCGCCTCTTCCGTGGCCACGAAAGGGGCGAAAAGCAGAGGTTAGCGGAGGGCGCACAGCAGAAAGGCCCAGGGACTCGGCAGTAGCCCGTGAGTCCTTAAAACGCTCCAGCGCATGGTCTGCTTTGGTACCAAAAAAACCGACTCCATCAAAGGGCATGTCCATGAGTGTGTTTTGGACATCACCCGAGAAACCAGTTGTCCTCAGCCAGGCGTGGCGACGCAGCGCCACTGTCGTTGCAAGCGATCTGCCCAGCGAGTCGGCGGTATCAAGGCCACAACGGATGGTGTACTTCGCCGCATCCCTTCCTTCCGCAATGGCGCGGGAAAGCAGTGTCTGGACCTCCTCAGGACACTGGGGCAAAGCGAGCGCCACCGAATCCCACAGAGAGTGGGAGTATCGGCCCAAAAGGCAAGCGGTGTTGACGGACCGCAAGCCAGCACTGGAGGAAGAAAAGGCCTTCTTCCCAAATTGATCCAGGCGTTTGGATTCCCTATCCGGAGGGGCGGTAGGGAAGGCGGTTTGGGAGGCAGAGGCTTGGACAACCAAGCTCTCGGGGGTGGGATGTTGAGAGAGAAACAAGGGGTCGCCCGGAGCAGGGCGATGGCGTCGGGCCACGTTCCTATCCACAGGAGCCCCTGTGGCAGGCTTGGACCAGGTGCCCAAAGAACGTCAGAAAGTGCATCATTAAACTGCAGCAATGGCTCCGAGGAGGTAGCTGCCGGCTGAAGCACTTCCGTCAGGAGGTTAGTCCTGACAGCCACTGTAGGCAATTGGAGGTGTAAGGCTCCAGCTGCTCTACGCAACACCGTTGCGAAATTTGCTCCCTCCTCCGTAGCCACGGAAGGAGGAGACAGCATGCCAGTGTCAGGGGAAATGTCCAGACCACTGGCATCCCCAAGTTCCTCTGTCCAGTCCTGATCATAGTCACACTGCTGTGTGAGAGGGTCATCCGACCCCTCCCAGCTCTCCTGGTCCTCCTCCGGTTGAAAATAAGGAGGAGGAGGGACGTCCGGGACCCAAGGTCTCATGGGCGCCGGAGCCGGCGTCGGGCGACGTCGGTCCGACACCGCGTCCGGATCTGGAGAGAACCGGGGAACGACGCCGCCCGGAGCCCCAGGCGGCGTCAGGAACGGCACCGGGGACATCAGCGGAGGCGTGGTTAGGTCAACCGGCGTCAATGGGGGTTGCGGTACCCCCGGGGCCGGGAGCGAGGCTGGTGGGACAGGCGGCGCCGGGACCTGAGTCGTCGGCGGCGCCGGGGCAATCCCATTAGGGCCCGCGGGGCCCGAAGGCGCACCGGAGGGGCCTTGAGGCCCGAAGAGGCGGGCCATGGCCGACAGGAATTCCTGTATCTCGGCCGGAGTCGCCCCCGAACCCGGGAAGGACGGGTAATGCGGGGGCGGCGCCACAGGCACATCCGGAGCCGCGGGGACGGTGCCGACAGGGGCCTCAGCCGAGTCGCGAGACCGGCGAGGCGAAGTCTTAGAGCGATGGTGCTTCTTAGACTTTTTGTGCTTCGACTTACCCGAGGAGTGCGAAGACTTGGACTCCGATGACGGGCGAGGACTCCGCGACCGGCCCCTCGACCTCTCGCGTGACCGCGGCGCCGACTGCCGGACCTCTAGGAGCTTTCGAGACCGCTCTCGCAAAGCCTTCGGGTGCAAGGCCCGGCAGTCAGAGCACGACTTCGTGTTGTGGTCGCGGCCGAGACAGTAGAGACACTCTAAGTGCGGGTCTGTGATCGACATCATTCGACCACAGGCGTTGCATGGCTTGAAGCCGGGCATCCCTACCGACACTGTGGAGCCGAGATGACTCGAAGGAAACAGTGAAAAATCACCAAAAAGTTAGTCAAAAAATGACTAGGGCACTGCTCTTCCCGGATCTGCGCTTACTGGCGCGGAAAAAAGAAGAACTGACGTCAGCGCGCAGGGGCGGCATTTAAGTACTGCCCGCGACGTCATCCCGGCGGTCCCGACGCCGACGACGGACGCGGAGCAGCACGATGCCGCCTACCGACGCGCAAGGGTACTGCTACGCAAAAACTTTCCGGATCCAGTCTGACGCCTGGGGATATTCTAAGGTAAGGAATCTGTCACTAACGTGTCTCTTTCAGATATCTGTTTGCAGAGCGGGGATGATGGTGGGTAAGGAATCTGCGGCTAGATAGTCTCTACCATATAAGGCGTTATCAAAGGTAAGTCATTTGTTCATCTGATAGAGTCTTCTAGCCGCAGATTCCTTACCTTAGAAAAGATGCCCAAGCAATACCTTCCCGGAGGTGGGTCTGCGAACATGGTTTAAACCAGAAAGTCAGGCAAAGTGCCCGTCACGACGAACCTGGCTGTTCAGGCAGTAGTGTGTGGTTAACATGTGCAGCGAGGCCCATGTTGCTGTCTGGGAGATGTCGAGAACCAGAACTCCATGTGCTAATGCAGTGGTCGCAGCCTTTGCTTTGGTGAAATGACCACGCAAGCCCTCTGGGGGCTGCTTCTTGGCCAGTGCGTAGCAGATCTTAATGCAGAGTACCATCCATCGGGAGATGGTTTGTTTCTGCACGGCCTTCCCTTTCATGGTCCCAACATATTCCACTAAGAGTTGATGGTCTACTTAGAACAGTTTTATGCAGTCAAGGTAGAACGACAATGCTGTTTTTTGGGTCAATCAGTGGAGTCTCTCCTCTTCTTTAGAGATGAGGAGAAACATAAAAGGTAGGTAAAGTAATGGACTGGCCTACGTGAAACAGGGTGACTACCTTCAGCAAGAAGGCTGCTCAAGCCTGAAGGACCAGATTGTCTGAGAAGACAGACACATCCTGAGGCTGAGATGACAGCGCCTGTAGTTCACTGACCATCCTGGCAGATGAGATTGCCACCAGAAAGGCCATCTTGATACTGAGAAGCCTAAGGGGGCAAGCATTAAGTGGCTCAAAGAGAGCGCACATTAAAAAAGTAAGAACCAAATTAAGGTCTCATTTAAGCATAACGAATGGAGTTGGAGGAAATGTGCTGGAGACCTTTATGGAACCTATTTACAATAGGGGACTTGAAGAGGGAAGGTTGATCTGGCAGCTGCAGGAAAACGGAGATGGCAGATAGTAACCTTTAAAGTGTCCAATGCAGAGCCCTAATGGGCGAGGGTAAGAATAAACAACAAGATTTGGGAAAGGGGAACAGATAAGGAGTCAACATGTTTGATTGTTCACCATGCAACAAACTTATGTCAACCATCTTGGTGGAGGGATGTCAAGCTGCCAAGAAAACATCACAGATTAATCTCCACGCATGAAGGCGGAGTGTTGGAAGGTTCGGGTGGAGAATCCTCCCCTGTTCCTGTGACAGAAGATCCTCCCAAAGGGGAAGCCTGATCGGAGGACCGATGGACATTCTCAACAGCTCGGGATACAAGACTCTCCGAGCCCAGTTCGGAGTCACAAGGATGACTTGGGCCCAGTCTTTCCTGATCTTCTTGAGAACTCTGGGCAGGAGTGGTATTGGTGGAAAGGCGTACAGGAGGCCTGAGCTCCACTCGAAATGAAAAAAACTCTGAACCAGAGCTGCCTTGGACACACGAGCGCGCACAAGTGCTGACATTGCATGTTCTCGGCAGTGGCAAACCAATCTAACAAAGGTTCTCCCAACTGCTGAAAGAGACCCTGTGTCACCTCCAGATGGAGGCGCCATTTGTGGTCCGCTAGTCATCTTTTGCTGAGTTTGTTCACTCTAGCATTCAGAGATCCCACCAGGTGTTGAACCACCAGGAAAATGTCCTGACGTTCCAGCCATGTCCAGAGAAGCAGGGCCTCTTGACAGAGGCTCCACTTGTTGCAGTATCAGATGGCGGTGTTTTCTGTGAACACGTGCACTAGCCGTCCTTGATGGAGGGTAGAAAGGCTTTCAATGCCAGTTGGATCGCTCATAGATTCAACAAATTGTTGTGGATTCCAGATTCCGCCAGAGACCAGAGTCCTCTGATCTCCACCTCTCCCAGATGGCCTACCCAGCCAGGAGTGACATCTGTTAGATTTGGTTGGGAAAGGGATAGGGGTCTGTGCCTGACCCCAATCGCGGTTTCTTAACCATCACTGCAGATCTTTTGCACTGCCCTCCGAGATCTGGACCATGTTGGAGAGACTCCCCCCTGATGCTGTGCCCACTGGAACTTTTTGTCCCACTGCGGAGTCCGCATATGCTGGGGTGGGGGGGCGGAGGGGTGGGGGGTAAGCCTTAAACTGCACTGTGTCTAGAATAGCCCTGATGAAAGGGAGCGTCTGAAAAGGGGTCAGGTGTGACATCAGCACATTGACAGTGACCCCCAGCAAGTGCAAGAGGTACGCAGTAGTCTGCCTGGGGAGAGTCCGCTTTCAACAGCCAGTCGTCGAGATACGAGAAGACTGGCAATCCGATCTCCGCAGAGGAGCTGCAACCACCTCCATCACCTTGGTGAATACCCGAGGGCCACTGTTAAGGCCAAAGGGGAGCATGGTGAACGGAAAGTGCTTGTGACCTACCGCGAACCGCAGGTAACGTCTGTGAGCAGGCAGAACGGGGATGTGGAAGTAGGCGTCCTGCAAGTTCAACGCTACCATCCGGTCTCCCGAGTCCAGGGCAGACAGAACTTGAGCAAGCAAGAGCATTTTGAATTTCTTCTTCAAAAAGAAATTGAGAGGGCGCTGGTCTAGGATAGAACGAAGGCCTCCGTCCTTCTTGGGCACCAGAAAGAAGCAGGAATAGCAACCACGACTTACTTCTGATGCCAGCACCCTCTGTATGGCTCCCTTGGCCAAGAGAGCCGCCAGTTCCTGGTGGAGTAGGGAGATGTGGTCCTTTATCAGCCTGTCGCAAGTGGGTTGCATGGGTGGAGGTGTAGTCACGAAAGAGATGGAGTATCCCCTATGGAAAATCTGTAGAACCCAGTGGTCAGATGTTATCAACCTCCAGTGGTGCAGGAGATGGCGCATCCTGCCTCCTACTGGGTGCCTATGATGTTCTGAGGGCAAACTAAAGAGGCTTGGAGGCTGCGGCTGCCAGGGGAGTGGTGGACTAGCCCGCCATCTAGCTCCCTGACCCAAGGGCCTGTGTATCCCGTCCTCAGCCACAGAGATGCTGGGAAGCTTGCACTCCGTGGTGGATAGAGATGTCGCTGGAAGCCCTTTCCGTGGCCACAAAAGGCGGACTGGGATTGACAAGGGGCCATGGAAAGGCCCAAAGACCTAGCCGTAACTCTGCTGTCCTTGAAGCACTCTAGCGCGGAGTCCGCTTTGTGTCCAGAGACAAGAGCCATCAAAGGTAAAGTCCATGAGCGAGGCCTACACATCCCCTGAAAAGCCAGTGGTTCTCAACCAGGAATGACGCCTAAGGGTCACCAACGATGAAACCGCTCTGCTTAGTGAGTCGCCGTATCCAGTTCACAGCGTAAGTAGACCTTCGCTGCATCCCTCCCATCAGCAATAGCTTGGGAGAGTGTGGCTCGGGCCTCCTCTAAGCCCGTAGGCAGCACCTGCACAACCGAATCCCAAATTGAATGTGAGTATCCGTCCAAAAGGCACGCAGTGTTCACCGACCGCAGTGCCAGGCTGGCGGAAGAAAACATCTTATTTTCCAAGGTATCCAGCCTCTTGCATTCCCTGTCCAGTGGAGTGGTAGGGAATGCACCAGGATTTAGTTTGGAAGTGGAGGTTTGGACCACCAAGCTCTCCAGGGTGGAGTGTTGGGTGAGGAAATTGGGGTCCCCTGGGGTGGGGCAATGGGGGAGGGGGGTATTGTCCTCTTCACAGGAGCCCCAGTGCAGGGCTTGGACCAGGCTCTGAGTAAAACACCTGTGACAGTTTTGTTAAATGGGAGAAGCAGTTCGGACGGGGAGATTCCCGGTTGAAGCACCTCCATTAAGACATTGGTCTTGACAGTCACAGTGGGCAGCTGAAGGTCCAGGACCTCAGTCACCCTCATCACCACCACTGCAAATGAGGGTCCTTCCTCCATAGCCACGGTAGTAGGAGAGACCAAACCAGTATCTGGGGAGGTGTCCAGTCCACTGGCATCCGCCAAATCCTCACGCCGGATGCCCTCAGTGGGGTCTAAAGGCTCGTATTCATAAGGATCTAGTGGCCTCTCCCAATCTTCCCCAAGTCCTAGCTCATAAGAATAGGCCTCAGGCTCCGGCCAGGAAGGGATGGCTCAAGTCGGCATCAGATGATGCCCATCGGCTCTGTGTCAGGAATAAAAATGGGGATGGTGCCGCCCGGGACGTCGACAGTGGGAACGGCGCCGGGGAAGGTCACGGTGGCTCGACTGGCATCGGTCTGGATCTGTCCATTGATCCAAGGGGCCCGACTTGCGCTGGGGGCGAACCTACCGGTAGGAAACCAGTAGGGCCCCTCCCGACCCCACAGGCACCCCAGCTGGGACAGGCCACCCAAATCTGTGGTGCATGGCCTCATAAAACTCATGGAGTTGGGTGGGGGTCACTCTGGCTCCAGGAAACTCAGGGAGGCGCAGAGACAGTAAAGGAGCAGACTCAACAACGGAGCCAAGGCTTGAATGCCGACGTTCCCTCTTTTCATCGGATGACTTCAACAGACAGGACAAAGTCGAAGACCTCTTCGACGACATCTTGTTCTTTTATGGGAAACTTACCCGAACGCCCAGATGACTTTGATGAGGATTGATGGCTCCACGACCGATCCCGGGGCCTTCCTCTCAACCGGAATTGAGACCATTGCGGTGTCGCACATCAAGCAGCAAAGCTTGTGCATGGCGCGACAATCGATGCAGGTCTTGATATCGTGGTAGTGCTCAAGACACCAGAGGCAGACGAGGTGTGCATCCGTCACTTACTTAAAACTAGCCTTCCAGACAACCTTGTCACACCGAGAAACAATGCCTCAAAAAGACTTCAACAAAAGGTCAAAAAAGGTTAGTCAAAAAGTGACTGGGGTAGCTCTTCTACGGATCTGCAATGACTGGCGCGGAAAGAAAAGAACTGATGTCAGCGCACTTGGGTAGTGCCTATATAGGTACCGCACACATCTCTTCCAGCACGGACGGCGCAACGCGGAGAAGAAGGACGCCAACTACTGGCAGATAGGGGTACTGCTCCCAAAAAAAAAAAAAAAAACCTGGATCCAGTCTGATGCATAGGGATAATTCTAAGGTAAAAAATCTGTGGCTAGAAGTCTATCATTAGCCAAGACAAGTAACTTGTTCTTCCGATGGATACTTCTAACTGCAGATTTCTCAACTTAGAATAGATACCAAAGCAGTACCTCCTAAAGGTGGAGGGTCTGTGACATGCGCTAAGACCTAAAAGAATTGTCAAATCGAGCAGCCGAAGCCTCGTTCGAGCCAAACCTAGCTATCAAGGCAGGAGTGCTTTCTGAACATATGCACCACCACTTATGTTGCTGCCTTGCAGATATCAAGGACAGATACTCCACGCCAACGCAGTGGTAGTGTTTTTCACCCTGGTGGAATGAGCCATCAGACAGCTGCTTCTTGGCCAATGCGTAGCAAACTTTAATGCAGAGGACTATCCACCAAAACAAGATCCTCTTCTGCACAGCCGTCCCCTTCTTTGCTTCAGAGAACCCCAAAGAAAGTTGATTGTCAACTCAGTGGTCCCTGGAATGATCTGTGTAAAAGCTTAAAGCCCTTTTGACTCCAACCGTGGAGCCTCTCCTCCTCTTTCGAGGGGTGAGAGTGAGCCAAGAACAATGGAAAAGTGACAGACTGCCCAATGTGGGAGTCATGACTTTTTGTAAGAAGGGAGTCTAAGCCATAAGCACAAATGTGTGTTGAAACTACGTGGTGTAGGGAGGTTCAACACAGTGCATCAAGTGCATTCACACAAAGAGCAGATGTAATCTCGGTAAGGAAAACAGTCTTCAAGATCAGGAGACAGCGAGTAGCTATGCATAGACAAGAAAGGCACATATATGAGGAACGTGAAGACCAAATTATGGTCCCACTGTGCATCACCAATGGTCTGTGAGGTGATGTGAGCAAAGATGGTTGGTCTGACAAATGCAGAAAGGCCAAAACAGCTGACAAATAGCCTTTTATAGTGTTCACTGTAAGTGAAGGATTGCTGCACTAAGAATAAAAAAGACAAAAAGGGTGTCAGGCAGCTTCGCTTTGGAAAGGGGCACCACACAAGGTTATCAGCTTGTCCCAACATCCAGTGTAGATGAATTTAATGGAGTGGTGTCTGCCAGAGAGGATGACATCTACTTCCTCAGAAGGCAGATCGAAAGCCAGTAGCGGACGCTGCTCAATGTCCATGCATGGAGGAATACACTGCGCAGATTCGGAAGGAGGACTCTGCCCTGCTGCTGTACAGGAGGTCCTCTCAAAGTGGTACCCTGACTAGACAACAAAGGCTCATGCGGAGGTACTCCTGGTACCACTGTCCCGGCCCAATGCAGAGTCACCAGGATGACCTGGTTGTTCTTGATCTTCAGTGCTCAGCATAGGAGAGGTAGTGACGTGAAGGTGTATGGGAGTCCCATGTTCCATTTCAGACCGAATGTATCTTGTAACAAGTGTTCTTCTTGAACCTCTAACTCGCAAAATCCTTGACACTGTGCGTTTCACGTTGCTAAGAAGATCCAGCCAGGGTTCGTTCGAGGCGGAAGATGCCCAGCGCCACCTCAGGATGTAGAAGCCACTTGTGATCGGCCAAATGACGTCTGCTCAGCTCGTCCACTCTAGCATTCAAGGATCCTGCCAGATGGTTGTTAACCAGAAGAATGTTTTGGCGTTCTCTCCACCTCCAGAGTTGCAATGCCTGCTGGGACAGAAACAGGAGCAGACTCCGCCCTGCTTAATGCAGGGCCACGTGACGCTGGTGTTTGTGAGAACCTGTAACAGCCTCCCCTTGATGGACAGCAAGAAGGACTTCAGGGCTAGATGAATAGCCTCTAGCTCCATCAGTTAGATGTGGGGCCTGCCTCAATTCGAAAAGAGAGCCCTCTGACCTTCTCTAGGTACCACCACGCCAACCGCCCCGCGGTCAACCCAGTAGTGATAAGTTTGTCACCACTGTTAGCTCTGGGTCAGGAAGAACAAAGTGCGATTGGTAGGCCACCATTATAGATCTTGAGCCGTTTCCTCTGAGACCTGGATGGTGTCAGAAAAGCACCCTTGAAGCTGGGCCCAGTAGATTTTCAGGTTCCACTGCAGGACTCGCCTGTGCCACCTGGAGTGCATGATAAAGAGTGTGCACAAAGCTAAGAGACTGAGAAGCCTCAGACCCACCCATAATGAATCAAGTTTGAATCATCGGGATCATAAACCAAATGCTCTGGACTCGCAGCAACCACAGCCATCACTTTTGTGTACATCTGAGGGGCAATGGTGAGGCCGAAGGTTAGCACAGCAAACTGAAAATGATCCTGACCCACCTTAGCACGTAGGTAATGTCTGTGGGACTCCAGGACAGGTACATGTCCTGCAAGTCCAAAACCACCAGCTTCCCAGAGCAGATAGGATCTGAGCCAATGTGAGCATCAGGAATTTGTCCTTCCTCAAGAAATCATTCAGGTGTCAGAGGTCCAAGATAGGCTTAAGACTCAATCAAAAATGAAGAGTAACAACCCTTACCTTCCTCAGAGTCCAGTACCTCCTCTAAGGTACCCTTGGGATGCAACAGACAGACCTCCTGTAGCAGGATCAACAGATGTTCTGTTGCAATTTGTGCAAAGTGTGAGCAGAATATTAAGTGTGGAGAGAAAAGGTAGGGCGTAGTCTGTTTCAACAATTTACAAGACCCATCTATCTCATGTGATGGATCGCCAACCTGGGATAAAGTGTTGAATCCTGCCCATCAACTGGTTGGGAATGTGCCAATGAGGGCAAACTAAAGCGGTTTGATGCCCATTGTAGCTGGGAAAGAGGAATTTGAAGACTAGTGCCCCTGCATGCAGCCTGCGGCGTCCATGGCCCCTAAAGGACTAAGCTGCCTGCTGCATCACTGGCTGCAAAAGGTGTCTCTGCCTGTACGCCAGCCCTCTGGATTAGCCCCTATATTTCCAGATGTGGTGCGGAGAGGTGCAAAAACAGTTCGGAAGAGCAACATGCTGTAGCTGTGCTATCCTTAAAGCATTCCAAAGCTGAGTTCACTTTCTCTCTGAAGAGTGGAGGCCCATCAAAGGGCATGTCTACTGACAAAGCCTGTACTTTGCCAGAGGCCCTCGTGGGGCTAGTCTAGGTATTTGAAGGACAACAATGGTAATGACCGCCCTGCCAAAGCAATCTGTGGTATTCAGACCGGCGAGGATAACATACTTGGCCACATCCCGACAGTCATGTATCATCTGAGCCAGAGGTCCCAATATCCTATAGGACTGCCATTAAACCTTGGTGGGCATGTGTGTTTCGATCCAAAAGACTGCAGTACGTGCCAAGCTGGCAGAGAAAAAGTTATGCTTTAATACTTTTGGATTCTCTGTCTGGAATATTAATCGCAAATTAGTTGGGGTTTACCTTGCTAGTTGAGGCTAGTATGATGAGACTCTTCAGAGTACAGTGTTAGGTGAGAAAATTACAGCCTGCCTATAATGTCCGCCCACCTTCCAGCTAACAGGTGGGCAAGAATATGGTTGTGACCAGGTAGCCATCAAAGTATGCATGAAAGAATCATTAGATGGGAGCAAGGGCTCAGATGTTGCCAGCCCAGGCTACAGGATTTCCATCAAAACATTTGCTTTCGTCCTAATGGAGTGCAACTGCAATTCTAGTACTTCGGTTACCCTCTGAGGCACCACCGCAAATGAGACACTTTCTTCTATTGGTGGCCCATGTGGCTACTCACTCACTCTCTCAGGGGAGGTATCAAGTCCACTGGCGTCTTATAAATTAAGGTATAATTCGTAATGAGGAGGAAGAAAGCCAACGTCCTACCCATCATCATCAATATCCTGAAGTATATCCTGCTTTGGCACTGGGTCAGAATCAGAGCCAGAAAGAGACTCTGCTGACAGATGTGACTCATTAGAGGCAAAGGGTTAGAGTCAGGGTGCACGACAACAGCCTGCGCTTTATTAATCTCAAATTGTAACATTGGTTGAGCTTGAGTCGATGTCCGTTCAGGAGCTAACATCTGTGTCCATACTGGATCTCTCACCTGTAGTGTTGGCACCAGTGTTGGAGTGGCGGGATCAGACATGGATCTCGGGGTTAACTGGAAGTCTGTGCAGGAGTCAGTATGGGCCCAGTAGCAAGTCCGGGGGGAAC
Organism: Calotriton arnoldi; assembly: GCA_963921515.1. Classification (NCBI taxonomy): domain Eukaryota; kingdom Metazoa; phylum Chordata; class Amphibia; order Caudata; family Salamandridae; genus Calotriton; species Calotriton arnoldi. The sequence goes on along the minus strand of CAWUFW010005081.1, from coordinate 485,280 downwards.
AGACAGCAGCAGGGAGTTACCAGCCAGTGGTAACCCAACTTGGGGCCATTAAGATTTAGTGGGGCTTAAAGTCACACCAGAGGCGCACTGAAAATTTGCAGGATGGCCCATTTAAAGGCCTTATTCTGCTAGGGGAACTCGGTGCATAGGGACCAAATGAAGAATATGCTCTGTGGCCAGTCACCTTCATGGAGTACAACTGACATCGTTTTACCCTCACAAATCCTGCTTAGCTTTTTACGGTTGCACTTTGACTTCGACTTCAACATATCCAAGGACTTCGAGCGAGAAATGAAGTGTGACTACTACTTGTATTCACCAACCGGTCTTAAATCACCTTCAGGTGCATATGGGCACACTTATCACATAACTGAGTACTGTCCTGAGCCCAGACACCAAAGGCACACCTCAAGTGTGAGTACGTGACCAACATTTGCTACCTGCGTGCTCGGCACAGCTTGAAATCATGTCATTTTCGGTGAGGACAGCATTACCTAGCATACTGAGGAAAGGTTTTGGAGTCATTGGAAAAAGAAAACAAGTATGGAACAGAGCTGCGGCAAAAGCCTTGGAAAGGAAGGAACAAACGAACATCAACATGCAGGGGTGGAGCGTAAATAAAGCTCCACTGTGTCACTTCTGAGGAAGTATTCCTTCCACATGCACATCAACAAATTGTGGAATGAGCCAAGAACATGTTACTAATCACATGCCACCCACAAAAGAAAACTTGTCTTACCGGTGCCTGATGGTATTGCCCAAGTAGCTGCTGAGATGGATGAAGTCCTGGCACACAAGTCTCCGTTTGTGGAACTCCATGAATCTGCTGGGTTGCCTTCATTTGTTCAGGGTAGGTGACTGTGGGCTGACTTAAAGCGTCAGAGAGTATGATAGATCCCCCTCCTGTATCAGACATGCTGTCGGCTACAGTTTTGAAAGAAGATATTAAATTTGTTATGTACAACGCCAATACACTTTCTTCTTAAATGGCCACTTATTTATCCTGAGTACAGTTAGCCTTAGTTTACCTGTGATGGAGGAGTACTGCTGAACCGGCTGATGCTGAAACATTTGTTGCCGGACATGCTGGTCCACTTCAGTCTCCTCACTCTCTGGGCCTCCCATGTGAGTCGGCATAGTGAATGACGTGGCTAGGTGGCCCAAAAGCGGCACAGTGGGTCTCCCTTGTGAATCCCTCCGTTCCTCCATGTGTCCAGTTTGCAACCTTCTTTCCCTCGTCTTTTTGATAAGCGCAACTCGGTCACGGATAGACTTGGAGACAGCCTTGCTGTCACTTTCATGGAAGAATCCAGACTTTACCTGCAGGAGGAAAAGAAAATCCACTATGAATATGTATACGTCTTTAAAATTAAAATAGAACAGTGCAGAGGAGCCCATCTCTGTATCTGACACGCCCTCACATGATCCTGCTTTAAATCTACTTCAGGAGGCCAAGAGTCCAGTACTATCGGAGCGCTTCTACATGATCTGGTAAGGAAGGCTATGGCATGTAAAGGAGAAGCAAAGAGCGCAATGTCAGGCCTAAATATGGACAGATGCCCAGAATATCTGAAGAGACAACACCATAAAGATCCTTCAAAAAGTACAACAGGCTATGTAACCGAGTCCCAACGGGCGTCGGGATAGCGTCTCAGGAGGCTAACTGAGAGCCAGGATGGTGGGAGAGAAAACTTGCTTCCCAAAAGCCTCCACCTATTTTGACTCCCTATTAGGAGTAGTTAGAAAAGTGTTGGGATTATTTCTGCTCATGGACAACAAGGATGAAACCGTTCAAGAGTGCATGTGTGGGCGCGAGTTGCATGAATAGATGCCAGCTCATGACAGGTGTAGGAAATCCGCCTTTTCTGTGTAGTGACCCTGTATTTTTCATCTTTTGCAGGACCCTATATTTTTACTGGTATTAGATCTCTGAGCACTTTAACCCTGAGAGCCGTAATAAAGTGCCTGTCCTCCCCCTTTAATTGGTATATTTAACTTACCTATAAGTCCTTAGTAAATGCAACAAAATGTACTCCAGCTGGGTCAACCTGAGGTGGCATGCTGTGCAAAATCACTGGGATGCGGCTGAGAAATTACGAGTGGTTGAGATTAATTCAAGCATTCCATCCAATACTTTTTTGCATACCTTAGAGTGCCGCCCTAAGTAAGACATGTATGCCCAGGAATAGGTCCGGTGCACCCTGTCACTGGAACCAAGCTACACCTGACTGATGAGCCACAATCAGGGCGAAACTGGTCTTGGGTTGTTTGTGTTCCGGTTCAGGAAGGGCCTGGCAGTTTGGGCAGGACTGTTCCCACTAGAGCAGAGTCAAGATTGATTAGCATATGTCTGGGTCCATACTGAGGTAGCCTGGAGTGCAAAATAATGATGGGCTGGGATGCAGCCCAAGTAATTACCAGTGGCTGAGATTAATTCAAGCATTCCATCCATCCCTTTTTAGTATAAAATCTATATACCAGGGTCTGGAAAATAAATGTCACTAGGGACTGCAGGACTATTGTATCATCCACTACAGTGGCAGTGAAAAACATGGCATCAGGCCTCAGTTGCAGCCTATGTTAGTTTAAAAACTACAATTCAACACGTCAAAATTAACTCTTTTGAAAGGTTAAAACCTTTTTAAAAAATAAGAAGTCAGCCCAATGTAGGCCTTGTAGTCTACAAGGCAGGGTGCATGAGATTTAAAAGTAGGGCATGTAACATGTCCTTACAGTGAATAGCCCCCAAAAGCTATGTTTCACTGTGTAAGGCCTAGCTATCCTATGTAGAAAACTAATGTACAAACTAAAATCCTAATACTGTATCTCAGTAATGGGACTAGCTAGAAAAAACCCCATCTACTTTTAATAATTAAAGAGCAAGTTACTTACCTTTGGTAACGCGGTTCCTGGTAGATAATTTCTAGCCGGAAACTCCTCACCTTTTGAATCTCCCACCGGGTGTCAGACTGGACCCGGAAACATTTCAGTAGTAATTCTGCACACCAGTAGGTGGTGCAGTGTGGCTCCTCTCTCACACCGTTCCAGTCCATAAATGACGTGCAGAGCTTATATAGGTACCACTCCTGTGAGCTGATGTCAGTTGATTTCAAAACTGTCTGCGACCCAGATGCAGAGCCCCAAAAGCAAATTGGTACGATCAGTGTGCAGACTCCTAGACTTGGGATCTTATTAAGGGATGGAGTCCAGTCACAGAATGAGGAGGATGGGAGGGTAGATGAGGAATCTGCGGCTAGATCGTCTCTCTACCAGAAGGAGCGTTAGCGAAGGTAAGTAACTTGTTCTTCTGATACAGACTTCTAGCTGCAGATTCCTCATCTTTTGAATAGACACTAAACCAGTACGTAATTTTAGGTGGGTCTGTGAGTGGGCTCAAAGCAGAAAGTCCTGTAGAACCGAGCGGGTGAAATGCCATTTTGCGCAGACTGTACAGTCCAGATAACAGTTTTTGTAAACATATGGAGGGGCGCCCAGATAGCCGCCTTGCAAATGTCTACGACATGGACTCAGTGTGCTAATGCAGTTGTAGCAGCTTTGGCCATGGCAGAATGAGCACGCAGTCTATTTAGCCAATACGTAGGCGATCTCAATGTAGAGACCGATCCAGCAGGAGATAGTTCTCTTCTGTACAGACTTGCCTTTTTTCGCTCCAGCAAAAGAGCTGTTCTTTGGTACAATCGATGTAAAAGGTCAGCACTTTCCAAGGGCTCAAGTGATGCTTTCTCTCCTCCTCCTTAGAGGGGTGAAGGAGATCATAGAACGCTGGCAGGGTGAAGGTTTGATCGGCATCACAACATTTGGTAGGAAGGATGCTCGATTCTGAAACCAGTTTGTCTGGGGGAAAAAATGGTGTACTGCGGGTTGACACAGAGAGCTTGAAACATACTCACCAGCTGCACCGATGCAATGGCGAAGTGGAAAATTGTCTTGATGGGGAGAAGCCGCAAGTGGCAGCTGTGAAGCTGCTCAAAGTGAGTACATATCAGGAGCGTAAGGACCAATTAATCCAACTGTGGCATGATAAAGGAGTAGGAAGGAAACTAATGCTGTAACACCTTTAAAAAAATGAGTAACTGGAGACTTAAACAATGGAGGCTGATCTGGCAACCGTAGAAAAGCCAAAAGATACCCTTTAACAGTGTCCAAAGAAAAGTCTTGCTGGGTGAGGGGTAGAACAAATAACAAAAAGTCAAATATCTTAGCCTGGAGGGGGTCTATCTGAAACGAGCTGAACAAAGCTACAAATTTGTCTCAACGACAGGTGTATACAGTTGTCAAAAGTTTCCTGACTGCCAAGAGGATTTCACCCAACTCCAGAGGAAGATCGAAGGTGGGGATTGCATAGGCCTGGGTGCACAACCCAGCCGTGCTGCTGCTACAGCAGATCCTCCTAGAAGGGCAGCCAGATCGGAGGACAGATGTTCAAGCCCAGGAGTTCTGGATACCATACTCTGTGTCCAATCCGGAGGCACAAGGATGACCTGAGCCTGGTGGCTCCTGATCTTCTTGAGAACTCAGGGCAGCAGGAGTGGTATTGGGAGAGAGGCATACAGGGGTCCAGAATGTCATTAGAGGCGGAACGCGTCTCCAAGCCCGAAACACGTTGAAAACACCAACGGACAGAAGTGCTTACAAAGCACGTTCTCAGGGAGAGCGAATAGATCGAGCCAAGGTTCTCCCCATTTGCAGAAAAGACCTTCCGCCATCTCCAGATGCAATTGCCACTCGTGATCTTCTGGAGTCTCTACTGAAATGTGAGCATGGTAGGAGAGGTTCCCTTGATGTTGGGGCCCACTGAGACTTCAGATCCCACTGCAGAGCCCGGATATGCCAACTGGCGCATTCAACCAGCAGGATGCAACAAGCCATCAGTCCCAGAATGTAAGATCAGGCTCATAGCCTACATGTCCTGGACTCTTTTCTGGGCGAAAGGCACAAAACCGAACCTTATCCAGAATGGATCCAATAAAGGTGAGAATCTGAGAAGGAATCAGGTGTGACTTAGCCATTGATAATGATTCACAAAGATGACGGAAGGCTTGCCATAGTCTGGAGGCGGATAAGGACTGTCTGTGGCGAGCCCACCTTCAACCGCCAGTCTTAGAGGTAGGCAAAGACTGGCACCCTTGACCTTCGCAAGTAGCATTGATAGGCCAGAAGGACAGATAAATAGAAATAGGCATCCTGCAGGTTCAACGCCACCAACCAGTCTCCAGGGTCGCAGGTAGACGAGACCTGGGCCAGGATGAGCATCTTTCATTTCTCCTTCTACTAAATCCGCAGAAGGAGCGGTAAGGTTGCTGCCGTTGATGAGGCATGGCAGATAAGTCCCGAGGGTGTGCAGTAGCTCTGCTCACTTTAAATCGCTCTAAAGTGGAATCAGCCTTGTCCCCAAACAGGTGAGTCCATCGATGGGCATGTCCATAAGGAGGACTCAATAGAGAATCCAGCTGACCGCAGCCACGCGTGGAGGCGAATGGCAACACTAGTGCCAGTGGATCGCCCAATGGAATCGGTGGTATCCAAACCACAACAAAGTGTGAACTTGGCCACATCACAGTCGTTTTGGATGTCCTTGGCAAGGAAGGGTCGAAGAGAGAGTGAGGTGAGAAGAGCCTCGCTGCCCATAACGTTTTCTCTTGTTTACTGGCATCTTTTAAACTTTTATCTTGCTGTCTTTAAAAAATCACTGTGCTTTTTATACTCTGTTGCACACTTGCTCTACTGCAAAAACTTACCGCATTTTTTTATATTGGTTTCCCTTTGTCTCCACTTCCCCGGTCTGACGCGGCATTGCCGTTTGTTCAGAGGGAAGCGGATACACGGTCGTGTGGTTTGTGGCCTCATGGTCTGCCTTACTAAGTTGGCTTAGGCCTGACTGCCATGGTGCCTTTTTTGCACACGTTACTTTGTGCCTTTGTTTTTCCAGCCTCTGCTTCTGCCCGGCTATTTTAGAACTGTCTGCATTTCTGCCTTTCACCTTTTCTCCTGTTCCCTTTGGGTTACGTCTGCACAACATGTACAAGGTCAAAAAACAACGTCCCTTGTTCTTGCTGATCTGGCCAGTCCCTCGCACTTAGACATAACACTAAGTACAGCTGCACTGGAGAAATTCGTGTGCTTTTAATATTGTGATTTCACTGTTAGAGACACTTGGAGAAAAACCTTTCCAGACAGAAGAGCTGTGCTTGTCTGATGATGTAAACCTTGCATCTAGATATTGAGGTATGGGGGTTCGCCTGACAATGCCCAGAGGTCTTCTGTTTTTATAATAAACTAGCTACTAGCACGGGAGGGTGGTATGGTCATTTAGCCATATATCCACTGCTTTATGAAATGCTTTCCCCGTTTGTATTCTATGGAATTGTGACTATGCTTATTATTTTATCCTTATGCATTATGCTGATAGTACTGGCACGTGTACTGTATCTTAGAGCACGATAGTTGAAATAAACATTTTAAACTATACTGTGTCTCTTATTACGCACGTTGTGGACAGAGTATGTATGAGTTATGAAAGGGTGTTCTTGCTCCCGCGAGTCCTGAGAGAGAGAGAGAGCGAGAGAGAGAGAGATACCGTGTTCTGGGTTGTCTAATCATTGGTAGCATCGCTGCTCATGAGACGCTAAAGCTAGTCGGATTGGGATTGTGGGTACTGAGGTGCATGGTTGGCTCACCACTATACTCCGAGGTCCTATTATCCTGGGCATAGCTTTGTGTATGTGCAGAATCCCTACAACAACACCTCCTGCCTGACCTGCCTGCTTTCCGGCCAGGAGGGCGGAGCTTAGACTTTACCCGCGCTGGCCAGCTACTTAATTCAATGCTAGAGCGGACGCGCGCAGCGGCGCGCCAAAGGCAAGCCCGTCTGCGCCCGACCGGGGCCAGGGGCCAAAACCCCATGTCAAATTCAGATCTACACAGCGGCCGAACTCTTGAAGTTAGCCACAGACAGTCATGTTCTAAACGGCAATGTTATAAATAAACTGAAAGCGGAAAACATTTTGAGGAAGGATGGAGCGATTAGATTTACGCCTCCACACCCAGGAATTCAAAAAAATCCTGTATTTGACAACCCGCCTGGACTAAAGGTGGCTGTCCTTAATACGCGCTCCCTACAGAAGCACCGCCTCGAAGTCTTTTCACTTCTCCACGACGGAGACATAGACATTCTGGCGCTCACTGAAACATGGCTAAGTGACACTTCAGTCCCGGATATCATTGCGGCCCTTCCAGGCAACTTTGAGGCCTTCTGGCATAACAGACAAGAAGATACGAGAGGAGGGGGTGTGGCCATCTTCTTTAATAAACGGATAATGATCACAAAGATAGTGGCAGAGAGCACTGAAAATGCAGACTTATTGGTGGTCAAAATATAATTCAAATCCTCTTGCCTTCTACTCCTGGTAGCATATCGTCCCCCACGGTCAACCCCTAGATTCAATGATCTCTTCTTAGAGACCATCACTGACCTCTGCTCAAGGTACAAACGACTCCTAGTGGTGGGTGATTTCAACTACCACTGGGATGAAACACCAAGAGAATTACCAGCCAGCCAATTTGAATCAGCAATGATCTCGATGGGGCTTCATCAATTGATGGCCCTACCAATAAAGGTCACATTCTGGACCTTATTTGGACCTCGCAGCCTTGGGCAAAACTACTGGACATTAGCCCTTGCGCCTGGTCTGACCACTCGCTAGTCAGCTGTTGGGTTCCGTTGGACAACCCACTGCCGCAACCTCCCCCAGAGTGGAGAAAGTGGCGTTGTTGGAATAAAATTGAGCCAGACAAACTAGTGGACATTCTATCCAGGCTCCCTCCCCCCAAATGTAAATAAGGAAACCTTGACCAAGAGAGTGAAGCCCTCGTGGATTCACTGCTCATTGCTATGGACCAAGTAGCCCCGGAACGGAGAGATAGAATTAGAGACAAGGGCAAGGGGGCCCCCTGGTTTAATGAGACCCTGAGAGAAATGAAGCAAAGCCTTCGCCAAGTTGAGAGGCGATGGCGCAAAGCTTATGTCCCAGCTGAGCTGGTAGCTTATAAAATCTCACTCACCTCCTACAAAAAATCCATCATGACCAGGAAAGCTGAATATTACGAGGCAAGAATTATAGACGCGGTAAATAAACAGAAAGAGACTTTCAGAATACTGAAAGAACTTAGCCAAAAATCGGAATCAAAATCTACAATCGCACCCGTAAACTGCAATACATTTCAAACTTTCTTTCTCCAAAAAATCAGGGATATTCTTGTTGAGATCGATAACACTCCGACCACCCAAGGTCCCCCGGTGCAGCCTCAGGGCCCCCCCCCCCAACCTTGCAAGCGGCTCACTAACTTTCCAAACTTGGATTCAGCTTCTTTAATCTCATTAATGAACCGTATTAAATCAAGTACACCTGCAGACCCCTGTCCCCCCGAGTATTTTCCAAATGGATCCTCGCATTACTGAATCACTCCCTGGAGACTGGCTACCTACCGTCTAACTTGAAAGAGGCCAGAGTTACTCCCCTGCTAAAGAAACCAGGTGCAGACGCCGCAAATCCTAAGAATTATAGGCCTATTTCCCAGCTGCCATTCTTAGCAAAAGACGTGGAACAACATGTTCTTAAGACGCTCTCGACCTTCTTGGAGGAACACCAGCTACTCCAAGTCTGACAGGCAGGGTTTAGAGCCCATCACAGCACTGAGCTGGTGATGCTGTCTGTTCTCGATGAACTCAGAATTATGGCTGACAAAAAAATACCAAGCGCCCTGATCCTATTAGATCTATCAGCGGCGTTCGATACAGTTAGCCATAAACAACTGTTGGCCCGTATCACGAACTTGGGAATTCACGAGTGGGCACACCAGTGGCTGGAATCTTTCCTGACGGGCCGGTCCCAAAGGGTTCAAGTGGGGGAGCAGGTATCGGACAGGGGCTTTCTCACCTGCGGCGTCCCCCAGGGCTCTGCTTTGTCCCAACTTCTTTTCAATATATATCTGCAGCCTTTGGTGGCGGCCCTGGCTCACATGGATTGCCAAATCTTTAACTACGCGGATGATACTCAACTCATCCTCCGGATCGACAATTCCACACATACTCAAGAGCTGGCGCAAAACATTCTCAGATTTATAGTAAACTGGATGACAACTAATTCATTAAAAATTAACCCAGACAAAACAGAAGTCCTTGTCATCCCTACAAAAAATAACCCCTGGAATAACCTTTTCTGGCCCCAAGAGCTGGGCGATACACCCACTCCAGTATCCGTTGTGAAAAGCCTGGGCCTAAAAATAGACTCTGAGCTCTCCATGGCCAACCAAGTTAATTCAGTGGTTGGTACCTGTATAGGGCTAATGAGAAAACTGCGGAAACTGGTCCCTATCCTCTCAATGACATCATTGCAGACGATTGTGTCAGCTACAATTATCTCCAGACTTGACTATGGGAATGCCCTATACATCGGCCTCCCCCAGAAATTAATTCACAAGCTGCAAGTGATACTGAATGATGCCGCCAGGCTGATATTTAGGCTTCCCAGGAGCTCTCACGCCACCCCCTTACTGTGTAAATTGCACTGGCTCCCCATTAAGCAGAGAGTGAAGTTCAAGGGTCTCTGCATTGCCCATAAGGAAATTTATGGTAATGCCCCAGCCTATATATCAAAGATCGCCTTGAGAATTATGTTCCGGGCCGTACACTGCGGTCATTACAAGCCTGTCGCCTGACCACTCCACGCTGCAACACGGTATCCAAAGGGGGTAGAGCATTCTCGGTCTTACTCCCATAACTTTGGAACCAGCTGGCTGACCACCTTCGGAAGGAACCTGCACTCCTCCCCTTCAGAAAACATCTCAAAACTGTCCTGTTCAGGGAGGCCTTAGGTTCTGCTTAAACTACCCCTTCCTTGTAAAGCCGCTATGTTACTACCAACTGGCCTCGGGCCTCTCTCTTTAAAGCGCTTAGAGACCTGCCGGTGATTTGGCGCTATATAAAAATTAATTAACATAACAGACACCAGGGAGGATTTGAGCGAATGAGTCCTAAAGGACGTGGGAATAGTGTCGCAGGAGGCAGTTGGCAGGTACTGAATGGAGAGGCAGGCTGGTAGGAGAGAAGACGTGCTTCCTAAACATCTCCCCCCATTTTGACTCCTTTTTTGGAGCAATTGCAAAAGTGTTGGGATTATCTCTGCACGTGGATGCCTGCACCACTAAACTTTACGGGGAAGGGTACTGAGAGAAGAAACGCAGGGTTCCTGGGACAGCGCAGGGCAATGGCCTCTCACGAGGTGTCTGTTGACTGGCGGGGCAAGAGAAAGGCTTGGCCCAGGTTCCAAACAAGGTATCTGTCAATGCTTCACTGAGTGGCAGAAGGGGCTCAAATGAGGTTTGCTTCAGCTAGAGGACTTCCAGCAGCACATTCCACTCCAAGGTCGGGAGCTGGAGGTCAAGGACTGCCCTACGTATTACCACGGCATAGGAAGTTGTGGAAGTCCCCAATATGGAACTCTTCCTGGAAGATTTGCTACTTCACACTGTTCTAGGCGGTTAAAGGTCCAGTTTTGTTTCACTGGAAAGGGCTCACAGGGTCACATACAGGGCTACCCTCTCCCCCCGCCCATCCCACCAGGTCTCCACCTAGGCCGGTGGCAGCACACCTCTACAACTACTGGGATTGTGATCACATCCTGAAAGTAGCTAGGACCAAAGGACCCTGGTAGATCGACAATGTCTCGGTGAACATTTATCCAGATTACGTTGCTAATGTGCATGGACTCAGGGGCTCATTCATTCCGGTCAAGCAGAAACTCAGACAGCTCGTACTGAAATACTCCCTTATGTTTCCAGTCAAATTATGCGTGGTCGACTTCAACACCATGCTCTTCTTCACAACATGTGAAGAAGACTAGGAATGGCTTGAGCCAAAGGGGGTGTCACCGGCACACCGAAATACCCACCCGGCCATAGGTTGGAGACCTCCGCGACCGAGATGGCAGCAGCACACATTCCCTAGAGGCAGACCCACAAGCGAACAGGCAACATGAGAGCATACCATAACTGTTGCGGAGGTGAAATCCGGACACAGCCAAGCAACGAGATTCCCCCAGCCCCTGCTAACTCCCCCAAGCGAGAGTTGGCCTTCACCCCGGTGAACATTCCAGCAGAGCAATGCACAGATCCAAAACTTATACCAATGACATTGGATCAAGTGATAGGGCACTAAAAACTGTATCCTTTGGCAGGTAGTAGCTGCCACAAAATCCAGGAAGACAGGTCCCTCATCACCATAGCAGGGGGAAGAGGGAACATGCAAAGTTAATATGTGGGCATGGAGGATGCATGACTTGTTCCGATGACCCAGCTTTGGAATACCCCCTCCCCCAATTCTAGATGGAACATGTTTCTCTGCTTTTTATTATAGCTTCTGTTTGGGCATGGACACGTTTATGTCATGACCAGGGACATAGAGTGGGGTTAACAGTTTTATGTTTCATTTGTGGGCTCACAGCATCATCTCACTAGCACTGGCCGGGGACCAGATTTACATCTGGACCTCAGAGGCCCAACCCAGTGAGGAGACGGGAGGAAGAACAGAGCAACAATATGATGAAACGCCCAATAGAGTCTTTGCCTATATATATTATTATTTCCTGGAACATCCAGGGAATGGACACACCTAGGCACCGTAATCTCATTTATTCCTACTTACTACGTAGAAAGAAACATACTACATTCATACAGGAAACACACATGACCGCCACAGAACTCCTTAAAGAACAAGTTACTTACCTTCGGTAACGATATATCTGTAAGAAACATTAGTAGTGATAGATTCCTTACCTTAGAATATCCCCAGGCGTCAGACTGGATCCGGAAAGTTTTCGTCAGCAGTACCCCTGCGCGTCGGTAGGTGGCGTCGTGCGGCTCCGCGTCCGTCGTTGGCGTTGTGGTCGCCGAGATGACGTCGCGGGCGCTTAGACGCCGCCCACGCGTGCCGAGAGTTCTGTAGACGACTTTCCGCACCAGGAACGCAGAGCCATGCAAGATACTGACCACTGGTGCATTGAAACTAGGGCCCTGAAAGGGGTGACCTTAACCCTAGAAATCAGTTCGCAGAACGGGAAGGATGGGTGGGGCGGTAAGGAATCTATCACTGCTGTTTCTTACAGATATATCGTTACCGAAGGTAAGTAACTTGTTCATCTGAAAGAAACACAGAGTGATAGATTCCTTACCTTAGAATAGATACCCCAGCAATACCAACCCCGGTGGTGGGTCTGCGAACCAAGATCACACCAGAAAGTCACGGAGAACAGAACGGCCAAAGAAGCCGTCTCTCCGGACTTGGCTGTCCAGGCAATAATGCTTAGTGAACGTGTGCAGCGAGGCCCACGTGGCTGCCTGACAGATGTCTTGCAGGGGGACACCAGTCCCAATGCAGTAGTGGCCGCAGTAGCTCTGGTGGAATGAGCACGCAGCCCCACCGGATGTTCTTTGTTAGCCAAAGAGTAACAGGCTTTGATACACAAGACAACCCAGCGGGAGATAGTTCTCTTGTGTACCGCCCGACCTTTCTTGGTGCCAACGTAGCCAACAAAGAGCTGGTCATCCACCCGGAACAGCTGTGTGCGGTTGAGATAAAATGAGTCAAACAAAACACAAGGGAAACCCTACTCACAAAGAACCAGGGTAAGTACTGTATGCCAAAAAACAAAGGTTCTTGTGGGAACAATAGTGTACTATATTGGTATTACAATGCACAATGGCAATAACAATGGGTGACGTGGGTTTCAGACAGAAAGGAGGCAGAGTACAGTGTGATTGAATATTTACAGTTTATATCAAAATTTCAAAAACAATTTTCAGTTATTTACAACTAATAGTGCTTAGTGTCCCCAGTGTACAATGGAACCAAAAAACGGACTAGTGACATGTGTGACATTTACAGCTTGGTTTCCATTAATCAAAAAACGACCATTTATAACTAACAATATTTCCAGACACTGTACTCCGTGATCAGTGCTGACACAATGGTTCGTTTTATATATATGTCGATGGCGTTTCGACCATTCCGAGGATGCAGGGTCTCTTCAGGACCTAATAATATAGGGACATCTGGAATTTAAAGAAAGAGTGACGTAAGCTACAATCTATGGAGGTGTTGATAGAATAAAGGTAAAATATATATATATGGGCCAAGGGGTACCTGAAACGATAACAGTCAGTACGCGCAGCCACGTGTAGGAAGTGAAAGACACCGGTCAAGTGAAGAAAAGGTGGAAATATACTCACACTGGACCCAGCCGGGTACTACACGAGTGAGAGAAACAAGGAATCGTGGTTAGGAAAGAAAAATAGTGACGATGGTTCTAGTAAAGGCAATGATGTTGTAAGATGCTTACCTCAGTGTGATGGGTGAGGGAGAAGCTGGCGTTTACAGATGGGGCAGGGCAGATGCCAGTGCCTGTAGATCAAGACTTCTAGGGGAGTATAGTCTGAAAAGGAGGTGTGGTGTACCGTTGTCATTCACACATACCATAATTAATTGCAATAATAGGGAGGTATATTTAACCATAGGGCAGTGTTCTTACCAGTGTTTAGCCTCCGATCAGTGTGGGCCAAACCTGAAATGATGATGAGGGCGCGGGAACAGGATGTGTCCCGTCCGTCGATTTCTGAAAGAAAGACTACGTGTAACTTGATTTCTGAAAGAAAGACTACGTGTAACTATCAGGCAATAGGGGGAAATAAAACCAGTGGTGTTCCGGTAAAAATTAGCAAAGATAATATTTGCTAAATAACAGGGGATCGCAACACGTATTAAAAACGCATTGTGTTGCTTAATTACCATGATGGTTCTATAGCAAGTGATAGGAGAGCCCTCGTGTGGGCAGACAATACATCAGGGCGTGGGAAGGCGCAAATTATTAAAAGAATTGTTCCGGTTAAATATTGCAGCCTAAAAGTGGACCGCGTGTTCCTCACCTCCTGATTTAATCAGTAAAAGACACGTGCAGCCGCTACGCGTATCCTCCCAAGCGTCTGTCTTGGTGCGATGACAGCGAGGAAGTCATCTAGGCGGGACTAAGTACTTACTCAGCCTGCCAGAACCGGTCATCACGGCAGGCATCACTGCTGATTGCCGCTTGTGAGAGGAACCGGAGAAAGAAGAGAAAGAGTGGAAAGACCGGTGTCCCATTTCAGAAAAGTGGCATGTTTATGTGGCGCGCACAATGAATAATCCGTGAAATTATAATTACACTTGTATTGTAGTGTATTAATTTCATGAGGCATATCGGAAATTCAAGTCTATTTTTCTCAAAGCCATGTTGGTAATAGACACATACAGTAAATAGAACGGCAAATACAAAAACAGACAATATGTGTTTAAGACAAAACATGATTAACCATATTTGGACACAATTAACAGTTCTGAGAGGCACTGATTAGTGATAGGTGAACCATATGTACATCCAATATCATATTGGGATAAATGACGTATTTACAGGGAAGCAATGAGCATGGATATGGCAACAAGGAGATTCACTGGTAGTTGCATAAAATCTATAGGTTTCAGTCGAACTGTTGGGCATATGCAGGGGGCAAAATTAGTTATAAAGCCAACTGGATCGCTCCACTGATTGTGACCGAGGAGGCTTGGATACAAATGTGCCTTACATGGTGGGAGTGGTCATAATAACGCAAGAGCCATTGGTGCAAAAGCCTCTTGTGCTGATGTAAGAATACAAGGATCGCTGCATATCAAAACAAGCATTTGCAATGCAATAGGTCTCGCATTAGCAAAGTTTTAAGCTATTGCCATTGTAAATGGCATTGTAAAAGGCATTGTAAATGGCAATGCCTTTTATTTATCTGTTTTCAAAACTAACACATAGATAAAAGGTTTGTTATTTACAATGCCAGTAGCTCAATACCATTGCAGGAGAGAGACACGTAGAGCTCCGCCAGTGCGCCTCGATCTTACCCTATTATTCTTGTACTGGAACGAGCACCTGAGTCCACTGTTGCAACACTCCTACAATTCCAGTAATGAAACAAGAACACCGTTGTATCATAGTGCTGAAGACCCACTGTGTGCTCTGCCAGTGCCCCTCAATCCTGAGCCTTGCTATTGTACTTGTGAGGCTAATTTACAGCTCTGCCAGTGTGACTGAATCCTGATCTGCGCCATCCCTGCCATGCCACAAAGACCCACACGCAGCTCTCCCAGTGCATCTCAATCCTGGACTGCAGCCCCCTATTTGATTCCAGCTCTGATACCACACACTGTTCTTCTAATGCACCTCCTTCCAAAACGTACACCCCTGCCGTTCCATTATATACAGCTCCCCACGTGTACCTGCAGCTGTGAACCCATACGCTGCTCTTCCAATGCACCTCACTCCTAACTTACACCACCCCCTCCATTCCACCTAGATTAAATACAGCTCCCCCAGTCTACCTGCAGCTCTGAGACCACACGCTGCTTCTCCAATGCACCTCCTTCCTAACTTACACCAGCCCCGCCATTCCATCACATACAGCTCCCCCAGTCTACCTGCAAATTGGACCCCACACGCTGCTCCTCCAATGCACCTTCTTCCAAACTTACCCCACCCTGCCATTCAATCAGATAGAGCTCCCCCAGTGTACCTGCAGCTCTGAGACAACACGCTGTTCTTTTGAGGCACCTCCTTCCTAACTTCACCACCCCTGCCATTCCACCACATACAGCTCCCCTAGTGCACCTGCAGCTCTGAGACAACACGCTGCTTTTCCAATGCACCTCCTTCAAAACTTGCCCCACCCCGCCATTCCATTATATACAACGCCCACTGTACCTGCAGCACCCCCATTGTATTCCAGCTCTGAGACCACATGCTGATAGTATACCGAGATCAGTTACAGAAAGTAAGTAGATATGATCCGGATGTTAATTACTTTATCAGTGCGTTTATATAGCGCCACAAAGCATGACCTCGCTGTAAGGCACATAGCTGCCTTCCTGCTAAAGGTGTTGTAGTTTAAGACACAGTAAAGTAACTGTTTTTCGGACATAAAATAAGCACAAATCCTTACTCAGGCGAGCCTTACCTGTTCTTCTTGGCGACGGCGTGCCTGTCTGTATGTTACAGGGACTTCTTGCAGAGGTGTAACTTTCGGGGTACAGGGGCTCCTTGGTGCCCAGATGCGCAGGTTTATTTCTTGGGGTGCAAGGGCTCCTAGGCAGTTAGTGCTCACAGCTCCGGGTCGGGCACTCACTCCACGGAGCCTAACAGAAGGAGAGGCGCTGCAGCCTACAGAGAAGCCCGGCCCAGCCCCTGGTTCATGCTTCTGCTGAAGGAGGAGCTGAGGTGGGAGGAGGAACCAGCCGGGGGTAGTGAGTACCTACGTCTGTGTGTTGTGAGAACCGATATAGATGAGCCTCGTCAGAGCGCCTCTGTGCTCCACCCGAGGTGGCAGCACAAGCAAACTTAAATCGCCAAGACACATATGCCCACAGCCAGAGCGTGCACATCGGCTGTCCGACGCCGTGAGCGTGCGAGCGTGCACATCGGCTGTCCGACGCCGTGAGCGTGCGAGCGTGCACATCGGCTGTCCGACGCCGTGAGCGTGCGAGCGTGCACATCAGCTGTCCAACGCCGTGAGCGTGCGAGTGCCCATGTTTCCTCTTGGCGGGGGGCTTGGTCGGGCCGGCGGAGCTGGGCTTGGGACCGGACGAAGAGCGAGGCAGACTGTATGGCACCAGAGGCAAGACGGGGCTCCCGAGTGGTGAGGAGAGCCCCGCGGCGTGCCGAGGAGACGGCTAGGGAACCTGCAGACCGAGGAGAGACGCCCTCCTGAACCAGCGGTGAGTGAGGGCTTGGCTGGGTGCATTGCCGGCACCCATTGTTTTAGCAGACCCGCTAGACAGCGGGCCGCTCCATCATGGGGGCAATTTTGTAGACCTTCTGAGCCCCGGTGAGACATGTAAGGCGCACGCTGAAGGACACGCCATGAGCGTGCACATCGGCTGTCTGAAAGAGACGCCGTGAGCGTGCACATGGCCTGTCCAGGCGCCGTGAGATGTGCACGCATATGGTGCGAGCAGGAGTTGTGACAACGCCGCGAGCCGTACGCGTGCACATCTCCTGTCTTGCCATACGCGTGCACATGTCCTGTCCCGCATCGCTAAAAAGTCGACAACAATAGATCTCGCCTACGCGAGCAGCGCATGGCGCTGCATCGCTAGGCGAGACCTAAAAATGAGTACTGTAGGCAAGTTTGTACTGAACAGTACAATATAGCAAACTGGGGGGATTATGATAGTAGTGTGGTGACAAACCCCCTCCACTCTTCTAGTAGCACATTTCGCAGAATTACACCACACAGCAGATGACATCAAATGGCAAGTCATTGACAAGGCCAATGTGCCAGCCAGAGGAGGAAATCCTACAACGGTTGGAGTGTCGTTGGATTGAAAAAACCAACTCCATAACACAAGGCTTGAATTCTGCTGAAGAGTGGTGTGGCTATTGAGGTCACAAGCTCCCAGGTACCAAGTACAACCTATTAGGTCCCCAATTGCGAAGATACTTAACATACAGGCCGACATCAATAAGGTCTTTTTAGACTATTACTGCTCACTGACAGAGATGGGGAGGGCTCGTCTCTGCAGGAGTATTTAGACAGAATTCCACTCCAAGGCTTCACCCCATACAGCGCCACACAATAAATGAACTGCTAACAGTTGAGAAACTTTGTCTTGCAATCTATCAGATAGCATGTAATAGAACCCTGGGAATGGACAGACTACCAGTGGAGTTCTACTTCATCTACAGAACAAAACTTGCCAGAAACTCCTTCAATTGTACCAATAGGCCAGAGACAAGGGCATTCTGTCAGAGACCATGAGAGAAGTAATGATCGCAGTCCTCCTGAAACCAGACAGGGACCTGTTGGTGGGGTGATTCTATAGACCGTTGTCTCTTCCTAATACTGACCGTAAAATTCTCAAGATGGTTATTGCAAACAGACTACTGCTATTTCTCCCTACATTGGTCCATACAGATCAAACAGCTTCATCCCAAGAAGGAACACATTCCTAAATCTAAGACGTCTCTTCCGAATCATGGAAGAAAACACGCAAGCAGATCCCATAGACCTATCCCTTAAGATCGAGAAGGCTTTCGATACTCTGGAATGGCCCTACCAAATGGCAGTGTCGAAGAGAAAGGGCTTGGGTTCGGAAATACTGCGCTGAATTGCTTTACTCTACACGAACCCGGCAGTCCGGGTCCACAGAGCACAGACAGATATCTGCTGCGTTCGGTGTATACAGGGGCACCAGGCAGAGATGCCTACTGCCACCGATTTTTGCCCTAGCAATAGAGGCCCTTACAAGCCTCATTCACCTACGGGGGCCACAATGGGGGATCCGGCGACGCGACAATTGGGAAGCCATTTCCCTATATGCGGACGATGCACTGGTGTACATCTGGGGGACACAGAGTCCTCCCACAGGTGATGTAAATGCTGGAAGATTTTGGAACTATCTTGGTCCTGAACTGAACCAAGTCCTGCCTGTTCCCACTGCAGAGTCTCACACAACATGAACGTGAAATACTGCTTCTCCTGGCTCTAGGGCAGCAATTCACCACGTTCCGATACCTGGGGGTAAACATCATTCAGAAAACGTTCTTATACAGGGCAACCTGGGGGAAGTGGTGGCCAGCATGCATAGTTCCTTGACAGTTTGGGGCTCCTTGCCACTATCACCCATTGGCATGGTGGTAATAGCCGAAATGCTGGCGCTGCCTTAACTAATATACCATTTCTCTGCTTTGTCTGTCCCCTTGCCCAAGCATTTTTTAAGGGACCTGAAGCACAAGTTACTAACTTGTGTAACGATATATCTGTAAGAGACAGTAGTTAGTGATAGATTCCTTACCTTAGAATATCCCCAGGCGTCAGGCTGGATCCGGAAAGTTTTGCGTAGCAGTACCCTTGCGCGTCGGTAGGCGGCGTCGTGCGGCTCCGCGTCCGTCGTCGGCGTCGTGATCGCCGGGATGACGTCGCGGGCAGTACTTAGACGCCGCCCCTGCGCGCTGACGTCAGTTCTGTACACGACTTTCCGCGCCAGGAACGCAGAGCCATGCAAGAAGCTGACACAGGTGTCTGAAAAATACTAGGGCCCTGAAAGGGATGTCCTTAACCCTAGAAATCAGTTCGCAGAACGGGGAGGATGGGTGGGCGGTAAGGAATCTATCACTAACTACTGTCTCTTACAGATATATCGTTACACAAGTTAGTAACTTGTGCATCTGAAAGAGACACGTTAGTGATAGATTCCTTACCTTAGAATAGATACCCCAGCAATACCAACCCCGGTGGTGGGTCTGCGAACAAAGATCAGACAAGGAAGTCCTGGAGGACAGAACGGCCAAAGAAGCCGTCCCTCCGGACCTGACTGTCAAGGCAGTAATGCTTAGTAAACGTGTGCAGCGAGGCCCACGTAGCTGCCTGACAGATAACCGGCAGCGGAACACCGCGGCCCAAGGCCGTGGTAGCAGCCGTTGCCCTGGTGGAATGGGCACGCAGCCCAACCGGAGGCTCCTTCTTAGCCAAAGAATAGCAGGTCTTGATGCACAAGGTAACCCAGCGGGAGATGGTCCTCTTGTGCACCGCCCGACCTTTTTGGCGCCCACGTAGCCAACAAAGAGCTGGTCATCCACCCGGAAGTTTTTGTGCGGTCGATATAGAAGGAGAGCGCACGTTTTGGGTCCAGACGGTGGAGCCTCTCTTCCTCTCTGGAAGGATGCGGAGGCGGAAAGAAGGTGGGCAAAGTGATGGTCTGCCCAATGTGGAAAGCAGTAACCACCTTTGGCAAGAAGGACGGACGCGTCCGAAGAACAACCTTGTCTGGATGAACAGACAGAAAGGGCGGTTTGCAAGAAAGAGCCTGGAGCTCACTCACCCGCCGAGCGGAGGTGATGGCCACCAGAAAGGCTGCCTTTAGAGTCAGAAGACGAAGAGGACAGTTATGCAGAGGCTCAAAGGGAGCGCACATTAAAAGGTAAGAACCAAGTTCAAGTCCCACTGAGGCATTACAAACGGAACAGGAGGGAAGAGGTGAGTAATGCCTTTTAAGAACCTGTTAACAACAGGGGACTTGAAAAGGAGGGCTGATCAGGGAGCCTGAGGAAGGCCGAGATAGCACAAAGATAACCCTTGATGGTACCCAGGGCAGAACCCTGTTGGGCCAGAGAGAAGGAACAGAAGGACCTCAGAAAGAGGGGCAGAAAGGGGATCCACAGCCTTTGCTGTGCACCATGCCACAAACTTGTTCCACCTGCAGGCGTATACCACCTTAGTGGAGGGACGCCTGGCTGCCAGAATCACATCACAAACTTCGGGAGGCAAGTCGAAAGGAATCAACTGCCGCCGCTCAATCTCCACGCAAGCAGGTGTAGACTGGACAGGTTCGGGTGGAGGACCGTCCCCTGCTGCTGCGACAGAAGATCCTCCCGAAGAGGCAGACGGATCGGGGGATCTATGCTCATATTGAGTAGCTCGGGATACCAAACTCTTCGAGCCCAGTCCGGAGCCACAAGAATGACTTGGGCCCGGTCGTGCCGAATTTTCTTCAACACTCTGGGTAGAAGTGGTATAGGCGGAAAGGCGTACAACAGACCGCAACTCCACTCGCGACGAAAAGCGTCGCCGAGCGAGTGCCGCCTTGGAAATTCCAACGCGCAGAACTGATGACATTGCGCGTTCTCTTCGGTGGCGAATAGATCTAACCAAGGCTCTCCCCACTGTAGAAAGAGTCCTTGCGCCACTTCCGAGTGAAGACGCCATTCGTGATCCATCATGCACCTGCGGCTGAGTTCGTCCGCCCTGGCGTTCAGAGAACCTGCCAGGTGTTGAACCATCAGGAACATGCCCTGATGTTCCAGCCATGTCCAGAGGCGCAGAGCCTCCTGACAAAGGGTCCAAGACCCCACCCCGCCCTGTTTGTTGCAGTACCACATGGCGGTGGTGTTGTCTGTGAACACCTGCACTACCTTCCCTTTGACAGAGGGAAGGAATGCCTTGAGTGCAAGCCGGATCGCCCGGAGCTCCAGAAGGTTGATATGGAGCCGGGACTCCGCCTCGGAGACCAGAGGCCTCTGATCTCCGCCTCTCCCATGTGACCGCCCCATCCCAGAAGGGACGCGTCCGTCACAACTGTATGCTCTGGCTGGGGAAGGGAGAGGGATCTGCCCATGTCCCATTGCCGGTTCAAGAGCCACCACTGCAACTGTTTTGCAGTCCCCTCCGAGATCTGGACGTGATCGGACAGGTTGCCCTGGTGCTGCGCCCACTGGAACTTCAGGTCCCACTGCAGAGCCCGCATATGCCATCTGGCATGATCGACCAGCAGGATGCAGGAGGCCATGAGGCCCAGCAGCCTCAGGGTCATCCTTACCGAAACCCAGGATAAAGGCCGAAAGATCGGAATCATAGCCTGAATATCCCGGACTCGCCGTTCGGGAGGATAGGCCCGAAACTGCGTCGTGTCCAGAACTGCTCCGATGAAAAGGAGCTGTGGAGAAGGAATCAGATGCGACTTCGGCACATTGATGGAGAACCCCAGCGAGTGCAGGAGTTCGGCCGTAGTCTGGAGGTGGGAGACGACTGCCTGGGACGAGCCCGCCTTCAGCAGCCAGTCGTCGAGGTAGGGGAAGACTGAAACCCCTGCCCGGCGCAGATGAGCCGCGACCACCGCCATCACTTTCGTGAACACCCGAGGGGCACTGGTAAGGCCAAAGGGGAGCACGGTGAACTGAAAATGCTCGTGGCCTACCGTGAACCGAAGGTAACGCCGGTGGGCCGGCAGGACGGGGATGTGGAAATACGCGTCCTGCAAGTCCAACGCTACTAACCAGTCTCCAGGGTCGAGGGCAGTCAAGACCTGAGCTAGGGTGAGCATCTTGAACTTCTCCTTCCGGAGGAAGCGATTGACGTTCCGGAGGTCCAAGATAGGACGCATGTCCTCCTTGTCCTTTTTGGGCACCAGAAAGTAGTGGGAGTAGCAACCACGCCCTACTTCTGGGGTCGGAACATGCTCGATGGCCCTCTTGGTCAAGAGGGCCGTGACTTCCTTCTGTAGAAGCACCAAGTGATCCCCTGACATGCGGTGGAATTGAGGTGGCATGGCTGGGGGTGGTCTCGAAGGGGAGGGAGTAGCCCCTTCGGACAATGTCCAAGACCCACCTGTCCGAGGTGATGGTGCGCCAGTGGGGAAGGTGATGGCGGACCCTGCCCCCTACTGGCGTGCCGTGCACCTGAAAGGAGGGACTAGGAGGGCTTGGAGGCCGCGGACGGGTTGGAGGTGGTGGCCTGACCCGCACGCTGGTTGCCCGATCCGCCACGGCGGAATCCACGTCCTCGGCCACGCGAAGACGCCTGCTGCGCGGGCCGGTGGCTGGGCTGCTGACGTGAAGGGCGCCCCTACCGTGGCCACGATAGGGGCGAAAAGCAGAAGGCAGCGGAGGGCGTGTAGCAGAAAGGCCCAGGGACTTGGCAGTAGCCCGTGAGTCCTTAAAGCGCTCCAACGCATGGTCTGCTTTGGACCCAAAAAGACCGACTCCATCAAAGGGCATGTCCATGAGAGTATTCTGGACATCCCCTGAAAACCAGTGGTTCTCAGCCAGGCGTGGCGGCGGAGCGCCACCGTCGTTGCAATCGACCTGCCCAGCGAGTCGGCGGTGTCAAGGCCACAACGGATAGTGTATTTGGCCGCATCCCTTCCTTCCGCAATGGCGCGGGAAAGCAGTGCCTGGACCTCCTCAGGGCACTGGGGCAAAACATCCGAAACCGAATCCCAACAGAGAGTGGGTATATCGGCCCAAAAGACAAGCGGTGTTAACGGACCGCAAGCCAGCACTGGAGGAAGAAAAACCTTTCTTCCCAAACTGATCCAGGCGTTTGGATTCCCTATCCGGAGGAGCGGTAGGGAAGGCGGTTTGGGAAGCGGAGGCTTGGACAACCAAGCTCTCAGGAGTGGGGTGGACAGAAAGAAACAGGGGGTCGCCCGGAGCGGGGCGATGGCGTCGTGACACGTTCCGATCCACAGGAGCCCCTGTGTTGGGCTTGGACCAGGCGCCCAAAGAACGTCTGTGAGGGCGTCGTTAAACGGCAGCACAGTCTCCGCAGAGGAGGCTGCCGGCTGAAGCACCTCTGTCAAGATGTTAGGCTTGACCGTCAAAGTAGGGAGCTGGAGACGTAAGGCCCCAGCAGCCCTACGCAACACCGTACCAAAATTGGCCCCCTCCTCCGTAGCCACGGGAGGAGACAGCATGCCAGTGTCAGGAGAAGTATCCAGACCACTGGCCTCCCTAGACTCTCTGTCCAGTCCTCATCATACTGACAGTTGCGAGTCAGAGGGTCATCAGACCCCTCCCAGTCCTCCTGGTCCTCCTCTGGTTCAAAATAAGGAGGAGGAGGGACATTTGGGACCCAAGGTCCCATCGGCGCCGGAGCCGGCGTCGAGCGACGTCGCTCCGGGTCCATGTCCGGAGCCGGAAGGAACTGTGGGACTACGCCGCCCGGAGCCCAGGGCGGCGTCGAGAACGGCACCGGAGACATCGGCGCCGGCGGAGGTGTCGTGAGGTCGACCGGCGTCGATGGGGGTTGTGGAGCCGGGATCGAGGCCGGGGCCGGAGCCGGGATCGAGGCTGGAGGCCCGGGCGACGCCGGAGCCGCCGGCGACGCCGGAGCAACCCCATCAGGGCCCGCGGGGCCCGAAGGCGCACCGGAGGGGCCTGAAGGCCCGAAGAGGCGGGCCATGGCCGACAGGAACTCCTGTACCTTGGCCGGATCCGCCCCGAACCCGGGAAGGGCGGGTATGACGGGGGCGACTCCACAGGCAAGTCCGGGGCCGCGGGGCGGGACGGTGCCGGGAGGGGCCTCAGCCGAGTCGCGAGACCGGCGAGGCGAAGTCCGAGAGCGACGATGCTTCTTGGACTTCTTGTGCTTAGACTTACCGGACGAAGAAGACTTCGACGCCGACGACCGGTGTGCACTCCGCGAGCGACCCCTGGACCTCTCACGCGACCGGGGCCTCCGTGGAGCCGAATGCCGGGCCTCGAGGAGCTTTCGAGACCGCTCTCGCAAAGCTTTCGGGTTGAGGGCCTGGCATTCGGGACAAGACTCGGTGTCGTGGCCTCGGCCGAGGCAGAAGAGACACTCCCAATGCGGGTCGGTGACGGACATCATCCGCGCACAGGCGCCGCATCGCTTGAAGCCGGGCATCCCTACGACACCTTAAAGATGGAAAAAACAGTGAAAAAATCACCAAAAATAATGGTCAAAAATTGACCAGGGCACTGCTCTTCCCGGATCTGCGCTTGCTGGCGCGGAAAAAGAAGAACTGACGTCAGCGCGCAGGGGCGGCGTCTAAGTACTGCCCGCGACGTCATCCCGGCGATCACGACGCCGACGACGGACGCGGAGCCGCACGACGCCGCCTACCGACGCGCAAGGGTACTGCTACGCAAAACTTTCCGGATCCAGCCTGACGCCTGGGGATATTCTAAGGTAAGGAATCTATCACTAACGTGTCTCTTTCAGATCTCTATCCTCATTGTCTTGATATGGGGGTTGGCCGGAATAGAGTGAGGCTCCACAAACTGCATGCTACGATAGTTGGGGGATCTGGGTGCCCCAAACTACGAGCTTTACTATGAGGCAGCTCAATAGCAGTGGCCAACACAGTGGCTCGCTGGTGCCCCCATCCCTGGTTAGTTGGCTGTACGGAGGAACTCGGGCCATCCAATAGTGGACTGGTTTCTGGACCCCCGACGGGATGTCCCAGGTATAGGCAGTAAGGCAAAGGTAGCTAAGCGCTGCTGTTGTGCGTATGTCCAGCCCAGATGCAATGTTACGTCATACTCATCGGCTCTCCCACCGTGGGCACTCCCGGCCTTCTATACACTGACTGAACAACAATCAGCCCAAGGTGGGCCTCTCCACTTTAGGCGATCTGTAAACACACAAAACACTGCTGACTTTCCAGGAGCTCAGAGACCAACATGGCATAGAGGAGGGTTAATTACTGACTTATTGCGCAATGTCAAACACGAGAGGCACGCTGTGGAGACCGTAACAAACTGAACCAGAGGCATACCCACCCCTACAGACATTAATTCACTGAAATGACAGACGAGCGATCACAGTGCTCTACAGAACCCTTCCGGACACCCGCACCATGAACTTTCCTGCCCTTAAAGATAAATGGTTCAACACTGTGGGCCAGGACCATACAGACAAACAGTGGTTCACTGTATTGGAATATGTCTATAAAGTTTCTAGGAATCCCGGTCTAAAGTACACTCCGTTTAACTATTTACACCTGACATACATCACACCTGTGTGCATTCATCGCATGTTCCCTGAGACTATCCCCAAGTGCCCATGCTGCCCATGCCCCGAGGCGGGTTTCCATTGTATGGTATGGGCCTGACCAGTGGTAGCGAAGTCCGATGACAGGCCACCATGAGGTGCTAGGATGCTTGTTTCCAGTCCAGGGAGGACCTGGCCAGGCAGTTCGGGCTGGACTGTTCCCATGAGGTACAGGGTCAAGACTGATTTGCATATGGCTGGGTTCAAACTGGAATGGCATGGTGAGCAAAAAAACGATGGATTTGGGCCCAGATCTCTGTACTGGGGTGAATGTATGAAAATGTTCTGCATTCTGTCCATTAGTTGTTTTTGCATTTGTCACCCCGAGTGGGACGGGTATGCCCAGACGTGGGTCTCGTGCTCTCCATGCCACTGGAGTCAAGCTATCCTGGCTGATGAGGGGTGGAGCCCCGAAACCGGTCCTAGGATGCTTGTTTCCAGTCCAGGGAGGACCTGGCCAGGCAGTTCGGGCTGGACTGTTCCCATTGGGCACAGGGTCAAGACTGATTTGCATATGGCTGGGTTCAAACTGGAATGGCATGGTGAGCAAAAAAACGATGGATTTAGGCCCAGATCTCTGTACTGGGGTGAATGTATGACAATGTTCTGCATTCTGTCCATCAGTTGTTGTTTTTGCATAGGCCACCATGAGGGAGCAACATTTCCCCAATCAGCGGAGAAGTCTGAAACGGTAGCAAGCTCCCACTAGCACCTCAGCAATGTAGAAGGAACACCACACCGAGCCTAGCCCACAGGCCCACCCTTCTCCTCCTCCCCCTGACCTCATAGTATTGATTACATCATCCTCTCCAAACTGGAGTACCCCAAACACGACAAATTTTACAGTTACTAGGAGGCAAGACACCGGCTCTGAAATAGGTGCTGGAGTAATTCCACAAACATGTTGTTACATAGTTTGAGCCACTGTTGGGCATTATTCTAGGTTAACAGTGGACTTTTTGTGACCAACACACAAAGTGTGTATAATCAGTGGAGGGACACCTTACTAAACCATGGGCGTAACTGGTGAGACCTAAAGGCCACCGTACACAGAAGATATGCACTACACTGTTCTCTCAAAAGTATATATGACTGTCAAGATAACCTGGTTATCTACCTTACTGAAGTAATATGTACACCCTATCTTCCAATGAAGAATCACTAGTTAAAAAAAAGCATTGTCTGAGTCCATGCCAAAAAGTGAGTGTAGGTACGGTGTGCTGTTTCCCTTGTGGAGGCAGCAGATAAAGCCCAGGAAACTACAACTCAGCTGTCTGGCATGGCTTTGGTGAAGGTCGTAATAGCGCAGACTCTGAGTCAGAGAGTACTATGGGTATCTCCTCATCTGGTGTTGATGAATTCCATACCATAGAACTTTATTTCAATCACAATGGATACGAAAAGTATAACAAACAAAACAAGCACAATAGACATACATAAAAATACAATTTTAAATATGTCAATAGATAAAATATGCAAAACCAAAGGGGATGATGGACGGAGTGTTGAACATTGCAAGCACTCACCCCCAGTCAACTGATCTGGGTTTAATCCATCATCATTCTTTAGCTCAATCCGCCACCCCAGTTCAGACATGGCCATATGCAAATCAGTCTGACCCTGTGCCTCATGGGAACAGTCCAGCCCGAACTGCCAAGCCAGGTCAGAAAAGTTTCAGCGCTCAGGAGATTATGGACTGAGCGCTGAAACTTTTCTGACACTCACCCCCACTCACAGAACTGGGTTAAATCCATCATCGTTCTGTGGCTCACTTCACCAGGGAAGACCTGGCTTGGCAGTTTGGGCTAGACTGTTCCCATGAGGAACAGGGTCAAGACTGATTTATATATAGCTGGGTCTGAACTGGGGTGACTAAGTGAGCTAAAGAACAAAGATGGATTCAACACCGATCTGTGACTGGGGACGAGTGTCTTAAAAGTTTTAGCGCTCCGTCCATCATCTCCTTGTATTCACTTTGTTTGCCCACAGTTGGCAGGGTATGCCCAGATGTGGGTCCCTTGCTCACTGTGCCACTGGATTCAAGCTAGCCTGGCTGATGAGGGGTGTTACCCCGAAACCGGTCCCAGGATGCTTGTTTCCGGTTCAGGGAAGACCTGGCTTGGCAGTTCGGGCTGGACTGTTCCCATGAGGCACAGGGTCAAGACTGATTTGCATAGAGCTGGGTCTGAACTGAGGTGGCGGAGTGAGCTAAAGAACGATGATGGATTCAACCCAGATCTGTGACTGGGGGTGAGTGTTTGAAAAGTTTCAGCACTCCGTCCATCATCTCTTTGTGTACGCTTTGTTCGCCCTAAGTTGGCAGGGTATGCCCAGACGTGGGTCCCTTGCTCACTTTGCCACTGGATTCAAGCTAGCCTGGCTGAAGAGGGGTGTTACCCCGAAACCGGTCTCAGGATGCTTGTTTCCGGTTCAGGGAAGACCTGGCTTGGCAGTTCGGGCTGGACTGTTCCCATGAGGCACAGAGTCCAGACTGATTTGCATATAGCTGGGTCTGAACTGAGGTGGCGGAGTGAGCTAAAGAACGATGATGGATTCAACCCAGATCTGTGACTGGGGGTGAGTGTTTGAAAAGTTTCAGCACTCCGTCCATCATCTCTTTGTGTTCGCCCCAAGTTGGCAGGGTATGCCCAGACGTGGGTCCCTTGCTCACTTTGCCACTGGATTCAAGCAAGCCTGGCTGAAGAGGGTGTTACCCCGAAACTGGTCTCAGGATGCTTGTTTCCGGTTCAGTGAAGACCTGGCTTGGCAGTTCGGGCTGGACTGTTCCCATGAGGCACAGAGTCAAGACTGATTTGCATATAGCTGGGTCTGAACTGAGGTGGCGGAGTGAGCTAAAGAACGATGATGGATTCAACCCAGATCTGTGACTGGGGGTGAGTGCTTGAAAAGTTTCAGCACTCCGTCCATCATCTCTTTGTGTTTGCAATAGATAAAATATGTCAGTTTAAAAACAATAAAAACCACTAAAATTCGTAGCATGATCACTGCTAAGAGTATAGGAATATCAAAATCACAAAACCTATATCTATAAAATCTCAACACAGCACCTCAAACACAATAAAAAATTCTTGTAAAAGATCCGTGACAGACTGTGTGAGTTTTGATCGCTTTATCCAAAAAGCCTTAAGAAACAGCCACACAGAAAACTACAATCTGACTGGTATCACTCTGCAATATTCTAAACGTTTTCCCGGAGCACCCTACAACCCAGGTTTTTGCACAGAGGAACAATCCATTTTGCACGTGAATGCTTATAAAAAAGGGAAAAGAACAAAACATGGATGGGTGTTTCAGAACACTCCTCAGAGCCTGGACATTATCTTGGTGCACAGGGAGCAGTAGGAGGGGCATTTGCACAGGGAGATAAAGTTTCCTTGCCAGTGGAGGGGTAATTTCATCAATAGTGCCTTCGTAGGCGGCCATTGGTTTTCGGTCAATGAAAGACACAGATAAAGAACCCTTGCACTACCGGACATTATCAACTGCCACATTTTCCCAAAAAAGTCCCTTTATACTGGCCTTACCAATCGTGCACATACTATTAGGAGTGGTCCAATATTCGTCCAGTTTCAGTTTATAGAGTAGGGCCTTCATAGCGCAAAGCCCAGGTATTTTTCGTACACACTGTGGAACCAAAAGATCTTTAGTACCATCACGGTAAGACTCAAGAGTAGGTGTTGTCCATAACCTATGCCAAAAAGTCAGCATCCTGCATTCTATCTTATCGGCAATTTTCTTTTGGGCCATATCTAGGTATAAAGGGGTCAACGGTGTGCTTACTGGGAGATTCAGAAGGGTTCTCAAAAACCTTTGCTCAACTATGGAAAGGCCCTCAATGTGAGAATAGCCCAACAGCTCAGTGCCATAGAGAACCGCCCCTAGGGCCTTCACATTATAGATTTCCAGAGCTAGAGCCACCCTTTTTGATATTGTATTGTTTTCCCAATGTATGCTGTGTGCTCGATCAAAGACAAGTTTTTCCACCTGAGGTGCCCAGCATAAGCTCTTAGTCAATTTAATCCCCAAATACTCAAAACTGGGCACTACATCTAAGATTGTACCACCCACTAACATCCTCCTCTTACGTTTGTCTAGGAAAAATCATACATTTGGTCTTGGAGATGTTAAGCTCCAAGCCCCGATACACACAAAACAATTGGAAAGAATTCAGAAGCTGTTGCAAACCCTGCGGCAATTTAGAAATTTACAAACTATCATCCGCAAAGAGAAGTGCGGGAACCCTCTGCCTACCTATCTTATGTGCATCATACCCATCTTGGTCTAAAAAGCCAATTACACCATTTATGTATAACGTAAAAAGAGTGGGCGCCAAGAGACACCCCTGCCGTACACCCCGATCAATGTGGATTGGGTCGGTCAAGGCCCCATCCTTCCCCCCCACCTCACCTGAGCATGTGTATCGGCATTAAGCCTCACAATGATCTCCAACAGGGGGGCAGGTTATCCCATCTCTTCGAGAACCTTCCATAATCTAGCTCGAGGCACTAAATCAAAAGCTGCACGATGATCGACAAAGGCAACATAAAGTTTGGCCTTGCCTATGATCACTTCTCTCCAGTACAAACACACAAAGCGGAAAATTTGATCTACTGTACTCACGTTTTGCCAAAAGCCTGCCTGCCAATCCGCAAGTATGCTCTCATCCCTAATCCACTCCTGTAAGCGAGCCAGCACCTGTTTGCAAAAGATTTTTTGTAGAGAATCAGACTTATTGGCCAATAATTCGCCGGGTTAGCCCTGTCCCCCTTTTTATAGATGCTAATGATTTCGGCTAGTTTCCAGGAAGGCGGGATCTCCATACCAGAATTGTTTTGGAGAGCATATTAATATACGGCCCCCAAACTTCTGGGTTCTCCCTGTTAAATCATTGGCAATCTATCTGGCCCCATTGCACGACCAGGGATGGAGGAATTTATAGAGGATAATGTTTGAGCTAGCGAAAAGGACAGATTGGCAGCCTTAGAGGCGAAGCATGTTCGAAAAGCCTCTGGATCGCCCTCAAAGACTTCCCATTTAAGAGAGTAAAGCTGTTCAAAATGAGCCATCCAATCTTGTGGCTGGATGCAAAAGTCGAGGGTTGAATTACGACCATTAAGACAGCCAGCTGCTGTCTTCCAAAAAAGTCTTGTTGTCTTTGTTGGAAAGTGCTACATGCAATTGGGACCAGAGAGAACTCTCCCATTCAAACTTTGCTTTAGATGTCACTTGCTGGTACAGCTTCCTATTCTTCACTATGTCTGGCTAGGGTTTTTGATTTAAGGGCCGCAATAAGCTCGCTCTTGGCTTTCCTACATGCGCCGTTATACCAATTTCCAGAATTGGGCAAATTTTTCCCCCCTGCACCTTGGTTTTCCCAAAACTCTCTAACATGAGCTGTTAATTTTTCATGGTTATTGGCAAAAATCTCAATTCTAGAAGCTAGGGGAAGTTTAGAAAGGGGCTCATATGTAACAATTGTACTTTGTTTTATTACTTCTAATGCTACTGGGTTCTTCTTCACCCAGTCCCATCTGATACAGATTATTAGTATACAATAACAAACCCGTATCATTATTGCCAAAGGCTACCATAGCGGGAGGTGCTTCATCCCGTAACTGCATATGTAGTGCATTATGGCCACAATTCCTGGCCCGAGCTTTACGACTGCCAAAAAGTAGTCGATTCTGCTGCTATGTCCAACCCTGTTAAATGTCTGTTTACCTTGACGATCAGCGTGATATCTGCCGTTAGTAGCCTTAAGATTACAATTTAGGGTCCTGGACAATAGCTGGCCCGCCTTTGCTGACCACCTAACTATGGGTAGATCCAGTGCGGGAATACCCCATTGATTATCATGTTCTTGTGTTAGGTCTGGAGGGGAGGCAGCCAACGGTTCAAAAGTAGCAATACAGTCCCCTGCTACCAAAAGCCTATTGTTGGACTTGGCCCTGCTTGCAGGGTCATCCCGGAACTTTTTTGCCTTCCCCCTAGCCTTTTTCCTGACATAAGGTCGGTGGTTTCAGGACTCTGAGCACTTTAGCGCTGGTTAGCAGTGCAAAGTGCGTGTGCTTTCTGCCTTCCATAGGCTAGGATTGGGACCTTCCACCCCCTATGGATAACTCTAAATGAAACAAGATAAATGTTATGTGGGGTGATTGAACGGAAAACAATAAATGCTGCGCAAGGGTGTACGCAGGTTTATTTACGCTGTTGGAGAAATGTCACTTTTAACAAGTCACCATTTTTGGTGTGCTTTGTGCCTGCCTGAGGTGGGTTGCCGGTCTAGTTCTCGAAGTGACAGGGTGCTCTACACCTCCCCCAAAACCAGTTGGGACCGGTTCCCCCAGGGAGCCTTCCAGAAGCTTCTGGCCTTTTCCAGTAGGTAGAGTGAGGGGCGTATGTATAGAGGAGCTGAGACTCCATGTGGGCTGCTGTACTTGGACTTTGACTTGGAGGGGACACTCTGCCAGGAGATACCGCCGCAAGGGCCTGCGCGTTGGCCCCTGTGCCCATCTGTACCCCTCTGCTGTCCACAGGGCCAGTGAGAGACCTTTACTGCAGTAAAGACTGCTGTGTCCGGAGGAGTGCCACATTATGGGGGTTGACTGTTCCAAGGAACTGCTGCCCTGTTATGAGCTGCCCACTGCCTGCTGATCTTGCCCAGCATTGACTGTGCTCTCCTGCTTCCCTAAACCCAGCACCTGGTGAGCGCCATAACTTTATTCCAGCTCTGCCTGCTTTACAGCGCCCTGTGAGCGCTTGGTCTGCCCAGGAGTGAGGCGCTGACGCCTGCAGCGCTGTGATTCCAAAGCGCTACGAGGGAGTCCCGGCGTGTGGGATTCTCCCCCTGCCTGCTTGCTTGACAGCGGGAGCCCACCCCGCGTGCTGCCAGGGAGAGCTGCTGATTCAAAATTGCAGCGGGAGCCCACCCCGCGTTGTGCACCTTGGTCGCGGGTGCCCACCCCACGTTATGCTTTTTAAAGTAGGCGGGAGCCCACCCCGCATTGCCGCCGCACTTTGAAACCGCCGAAGAAATCACCGCCGCAAACGCGACGAGGAAGCCGGGCAGCCTGCCTGGAGGTGGGCGGAGCTGCGCGACGGAAGCCACTGCCGGCCGGAGTCAAGAGCGCGGGCGGAAGGGAGCCTACCCCGCCTCCCCAAGCAGAAAATCAGAAGTCCCGGGCCCCACGAGGGGTGGCCTGGGGAAAGTGAGGTGCCGGACGGGGCTCTCGTGTGCTGCGGAGAGCCCCGCGAGTCGGGAGCAGTACCGGAGGAAGTCCGGTGGCCAAGGAGGAGTGGCGCGAGGAGTCCCCGGGAGCTCCGGTGAGTGTGGAACTCCCCGGGTGCAGTGTCGGTGTTCCTGGAAGCATCAGGACACCGAGCCAATCTGCTTTTGTGCCAGTGAGCTGAACCGGACAAAGAGGATTCCCGGTGAGGGTGCGGGGGCGCTAGGGAGTACCGAGGGGGCCGGGGGTGGTCCCAGAAGTGCCAGTGCTGGTCTCCCTGTACAGCTGCACCGCGGCGGCAGGCAGCTGCAACGTGGTGGCAATCTGGTCACCCGGAGTCCCGGAGTGGGGCTCCCAATTGCACCGTGGTGCCGGTACTCTTTTTGGGCATATTTTTACCTTTAGAGTCCCGGAGGGGGCATCGGGGTACATTGTCGGTGCCGGCCCCGGTGCTGATTTCACAGCTGGCCCCGTCTGACAGTGGGCAGCTGCAACGTGCGGCCACCTTTGCTTGGGAGTCCCAGAGTGAGGCTTCAAGGGGCTCTAACTTGGCCAGAACTTGTTGAATGCAGACTTAACTTTCCTCAGCTGCGCCGCGCAAGGGCGGGCAGCTGCAACGGTTGCGCCATTCGGAGGGTTAGAGTCCCAGGGTAGGGGCTCCCCGGGCGCAGTGGCGCCACAGGCTAGACTGCAACGTTGGTGGCATGTATAATATGCACACGATGATGCCATGATGTACGCATGATTGGTTTAGGCCTGATTGTGGGACAATATATTCTTATGCCTAATGGTTTCATGCTAATGAGGTGTCGCATGCTAATGTGTTTATACCCCACGTGACTTCTGCTGTTATGATGCATAATGTGGTTTTATGCCTAAGGTTGATGCCCAGATGTATTGATGTGTCCCTGGATGGCCCCTATGCACATTATTGGTGTTCGGTATAATGTGCTCACCACGGCTTGATGAGATGTGCAACTAAGGAAGGGGTTATTGCTTCATGTGGGCTCTACTGATTATGTTTTATGCCCCATGCTCATGGTTCATGCCTAATGAGGGGATTATGATCTGGGCCTATTGGGATGCTGCATTTATACCGATGGTTTTGTGCAGGATAGGCCTCTCTCAGTAATGCCATGATGTCTGCATAATGTATTTATGCCTAATGCTTTTCCCCTAAGGTTACCCTGATGGTTTTATGCATAATGGACTTCTACCGGATCTAAGGTGGCCTATGCCTCATGCAAATGTGATTTATGCCAAAGGGGTTGATCATGCTTTTATGCTACTGATGATGCCTCTACGTTCACAGGTTTATGCCTACTTTGGTTCATGCTAAAGGGACCTTGCT
This sequence comes from Calotriton arnoldi, assembly GCA_963921515.1. Classification (NCBI taxonomy): domain Eukaryota; kingdom Metazoa; phylum Chordata; class Amphibia; order Caudata; family Salamandridae; genus Calotriton; species Calotriton arnoldi. Next base: position 451,242 of record CAWUFW010005081.1, on the reverse strand, counting down.
AAGTTCATGATCTTGCCAGTAGGTACTGGCTGTTACACATTTACTACTGATAGTTACATTCACTATTTGTACTCTGTGATGGTTCTGGCAGCGGATCGATTGGCCCTGCCTTGTACATAATCCCCCCTGTAAATTGCTACCTGGTGACAGTTGGCACAGCGTTATATGTGCCTGTGATTATAACTCTAATGTGTTTTCCTAATACAAGACTAGTTTTACACAACCTGGTGTGGAGTCTCTTTTGTAGTGTGCCTAGTGTGTCGCCTGTGAGTGCGGTCTGCGCAGATGCTTTACACAGTGCCTCCGGAGTTTAGCCTACCCGCTCCGCGCCAAGCTACCCCGTTTCTAACACCTATCCTTATCCGGGCTCTCCAGAAGGGCTTGCTCCAGAATACCAATGACTTTCGTCTCCTTATTGCTACACTGCACTCTATTATAAACATTGAAAAATCTAAGTAACCCAGATGGAAGCACCAATCTCACTGCTAGTAAGTCACAGGCACTTGGGAAATTCTGCATTGAAGTGATGTTTTGATCCAAATGCATAGCCCCCCTGAGGGTCTACCCCTTGCGGAACAGACTGCATTAACACAGAAGGATGTATACCCGCTTCTCTGGGCAGGGACTATACACCACGTTTCTTGAAAGAGACAGATGTCGAATGTGTCAATAAAGTGACCCCGCTCGTCCTACTCTAATAGCTTGGTTAACCCTGCTACATTCCATGATAATATTTGGATGGAGGAATCCTGGGGTTTTAAGGTTCCGCCCTGTCTCAAGGGGGCTAGTTCCCCAACAGTACTACCCACAGTAGTTGTAACCAGGAGCACAGTGTCCAAATATAAGGTCTGGCCCAGCAGTTCGTCACCTGTGGCTCCTACGTTGGTGCCACTACTCAAATAGTTGATCAGCCGGTAATTGGGATATTGAAGAGTGGATAAACTCTTCCTCAACCATAGCCCCAGCCCTAGCATCTACATTACTACGGGAAGAAGCCTGGTACTCCAGTCAGTGGGAGGCAACAGTTAGCCCACTTTTGGTGCGTTGATGAATTCAGCACCAGTGTCGAAGTCCCACGGACTGGCATGAGCCGTGGCACCGGAGACGGGATCCGGACCAGAGCCAGAAGCGTTGTGATGGGCTCAGAAGGTCCAACTGGCACAAAGGGTGAACCTGCCAGCAGTGCTTCATATGGAAGGCCTCTCAGCTCCTTGCAACCCGAAAAAGTACCAGAGAGTTAGCAAGCACACGAAGAGCTGGAGCATGGCTGTGTGGAACTCTTCGATCTATTGTGGAGTGGCAGATTGACCCGGAAACTTTGATTGGGCTGGAACAAGCTGCAAGATCATCCTCGAAGTCCAGTGACTTTGGGAGCAAGATCGAGAGCCTTGGCGCCGCCACCACGTCTGCTCAGGCAAATGCGAGTGGTGAAAGGAGGCAGAGTCCTGCTCAGATTTCTTGTGCTTGTTTTTAGACTTACCAGAAGACTTGGATCGCAACAAAGACCGGCCTCTGTAGTGGCTGAGCGACTCCTAGAGCAGGAATGGGACTGGGACCTAACCTTAAACCACGACTTAGCTCAGTCTCGTCGAGGAGCCTTCTTGTACTTAGTGATGTAAAGTCTGGCTTCGTGTACCGGTTGGGCTTCGGGTTCATTGGTGCAGTCACTGCAGGCCTTGGAGGCATGACTCAACCCCAGGCACCACAGGTACACTTGATGGGGATCTGTCACAGACATTTGTTTGCCACATGCTCAAGAGGGCTTAAAACCTGTCATTTTGGGTGGTGACGAACGAGTTACTTACCTTCAGTAACGATGTATCTGGTAGAGACACAGTCTAGCCGCAGATTCCTTAACTTAGAATATCCCTAGGCGTCAGACTGGATCCTGAAAATCTTTTTCCCCCGCAGTACCTCTGCACGCCGGGGGGGGGGGGGCGTCGCTTGGCTCCGTCCTGACGTCGTCCACGGAAGTGACGTCAAAGTACCCGCCCTCCACCCCCTCGGCGTGCTGACGTCAGTTTTCTTGTGTGAAACATTTCCGCGTTACAACGCGGAGCCACTACAAAAACCGTGAGAGTATAGGAACAGTGTGCTAAAAAAGATAAAAAATCTGTGAAACAATAATGACAAGAAACCATAGAATGATGATAAACTTCACCCTGTGAAAAGAGTACTCAACACATGAAGGGACCATGTGGAAGAGTACTCAATACTTGAAGGGACTGAAGGGAGCGAACAAAGCACCCGCCACTAGAAACAGTCTCGGCCAAGCGAAGAGCCGCAGCCCTCCTAAGAGACAATGGCATTGGAAATGAACGGCATGGCAAACGTGGGACAGTTCTCAACCACAGGACGTAACTGTAAAGGACAACAAGACTGGAACAACATGTCTCATGGCGAGTGACCAAAAGTGAGCAACAACAGAGAACATCCACCACACTCCCCACAGTGACCAATGAACTGTAGCATAGGCAAATAGAACCCCAACCCAATCGACTGCCGCATAGACAAGGAGACCCAAAGGTAATGGGGAGAAGCAGAAGAGGGCGGAGGGAGGGTGGAAGAACATGAGAATCTCCACGCCAGAGAACCAGGGCGGAAGAGCATTGAAAGCACGGACCCTAGCCACCCAAAACGAGAATGGGTGGAGAGCCAATGTGCCAGAACAGAACGACACACCCTGCCCCAGAGGCAGGTGAACTAGAATACCCCTCAAGAAGACTAAGGCCACCACGTAAGAAGGCAAGTGGGCAGAACCCCACCTGGAAGGTCCTCGCAGAACGGGGAGGATGGGTGGGCGTTAAGGAATCCGAGGCTAGACTGTGTCTCTACCAGATACATCGTTACCGAAGGTAAGTAACTCGTTCATCTGACAGAGACATCTAGCCGCAGATTCCTTAACTTAGAATAGATACTAAAGCCATACCCCATTGGAGGAGGGTCTGCGACTGAAAACTCACCAAGTTCCAAAGAGAACTAAGCTGTCAATAACATTGACTAAAACACGGTGGAGACAGCCAATGCCAGCACGGCTGATGCCAGACCTACGAAGCTCCGCAGGGGAGAAATAAAAAAGGGAAGGCAAAGGCACCACAAACCTGCAGAGGACAGACAAGACCTCACTAATCTAGGCAGGAACGAAAGGAAGACACGGAACCAACAAGGTCAGTGCATATTGGAAGAAAGTGTGTGAACTTCTGCAAAAAGAAGTTCAACTGAGCACCTGAACCCATGGATCCGCAATAGACACAGTCCCAGAGAAGGGACAAGACAGTATAACAGCGTCAGAGCATACAAACCAAACATACATCACAGTGGATGCCAAGAAAGGAAGGTGAGTGAACAACGTCACCATGCCTAGATATACAGAACCGTGACTACCAGAAGATACATGTGTGTGGAGGACAGGATACACACAAGGAGACAGGGTGTACCATGAGACTACACCACACCTGTGCAAAAGCCCAAGAAGTGAAGCATCAGGTAGTCAACCGCCAACGGTACCCAGAGGTACCAACAGGGAAGGAAAAACCGGGAAAACCGGTGAGACACATAGGGCTCGCTCCCATAAGGGAGAGAGAGAGAGATTGGGGGTAAAGACCCCCAATACTAGGGCAAGTGAAAATTTAGCAAGGGTGCTCTCTCACTGTGGATAAGCCCTAGACATGTATATATATATATTTATATAGATATACCTATAGAGACGTACATATAAACAAATTGTGAAAAAATGAAACAAGGGGAAGAACTCTAAGAGCATGCCCCAGGTAAAAAAGAGACATCACAAGAGGTACCAAGAGCACCAGTGTGAAGTAGGACACCACAATGTCAAGACACCTAGAAAGCGACAGCATCCCGTCAACGGGGAAGGAACCCTGGCCTCCCGTGAGACAGGCTGGGACACTGACCACTACACTCACGAAGAAAGAGTGAAAAATACAGACATAAGTCTGACAGAAAAGAAAGCAATATCGCCTGTAGTATTGACTGAGAACCCACAACCAGAGAAACACCTAAAGTGGAACACAGACCACTAGGCCACAGTGGGTCAGAACCAGCAGCAGAGACCAGGAGCAGAAGCACCGAACCCTCTACGTGGCAATTATCTGAGGGATCGGAGTCCCTGCCAAGGAAGTGCAGATGGAAACAGAAAACAAGGCAACGCATAGCAGTGATGTAGCTGGCGGACATTCCACTGCCCATAGACAAAGACCCCACTGGGCCTGAGCCATGAGAGAAGACGTAAGCACTTCCCCACACCAGGAATGGACCGGAATAGAACATAGCCAAGACAGGGGCGCAAGGAACACCGCTGGCACCATGTGACAGCGAACATATCTTGCGTGTATACAAACACGGAAGAAACTGTTCCGGAACGGGACAGAACAACACGCCCCCCCACCAAACACGTGGTTCTCACCAGAGGGGACGTCCTACCACAGTAGGAAGAGCGGGACGAATCAGGAGACCCGCAGTGTAGACAGACAATTATCCGCGGAAGTCTCGAAACTCCCCGTGTCAGGAAGAGCAGCTATACAATAGCCAACAAGTACCCCGCATAGGGTATGGCACATCCCTATAAAAACAAGGGACACCTCTTGAGACGAGCTCTTAAGCAGAGGGCTCAAAAAGGAAAGCAGAAACAGCTGGCCAGCTGTAGCAAAAGAAGGACAAGACGGCGAGAAGCCGCACAGTCCGTCTGGGTAATGACGTCTTGAACCCAGAGACGAAGCACAAGAGAAAGCAGTGACAATACTGCAACCAAAAGGCAAAGTCCACAACAAGAACTATAAACCATGGAACTCATGGAAACTCAGACATGAGACGTTGAACCGCTGAGTCAGCATGTCTGTCGAACAAGGTGACCCCATCAAAGGGCAAAACCCTAAGACGCTCCTTGACATTGGCAGGGAAACAGCCATCGCGTAGCCAGGCATGGTGACGCAGAGAAACCGACCGGGCCATAGCGCGACCCACCGAATCAGTGGTGTCCATAGCCGACCTAATGGAAAATTGCACCATTTCCCGGCCATCTCGAATCAACCGATCCAGGTCAGTTCGAGGACCCTCCGGAAGAGAAGGGAGGAGGCGCTCAACCGAATCCCAAAGGGCAGAAGTAGCCCGTGCAAACACGCAAGACGTGTTCAGGGATCGGAGGCCTGCACTGGTGGACGCAAATACACGGCGGCCACACAACTCCAACCATCAAGACTCCCAAGTGGGAGGGAGTAACGGAGGAGGAGCAGAAGGCAACGAGACTGAAGCCGCCTGAATCACCAGCCCTTGACCCCTTGGATGGAGGGACAAACAGACAGGGTCACCTGGAGCAGGGCGGTGTCGATGTGCAATAGCACGATCCACCAGGTCCCCTGAAGAGGGCCTCGCCCAAGTCCCCAGAAGAGTGTCGTACAACGACTCGCCAAAAGGCAACAAGGGCTCCACTTCCACGGGGCCCTGGTCTAGTAGATCCAGCAAGTGATCAGAGGGCAGAGAGACTGAGGGTGGCTGCACTTGTAAAATGTCCGCAGCCCTGTGAACCACCCTCGCAAAAGCCGCACTAGCCACCGTGGCCATGCGAGGTGGCGACAACAGGTCATCCATAGGGGGACGGCATGAGGCTAAGCCTACCACCAAAACGTGGTGGCTCTACAGCCCGAGGACATCCAAGGCCCCGCCAGTGCATGGGGTCCTGCCCCGAGGGACAGCGAAACAGCTCTAGGGGTGGCGAACCCATAGGGGCCTCCTCAGTTACGGCCTCCATATCCTCCACCAACTGATGAATGGCCGGGGATGGCACTGGCGTCGAGACGGCATAGTCTTGACGTCGATGACTCCCGAAGGAGCCTCGTCCGTCCGACGTCGAACCGGCGTAGACGCGACCTCGACCGAGGTGGGAACCTGCGGAGAGGAACTGAGTTGACTCGGAGTCGAGACCTGCGCTGCAGCCGCAGTCGACGCAGGGAGCCTCACAGGGCTGTGCGAAGCCGACATGGAAGGCTTGGACGTGCAAGTAGGATGCCCCTTCGGGCCATGCCCCGACGTCGCAGCGACTCCGGAACCGGAGTCAGGGTGTTCGACCGGTGCCAAGGGGGAACCCGCCGGCGAAATCCCGATCTGAATCCCTAACCCCTCTATGGGGCCCGAAGGCGCGCCAGGGAGAGGGGGTGACCCAAAGATGGCTAGCAAGGCCCGAGAATAGGCCTCCATCTGGGCCCTAGTGGCCCCAGCCCCAGGAAACGGCGGGCCCGTGTCCGGTGGAGACCAGGAGCATCGGGCCCCGCCATCGCGCAAGGTCGGCGACCTCCGTGACTTCTTTTTCTTGTGCTTACCTGCGGCAGGAGAGCGACGTCCGCGGGAACGACTCCGCGACCGGTCCCGAACCGACCCCCCAGCACGAGAAGGAGACCGGCGGCGTGTGGGCTCCGTACGGGACATCCGGGCGGACAGCAACTTCATGTGACGTTCCCGCAAGGACTTCGGCTTCTGCCGTTGGCAGGCATCGCACTCCTCAGAGTCGTGGTGCTCGCCCAAGCACCACATACAGATCGCGTGTGGATCTGTCGCCGACATCTGCCGCGCACAGGATTCACACGCCTTGAAGCCCGAAGGCATCACACACTGTTCCCGGATGCCAAAAGACGTCGAGAAGGCCTGATAAACAAAAACAGGCCAGAGGTAACCGCTTCTCCCGATCAGCGTTCGGACGCGGAAAAGAAGAAAACTGACGTCAGCATGCCAGGGGGTGGGTATGGGGACTTATGTGGCTCCATTGACGTCACTTCCGTGGACGACGTCAGGACGGAGCCGGGCGACGCCGCCCCCCGGCGTGCAGAGGTACTGCAGGGGAAAAAGATTTTCCGGATCCAGTCTGACGCCTGGGGATATTCTAAGTTAAGGAATCTGCGGCTAGATGTCTATCAGATATCCTTTGCACACTAAGAACATTTGGAGAAAATATTGAGGTCAGTGTCTTTGAGAGACAAGAGACTGCTACAGGTCCTCGTCAAGTGGCACAGAAAGACAGGAACTGATGTCAGCATACGGGAAGTGGCACCTTTAAAGGCTACGCATGTCATTTCTGGAACAGCATGAGTGTAGAGCTGCACAGCACTACCTACTAGCGAGCAGAGGTACTGCTAAAGTTTCCAGATCCAGTCTGACACCAGGAGAATATTCAAAAGCTGAGGAATCTGTGGCTAGAAGTCTATCAGAAAAGCCAATTCACTGGTGAAGTCTGAGTTTTAACAAATGTTAAGGAAAAGTAACTTTTGGAAAGCTACCTTTACCCTGCCTTAAGTTCCTGGATGCTAATTTGCATTTGCTTGCAAGCTTCTCTGAAGCCAGGGATTAGCATTAGAATATGTGCGACATGCCTCCCAGGAGTAAACAATAGGCTGACCTGAATGGGAAGAGGTGACTCCCCTGACCTCCCAGAACATGTAGGGTCAGGGCTGTGTGCATCCTTTTTTGACATTACAGTGTCAAACTTTGCTTGAGTATCAAAGTCTGCTTGAAAGGTCTGCTGGGTTTACATATAACACATTGGGGTGTGTTTCAACGGCAGAAAACGGGATAGGAAGATAATACTTGTGTATCCACTGTCTGGTGGCTGAAGGAACCGGTTTTGTCCCACCAGAAATCTTTCACTGGATTTTCCAAATAACACTGGGGGTGCACTTCAAAGAAAAGAAAACAAGATGAGAAGACAATTATGTGTATCCACTATATGGTTGCTGATGAACCGTGTTTTGTTTTACCAGACTTCTATCTCTGGGCTTACTGTGGGTAGACTGGGTGCCCCAAACTGGATTTCAGTGTTACATGTGGGAAGACACTAGGATTACCATAGTACACTACCCACACACACCAACACCCCAAGTTTAGAGTTTGTGAAGTCTTTCACCATCTTGAAAATACTTACAGTGGATATGGTTGGCCCCAGGAACTTTCCTCCACTGGTTATAGCGTGTCCAGGAATCCTTCCCACCCACTAGCTCTTGCCAGGTATAAACATGCACCTCCAGGCACCCACTTCAGTATACTCCTGGACCAGAGAAAAAAGCGAAGAGGACTGGACCTGCTGCCTGTGAGCAGAGAGGAGCAATGAAATACTGGACGGTCTACCTTGTCTAACCAGGACATAAAAGAGGACGTCATGGGTCGACTTCCTGTACAAGCTATAGGGATTCAACAAGTTACAAGAGGCATTTCCTGCACATTACCAGCAGACCATTGGCAACTGGACCTGGACCGGATCATGCTGTTGGCCTAAGCCTGACACCATGTCAGTCTCTTAAGTGCCTCCCCTGGGGGACTTTAGAAGTGTACTCCTGAGGTGGATTGGGACATAAAGGACTAAGTTGGAAGGTAAAATCTTTGACCAGGATGAACCTGGTTGTAGTGTCCGACCCGCTCTCCATCGTTGTCAATTTCATCTCGTACCTAGGTCCTGGTCCACCGAGATCATGGACTATCATTGGCACTTTGAGCTTCCTGGCGAAATTCTAACATAATACTTAAAAAAAAAAAAAATCATCTCTCTAGTTTCCCTTGGGGTGTTTTGTCGTTTTATTCAATTCTACTCTATAAGTCTAATTTGGTTTGAGATTTGTATTGCTTTGCATTTTGACTTTATTACTGTTTTGGCACTGCATTAATACTTCACACATTGCCCTACGTTAAGCCAGTCTGCTCTTTGCCACAGCTACCAGGGGTTTGAGCTCAGGTTAATTTAGTGACTTTGAAGGTTCACCCCGACAATGGTTGTGCTCATTCCTTGAGTTGAATAGTCACCCACCCCAAATAATCCAATTTTGTACAACAGGCATTTGCTTTCTATGATTACAGTACAAATCATATCAGTTTGATTCTACAGTTACTACATATTGTACTTCAGCCAAAAGTGCAAACAGGCCAAGGCTCTATTATCAGAATCTCCTTATCGGAGAGCAGGAACAGCAAAGTTAGACAAGCTGTGTACAATGGAGATTAGAAATACTAATTAACAGCGCCCTTGACTGACAGTAGTTTATAAACAGATTCCAGTAATTCTTGCCGACCGAGGAATATAAACTAATTAGCTGTTGTTGAATGACTGACCTCAAACTGCTCCTGTAAACTGAGATAACGTGAGTCTTGCATCATGTGGATCGGCTCCAGGCAGACAAACACTCATTTTTGAAGCATGTCATGGCACACCCATGCAGGATTTTCCATGCTTTTTTCCTGCAGCCTATAAAGGCTACATTAGGATGCATTATTCTTTAGCTTGCTTTAAAAAGAAGTAAAAAGCGCTTGCGAAGGTTGTTTTGTAAAAGATCACCTTTCAATTTTGTTCAAGTAGTTTTTAAGGGTATGACCCTTTTTCATTCTAAATTTTAAAGTAATTCCATAAACATTGGCAATACAGCCTGTTTTTAAGGCTGCTAAAATGTAACATGTCAAAATGTCTGCCACATATGTTCCCTGGCCTTTCCAAAGTCAGTCAAAGTAGATGTGACTCTGAAAGAATTGCTCCGGGATCCCCACACGTGGGTGGAACTATTCAGTGCTTATGATTATGAATGGAGATCCCCCGAGAGAACGTTACTTACCTGTAACTACTGTTCTCCAGCACTGGCATTTTTCATAGAATCACATGCTTAAATCCTTCTCCCTTACCCCAAGTGACCTTTAAATAGAAGCAGCAAAGAAACTGCCCAAACGCAGGCCAGTCAGGTAAGAGTACTGAACTCCAGTTTCCAAAGGAATCCATACTTCTGATTTCCACAGCACTAGAGTAAAATATGTGAATTTATGAAATATACACTTGCAGGAGAACTGCAATTAAGGATAAATATTTTTCCGCTCTGGAAATGAACCTTTCATAGATTTCAAGGCTTGGATCAGAGCAGCAAGCAGTATTGAAATGTATGTAACGGTTAATATACTATGCAATAATATTTTAATCCAAAATTAGCAGTAAGAGGCACACCTTAATTAAAACGATGCCTTAATACGGTCTAGGCAAAAGTGGAGTCTTGTGCAGAATCAGTATCCAGACAGAAATGCCTTGTGAAGGTATGGCAGCTTCGCCAGGTAGCGGCACTTTATATGTCCAATCGAACTCTTGCACAAAGTGCTGCTGCTCCGCAGCAACACCTCCAGTTGAGAGATTCAATATTCTAGATGACAAGGAACAACCAGCTTTGAGATGACAGATAACAATAGCTGCACCAACACATGTCCCTATCCCTCATTTTAAGAGTGGGAGCCCTTCCTGTGGATGTCCGGAGGTTCTGAAGAGGAGGTCCAATTGCTCGAATGTTTTAGTTTGAGTCATGTATAATTTCAAACACCTGTGTAAATCCAAGGAGTGCAGTACCCTAATCTGCACTGATGGTGGGATTTTGAAAAAATGCTTTGAGTGTTAACTTGCTCATTTAGGGGGAAGTCAGTAGGCACCTTGTGCATAAACTTTGTATTGGTATGCAAAAGAACAATGTCCTTGGTGGGGGGAGGGAGAAGATGGCGGCCGGCTAACGTGCTTGGTTGAGAGCTCCGAGCCCTTCAGAACACTATGAGGGGGCAATAAAGCAAAACTAAGCCCGGCAAAGGGGTGGCCAAACTCAGGCATAGCGCTCATTCCCACCAGACAGCAACACTGAAGAGAAAATAAAAAGGGGGTATTGAGGTACCCAATACCTGATTCACCTCCGTGTAGCCCATCGGAGTGAGCGAGTTCCGAGGCCAGAGATCGGGACAGTGGAACCTGAGGGGGCGGCGACGCGCCCTAGCGCGGTCTGGACAGCCGGCGTGTGGGCGGAAGCAATTACAGCGTGCCGCAACAGCAGGAGGGCCACCGCGAGAGTGTCGTTCAGGGGGAAAGCTCCAGTGTTGGCTGCAAAGGGAAAAGACTCCGGGTACCTACCAAGCACCGAGGAAGGCGCGCTGAAGAGACACTTGGCTGGGGAACAAAGAGAAGGTCACTGAGGACTGCGAAGCTGTTACAAGCGAGGGGTAAGTGGAAGGGGGAGCGAGGCCGGTCTAAAGATTGGGGGCGAGGGGGGAACCAAAGATTTAAAACTTCCACCAGGCACCAAGACATTGGCAGGAACAGAGGACTGTAAAGGGGGAGGGGAAACAAAATCTGCCCCCCCCTATCACAACAACCTCCGGCTCAGACCGGGGGCAGGTGAGTGGAAATAGCTACTGCCTCAGAAGCAGGCATTTCATTCTTAAAGCACCCCAAGTGCTCCAAAAGGAGCAACTCAACGAAGCCCCAGAAAGCACAAGAAAAAAAAAAAAGCTCACGCGTCAGGGCAACCACAGGCCTCTCTGTCAAGGGCAAGCCAGGAAAAATCAGGAGGACCTGGCTCAAACATCAAACAGAGAATTACCCCTTCGCCAAGGTCTTACTTCAAAGTCCAGGAAAAAAAAGGGGTTAGTGATACTGAGCAGAGGGGGAGCCAGAAAGGAAGCACAAGGGAGGAAGAGACCACAGAAACAGACACAATGGAGAGTAACAGGTACCAAACACTAATGACAACAGAGTACCAGGCACAGAGAACCAGGCAAATGCCGAAACAAGACCACAACCTATAGAACAACAAGACCAACCACAGCTAAGCAATACTGAGAAGTTAATGGAAACAATGATGATCGAGATGAGGAATAATTTTGCAACATCAGAAAAGAACCAAATAAAAATACAGGAAGCTTGCGAGGCTTTGGACCAGAAGATTAACACGTTAATGGAGAGAGTTTCATCAGTAGAAGATGCAGTGGATACACTGAACAAGAAAGTGGAAGTAAACCAAAAAGAAATAAAATTGCTAAAGACAAAGGAAAATGAAATCGGAGATAAAATGGAGTCGTTGGAAAATCAAGCCAGGAGGAATAACCTCAGAATTCTTAATGTCCCAGAAGGCCTAGAAGGGGAGGACATAAAAAGCTTCACAATCAAACTGCTTGAAGAAATAATTCCCTGGGCCAAATCGGCTAACCTCCCAGATGACATCCAAAGAATACACCGCAACCCATTTGGGAAAGGGAAAACAAGGAAGAACCCGAGAAAAATACTAATAAATTTCAAAACTTACACCCTCAAAGAGGGAGTCTTAAATGAAGCCCTAAAGTAAGGTTCTTTTACAAAAGATGGCTGGCCATTCAGAATCGGATCCCAAAACAACTCAAGACAGACAATGGGAACTAGGCCAACTCGTGCAGCAGTTGAAATCTTTGGGTGCAACAGTTCAGATGCGTTTCCCAGCCTCTGAGGATTATGTGGGAAAATAAAATGCACAACATAAGAGACCCGAAAGAGGTGGAGTGCTTCATAGAACGCGTAAAGGCACAACAAAAAGACCACTCCTAAAAATGGGAAAAATTAACATATGTTCAACTGAAGAGTAAGGAGTTCTAAAGGGCAGAATCCTGCCCAACGAAAGGAAAAGGGAGGCTTCTCCCGGGAGGGTGTGTGTGGGGGGGGGGGGGGATGCACAAGGTGGAGAGCATATTAGGGGAAAAAAACAGAAAAAAAGTCCAATAAAAGCAATCCTGAGGTGGAAAGGACCCCGGAGGACGCATGGAAATCCAGGGATCACACTGGAAAGGTACTGGAGGAAAAGATTTGATGGCAGTAATATCCTCTCTTGTAATATAAATGGCCTTAGAATAAAAAGACGCAGGCAAAAGATCCTGGAATACCTGAAGGCCCTGGACAGCGAAATAATAATACTGCAAGAGATATACCTTCTAAAAGAAGAATGGGCAGAAATAATCAAATACCAGAAATGGGTGGATGCTTATGTATGCAAAAACCAAGAATGCTGCACAAAGGGAGTGGCGATCCTGTTCAAGAAATCCCTCAAAGCAAGAATCGAATCAGCAGAAGTGGACAAAAAAGGGAGATGGGTAATTGTGAAAGCTAGAATCTACAACAAATTCTACACAATTGTGGGATATTATGGGCCCAATATGGATGACCCTATACCGCTTCAAAAGCTATACTCTCAACTTCTGACCGCTCAATCACCCATAATAATGGGACGGGATTTCAATATAATATTAGACCCCAAAGAGGATAGATTCCCGGCCAGGAACAGTGCTAATCTACCTAAAATGAGAGAATGGGTCGGTTTGTGTATTAAAGATCTAGGGATCACAGATATCTGGAAGGAGAGAGAGGATAAGACCTACAGAATAAAAAACTTGGACACGCGTCCAGAATTGATTTCTTTCTGATAGACAGAAGCCTGTCCAATATTACCCAAAAGGTGGAACACACACCCGCCCATCTATCTGACCACTTTGCAGTTTTACTGCGTCTCTTGCCAAAAATTACCCCCTCCACCTCAAAGTGGACAGTAGACCGAGGTATTTTCACAGACCCTCTCCATATAGAAGCATTAGTTAAAGAGACTGACCTATTCTTCCAACTAAATAAAGAAGGGACTCCGAAACAAGTATCCTGGGACACATGCAAAGCTGTTATCAGAGGGAAAATAATAAGCCTTGCAGCATATAAAATTAAAGAGTACAAGGACCCGCATTAAGCAGTTGGAAAAAGAAATAAAAACTCTGGAAGAAGAATTAGCTAAGGGGAAAGCCCCGCATGAAATGACCAGACTAGAGGAAGAAAAGAATGCAAAGAAAGAAGACCTCTCAGATATACTGGAAGTAATCGTAAGGAATAGATGGGAGGCAAGCAAACTCTCGCATTACGAATATGGCGGAGGATGTGGCAAGCTACTGGCCTGGAAAACAAAAACAGAGTTAACACGCAACAGGGTAGCGAGCATTCAAATAGGAAACCAAACTATATATAGTTCAGAGGACTCAGGGATCAGAGCAGCGTTTGTAAACTTTTTCGATAACCTATACTCGGAAGAGACCTCAGTTACAACAGAACAGATAAACAGCTTACTGGATTTATTTATTTATTTATTAAGGAGTTTTATATAGCGCTGGCCAGACCCGAAGGTATCGGAGCGCTTTACAACAATCATAACGAAGGAGTCACACAATATAGCAGTAGTATACATATTGGCTCATGGCGCTTCGGAAGTCTCAGCGCGCTGTACAGCATTAAAGCAAGGAAGTCATAATATCCTAGTTGTGTGCACGTTGACTTGAGACGAACCTCATCCAGGGAGGGGAGATAGAGGCAGGGGTCGGGGTCGGGGAGGTGGAGGAGGTAGAAGTCTTAATGTCACAATATCGGTGTGCTGCAATGTGCAGGCTAGTGCGCTTCGGCGGCAGCTATCGGTTCGAGAGAGAGCGATTGAGGAAGAGGTCTTTGAGCAGCCATTTGAATTTTAAAAAGAAGGGGGTAGTCCTGATATGTACTGGAATGGAGTTCCAGATTTTGGGCACATTTCCAGTGAAGGATCGGGCTTTGGTTTTTTGTTTGCGTGTTTTCAGAGGGATGAGGAGTAGAGTGTTGGAGCTCCTGAGGTTCCTTGTCTGACCGGCCTTCTTGAGTTTGGAGGCCAGGTAGTCGGGTTTCCCTGTGTGTAGGGCTTTGTGCGTGAGGCAGGCAGTTCTGAAGCTGGCACGCATTTCGACTGGGAGCCATTTTAGTTCTCTGAGTGCGGGTGAGATGTGTTCATATTTCTTAACTCCGGTGATCATTCTGGCTGCTGCATTGAGAGTTGTTCTGAGGGGAGCTAAGTGGGATTTTGCTGTACCTGTGAGGACTGCATTCCCGTAGTCGAGTCTAGACAGCACCAGTGATTGAGTAGCTTGTTTGAGGTCCTAGGGCAGGATGAAGGGTTTTATTTTGTTGAGTAGCTTCAAGTTGAGGAAGGCGCTCTTTGCGGAGTTCTTGATGTGTTTGGCCATGTCAAGTTTTGGGTCTAGGGTGATTCCCAGCAATTTTACAGAGTCAGCCAGGGTGAGATTGCCATTGAGAGCATCAATAGCTTTTAGCCATTCTATGATTTGGGGGTTCTCCTCTTTGTTAGAAATGAGGAGGATTTCCGTTTTGTCTTGGTTCAGTTTCAGGTGGTTTATTGATAGCCAGTGTTGGACTTCTCTTAGAATGTCATTGAGTCTCTGAATGTCATCAATGGAGGAGGTTTCAAGATAGATCTGGGTGTCGTCTGCATATAGGTGGAAGGGGATGTTGGCTTTTTTGAGTATGGTGGTGAGGGGTTCCATGTAGATGTTGAGAAGTTGCGGGGAAAGCACTGATCCTTGGGGGACACCCCTGCTGACGGGGTGTAGGTCGGACAAGAAGTTTTTGATTTTTATTCTTTGGGTGCGGTTGTGGAGGAAGGAGGAGAACCAATGTAAGACCACCTCATCTACACCTACCCTTTCTTGAAGAACCTTAATGAGTAGATTATAGTCAACCATGTCGAAGGCTGCCGATAAGTCCAGGAGAATGAGCAGCATTGGTCTGTATCGAGTGACTTGTGGATATCGTCTATGACGTTAAGGATCGCTGTCTGTGCTGCAGCCTTTTCTGAAGTCCGATTGGTGGGGGTCTAGAAGGTTGATGCTGTCCATGTGTTGAGTCAGTTGTAGGAGAACGCACCTTTCCAGGATTTTGGATAGGAGAGGGAGATTAGAGACCGGTCTAAGATAACACTTCCTTCTGCTTCCCAGGAGCAAAGAGAGGAGCTCAACCGAGAAATCACGAAAGAGGAGGTGGCGGAAGTAAAAAAGGGGATAGCAGCCGGCCACGATGCACTCCCGAATGAGCTATATATAAATTTACGAGAGGTGCTGGTCACCCCCCTGACGGAGCTCCCGAACAACATCTTTTTAGCTAAAAGGGACCTCCCAGACTCCTGGAACAATGCCATCATCAGTATTTTATTCAAACCGGGGAAAGATCCAGTCAAGTGCGAGTCCTATAGGCCCATTTCACCCATAAATGCAGACTACAAAATTTACACACAAATACTGGCCAAAAGACTGGGAAAAGTGGCCGGATCCCTAGTACACCCAAACCAAAAAGGCTTTATCAGAGGAAGACAAATACAAGATCTAACTCACGAACTGATAAGCTCAATAGACATAGCAACTCCTCAATCTATCCCCTTATCAATTATAACCTTTGACGCAGCCAAGGCGTTCGATAGAGTTAGCTGGCCTTATTTAAACACAACACTAGTAAAATTCAATCTTGGGGATACTTTTCAAGACGCAGTAAAATTAATCTATAAAAAGCACTCAGCGAAGGTCCTGGTCAACGACAGTCTTACAGACAGGATAACAATCAAGAGAGGTACAAGACAGGGCTGCCCCTTATCCCCGCTACTTTTTAACCTATACATTGAGCCATTAATTAGCGTGTATGCTTAGGAATACACAGGAGATAACACCATTTAAATACCAAGGCTGGGAGAAAAAAGTAGCATTGTACGCTGATGATCTGATGGTATTTACTAGTGATCTAGAGGTCTCACTCCCACAAATAGAAGATATCCTGGAACAGTACGGGAAAGTCTCAGGCTACAGGATTAACCAAACAAAATCCGAAATCTTAGAGTGGAATAACGACTCTAAGAACCCGATGGTGAAAGAAAAAATAAGATATCTCGGGGTGGACCTTGTAAAAGACATTGAGAAAATAGCCAGTGTGAATTTCAACAGAATTCTTAAAGAGGTAAGGAAGCTACTCAAAGTCTGGGGAGGTCTCCCTCTGTCCTTTATGGGAAAATCAAATATAATTCAAATGACAGTACAACCAAAATTTACATATCTGTTCAGTACCATCCCACTGGAATTTAAAGTAGAATGGATAAAAAATTTGCAAGGAGAACTAAGCAGCTTTATCTGGGCCGCAAAAGGGACAAGAATCGCCTGGAAAAAACTGAGAAGGAAAAAGGAAGAGGGGGGGATCGCAAGCCATGATATCCCGGAATACTGTAGAGCCTTTCAATTCAAATATACACGAAAACTACTGGACAGATTTGAGGTATACCTCGCACACCTACAGGCATTAGTCAACGCAGAAGGAAATCATTACCTCTACAAATATGGGCACCCCAAATATTTCAAAAAAATAAAGTTGAAGACCCTCTGGTCGGCTGCAAAACTATGGTATCAGATAAGAAGCACCCTAAAAATACCATACTTTAGTGACTTTGCTCGCTCCAATCTGGGACTCTCCTGGAACCCCGGAGTGTCTTAGGGATTAGTTAGCTACCCCCCTGAGGGAAGGAGGCATAGTTAAATGGGGCCAACTAATAGAACAAAATTCGATCGACTGAGAATTCCTCGTAGGAAAGACCAACGGCACCTTGGCGAGATTCAAATACTACCAACTAACCAGCTGGGTCAAGAGCCTCAGAGAAGAGGGATCGGGAACTAGAGAACTCGAGAATATGTTTCAGGGAGACAGGATCATTAAAAAAGAAATCTCGTGCTGGTACTGGGCCCTTATACAGGCAGGGGAAGAAGAATACAAAATTCAGAGAAAGATCTGGGGGAAAGGACTGCCGGAGCTGGATGTGCAACATAAATGGCAAGTATCAATGGCTACATGTTGGCGAATAGTGAAATCCACCCCCTGAGAAAAAAACACTTGTTTACCACACACAGAGCTTACTGGACACCAAAGAGGCTATCCAAGCTCAACAAACGGAAGGTGAAAAACTGCCCAAAATGCAGGGAAAAAGGAGCAGACGACCTACACATGTTTCGGCAGTGCCCCCAGCTTGAGGAATTCTGGAGAGAGGCAGGCAAGGTCTTATCCAAGCTATTGGGTCAACCAGGGGAGGTAAGCATAGATCTTGTTATTTTTGGGATAGGTCACGAAAACCCGAATTACCCGAAACTGAACAAAGACCAGGAAAACCTACTTTTCCTGTTTATACTGTTAGCTAGAAGGGAAATATGCATTAAATGGGTTAAAAATATACCTCCAACACAAAGAATGGCTGGCTTCTATTCAAAGGGTAAACAAACTGGATAGAAGCGGGAACATGAGTAAAAGATATAAATTTTGGAATATTTGGGAACAGAATCAGCCAAATTGAAAATGTATGGTTTGTGTCATAACTGTCCAATGATTAGGCAATGCAATAAAACCTTCAAGCAAGGCCTTGAATGAGTAGCCAAAATGGCTAGCTCCCCCGATAATGGTTTACACTGGAAGCGGACATAAAGGGGCCCCTACGAAAAGAAGGGTCGAGAATCTCCCAACACACAGGCGCCTACCCAGGAGAGAGCCCTTGCCAGAATAGATGGGTCAAGGGGCTCCTGACACCTCCACCTCCAAAATATTGCACATTGAGGACTAAAAAAAAAAAAAGAACAATGTCCTTGCAAAATGGTAAGAAAGGAGTCTCAGTGGTAAATGCCTGATCTCGATGACTATTCTTGCAGAAATTAGAGGCAACAGGAGGCTTGAGAAATTCTTTCATTATCCTTGTTGACAGAAGAGATCATGTGTCTTTTAATATTTTGAACCTCGAAACAGACACCAGCAAATTGTCCTTCAGGGCCATATCAATCACATTACCTCCGCTTCTTTCTTTACCCTGAAGTTACTCAGGAAGGCCCTTCCCTTCATTCCATCAGATCTGCAGAAAACGGTTGTCTCAACCCTCATTGTATAGAAGGACAAGTTAATTACCTTCGGTAATGCCTTATCTGGTAGAGACACGATCTAGCCACTGATTCCTCACCTGTGAACTTTCAGGTGTCAGGCTGCATCCAGAAGATTTTTGATAGCAGTACCCCAGCGCATCGCTAGGTGACGTCGGTCGACTCTGCATGACATTGTAGGTGTCAGGTTCGTCGTCGTCGTGGTGATGCCCACGCCGTCTATATAGGGGCAACCCCGGCGTGTCGACGTCAGTACTTTTCACGACTTTCCACACCATAGGAGCGGAGCCATGAAGTGACGGACCATGGCGTGTTAAAAAACAACTAGGGCCCTGAAGGAAAACAGTCCTGGCCCTAAAGACTGATCCGCAGTGCGGGGAGGATGGGTGGGTCAGTAAGGAATCTGCGGCTAGATCATGTCTCTACCAGATAAGGCATTACCAAAGTTAAGTAACTTGTCTATCTGATAGAGACATCTATTTGCAGATTCCTTACCTGTGAACAGATACCCAAGCAATACCATCCCCGGAGGAGGGACTGTGGAAAGCCTTAAACCAAAAAGTCCTGCAGGACAGAATGTCCAAAAAGGCCCTCCCTGTGGACCAGATTGTCCAGGCCATAATGCTAGGCAAACGTGTGCAGGGATGCCCACGTGGCCACCTGGCAGATGTCAAGACCCGGAACACCAAGCTGAAGAGCTGTGGTGGTTGCCTTATCCCTGGTTGCATGAGCTCCAAGGCCTTCAGGAGGCCGTTTCTTTGCCTAAGCATAGCATATCTTTATGCAGACGATGACCCAATATGAAATGGTCCTCTTTTGCACAGCATGCCCCTTCTTTGCTCTAACGTACCAAACAAAAAGTTGGTCATCTACACGGAACTCTTCAGTGCGATCAAGGTAAAACGAGAACGCTCTTTTTGGGTCCAGACGGTGGAGACGCTCTTCTTCCTTAGAAGGATGCGGAGGAGCATGGAAGGTGGGCAAGGTGACAGATTGCCCTAGATGGAAAGGTGTCACCACCTTAGGCAAAAAAGAAGCCCTAGTGCAGAAAGGATAATGTTACTTACCCAGTAAGCATCTGTTCTTGGCATGTAGAGCTGTAGATTCACATGCTTTACATACTCCTGCCATCTAGTGTTGGGTCCGGATGTTTGCAAGTTGTTTTTCTTTGAAGAAGTCCTTCCAGTCACAAGGTAGGCGACTCCTCCTTTCGGTGATAGTGCGCATGGGCATCGACTCCATTGTTAGATTGTTTTCCCGCAAAGGGTGAGAATGGAGTTAGTAAGTAAAGAATAGGGATGTCCATGCGTATGTATATAGAGTAAGAGAGAGAACTGCAACAGGTACAGGTACCCGGGGAGGCGGGTGGGTGTATGTGAATCTACAGCTCTACATGCCAAGAACAGATGCTTACTGGGTAAGTAACATTATCCGTTCGAGGCATGTGAGCTGTATATCACATGCTTTGCATAGATTATACATAGGGCTCCCGGTTTTATGGTATTTATTTTTTTAACATTTTCGTCTGCATTTATCCATATTTATTTTTGGACCATCTTATTGGTATTTATCCATATTAATTTTGTGTTTTAAGAATAGAGTGGTAACATGGTACATTTCCACATTTATTTAACTGATAAATATCCACTCATACTTTGATGCCCGTTGTGTTTTAGCAAATTAAGCAGCTAATATAGCAACACACTATCCTACATGTAAATATTAGCATAACATACAAATATATGTTAACATGTGCCTGTATTTAAGGAAATGTCATCCTGGTTTTTAGCTCCCCATGCGGTCTATCTGCTCAGATGATGGCTTGGAATTCATGAAGGACAGGGTGGAAAGTCACTGGCATGAAGCAAAATCTTCTGTATTTTTCTGCTTTTTAAATAAATACAGACAGGAAACAAATTGTTTTCTGTCTGCATTTATCTGTAAAAATCAGTAAAACCGGAAGCCTTAATTATACAGCAGTATTCTCCCAAAGCGGTGGCTAACCTGTAGCTGTTGCAGTTGTTTGAAAGAGTGTACGTAGAACTGCCTGGCCCATATTAGCTTGATGTCTCGCTAACACATCTATGCAATAGTGTTTGGTGAATGTGTGCGGTGTAGACCATGTTGCAGCTTTACAAATGTCAACTATGGGGATGTTTCCTAAGAAAGCCATAGTAGATCCTATTTTGCGAGTGGAATTCGCTCTAGGGGGTATTGTTAACGTTCTCTTTGCTTTTGCATAACAAGTTTGAATGCATTTAACAATGCATCTGGCAATACCTGATTTGGAGATAGGATTGCCCTTGTGTGGTGGTGCAAAAGCAACAAAAAGTTGTTTAGTTTTACGAAATGATCTTGTTCTTTCGATGTAATATAAAAGGGCTCTTCGAACATCTAAGATGTGTAGAGCCCGTTCTGCCACTGAATCAGGTTGAGGAAAGACTACAGGTAACTCAACCGACTGATTGATGTGAAAGGCAGAAACTACCTTAGGTAGAAACTTGGGGTTAGTACGAAGAACCACTTTGTCTCTGTGAAGTTGGAAAAAAGGTTCTTCTATGGTTAGTGCCTGTAGTTCACCCACTCTCCTCAGTGAAGTGATTGCAATGAGGAAAGCGGTTTTCCAGGAGAGTAACTGTAGCTCACATTAGTGCATGGGTTCAAAAGGTGGGCCCATTAATCTTGTGAGGAGTATGTTAAGATTCCACACTGGGGCAGGTGGAAGTCTTGGTGGTATAACTTAAGTCCTTCCATAAAAGCTTTGATTACTGGCAATCTAAAAAGAGATAAGTGTTGCCTATTTTGTAGATACGCAGCTATTGCAGCGAGATGTAGTCGGATAGAAGTGTAAGCTAACCCCAACTGCTGCAAGTGTAGCAGATAACAAATGATATTTTGTATTGAAGCATCAAGAGTATTGATGTTGTTATTATTGCAATAGAGAACAAAATATTTCCATTTAGCTGCATAACAGGCTCTTGTAGTAGGCCTTCTGGCCTCTCTAATGATGTTCATACAGTCTGGTGGGAGATTTAGATAACCAAACTCTATGATTTCAGGAGCCAGATCGCGAGGTTCAGTTGTTTGGGATCTGGGCGTCTGATTTCTCCATGGCTCTGTGTGAGGAGACTGGATGTGAGGTGCAGCTTTTGAGGTGGAACTAGTGACAGCTACAACAGGTTTGTGAACCAAGGTTGACGGGCCCATGTGGGAGCTACTAGGATCAGTGTGAGGGATGTTTGCCTGAGTTTCCGAACCACTAATGGAATGAGTTCATCCATAGTGCATTGCCTTTGGAGAGCGGGTGTGGGTACCTGGAGGCGAAGTTTGGGCATTTTGCGTTTTGGTGTGTGGCAAAAAGATCTATTTGAAGGACTCCCCAACTTTGAAAGTATGGGAGGAGAACTTGAGGGTGAAGTTCCCATTCGTGGATTTGCTGTCTCTGGGAGGTGTTCTGCTTGTAGATAGATTTTGTGGTGAATCGCCCACTTCCAGATGTCTTGAGCCAAGTGTGACAGTTGGAGAGAGTGTTTCCCCCCTGTTTTTGTATGGAATACATACATAGCTGTCGTGTTATCGGTACGAACTAGGACAGCTTTGCCGACTAGGTGAGTCTGAAATGCTTTGAGCGCTAGAAACACTGCCAGCAGCTCTAGATGGTTTTTGCGAAGAGTTTTTTTGCTGTTGACTCCACCGGCCTTGTACTTTGTGATGTTGAAGGTGAGCTCCCCAGCCAGTGAGGGACGCGTCCACTGTTAGCACTGTCTGTGGAACCGGGTCTATGAAGGGCCGTGCTTTTGATACATTTTGTGGGTTCCACCACTTCATAGAGCGATGAGTACGGCTGCTCACCAACACTAGATCGGTTAAAAGACCCTGTGATTGGTTCCACTGACTTGCTAAGCATTTCTGGAGGGGACGTATGTGAAGTCTGGCATGGGGAACAATCACGATGCAAGACGCCATCATTCCCAGCAGCTGCATATACACTCGAGCTGGTAGTGAGTGAGTGGGCTGAAACTGGAGAACTAAAGCCTGAATATTGCGAATTCTGGCTGCACTTTGAGTGTCTAAAGTGGCTCCTAGATAGTTTTGAGTGTTGGAAGGTTGAAGATGCAATTTCAACACATGGACTGTGAACCCCAGTTGGTGCAGTAACTGCATTGTCCTGTGAGTGTGTTGAAGACACTTTGGGTACGTATTGGCTTTGATGAGCCAGTCGTCCAAGTAGGGGGAAGTCATGAATGTGTTGCCTTCTCAGGTGAGCAGCGACTAATGCCAGACACTTTGTAAAGACTCTGGGGGCAGTGGTGACTCCGAACGGGAGTACCTTGAACTGGTAATGATGCCCCGCTACCATAAATCTGAGAAATTTGCGATGAGCGGGATGTATTGAAATATGGAAGTACGCGTCCTTTAAGTCTAGAGTAGACAGAAAGTCGCCCTGTTGTAGGAGTGGGAGCATTTGTTGAAGAGTTACCATGTGAAAATGGTCTGATTGCATGTAGAGATTTAATTCTCTGAGGTCCTAAATAGGTCTGAGAGAACCGTCATTTTTGGGTATGAGAAAGTAGAAGGAGTATACGCCCGACCCGTGGTATTGTAGTGGTACGGGCTCTATAGCTCCTTTTAAAAGGAGAGACTGAACCTCTCGTTTGAGGAGATGTAAGTGGTCTGGTGACAGTTTGTGTGAACGTGGAGGAATGTTTGGAGGATTGTTGGTAAACTCCAGGCAATAACCAGAATGGATAATTTCTAGTACCCATTTGTGTGTAGTTGAGAAGGGGGGGGAGGGGGGAGTGGGGGGGGGTGGTGGGGGGGAGGGGAGTGTAGTCACTGTTTTGTATTGGAGGGGGAGGTGCGTGTATCGGAACATCTAACTCTACCCTTGCCATTGTTGCCTCTGTAACCCCCTCTGAAGAAACTTTGTAGGCTGTAGAGACAGTGTCTGAGGAGGTGTTCTTGGATCCTCCACGATAGAAGGAGCGCCGAAAGGAACCACGGCCTGAGGGTGACTGAAGGGCTCCCATGGATTTCGCCACCTGTGTCCTTTCATCTTTTCTAATGATGAGTCTACTACAGGGCCAAATAGGTGCTGCTTATCAAATGGCATGTTAAGGATAGAAGCTTGAACTTCTAGTTTAAAGCTAGAAATGCGTAACCAAGCATGTCTTCTTAAGAGAACGCTGTTGTTGACGGCTCTAGCCGCAGTGTCAGCCGCATCTAAAGCGCACCTGGTGGAATTGTTGGAGATGAGCTGTCCCTCCTGCACTAGGTCTTGCGCTTTGGACTTGTGCTCCTCACGCAGAAATTGGAGCAATTGCTCCATTTCATCCCAATGCGCCCTATCATACCTGGCTAAAAGTGCTTGGGTATTTGAAATGCGCCAAAAGATTGCAGCTTGGGAGGCTACTCTTTTTCCAGAGGCGTCTATCAGCCTAGACTCCTTGTCTGGGGGTGGAAAATCTCCTGATGTTTGGGAATTGGCCCTTTTTCGTGCATTAGAAACAACTAAAGAATCTAATAGTAACTGACCCCTGATGTAAGCTGGATCTGATGGTGCAGATTTATATTTTTTGTCTACTCTAGGAGTGAGGATACGTGCCCGCACAGGATCATTAAAAATGTCATCCACGTGTCTAAGCATACCCTTGAGCATGGGAAGTGTGTGCGAGGATTTTTGGGAAGTGCTAAGTGTTTTGAAAAGGAAATCTTCTTCCAATGATTCCTTATGTAACTCGACCCCATGGTAATTAGCAGCTCTACCTAATAATTCTATATATCCTACACTGTCGTCTGGTGGAGAAGGCTTAGTAAGGTACAGATCAGGATTGTTACCTGTGGGAGAATTAGTATTATAATCTCTCCAGGGGTCTGTAGGAGTTGGATCATTGTCCCCAGCCCCATCCCAATCATCCTAATCATCAGGTGTATATGGTGGAGGCGAGTCAGCAGGTGAAATTAGCAATGGTTGAGACTCAGGATAAGGAGGTGATGGAGGAGGAGAAAGGTTAGTACCCACATTTTTCCTTTTTAAAGGAATGTGATAAGCTTCTTCAGTCTCAGGTTTACGTTTTAGTGTGACTTTGGTGGTAATATGTCCAGTTGTTGGATGGATATAGAGTTCTTTCTGTTTCGGATCCGGTTTCGAGGGCGAAACATTGAAACGGTGCTCTTTTGATGAAATCGGTACATCAGTTTGTTTCGGCGCCAAAGGTTTCGGTGCCGGTGTTTTAGATGCCAATGATTTCGGATTCGAAGATGTTTTTGGAGTCGAAGGGGGTGGGGCTGAGCCCGACTTTGACTTCGATCCCGAAGGTTTTGGCTCGGTGCCCGATTTCGAACGACTGTTCGGAGACGGAAGGCTTTGGGGTGTGTTTCGGTGCTGAGTCGGAAGGCGGGGCGTCGGAAACATGTTCTCGGTGCTGACCGTGGCCCAGGGGTGGGGGTTGGACCGGAGCCTTTTTCTTGGGCTGAGGTGGACCTTGGGGCAAGGGAGGATCAGTACTCACGGTACGCTGGCCTTGCGGCATGTCTTCGTGCCCATCGGAGCTGGATTCGGAGACGGAGATATGCTCTTGTTCTTCCTCAGCTCCTAATGCATCTGCAGTCTATTGTTGCGAATCTTCTCCGAAGAGGTCCGGAATGGAACCGGTGTGTTGGCTCTGCATGTTGCGACGTTGAGCCCGACGATCGTGAAGCGTTTTCTTCGATCGGAAAGCCTTACAAGTGTCGCAGTCTTGTTCTTTGTGCTCCGGAGATAAGCACAGGTTACACACTTCGTGTGAGTCGGTGCGCGGGAATTTCGCGTGGCACCGAGGGCAGAATTTAAATGGAGTCCGTTCCATCGACTGCGAGTAGGAACAGCGTGGGTAGGCCTTCCACGAGTTACCCGATCGAAAGAGATTTTCTGTAAATACGATACGCGGAGAATGGAAATACCAGCCCAACATTACGAATCACGCAATTTTGGCTCTTGAGTGCTCTCTGCTGTGTGTGGAACCGAGCTGCTGACCGCGACGTAACACGAGGAACCAAGAACGCGGACGCAAGGCCGACGCTGATCGCGATCGCGCGCTTCCTGGACGATTAGCAAGAACCAGGGAGCAAGGAACGAGGCGCGAGGTGAAAGACGCGACGGCAGGCAGAGAAGCCCTCAGGCTGCCACGGGTGGTAACGGTACCGAGGCATCAAGGATAGAGGTGGTGTTACCGCATTTACAAGGGCTAAGCCAATAAGGCTGGAGGTGAAAGCCTGTGGTCCAGCAGGCATGCGATGCGTGGGGCAAGCTTGAGGCAAGGGAATTTTGCCGGAGAAAGCTGAATGAATCCCCTGGCACAGGTGAAAACAAGTGATAACGTGGTGGTAAAAAGAAGGGAAGCGGATCAAATTAAATCGGTCAGTCAGCCTGCTCACGCACAGCGGAGGTAAGTGGACCAATAACTGATTAAACCGACATATATAAAAATCTTAACCAAATTTGGTACTGGCTATTAAGATATCGAAAATTGACACCCCCAATTACGCTTACAAGAAGGGGGGGAGGGGGTGGAGCAAACAGACGGCAACGCAATACACTGGTGAAAAGGGGATTAAACACAATACAGCTTAAGTAAGCAAGCATTTCTATCTAAAGTTGGAAAACTAAAGACATCGTATGATGGCACCAAAAAAGACCAAAAGCCATAAAGGACGGATGCCTGAAAATGAGTCCCGGGGAGAGAGCATGGAAATATCTAAAGGCGTGGCAAAAAGGTCTTCTAAAAGAAATAAAGATACAAGTGAAGGCACCCAAGGCGGAGTAAAGGGAGGCGGACAAGTATCTAAATCAATAAAAGACTTTCTAGGAAAACACTTTAAAAGATTGCAAACCCCAGTGAGAACCCCAGATTTGAATAAAGAATTATTGTATGAACAAGTGGATCTGGAGGACCGTGCAACCAGGACAGATGTACCCTATAGTGACCAATTGAACCTAAGCCCAATTGAGGTCACCCCGGAACCTAGACTATCTTCCTCACCTCCGATTTACTCCGTCAGATGGCATTGATATGATTTGTGAAGGGATGAACTTAACCAATTCAAGAAGAGAACAGAGAAGTGACTCTGACCAGATTAGAATGTCCACGACCGCAAAGAGTACGGAGCAACCTGAAACTCAAGGAGCTGAATTTATAGAAAATTCAGCGCATAATAATACTTTGGGTATAGATATATCAGCGACAGCTTCGGCCTCAATGTTAGATATAATGTTAATGCTACAAAAAACCTTGCAAGGGTTGCTAGAAGTGGCGATGTTAAATAATAGTATCCTAAAAACCCACGAAATCCAATTCTAGAAGATTGTTGGGGAATTGAAAGGAATCAGGGGGTTGATGCCCACGATAGTGAGACCGGTTCAGAACCCGGACCTCCAATCGCAGGTAGAGGAGAGGGATTGTGAGCAAATAATTGACCATCAGGAGGTCTATATATCGAGATGCCCGATGTTGGTAAACAGATGGAGGGACCTATTGAGTTATAGGCGATATAACGTAGAGAGAGTAAAGAGAAGAACAGCACCTTTAAAAAAGAAGCCGAGGGTAGTGAAAAAAGGCTGGAAGGAACCCCAAAAGTTGTGAAGAAAGGGAGTAAAGAAACAGTAACCCCCCCCCAAGAAGACAGAGCTATAGTAAGAAATAGGAGGTCAACTAGGGTCCCCAAGAATAGCACAAGGGTGGGAGAGGTAGTAATGGTGAAAAGGAAGGAGCAAGTAAAACTAGCACCATCAAATAAAGGGGAGGTCAAGGTGGCTAAATCATGGAAATTACCACAGGGGCAAATGAACATGAACAAAACATTAGACAGGGGAGAGGTCTCAGTAAAAAAGGAAGGGAATGGAATGGGAAGGAGGGGGAGCAACTTGGTATTATTCCTGCAAAAGATGTGAATAATCTGTGGCTATATTTTGAACCTGTCGAAATAGAGAAGGGGAGAAAAAAAGGCAGGAAGGTTATACCCCTAAACCGTTCCTCAACTTGTATATTCCTTCTCTAAATGCCCTAGTCTGAGGGAGTTGGGATCGAAGGATTTAAAACAAGTAGGCTTCAGTAATAATAACAATGGGAAAGAACTTACTAAGGTATTATTGTACTCAAGTTTGGTAAAAACAGCAATTGTAAGGGCGGAAAAAGAGATAGCAAAAGAAGGGATAAGGTTGATACCAGCTAGAGAAATAGAGGAATCAGCACGATAGTCTTCTTAGCTTGTCATTCAGGCTTGGGAAAAAGGCAGATAAGTGTGATCCTAGGCGAGGGAAGGGTAAGAGAAAATATGAGAATGGTAGTTGAGAACCACGAGACAGGTAACCCTTGGGGTGATTGGTCCATCAATGATAGCCGGCCAAACCCCCTATATGGGTACAATACCGTTGACGACCATCTCAGCGATGTTGATTAGGGAGGAGGGGTGTCGCATAGCATGAACCTGTTATCCTGGAATGTAAATGGGTTAGGAGGGGAGACAAAAGTAGAAAGTATAAAAACCCTAGCCCGAGGAGCTGAGATAATAGGTTTGCAGGAAACCTGGCTATGCGACAATACCCCTGTATTTGAAGGTTTTGTGCAACTACTTAAGCCAGCAAGAAGAAAAAGATTTGGTCGCCCGGCCGGGGTCATTATGACTCTCGTCTCGACTAAGATAGCGAAAAGGGTCTTGACTGTAAATACGACATGTAAATGGTTACTGGTCAGTGATGTATCCTTGCTGGGCTCAGACGGGTTGTATGATCACATGATAATTGTAAATGTCTACATTCAATGGGGAACAAACGAAGAATATGAGGTAGAAATGAGACGTTTTGAAAATAATCTGCATACTGTGTGAAAAATTTGAAAATGAGACAATAATTGTAATGGGTGATTTTAACCATAAACTGAACCCCTTGAGATATGACCCTTGGTTTAAAGATCTCTTGAGCTCAAATAATATATCCCCAGCGATCTTTCCAAATTGTACTATCTCTAAACAAGGCGTGAAGCTGGGCAAATACTTGGGGCTAAAAGGGTTGTTCTGCCTAAACGGCAGATGGGAAACAGACTGCCCAGCAAAGCAGACCTTTAAGATAGGTTCCCAACTTTGCCCGATTGATTATGTATTTGTTCACGCTTGGAATTTTGACCTTATCAAAGGATTTCAGATAACTCCCTGCGACGGTAGTGACCATAATATTCTGCAATTCGAATTAGCAAGGGGACCACCAAGCTTTAGAGAAATAGTTCTTCCTCAACAAGTTGAGTACCCTAAACGTCTGACAACAAGACTAACAGAGCAATATACTGAAAAGCTAGCCAGATTTCAACAGGAAGTGGGTTTGGAAGACGCTAGGACTAAGAAAGTGTCTTGGTTCGAGGAAAAGCTAAAAAAAATGGCGCAGTGCCTTAAAGCAGAACTAAAAAGTAAGGAACCGTGCACAATTGCTAAGCAACCAACGCAAGGCAAACAGCCTAGCTGGTTTAACGGGGAGTGTTTAACCAAGAAAAGAGTAATAAGAAGAGAAGAAAGAAGCCCAACGAAAAAATATGATCCAATAAGGCACAAAAATCTAAGTAAAGTGAGGAAGGAGTACAAAACGATAGTTAGAAATCTGAAGAGGGCCTATAAAGAGAAATGCTGGATAAACTTGATGGAAATTATTGAATCTAAAAACCTGCGTAAGTTCTGGAACTTAATAAAGGACGCATCAGGTCAGGCTAACGGGGCTATGCCCTGTGTAGTGGAGGAAGCAGCATGGGAAGAATATCTAGGTGAGTTATACGGAACAGATGTTGAAGTGGCAGGTGGGTATATCTGTCCCTG
Source organism: Calotriton arnoldi (assembly GCA_963921515.1). Classification (NCBI taxonomy): domain Eukaryota; kingdom Metazoa; phylum Chordata; class Amphibia; order Caudata; family Salamandridae; genus Calotriton; species Calotriton arnoldi. The sequence continues at coordinate 421,860 of CAWUFW010005081.1, read as the reverse complement.
GAGGGAGGCTGTGGTAGATCTAAAACCTCTTTTTACAACAGAAAAGGTAAATAATATCATAAGAAGCTTAAACCTAACCCGTGCCGCGGGACCAGATAATTTACCAGCTATTATCATAAAATCCCAGCAAGATTGGTGGGCGGAATTTTTCTCCTGTACGTTTTTGGCAATATTGGAGTCAGGTCAGATCCCTGAAAAGTGGAGGGGAGCAGTAATCAGACCTATCCACAAGAAGGGAGACAGGAAAGCCCCAAAAAACTACAGACTTATTAATCTACTGGATATTGGGGAAAAGGTATTTTCCAAAATAATTCTGAGCAGTTTGAAAGACTGGGTGAAACAGCGGTCGATCGTGCCAGTGGAACAAGGAGGTTTTAAGAAGGTGCATTCCACGATCGATCACTGTTTTGCACTGTGGGCAGTGGCGCGGAAGTCTATGGAAAAGCAGGGGAAGCTATGCTGCTGCTTCGCTGACTTCCGCGCGGCATTCGATCTAGTGGACAGGAGATGCCTTTGGGAGACCCTAAGAAAATACAACATCCCAGAGGGGCTCTTGGTAATTATCCAGGAGCTACACAAACATAACTGGGCGCAAGTCATCAAAGATACAGACGGGGCCTTGACACCTAAAATATTGATTAAGAATGGTCTAAGGCAGGGATGTGTATTAGCCCCCTTACTGTTCGCAATATACCTGGCTGATCTCCCAGCCACTTTGGAAGTGAATAGAAGTGCCAGCCCAAAGATGAATGGGAAACATCTTTCTTGCCTGTTGTACGCCGATGACTTGGTAATCTTCGACCAAACGGAGATGGGATTGCAAAGGAAGTTAACTGCCTTTAATGAATATTGCATGGCTAAATGCCTGACTGTAAATATGGATAAAACTAAGATCCTATGTTTTGGGAAAAAAATCCAGAATTTTAATTGGTACCTGGGTGCTACCAAATTAGAAATTGTGAATGAATATAGATACCTCGGTATCTGGTTCGAAAAGTCCTTAAAATGGGACATCCATCTGTAGCCCAGAGCGCCAAAGCCCATACATCAGGATGTGGGCTAAGAAAATTTAACCGAATTTATGGGGATATGTCACACAGACCATTATTGAAAGCCTATAAGGCAATGATACCCCCACAAGTGCAGTATGGTGCCGAGGTTTTGTATTTAAATGGGAAGACTAGTTGGGATATTGAGGAAGGGAAATGTCTAAAACCATTGATGTCACTACCAGGCTCCTCTATGATCCAGGCAATCAGATTGGAGCTAGGATTGACATCATGGAACGTACAGGTGCAAGTGGCCCTTCTAAGATTCTGGAAAAGATTAGGATCTGAGGAAGTTACAAAAGTATCACAATGGTGTAAAGAGGAGGCCTTGCACAGTGACTTAAATTGGGCCAATGAGACCAGAATGAAATTGTGCACAATGTGTAAAAACCTAAAAGTGAAATTTGATCAGGCGACACTCTCGGTTGAAGCTACAAACGGGGAGCTTAGAACAGTAGGAAGAGAAGTATCCAGGCAACATGACATGATATACCTGAGAAAGAAATTATCAGTTCATTATATGATGAATAGCTGGGAGCATGAATTGTGGTACCCCTACTTGGATACACTACCTAACTCCGGCTTGAGAGCCGAAGTGCTCAGATGGCGAATAGGAGTTAACCACTGGGTATCACATGTAAATAGAAAAGCAGTAATGGTACAATCTGATGGTTAATGTCGCTGTGGATTAGGTACTAAGTGTGACAATTTACATATTCTATTAGATTGTCAAAAATTTGTGCCACAGTGGAAACGGTTTTTACGACCCATCTTTTTAAAATATGGTATAACTGAGCGCCTGCTAGCAATTAAACTACTTACTGACATGCCAAACCTCGATATAGCAATCGCTATGGCAAAATATATGAAGGTGGTAAAAAGGACCTTGTTGGAACCAAATATGGTTGGATAGAAATTGGCATGGAAATAAAGTGGGGCATGCTCTAAGTAAATTGTGTTTAGGCTGTAACACCAGTTTTAAGATATATCCCGAGACTGTTTTTTATTGAAAATTTTATGAGTATTTCTATAGGAAACTTGTAAGTTGTGGGAGGGAGGTAGGAATTGCCCTTTTAAGGTATTAGCGAAATTGTTTTGTATGCGTTTTAAATTATTTATTGTAATATGTTTTATGCTGTTTAGAGACCTACGGTCTAAATAAACGTATTTCTAAACTGAAAACTGAATGGAAATACGCGATCGAAAACAATACCATCGAGGGTGAGTGTATTGCACACCGAGGGGAACCCTAGAAACGGTGTCGAACCGGAGCGCAGCAATTCACGTCCAAACCCGATGGCGGAAAAAAACAATCTAACAATGGAATCGATGCCCATGCGCACTATCACCGAAAGGAGGAGTCACCTACCTCGTGACTGGAAGGACTTCTTCGAAGAAAAACAACTTGCAAACATCCGGACCCAACACTAGATGGCAGGAGTATGCAAAGCATGTGATCTACAGCTCACATGCCTCGAACACTACCTTGTCCGGGAAGACGGTCAGGTAAGGATGCCGAGATGACAGAGCCTGCAATTTGCTCAACCTCCTGGCAGAAGTTATTGCCATGAGGAAGGCTGTTTTGATAGTAAGCAGCCGTAGGGGGCAATTGTGCGGTGGTTTAAAAGGTGCACACATCAGGAAGGTGAGAACAAAGCTAAGGTCCCACTGGGGCATAATAAATGGTTAAGGGGGAAACAAGCGAGTCAGCCCCTTCAAGAACCTCTGTACAAGAGGCAATTTAAAAAGTGACGGTTGATCTGGCAGCCAAAGAAAAGCAGACAAGGCAGAAAGGTAGACTTTCAGAGTGCCCAGAGCCCTGATGGACCAAGGAGAGAATAAAAAGAAGAATGTCAGAGAGAGAGAGGCAGACAAGGGGTTAACAGACCGTTCTCTACAGTATTTACAAAATCTTTGCCATCGGTAGGCGTATACCGACTTTGTGGAGGGACACCTGGCTGCCAGAATAACATCACAGACTTCAGGACGAAGGTCAAAAGCTGTCAGCGGTCGCTGCTCAATCTCCACGCAAGGAGGCAGAGGGTGGACAGGTTTGGGTGGAGGACCCTCCACTGCTACTGTGACAGAAGATTCTCCTGAAAGGGCAGCCTGATTGAAGGATCGATGCTCATCTGCAAAAGCTCGGAATATTAAACTCTCCGTGCCCAGTCCAGAACCACAAGAATGACTTATGCCCGGCAACTCCTGATCTTCTTGAGCACTATGGACAGGAGTGGTATGGGCCGAAAGGCATACAGGAGGCCTGTGCTCCACTCGAGATAAAAAGCGTCTCCGAGTGAGAGCCGCCTTGAAAACTCCAACGCGCTAAACTGCTGACATTGCATGTTCTCTTCGGAGGCAAACAGATCTAACCAAGTGTAGTAAAGTAGGATCTGCTTTCATGGTTACCCCCACTTTTAGATGGTGTTATTCTGTTTTCGGACTAGTCTGACTGGGATCCTGCTAATCAGTACCCCCAGTCACTGCGTTTCTTTCCTAAATTTGACTGTGGTAAGTACTTTGATACCTTCCTAATTGGCTACTGGTGTACCCATGTATGTCCCTAGAGTATGGTACTAAGGTACCCAGAGCATAAGTACACAAGGGTCTCCCATAGGCTGCAGCACGTATCATGCCACCCATGAGAGACTACTCAAACTGTAACTACAGATCTGCCATTGCAGCCTGTGTGAACTAGGGCTAGCAACACTAACGACAGATATAAGTTTTCTTATATCTGAGGTCTCTGCACTTAAAAATTATAAGTCACCCAAGAGGTAGGCCTTTCAATCCTGAAGGCAGGGTGCTAGGTTATAAGTGTGAGGGTACCCTGCACGAGTAGGACACCCCTACAAACCCCGGAGTCGTTTCTCCCTGCTTTTCTAAGTGCAGTCAGCCATTTTGATACATGTAGTGGCCATGCATGATTACGCAATGGCTAACTATATATTGGCTGCACCGAAACTGGACATGTTTGGTATCAAACATGTTGGAATCATACCCCAACACCGTTACCAGTGTTGGAGGTATGATTCAATGCACCGGGGGCACTTACCAGCGCCACCATACTGCTTTGAAGGGCACATTTGGTGCCCTCCTTGCATACTCCGGTTTGAGCCAGTTCAGGGAGCCCTTGGCACCCGCTCTGGCGAGAAACTGGACAAAGGACATGGGAGTATCCTCCCCTCTGTCCAGCCCCTCCTCTGGGAGGGACCCTTGAATCTTCCCAAACCTTTCCCTAGGGTACTTAAGGGCTGACCTGTGGGTGGCTCTTCAGATTCGTCATCGGACAAGATTCAAACTCGAAACCACTTAAACTGTCTCGGCACCTTGGAGTTCGTCTGGAAAGGAGACTGCACCAAGGAAGACTCCTGCTGCTCCTGGTCTCGCTATTTTGCAAGTCTTCTTCGTCTGTGCCTGTGCTTCATCCAGGTTCTTCTCCAGGCCTGTGGGCATCAAAGACACCCAAAGGAATCTCCCTTGGAGTGATCGAGTCACTACCCTGCATCTGCAGGCAACGCAACTAAGCTCACCAGTCTGCTGCTCCTGACGTCCCACGAACTCTGAAAGGCTCAGCAACACAGGTGGTGGTTCTGCAACTCCCTCGAGGCCTGACCTGTCCTCTCAGCAAGTTTGAGACCAGTATCCCTCGTCGGAGCCGCTGGAACAGAACCCCTATGCACTGCGTCGACTTGCCGTTGCCAAGTTTGTTGGCTCTGTCCTTCAGAGATCTTCGGGCTACAAGAAGCTCCAGCCTCTAGCATCTCTTCCCGCCAAGATCTTCATCCCCACCGCGTCCTCTGCACCGTGGGCCTGCATCTTTGGTGAGCTGCTCGAGGTCCTCTTGCAACTCCTGTGCCTTAGGCCTGTGGGTCATCCAGGGTCTACTTTTGCTTCAGTGGGCTCCCCTGCTTGCTCGGGCCCTGCTCTGACTCTCCTGCACTTGGAGAGTCCCTTGGACCTTGCTAGTCCCAACGCTGCACCTTTTTCGTTTACCATGTCTGTTGCTGTTGCCAAGGCTTGCCGGAGCTCCCGCCGGACATCGACCGCCTGGTTCTTGATTTAAGGGTCCCTCCCAGGAGGGTGATGGACAGAGGGGATGATACTCATGTCCATTGCCTAGTTTCGCGCCAGAGTGGGAGCCAATGGCTCCCTGAACTGGCTCAAACCGGAGTATGCAAGGAAGGCACCAAATGAGCCCTTCAAAGCAGTGTGGTGGCTTTGGCAAGCGCCTCCACCCCAATACACTAAGTCCTGTTTGGGAGGTGGTCACACCTCCCTGTGACAGGAAACCTATTGTTCTAGCTTCCCCTGTTCGAGCTCAGCTCAGCTCAGCAGCAGGAGGGCAGAATCGTGTCTGGGGTCGACAGCAGCACTAGCTTGCTGAGAGACCCTCGAAGGCTGTTACCGGGAGCACAGAGGGCTTCCCGGAGGAGCTCCCTGGTGCATTGAATCATAGCTCCAGCACTCTTAACGGTGTTGGGGTATGATTCCAACATGTTTGATACCAAACTTGCCCAGGTTCGGTACAGTCAATATATAGTTAGTAATTGCGCAATAACGCATGGCCACTATATGTAAATGGCTGACCGCACTTACAAACGCCAGCAGAATCGACTCCGGGGTTTGTAGGGGGTGTCCGGCTCGTGCAGGACACCCTCAGACTTATAACCTAGCACCCTGCCTTCAGAATTGAAAGGCATACCTTAGGGGTGACTTATAAGTTTTAAATGCAGAGACCTCAGATATAAGAAAACGTATATCTGTTGTAAGTGGTGCTAGCACCAGCTTACACAGACTGCAATGGCAGGTCTGTAGTTACAGTTTGAGTGGTCTCTCACGGGTGGCATAATACATGCTACAGCCCATGGGAGACCCCTGGTGTACCTATGCCCTGGGTACCTTAGTACCATATACGTGGGGCTTACATGGGTACACCAGTAGCCAATTGGGAAGGTACCAAAGTAATTTCCACAGTCAAATTTAGGGAGGAAGTACAGTGACTGGGGTCCTGATTAGCAGGATCCCAGTCAGACTAGTCAGAAAACAGAATAACACCAGCAAAAAGTGGGGATAACCATGAAAGCAGATCCTACTTTCCTACACCAAGGCTCTCCCCACTGTTTAAAGAGACCCTGCGCTACCTCCGGATGGAGGACGCCATTCGTGATCCGCTAGGCACCGACGGCTGAGTTTGTCCGCTCTGGTGTTCAGGGAACCGGCCACAGTTTGAACCACCAGGGACTAGCCCTGTTGTTCCAGCCAAGTCCAGAGACGCAGGGCCTCTTGACAGAGTCCACGACCCCACCCAGCCCTGTTTGTTGCAGTACCACATGGTGGTAGTGTGGTCTGTGAACACTTGAACTAGCCTCCCCTTGAGGGATGGTATGAAGGCTTTCAGTGCCAATCGGATCGCATGAAGCTCCAACAGGCTGATGTGGAGCCCGGCTACTGCCGGAGACCAGAGTCTTCTGATTTTCACCTCTCCCAGATGGCCGCCCCATCCCCGAAGCGACGCATCCGTCACCACTGTGAGATCTGGGTGGGGAAGAGAGAGGGGTCTGCCCCAATAGCAGTCAGCCACCACTGCAGATCATTCGCAGTGCCCTCTGATATCTGAACAAGGTCGGTGAGATTCCCCTGATGCTTCGCCCATTGGAATTTCAGGTCCCACTGCAGAGCCCATATGTACCATCTGGCATGATACACAAGCAGGATTCAGGAGGCCATGAGGCCATGAGGCCCAGCAGCCTCAGAGTCATTCTCACCGAAATTTAGGATAGAGGCTGAAACATCGGTATCACAGCCTGGATATCCTGGACTCGCTGCTCAGTGAGGATAAGCCTGAAACTGCACGCGTCCAGAACTACCCAATGAAAGGAAGCGTCTGAGAGGGAGTCAGGTGTGACTTCGGCATGTTGATGGTGAAACCCAGCGAATGCAGGAGGTTCGCCGTAGCCTGGAGGTGGGAGACAACTGCTTGGGACGAGCCTGCCTTCAACAACCAGTCGTCGAGATAGGAGAAGACTGGAACCCCTGATCTCAGCAGATGGGCTGCGACCACTGCCATCACCTTGGTGAGCACCCAAGGGGCACTGGTGAGACCGAAGGAAAGCACGGTAAACTGAAAGTGCTCGTTGCCCACCGTAAACCGCAGGTAGCGGCGATGGGCAGGCAGGACGGGAATGTGGAAATAGGCATCCTGCAAGTCGAACGCTACCATCAAGTCTCCCGGGTCCAGGGCAGACAGGACCTGAGCAAGAGTGAGCATCTTGAACTTTTCCTTTTTGAGGAAGTAGTTGAGGGCTCTGACGTCAAGCATAGGACAAAGGCCTCCGTCCTTCTTTGGGACCAGAAAATAGCGGGAATAGAAACCACAGTCTATTTCTGGCCCGGGAACCCTCTCTATAGCTCCCTTGGCCAAGAGAGTTTTGACTTCCTCGCGAAATAAGGCAAGGCAATCCTCCGTCAACCGATCGTAAGTTGGAGGCATGGAGGGACTGATAGTTTCGAAGGGGAGGGAATATCCCCATCGGATTATTTGCAACACCCACCTGTCCGAGGTGATATCCCGCCAGTGGTGGATGTGGTGGCCTATCCTGCCACCAACTGGACACCCATGATCTGGGACGATCGGACTAGGAAGGTGTGGAGGCGGAGGGGGAAGGGGTTGTGTCCTGAACAGACTTCTGGCGTCCCGACCAGCGGGATCGGGGTGAACCGCACCCACGGCCGTGCAGAGGTTGTTGAACTTGCATGGTCCTCTGGCTGGGGTAGGTCTGACGCGGTTGGAAGCCTCTTCTGTAGCGGTGAAAGGCAGACGCAGGCCGGGATGACATCGAGAGGTCGAAAAACTTGGCAGTAATCCGGGATTCCTTGATGTGCGCTAGCGCCGCATCCGCCTCGTCTCCGAAGAGACGAGAGCCATCAAAGGGCATGTCCATAACATTGGCTTGACCATCTCCTGAGAAGTCAGACGTTCCCAGACAGGCGTGTCACAACGGCCACCATCGAGGATATCACTCTGCCCAGTGAGTCTGTCGTGTCTAGGCCAGAGCGTATGGCAAACTTTGCTGCATCTCTCCCCTCCGCACAGCTTGGGAGAGGTCAGCCCGGGTCTCATCCGGGACTTGTGGCAGCACCTACGCAATCGTTTCCCGTAGCGAATGGGAATAATGGCCCAAGAGGCATGCAGTGTTTACCGACCACAATGCTAGGTTGGTGGAAGAGAAGATCTTCTTACCAAAGCTGTCCAGCTTTTGCATTCCCTGTCCAGAGGTGTGGAAGGGAACACGCCACAGGAAGTAGAATCTTGGACCACCAAGCTCTCTGGGGTGGGATGGGTAAAGAGGAAAGCTGGGTCGCCCAGTGCAGTGCTATGGCGGCGAGCGATAGTTCTGTTCACAGGAGCCCCTGTGCTGGGCTTGGACCAGGTGCCCAGTAAAACATCTGTCAAGGCCTCGTTAAATGGCAGCAAGGGTTCCGAGCTGGAGACACCAGGCTGCAGGACCTGTGACAAAACATTAGCCTTGACCGCCACTGTTGGAAGCTGCAGGTCCAAGACCTCTGCAGCCCTATGAACCACCATTAAAATGAAGCACCCTCCTCCATAACCAAGCCAAACCTGACAGCATGCCAGGCTCTGGGGAGGTGTCCAAGCTGCTGGCATCACCCAGATCCTCGTACTAGTCCATTACAGCGCCTTGAGACCCTCACAGGTGAGTAGCCGCGCTTTACAAACCCTGATTGATTGATTTTCTCATTGTAAAGCGGGATTTCTAAGAGATCCTGCTGCCCCTTCCAATCTTCATCCAGGCCTAGGTCTTCCGAATAAGAAACAGGACACGACATGGAGCCCAACGGCTACGTCGGCGCCGGTCTCAGTGTCAGTGGACTCCCAGTCGGCTCCGTGTCGTCTGGAATGATGGGTGAGACGCTGCCGGCACGCGCCACCAGGTGCCGGCGAGGGTCTCAGTGTCAGACTCGGCGCCGGTGAAGGTCGAAGTGGTACGACCAGCGCCGGTCCGGATCGAGGAAAGGATCCAAGAGGAGCCCGTGGCGCCAGAGCCGGAGGTGTGGAACCCACGGAGTCTCCTTGCGCTGAGCCTGTGGGGCCCAAAGGTGCGCTGGCACACATGGAGTCATAGAAATCTTTTAACTGGGCGGGGGTCGCTCCCAGGCACGGAAAGGGAGGGAAACACGGAGCCGACCCAGGTACCCGCCCTGCAGAGCGAGGCCTCTAACGCCGAGACTCCTCCGTCTCGTCGGGTGACGGATGGGGCACAGTTGAAGCATGCTTCGGCTTCTTGTGCTTTTTATGGTGCTCCTTACCTGACCTCAACGACTGAGTGGGAGGAAGAAGACTTCGATCCCCAGGAGCGGTGCTCGAACCTTCCTCTCGAACGAGTCCGGGAGCGAGATCTTCAAGTAAATCTCCGTGGGGCTGGATGCCAGGCTGCAAGCAGCTTTAGGGACCACTCCCTAAAAGCTTTCGGCGACATGGCCCGACAGTCGGAGCATGACTTCAGGTCGTGGTCATGCTCCAGGCACCAAAGACATACCAGATGGGGTTAAAAAAGTTTGACTAAAAGTCTGTCAAAAAATGACAGGGGGTAGCTCTCTGACAAATCTGCGCTGGCTGGCGCGGAAAGAAAAGAGCGGATGTAAGCGCATCCGGGTGGCGCCTATATGTATGACGCGGATGTCACGACGATAACGAACCAGATGCCTTCGACATCACACGGAGTCCACCGACGCCACCTATCGGTGCGCAGAGGTACTGCTATCTAAAATCTTCCGGATACAGCCCGACCCCTGGAAGTTCACAGGTAAGGAATCTGCAGCTAGATGTCTCTATCAGATACTAGATTACTGGAATGCCTTGTTTATGAACGTCCAGAAGAGATTCCTTAATAAGCTTCAGACCTTACAGAATACGGCAGCCAGGTTACTGCTGAGCATTCCTAAATACAAATCTGTGTCCCAATCCTTAGCTCAGATGCACTGGCTTCCTAATAGGAAGCGCATCGACTTCAAGGCTCTGTGTATCGCCTTCAAGTCATATGCCTGGAATATCTTCAAAAAATATTTCTTCACTACACTCCAGCTAGGCCTCTGATTGATAGCAGCAGATAATTTAGTCATTCCTAGATTTAACAGATCTGCGTGGGGGTGGCACTGCTCGACTGTGGAACTCCTTGCCCCCGAGTATGAAAAGAAACTGATTTGCGGACCTTCAGAAAGTCGCGGAAAACCTAGCTCTTTAATCAGTAATCTGCACCCAATTCACAGTGAGAGGCCCGGCTTTTCCTTCTGGCTCAGCACGCGTTTGTTTGTTAAGCGCTACTACTCACCCGTGAGGGTCTCAAGGCGCTGGGGGAGGGGGGTTTCGCAGGTTCCAGTCCATCAAGGAGGGGGTCTGTCGAAGAGCCAGGTTTTGAGGTTTCTTGTGAACACCTAGACACCTCCGGGTGTTACAGCACTTTAAAAATCCTCATTTCATTTCATTCATTTCAAATGTGCCATGATGTAGGCATATTTAGGGTCTGATCGGGCTAAATGAAGACATAAGGCAGAATTTGATGCAGTTGTATAGTAACTGCCTGCAGACCAGAGTTTTGACACCAGAGACAGAAACACATTCATTTGATAAGTTTCATCAGTGGAAGAGGCCCTGGCTTGGTGTGGAATGTTTCAGTTATCCTGTGGAATGTCACACTGAGCAAAGGTCAGGTGTTAAGGGGCTATGCAGATAAGTTCAGAGACGCTGGCTCATGATGTCGAACTTCTCCATTGTTGCTTGATAGCAGATTGTGGCATTTACTTAAAGGGATGGGTGAAATGAAAGATGAAGGAGGTCTGTGAAATAATACTGGCAGGCCCACACTTGGGCAATCAGGATCTGCTGGCATGGTTCTCTTGGGCTTTCTGAGAAGTCTCTGGATGAGGGGAAGAGTAGGAAAGGCATACATAAATGTCTTGTACCATGAGATTGAAAATTCATTCCCTCTCATTCTCGGATGCCACCGCCTGTTGGCGAAGTAACAGCATTATTTGTACGATAATGGAGCAAACAGGTGCACTGCTGGGTAAGCTCATTTGAGGAAATCATGAACATCCAGTCATGATTCAGTTCTCATTCATGGGAGATGCATAAAGTCCTTCAGAAGGGGTCTGACCAAGTGTTCACCACCCCTGGAAGGTATGTTGCTCTTAATGAAATTCCTTGCGCTGTTCCCCCATCCCACTGGAGTTACGCTTCTTCCGAAAGCAGACAAGATGTGATAGCAATGGTTTCTTACCTCTAATCCTAGTTCTCTCTCAGGGGAATCTCCATTGAAGTCATAAGCACTGAATAGTCCCGCCTACATGCTTTTTAAATCTTAAGTGTAGATGTTCGCCTTTCTTCAGGAAGGCCTGGAGAAACACTTAAGGCATGAATATGTTTCAGCCCATAAGAAAGGCTACAATGGCAAATTTCTTCAGATTGCGCTTAAAAAAGGGTAATATATATGTATGTATAAATTTCAGACAAATTAACTGGAAAAGTATTTGGAGTTTTAAATCTCTTTGACAAACCCTTTTTAAAAAGAGAAAGATTTACGGAAGTGAAGACAGTGTAGCCTTATAGGCTGCCATTATGCAGATGTGAAAAGAGCGTTTGCGCCTTTAAGGCCTCAGAGCCCACCAGTATCCCATCATGCACAGCAGGTGGCAGTTGCCTCCGTTCTTTTTTACCGAACTAAGAAGGAAGTACTAAGAAGGAAATCTGTCCAATAGTCGTCTATGTTTCTTCCACCGGGGAGCAGGGTGGGTTGATTATGACGGCAATGGAGATTCCCCTGAGAGAGAACTAGGATTATAGGTAAGAAACCATTCCTTCTCTCTCAGGGGATCTCCATTGATAGTCATAAGCACTAAATAGAGTAGCAAGCCCATCCCACAAAACACAAACTGTGGTGGAAAAGAAAGACGATCAACAGACCAGATTGAGCCAATACGTTTCTGAGGGAGGTCTGTCCTAGTTGAGCATCTGTTCTCGCATCTGAATCAAAACAATAGTGTTTAGTAAAAGTGTGAACAGATCTCCACGTTGCCACTTTACAGATTTCAGCATTGGTATATTCTGCAGTAAAGTAGCTGTAGCCACTTTCCTACTAGTGAAATGAGCTTTGTGTGTACTGGATAGAACTTTATTAGCTTTCTTTTAACATAACAAAATGCAAGACACTATCCATCTAGATATAGACTGTTTAGATGTGGCTAAACCTGTACGGACTAGGTCATAGTTAAACAATTTGTCTGACTTGCAGATATCTTTTGTCTTGTCCAGATAAAATTTTAAGACTCGTCTGACTTCTAGGGTATGGAGAGTCCTTTCAGTTGGTGTAGAAGGGTGCTGAAAGAAAGTAGGAAGAGAAATGGTCTGATTAATGTGGAAATCCGAAATCACTTCGAGTAAGAATTTTGGATGAATCCTCATAACCACCTTAGTACTATGGAATACAGTGCATGGTTTGTGAGAACATAACGCCTAAACCTCACTAACTCTATGAGCTGACATGATCGCCACAAGGAAAGCAGCTTTCCAAGAAAGGTGTTGCAATGAGGATTTATGAATGGGCTCAAAAGAGGCCTGCATAAAAGGTGAAAGGACTATGTTCAATTCCCAGGGAGGGGATTGATGCCGTATTGGAGGAAAAATCTTTTTCAAACCCCCTAAAAAGTTCTTAATAACCAGAATTTTGATAAAAGAGGTTTGTGAAGGACATTTTCTATAGGCAGTAATGGCCGCCAAATGAAATGTGACAGAAGAGAACTGTAAGCCTGATTTGGCCAGGTAAAGCAACTACAGAAGAATCACTTCCTCCTGGCACTTGGTTGGATCATAGTTCTGGTCAGAACACCAGATACAGATTCTCTTATATTTAAATGAATAGACAGCACGTTGTGCTGATGGATGTTTTGCTTCTTTGAGAATGTTCATGCAGTCTTGTGGCACATTCAAATGCCATTATTGTACTAGCTTAGAAGCTATGCTGCCAAACTCAAAGAAGATAGATTGGGGTGAACAATCTGGCCTCCAAATTTCGTCAGAAGATCCAGTCTGCACGGCACCCTCATGTGTGGATGCTCCGACAAGTGGAGAAGGTCTGTGAACCACCACTGCCGGGGCCACTCCAGAGCAATCAAGATCATTCTGGCCCTCGAGTAAGACAGTTTTTAGGAGAACCGATGGAATCAGGGGATAGGAGGAAAAGCGTAGAGAAATTTGCCAGACCAGTCGTTCCATTTAGAGTTCCCCAATGTCACTGGTTGGTAGTATCTTGCGGCGAATTATGGCCATTTTTTGTTTTCTGCAGTTGCGAGTAAGTCTATTTGAGGAAAACCCCACATGTTGCACAAGTTACTTACCTTCGGTAACGATATATCTGTAAGAAACATTAGTAGTGATAGATTCCTTACCTTCGAATATCCCCAGGCGTCAGACTGGATCCGGAAAGTTTTCGTCAGCAGTACCCCTGCGCGTCGGTAGGGGCGTCGTGCGGCTCCGCGTCCGTCGTTGGCGTCGTGGTAGCCGAGATGACGTCGCAGGCGCTACTTGGACGCCGCCCACGCGCGCTGACGTCAGTTCTGTACACGACTTTCCGTGCCAGGAACGCAGAGCCATGCAAGATACTGAACACTGGTGCATTGAAACTAGGGCCCTGAAAGGGATGACAACCCTAGAAATCAGTTCGCAGAACGGGGAGGATGGGTGGGGCGGTAAGGAATCTATCACTACTAATGTTTCTTACAGATATATCATTACCGAAGGTAAGTAACTTGTGCATCTGAAAGAAACACATAGTGATAGATTCCTTACCTTAGAATAGATACCCCAGCAATACCAACCCCGGTGGTGGGTCTGCGAACTAAGATCACACCAGAAAGTCACAGAGAACAGAACGGCCAAAAAAGCAGTCTCTCCGGACTTGGCTGTCCAGGCAATAATGTTTGGTAAACGTGTGCAGCGAGGCCCACGTGGCTGCCTGACATATATCTTGCAGGGGGACACCACGTCCCAATGCAGTAGTGGCTGCAGTAGCTCTGGTGTAATGAGCACGCAGCCCCACCGGAGGTTCTTTTTAGCCAAGGAGTAACAGGCTTTGATACACAAGACAACCCAGCGGGAGATGGTTCTCTTATGGACCGCCCGACCTTTATTGGTGCCAACGTAGCCAACAAAAAGCTTGTCATCCACCCGGAACTGCTGTGTGCGGTTGAGATAAAAAGAAAGCGCACGTTTTGGGTCCAGACGGTGGAGCCTCTCTTCCTCTCTGGAAGGATGCGGAGGCGGAAAAAAGGTGGGCAAGGTAATAGTCTGCCCAATGTGAAAGGCCGTAACCACTATTGGCAAAAAGGAAGGACGGGGACTGAGCACAACCTTGTCCGGATGGACTGAAAGGAAAGGAGGCTTACAGGAAAGAGCCTGGAGCTCACTCACTCGCCTGGCGGAAGTGATGGCCACCAGGAAGGCAGTCTTTAACGTCAAAAGACGAAGAGGACAGTTGTGAAGTGGCTCAAAGTGAGCGCACATCAAGTACGTCAGAACCAGATTCAAGTCCCACTGAGGCATCACGAAAGGAATAGGAGGAAAAAGGTGAGTAATGCCTTTAAGAAACCTATTTACAACAGAGGACTTGAAAAGAGAGGGCTGATCAGGTAGCCTGAGAAAGGCCGAAATAGCAGAAAGGTAGCCCTTGATAGTGCCCAGAGCAGAGCCCTGCTGGGCCAAAGAAAGAAGGAACAGTAGAACCTCAAAAAGAGGGGCAGAAAGGGGATCCACAGCCTTTGCTGTACACCATGCCACAAATTTGTTCCACCTGCAGGCGCATACCACTTTAGTAGAGGGACGCCTGGCTGCCAGAATAACGTCACAAACTTCAGGAGGCAAGTCGAAGGGAATCAACTGCCGCCGCTCAATCTCCGCGCAAAGAGGTGGAGGCTGGACAGGTTCAGGTGGAGGACCGTCCCCTGCTGCTGCGACAGAAGATCCTCCCGAAGAGGCAGTCTGACCGGAGGATCGATGCTCATACTGAGTAGCTCGGGAAACCATACTCTTCGAGCCCAGTCCGGAGCCACAAGAATGACTTGGGCACGGTCGCGCATGATCTTTTTCAGCACTCTGGGCAGAAGTGGTATAGGCGTACAACAGACCGCAACTCCACTCGCGACGAAAAGCGTCGCTGAGCGAGTGCCGCCTTGGAAATTCCAACGCGCAGAACTGATGACATTGCGCGTTCTCTTCGGTGGCGAATAGATCTAACCAAGGCTCTCCCCACTGCTGAAAGAGACCTTGCGCCACCTCCGAGTGAAGGCGCCATTCGTGATTGAGCATGCACCTGCGGCTGAGTTCGTCCGCCCTGGCGTTCAGAGAACCTGCCAGGTATTGAACCACCAGGGACATGCCCTGATGTTCCAGCCATGTCCAGAGACGCAGAGCCTCCTGACAGAGGGTCCACGACCCCCGTTTGTTGCAGTACCACATGGCGGTGGTGTTGTCTGTGAACACCTGCACTACTCTCCCCTTGACGGAGGGAAGGAATGCCTTCAAGTGCAAGCCTGATCGCCTGCAGCTCCAAAAGGTTGATATGGAGCCGGGACTCCACCGGAGACCAGAGGCCTCTGATCTCCGCCTCTCCCATGTGGCCGCCCCATCCCAGGAGGGACGCATCCGTCACCACTGTGAACTCCGGTTGGGGAAGGGAGAGAGATCTGCCGTCGACCCAATGCCGGTTCGTGAGCCACCACTGCAATTGTCGTGCAGTGCCCTCTGAGATCTGGACGTGATCGGACAGGTTTCCCTGATGCTGCGCCCACTGGAACTTCAGGTCCCACTGCAGAGCCCGCATACGCCACCTGGCATGATTGACCAGCAGGATGCAGGAGGCCATGAGGCCCAGCAGCCTCAGAGTCACTCTGACCGAAACCCGGGACAAGGGCTGAAAGATGGGAATCAGAGCCCGAATGTCCCGGACTCGCTGTTCGGGAGGATAGACCCGAAACTGCGCCGTGTCCAGAACCGCTCCGATAAAGAGGAGCTTCTGGGAGGGAATCAGGTGTGACTTCGGCACATTGATGGAGAACCCCAGCAAGTGCAGGAGGTCGGCCGTAGTCTGAAGGTGGGAGACGACTGTCTGAGGCGAGCCCACCTTCAACAACCAGTCGTCGAGATAGGGGAAGACTGAGACCCCTGATCTGCGCAGATGAGCTGCGACCACCACCATCACCTTGGTGAACACCCGAGGGGTGCTGGTAAGGCCAAAGGGGAGCACGGTAAACTGAAAGTGCTCGTGGCCTACCATGAACCGTAGGTAACGCCTGTGGGCTGGCAGGACGGGGATGTGGAAATAGGCGTCCTGCAAGTACAGCACCACCATCCAGTCTTGTGGGTCGAGAGCAGACAAGACCTGAGCTAGAGTGAGCATCTTGAACTTCTTTGCGGAGGAAGCGATTGACGTTCCGGAGGTCCAAGATAGGACGCAGGCCTTTGTCCTTCTTGGGCACCACAAAGTAGTGGGAATAACAACCACAACCTTCTTCGTGCGTTGGAACGCGCTCAATGGCCCCCTGGTCCAAGAGGGCCGCAACCTCCTGCTTAAGAAGCACCAAGTGATCCCCCGACATGCGGTGGTATTGAGGTGGCATGGCTGGGGGGGTAGTCTCGAAGGGGAGGGAGTAGCACCTCCGGACTATCTCTAAAACCCACCTGTCCGAAGTGATGGTGCGCCAGTGGGGGAGGTGATGGCGGAGCCTGCCGCCCACTGGCGTTTGATTGGCCTGTAAGTTCGGACTAGGAAGGTTTGGAGGCTGTGGTGGCCGGGGTGGTGGTGGACTGACCCGCCCGCTGGCCCCTTTGTCCGCCGCGGCAGAAACCACGTCGGCGGCCGCGCTGGGATGATTGCTGCGCCAGCCTGTGGCTCTGTTGCGAACGCTGCGGGGCGCCCCTTCCTGTGCCACGAAAGGAGCGGAAGGCGGAGGAGGGCGGACTGCCGAGAGTCCCAAGGACTTGGCCGTAGACCGTGAGTCCTTAAACCGCTCCAACGGCTGTCCGCTTTGTCGCCGAAGAGGCGACGGCCATTAAAGGGCATGTCCATAAGGGTGTTTTGGACATCCCCTGAAAATCCAGTGGTTCTCAACCAGGCGTGACGGCGAACCGCCACCGTCGTTGCAATGAATCTGCCCAGTGAGTCGGCGGTGTCTAGACCACAAGGGATCATGAACTTTGCTGTGTCTCTCCCCTCTGCAACAGCCTGGGCGAGAGCAGGCAGGGCCTCCTCCGGACACTGGGGCAGCACGTTCACCACCGTATCCCACAGACAGTGGGAATAACGGCCCAAGAGGCATGCGGTGTTCACGGACCGCAGCGCAGAGCTGGTGGAAGAGAAAATCTTCCCAAACTGATCCAGCTTCTTGGATTCCCTATCCGGCGGGGCGGAAGGGAAGGCGGTTGGGGAAGCAGAGGCTTGGACAACCAAGCACTCGGGGGTAGGGTGTTGGGAAAGGCAAATGGGGTCACCCGGAGCCGGGCGATGGCGTCGGGCCACGTTCCTATTCACAGGAGCCCCTGTGGTGGGCCTGGACCAAGTGCCCAAAAGAACATCCGAAAGGGCTTCATTAAAGGGCAGCAGCGGCTCCGCAGAAGTAGCTGCTGGCTGAAGCACCTCTGTTAGGAGGTTAGTCCTGACCGGCCACAGTAGGGAGCTGGAGGTGTAGGGCCTCCGCCGCCCTACGCAACACCACTGCATAACTGGCTCCCTCCTCCGTAGCCACGGTAGGAGGAGACAGCATGCCAAGGTCTGGTGAGGTATCCAGACCACTGGCGTCCCCCAGTTCCTCAGCCCAGTCCTGTTCAGACTCGCAGGCTGCAGCGAGAGGGTCGTCCGACCCCTCACAGTCCTCCCCCTTGCTCCTCAGGCTGTTCAACAGGCCTAAAATAAGGAGTAGGGACATGGGGATAGAAATCCCCAAATGGCGTCGAGAACAGCATCAACCGACGCCGGACCGACCCCGCGTCCACTTCGGGGCTGAAGCTGGGGTCGACGTCGTCCCGAGGAGCGGGCGGCGTCAGGATCGGTGCCGGTGGAGTCGACGTCGGTGGAGGCGTAACAAGGTCAACCGGCGTCGACCGGGATCCAGGCCTGGATCCAAGGGTGTCCTGCGGCGCCGGAGCCGACAGTGACGCCGGGGCCGGAGCCGCCGGCGAGGAAACGTGAGGACACCCATGCGGGACCGCGGGGCCCGAAGGCCCAAAAAGGCGAGCCATGGCCGACAGGAAGTCCTGTATCTGGGCCGGAGTCTCCGACGACCCCAGGAAGGGCGGCTACTCCATGGACTCCGCCGGAGCCGCGGGGGTGGCACCACCCGTACCCTCAGCCGCGTCGCGCGACCGGCGAGGGGAAGTCTGAGAACGATGACGTTTCTTCGACTTCTTGTGCTTCGCCTTACCTGACCCCGAGTGCGAAGACTTCGATCCCGACGATAGTCGATGGTGACTCCGCGCACGGTCCCTCGACCTCCCTCTGGACCGGGACCTCTCACGGTGCGGAGCCGACTGCCGGGCTTCAAGCAGCTTTCGGGACCGCTCCCGCAAAGACTTCGGCGCCATGGACCGGCAGTCGGGGCACGACTTGAGGTCGTGGTCGCGCCCCAGGCAGAAGAGACACACGCAATGCGGGTACGTTACTGACATCATCCGATGACCGTCCTCGCAGGACTTAAACCAGGGCATCCCTAACTGCATCAGGAGTCGTATCGACTCGAAAAGGTGAGAAAAAGATCTCAAAAAACTTAGTCAAAAAAGACTAGGGGTACCGCTCTCTCTGGACCTGCGCTTGCTGGCGCGGAAAAAGAAAAAACTGACGTCAGCGCGCGTGGGCGGCGTCCAAGTAGCGCCCGCGACGTCATCTCGGCGACCACAACACCAACGACGGACGCAGAGCCGCACGACGCCCCTACCGACACGCAGGGGTACTGCTGACGAAAACTTTCCGGATCCAGTCTGACGCCTGGGGATATTCTAAGGTAAGGAATCTATCACTATGTGTTTCTTTCAGATGAATATGGTTTGTACGACCTCGTCGTGAAGAACCCACTCGTGGTTTTCCTGAAGAACCCTGCTAATGGAATCTGCTTGAACATTTTGAGCCCCTGGAATATGAATTGCAGTGATCTTCAAGTCTCTGGCTATCAGCCAATTCCAGATTATCTGGGCTTCGTGAGATAATGATCTGGTACCCCCTTGCTTGTTCTAATAGTATATTATTGTCGTGTTGTCTGTCTGGACAAGCAGGCATTTTGTGTTCAATGACGGAGAAAAGCCTTCAGCGCCAGCAGAACCTCCCGTGCTCAAAGAGATTGATGTTGTAAGTCATTTTCCTCGGGGGATCATGTTCCCTGGATCTGAACATGATCCATGTGCGCTCCCCAAGCGAACAGAGTAGCATCTGTTACTATTGTCTGAGGGGTAACATCTTGATGAAAGGGCATCCTTTCCAGGAGATTTGTCAGTGAACACCACCATTTCAGGGATTGCTTTGCTTTGGGAGAGAGAGCGATTTTGTCCTCCCGATTGCCTGAACACTGATCCTCCAGATACTCTTGAAGTGGTCTGCTGTGGAGTCGGGTGTTCAGGATCAAAAAGATGCACGGAGACATTGAGCCTAGGAGAGATGACACTTGTCCCACTGTGGGATGGGAGACTTTCATGAGAGAGTGACACTTCAGAAGGCTCGAGAACAGTCTCTCTTCTGAAGGATACACTCTTGCTTGTAGTGTGTCAATGATAGCCCCTAGGTAATGCAGAGGACTGGAGAAGATGTGGACTTGTTGTGATTGACATGCAGCCCTAGTCGGTGGAGAACACTGATCGCCATTTGATAATGAGCTTTGGCCTCTTGCCAAGTTGAAGCCTTGATAAGCCAGTCGTCTAATTATGGATAGAAGAATATTCAGAGTCTCCTGAGATGTGCTGTGACCACTGCCATACATCTGGAGAATGTTCTGGGGGCTGATTTGAGGCTGAAGGGAAGTACCTTGTACTTGTAGTGATCGTGACCCACTACAATCTCAGGAACGTACAGTGTTTTCTGGCTTTCGCAACATGAAAGTATGCATCTTGGAGGTCTATAGAGCAACGCCAGTCTCCTTGATGGATTTGTGGATAAATTTGATTAAGTGAGAGCATTCAAAGCTTTTCTCTTCCAATTAATTTTTTGGAGAGTTTGAGATCCGATATGGGCCTGAAATCCTTTTTGGGGGGGGGCTTTCTTTTTTACCAAAAAAATAAAGGGAATAAATCACTGTGCCTCGTTGTCTGGGAGGGACGATCTCCACCGCTTGTTTTTGCAGAACGATGTTCACTTCTGATCGCAGCATCTGCAGATATTGATTGGATGGTTTTGGTGGGATATTTGGTGGAGGGCTGGTAAACCTGAGGCAATACTCATTCTGCACAATATTCAGAACCCAGGTGTTTTTTGTGATGGATTGCCACTCGGTCAGGAATTGAGAGATACTTTCCCCTACCAGAGTGGGTAACGGAAGAGGGGGGAAGCATTGATTCATTGTTAGGAGCCTGTTGGAGGCTTTACTGTTTGGGCAGGCTGATGGCAGATTTTTGTTAAGGGAGACAACTTTGTTGGTGTTGAAAATGTCTTTACTGTTGTTGCCGAGATTGACCTTGAAACAATGGAGGGGTCTGAACCCGTTGCGGGTAAAAACATTGATCATATAGCCTATAAGTGCGTCTGTGATGCCTTTTAAGATTTTCCAGGCTTACTGCTTCGAGGGTCTCCATTTCTGACTTCATCCTTGCCATTTCATCTTCAGTATGGCTACTGAATAAGGCGTTTCCAGAAAGGGGCAGATTAAGGATTCGCTGCTGGGATTCTGGTTTCAATGCCGTTAAACAAAACCAAGAATGACTGAAGGGCCAGCCCACGGCAATATCAGTGTGCTGCTAGTAATGAAGCATCTGCTGCAGCATTAATGACCTGACTGGAGACCATCATGCCCTCAATGACTACTTCAAGAAAATCTTCCCTTCACTCTCTCAGGAGGTGTTCGGCAAACTGCTGCAAGGAGTCCCATAAGGCTCTGTCATACCTGCCCAGCAGAGCAGATGCACTAGCTGCCTTCAATGTAGGGGCAGCTACATCACACATCTTGCGACCTAGAGTCTCGATGTCGATGACTGTGGGGCAGACAAAGCAATATTAAGCTTTGGCACTCCCCTGGCAAGTACCTCCTGAAATGTGTTTATGTCATAGATCAGAGAGACTCTTGGTTGATGGAGAATTGGACAAGGTGGAAGAATATCTTCCTGCTCTGGAGGAGGAAGTTGAATAAGGAGATGTGCGCAGTGGCCTTATCCTAGATCTGGACGTTTGACGATAATGGCATGAACGCCAGGAAGATTGTCTTGAAGAAGAGTGCTGAGACTGGTGATGATACGATCACACTCTGGATCAATGCTGAGATCTGGAATGAGGACCTCTAGATCTGGGGATGTGGCAGGTCTCACTGGCAAAGGTGCTTCCACAGGTATTTGCGGTGGAAGAGGCATTGGCGAAGTGGGTGGAGGAGGCGCTGAAAGAGAAGGCGGAGTTGGTGAAGGAGCAGGAGAGTCTGGAAGTACTCTAGACGACGATGGAGAATACGCCCTGGAGTACTCAGAGTCTGAAGTAGATGGTAGACGCTGTGGTCTTTACTTCCTCATTCCTCTGGAGTGTCTCGATATTGACAAGACTCCTCTATGTCGAATGACCCCCTATGTTTTGACGTCAACAAACTTCTCAACGTCGAAGTTTGCCTTAACCACGACTTTGAACTCCTATGCCTCAAACTCAAAAGTCGTCTTCTCTTCGACATTGACCCAGCTCTTGACGACGAACATATAGGAACCCTACCATGTCTCAACGTTGATGTCCTCGAAGTCGTTCTGAAACAACGTCATTTTTGCTGGTGGTTTCTCTTTTTGGATCAGCCATGCCTGGTGTCCGCAGAGGAAGATGGAAGAGCCCTGGTAGAGGACTGATTCTCTCCTCGCTCCTTTGATGTCCCACCTTCATATTGCAACTGCTGCTGCCTGGGCCGCACCTCTGTTCCATGGAAGCGAATCCTCTCCCTTTCCCTCAGGGTGCATCTGGAAAACTTCCTGCAGTGTGAGCACTTGTCCGGAATGTGACTGTCAGGAAGGCAAATGATGCAGATGCCATGAGGGTCTGACTTGGCCTTCTTTCGTCCACAGGCAGGACATTTGTCAAATAAAGATTCTATTTTATTTGACTATCGAAAAAAAATTGTCGGAAAAAAACGAACAGATAAAATACATCGAGTGAAAAAGCTGTCAAAAATTTCCTATAAGATTTTTTTGAGGAATAAAAGCCAAAAAGGATGAACTGCTCCAAACTCCGGTCACCAGGAGCCGGAAAAAAGAATTGAGGCAACTGCCACCTGCTGGGCATGATGGGATACTGGAGGGCTCTGGGTCTTTAAGGGCGCAGACTCATTTTCACATCTACATAATGGCAGCCTACAGAGCTGCACTGTCCTCTCTTCGTTCATCTTTGTCTCTTTAAAATGGATTGTGAAAGATTTAAACAGTCAAATTCTTCTTTTCCAGTTAATTTGCTGAAATTTATACATACATAAATGTTTATTACCCTTTATTAAATGCGATCTGAAAAAATTGGCCATTGTAGCCTTTCCTATAGGTTGCAAGATATTGATGTCCTAAGTGTTTCGGCAGGCCTTCCTGAAGAAAGGCGAACATCTACACTTAAGAAGATATATTATAGGAAGTGCTCTGGAATAACCGCACGTGGGTGGGACTATTCAGCGCTTATGACTTCAATGGAGATTCTTCTGAGAGAGAACCCTAATTATTGATACAGAACACTGTAGTGGTGTTTTAATAAAAAAATTTACAAGGACTAGCAAATTTCTCACAATAGGAACAAAGGATTGCAATCTTGTTCGAACTACTCTCAACTTCAGAATATTTCTGTGAAAGTCCTTCTACTAGATCATCCAGTGATCACCTCAACTTCCAGTTCCCAAAAGGGGGCAACCCCACCGAGGCTTATACTTGGTCATGCTGATTGTCAAACCCACACTGCCGGATATTTTCATTCATTTCATCTGCTTTTCAAACAGTCCTTCCATTGATCAGTTAGTCATCCAACTACAGAAAGGTTTTTATGTCCTTGACGACAGAAGAATGCTGCCACTGGTGCAGTGCACTTTGGAATATCTATGATGCTCACTTCGGCTCAAAGGGAAGAAACCAGAATTGATAATGGCGCATGGCTACCTCAAATATTAGAACTTTGCTAAGTTTGGGATGAACAGCTATATGAAACTAGGCAGCCTAGAGACCTAAGTGCCATGACACTTTGTTCCCACAGTAGTTGGATGTCAGCACTGTACAAATGTTCAGTGCAATTCAATTTCAAATGAAGCCATGAACTCCCCATCTTACAGCAACTGTAACACTTCCTGAAGAGTCACCAGTCTAAACAACTGAGGATTTGTTGAGATGTCGGAGGCCCAGAATGGGCCACCACTCTCCTGATTTTTTTCATGACAAGGTAGAACATGGAAGAGAATCCCTTTCTTCACTGGGAATGGGGAACGGGTTCCTCAACACATTTGTGAATCACTGACAGCATCTATGTCTACAAAACATTCAAATGATTTGTTACCCTACGACATGGCATTTGCGGGGGTTTATTTTCAAAGTCGAGAGTGTGTCCATATTTCACCAAATCTAACTGTTTGCTTTTATAAGTTGCCGCTGAGCAAAAAAGGCAGATATTCTGCCACCCACAGGGCCTGGCAGGATGTGAGACTAAAGTAAAGTAGCTGGGCTATAACTGAGTCTTTGATGGCACAATTATTCAGCTATTGATCTTTCTGAAATATTCTTTCTGGAAGCCTTTTAGGGTGGCCTATTGGAGGGAAGCGGATAGCAAAGCTCTCTGTATTGCAACAGTCGTAAGGGTCTAATATGGTTAGTGTAGTCTCCTCTTTTTTTAGATGAGTTTTCTGAAGCTGAGCTAGTTCAACTTTTTAGAACAATCAATTAAGGAGGGTTTATCTTTTCATTTATTCATTTTATCAAAATGGCCATCGAGACATCTTGGATCAGTTATATTTCGTCTCCTTTAAAGGAGACGAACTCAGTCTCGAGAAGACCATGTAATTCGTAACTTCATGTGGTAGAAAAGCACTTATCAGGACATCTGGTGATATTTTGTTTCTATTTGAAATGCTGAGTAAATCCCTGGTCTTCTGGAATCTGAAGAACGTGACGGAACAACTGTTGCACAGTTTAAGGTTCACATTAGAAATCTCACAGTCCAATTCTCTGAAATATATTTCGACTTTGATTTTCTCCGCTGTTAACCTCTTCCCAGATAAGTTTAACCTCTCCAGGCAACAGAATTTTATCCACCAATTTGGTTTGTAGGTGACATTGCTCCATAAGGCTATTTTCAGCTTGTTACATCTGTAGCGAATGATCTAACTCTTACAGCAACTCCTCAACATCTTGCCTCAACGCTTACATTTGCTGAATTACTACAATAAATGTTGAAAATCTCCTTTGGTAGACAGCGCTTGTTATTTTGCTGTCACCGATGAGGTACTCCTAGGGTGGCCTCATGGAGGTGAGCCCCTCATCTCTTTCTTTCCTAAGGGGGGGGTCTTATCGATTTTATTTTTTCTAGCCCTTGATCATGGTTGTGACCTCAAAGCCATTGAGCCATACCCCTGGTAAAATATGAGTGTAGAAATGGCCGGTTAGCCGGCAGTACAATCATCTGGGCCCAGCGCTTGCTTTCTGTAGATAGAGTTAGGACCTAGCTCACTGAAGCACGCAGCTGTCCATTTTACTCTACCATGATGACACTGCAATATCAACCTGATTCCTCCATTTCAACTTCTCTCTCTACACTAAGAGGTTTGCACTGTCACTGCCTTTCTCCTTCTTCCGGTGCTCCAATGGCCATTTTGAAGCTAACCATTACCCAGACAGACACAGGGGCGGTAGTATCAGTATTCAATCTTTCACAATCACTTCCTTTACCAAATTCCGACTGCATGTCTGATGATTCCTCCATCTCGTCACGCTTGTAGGGCCCAGAGCACAGAAATCAGCAGACTACCTTGCAGGTCCCTCTTCAGGCTACTCCTTCCCACCCACCCTAAAGTCATTGTTAACCTCAGGGTGACACAGGGACCCAAACTTCAGCCAATAAGGTGGAAAAGCCGAGATCTCATACTCTGCATAAAGACCACCAGAGCTCAGATTTCCCATCAGTGTGAACATGACATGACATATAGCAGTGAGCCTGTGGTCGGGGAAGAAGGGTTATATTTGGATATATGCCACCACCAGTGCTGGAGAAGGATAATGTTAGTTACCCAGTAAACAGCTGTAGATTCACATGCTTTGCATACTCCTGCCATCTAGTGTTGGGTTCGGATGTTTGCAGTTTGTTTTTCTTCGATGAAGTCTTTTCCAGGCACTAGGTAGGTGACTCCTCCTTTGGGTGATAGTGCGCATGGGCACTGACTCCATTGTTCGATTGTTTTCCCGCAGAGGGTGAGAATGGAGTTAAGTAAGAGTAGAATAGAGATGTCCATGCGTATGTATGTATACTAAAGAGAGAACTGCAGCAGCTACAGGTACCCGAGGAGGCAGGTGGGTGCATGTGAATCTACAAATGTACATGCCAAGAACAGATGTTTACTGGGTAAGTAACATTATCCGTTCCGAGGCATGTGAGCTGTAGATCGCATGCTTTGCCTAGACTATATAGCAGTATTTTCCCAAAGCGGTGGCTAACCTGTAGCTGTTGGAGTTGTCTGAAATAGTGTTTTAAGTACTGCTTGGCCCACATTAGCTTGTTGTCTCGCTAACACATCTACACAATAGTGTTTGGTGAATGTATGCGGTGTAGACCATGTTGCAGCTTTGCAAATGTCAAATATGGGGATATTTCCTAAGAAAGCCATAGTAGCCCCTAACTTGCGAGTGGAATGCGCTCTAGGGGGTACAGTTAGAGTTCTTTTTGCTTTTGCATAACAAGTTTGAATGCATTTAACAATCCACCTTGCAATACCTGATTTGGAGATAGGATTGCCCTTGTGTGGTGGTGCAAAAGCAACAAAAAGTTGTTTGGTCTTACGAAATGATTTTGTTCTTTCGATGTAATATAAAAGTGCTCTTCTGACATCTAAGGTGTGTAGAGCTCGTTCTGCAACAGAACCAGGTTGAGGGAAGAATACAGGTAATTCTACCGACTGATTTATGTGAAATGCAGATACTACCTTAGGTAGAAATTTGGGGTTTGTACGAAGAACCACTTTGTCTCTGTGCAGCTGGAAAAAAGGTTCTTCTATGGTTCGTGCGGGACGAGAGAACGCGGAGGAAACTCCGGAGCGCAACGAAGACTGACATTTGCAGTCTAAAAGGTGGAACGCGACCAGTTGGCGCAGGTTCTTTTCATGATGGTGGTTGCTGGTATGCTGGACACAAGCAGCTACTAGATTGGGTGTGAACAATGGACTGAGGTGAAGATTGACTCCCCAACAGCCCTGACTAAGTTGCCAAGAGTGTATGGCAACGAAACATGTTGGCCTTTTGCAGTTAAAAGTGGCCAGTGACATGCCTGCTTTTTAAACTGAGGACGCTCACAACAAATAATAAAGGACGTGTTGTATGTGAGTGGTACCTCAATTTTAATTTGAGAATTGCTTTTCTCCTTGCACAGTTGGGGTTGAGAGAACACAGAGAGCTACAGAATTTCAGTGTTATCTGTCACACACTTGGTTGTTGTTTGACTTTTCACTTCTAAACAGTTTTCACACACCTTTATTTCTTTCCTTATTTTCTGTTGTGGCTAGAAAGCAACCAATGATGATAACGTGGGCATAATGGCGAGTACCATCCAGCAGCCCTGTGGGTTTGCGCACGTGAGGTGCTTTCTAGCCTTTTCACACCGTTTTTCAAAATTCTTTCATATTTTGAGTCGTGCATACACATTAATTTCAAGTAGGGTGGATGTGTATTGAATGTGGTTATTGATTAATCTTTTTAAAGTTGAGCAGTAATGACTAACCAGTTCATGGATTGTTAACCGGAACTGTATTGGAAAGGGTTTTGAAAAACATTAATAACCCCCAGGAGTTTTGAAATAGTAAGTCTCACTGCCCTTGGGGATCAGACCTAATTTTGTTTATAATCTTCTATGGTTAATGCCTGTAGTTCACCCACTCTTCTCAATGAAGTGATCGCAATGAGGAAAGCTGTTTTCCAAGAGAGGAACTGTGGTTCACATTTGTGCATGGGTTCAAAGGGCGGGCCCATTAATCTCGTGAGGACTATGTTAAGATTCCACACTGGGGCAGGTGGGAGCCTTGGTGGATTGACTCAAGTCCTTCCATGAAAGCTTTAATTACGGGCACTCTGAAAAGCGATAAATGTGGCCTATTTTGTAGATATGCAGCTATTGCAGCGAGATGTAGCCGGATGGAGGTGTAAGCCAATCCTGACTGCTGCAAGTGTAACAGATAGCAGATGATGTTTTGTATGGAAGCATCAAGAGGGTTGATGTGATTGTTATTGCAATAAATAACAAAGCATTTCCATTTAGCTGCCTAACAGGCCCTTGTGGTAGGCCTTCTGGCCTCCCTGATGATGTTCATGCAGTCTGGTGGAAGGTTCAGATAACCAAACTCCTTGACTTCAGGAGCCAGATCGCGAGGTTCAGTTGTTTGGGATCTGGGTGTCTGATTTCTCCATGGCTCTGTGTGAGGAGACTGGATGTGAGGTGCAGCTTTTGAGATGGAACTAGTGACAGCTCCAACAGGGTAGTGAACCAGGGCTGACGGGCCCATGTGGAAGCTACTAGGATCAGTGTGAGGGATGTTTGCCTGAGCTTCCGAACCACAAATGGAATGAGTGGGAGAGGTGGAAAAGCGGAGGCAAATATCCCTGACCAGTTCATCCATAGTGCATTGCCCTTGGAGAGCGGGTGTGGGTACCTGGAGGCGAAGCCTTGGCATTTTGCGTTTTGGTGCGTGGCAAACAGATCTATCCGAGGGACTCCCCGACTTTGGAAGTATGGGAGGAGAACCTGTGGGTGAAGTTCTCATTCGTGTACTTGCTGCCTCTGTCTGCTGAGGAGGTCTGCAATCTGGTTGTTCATTCCTGGGAGGTGTTCCACTAGGAGATGGATTTTGTGGTGAATGGCCCACCTCCAGATGTCTTGGGATAAGTGGGACAGTTGGAGAGAGTGTGTCCCCCCCGTTTTTGTATGCAATACATGGCTGTCATGTTGTCGGTATGAACTAAGACAGCTTTGCCAAACAGGTGAGTTTGAAATGCCTTGAGAGCTAGAAAGATTGCAAGCAGCTCTAGATGGTGTTGTGGAGCAACTTTTGCTGTTGGCTCCATAGGCCTTGCTCTGTGTGGTGCTGAAGATGAGCTCCCCAGCCAGTGAGAGACGTGTCCGCTGTTAGCACTGTCTGTGGAACCGGGTCTATGAAGGGCCGTCATTTTGATCAATTTTGTGTGTTTCACCACTGCAGAGAGCGATGAGTACGGCCGCTTACCAACACTAGATCGGTTAACAGACCCTGTGATTGGTTCCACTGACTCGCTAAGCATTCCTGAAGGAGACGCATGTGCAGCCTGGCTTGGGGAACGATCATGATGCAAGATGCCATCATTCCCAGTAGTTGCATATACACCCGAGCTGGAAGCGAGTGATTGGATTGAAACTGGAGAAATAAAGCCTGAATGTTGCGAATTCTGGCTGCGTTGGGAAACGCTAGAGCCTTTTGAGTATCTAAGGTGGCTCCTAGGTAGTTTGGAGTATTGGCAGGCTGGAGATGTGATTTTAGCACATTGACTGTGAACCCCAGTTGATGTAGTAACTGAATTGTTCTGTGAGTGTGCTGGAAACATTTTGGATACGTACTGGCTTTGATGAGCCAGTCGTCCAAGTAGGGGAAGACATGGATGTGCTGTCTTCTCAGGTGAGCAGCGACTACCGCCAGACATTTTGTGAAGACTCTGGGGGCAGTGGTGACTCCGAACGGGAGTACCTTGAACTGGTAATGTTGACCCGCTATCACAAATCTGAGAAATTTGCAATGAGCGGGAAGGATTGGAATATGGAAATAGGCGTCCTTTAAGTCTAGAGTAGACAGAAAGTCGACCTTTTGCATAAGTGGTAGTACTTGTTCAAGTGTTACCATGTAAAAATGGTCTGACTATGTAAAGATTTAGTTCTCCGAGGTCCAATATTTGTCTGAGAGAACCGTCTTTTTTGGGTATCAGAAAGTAAATAGAGTATACGCCCGACCCGTGGTGTCGTGGTGGTACGGGCTCTATAGCCCCTTTTAGAAGGAGAGACTGAACCTCTTGTTTGAGGAGGTGTAGGTGATCGGGTGAGAGTTTGTGTGACCTTGGAGGAATGTTTGGAGGATTGTTGGTTAACTCCAGGCAGTAACCAGAACTGATCATTTCCACTACCTACTTGTCTGTTGTTATGGACTGCCAGACGGGTAGGATATATGAAAGACGCCCCCGACAGGTGTTAAATGGTCGGGGGCAGTGTAGGGAAGTCATTGCTAAGTGTTGGAGGGGGAGGTGCGTGTATTTGAGCCTCTACCTCTACCTTTGCCGTTGTTGCCTCTATAACCCCGACTGAAGTAACCATTAGAGGCAGAGGGTTGGTTGTTGCCCTTGTACGTGGTGGTGGTCTCTGAGGAGGTATTTTTGGACCCTCAGCGGTAGAAGGAGCGCCAAAAGGAACCACGTGCTAATGTTAGCTGAAGGGCTCCCATGGATTTGGCCACTTCCGTGTCTTTCTTCATTTTTTCCAGTGAGGAATCTACCACCGGGCCAAAGAGGTGTTCTTTGTCAAAGGGTGTGTTCAGTATGGAAGTCTGAACCTCAGGATTGAAACCCGCGATACGTAGCCAGGCGTGCCTTCTTAAATGGACGCTGGTGTTTACAGCTCCAGCAGCAGTGTCTGCAGCATCTAGGGAGCACCTGGTTGCATTGTTTGAAATGAGCTGTCCCTCACGCACTAGGTCTTGCGCTTTAGATTTATGTTCATCGGGCAGAAATTGGAGCAAGTGCTCAATCTCGTCCCAATGCGCCCTGTCATACCTTGCGAGCAACGCTTGCGTGTTAGAGATGCGCCAGAAGTTTGCTGCCAGAGAGGCTACACTTTTTCCCAAAGCGTGAATAAGCTTAGATTCTTAATCTGGGTGTGGAGCATCTCCTGTAGTTTGAGAGTTGGCCCTTTTACATGCGTTGGACACCACTAAGGAGTCCAATGGTAATTGTCCCTTTATGTACGCTGGGTCAGATGGTGCTGGCTTGTACTATTTATCTACCCTGGGAGTAAGGATATGGGCTCTGACGGGGTCATTAAATATATTATCAACGTGCCTGATCATACCCTTGAGCATGGGGAGTGTGTGCGATGACTTGTGTGCTGTTAAGGGTTTCAAAAAGGAAGGAAAATGCTACTTACCAGTATGCATCTGTTCTTGGCATGTAGAGCTGCAGATCCTCACACTGTGCATTAGATCGCCATCTGGTGTTGGGCTCGGATGCTTGCACTTTGTTGTCTTCGAAGAAGTCTTTGTAGTCATGTGATAGGTGACTCCTCCTTAGGACAATAGTGCGCATGGGCATCGACTCCATCCTCAGATTGTTTTTCGCCATATTGGGGAGTGATGGAGTTAGTAGAAAAGAAAAGAGATGTCCATGTGTGTGTATCTAATTAAGATAGGACTGGAGCACATACAGGTCCCGGGGAGGTGGGTGGGCGTGTGAGGATCTGCAGCTCTACATGCCAAGAACAGATGCATACTGGTAAGTAGCATTTTCCGTTCGAGGCATGTGAGCTGCAGAAGCTCACACTGTGCATAGACTGTACAGCAGTATCTCCCGTAGCGGTGGTCACCTGTATGTGTTGCAGTAGTTTGAAAAAGGGTTTTAAGGACAGCTTGGCCCACGGAAGCTTGTTGCTTGGCTTGCACATCAACACAATAGTGTTTAGTGAAGGTGTGTGTTGTAGACCATGTGGCTGCCTTACATATGTCTTCTAGGGGAATGTTCCCTAAGAATGCCATGGATGCCCCTAGTTTGCGTGTTGAGTGCGCTCTAGGGGGAACTGATAATGTGCGTTTGGCTTTTTGGTAGCAGATTTGGATACATTTAACAATCCACCTTGCAACCCCGGCTTTTGAGATGGGATTACCTTTGTGTGGTGGGGAGAAAGCCACAAACAATTGTTTGGTTTTGCGAAAGGATTTGGTTCTGTCAATGTAATACATAAGGGCTCTTTTGACATCTAGGGTGTGGAGAGCTCTTTCTGCCACGGAATCTGGGTTTTGGAAGAACACAGGTAGTTCTACTGATTGGTTAAGGTGGAAAGGCGAAATGACTTTGGGAAGGAATTTTGGGTTTGTTCTGAGAACTACCTTTTATGATGTATTTGTAAGAAAGGCTCTTGTATAGTTAGAGCTTGTAGTTCACTGACTCTCCTTAGAGAAGTGATTGCAATTAGAAACGCAAGTTTCCATGTAAGGAATTGAAGTTCACATTTATGTAAGGGTTCGAAAGGTGGACCCATGAGCCTGGTAAGTACTATATTAAGATTCCACACTGGGGAAGGTGGTAATCTGGGAGGTATGATCCGCTTAAGGCCTTCCATGAAGGCTTTAATGGCGGGAACTTTGAATAGTGATAAGTGTTGCCTGTTTTGCAAGTAAGCAGCAAGGGCTGCGAGGTGCAGACGTATGGATGAGTATGCAAGACTACATCTTTGCAAATGTAGCAAATAGCAAATGATGTTTTGCGTAGAGGCTTGTAATGGTTGGATGTTATTATTAGTGCAGTAAATAGCGAATCTTTTCCATTTAGCTGCATAGCAGGCTCTGGTAGTTGGGCGTCTAGCTTCTTTTATAACGTCCATGCAGTCTGGGGGTAGGTTAAGGTAACCGAATTCTAGGACTTCAGGAGCCAAATTGCAAGGTTCAGCTGAGATGGATCTGGGTGCATTATCTCTCCATGGCTCTGCGTTAGCATTGTTGGGGAGAGGTGTAGTCTTTGGTATGGGACTACTGATAGCTCCAGTAGTGTGGTGAACCACGGTTGGCGTGCCCATGTAGGGGCTACTAGTATCATTTTGAGAGACTGTTGCTCGAAGCTTGCGTACTACAAGTGGGATGAGTGGGAGCGGTGGAAAAGCGTACACAAATCTGCCGGACCAGTTCATCCATATCGCATTGCCCTTGGACTGCGGGTGTGGAAGCCTGGCGGCGAAGGTTGGGCATTTGGCGTTTTGGTGTGTGGCGAACAGATCTAAGTCTGGCTGGCCCCACATCTGGAAGAAAGGTAGAAGAACTTGTGGATGTAGTTCCCACTCGTGAATCTGTTGTGCCTGTCGACTTAACAGATCTGCAATCTGATTGTGAACCCCTGGTAGGTGTTCTGCTAGAAGGTAAATGTTTTGTGGAATGGCCCACCTCCAAATGTCCTGTGCTAGTTGGGACAGTTGTGGAGAGTGTGTCCCCCCTGTTTTTGTATATAGTACATAGCTGTGATGTTGTCTGTTCGGATCAGGACAGCTTTGTTTTGTACGTGGAGTTGAAAGGACTTGAGAGCTAGGAATATGGCTAGTAACTCTAGGTGGTTGATGTGGAACAGCTTCTGCCGAGTGGTCCACTTGCCCTGTGTTGTATGGTGTAACAGGTGTGCTTCCCATCCTGTAAGGGATGCGTCCGTGGTTAGTACTACTTGTGGAACCGGCTCTAGGAACGGCCGCCCCTTGGACAAATTGTTGGTGTTCCACCACTGCAGAGAGCGATGTGTGCGGCTGTCTACCAACACCAGATCTGTAAGATGTCGCTGAGCCTGGTTCCATTGGCGCGCTAGGCACTCTTGTAGAGGACGCATTTGAAGTTTTGCATGAGGGACGAGAAAAATGCAGGATGCCATCATGCCGATGAGCTGCATAAACACTCTGGCTGGAAGAGAGTGTTGCATTTGAAACCTGGGGACAAGGGTTTGTATACTGGCTATTCTGGCTGGGCTGGGGTAAGCTAGAGCAGTGGAAGTGTTTATCGTAGCTCCCAGATATTGAAGGACATGGGAGGGCTGAAGGTGGGACTTGGTATAGTTTATTGTGAAGCCCAAGTTGTGTAATGTTTGTATCGTTTGGTGAGTGTGTTGGACACACTGGTTGAATGATTTGGCTTTGATAAGCCAGTCGTCCAGGTATGGGAAGACATGTATTTGTTGTCTTCGTAGATGCGCTGCTACTACTGCAAGGCATTTGGTAAACACTCTTGGAGCAGTGGTGACTCCGAATGGCAGTACTTTGAACTGGTAGTGCTGCCCATTGAGAACGAACCTTAGATACTTCCTGTGAGCAGGATGTATGGGAATGTGGAAGTAGGCGTCCTTGAGGTCTAATGTGGCAAGGAAGTCTTGTTGTTGTAGTAAGGGAAGCACTTGTTGGAGAGTGATCATGTGAAAATGATCTGAGTGTATGTATTGATTGAGAGGTCTGAGGTCTAAAATAGGCCTGAGAGTGCCGTCCTTTTGGGAATGAGGAAGTACAGGGAGTAAACCCCTGTGCCCTGCTGTAGCAGAGGCACTGGCTCTATGGCGTACTTTTGAAGCAGGGAAAGTACCTCTTGTTGTAAAAGTGTAAGATGGTCTGTGGACATTGGACGCTGCCTGGGTGGTATGGTGGGGGTAGCTGTTAGCTCCAGGCAGTAGCCATGTTGGATAATCTGTCTCACCCACCTGTCTGTTGTAATGGAGTTCCAGACAGGCAGGAACTGTGATAGTCTTCCCCGACAGGGGTGTTGTGGTCGGGGGAAGTGGAGGAAAGTCACTGTTTGGGAGTGGTGGAGGTACGGGTGTTATTATTACCTCGACCTCTGCCCTTAGAGTTGTTGCCTCTGTAACCACCCCTAAAGTATCCTCTATTAGGGGAGGTTTGGGTGTTTGTTCGATAGGAAGAGGAACTGTCTGCGGTGGTATTCCTGGAGCCCCCTCTGTAAAAGGAGCGGCGAAAGGAGCCACGTTGCTGCGGGGACTGCAATGCTCCCATTGATTTGGCAGTGTCAGTATCCTTCTTCATCTTTTCTAGTGCTGTGTCGACAGCAGGACCAAATAGTTGGTTTTGGTTAAAGGGCTGGTTTAGTATAGTAGTCTGAACCTCTGGCTTAAAACCTGAAATGCGAAGCCAGGCGTGTCGTCTGATAAGCACGCTAGTGTTAACTGACCTAGCGGCGGTGTCGGCTGCGTCTAAGGCGCACTTAATGGAGGCATTGGAAATAAGTTTGCCTTCTTGAATGAGGTCAGTGGCTTGTGTTTTGTATTGATCAGGTAGATGTTGAAGGAGGGTTTCTAGCTGATCGTAGTGTGCCCTGTCGTACCTAGCTAGTAGAGCTTGGGTGTTAGCGATGCGCCAGATGTTGGTGGCTTGCGCAGCTACGCGTTTGCCAGAGGAATCTAACAATTTGGATTCTTTATCAGGGGCGGAGCATCCCCTGAAGTTTGGGAATTGGCGCGTTTTCTGGCATTAGAAACGACCAGTGAGTCAAGGGGGAGCTGACCTTTGATGTAGGTGGGGTCATCGGGGGCAGGTCTATACTTTTTATCCACTCTAGGATTAAGGATCCTGGCTCTGACCGGGTCGTTAAAAATTTCAGGTGCATGTTTAATGACACCCTTGATCATGGGCAAAGTTTGAACTGTTTTTTGAGACCGTTCAAAAGTGTCTAGAAGAAAATCTTCCTCTGGTTGGTCGGTGTGAATATGCACCCCATGAAAAACGGCCGCCCTATGTATGAGTTGCCCAAAACCTATGTGATCATCTGGTGGAGATGGTTTTGTGGGATAAGGTGGAGGGCTGGGGAGGTCTGTAGGGTCTGGGGGGTCATTATAACCCCAGTCATCCTGTGGTGGATTATCTGGATCCAGATATAAATTATGAGGGTCATCCCCGTACCCCATGTTGTCCTCATACTCATGTGGGGGAGAATCCGCAGGTTGAGGAGGTGTGATAGGGATGTGGAGAGGAGGGGTGTTAGAGAGAGGTATAGGGGAAGAAGGAGGCATAGGGGAAGTGGAAGAGTCTTTCTTCTTCGGAGGGACAGGCTTGTGACGTGGCACAGAGGAAATATGTCCTGTTTTAGGATTGATATAAAGTTTGTGTTGATTAGGATCGATGGGATCCGGTGTAAACAGTTCCTCTCCTTGAATATTAGTTTTCGGCGCCGACTTTTTCGGTTCCGAACGTGGTGATGGCTTCTTTAAATGTTCCTTTGCTTTAGAAGGCGTCGAGGCGTCCTTCGGTTTAGCTACAGGCTCGACCGGCTTTAGTTTAGGGGTGTGTCGAGTAGCTTCGGTTTCGGTGCCGAGGATCCGCGTGCTTGGAGGCGGATTTGGGGACCGAGCTGGATTTCGGCGCCGGGTGGTCTTTGTGTTTCGGCGCCGAAGGTGCCGGTGTAACGGGCACATGAGGTTTGGTCGGTGCCGAGGAACTAGAAGGCTTTGTTTTCTTGTTCGGTGCCGAGCCCGAAGGCGGGGCGTCCGAAACACGTTTACGGTCTCGACTGGGGCCCGTAGGCGAAGTACTGACCGGTGCCTTCGATTTTGCAGGGAGGGTTGGGGCAGGGGCAGTAGTACTCACACGCTGCCCTGAAGGGATGGAACTGTCGGAGTCCTCTGCCTCGGAGATGATAGCGAGGTCTTCGGAGTCTTCTTCCGGAACATCGGGACCCTCGTCGAAGATGTTGACGGGTTCCGGAGCGGACCTGTGCGCCATGATGTGCCTTCGGGCTCGACGATCTCGGATTGTCTTCTTGGAGCGGAAGGAGGCGCAGGCCGGACAAGTGGCCTCGTTATGGTCTGGTGAGAGGCACCGATTACAGACCTGGTGGTGGTCACTATGTGGAAACTTTGCTCCACATTGGGGGCATTTTCGGAATGGCGTCCTTTCCATGGGCAGTATGCCTTACGGAGTCGATGGGCCCAACGGCCCGCGTCGACGGCTGGAAAGGAGATTGAGGAAGGGACGTCGAGATGTCGATGTCGGTAGTAGGCGTTGAAAAGTGGAAAACGCTGCAAAAAAAACGAGTTTTGAACCGGAGTGTCGAAATGCATCCGAACCCGATGGCGGAAAAAAACAATCTGAGGATGGAGTTGATGCCCATGCGCACTATTGTCCTAAGGAGGAGTCACCTATCACATGACTACAAAGACTTCTTCGAAGACAACAACGTGCAAGCATCCGAGCCCAACACCAGATGGCGATCTAATGCACAGTGTGAGCTCTGCAGCTCACATGCCTCGAACATCCTCTTTAAGGTATTCTTTGTGCAGCTGTACACCATGGTAGTTGGCAGCTCTACCCAGCAGTTCTATGTAACCTACGCTGTCGTCCGGTGGAGAGGGCTTGGTAGGGTACAGGTCAGGATCATTTCCTGTGGGAGAGTCGGTATTATAATCTGCCCATGGGTCTGGGAGTAATGGAACATTGTCCCCAGCCCCATTCCCATCCCCATCATCCTGATCTTCAGGTGTATGTGGTGGTGAGTGCTCAGGGGAAATCATTAAAGATTGAGGCTGAGGAGAAGGAGATGGAAGGGGAGGAGGAGAAGGATTAGTCCCGACATTCTTCCTCTTTAATGGAATGTGGTAGGTCTCCTCTGTGTCAGGTTTCCTTTTAAGGGTCACTTTTGTGGTGATATGTCTAGTAGTTGGATGGATGTACAACTGTCATTTTCGGATCCGGTTTGGTAGGCGGAGCATCGAAATGTTGTTCTTGAGATGGAATCGGCACGTCCAGTTGTTTCGGTGCCGAGGTTTTGGATCCTGATGATTTCGGATCCGAAAGTGTTTGACGTCGAAGGAGGAGGGCAGGAGCCTGGCTTCGACTTCGATCCCGAAGGTTTCGGATCGGAGCCTGTTTTCGGGCGGCTTGGCGCCGGAAGGCTTTTGGGTGTGTTTCGGTGCCGAGCCGGAGGGCGGGGCGTCGGAAACATGTCCTCGGTGCTGACCGTGGCCCGGAGGCGGGGGTTGAACCGGAGCCTTCTTCTTGGACTGAGGTGGACTTTGGGGCAAGGGAGCATCTGTACTCACGGTACGCTGCCCTTGCAGGATTTCATTGTCCCCCTCGGAGCCGTAGTCGGAGATGCAGAGCGGACCCTGTCCTGCTTCGGCTCCCATGGCGTCTCCGGCTTCTTGTTCCGAATCCTCTCCGAAGAGGTCCGGAATGGAACTTGTGTGTTGGCTCTGCATGTTGCGACGTCAAGCCCGGCACGCCTTGCACGTGTCGCAGTCCTGTTCTCTGTGCTCCGGAGACAAGCACAGGTTGCACACTTCGTGTGAGTCGGTGCGCGGAAACTTCGCGTAGGCCCGACGGCCTTCCACGAGCTTTCCGATCGAAAGAGGGTTTTTTAGAAGTAAATACGATACGCGGAGAATGGGATACACGATCGAAAACAATACCAGAGGGTGAGTGTCTTGCGCACCGAGGGAAACCGAAGAAACTGTCGAACCGGAGCGCAGCAATTTACGTCCGAACCCGATGGCGGAAAAAACAATCTAACAATGGAGTCGATGCCCATGCGCACTATCACCGAATGGAGGAGTCCCCTAACTCGTGACTGGAAAAGTCTTCTTCGAAGAAAAACAAACTGCAAACATCCGGACCCAACACTAGATGGCAGGAGTATGCAAAGCATGTGATCTACAGCTCACATGCCTCGAACCTACAGGTACAGGTAAGTAAGGAAGTGTTACTTACTTGTAATCCTAGTTCTGCATCATAGGTATTCTCAATGAAATCATAAATGCAGAATAGTCTCGCCCATGTGCAGGGACCCCAGAGCACTTCTTTATATCAATTCATCTGAAGTTGTAGGTAACCGCCATAAGGATGAGCAGTGTGGTGACACCTCCATAAGTCAGTGACAGACCAGCTTTAACTGCATTTTAACTGCAAAAAGACTGCAGTAATATAATTACAGTGTTAAACCACATGGCAGCATTTAGAAAATGTTTCTTTCATCAAATACTTCCTGGAAGGATTAAAGAAAGTCTATCCTGCAATTAGAAGGCCTGCTCCCCCATGGGAGTTGAATTTGGTTCTCTCTAAACCCATGAGTCCTCATTGCAGCACCTTTTGTGGAAAGTTTCTTTCTTAATCACAGTTACATTTGCAAGAAATGCGGTGAATTACAGGCCATATTATCATCCTGGGGGGTGGGGGGGTAGTGTTACTGAAGGTAAGTAACTTGTTCTTCTGTTGGATACGTCTAACTGCAGATTCCTCACCTTTTGAATAGAATCCCGAAGCAGTCCCACACTTAGAGGTGGGTGAATGTGTATACTAAAAATCCATCAAGACAGAATGAACGAAGTGACCGTCTCTCCTCCTTTAGGAATCTAAACAATAATGCTTCACAAAAGTGTGAAGGGAGGCCCAAGTCGCTGATTTACAAATATCTGCAACCGGGAACCCGGTTCCCAATGCAGAGGTAGAAGATTTAGCTCTAGTAGAATGAGCACGAATACCTTCAGGAGGCTTTCCAATGTACCTCACAAAGTTACTCATCAAGTCTAAATTCTCTTGTCCTGTCCATGCAGAAACTTTTAGGGTCCAAGCGCTGAATTTGAAGTCTTTCCTCCTCTTCCGTTGGATGGGGTGTAGGATAGAATGTAGAACGGGTGATGGGCTGGCCCAATGTAAGGGAGTAACCACTGTAGGCAGGAAAGCAGCGCTGGTTCTCAGTACCAACTTACCAGGGAAGAAAGTTGTAAAGGAAGGTTTAGCACTCAAGGCTTGCAGCTCACTAACTAACCTTGCAGATGTTATGGCAATAAAAAATATAGTCTTAAAAGTCTCAAAGGATAACTATGAAGAGGTTCAAAAGGAGAACACATCAGATAGTTTGAAACTAAATTAAGATCCCACTAAGACATAATAAAGGGAGTGGGAGGATATTTATATGCAAGACCCTTAATGAATCTCAAAACTGTAGG
Source organism: Calotriton arnoldi (assembly GCA_963921515.1). Taxonomy (NCBI): domain Eukaryota; kingdom Metazoa; phylum Chordata; class Amphibia; order Caudata; family Salamandridae; genus Calotriton; species Calotriton arnoldi. The sequence goes on along the minus strand of CAWUFW010005081.1, from coordinate 382,668 downwards.
AGATTTAAACAGGGAAGGCTGATCTGGTAAACAGATAAAAGCAGAAAGGGCTGACAAGTAACCCTTCACCGTGGTAACTGTGCAACAAAAGGGCAAAATTTAAAATATTAGACAAATGAGCCTTTAAAGGTTATAGGGAATTATCACCACACCATTTAACACATTTAGACCATCTGGGAGTGTGGCCTGGACGGCCAACATGGCAGACACGCTCCTGTGAGCTCGGCCTCGACACCACCATAAAGCCTGTTTTCTGGGTGCTGGCATGCTCAAAAGTACTAGAGTGGGGGTTGTAAAAGGTCCCTGACAGTCCGGCAGGCAGCGGATGAGCAAAAGGCACCAGAATTGGAGGCGGCAGTGGGCCCAGACGATAGAAGGCCGCTGAAGGAGGAGTACGGCACGTAAGTGGTTATGGATGGCCGAGTGCCTCTGAGCCCCGATCACGACCAAGAGTTCTCCCCTAGCTGCCATTGGGGTCGAAATTGACGGCCAGGCCACGACTGACTGCGGGCTCTGCCTGTTTGCCTGCCACTAGGAGAGCAGTATCGGACGATCCAGCGGCACGCAGATGCAGGGCCTGGAGTCTCGTTAACTGCCGAGGTGGCAGTGAATATCGGGACACTGAGGGGAGCGGCAGTGCAGCCCGGGGGGCCCAGTTGGTCTTGGAGAGGGGGGAGCCCCTTCGCCGCCCAGTTGCCTCCCATAGCACCATCAGACTAGGCAGAGACACAGGCCCAGGTGCAACATTAGACCCAGCTGGAGAGGCAAAGTACGACCTCATGCTTCAGCCCGGAATCATGGTGACATCCTCCAGGGACGAACTAAGGACCTGATGTGGTCGAAGGTTACGTTCCACCTGAAGGGGCCAACTGCTAGTGCTGCCCAGGCATAGTTTGACTGGGCAAGCGGGTCGAGTCCCCCTCCATTAGCCACCAGCGTCACCTGGTGCGGGGCAGATGGACTGAGGAACTGGAGCGGCTCCTGCAGCCTCCGGAGGCTCCACATAATCCAGTAACAGAGGGCGCGACGGCCTCCTGCGAGATTGGCCGGGACAAGGCACCCCAGGCCAAAATGGACAAATACACCGCCCCAGTCGAGGGTGTAAGGGAGACCCCGAGTGAGGATCAGTGCTCTGCGACCCCACTCGGATGAGACACCACAGCAATGATCCTAAAAGCCATCCAAGACTCTAAGGCGGCACTGGAAACTAAAATTGGAGAAGGGGGCATATATGTGGGCTTGTTGCGCCAGGATCTCCGTCAGACTGTGGACCGAGTAACTGAAGCAGAGGGCAGGATTTTGAAACTAGAAGATACGGTACTGAATCTTTTTCTCGGAGGTGTCCCATCTGTCACAAAACTCTAGAACACTACAAGGTCAGACAGAAGATGCAGAGAACAGGGCCCGACGGAACAACCTCAGCTTCATAGGGATTCCAGAGGAGGCTGAAGGTTCGACCTCTGAGACCTTTCTTGAACAATGGATTCGCTCCTGGATGGTGGCAGAAGATCTGCCACATTGTTTCATCCTTGAGAGGGCCCACAGGTCACTGGCCCAAAAACTGCCCTCTATAGAGACAGGGATGCGGTTTTGAGAGTTGCACGGGCGAAGGGGCAACTCTTGTTTCAATCCCATCGTATTCTGATATTTCCTGACTACACTTGACAGGTCCAGGCAAGATGCAAATCCTATGACCAAGTGAAGCAAAAACTACAATCTAGACAACCTACATGCTTCTCTACCCCGCCCGGTTGCATGTTATCCACAACTACAAATCCATATTCTTCGATAGCCCAGAGGAGATGACCCCCGACTGTGAAACCGCCAACGCAGTGGCAATCGACCACCCCATCCAAGGCTGGAGGGCGCAGGGCCGAAGGGGCAAAGACTGTACAACAGTGCAAACATCCCTGGAGGAGGCAAGGGAGTGCGCCAGAGGTGGATGCCACCTCGAAATAAGATGGGGTGCGGCGGGAGCCCTCCACAGCCGAAGGAATCGCAGACCAAGAGTAGCATCTGAGAGAACCAACCAGCAGCGGGTGACAGAACCAACAAGAGGAGTAGTACTTTTCGATAGCCCCAAAAAATCCTTGCCTTTTTAGCACGCCAGCACCACTGTATCCTACGATGCGCTTATCAGACATGGTTCTTCCAGGGCGGTAGACGGGTGTACCGTCCAGATCATTTGAAAACAGAAGCCCCAAGTTAGTTCTGTGTTAAGTTGGGCATGGGCAACAGATGCTTCTTCAGGGTGGGAAGTATACGGTTGGGGTGACTGTTCCATTGTTTTATGTTTTTTTCGCTAGTTGCATTGTCTTGTCTGTCACAATATCTAAATACACAGTCCACCTCTCACTTGTTCTTACGTTCTACTGAGCTTCGCAGCCAGCGGGGGTCCCACTGAGTCCTCTCTACTAAGAAGGGGCACACACCACAGGCAAGGATGTATCAGACAGTTAACATGGGGGCCCACTCGGTCATGACTTGGAACGATTATAGGCTGACAGACAAGATTAAAAGGGGAGCCGTTCTTCAATTCGTGCACAGACACAACCTGGCTATACTGATGCTCCAGAAAACACACCTACAAGGTCACAATTGTCTATTCCTGGCCCGCAGGGGTTACGAAAGAGTATACCATGCAGGGTACTCCCGGGGCTCACAAGGGGTGGCCATTCTCTTACATAAGACCATATCCCTGATGGTAACCAAGGTCACAAGGGACATCTAAGGCAGATATGTAACCATCAAGGGCTCTATGGAAGGGACCATGTATAATTTAATTAGTGTGTACGTTCCATTGGCCTCACACCCCTCCACACTACTGACCCTTAAAGAGCTAATAAGCACCCTGTCACAGGGGGTAACTATCGTAGGGGGGATTTCAACAATGTCATGGATTTGCAAGATTGAGATAAATTCCAGGATGGGCTGCCGAGACAGGAGAGGGGTCTGGCAGCTTGGGTGGAAGGGCTGGGCTTGAGCGACTCCGGGCGTATTTGAAATCCTAAGAAGTGTACAACCATACATCAGGGGCTCACAGGCCCGCATTGGTTACCTGTTCTTACCAGTGTCATACCTTGCAAACCACAGGGTCACATATCCTCTCCCGAGGAATATCAGATCATGCGCCGGTAGTGAATCTCTTTGGGTCTCCAGATGCCAGGAATCGCACGGTATGGCGACTCAATGCCTGGCTCCTCACCGACAGACGGTTCTCTGATTGCCTCTCTGGGGAACTGAAAGCGTTCCCTGTCCTCAATAAGGGCTCAGTGGGTTCGGTTGGGGTGCTGTGGGGGGCATGTAAAGCCTCAATGAGGAGTATCGCCCGCTCCTACTCCAGGGGAGTGGACTGTGAGAAGCAGGCACACATTCAAGATCTGGAGGCTTCCATACTAGAACAGGAGGACCCAAGCTAGCAGTCAGCTCTTTACTGCACCAGCTAGCACTCAATAGGATAACCCTATGTCAATTATGCCCGCAAATGCTGGATGGCATCTACCCAGAGGGTGTATGAATCGGGAGAAAAGTCGAGCATCCTACACTTGTTGGCTACAAGGGATGCAGAGTCCAGGGTGGAACCCAGTATAACAGATGGCTTGGGTCGGTTGGCAGAGGACTGCAAGAGGATTACTTCCATCTTTGCTAAATACTATGAAACGCTCTACGCAGAACGGGTGCGCCCTGACTGGGAACTCATCACACCCGTGGTTGCAGACCTCCCACTGCCCTGCCTAAACATAGCAGGCAAAACCGCTTTAAATCAGGCACTCACGCTTAAGGAAGTGGAAAACGCATTAACAGACCTAAACACCGGGAAAATGTCGGGCCCAGATGGCTACCTGGTGGAATACTACCGGAAGCTGAGATCAGATACCCCCCACCTTTCTGGACCTTGTTAACTAAGCCAGCACCAAAGGGCAAGTCCCACAGGACAGACTTGGCCACCCTGGTAGTCCTACTTAAACCAGGACACCCACAGGGCCACCTTGCCTCATACATGCCCAAATCCCTTATCAACACAGAGGTCAAACTATATGCAAGGCTCCTAGCCAATCGCCTTTTACAAGTGTTACCCCAATTGGTCCATCCAGATCAATGTGGATTTATCCCCTGCTGCAGCAAATGCCATTTTATCCAAAAGGTACACTTAGCGCTAAGTTGGATTAAATCTGTGGGTGGCTCAGCAGCTTTTTTGTTATAGATTTTGAAAAAGTATTAGATACTTTAAGCTGGTCGTTCCTGGAGGAAACCCTTACCAGGATGGGGCTTGGGCCAAAATTCTGGGCTTGTGTTAAGGTCCTGTATGCTGCTCCTCAGGCTTGGGTGCGCATGAATGGGGTTCTTTCCCCCAGACTCCCTATCAGACGGGACACCAGGCAGGGCTGTCCCCTCTACCCCTTCCTTTTCGCTCTAGCTAATGAACCCCTCGTGGCCCGGGTCTGCTATGACGCACTGGTTTGACTGGGGCCTGGCGACGGAGTACCAAATCGCACTGTATGCTGACGATGTGTTGCTGGTCCTCTCTTGCCCTGCTTATACGAAGCCTCGCTTAATCTATATACTAAATACCCTCTGGGCAACCTCTGGTTTGAAGGTTAACTGAGATCAGTTCCTCCTGGTGCCCATACAGAGTGAGAGCCAAACTTTGGCATCCTGGGATCCCTATACACCGACTGAGTTTTTTATATCTTGGCATTTACATTTCCTGGAAACAGGGACTTACTTGGAGTCTCAATCTTGGCACCGTGGTGAGGAAACCATGCGAAAATATGTCCAGATGGGACAAACTTCCCCTAAACATTATGGGTAGAATAGCCCTTTTCAAAATGATGATCTTTCCAAGACTAATTTACGTTTTCCAAAATTATCCCCTCCACATTCTGCAGACCTGATTTGATTCCCTGGCGGCCATGGCACAATGGTTTACTTGGGCACAGAAACCCCCAAGAGTGGCTTTTGGCAAATGTGTCCACTCCGTGTATGAAGGCGGGCTCGCCATGGCTGTCTGTCTCTACTACTGGGTGACCAAACTACTGATCGTAAATGACTGATTCTACGGGAAGTGGGGGGGGGACTCCACATACCTGGGAAAGTTGTCTCTCCTTGACCTGAATCGGGTGGTGGGGATTCTATATGGGGCACCCATTCCAACATCCCTTCCAGAAATGACTCTGGTGGTCTTGCGAGTGTAGAGGGTGGCACTGAGGTGGACAGGCTGGGGCCGCAGATTCAACCGCGAGACCCCTTTATGGGAGGACCGTTAGCTGACACGGGGAGGGTTTCAAGGGATGGAACTGCATAGGGATATCCTGCCTGCAAGATGTATGGGACCCTTTCAAGACCTCCATTCGTGTTTCCAAGTGCCCACTTCTCAGTTTTTTCCCTATCTACAGCTTCTGCATGCGCTACTGGAATACAAAGATGACTTGGACGACGTCCCAGAGTGCAGTCCACTCGAGGACCGCCTGCTTATGGGTCAAAGTGAAGGGTGGAATTTAGCAGATTTATAGGGCCTTAGTGTCGTACTCTCCCGACATGATGGGCCCCCTATGGGAAGGATGGGAAGGATGGGTGGAAGCCATGAACGAGGAAGATTGGCGGGACACATGTATGGACCCCTGTGTGATGGCGATCTCAGCGAGGCTGCGGCTCGTACAATTATAATTTCTTCATCAGGTCTACCTAACATCCCTCTGGCTATGGAAGGCGGGAGCACACGCCTCAGCCTGTTGCAGATGCCAAGACCCCAGGGGTGATTTCTTTCATATGGTGTAGGTGTGCTCAGTTACCCAAGCATACTGGAACACAGTCATATCTACTCTAACCCATCTAAAACACATCCTAAAGTTGCATTACTGGGCATATGGAGGATCTAGGGGGTCCCCGAGAGGACAGGACTTTGGTGGGGTTAGGCATGTTGGTGGCTAAAAGGGACATAGCCAAATAGTGGATGTCTCCTGTAGCCCCATCGATAATGGCATGGACGAACGGCATCGACTTGTGCGCCAAGATGGAAGACACTATACAAGGCCAGGATTGCCCCTGTAAGTATGAGAGAGTCTAGTGGAAATGGTGGTCATACCACAGACCAGATGGAGGGATAAGATGAGACTGTATATTGGCAGGATGCGAGTGTGGGAGGGAGACCGAGACACCATGTACAAGCTGTGTATTCCAGATGAGCTACTGATTGTATTGTTTGTAATGAAAGGAAAATGCTACTTACCAGTATGCATCTGTTCTTGGCATGTAGAGCTGCAGATCCTCACACTGTGCATTAGATCGCCATCTGGTGTTGGGCTCGGATGCTTGCACTTTGTTGTTGTCTTCGAAGAAGTCTTTGTAGTCATGTGATAGGTGACTCCTCCTTAGGACAATAGTGCGCATGGGCATCGACTCCATCCTCAGATTGTTTTTCGCCATATTGGGGAGTGATGGAGTTAGTAGAAAAGAAAAGAGATGTCCATGTGTGCGTATCTAATTAAGATAGGACTGGAGCACATACAGGTCCCGGGGAGGTGGGTGGGCGTGTGAGGATCTGCAGCTCTACATGCCAAGAACAGATGCATACTGGTAAGTAGCATTTTCCGTTCGAGGCATGTGAGCTGCAGAGCTCACACTGTGCATAGACTGTACAGCAGTATCTCCCCTAGCGGTGGTCACCTGTATGTGTTGCAGTAGTTTGAAAAAGGGTTTTAAGGACAGCTTGGCCCACGGAAGCTTGTTGCTTGGCTTGCACATCAACACAATAGTGTTTAGTGAAGGTGTGTGTTGTAGACCATGTGGCTGCCTTACATATGTCTCCTAGGGGAATGTTCCCTAAGAATGCCATGGATGCCCCTAGTTTGCGTGTTGAGTGCGCTCTAGGGGGAACTGATAATGTGCGTTTGGCTTTTTGGTAGCAGATTTGGATACATTTAACAATCCACCTTGCAACCCCGGCTTTTGAGATGGGATTACCTTTGTGTGGTGGAGAGAAAGCCACAAACAATTGTTTGGTTTTGCGAAAAGATTTGGTTCTGTCAATGTAATAAATAAGGGCTCTTTTGACATCTAGGGTGTGGAGAGCTCTTTCTGCCACGGAATCTGGGTTTTGGAAGAACACAGGTAGTTCTACTGATTGGTTAAGGTGGAAAGGCGAAATGACTTTGGGAAGGAATTTTGGGTTTGTTCTGAGAACTACCTTTTTATGATGTATTTGTAAGAAAGGCTCTTGTATAGTTAGAGCTTGTAGTTCCCTGACTCTCCTTAGAGAAGTGATTGCAATCAGGAACGCAACTTTCCATGTAAGGAATTGAAGTTCACATTTATGTAAGGGTTCGAAAGGTGGACCCATGAGCCTGGTAAGTACTATATTAAGATTCCACACTGGGGAAGGTGGTAATCTGGGAGGTATGATGCGCTTAAGGCCTTCCATGAAGGCTTTAATGGCGGGAACTTTGAATAGTGATAAGTGTTGCCTGTTTTGCAAGTAAGCAGCAAGGGCTGCGAGGTGCAGACGTATGGATGAGTATGCAAGACTACATCTTTGCAAATGTAGCAAATAGCAAATGATGTTTTGCGTAGAGGCTTGTAATGGTTGGATGTTATTATTAGTGCAGTAAATAGCGAATCTTTTCCATTTAGCTGCATAGCATGCTCTGGTAGTTGGGCGTCTAGCTTCTTTTATAACGTCCATGCAGTCTGGGGGTAGGTTAAGGTAACCGAATTCTAGGACTTCAGGAGCCAAATTGCAAGGTTCAGCTGAGATGGATCTGGGTGCATTATCTCTCCATGGCTCTGCGTTAGCATTGATGGGGAGAGGTGTAGTTTTTGGTATGGGACTACTGATAGCTCCAGTAGTGTGGTGAACCACGGTTGGCGTGCCCACGTGGGGGCTACTAGTATCATTTTTAGAGACTGTTGTCGAAGCTTGCGTACTACAAGTGGGATGAGTGGGAGCGGTGGAAAAGCGTACACAAATCTGCCGGACCAGTTCATCCATATCGCATTGCCCTTGGACTGCGGGTGTGGAAGCCTGGCGGCGAAGGTTGGGCATTTTGCGTTTTGGTGTGTGGCGAACAGATCTAAGTCTGGCTGGCCCCACATCTGGAAGAAAGGTAGAAGAACTTGTGGATGTAGTTCCCACTCGTGAATCTGTTGTGCCTGTCGACTTAACAGATCTGCAATCTGATTGTGAATGCCTGGTAGGTGTTCCGCTAGAAGGTAAATGTTTTGTGGAATGGCCCACCTCCAAATGTCCTGTGCTAGTTGGGACAGTTGTGGAGAGTGTGTCCCCCCTGTTTTTGTATATAGTACATAGCTGTGATGTTGTCTGTTCGGATCAGGACAGCTTTGTTGTGTACGTGGAGTTGAAAGGACTTGAGAGCTAGGAATATGGCTAGTAACTCTAGGTGGTTGATGTGGAACAGCTTCTGCTGAGTGGTCCACTTGCCCTGTGTTGTATGGTGTAACAGGTGTGCTCCCCATCCTGTAAGGGATGCGTCCGTGGTTAGTACTACTTGTGGAACTGGCTCTAGGAACGGCCGCCCCTTGGACAAATTGTTGGTGTTCCACCACTGCAGAGAGCGATGTGTGCGGCTGTCCACCAACACCAGATCTGTAAGATGTCCCTGAGCCTGGTTCCATTGGCGCGCTAGGCACTCTTGTAGAGGACGCATTTGAAGTTTTGCATGAGGGACGAGAAAAATGCAGGATGCCATCATGCCGATGAGCTGCATAAACACTCTGGCTGGGAGAGAGTGTTGCATTTGAAACCTGGGGACAAGGGTTTGTATACTGGCTATCCTGGCTGGGCTGGGGTAAGCTAGAGCAGTGGAAGTGTTTATTGTAGCTCCCAGATATTGAAGGACATGGGAGGGCTGAAGGTGGGACTTGGTATAGTTTATTGTGAACCCCAAGTTGTGTAATGTTTGTATTGTTTGGTGAGTGTGTTGGACACACTGGTTGAATGATTTGGCTTTGATAAGCCAGTCGTCTAGGTATGGGAAGACATGTATTTGTTGTCTTCTTAGATGCGCTGCTACTACTGCAAGGCATTTGGTAAACACTCTTGGAGCAGTGGTGACTCCGAATGGGAGTACCTTGAACTGGTAGTGCTGCCCATTGAGAACAAATCTTAGATACTTCCTGTGAGCAGGATGTATGGGAATGTGGAAGTAGGCGTCCTTGAGGTCTAATGTGGCAAGGAAGTCTTGTTGTTGTAGTAAGGGAAGCACTTGTTGGAGAGTGATCATATGAAAATGATCTGAGTGTATGTATTGATTGAGAGGTCTGAGGTCTAAAATAGGCCTGAGAGTGCCGTCCTTTTTGGGAATGAGGAAGTACAGGGAGTAAACTCCTGTGCCTTGCTGTAGCAGAGGCACTGGCTCTATGGCGTGCTTTTGAAGCAGGGAAAGTACCTCTTGTTGTAAAAGAGTAAGATGGTCTGTGGACATTGGACGCTGCCTGGGTGGTATGGTGGGGGGGGTAGCCGTTAGCTCCAGGCAGTAGCCATGTTGGATAATCTGTCTCACCCACCTGTCTGTTGTAATGGAGTTCCAGACAGGCAGGAACTGTGATAGCCTTCCCCGACAGGGGTGTTGTGGTCGGGGGAAGTGGAGGAAAGTCACTGTTTGGGAGTGGTGGAGGTACGGGTGTTGTTATTATTACCTCGACCTCTGCCTTTAGAGTTGTTGCCTCTGTAACCACCCCTAAAGTATCCTCTATTAGGAGAGGTTTGGGTGTTTGTTCGATAGGAAGAGGAACTGTCTGCGGTGGTATTCCTGGAGCCCCCTCTGTAAAAGGAGCGGCGAAAGGAGCCACGTTGCTGCGGGGACTGCAATGCTCCCATTGATTTGGCAGTGTCAGTATCCTTCTTCATCTTTTCTAGTGCTGTGTCGACAGCAGGACCAAATAGTTGGTTTTGGTTAAATGGCTGGTTTAGTATGGTAGTCTGGACTTCAGGCTTAAAACCTGAAATGCGAAGCCAGGCGTGTCGTCTAATAAGCACGCTAGTGTTAACTGACCTAGCGGCGGTGTCGGCTGCGTCTAAGGCGCACTTAATGGAGGCATTGGAAATAAGTTTGCCTTCTTGAATGAGGTCAGTGGCTTGTGTTTTGTATTGATCAGGTAGATGTTGAAGGAGGGTTTCTAGCTGATCGTAGTGTGCCCTGTCGTACCTAGCTAGTAGAGCTTGGGTGTTAGCGATGCGCCAGAGGTTGGTGGCTTGCGCAGCTACGCGTTTGCCAGAGGAATCTAACAATTTGGATTCTTTATCAGGGGGCGGAGCATCCCCTGAAGTTTGTGAATTGGCGCGTTTTCTGGCATTAGAAACGACCAGTGAGTCAAGGGGGAGCTGACCTTTGATGTAGGTGGGGTCATCGGGGGCAGGTCTATACTTTTTATCCACTCTAGGATTAAGGATCCTGGCTCTGACCGGGTCGTTAAAAATTTCAGGTGCATGTTTAATGACACCCTTGATCATGGGCAAAGTTTGAACAGTTTTTTGAGACCGTTCAAAAGTGTCTAGAAGAAAATCTTCCTCTGGTTGGTCGGTGTGAATATGCACCCCATGAAAAACGGCCGCCCTATGTATAAGTTGCCCAAAACCTATGTGATCATCTGGTGGAGATGGTTTTGTAGGATAAGGTGGAGGGCTGGGAAGGTCTGTAGGGTCTGGGGGTCATTATAACCCCAGTCATCCTGTGGTGGATTATCTGGATCCAGATATAAATTATGAGGGTCATCCCCGTACCCCATGTTGTCCTCATACTCATGTGGGGGAGAATCCGCAGGTTGAGGAGGTGTGATAGGGATGTGGAGAGGAGGGGTGTTAGAGAGAGGTATAGGGGAAGAAGGAGGCATAGGGGAAGTGGAAGAGTCTTTCTTCTTCGGAGGGACAGGCTTGTGACGTGGCACAGAGGAAATATGTCCTGTTTTAGGATTGATATAAAGTTTGTTTTGATTAGGATCGATGGGATCCGGTGTAAACAGTTCCTCTCCTTGAATATTAGTTTTCGGCGCCGACTTTTTCGGTTCCGAACGTGGTGATGGCTTCTTTAGATGTTCCTTTGCTTTAGAAGGCGTCGAGGCGTCCTTCAGTTTAGCTACAGGCTCGACCGGCTTTAGTTTAGGGGGTGTGTGGAGTAGCTTTGGTTTCGGTGCCGAGGGATCCGCGTGCTTGGAGGCGGATTTGGGTACCGAACTGGATTTCGGCGCCGGGTGGTCTTTGTGTTTCGGCGCCGAAGGTGCCGGTGTGACGGGCACATGTGGTTTGGTCGGTGCCGAGGAACTAGAAGGCTTTGTTTTCTTGTTCGGTGCCGAGCCCGAAGGCGGGGCGTCCGAAACACGTTTACGGTCTCGACTGGGGCCCGTAGGCGAAGTACTGACCGGTGCCTTCGATTTTGCAGGGAGGGTTGGGGCAGGGGCAGTAGTACTCACACGCTGCCCTGAAGGGATGGAACTGTCGGAGTCCTCTGCCTCGGAGATGATAGCGAGGTCTTCGGAGTCTTCTTCCGGAACATCGGGACCCTCGTCGAAGATGTTGACGGGTTCCGGAGCGGACCTGTGCGCCATGATGTGCCTTCGGGCTCGACGATCTCGGATTGTCTTCTTGGAGCGGAAGGAGGCGCAGGCCGGACAAGTGGCCTCGTTATGGTCTGGTGAGAGGCACCGATTACAGACCTGGTGGTGGTCGCTATGAGGAAACTTTGCTCCACATTGGGGGCATTTTCGGAATGGCGTCCTTTCCATGGGCAGTAGGCCTTACGGCGTCGATGGGCCCAACGGCCCGCGTCGACGGCTGGAAAGGAGATCGAGGAAGGGACGTCGAGATGTCGATGTCGGTATTAGGCGTTGAAAAGTGGAAAACGCTGCAAAAAACGAGTTTCGAACCGGAGTGTCGAAATGCATCCGAACCCGATGGCGGAAAAAAACAATCTGAGGATGGAGTCGATGCCCATGCGCACTATTGTCCTAAGGAGGAGTCACCTATCACATGACTACAAAGACTTCTTCGAAGACAACAACAAAGTGCAAGCATCCGAGCCCAACACCAGATGGCGATCTAATGCACAGTGTGAGCTCTGCAGCTCACATGCCTCGAACATAAAATGTTTCAATTAAAAAAAAAAAAAAGAAATTGACCATCTGCCAGCATAACCAGATTTGGAGGAGTGTCTTCTGGGTGATAAAATAACATCCACCACATCAGAAGGCAGAGAAAAGGAACTCAGGTTGCCACGTTCAATGTCCAGGCATGTAGGAGCAGGCGGTGTGGGTGTAGAACCTGCCCCTGCGACTGCAAGAGGAGTTGGCCCTGTGAGGGAGACAGAGCCGAGGGCACACAGAGAGGTGAATGAGCTCTACATATATCACACCCTTTTTGTCCAGTCCGGTGCAATCAATATTACTTGAACCCGGTCGAGGCAAATCTCTCTCAGCACCTGAGGAATCAAAGGTATCGGAGGGAAAGTTTAAAGCAGCTGGGAGTTCCAGCTCAATTGAAGCGTATTTCCCAATGCTCCCAGCATCGGATACTGGAGACTGCAGAAGGATGGGCAGTGCATGTTCTCTCGAGTGGCTAATAGGTCTATCTGAGGAGTTCCCCATAACCGGAAGATGGATCGCACCTCTTCTGGATCTGCAGAATAACGTCGACTGGGACTCTCCGTACCGACGTTAAGTACTCCAGCCACTTGGTTTGCTACTATGCAAATGTGGTGATGCTAAGCAGAGGACCAGAGACGCAGAGCTTCTCTGCAAAGAAGAGATTACCTCACTCCTCCATGTTTGTTGATGTACCACATCGCACTAATGTGGTCTGTTTGGACTGACTGACCGCAAAAGAAAGGAAGGAAGGAAGGCCTTGAGGGCCAGACGCATTGCCCGTAATTCCAGCAGTTTGATAAGAAACAACTGCTCCTCTGAAGACCAAAGACCTCTGTTCTCCAGATCCTCCAGATGAGCACCCCACCCTAGGCTGGCGGTATCAGTTATGGCTATGGACACCGGAGGAGGGGGGTGAAACTGCATCCCTTGAGAGAGATTGCTGGTCACACTCCACCTTTGAAGATCCACTGCAGTGCCTCTGGAGATCTTGATACAAGCTTGTAGATCTCGGTTGTGCTGAAACCACTGTCTGAAGAGAAGCAACTGGAGGGCCTACATGCATCAGTGAGCTTGGGTGACCAACAGTCAGATCTAGCAGACGTAAGACCTTTAGGACCGGAATAACCGCTCCCTCTGGAAACATCGGAATCATAGACTGACTGTCGTGAATCGTCTGAGGAGAGAAGGCTCGATTCACAGTTGTGTTCAATACCACCCCTAAAAACAGGGTGCGCTGAGAGGGCTCCAAGTGAGATCTGACCTTGTTGATGGAAAAGCCCAGATCGAACCACAGTTCAGTGGGTGATGCATGTGATGCAAGTGATGCAACACCAAATCTGAAGACTTGGTTTGAGGAGCCAATCGTCCAAGTAATGGAATACTGGCATCCCCGATATTCTGAGATGAGCCGCTACCACCGCCATCACCGTTGTGTAAACTAGAAGAGCAGAAGTGAGGCCAAACGGGAGCACTGCTGAGTGCTGGGATCCCACCATGAAGCGAAGATACTTCCTGCGCGACTGCAGAATAGGGATGTGGAAGTAAGCAACCTGCAAGTCGATTGACACCATCCAGTTGTCTTTCTCCAGCGCAAGAATCACCTGAGCTAGGGTCAGCATCTTGAACTGTTCTGGTTTGAGAAGCCAGCTCAAAATCCTGAGGTTTAGGATCGGGCGCAAACGTGATGGGCTATGTGCGTAGCCAAAAGGACCAGCATCCTCCTCCTCCTCCTCCTCAGAATCTTGTTCTTTCAGAAAATGTGAGGGAAGCAAAGGTGTAATCCTGCTAGGTATGGTAACCTCTGGTGTAATGTGCCTTATCTTAATCTTTTTTCCTTTCTTAGGCGATTTTCCTCTTGTTGATGATATAGTCGACAGCACCACCGTCGTGATTTGGTCAGCGGTGGTACTGTCGACCCCACAGTCACCAGTGTCGTCAGCACCGACGCTGTCGTCACTGTAGTCCTCACTGTCGTCGTCGCTGTCATAGTAGTAGTCGTCATTAACTGCTGTCCTCGACGTTGATGATGCTGTCAGGGGGATAAACAACGGAGATGAACATGCAGCTTCTGATGATGATGCTGCTGTCGTCAATGGTGGAGCGGCACTTGCCTTTTGCTTAGATATTGAAGACTGGTGGATCTTACTGCTCGTCGACTACGGTGAAGATTTTTTCGCCGACGATGATGCTTTCATCGGCTGTTTTTCTTCAGGGGGAACAGAAGGCGGCTTTTTAAAAGAACACCTGCCTTGAGGAGGTGATGGAGGCTCAGAACTTGCTTTTTTTTGCCTTACTGTCCTTAGAAGAATGTCCTTTTCAGATTTGTGAGGAGATTTAGATGGACTACGCCTAAAAGACCCATGAGGGGTCTTTTTGAAGGCTTTCTTTTGGACGCTCGCTGGATGTATGAGCGGGAGGTGATATCCCCCTCTCATGGGACCTCCTAGATGATGAAGAGGACGCCTCATCACTGTCCTCACTAGAAATTAACTCCTATCTGGCGTTTAACTTTTGAAGCCAAATAAGAAGGCGCCCCTCATGATCTCTCAATGTCTTATTTGAAAAGGTACGACATACCTTACAATCCTTTGTTTGGGATACAGGCAATAAATGGAGCGATTGTGAGGGTTGTTCGTATGAAGCCTCTTCTTAGAGCAGGTGGCACAGGCTCTGAAGAGACTCTTTCTCCTTGTCCGACATGATAGAAAATCCAAGAGAAATAATACTGAAGATGGCACCAACAGTAGAACATAGCTGATTTGAAGAAAAGGTTTGAATTCAAAACTTCTAAAGTAGCTGAATTGAAGAAGCTGAGCAGAGCTCAGTGGAGACACCTTAGCACAACGTGCAGTAGAACATCTGAGGGTCTGCAGGTTCTCTCAGGAGTGTTCTAGAGGGTGAGAGGTTCTGATTGGTTGGGGGCCTATTTTTGGTCTCTTTTACAAAACAATGGAGATAAGTTACAAAACTGAAATGGGCCTAGCCCTGCTTTCTGTTTTCTATTGGCTTTGCATTGATATTTTGATATACCGGGGACTCCCATCTCGATGACGGGGAATGATTCAAGCATGTGAATCTATGAAAGTTACAATACTGGAGTAAAATTAGAGATGTAAAAACACAAGTACAATTTCAGTGCCACTTTTTTTTTTTTAGAGGGTGTGAGCATCCACTCTAGCACAAAACTATTCATTTTAAACACACAAGCTGCCTACAATAACTTTCCATCCCTCTAACAAAATCTATTACAATGCCTTACAATACAAGACTAAAATAAAAAGTTCCTATATTCAGAATTTTAAATGTAAGCATTATTAGGTGAAAGAGAATGGATAGTTTGAGTAAACAGATGTGCTGAGGGGATGTAGAAATAGCTGAGAGACTCTAGTGAACTATTTGTAGCCATTTAATTGTGTCACGAGCAAAAAAACTAATTTACCCACATTTTTAACAGGCAGATTTAAATTCGACAGGCAGATTCAAATTCGCATTACTAATGAACAAGAACACTATACTGCCCGTGGTGTTAATTTCCTGCAGACTACAGCAGAGATAATACTTCAACTTATATACCCTCAGTCCCAGCAACATGGCATTACGGCGTGCCTCACATTTCTGAGTGATCCATGTAAGCCTGGCTTCTCCAACAAGTAGCTCGTGAGCTACTGGTAGCTCTCCAACTACATACAAGTAGCTCTCATGTGTGCAAACAAGTCTGCTAAATTATAAGCTTTGACTTGGTTGAATTAATAGATGTATACCAAAATTAGAATGTGTGTATTCAAAAAGAAAATATGTATAATTTCAGAACTCAGAAGTGAATGGAGAAAAGTGCTTGAATTTCCTAAATATGTTTAAAGCTGATATTTGAGTGATAAATCATGTGGCATTGGGGAGACTTATTACTATTATCTTGGTGCCAAAGGCATTGCTACTATGGCTGTTGTGCATTCCCAAAACAGAGGCAAATCTACATTGACAATGCCTTTTTTGCATTACTCCTGGCAACTGTGCCGGAGGCACTGAGGTGATCACTGCTAGCGACCCTGCCTGATGCACTGAGGTGATCGCTGCTGGCGACCCTGCCTGATGCACGGAGGTGATCGCTGCTGGCGACCCTGCCTGATGCACGGAGGTGATCGCTGCTGGCAGCCCGGCCGGATGCACCGAGGTGGTCGCTGCTGGCAGCCCGGCCGGATGCACCGAGGTGGTCGCTGCTGGCGACCCTGCCTGATGCACTGAGGTGATCGCTGCTGGCGACCCTGCCTGAGGCTCTGAGGTGATCGCTGCTGGCGACCCTGCCTGAGGCACTGAGGTGATCGCTGCTGGCAACCCTGCCTGATACACTGAGGTGATCGCTGCTGGCGGCCCCGTCTGATGCACTGAAGTGATCGCTGGTGGCAGCCCTGCTTGATGCACTGAGGCGATCACTGCTGGCAGCCTGGCCTAATACACTGAGGAGATCACTGCTGGCAGCCTGGCCTGATACACTGAGGAGATCGCTGCTGGCAGCCCGGCCTGATACACTGAGGAGATCGCTGCTGGCAGCCCCGCCTGATGCACCTAGGTGATCGCTGCTGGCGACCCTGCCTGATGCACCGAGGTGATCGCTGCTGGCGACCCTGCCTGATGCACCGAGGTGATCGCTGCTGGCGACCCTGCCTGATGCACCGAGGTGATCGCTGCTGGCGACCCTGCCTGATGCACTGAGGTGACCCTGCCTGATGCACTGAGGTGACCCTGCCTGATGCACTGAGGTGATCGCTGCTGGCGGCCCTGCCTGATGCACTGAGGTGATAGCTGCTGGCGACCCTGCCTGATGCACTGAGGTGATCGCTGCTGGCGACCCTGCCTGATGCACTGAGGTGATCGCTGCTGGCGACCCTGCCTGATGCACTGAGGTGATAGCTGCTGGCGACCTTGCCTGATGCACGGAGGAGCTCGCTGCTGGCGGCCCTGCCTGATGCACTGGGGTGATCATATCTGGTAACCTGGCATGGGGTGGCTACGACTGTCATCTTGATTGATGTGGTCACTTTAACAAGAATAACAACATCAGTGGCTCGGGATTATTGTCATTTGAACATAAGTAGCTTAAATAGTACAGAATAGGATGGAGATCCTTGGTGTGAGTCCAGTACATCACTATGGCAGCAACTGACTGACTTCTGCTGCAGAAAGCATAGGAACCACTCAGCCTGTCAGATGTCTTTTTTTATATGTGAATGTGGTCTCATTTTTGCTTTCTGAATCACTATTTACAAATTCCATGAAAACATTAGGAGTGCAAACAGTTTTCCATATCAAATCCTAGAAGCAGATCAACATTGTTGTCATGGGGAAATCATCTTAGAATTCACTACAATATGCAAAATAACTAAGGCATTACCAATAAATGATTGAAACTGAGTCTAATCTATTTTCTCATTCTTATAATAGGCTCCTTTGTTACGACCCCAATTCACCCTAGGACAACAAAAGACTGCAGGTACCTAATCACCAAAAAGAATGCAACAATTATGCTTCATGCAGGCACACCCCCTGGCAAATAATGTGAACGAATCTCAACGTTAAAGGGTTTGACTTACAAAGTAAGACTATTCTGGGGAGGGCACTGCCAGGAAATTCTCTAGTGGAATAGGTCCACTGCCTAGGCAGTTACAGGACTACTGGGGAGTCATGTAACTGCTACGCCCCATTGGATAACAGAAAATCACATATTTAAGGGGGTATCTGATGAAATTGTAGGGTATGTATACAAAAAAAGAAACAAGTTACTTACTTGTAACTGTAGTTCTCCAGTATTGGAATCTTTCATAGATTCACATGCTTGAATCATTCCCAGTCGTCGAGATGGGAGTCCCCGGTATTATTAAAAGTAATGTCCTATTATACATAGAACCTAAGGCCCTAGGCCATAAATGTTTTGTAACATATCTCTGTCCTTTAGTAAAAAAGGACCAAACTTAGAACCAGCCAATCAGTAGACACCACCCTGTACAACCTTCCTGAGAGAAGCTCCAGTCCCTCAGATTTTCTCAAGCACAAGTGCGTAAAGATAGAAAAAACCGAGATATCAAATTGAGCCTTCTCCAGGGGAGGTGGGCGGGTCGCATGTGAATCTATGAAAGATTCCAATGGAGAACTAGTTACAGGTAAGTAACTTGTTTCTCACTCCAGTATTGGAACTTTCATAGATTCACATGCTTGTATCAAAGTAGCTAGCAGTGAGAAAACACATTTTCGTGTCATATAGTAACTGCAGCTAAGCATTCAAATTAGTACTGCCTGCATACTTTAATAAACTCATAAAGAAACACCATTAAAGTCATAGAAAGTAAACATGTATACCATCGAAAATGTGAGACAGTCGAGGATGGCGGGAAGTAAACAGAGTAAAAGGAGGCTCACCTTATTGAAAAAGATGTCTGAGAACCGCTAGTCCTACTGCAGCATCTTGCTTATTCTCAGTGTCCAGGAAGTAGTGCTTGGTGAATGTGTGCAGCGTTCTCCAAGTCGCTGCTCTACAAATGTCTGGCAGGGACACTCCTTCAAACAGCGCTGTAGACGTGGATATTGCTCTAGTAGAGTGGGCACGAACTCTTGATATCAGAGGGTGGCCCGCTTGCTGATGACAGAAAACAATGGCATTCGATATCCATCTGGAAATGCTCTGTTTAGTAACAGGGAAACCTTTCCTAGGTGCACTGTAGCTATAAATAGTTGGTTCGACTTGCGAAATGATTTTGTTCTGTACAAGTAAAATTTCAGGCACCTTTTAACATCTAGAGAGTGTATAGCACGCTCTGCTGCAGTCTGTGGGTTTGGGAAGAATGATTTCAAAACAATCGGCTCATTAAGGTGAAAGCCCAAAGGAACTTTGGGGATGAACTTAGGGTTTGTTCGTAGAATAACTTTGTCAAGTTTGAATTGTAAGAAAGGCTCTTGGGTAGTAAAGGCCTGGAGTTCACCAACCCTCCTCGAGGAAGTGAGAGCTAGGAGGAGAGCCACCTTCCAGGATAGGAACTTCATATCAGTCTTGTGAATCAGCTCAAAAGGATGTTTCATTAGTTGACTTAGCACCGTATTCAGCTGCCATGTGGGTGGAGGTGCCCTTACTGGGGGGGAACATCTTGAACAGACCTTTAAGAAATTGCTCGACCAGTCTACAGGACCACAGAGATGGAACATTAGCTGATCTGCGGAAACTAGAGATGGCAGCTAAATGCACTTTAATTGAAGCGTGAGCTAAACCAGAGCGCGCCAGGAGGAGTAGATAAGGCAAGACTTCCTCTGGAGGGGAGTGGAGAGGATCGACTTTTGAAGATGCACACCACATGCAGAACCTTTTCCATTTAAAAGAGTAAGCCCTGTTAGTGCTGTCTGCTCTTGCTCTAGCCAGAACTTGTCTACACTCATGTGGGATCTTTAAGTGTTGGAATTCCTGGAACTCAGGAGCCAGGCTGACAATTTGAGAGAACTGGGGTTCGGATGGCATACTTGCCCCTGGTTCATTGTTAAAAGGGACGGAAAAGGTCTGAGATGGATCCGAGGCTTGAGTGAAAGTAGGTGAAGTTCAGTGTGCCAGTGCTGGCGCAGCCAGGCTGGTGCTATTAGAATGATCTTGCATGATTCCGTTTTCAACTTCTTCAGTACTCAAGGAAGGAGAGGAATGGGGGGAAGGCGTAAGCAAATATGCCGGACCAAGCTATTGAAAAGGCATTCCTCCATGAACCCTGATGGGGACGCCAACTTGCGCAGTACCGGCATTTCGCGCTGTCTGGTGTTGCGAACAGATCTAGGTTCAGCTTTCCCCATTGGGAGAAGACGTTGTTGAGAGTGCGTTGATCCAATTCCCACTCGTGGCAGGTCGTCTTCAGTCTGCTCAACGTGTCTGCTATGACGTTCTGTTTTCCTGGAACGTACTCTGCTGACAGGTGCACCTTGTGATGAATCGCCTAGCGAGATCAGCTGGGCTTCCTGAGAGAGCAGGAGAGACCTCGTTCCTCCTGGTTTGTTAAGGTAGTGCATTGTAGTGGTATTGTCTGTTCTGACAAGCACCGATGTGTTTTGGATTCTTGGCAGGAACGCTTAGAGCGCCAGGAAGACTGCTCTCAACTCGAGAACATTGATCTGAAGATCTCGGTGGGAAGATGGCCATCTTCCGCTGACCTGCAAATTTTGGAGGAAAGCTCCCCATCCCTCTAGGGATGCATCCGTTGTGATTACTAGAGGAGCAGCTTGGGATAGGAACGGTAACCCCTGAGATAACTGGCAAGGTTGTTTCCACCAGTCCAAAGCGAGTATTATGGAAGGAGTGATTCGGATCAGATCGTCGAATGTGCCCTCTGTCTGCACCCATTGTTCGTTTAAAGCTTCTTGAAGAGGACGCATGTGGAGCCGGCAGTGAGGTATGAGGGGAATACAAGAAGACATTCCTAGGAGAGATTTGAAGAGGCGAACGAAAAGACACTCTTTTTTGGACCAGTTTTGCCAAGGATATCAGCCTTTCTTGTCTCTCCAAGGTAGGATACGCCTTGTTTTCAATGGTGTCCAGGATAGCTCCTAGAAAGACCAGCCGACGGGATGGTTGCAGAATTGATTTCTCCACATTTAAAGTGAGGCCTAATTTCCTGAATAGTTGCAGACAGGCTTTGGTGGATGTCCTTGCTGCTTCGTAAGAGGGAGCTTTGAGAAGCCAGTCGTCTAGATACGGAAAAATGTGATGATGTTGTTGCCTTAGATAAGCTGCAACTGGCGCTAGACACTTTGTGAAGATGCGGGGAGCAGACTTTAGTCCGAATGGTAGGACGCGGAATTGATAGTGACTGTCAGCCACTGTGAATCTTAGGAATTGTTTGTGTTTTTGGCATATGGGTATATGAAAGTATGCGTCCTGGAGGTCCAGGGACGCCATATAATAGTTTCCGTTGAGGAGGTGTAGCACATCTCGAATAGAGATCATGCGGAACGATTGATTTTTGAAGAATTTGTTTAAGTTCCCTAGATCCAAGATCGGTCTCCACTTCTTTATCTTTTTTCAGATCAAGAAGAAACAGGAGTAGAAACCTTTCCCTATTTGCCTGGGAGGTACTCGTTCTATTGCTCCTTTTTGTAACATGTTTGTTACTTCCATCTGTAAGACGCAGGTGCTTCTGAAAGCGAGGCAGAGGAGGCGTTGGTGGAGGGATCTTTATAAATTCCAAAGACTGTCCGAATTGGATTAGATTCAGGACCCATCGGTCCGATGTTATGGTTTGCCACTGATGAAAATACTGGGATATTTTGCAGCCCATTAGAGATGGGATAGGTGGGATAGAGGCAGACAGCTGTGGGAGGTCATTGGCGGCGACCGGTCTCCTTGCCCTGGCGTCCTGATTTCCTCTAAAGGAAGCCTTGTTGTAAGCAGCCGCAGGTGGTTGGCGGTGAGTAAACTGGGGCCTATATTGTTGGGTGGAGGAAGAATAGGCCGGGTAACGAGATTGTTGGTAGCCTCCTCTGTATGATTGGTAACCTTTTCCTGGGGAGCCACGAAAAGGCATTTTTCTGTACTGTAAAGTACCTAGCGACCTAGCCGTATCTGTGTCCTTTTTAATAGCTTGTAGAGCTTCATCAACATGGCTGTCGAATAATTCTTCTCCGTTATAAGGCTGATCGAGAATCTTCGTTTGCACTTCAGGTCTGAATGAAGTGGCTTTCAACCAAACTTGACGCCTCAAGACGCCCGCTCCCGCTAGCTGCCAGTCTACTACTTCAGAGGCGGATCGCACGCCTTCAAGAAGAATCTTCTTAGCATCCTCCCTGTCCTCTGGTGGAAGTTTGTCCAGGAATGGTGTCATGTCCGACCACATTTGCCTATTATAACGGCCCAGTAAAGCCAGAGAATTCGCAGCACGCACTGTCAAGGCTGACAGACGCTTCCCAATGTTGTCCAGTCTTCTACCTTCTTTATCGGGAGGAGCTGTCAGAGGAGCTGAAGGATTTTTAGAACGCCTCTGTGCGGCTTGCAAGATGACTGAATCAGGTTTGGATGACGTGTTAAGCAGGCCGGAGCGTCATCTGGAGCTTTATATTTTTTGTCCAGCCTTGGCAAAACAGGTAGGACAGTAGCTGGATTTTGCATTATTCTCAATCCTTCCTTCCAATTCTAATCAATAATAGGCATAGACCTTACCGACTTTTTGTAAGGTTCTTTAAAATCATATAGAAAACAGTCCTGTTGATGAACAGGTATTGGTAAATCAAAGCGTTTTGCCGCTCTTTCCAGAAGATTATGGAACCCCCTAATATCTTCCGGAGGTGAATCCGCTTGAGGGAGAGAAGGAGATGCCGGGGTGGGAATAATGTTGGAATCCCATTCGTACTGATGAATTTCTCCTTCTCTTTCCATTTCCTCCTCTGAAGACGATAACTGTTGCACAGTAGTCACTTGAGGAGAGGGCTGAACAATTGGTGACCCCAGCTGGAGAGGAGGGGAGCGAGCCCGTGCCTGTGGAAGGCAAAGGAGGAGGAGGAGGAGCTTGTTGGATACTCTCCTCTGGAGGAAACCTCTTCTTATAGTCTGCCAGCATAAATTGTAAATCCATCATCATATTTGAAGGAAGGTACACTACATCCTGATGCGGATACTGTTGCTGTGGATGGTAATACTGATGACCATAATCCTCATCATAATCAGAATCTTCCTGATATTGAACATTAAGGTCCGATGGGCTTAAAGCTGCCTCAAAAGACTATCCTCCTCAGATCCCTCTTCCTCATCATCCTCTTCCAGAAATTGGGATGGCATAAGAGCTTGCACCTGACTAGGTGAAGTTAAAGCTGGTGTAAGTTGAATTTTTGCAATTGTTTGCAATTTTTCTTTTCTCGTCGACGAGTTAGTCGACGATTGCTGCTTGACAGCCAAACTTTGGATAGTCGACGTAATCTCCTTCGTCGACGAGGGCTGTTTCTTTTGGTCCGTCAATGGAATCGCTTTCGTCGACGACAACCCGTCGGAGACAGGGATCTTCGTCGACGGTAACTGGGTGGATATCGTCGTCAATACCAAGGATGACACTTTCGCCGTCGACGTGGATCGCCCCGTCGAGGACGACACAATCAGGGTCCCTGTCGACGAGATAGACGAGAGTTGTGTCGTCGACGGACTGCCCGTCGTCGGGAATTTGCCTTTCGACGATGACCTCGAAGAAACAATTTCCTTCGTCGACGATAAAGGTGCCTGACCGGACGTCGATGTCGTCGTCGACGAAGACATCGACGCTGAAGAGACAGTGACGGTAGAGACTGTAGACACCGTCGATGTGACCAGAATCACCTCAGGAGAGGATTTTTTCGTCGACAGAGGTGTCGTCGACGAGCTGCCTGTCGGTGGAGCTGAAGTAGGCTTCTTGAAGGTATGCTTCAGCTTCATAGGTGGAGTAGAAGGTTCTGAAGCAGGCTTTTTTGAAGGGAAAGTTTTCTTGTCTTTGTGAGAAACTTTGCTAGCAGACAACGACTGCTTCTGAGACAAAGGAGATGACATCTTTGGCGCTTTCGCAGGAAGCTGCGAAGATGAACCAGCAGGGTCATCTAAAGGTCTTTTTTGATGCGTTTTAGTGGAAGATTTCGAGGAAGCATCACTCTCCTCATCTGAGACCACTGTGTCCCTTTCTTTAAGCCTCTGAAGCCACAAAAGAAGCCTCCCTTCACAATCTTTCAAAGTCTTTGTTGAGAAAGTCCGACATACCTTGCAATCCTTAGGCTGGTGTTCAGGATACAGGCAATAAAGACAGTCCTTGTGTTTATCATCAATATGCATTCTTTTCTTCCTGCAAGTGCCACAGGCTCTGAAAAGACCATTTTTAGGTGTATCTGACATGGTGGGCTTCAGTTTAATTCACCTCAAGACAGATCTACTAGGTTGGCAGTAAACCTGACTGGAACAATACTCCAAAATAGAAAAAACAGAAGAAAAACTGAGCAGAGCTCAGTGAAGACTCCCTTAGCACGACGTGCGGTAGAAAATCTGAGGGACTGGAGCTTCTCTCAGGAAGGTTCTACAGGGTGGTGTCTACTGATTGGCTGGTTCTAAGTTTGGTCCTTTTTTACTAAAGGACAGAGATATGTTACAAAAATTTTAAGACCTAGGGCCTTAGGTTCTATGTATAATACGACATTACTTTTAATAATACCGGGGACTCCCATCTCGACGACGGGGAACGATTCAAGCATGTGAATCTATGAAAGTTCCAATACTGGAGAAAGTTACATTTCCCTACACAGACTTTACAGGTAGATAATTACCAAAGGCTGAATGCTGTCTGTATCAGAACATAATTAGTAAATGTTAGGGAAGGTAAAAAGAATATATGGATCGCATGAGGCACAATAAAAAGGTACGTGCAAATAACACTACAAAGAGTTTTGATGAAGAAGGACCGAGCGTTCCTTCAGGAGGTTACACAGACGGGACAGTGGCAAGCTCACCATTTCGAAGGCCACTTCATCTGGGTTGTCAGCTTCCAGATTGAAACCAAACTCGATGGCTTCGTTGTCCTTGTGCTTTCCTTTTAGCTTCTTGGGATCTTCCACCCACAGTCTAAGTGCCAAGGAAGGGCTCATGCAGTTGTCCTCCTCTGCGAGTTCCACCCTCAGCCCAGTGTCCTCAGCGAAGAAGGCGTGATTCAGGAGCTCTTTAACGGAAAGCCTAGGAACAATGTTCAAGAGACAGATAGGTCATTAGCCCTGAAGCTGCCATCTAACATCTTGTTGAAAGTCATTAAAAAAACACCTCTATGCTTACAAATATAACTTTCAATGGTGATGATAGGGCACTACTGCACTAAAACATGTACTGTCCAAACCGTACTTTCTAAGACCCTTCTGAAACCTTTGCAGCTAAGTATAAGCAAAGGAATGCAGGTTAGGTGCCCGTTTCCCTTTCATGCAAGATCATATTACTCACTGCTGAAATAACAGCACTCCAGTTCCAGAAAGCCTTCAGATGACCACCTCACACATCCAGTCTATAAGCAAGACTACACTTGCACCCGCCCTGGACCAACCACAATAAGAATCGCTACTCACATATAACACTGACTTGACTGATGGACACCTGTTACAAAATTACAAACTTTGTATTATCATGCCATGTAATGACTGGTCCAGACCATTACTGTGAATATTTTTGAAAAAAAGCCACGTGGGGATCAATCTAGGGGTGCCTTTGCAATTAGGCTCCTAACATGGCAACAGATTAAAAAACACTGACCTAGCAGACTACAATATTCAGTTTTTCGTCAAGCTATCCTTGCGATCAACTCAAGATGTGTGAATTCTAACCCTTGCGGAGAAAGCTGGGTGCATTCCATGCTACCCTATAAACGGCACTGGTGCACAACACAATGTTGCACCGATCATTTTGAATAAGTGCATAGTCTTACTCTACGTGGAGTATCAGCTGCCACAGATGTGTGGTGCTGTCTTTTTATTGTGGTATCCCACCAATTCAAAGAGGTGAGAGATCACCTTCCACTCACTGTCTGGGACGAACACATGCCAATCATCACGACCATGAACCACTCACCTTTTGATTACTTTGAAACTAGAGTACATAGTGCTACACGGGATTCTGACATTTCTCGTAAAAAGGCTTCTTAGCAATTCGACTTAAAACGTCGAACATTCACCCCAGGAACTCTTGAGAATCCAACATGTGACTGTCCAACTGTTTGGCGAAAGTGCACCTAGAGATTTTAGATTACTTTTGTTTCTTCCTTTCAGCCATTCACACATGCTTGGAGCAACTAAAACACTGAGAGATAGTTGCATCAAATTATCATTCTCACAATGCACCCTTAGATTTGCTAATCTTAACCTTGGTCTCCGGTTGGACCAACCATCTATTTCATTCGCTTCCCTAATCACCTACCAACTACTCAAGGGAAAAAACACAAACTCGCATTGTAAGGCATCATTCACTATCAAATAATTTATTCTACAACATTATATGCAAAGGAGGTAAAATAACGTATTTTAGTTTAGCAATACAAGTACAATCTCTACATTTAAGGCATATGAAAAATCCCTGTTTGGGAAAGAAATTAACCCCGTTCATAAGTGGTTTTACAGTCAATCCCCACATCCTGTGCAGACAGGTCCTTTTTCGGATGTTTGCACTCTTCTTCCCTGGAGGCATCAAACAAAGTAGACTTATCGTAGAGGGACGTCTGTTAGCCTGGGGCTCTTCCTAGCTCGCATTAAATTCAAACAAATCCTCTGCTTTGTCAATTAGGTCTAAAAATCAAATTTTTCGAATATTTAGGATTATTAGAGTGGATTTAAACTTCTGCCCAGAATTAAGTCAAATTGAGAACTCAAATATTATGACACTGTATGATGATGAGGTTTTCCTAAAAACACAGCTCACAATTAATGCGCCTTTAAAATCCTCAGTGCGCTATGCAGCAATCTGAGATATTCCAATCTCTCGGGTAACTAGGCCTGGCCTGCAGGTGACCGAGCTCTCCAATCTCTGGAGGAGTGTGCATCCGAGGTAGAGGTAGGTCTTCTGAATCTCGTGTCCATGGCCTCCTATACAATGACTTTGGCAATCAGATCTAGGCTGCACCTCACAGGTGCGATGTTCTTCTCTTGTATACTACACAGGGTCCTCACAAGACAGGCCCCATTGTTGCCATATCTCATGGTCCCAAAAAATAGTCCTACCTTGTTCTCTACGTGTTCCTCTGGAGGTGATCAAGTGGGCAAATGGGTACGGAAGGCAAGGGGAGAATGTATTTAAAGCTCATTCTCCAAGAGGTGAAACAGCCCAGCTGCTCTTGTGAGAAGCACTCAGTCCAAGTAGCAGGAGGGCAGCTACTTGGGAGTGAAGAGCAGGGTTGAGCTATGTACTACTGTATTGATTCTGCCTGAAAGGCCCACACTACAGTGGCTCAAGCCTCGTTTTGTAACCGTAACTTAAGGAATTGAAGAGCTTTGTGGCGAGTAGCACACTACTGCGGAACGCAGAGTTACAGGTGAATGGGCAATGGGTTAGTAATATGTGCTTCCTTCTCCTAGTACGATAAAGTGTGTAAAGGAGGGTACGTTTGCACCCTTGGAATCTGATGCATTTATTCAAGTGCATGGAATAGTGAGAGAATAACTAAAGTTGATCATTAGAAGGCAGATGAAAGAAGTTACTGGGAGTGTGAACGTCACTGATAGTGAGATGAACTGGATAGAAAAGAGGGAAGAGGCTGGGAAGCATGCTGGGGAGTCCAGAGTAGACAGGAAGGTTTGGGATGAGTCAAAAGAGAAGGTATAGTTTCTTACCTGTAATTCTAGTTCTTTCGTAGGGGTATTTCCATGATAGTCTAAGCGATGAATAGTCCCGCCCATGAGCACTTTATCCAAAATATGTTCTTAAGTGATGAAGTACGCCTTTCTTCGGGAAGGCCTTCAAAAGTCATTTAAGAAAGTCATAATGCAGCCTAAAGGTAGGCTACAGTGGTCAGAGTTCTTCATCTTGGAATGGCAAAAGAAGAGACTGTGATACATATGCTCTCAGAATATACCTTTTTTGCAATGGCACAGAAAAAGAACCTTCACAAACCCTTTTGCTACGAAAAGGCAGAAATGAAAGAGTGCCTGGCCCTGTAGTCCATAGGCTGCCATTATAAGTGAAGAAAAAGAAAGCTGTGCCTTTAAGAGCAGATAGACCACCAATATCCCATCATGCTCAGCCAGAGGCAGTTACTTCAGTTCTTTTTGAAGGCTACACTAAACCGATAACAGAGCATGAGATTATGTGTCCACTCCACCGGGGAGGAGGGAGGGCTGCTTATGACTATCATGGAAATACCCCTACGAGAGAACTAGAATTACAGTTAAGAAACTATACCTTCTCTCGTAGGAGATTTCCATGTATAGTCATAAGCGATTAATAGAATAGCAAGCTCATCCCCCCATAGGCGGTGGAGTAGACAGAAAACTGAAAAAAATGAGACCCCCGTTAAGAAAACAGATTTCTGAGGGATGCCTGTCCTAGTTGCGCATCCGCTCTAGCATCTGTGTCCAGGCAGTAGTGCCTGGTGAATGTATGGACTGACCTCCATGTAGCTGCCTTGCAAATATCCACTAAAGGAATATTCCTCATAAGGGCAGCAGTAGCTGCCTTGCCCCTGGAAGAGTGAGCTTTGGGCCTACCAGAAAGGGATTTATTGGCTAGTTGATAGCAGCAGAGAATGCAAGAGACAATCCACCTAGAGATTGACTGCTTAGAAGTAGGTAAACCTGTGCGGACTGGGCCGTAATTGATAACTGTTGTGAATTACGAATGGCCTTGGTCTTGTCCAAATAGAATTTTAACACCCTTTTCACATCCAGCGAATGGAGAGCCCTCTCCGCTGGAGACGAAGGGTTTGGAAAAAACGTGGGTAAAGCGATAGTCTGTTTTACGTGGAAATCTGAGACCACTTTAGGGAAAAATTTAGGATGTGTGCGTAACACTACTTTAGAGGAGTAGAATACTGTGTAAGGTTCATGAGTACAAAGAGCCTGAATCTCACTAACTCTCCTCGCTGATGTAATGGCCACTAGGAAAGCGGTTTTCCATGTGAGATGCTGTAATGAAGCTTTGTGAACGGATTCAAAGGGAGGAAGCATGAGACGAGACAGTACTACATTCAGCTCCCATGGAGGAGAAGGTCGTCTAATGGGAGGAAAAACCTTCTTTAACCCTTCTAGGAAATCTTTAATGACTGGAATCCTAAACAAAGATTTGCGAAGGACTTTTCCTATATGCCGTGTGAGCAGACAGGTGGACTCCGATTGAGGAGTATTGAAGGCCAGACCTGGCAAGATATAATAAATAAGGGAGAATAACTTCTTCCTGGCAAGACGTGGGATCAAACTGGTTGGAAGAGCACCAAATACAAAATCGCTTCCATTTAAAAGCTTAAGCTGTTCGTGTAGATGGTCACTTTGCTTCCTTTAGAATGTCCATACAGTCCTGAGACAGGTTTAAATGACCATACTGCACTATCTCAGGAGCCATGCTGCCAAACTCAAAGATGAAAGTCTGGGGTGTAGCAGTTGACCTCTGAACTTCGTGAGGAGATCTGGTCTGCAAGGCAGTCTGAGATGTGGACGGATAGCCGTCTCAGCCACTCTGGGGCGATGAGTATCATTTGGGCTGTTGTGGACGCTAGTTTCTGCAGGACTGTCGGCATTAATGGTATTGGAGAAAAAGCGTAGAGAAATTTGTTCGACCAGTCTATCCATGGGGCATTCCCTAGAGACCTTGGATGGTAAAATCTGGAGGCGAAGTCGTGGCATTTTTTGTTTTCTTCTGTGGCGAACAGATCTATAGAAGAAGGTGTGCCCCACAAACTAAAGATACTTTGCGCAACTTCTTCATTCAGTACCCATCCGTGGTTTTCATCGAGAACCCTGCTGAGCGAGTCTGCGTGGATGTTCTGTTCTCCTGGAAGATGCATAGCTACCAGCGTTAGATTCCTGGCTATGAGCCAGTGCCAAATGGATTGGGCTTCTTGCGACAGGGCTCTGGACAAGCAGATTGTTGGTGGTGAATGAAGGATGAAAAGCCTCGAGTGGCAGGTGTACTGCTCGGAGTTCCAAAAGGTTGATATGATACTTCTGTTCTCTGGGGGACCATAGTCCCTGTATCTGTAAGTGATCCATGTGGGCTCCCCACCCGAGCAGTGAAGCGTCTGTGACCAAGGTCTGTGTTGGCGGAAGTTGGTGGAAAGGCATTCCGCTTAGGAGATTCTTCTGGGAACACCACCACTGGAGAGATTCCACGGCATGAATTGAGAGGGTGATCTTGTCCTGCCAGTTCCCTAAGAACTGGTTCAACTGGTCTTCCAAGCACTCTTGGAGAGGACGCATGTGTAGGCGAGCATTGGGAGTAAGGAATATGCAGGAGGCCATCAAGCCGAGGAGAGGGGAGACTATGCACACTGATGGATGGGTTATCCGCTGAAGATGGAGACATTTTCGTAGAATGGATAACCGTCGTTCCTCCGAAGGAAACACCTTTTCCTGCAACGTATCGATGGTAGCTCCTAAGTAATGTAGAGTCTGAACTGGATATGACGTGGACTGTTGAACATTGACGTGTAGACCCAAGCAATGGAGCAGATCGCACGTCTGTAGGAAATGCTCTTGGGCTGCTGTGAATGTGGATGCTTTGATCAGCCAATCGTCCAGGTAGGGATATACACAGATGTTTGTTTCCGAAGGTGTGCGGCCACCACTGCCATGCATTCGGAGAATGTTCTGGGCGCTGACTTGAGGCCGAATGGGAGAACCGCGTATTGGTAGTGGTTCTGTCCCAGACAAACCTGAGGAACTTCCGATGGGACTTTGTGATCGGAATATGAAAATAGGCGTCGTGTAGATCTATAGAACAGAGCCAGTCTCCCTTTTGAAGTTGAGGGTAAATTTGGTGTAAAGCCAGCCTCCTGAACTTCTCCCTCCTGATCCAATTGTTCGCAATGCGAAGGTCGAGAATCGGCCTGAACTCGTGTCTGCCTTTCTTTTGCACTAGGAAGCATCGGGAGTAGATACCTTGACCTCGTTGGTTCCACTGCTTTCTTGCGGCACAGAATGTTGACTTCTTCCTGTAAGAGCTTGAGGCGAGACGTGGACGCCTTCGAAGGAATGGAAGGTGGCGGGGCAGTAAATCTGAGACGATAGCCATGTTTGACAATATTCAAGACCCAGGCATCTGTTTTAATGTTTTGCCACTCTGCCAGATAATTTACAATGCTTCCCCCTACCGGAGTGGGTAACAGAAGAGGGGTAAGTGAAGATTCAGGGTTTTGCCGTAGTGAGTTGGTCCTCCCTGGTTCGTTTGTTGGGAGTTACGACCTCTCTGTAGTTTGCGCTGCGACTGGTAGAAAAGGACAAAAGATGTCGAGTGAAGTAAAAAACAGTGAAGTATGAAGTTATAAATTGAAGAAAAAACCTAAAAAGGTTGAGTTCAATGCTCCAAGGGTCCTGTCAGAAGGAGCCGGAAAAAAGAACTGAAGAAACTGCCTCTGGCTGAGCATGATGGGATATTGGTGGTCTCTCTGCTCTTAAAGGCACAGCTTTCTTTTTCTACACTTATAACGGCAGCCTATAGGCTACACTCTTTCATATCTATCTTTTCACAGCAAAAAGGATTTATGAAGGTTCTTTTTCTGTGCCATTGCAAAAAAGGTATATTCTGAGAGCATGTGTTATCACAGTCTCTTCTTTTGCCATTCCAAGATGAAGAACTCTGACCACTGTAGCCTACCCTTAGGCTGCATTATGACTTTAAGTGACTTTTCAAGGCCTTCCCGAAGAAATTTCATCACTTAGGAACATACTTTGGATAAAGTGCTGCGGGGTCCCCGCACATGGGCGGGACTATCCATTGCTTATGACTATACATGGAAATCCCCTACGAGAAAATGAGGGAAAGGAAGAGGTGAAACATTTGCTTTTTTAAATGAATATTAATTTTTATCATGTGTATGTGTGTGTATATATATATGTGTATATACATATATATATATATATACGAAAAAAAACAAAGATTAGAACAGTTATAACGAATAGTTTCTTACCTGTCGGTGTAGTTTTGCAGCTTGAAGACTTTCTGGATTCACTATGCTGTGCATTATTCCGCGATCTAGTGGTTGGGTCCAGAATCGTAGTCGCTCTTCTCTTTTCTTTTTTTTTTTTGTGTAGCCCAGGTGGGCGTCGACGCCCTACCATTTGGTGTCCTCCCGTGACGTCGGCGTGCTTCCTCCGGAAGCTCCCACCCCTGGGCGCCATCTTCGGATTCTTTTTTTCTTGTCTTGTGCTTTTCCTGTTTATCCTTTTACCTTTTGAAGGTGTTTTCCATTTCTTAGTCCCCCTTTCCTCCTGTCTCATCTTTCTGGCGGAGGCGGGTGGGTTCGCTAGTGAATCCAGAAAGTCTTCAAGCTGCAAAACTACACCAACAGGTAAGAAACTATTCGTTTTGCAGCGTGAATCTTTCTGGATTCACTATGCTGTGCATAGACTTTGTAGCGGTTTGCTATGCGTGTGGCGGCTGGGTGGAAGAGGAGCGTTGGTTGTTGAATATATGTTGAAGCACTTTTTGACCTACTTGTGCTTCCTTGTTCATCTGTATATCCACGCAGTAGTGCTTAGTGAACGTGTGCACTGAAGCCCATGTTGCCGCCAGGCAAATGTCTTGGATGGGCGTGTTTGCCAGGAAGGCGATCGTTGCTCCCTTTTTCCTGGTAGAGTGAGCTTGTGCTGCTCCTTGTAGTTCTTGGCCTGCCTGTTTGTGGCAGTATTGAATTGCCTGTGCGATCCATCGTGCGATGGTGTTTTTAGTAACTGGTCTGCCCAGGAAACTGCTTGCGAAGGACACAAAGAATTGCTTTGTCTTCCTACAATCTTTAGTCTTTTCGATGTAATGCATTACTGCTCTTCTGGAGTCCAGAGTGTGCAGTGCCCTCTCTGCGCTGGTGGATGGTTTTTGGAAGAAACTTGGAATTTGTATTGTTTGACTTATATGGAACTTGGACACCACCTTTGGCATGAAGTGTGGGTCCGTCCTCATTACCACCATGTCATTGTGAATCTGAATGTAGGGTTCTTGTAGTGTGAGCGCCTGCAATTCGCTCACCCTGCGTAGCGAGGTAATTGCTACCAGAAAGGCCGTCTTTATTGTGAGCATATGTAGAGAGGCCTTGTGAATGGGTTTCATAAGCTGTGTTAGAACTACATTGAGGTTCCATGCAGGCGGTGGCATCCTCTTTGGTGGGGCTATTCTCTTGGCCCCCTCTAGGAATCTTTTTACCACCTGAGATGTAAAGAAACTTTTCCCTGTTTCTCCTCTTGTATAGGCTACTATTGCTGCCAGGTGTACTCTTAGTGAGGTGCAGCTTAGGTTACTCTTTAGCAATTGTGTTAAGTATTTTAGCACTGTTGATTCCCTGGTGATTCTCCGGTGGAGCTTTTCCTTGGTGCACCATTGAGTGAATCTTTTCCATTTTGCTGCATAGCATTTCCATGTAGTGGGCCTCCTTGCTTCTCGCAGCACCGCCAGCGTGCTTTGGGGAAGCTTGAGGTGAGCGAACTCTAAGTCTTCAGGAGCCCCGCTGCTAGGCTGAGGCTCTCTGGTTCTGGGTGGAGCACCCTTCCGTTTTGCATCGAGAGCAGGTCTCTTCTTCTTGGGAACTTGTGTGGTGGCCCCTGTGCCATTTCCACTATCTGTGAGAACCAGGACTGCCTGGCCCACTGTGGTGCCACCCGAATTAGCGTCATGTTGCTTGTTCTGCACTTGCTGAGCACCTTGTGTATCAGTGGTATCGGCGGAAAAGCGTAGGCAAATGTCTTTGACCAGCTCATCCATAGGGCATTTCCTTGGGTTTGTTGGCCTGGCTGTCTGGATGCGAAGTATTGGCATTTTGCATTCTGGTGTGTTGCAAACAGGTCTATTTGTGGGGTCCCCCACTTCTTGAATAGCCTTTGCGTCTCTTGCGGGTTGAGCTCCCACTCGTGTGAGATTGATGTCTGTCTGCTGAGTCTGTCCGCTTCCACATTGTCCTTCCCTGGTAGATGTATCGCCAGGAGGTCTATTTGTAATAGGATTGCCCATTTCCATATCTCTTGCGCCAGATTTGACAGCGCCACTGATTGTGTTCCTCCCTGCTTGTTGATGTAGAACATCGTTGTGGTGTTGTCTGTTTGTACTAACACTCTTTGCCCGTACAGCTGTTTCTGGAACGCTTTTAGTGCAAGGAACACGGTCTTTAGTTCTAGGTAGTTGATGTGTTTGACGGCATCTGTTGGTGTCCATAAACCCCTTACTTTGAGCAGGTTCATGTGCGCTCCCCACCCCATTTGGGATGCGTCTGTTGTGATGGTCACTGTCGGAGTTGGTGGTGTAAATGGTTTTCCCCTTGTTATGTTGTCCTTGTTCCACCATGCTATCTCTTCCTGCACTGCGTGCATTACAACCACTAGATCTTCCCAACTCCCTGTTGCCTGTGACCACTGTTGTTGGAGCCATTCCTGGAATGGTCTCATGTGTAGTCGAATATTGGGGACTAGGTGTATGCAGGACGCCATCATCCCCATGAGCTTGCTCACCGTCCTCACTGTCAGACGTTGCCCCTTCTGGTATTGAGGAGTCTCCTTCAGCATTGCAAAGGTTCTCTTTTCGCTGGGGAACACCCTGCCCTGAATGGTGTCGATTTGTGCACCCAGGAAGATCTTCACCTGTTCTGGTTCTAGCGAGGACTTCCCGTTGTGTATCGAGAAGCCTAGTTCTGTCAACGTATGTGTGACCCGCTGAGCATGTAGTTTGCATTGGTTGTAGGAGTTCGCCTTTACCAACCAGTCGTCGAGGTAGGGGTATACATGTATTCCCTGTCTCCGCAGGTGTGCTGCTACGGCAGCTAGGCATTTTGTGAAGACCCTTGGTGCGGATTTTAGGCCGAAGGCTAGGGCCGTGAACTGGTAGTGCGTCTTGCTGATGGTAAATCTCAGTAGATGTTTGTGTTTTTGGTTCATGGGAATGTGCAGGTAGGCATCCTTGAGGTCTATTGTGGACATAAAATCCCCGTGCCTTATCTGAGGTATCACCTCCTGTAAGGACGTCATTTTGAACTTTTGAGGTTTTTTTTTGATAACCAAATTTTATTATTTTCAAACCGGTGAAACAAATCAGCAGATACACAGAATTCATTGAATCAAATACATTCCAGTAGGCAATGCATCCCACGGTCACAAACCCCAAAAGACTTGCACAGAGAGGATATGGAGTCTGGTTACTCAAAACCCCCCACGTTACCCAACCACTTCCCCCACACTCTACGATACTTTTTGCCGCACCCCTTGGCTATGTAAAGGGCTTTTTCCTGGGTCGCACACCAGTCCACCCCCCTACGCCATCTCCCCAGGTCAGGTGGATCAGGGCTTTTCCAAGCCGCCGCTATGTCCCGCTTGGCCACAATCATAGCTGTGTTAAAGAATAACTTTTCGTTCCTGGTCCCATCCAGCCCGTCCGTGATCCCCAGTAATGAATGACGTGGCTCATGCGGAACCTCCCAACACCTCAGTAAGTTCTACCTCAATGGACCTCCAGAAGTGCTCCAAACGTGGGCACAACCAAACCATGTGGATGAAGTCCGCCGTGGCATGAGCACATCTCGCACATAACGCATCCGGGCGCAAGCCCGCTCAGAAAAGGCGCAATGGAGTGAGATACACGGCATGCAGGTAGTAGAGCTGAATCAGCTTAAGTTTGGCGGAGACAGTGACTATCTTGGGGGCCATAAGAGCGTCACGCCAATCCATTTCATCGAGGGGGCCCACCCACTCCACCCATTGTTCCCTCAACTTATCTAAGGAGATGGGGGTGTTGTTAACTAAAGTGCGATAAATGCGAGAGACGCCCCCTTTACCTAAGTCTCCCATCATTGTTTGAGCCTCAGTGGGGCTGTGATCAGGAAGCCTCGTACCGCCCAGGATGTGTGTATGAAGGGCGTGTCTCATCTGCAGATATTTGTAGAATTGGGACGAATGCAAAGAGTATCGGGTTTGGAGCTCTTGGAAGGAAAGCATATGGCCTTTAGCCCATACATCCCCTAATTGAGAGATGCCGATGAGGTCCCAGGTTGTAAATCCCCGTAGACCACTAACCTCTCGAAGCCAAGTCCCATGCCAGAGGGGTGTACATTGGGTCAACTTACGCGTCCAACCGGTATGACGCAACGATGCCCGCCAGGCCAGTAACACGGAGCGGGTTACCTCGGGCAATCGGGACGGGATGGGCCCCCCATACAGCAAGGCCTGGATTTTGGTTAGGCCTAATTCGCTCAGCTCAAGCCTATAAGCCGGGTCAGACCAGCCCCCATTAAACCAGTCGTGGACTATCAGGAGACGCACAGCCAGAAAGTAGAGGTATAAATGAGTCATCCCTAGGCCCCCATCGAAGGAGGGAATCCGGCATGTAGACAGAGCCAGGCGCGCCCTGCCCCCGTTCCATAGAAATTTGGTAGTTAGACTGTCCATTTCCCGGAACCAGGACCTGGTAAAACAGAAGGGAGTATTTTGGAAAACAAAGAAATCTGGGGAGGATCATCATTTTGAACAGCGGCACCCTCCCCATAGGGTTCAAAGACAGCGCTTTCCATTTATGGAGGTCTTCCTTGGCCTTCTTGACCAATGGGGCTACATTAAGAGACCAGCCCAGTTCGGGAAGGAGAGTAATCCAGAACTTTTGAGTTTTTATGTATTTGTTTAGGAATTGTAGGTCCACTATGGGCCTTAACCTTTCGTCTACTTTTGGTACGAGGAAGTAGTTGGAGTACACTCCCCTGTTTCTTTCCTTGTATGGTACCCTTTCTATAGCCTCCTTGTGGAGGAGTTCTTGTGCTTCCTGCCAAAGGAGTGATAGCTCTTCTGCTGAGCGTGTCTTGTTGGCTGGCCTCCTGTTTGGTGGCTTTTTTACCAGTTCTATACAGTAGCCGAACTGTATGATGTTGAGTATCCATTTGTCCGTTGTCATTTTCTTCCACTCCTGGAAGAAGTGTTTCAGTCTGCCTCCTACTGGTGTAACATGATCGTTGATTTTTAATTGTTCTTTGGGTCTTTTGTTGTGCCGCGCCACTAAGGATGTTGTGTGTGTGTGCACGTTTGGTACTGTGGAGTCACTTGGGGGCGGGTTGCTGTCCCCCTCTTCTTGTCTGGCCTCATCCGTTCGGTCGACCTCGAAAGGACTGGCCCCTCTGTTGGTTCTGCCAGCCTTGTTGTTGCTGACCTTGTTGCGCCTGGTTGCTTCCCTGATAGGTTTGCTGGAAGGCCTGGTGCGATGTTCCCGGTTGGCTCCCTCCTCTGCCATTTGGTCTTCGTGAGGGGGTGCACCTTCTCATCCCTCTGAACTGCAGTGCTCCCATGGACCTTGCAGTCTCGTTATCCTTTTTCATCTGTGTCAGCGTTTAGTCCACTGGTGTGCCGAACAGCTTTTCCCCGTTGAAGGGTATGTTCAGGATATTGCTCTGTACTTCGGGCTTGAACCCCGAGATCCTCAGCCAGGCATGCCTTCTTTCTGTTACTCCGATCATCATAAGCCTGCTTGATGTGTCTGCTGCGTCCAAGGCCGACTTCAGGCAGGTGTTGGCCATGTTCTTGCCTTCCTCCACCAGGTGCGCTGCTCTCTGCTGGTGTTCGGTTGGGAGATGTTTGAGCAGCTGCCCTACTTCTTCCCAATGCTGGTAGGCATGTCTATTTATTAGGGCATTGGAGTTAGCGATGTGCCAGGGAATTGCCGCATTCCTCTCAATTTTCCTCCCTGTGAGGTCTATTCTCTTGCTCTCCTTGTCTGGAGGTGGCCCTGAGTTCGTGGGAACGTTGGCCCTCTTCCTGGCTGTCATAATAGAGTCAACTGGTACGGATCCTTGGATATATGCTGGATCGTTAGAAGAGTGCTTGTACTTTTTCTCTGTCCTGGGGGTGACAGATCTGCAGGTTGATGGCTCCTTGAAAGCTTCCCTGCCTTGGTCCAGCACACTTGGGAGTATAGGAAGGAATTGGCTCCTAGTTTGGGTTGGCAGCAGTGTCTCCAAGAGAAAACAAGCCTTTGGTTTTTCTTCCTTCATTTCCACCCTATAGGTTGCTGCAGCCTTCTGGACGACCATATTGTATACGCCAATGTCGTCTGGCGGCGAAGGCCTCGACGGATACGTCTCCACGGCCTCTTCCGGGTTTTCGGCGTCGAGGTCCTGCCATTCCAGGTCCTGAGCCTCCGAGGGTGTCCAACCCAAGTGCGTCTGCTGGTCGTCATCGCCCTCAGTGTAATACAGGCCCTCTTCGTCCTGTTGCTCCGCCGGTTCGGGAGTTTTTGGCGGGTCGGCGGCGAACTCCTCCTGGACTTCTGCTTCGACAACCGTCGAGGGCTTCGAAGGGATGGTGTATCTACTCATCCGTTCGTCTAAGTCCTTCTTCCTCTGGAGGATACTGTTCATTTCGGCCTTGAGCCTTCTTTCCTTCCTCTCCATCTCGGCCGCTTGTTCGGCGTCGAGAGTTTCGGCGTTTCTCTTCGAGGTCGTGGATGTTGACGTCGAAGTTACCTTCTGCTCTTTTCCCCTCGGCGTCGAGTGCAGCTTTTCTGAACCGTGCTTCGACGACCGGGGTGTGTCTAGAGCTTTCGCCGGCCGGGAGTCCTTATCGAAGGATCCGCTGGGCTGTTTGTCCGTGGACGCAGCTGTGGTAGTCGATTGCTTCGACGCCAGTGCTCCTTTCGAGGACTTTGGCTCTGTTTTTCGAGGGTCTGTCGGGGTTTTAGGGGTCGACGTCTCTTACCTCCTTCCTCGACTTATCGGTCTCTACGACCGTGCAGTCTTCCGGTCCCTCGGCGATGTTGTCCTCTTCTCCGCTGGAGAGGCCCAGGTCCCGAAGCGAAGGTGGTTGTCCTTGCCCCTGCATGCTGTAGTTTGCTCTCCTCTGTCTGTCCCTCACTCTGAGGGTTTTGGGGGCGAATGCCGAGCAGGCGTTGCAATCGTTACTTTGATGGTCGATCGGCAGGCAGAGGTTGCGGACTGGATGCTGGTCCTTCTGCGAGAACTTGTGGTGACAGTTACGGCAAAATTTGAATGGTGTCTTGTCCATTCCCGCGCTCAGGGAGCCCCCCTGTGTGCGCATTCTCCGTCGGACGTCGAAGTTTTTCCTCCTTCTTGTAGGAAAGTGGGTTTCTGTTGCAGTAACCCCCCCACTTTTTGCCTGATAACTGATGCACTTTTCCTTGGTGTGCCCTGGGTCCTTGCCAATCAGGTACCCAGGGCCTGTGTTCCTTTCCTAAAAACTGTACTAAAGCCTAAACCCAATTGGCATCTCTGGCCACAGGTAAGCCCCTGGTAAATGGTACCCTAGGTACCCATGGCACTGTGACCAGAGAAGGCCCTTAAGGGCTGCAGCACTTATTGTGCCACCCTTAGAGGCCCTGTACCCTGACACACACACCCTGCCTTTGCAGGCTGAATGTCTTGGTGCAGAACTAAACAGAGTCGACATGGCACACATCCCTGTGTGCCATGCCCACAAACACACTGCCCTGGCATACCTCAGTCACCCCTCTAGCAGGGTGCACTATGCCAGTGGTGTGGGCACAGGTGCATGAGCCCTGTACCCCTACAGTGTCTAAGTCCATTCCTGGGCACTGTAAGTGCAGTGCTGCCATTCCGAGTATATGGTGCTGGGAGGTCGTCAGCACGAACTCCACAGCACCATGATGGCTGCACTGAAGACTGAGAAGTTTGGTATCAAACTGCTCAGCACAGTAAACCCACACTGATGCCAGTGTGGGATTTACTGTAAAATGCACGACAGAGGGCAACTTAGAGTTGCCCCCTGAACCTAACCTACAATCCACGTCTTGTCTGAGGGGCTGCCCCGGCTGCCACACAGCAGACATGTTGCTGGACCCCTGGGTGGAGAGCCATCCGCTCTCCTGGGCCTGCAACAATGCACATCCTGGGCGAGGTGCTAGGTCTCCTCCCCCAGGATGGGCAGGGGAAGCTTCAAAGGCATGCCGCCTTTGTGAGCTTCTCCAGGCCACTTGCTGTACTCAGCAACTGGCCCCCACCGGTTCTGACCCCCTCTCTGGCGGGAAGACTGGCGGGAAACCCCAAGGGAGGAAAGGGGATGTGCCAGCCTCTGCCAACCCCACCCCTCAGGTGGGGGAGGCGAGGTGAAGCACAACTCCGGGCACTCGCCATCTTGAAGATGGGGAGCCCTGCCCAATCAGGACTAGGCTACTGCCCCCCTCCCACAGGAGAGGTGCAGGATAGGGGTGTACCCACCCCAGGAAGGGACCCATTGGTCCCTGCCCTTTACCTACCTGTAACGCCCCTAAATTTAGTATTTAGGGGCACCCTGAACCTTCCTTCCTCAGATTCCCACAACCTAAGAAGAAAAAGGACGAAAGAAGACGCCCAGCAGAGGAGACTGCAGAGAACAACTGACTTGGCCCCAGCCCTACCGGCCCGTCTGCAGTTTCCAGAGATCCTGCGCCAAAAATCATCTTGTCCTGCAGCCAGCGACCTCCAGAACCCCGGGGAGGACTGACTGCCTTCAACAAAGACCGGATCTCCTGTGAACAGCAGCTCTGTTCAAAAGAAACACCAAACAAAGACTCCGAGCCTGCTGAGGAAAAAGAAAGCCGACGCCTGGAACCACCACTGCACCCGTCGCCTACAGCCCGAGTTCAAGTGGCCCCCCCCCGGTCCCAGCGAGGTCCCCCAGCGCTCCAGAGTCCGAGTCCACTGTGGGTTGACCCCTCCAGGACTCCCCGACGTCGCCTGCAGCCTCTGCACGAGACCCACCCCCAACCGCGAGTGGCCTGGTAAGGTGAAATCCGACCTCAAAAGACACCCCTGCATCCAGCCGCCCTGCGCCCTGGAGAAAGAAACCCGAGGTGCACCTACGTCCCCGAGCCCTCCAACTTACCTGCCCAGCTGTTGGTTCCTCCTGGAAGTCTTCCTGGACCGAGCCTGCAGCTGAAAACCAAAACCGAAAATCCCCATTGAAAACAACAGGGCACCCGATGCAAAACAGCACTCTGCACCCGGCTGCCCCAGCGCCGCTGAGGGTGCACCTTTTGTGCTGGCTTGTTTCCCAATTTGCCCTGACCTAAACCCTAGGAGCTTTGCTCCCACAACCTTGTGGCCTGCTCGCCAGCAGCCACCAACCGGAGGCCCCCCATCCCCCATAGGATAACATTGGGCCTCAACACTCTGCACCCGGCCGCCCTAGTGCCGCTAAGGGTG
This sequence comes from Calotriton arnoldi, assembly GCA_963921515.1. NCBI lineage: Eukaryota > Metazoa > Chordata > Amphibia > Caudata > Salamandridae > Calotriton > Calotriton arnoldi. The sequence continues at coordinate 341,770 of CAWUFW010005081.1, read as the reverse complement.
CAACAACAGTGCATCACTGACCCTGGGAGACCCCTGAGTCTATGCCCAGAACCTTAACTCTGCCAGTCGAGTACTTACCTGAAAACCGATAACCTACATTTTCTCCATAGGGTAACATTGACTGGTTTACACTGAAATTTCTTCTAAGTGTCGAGTTTTGAAACTTTAAAATAATCACTAAAAATCATCCGATCAACGAAAACGAAATTACTCACCTGTTATCAGGAGAGATCCCAGCGCTGGATCTTGGTGCCCAGCACTGACCCTGAAAAGTAATCGTAACTGTACTTACCGGTAACTTGAACTTTCTTCCATAGGATAACATTGCCTGGTTTTTGCTGAAAAAGTTTGTCGATTTTGCAAACTTACAAATATGTTAAAAATCGCCTGTATAACAAAAACACATTCTTTCAACTGTTTACAGGAGATGCACCAGTGCTGGATCCAGGATCCAACACTGAGTTAGAAAAAGTAACGATAACACTACTTACCTGCTAAGTGAATTTCCCCCATAGGATAACATTGGTGATTCTATGTGAAAAAGTTTCTAAGTGTCAACTTTTAAAATACAATAATATTCCTTAAAAATCACAAATGTAACCAAAACGTTTTTACTCAACTGTTTACAGGAGATGTCCCAGGACTGAATCTAGGATCCAGTCCTGTGGTAAGAAAAGTAATCCAAAAAGTAATCTATTGCATTTAACTAGAAATTCCCATTGAGCTCAATGTATTATTGTGTTTGAAATTGTGTTGCCTATTGCAACAACTGTAACTATTGTATTCAAAAGTCTATTGCCTATTTGAAAAGTATTTAACTAAAGTAACTCATTCCGAGAAAGTATATTTTGATACCTATTGTTGGTTCTAAAATAAAACAACTATATATTTTGATACAAAACCATTGGCCTAGAGTTCAGTTCTTGAGTGTGTGAGACCATTTGCTGACTGAGTGTGTACAACAAATGCTTTACACTGTCCTCTGATACTGCCTTACTGCTCGACCAAGCTACCACTTTAGAGAGTAAGGTTATATCTAACTTTAGCCTCTGCCAAACCTCTGGGGACTGTGGACTCTGTGCACACTGAACCTTACTTTGGTTCAGTATATACAGAGCCACTTTCTTACACTTCTCACCTACTTCGTCGTCCCGGTTCTATGTTCTTTGTCGTGTGATGAAGAAACTCCAATTCCTCGGTGTTTTTCTGCTTTTATTTTTCTCTTTTCTCCTCTTCAAAAACTCTGGAGCTCCTCGTGACGATCCAGACCCAACGGCGGAAAAAAGAATCTGAAGATGGCGCCCAGGGGTGGGAGCTTCCGGAGGAAGCGCGCCGACGTCACGGGAGGACACCAAATGGTGGGGCGTCGACGACCACCTGGGCTACGCAAAAAAAAAAAAAAGAAAGACTACGATTCCGGACCCAACCACTAGACCGCGGAATAATGCACAGCATAGTGAATCCAGAAAGATTCACGCTGCAAAATTAGGGGTTATTACAATACGAGGCTATTGCACAGCACATGTAAACTACACAAACATTAGAAATATATATATATATATATATATATATATATATATATATATATATATATATATATATATATATATATATATATATATATATATATATATATATATCGGGAAAAAAACAGTTTAGAACATAGTTATAATTAGGGGAGAAGCCATTTTACAAACACTGTAAATAACCACAATGTGAAGTGTCAAAACAAACATGGAGACATTTCTCCGGGTGATGTCATCTTGTGCAATACTCTCATTAATACTACGGACCTAAATCTGTTTTCTAATAAGCAATTTAAAATTACATACGAGGCAAATGCCATCCAGAACGTTCAATAACATCTTTCCAACCGTGCCTATTTCGTACCGTATTGTATGCTGAATACCAAATACCCGCAGTTTTTATCACCTCATTGGTGCACAGTCTCAATCCATTTCAAACCAAGAGTTTCTGCATCAAAAAAGTCTTTGTATGGTTCAATTCCGTATAGGGAGTGGAAAAAAGTTTGAGATGTTACATAAGGCATCACTTCTTCCACCTGCTGTAGACTAATTGAGCTCAAAATCAGCAAATAGTAAGTAGTTACAGTCCCCCCCCATGGACGTCATCTGGGGGTAGTCAGGGGTCACAGCTGTGACCTCTAGCTTGCTCCCTGCTACTTCTGGCACTTCCTTTGCGACGCCTGGCCTCAGAGGGGGACACCTTTTGCCTCCTCTGAGGCCAGGGGTCACAAAGGAAGTGCCAGGAGTAGCAGAGAGCAAGCTAGAGGTCACAGTTGCGACCCCTGACTGCACCCCAAATGACGTCCATGAGGCCCCGTCTCATTTCTCATGTGACTCATCATAAAACTACGGTAAAGTATGGCAGCATATCACACTTTTTCCACTTTATCTAATATGCGACTTTGGGGATCCCCGCATGTGGATAGGACTATTCAGTGCACATGATTATCAATGGCAATCCTCTGAATGAGAACTTTCAGAATCTTAACCTTTGAGACCTTAAAAAAAATGAATATCTTTCTAAATAGACATGGAACTCTTTAAAAACTTAACTACGCAGAATGGGCCAAGAACTCGCTTTTAGAGAGGCCTGAAAACTTGGTTGTTCATGAGCTACAGTCATCCGCTGCAGTTCTGTTGGTGCTGTGTTGTTTCTTGTGTTGGGAGGCTTTCGGGTAGCCATGCGCTTTACAAATCTTATAGAGCACAGCAGAAGGGAGAAGAGTAGAATAGAGAATAAAAGAGTAGAATAGAGAATAAAAGAGTAGAATAGAATAGAGAATAAAAGAGTAGAGGAGAGTAGAATGGAGTAGAGGAGAGTAGAATGGAATAGAGGAGAGTAGTAGAGTGGATAGAGTGGAATGGAGTAGAATGGAATAGAGTAGAGGAGAGTATAATGAGTAGAGAGTAGAATGGAATAGAGGAGAGTAGTAGAGTGGATAGAGTGGAATGGAGTAGAGTAGAATAGAGTTGATTGGAATAGAATAGAGTAGAGTAGAACGGAGTAGAGTCGAGTGGAATAGAGAAGAATAGAGTGGAGTAGAGTAGATTGGAATAGAGTATTAGAGTGGAATAGAACGGAATAGAGTAGTCGAGTAGAGTAGAACGGAATAGAGTAGAGTAGAACGGAGTAGAGTAGAATGGAATAGAATTGAATAGTATAGAGCAGAGCAGAGTAGAATAGAGTAGAATGGAATAGAGTAGAGTAGAATGGAGTAGAGTAGAATGGAGTAGAGTAGAATGGAGTAGAGTAGAATGGAGTAGAGTAGAATGGAGTAGAGTAGCAATGGAATAGAGTAGCAATGGAATAGAGTAGCAATGGAATAGAGTAGCAATGGAATAGAATAAAGTAGAGTGGAGTATAATGGAATAGAGTAGAGTAGAATGGAGTAGAGTAGAATGGAGTAGAGTAGAATGGAGTAGAGTAGAATGGAGTAGAGTAGAATGGAGTAGAATAGAGAGGAATAGAACAGAGTAGAATGGAGTAGAGTAGAGTAGAATGGAGTAGAGTAGAATGGAGTAGAGTAGAATGGAGTAGAATGGAGTAGAGTAGAATGGAGTAGAGTAGAATGGAGTAGAGTAGAATGGAGTAGAGTAGAATGGAATAGAGTAGAATGGAATAGAGTAGAATGGAGTAGAGTAGCAATGGAATAGAGTAGCAATGGAATAGAGTAGCAATGGAATAGAGTAGAATAGATTAGAATAAAGTAGAGTGGAGTATAATGGAATAGAGTAGAGTAGAATGGAGTAGAGTAGAATGGAGTAGAGTAGAATGGAGTAGAATAGAGAGGAATAGAACAGAGTAGAATGGAGTAGAGTAGAATGGAGTAGAGTAGAATGGAGTAGAGTAGAATGGAGTAGAGTAGAATGGAATAGAGTAGAATGGAGTAGAGTAGCAATGGAATAGAGTAGCAATGGAATAGAGTAGCAATGGAATAGAGTAGAATGGAATAGAGTAGAATGGAGTAGAGTAGAATGGAGTAGAGTAGAATGGAATAGAGTAGAATGGAATAGAGTAGAATGGAATGGAATAGAGTAGAATGGAATAGAGTAGAATGGAATAGAGTAGAATGGAATAGAGTAGAATGGAATAGAGTAGAATGGAATAGAGTAGAATGGAATAGAGTAGAATGGAATAGAGTAGAATGGAATAGAGTAGAATGGAACGGAGTAGAGTAGCAATGGAATAGAGTAGCAATGGAATAGAGTAGCAATGGAATAGAGTAGAATAGATTAGAATAAAGTAGAGTGGAGTATAATGGAATAGAGTAGAGTAGAATGGAGTAGAGTAGAATGGAGTAGAGTAGAATGGAGTAGAATAGAGAGGAATAGAACAGAGTAGAATGGAGTAGAGTAGAGTAGAATGGAGTAGAGTAGAATGGAGTAGAGTAGAGTAGAGTAGAATGGAGTAGAGTAGAATGGAATAGAGTAGAATGGAATAGAGTAGCAATGGAATAGAGTAGCAATGGAATAGAGTAGCAATGGAATAGAGTAGAATGGAATAGAGTAGAATGGAATAGAGTAGAATGGAATAGAGTAGAATGGAATAGAGTAGAATGGAATAGAGTAGAATGGAATAGAGTAGAATGGAGTAGAGTAGAATGGAATAGAGTAGAATGGAATAGAGTAGAATGGAGTAGAGTAGAATGGAGTAGAGTAGAATGGAATAGAGTAGAATGGAATAGAGTAGAATGGAATAGAGTAGAATGGAATAGAGTAGAATGGAGTAGAGTAGAATGGAATAGAGTAGAATGGAATGGAATAGAGTAGAATGGAATGGAATAGAGTAGAATGGAATAGAGTAGAATGGAATAGAGTAGAATGGAATGGAATAGAGTAGAATGGAATAGAGTAGAATGGAATAGAGTAGAATGTTATGTTACGTGGGTATTTATATAGCGCACGTACACCGACAGGTCTCTTGGCGCTGGAATAGAGTAGAATGGAATAGAGTAGAATGGAATAGAGTAGAATGGAATAGAGTAGAATGGAATAGAGTAGAATGGAATAGAGTAGAATGGAATGGAATAGAGTAGAATGGAATGGAATAGAGTAGAATGGAATAGAGTAGAATGGAATGGAATAGAGTAGAATGGAATAGAGTAGAATGGAATAGAGTAGAATGGAATAGAGTAGAATGGAATAGAGTAGAATGGAATGGAATAGAGTAGAATGGAATAGAGTAGAATGGAATGGAATAGAGTAGAATGGAATAGAGTAGAATGGAATAGAGTAGAATGGAGTAGAGTAGAATGGAGTAGAATAGAGAGGAATAGAACAGAGTAGAATGGAGTAGAGTAGAGTAGAATGGAGTAGAGTAGAATGGAGTAGAGTAGAGTAGAGTAGAATGGAGTAGAGTAGAATGGAATAGAGTAGAATGGAATAGAGTAGCAATGGAATAGAGTAGCAATGGAATAGAGTAGCAATGGAATAGAGTAGAATGGAATAGAGTAGAATGGAATAGAGTAGAATGGAATAGAGTAGAATGGAATAGAGTAGAATGGAATAGAGTAGAATGGAATAGAGTAGAATGGAGTAGAGTAGAATGGAATAGAGTAGAATGGAGTAGAGTAGAATGGAGTAGAGTAGAATGGAATAGAGTAGAATGGAATAGAGTAGAATGGAATAGAGTAGAATGGAATAGAGTAGAATGGAGTAGAGTAGAATGGAATAGAGTAGAATGGAATGGAATAGAGTAGAATGGAATGGAATAGAGTAGAATGGAATAGAGTAGAATGGAATAGAGTAGAATGGAATGGAATAGAGTAGAATGGAATAGAGTAGAATGGAATAGAGTAGAATGTTATGTTACGTGGGTATTTATATAGCGCACGTACACCGACAGGTCTCTTGGCGCTGGAATAGAGTAGAATGGAATAGAGTAGAATGGAATAGAGTAGAATGGAATAGAGTAGAATGGAATAGAGTAGAATTGAAATAAGTAGAATTGAATAGAGTAGAATGGAATGGAATAGGGTAGAATAGAATGGAATAGAGTAGAGTGGAGTAGAGTAGAGTAGAATGAGTAGAGGAGAATGGAGTAGAGGAGAGGAGAGTAGAACAGAGTAGAGTAGAGAGGAATAGGGTAGAATAGGGTACAGTAGAGTAGAATAGAGTAGAATGAAGTATAGTAGAACAGAACAGAGTAGAACAGAGTAGAGTTGAGTTGAATAGAGTAGATTAGAATAGAGAAGAATACAGCAGAATAGAGTAGAATAGAGAAGAATAGAGTAGAAAACAGTAGAGTAGATTAGAATAGACTAGAGTAGAAGAGAATACAGTAGAATAGACTAGAGTGGAAAAGAGTAAAGTAGAATAGACTAGAGTAGAACAGAGTAGAGAGGAATAGAGTAGAATAGAGTAGAATGGAATATAATAGAGTATATTAGATTAGAGTAGAGTAGAATACAGCAGAGTAGAGTAGAAGATTAGAACTGAGTAGAATAGAATAGACTAGAGTAGAAGAGAATAGAGTAGAATAGAGTAGATAAGAGTAGAATAGAGTAGAGAAGAATAGATTAGAGTACGTTAGAATACGGTAGAGTAGAAGAGAATACGGTAGAGTAGAATAGACTAGAGAATAGACTACAGTAGAATAGACTAGAGGAGAAGAGAATACGGTAGAGTAGAGTAGAATAGACTAGAGTAGAAGAGACTACAGTAGAGTAGAATAGACTACAGTAGAAGTGAATACAGTAGAGTAGAATAGACTACAGTAGAAGTGAATACGGTAGAGTAGAATAGACTACAGTAGAAGTGAATACGGTAGAGTAGAATAGACTACAGTAGAAGTGAATACGGTAGAGTAGAGTAGAATAGACTACAGTAGAAGTGAATACGGTAGAGTAGAATAGACTACAGTAGAAGTGAATACGGTAGAGTAGAGTAGAATAGACTACAGTAGATGAGAATACGGTAGAGTAGAATAGATTACAGTAGAAGTGAATACGGTAGAGTAGAGTAGAATAGACTACAGTAGAAGTGAATACGGTAGAGTAGAGTAGAATAGACTACAGTAGAAGTGAATACGGTAGAGTAGAATAGACTACAGTAGAAGTGAATACGGTAGAGTAGAATAGACTACAGTAGAAGTGAATACGGTAGAGTAGAGTAGAATAGACTACAGTAGAAGTGAATACAGTAGAGTAGAGTAGAATAGACTACAGTAGAAGTGAATACGGTAGAGTAGAATAGATTACAGTAGAAGTGAATACGGTAGAGTAGAGCAGAATAGACTACAGTAGAAGTGAATACGGTAGAGTAGAATAGACTACAGTAGAAGTGAATACGGTAGAGTAGACTAGAATAGACTACAGTAGAAGTGAATACGGTAGAGTAGAATAGACTACAGTAGATGAGAATACGGTAGAGTAGAGTAGAATAGACTAGAGTAGAAGTGAATACGGTAGAGTAGAATAGACTACAGTAGAAGTGAATACGGTAGAGTAGAGTAGAATAGACTACAGTAGAAGTGAATACGGTAGAGTAGAGTAGAATAGACTACAGTAGAAGTGAATAGAGTAGAGCAGAATAGACTACAGTAGAAGTGAATACGGTAGAGTAGAATAGACTAGAGTAGAAGAGAATACGGTAGAGTAGAGCAGAATAGACTACAGTAGAAGTGAATACGGTAGAGTAGAGTAGAATAGACTACAGTAGAATTGAATACGGTAGAGTAGAGTAGAATAGACCCCAGTAGAAGTGAATACGGTAGAGTAGAGTAGAATAGACTACAGTAGAAGAGAATACGGTAGAGTAGAGTAGAATAGACCAGAGTAGAAGAGAATACGGTAGAGTAGACTAGAGTAGAAAAGAATATAGTAGAGTAGAATAGACCAGAGTAGAAGAGAATACGGTAGAGTAGAATAGACTACAGTAGAAGTGAATACGGTAGAGTAGAGTAGAATAGACCAGAGTAGAAGAGAATACGGTAGAGTAGACTAGAGTAGAAAAGAATATAGTAGAGTAGAATAGACCAGAGTAGAAGAGAATACGGTAGAGTAGAGTAGAATAGACTACAGTAGAAGAGAATACGGTAGAGTAGAGTAGAATAGACCAGAGTAGAAGAGAATACGGTAGAGTAGACTAGAGTAGAAAAGAATATAGTAGAGTAGAATAGACCAGAGTAGAAGAGAATACGGTAGAGTAGAATAGACTACAGTAGAAGTGAATACGGTAGAGTAGAGTAGAATAGACTAGAGTAGAAGAGAATACGGTAGAGTAGAATAGACTACAGTAGAAGTGAATACGGTAGAGTAGAGTAGAATAGACTACAGTAGAAGTGAATACGGTAGAGTAGAATAGACCACAGTAGAAGTGAATACGGTAGAGTAGAGTAGAATAGACTACAGTAGAAGAGAATACGGTAGAGTAGAGTAGAATAGACCAGAGTAGAAGAGAATACGGTAGAGTAGACTAGAGTAGAAAAGAATATAGTAGAGTAGAATAGACCAGAGTAGAAGAGAATACGGTAGAGTAGAATAGACTACAGTAGAAGTGAATACGGTAGAGTAGAGTAGAATAGACCAGAGTAGAAGAGAATACGGTAGAGTAGACTAGAGTAGAAAAGAATATAGTAGAGTAGAATAGACCAGAGTAGAAGAGAATACGGTAGAGTAGAGTAGAATAGACTACAGTAGAAGAGAATACGGTAGAGTAGAGTAGAATAGACCAGAGTAGAAGAGAATACGGTAGAGTAGACTAGAGTAGAAAAGAATATAGTAGAGTAGAATAGACCAGAGTAGAAGAGAATACGGTAGAGTAGAATAGACTACAGTAGAAGTGAATACGGTAGAGTAGAGTAGAATAGACTAGAGTAGAAGAGAATACGGTAGAGTAGAATAGACTACAGTAGAAGTGAATACGGTAGAGTAGAGTAGAATAGACTACAGTAGAAGTGAATACGGTAGAGTAGAATAGACCACAGTAGAAGAGAATACGGTAGAGTAGAGTAGAATAGACCAGAGTAGAAGAGAATACGGTAGAGTAGACTAGAGTAGAAAAGAATATAGTAGAGTAGAATAGACCAGAGTAGAAGAGAATACGGTAGAGTAGAATAGACTACAGTAGAAGTGAATACGGTAGAGTAGAGTAGAATAGACTACAGTAGAAGTGAATACGGTAGAGTAGAGTAGAATAGACTAGAGTAGAAGAGAATACGGTAGAGTAGAATAGACTACAGTAGAAGAGAATACGGTAGAGTAGAATAGACTACAGTAGAAGTGAATACGGTAGAGTAGAGTAGAATAGACTACAGTAGAAGTGAATATGGTAGAGTAGACTAGAATAGACTACAGTAGAAGTGAATACGGTAGAGTAGAGTAGAATAGACTACAGTAGAAGTGAATATGGTAGAGTAGACTAGAATAGACTACAGTAGAAGTGAATACGGTAGAGTAGAATAGACTACAGTAGAAGTGAATACGGTAGAGTAGAATAGACTACAGTAGATGAGAATACGGTAGAGTAGAGTAGAATAGACTACAGTAGAAGTGAATATGGTAGAGTAGAGTAGAATAGACCACAGTAGAAGTGAATACGGTAGAGTAGAATAGACCACAGTAGAAGAGAATACGGTAGAGTAGAGTAGAATAGACCAGAGTAGAAGAGAATACGGTAGAGTAGACTAGAAAAGAATATAGTAGAGTAGAATAGACCAGAGTAGAAGAGAATACGGTAGAGTAGAATAGACTACAGTAGAAGTGAATACGGTAGAGTAGAGTAGAATAGACTACAGTAGAAGTGAATACGGTAGAGTAGAGTAGAATAGACTACAGTAGAAGTGAATATGGTAGAGTAGACTAGAATAGACTACAGTAGAAGTGAATACGGTAGAGTAGAGTAGAATAGACTACAGTAGAAGAGAATACGGTAGAGTAGAATAGAATAGACTACAGTAGAAGAGAATACGGTAGAGTAGAATAGACTACAGTAGAAGTGAATACGGTAGAGTAGAGTAGAATAGACTACAGTAGAAGTGAATACGGTAGAGTAGAATAGACCACAGTAGAAGAGAATACGGTAGAGTAGAGTAGAATAGACCAGAGTAGAAGAGAATACGGTAGAGTAGACTAGAGTAGAAAAGAATATAGTAGAGTAGAATAGACCAGAGTAGAAGAGAATACGGTAGAGTAGAATAGACTACAGTAGAAGTGAATACGGTAGAGTAGAGTAGAATAGACTAGAGTAGAAGAGAATACGGTAGAGTAGAATAGACTACAGTAGAAGAGAATACGGTAGACTAGAATAGACTACAGTAGAAGTGAATACGGTAGAGTAGAGTAGAATAGACTACAGTAGAAGTGAATATGGTAGAGTAGACTAGAATAGACTACAGTAGAAGAGAATACGGTAGAGTAGAATAGACTACAGTAGAAGTGAATACGGTAGAGTAGACTACAGTAGATGAGAATACGGTAGAGTAGAGTAGAATAGACTACAGTAGAAGTGAATACGGTAGAGTAGAGTAGAATAGACCACAGTAGAAGTGAATACGGTAGAGTAGAATAGACCACAGTAGAAGAGAATACGGTAGAGTAGAGTAGAATAGACCAGAGTAGAAGTGAATACGGTAGAGTAGACTAGAGTAGAAAAGAATATAGTAGAGTAGAATAGACCAGAGTAGAAGAGAATACGGTAGAGTAGAATAGACTACAGTAGAAGTGAATACGGTAGAGTAGAATAGATTACAGTAGAAGTGAATACGGTAGAGTAGAGTAGAATAGACCAGAGTAGAAGAGAATACGGTAGAGTAGACTAGAGTAGAAAAGAATATAGTAGAGCAGAATAGACTACAGTAGAAGTGAATACGGTAGAGTAGAGTAGAATAGACTACAGTAGAAGTGAATACGGTAGAGTAGACTAGAATAGACTACAGTAGAAGTGAATACGGTAGAGTAGAATAGACTACAGTAGATGAGAATACGGTAGAGTAGAGTAGAATAGACTAGAGTAGAAGTGAATACGGTAGAGTAGAATAGACTACAGTAGAAGTGAATACGGTAGAGTAGAGTAGAATAGACTACAGTAGAAGTGAATACGGTAGAGTAGAGTAGAATAGACTACAGTAGAAGTGAATAGAGTAGAGCAGAATAGACTACAGTAGAAGTGAATACGGTAGAGTAGAATAGACTAGAGTAGAAGAGAATACGGTAGAGTAGAGTAGAATAGACTACAGTAGAAGTGAATACGGTAGAGTAGAGTAGAATAGACTACAGTAGAATTGAATACGGTAGAGTAGAGTAGAATAGACCACAGTAGAAGTGAATACGGTAGAGTAGAGTAGAATAGACTACAGTAGAAGAGAATACGGTAGAGTAGAGTAGAATAGACCAGAGTAGAAGAGAATACGGTAGAGTAGACTAGAGTAGAAAAGAATATAGTAGAGTAGAATAGACCAGAGTAGAAGAGAATACGGTAGAGTAGAATAGACTACAGTAGAAGTGAATACGGTAGAGTAGAGTAGAATAGACCAGAGTAGAAGAGAATACGGTAGAGTAGACTAGAGTAGAAAAGAATATAGTAGAGTAGAATAGACCAGAGTAGAAGAGAATACGGTAGAGTAGACTAGAGTAGAAAAGAATATAGTAGAGTAGAATAGACCAGAGTAGAAGAGAATACGGTAGAGTAGAATAGACTACAGTAGAAGTGAATACGGTAGAGTAGAGTAGAATAGACTAGAGTAGAAGAGAATACGGTAGAGTAGAATAGACTACAGTAGAAGTGAATACGGTAGAGTAGAGTAGAATAGACTACAGTAGAAGTGAATACGGTAGAGTAGAATAGACCACAGTAGAAGAGAATACGGTAGAGTAGAGTAGAATAGACCAGAGTAGAAGAGAATACGGTAGAGTAGACTAGAGTAGAAAAGAATATAGTAGAGTAGAATAGACCAGAGTAGAAGAGAATACGGTAGAGTAGAATAGACTACAGTAGAAGTGAATACGGTAGAGTAGAGTAGAATAGACTACAGTAGAAGTGAATACGGTAGAGTAGAGTAGAATAGACTAGAGTAGAAGAGAATACGGTAGAGTAGAATAGACTACAGTAGAAGAGAATACGGTAGAGTAGAATAGACTACAGTAGAAGTGAATACGGTAGAGTAGAGTAGAATAGACTACAGTAGAAGTGAATATGGTAGAGTAGACTAGAATAGACTACAGTAGAAGTGAATACGGTAGAGTAGAGTAGAATAGACTACAGTAGAAGTGAATATGGTAGAGTAGACTAGAATAGACTACAGTAGAAGAGAATACGGTAGAGTAGAATAGACTACAGTAGAAGTGAATACGGTAGAGTAGAATAGACTACAGTAGATGAGAATACGGTAGAGTAGAATAGACTACAGTAGAAGTGAATACGGTAGAGTAGAGTAGAATAGACCACAGTAGAAGTGAATACGGTAGAGTAGAATAGACCACAGTAGAAGAGAATACGGTAGAGTAGAGTAGAATAGACCAGAGTAGAAGAGAATACGGTAGAGTAGACTAGAGTAGAAAAGAATATAGTAGAGTAGAATAGACCAGAGTAGAAGAGAATACGGTAGAGTAGAATAGACTACAGTAGAAGTGAATACGGTAGAGTAGAGTAGAATAGACTAGAGTAGAAGAGAATACGGTAGAGTAGAGTAGAATAGACTACAGTAGAAGTGAATACGGTAGAGTAGAATAGACTACAGTAGAAGTGAATATGGTAGAGTAGACTAGAATAGACTACAGTAGAAGTGAATACGGTAGAGTAGAGTAGAATAGACTACAGTAGAAGTGAATATGGTAGAGTAGACTAGAATAGACTACAGTAGAAGAGAATACGGTAGAGTAGAATAGACTACAGTAGAAGTGAATACGGTAGAGTAGAGTAGAATAGACTACAGTAGAAGTGAATACGGTAGAGTAGAATAGACCACAGTAGAAGAGAATACGGTAGAGTAGAGTAGAATAGACCAGAGTAGAAGAGAATACGGTAGAGTAGACTAGAGTAGAAAAGAATATAGTAGAGTAGAATAGACCAGAGTAGAAGAGAATACGGTAGAGTAGAATAGACTACAGTAGAAGTGAATACGGTAGAGTAGAGTAGAATAGACTAGAGTAGAAGAGAATACGGTAGAGTAGAATAGACTACAGTAGAAGAGAATACGGTAGAGTAGAATAGACTACAGTAGAAGTGAATACGGTAGAGTAGAGTAGAATAGACTACAGTAGAAGTGAATATGGTAGAGTAGACTAGAATAGACTACAGTAGAAGTGAATACGGTAGAGTAGAGTAGAATAGACTACAGTAGAAGTGAATATGGTAGAGTAGACTAGAATAGACTACAGTAGAAGAGAATACGGTAGAGTAGAATAGACTACAGTAGAAGTGAATACGGTAGAGTAGAATAGACTACAGTAGATGAGAATACGGTAGAGTAGAGTAGAATAGACTACAGTAGATGAGAATACGGTAGAGTAGAGTAGAATAGACTACAGTAGAAGTGAATACGGTAGAGTAGAATAGACCAGAGTAGAAGTGAATACGGTAGAGTAGAATAGACCACAGTAGAAGAGAATACGATAGAGTAGAGTAGAATAGACCAGAGTAGAAGAGAATACGGTAGAGTAGACTAGAGTAGAAAAGAATACAGTAGAGTAGAATAGACTAGAGTAGAAGAGAATACGGTAGAGTAGAATAGACTACAGTAGAAGTGAATACGGTAGAGTAGAATAGACTAGAGTAGAAGAGAATACGGTAGAGTAGAATAGACTACAGTAGAAGAGAATACGGTAGAGTAGAATAGACTACAGTAGAAGTGAATACGGTAGAGTAGAGTAGAATAGACTACAGTAGAAGTGAATATGGTAGAGTAGACTAGAATAGACTACAGTAGAAGTGAATATGGTAGAGTAGACTAGAATAGACTACAGTAGAAGAGAATACGGTAGAGTAGAATAGACTACAGTAGAAGTGAATACGGTAGAGTAGAATAGACTACAGTAGAAGTGAATACGGTAGAGTAGAGTAGAATAGACTACAGTAGAAGTGAATACGGTAGAGTAGAATAGACTACAGTAGAAGTGAATACGGTAGAGTAGAGTAGAATAGACCAGAGTAGAAGAGAATACGGTAGAGTAGAATAGACTAGAGTAGAAAAGAATATAGTAGAGTAGAATAGACTACAGTAGAAGTGAATACGGTAGAGTAGAGTAGAATAGACTACAGTAGAAGTGAATACGGTAGAGTAGAATAGACTACAGTAGAAGTGAATACGGTAGAGTAGAGTAGAATAGACTACAGTAGAAGTGAATATGGTAGAGTAGACTAGAATAGACTACAGTAGAAGTGAATACGGTAGAGTAGAGTAGAATAGACTACAGTAGAAGTGAATATGGTAGAGTAGACTAGAATAGACTACAGTAGAAGAGAATACGGTAGAGTAGAATAGACTACAGTAGAAGTGAATACGGTAGAGTAGAATAGACTACAGTAGATGAGAATACGGTAGAGTAGAATAGACTACAGTAGAAGTGAATACGGTAGAGTAGAGTAGAATAGACCACAGTAGAAGTGAATACGGTAGAGTAGAATAGACCACAGTAGAAGAGAATACGGTAGAGTAGAGTAGAATAGACCAGAGTAGAAGTGAATACGGTAGAGTAGAATAGACTACAGTAGAAGTGAATACGGTAGAGTAGAGTAGAATAGACTAGAGTAGAAGAGAATACGGTAGAGTAGAGTAGAATAGACTACAGTAGAAGTGAATACGGTAGAGTAGAGTAGAATAGACTACAGTAGAAGTGAATACGGTAGAGTAGACTAGAATAGACTACAGTAGAAGTGAATACGGTAGAGTAGAATAGACTACAGTAGAAGTGAATACGGTAGAGTAGACTAGAATAGACTACAGTAGAAGAGAATACGGTAGAGTAGAATAGACTACAGTAGAAGTGAATACGGTAGAGTAGAGTAGAATAGACTACAGTAGAAGTGAATACGGTAGAGTAGAATAGACCACAGTAGAAGAGAATACGGTAGAGTAGAATAGACCAGAGTAGAAGAGAATACGGTAGAGTAGACTAGAGTAGAAAAGAATATAGTAGAGTAGAATAGACCAGAGTAGAAGAGAATACGGTAGAGTAGAATAGACTACAGTAGAAGTGAATACGGTAGAGTAGAGTAGAATAGACTAGAGTAGAAGAGAATACGGTAGAGTAGAATAGACTACAGTAGAAGAGAATACGGTAGAGTAGAATAGACTACAGTAGAAGTGAATACGGTAGAGTAGAGTAGAATAGACTACAGTAGAAGTGAATATGGTAGAGTAGACTAGAATAGACTACAGTAGAAGTGAATACGGTAGAGTAGAGTAGAATAGACTACAGTAGAAGTGAATATGGTAGAGTAGACTAGAATAGACTACAGTAGAAGTGAATACGGTAGAGTAGAATAGACTACAGTAGAAGTGAATACGGTAGAGTAGAATAGACTACAGTAGATGAGAATACGGTAGAGTAGAGTAGAATAGACTACAGTAGAAGTGAATACGGTAGAGTAGAGTAGAATAGACCACAGTAGAAGTGAATACGGTAGAGTAGAATAGACCACAGTAGAAGAGAATACGGTAGAGTAGAGTAGAATAGACCAGAGTAGAAGAGAATACGGTAGAGTAGACTAGAGTAGAAAAGAATACAGTAGAGTAGAATAGACCAGAGTAGAAGAGAATACGGTAGAGTAGAATAGACTACAGTAGAAGTGAATACGGTAGAGTAGAATAGACTAGAGTAGAAGAGAATACGGTAGAGTAGAATAGACTACAGTAGAAGAGAATACGGTAGAGTAGACTAGACTACAGTAGAAGTGAATACGGTAGAGTAGAGTAGAATAGACTACAGTAGAAGTGAATATGGTAGAGTAGACTAGAATAGACTACAGTAGAAGTGAATACGGTAGAGTAGAGTAGAATAGACTACAGTAGAAGTGAATATGGTAGAGTAGACTAGAATAGACTACAGTAGAAGAGAATACGGTAGAGTAGAATAGACTACAGTAGAAGTGAATACGGTAGAGTAGAATAGACTACAGTAGATGAGAATACGGTAGAGTAGAGTAGAATAGACTACAGTAGAAGTGAATACGGTAGAGTAGAGTAGAATTGACTACAGTAGAAGTGAATACGGTAGAGTAGAATAGACTACAGTAGAAGTGAATACGGTAGAGTAGAGTAGAATAGACCAGAGTAGAAGAGAATACGGTAGAGTAGAATAGACTAGAGTAGAAAAGAATATAGTAGAGTAGAATAGACTACAGTAGAAGTGAATACGGTAGAGTAGAGTAGAATAGACTACAGTAGAAGTGAATACGGTAGAGTAGAATAGACTACAGTAGAAGTGAATACGGTAGAGTAGAGTAGAATAGACTACAGTAGAAGTGAATACGGTAGAGTAGAATAGACTACAGTAGAAGTGAATACGGTAGAGTAGAGTAGAATAGACTACAGTAGAAGTGAATACAGTAGAGTAGAATAGATTACAGTAGAAGTGAATACGGTAGAGTAGAATAGATTACAGTAGAAGTGAATACGGTAGAGTAGAGCAGAATAGACTACAGTAGAAGTGAATACGGTAGAGTAGAGCAGAATAGACTACAGTAGAAGTGAATAGAGTAGAGCAGAATAGACTACAGTAGAAGTGAATACGGTAGAGTAAAGTAGAATAGACTACAGTAGAAGTGAATATGGTAGAGTAGAATAGACTACAGTAGAAGTGAATACGGTAGAGTAGAGTAGAATAGACTACAGTAGAAGTGAATACGGTAGAGTAGAGTAGAATAGACTACAGTAGAAGTGAATAGAGTAGAGCAGAATAGACTACAGTAGAAGTGAATACGGTAGAGTAGAGTAGAATAGACTACAGTAGAAGTGAATACGGTAGAGTAAAGTAGAATAGACTACAGTAGAAGTGAATATGGTAGAGTAGAATAGACTACAGTAGAAGTGAATACGGTAGAGTAGAGTAGAATAGACTACAGTAGAAGTGAATAGAGTAGAGCAGAATAGACTACAGTAGAAGTGAATACGGTAGAGTAGAGTAGAATAGACTACAGTAGAAGTGAATACGGTAGAGTAGAGTAGAATAGACTACAGTAGAAGTGAATACGGTAGAGTAGAATAGACTACAGTAGAAGTGAATACGGTAGAGTAGAGTAGAATAGACTACAGTAGAAGTGAATACGGTAGAGTAGAATAGATTACAGTAGAAGTGAATACGGTAGAGTAGAGCAGAATAGACTACAGTAGAAGTGAATACGGTAGAGTAGAGTAGAATAGACTACAGTAGAAGTGAATAGAGTAGAGCAGAATAGACTACAGTAGAAGTGAATACGGTAGAGTAGAGTAGAATAGACTACAGTAGAAGTGAATACGGTAGAGTAGAGTAGAATAGACTACAGTAGAAGTGAATACGGTAGAGTAGAGTAGAATAGACTACAGTAGAAGTGAGTACGGTAGAGTAGAATAGACTACAGTAGAAGTGAATACGGTAGAGTAGAGTAGAATAGACCAGAGTAGAAGAGAATACGGTAGAGTAGACTAGAGTAGAAAAGAATATAGTAGAGTAGAATAGACCAGAGTAGAAGAGAATACGGTAGAGTAGAATAGACTACAGTAGAAGTGAATACGGTAGAGTAGAGTAGAATAGACTACAGTAGAAGTGAATACGGTAGAGTAGAGTAGAATAGACTAGAGTAGAAGAGAATACGGTAGAGTAGAATAGACTACAGTAGAAGAGAATACGGTAGAGTAGAATAGACTACAGTAGAAGAGAATACGGTAGAGTAGAGTAGAATAGACTACAGTAGAAGTGAATACGGTAGAGTAGAGTAGAATAGACTACAGTAGAAGTGAATACGGTAGAGTAGAGTAGAATAGACTACAGTAGAAGTGAATAGAGTAGAGCAGAATAGACTACAGTAGAAGTGAATACGGTAGAGTAGAGTAGAATAGACTACAGTAGAAGTGAATACGGTAGAGTAAAGTAGAATAGACTACAGTAGAAGTGAATATGGTAGAGTAGAATAGACTACAGTAGAAGTGAATACGGTAGAGTAGAGTAGAATAGACTACAGTAGAAGTGAATACGGTAGAGTAGAGTAGAATAGACTACAGTAGAAGTGAATAGAGTAGAGCAGAATAGACTACAGTAGAAGGGAATACGGTAGAGTAGAGTAGAATAGACTACAGTAGAAGTGAATACGGTAGAGTAGAGTAGAATAGACTACAGTAGAAGTGAATACGGTAGAGTAGAATAGACTACAGTAGAAGTGAATACGGTAGAGTAGAGTAGAATAGACTACAGTAGAAGTGAATACGGTAGAGTAGAATAGATTACAGTAGAAGTGAATACGGTAGAGTAGAGCAGAATAGACTACAGTAGAAGTGAATACGGTAGAGTAGAGTAGAATAGACTACAGTAGAAGTGAATAGAGTAGAGCAGAATAGACTACAGTAGAAGTGAATACGGTAGAGTAGAGTAGAATAGACTACAGTAGAAGTGAATACGGTAGAGTAGAGTAGAATAGACTACAGTAGAAGTGAATACGGTAGAGTAGAGTAGAATAGACTACAGTAGAAGTGAGTACGGTAGAGTAGAATAGACTACAGTAGAAGTGAATACGGTAGAGTAGAATAGACTACAGTAGAAGTGAATACGGTAGAGTAGAATAGACTACAGTAGAAGTGAATACGGTAGAGTAGAATAGACTACAGTAGAAGTGAATACGCTAGAGTAGACTAGAATAGAAGTGAATACGGTAGAGCAGAATAGACTACAGTAGAAGTGAATACGCTAGAGTAGACTAGAATAGAAGTGAATACGGTAGAGCAGAATAGACTACAGTAGAAGTGAATACGGTAGAGTAGAGTAGAATAGACTACAGTAGAAGTGAATACGGTAGAGTAGAGTAGAATAGACTACAGTAGAAGTGAATACGGTAGAGTAGAGTAGAATAGACTACAGTAGAAGTGAGTACGGTAGAGTAGAATAGACTACAGTAGAAGTGAATACGGTAGAGTAGAATAGACTACAGTAGAAGTGAATACGGTAGAGTAGACTAGAATAGACTACAGTAGAAGTGAATATGGTAGAGTAGACTAGAATAGACTACAGTAGAAGAGAATACGGTAGAGTAGAATAGACTACAGTAGAAGTGAATACGGTAGAGTAGAATAGACTACAGTAGATGAGAATACGGTAGAGTAGAATAGACTACAGTAGAAGTGAATACGGTAGAGTAGAGTAGAATAGACCACAGTAGAAGTGAATACGGTAGAGTAGAATAGACCACAGTAGAAGAGAATACGGTAGAGTAGAGTAGAATGGACCAGAGTAGAAGAGAATACGGTAGAGTAGACTAGAGTAGAAAAGAATATAGTAGAGTAGAATAGACCAGAGTAGAAGAGAATACGGTAGAGTAGAATAGACTACAGTAGAAGAGAATACGGTAGAGTAGAATAGACTACAGTAGAAGTGAATATGGTAGAGTAGAGTAGAATAGACTACAGTAGAAGTGAATACGGTAGAGTAGAGTAGAATAGACTACAGTAGAAGTGAATACGGTAGAGTAGAATAGACTACAGTAGAAGTGAATACGGTAGAGTAGAATAGACTACAGTAGAAGTGAATACGGTAGAGTAGAATAGACTACAGTAGAAGTGAATACGGTAGAGTAGAGTAGAATAGACTACAGTAGAAGTGAATACGGTAGAGTAGAATAGACTACAGTAGAAGTGAATACGGTAGAGTAGAATAGAGTAGAGTAGATGAGAGTAGAGTAGAGTAACAAGTCCACAGCAAATGCACGGTCTACTCACCGCTCAGCTTTGTTCTGCCGGATGCACTCGTCAATGATCTCCTTCACTTCCGGATCCGTGACCTTGTTGAAACTGGCTGGTTTGATGCCCTACACGAAAAGAGGAAGAGGTTAATGAGGGGGTGGTATTCCGGGGGTGGACCCTCACCTCCCACATTACCCTCCCGGGCTCTTCTTCCTCTCATGCATTTGCAGGAATGAAAGCCAATTTTAGGAACTGACATCAAACTCCTTTCAAAGGCAGAGCACCTGAACTAGTGAACGTATCACTTACAAGAATCTCCTGCCAATAGCATACAGGTTTTCACTGAAATATATACCTTTACCATGGAATGAAAGCCCAGTACTGGCCAGCAGCAGAACCGCTCCAACGAATTAAGCACACACCGTTGGTGTTGGGATCAGACAGACCTTAACAAACATGTAAGACTATGGACTGGCTCACCTGTTACTTCGGTTATACTCCATACAAACTATCTCTAATTGATTTTGTAACAGATGGCTTCCTACTTCAGTATTTGCGTTTTTGATGCACAAAAAATAACAGGAGCTATTATCCAAATCAAGGGAATTCATTTTAGAGACCGCTGAAAGATGAACAGCTGAATTAGCCATACCATGCTTTCCTTGAAACGTACCTGAACATGAAACACTGTTTCCCTGCCTTTTACCAGGGAGCAACAGGCGACAATAACGGATATCGTGTAAATCAATACAAGGTTTGGAGGAACATGAAAATAAATATACGTGGATCCTAATATTCTGATACAAAAAGGAGCCCATTCTGTAAAACGTGTGGTTTCTGATGTGTGAATGCAACAAGCCACAGAAGCCCAGGAGGCTGCAGGACCAGACTCCAGATGCAACCAGCTGCCAAGAACTCACTCCCACACGAGACTGGAGGGGGCACTCCCACACGAGACTGGGACTGGAGGGGGCACTCCCACACGAGACTGGAGGGGGCACTCCCACACGAGACTGGAGGGGGCACTCCCACACGAGACTGGAGGGGGCACTCCCACACGAGACTGGAGGGGGCACTCCCACACGAGACTGGAGGGGGCACTCCCACACGAGACTGGAGGGGGCACTCCCACACGAGACTGGAGGGGGCACTCCCACACGAGACTGGAGGGGGCACTCCCACACGAGACTGGAGGGGGCACTCCCACACGAGACTGGAGGGGGCACTCCCACACGAGACTGGAGGGGGCACTCCCACAAGAGACTGGAGGGGGCACTCCCACAAGAGACTGGAGGGGGCACTCCCACAAGAGACTGGAGGGGGCACTCCCACAAGAGACTGGAGGGGGCACTCCCACAAGAGACTGGAGGGGGCACTCCCACAAGAGACTGGAGGGGGCACTCCCACAAGAGACTGGAGGGGGCACTCCCACAAGAGACTGGAGGGGGCACTCCCACAAGAGACTGGAGGGGCACTCCCACAAGAGACTGGAGGGGGCACTCCCACAAGAGACTGGAGGGGGCACTCCCACAAGAGACTGGAGGGGGCACTCCCACAAGAGACTGGAGGGGGCACTCCCACAAGAGACTGGAGGGGGCACTCCCACAAGAGACTGGAGGGGGCACTCCCACAAGAGACTGGAGGGGGCACTCCCACAAGAGACTGGAGGGGGCACTCCCACAAGAGACTGGAGGGGGCACTCCCACAAGAGACTGGAGGGGGCACTCCCACAAGAGACTGGAGGGGGCACTCCCACAAGAGACTGGAGGGGGCACTCCCACAAGAGACTGGAGGGGGCACTCCCACAAGAGACTGGAGGGGGCACTCCCACAAGAGACTGGAGGGGGCACTCCCACAAGAGACTGGAGGGGGCACTCCCACAAGAGACTGGAGGGGGCACTCCCACAAGAGACTGGAGGGGGCACTCCCACAAGAGACTGGAGGGGGCACTCCCACAAGAGACTGGAGGGGGC
The DNA here is from genome assembly GCA_963921515.1 of Calotriton arnoldi. Taxonomy (NCBI): domain Eukaryota; kingdom Metazoa; phylum Chordata; class Amphibia; order Caudata; family Salamandridae; genus Calotriton; species Calotriton arnoldi. The sequence goes on along the minus strand of CAWUFW010005081.1, from coordinate 319,967 downwards.
ACTCCCACAAGAGACTGGAGGGGGCACTCCCACAAGAGACTGGAGGGGGCACTCCCACAAGAGACTGGAGGGGGCACTCCCACAAGAGACTGGAGGGGGCACTCCCACAAGAGACTGGAGGGGGCACTCCCACAAGAGACTGGAGGGGGCACTCCCACAAGAGACTGGAGGGGGCACTCCCACAAGAGACTGGAGGGGGCACTCCCACAAGAGACTGGGACTGGAGGGGGCACTCCCACAAGAGACTGGGACTGGAGGGGGCACTTCCACAAGAGACTGGGACTGGAGGGGGCACTTCCACAAGAGACTGGGACTGGAGGGGGCACTTCCACAAGAGACTGGGACTGGAGGGGGCACTTCCACAAGAGACTGGGACTGGAGGGGGCACTTCCACAAGAGACTGGGACTGGAGGGGGCACTTCCACAAGAGACTGGGACTGGAGGGGGCACTTCCACAAGAGACTGGGACTGGAGGGGGCACTTCCACAAGAGACTGGGACTGGAGGGGGCACTTCCACAAGAGACTGGGACTGGAGGGGGCACTTCCACAAGAGACTGGGACTGGAGGGGGCACTTCCACAAGAGACTGGGACTGGAGGGGGCTCTTCCACAAGAGACTGGGACTGGAGGGGGCTCTTCCACAAGAGACTGGGACTGGAGGGGGCACTTCCACAAGAGACTGGGACTGGAGGGGGCACTTCCACAAGAGACTGGGACTGGAGGGGGCACTTCCACAAGAGACTGGGACTGGAGGGGGCACTTCCACAAGAGACTGGGACTGGAGGGGGCACTTCCACAAGAGACTGGGACTGGAGGGGCACTTCCACAAGAGACTGGAGGGGGCACTTCCACAAGAGACTGGAGGGGGCACTTCCACAAGAGACTGGAGGGGGCACTTCCACAAGAGACTGGAGGGGGCACTTCCACAAGAGACTGGAGGGGGCACTTCCACAAGAGACTGGAGGGGGCACTTCCACAAGAGACTGGAGGGGGCACTTCCACAAGAGACTGGAGGGGGCACTTCCACAAGAGACTGGAGGGGGCACTTCCACAAGAGACTGGAGGGGGCACTTCCACAAGAGACTGGAGGGGGCACTTCCACAAGAGACTGGAGGGGGCACTTCCACAAGAGACTGGAGGGGGCACTTCCACAAGAGACTGGAGGGGGCACTTCCACAAGAGACTGGAGGGGGCACTTCCACAAGAGACTGGAGGGGGCACTTCCACAAGAGACTGGAGGGGGCACTTCCACAAGAGACTGGAGGGGGCACTTCCACAAGAGACTGGAGGGGGCACTTCCACAAGAGACTGGAGGGGGCACTTCCACAAGAGACTGGAGGGGGCACTTCCACAAGAGACTGGAGGGGGCACTTCCACAAGAGACTGGAGGGGGCACTTCCACAAGAGACTGGAGGGGGCACTTCCACAAGAGACTGGAGGGGGCACTTCCACAAGAGACTGGAGGGGGCACTTCCACAAGAGACTGGAGGGGGCACTTCCACAAGAGACTGGAGGGGGCACTTCCACAAGAGACTGGAGGGGGCACTTCCACAAGAGACTGGAGGGGGCACTTCCACAAGAGACTGGAGGGGCACTTCCACAAGAGACTGGAGGGGGCACTTCCACAAGAGACTGGAGGGGGCACTTCCACAAGAGACTGGAGGGGGCACTTCCACAAGAGACTGGAGGGGGCACTTCCACAAGAGACTGGAGGGGGCACTTCCACAAGGGACTGGAGGGGGCACTTCCACAAGAGACTGGAGGGGGCACTTCCACAAGAGACTGGAGGGGGCACTTCCACAAGGGACTGGAGGGGGCACTTCCACAAGGGACTGGAGGGGGCACTTCCACAAGGGACTGGAGGGGGCACTTCCACAAGGGACTGGAGGGGGCACTTCCACAAGGGACTGGAGGGGGCACTTCCACAAGGGACTGGAGGGGGCACTTCCACAAGGGACTGGAGGGGGCACTTCCACAAGGGACTGGAGGGGGCACTTCCACAAGGGACTGGAGGGGGCACTTCCACAAGGGACTGGAGGGGGCACTTCCACAAGGGACTGGAGGGGGCACTTCCACAAGGGACTGGAGGGGGCACTTCCACAAGGGACTGGAGGGGGCACTTCCACAAGGGACTGGAGGGGGCACTTCCACAAGGGACTGGAGGGGGCACTTCCACAAGGGACTGGAGGGGGCACTTCCACAAGGGACTGGAGGGGGCACTTCCACAAGGGACTGGAGGGGGCACTTCCACAAGGGACTGGAGGGGGCACTTCCACAAGGGACTGGAGGGGGCACTTCCACAAGGGACTGGAGGGGGCACTTCCACAAGGGACTGGAGGGGGCACTTCCACAAGGGACTGGAGGGGGCACTTCCACAAGGGACTGGAGGGGGCACTTCCACAAGGGACTGGAGGGGCACTTCCACAAGGGACTGGAGGGGGCACTTCCACAAGGGACTGGAGGGGGCACTTCCACAAGGGACTGGAGGGGGCACTTCCACAAGGGACTGGAGGGGCACTTCCACAAGGGACTGGAGGGGGCACTTCCACAAGGGACTGGAGGGGGCACTTCCACAAGGGACTGGAGGGGCACTTCCACAAGGGACTGGAGGGGGCACTTCCACAAGGGACTGGAGGGGGCACTTCCACAAGGGACTGGAGGGGGCACTTCCACAAGGGACTGGAGGGGGCACTTCCACAAGGGACTGGAGGGGGCACTTCCACAAGGGACTGGAGGGGGCACTTCCACACGAGACTGGAGGGGGCACTTCCACACGAGACTGGAGGGGCACTTCCACACGAGACTGGAGGGGGCACTTCCACACGAGACTGGAGGGGGCACTTCCACACGAGACTGGAGGGGGCACTTCCACACGAGACTGGAGGGGGCACTTCCACACGAGACTGGAGGGGGCACTTCCACACGAGACTGGAGGGGGCACTTCCACACGAGACTGGAGGGGGCACTTCCACACGAGACTGGAGGGGGCACTTCCACACGAGACTGGAGGGGGCACTTCCACACGAGACTGGAGGGGGCACTTCCACACGAGACTGGAGGGGGCACTTCCACACGAGACTGGAGGGGGCACTTCCACACGAGACTGGAGGGGGCACTTCCACACGAGACTGGAGGGGGCACTTCCACACGAGACTGGAGGGGGCACTTCCACACGAGACTGGAGGGGGCACTTCCACACGAGACTGGAGGGGGCACTTCCACACGAGACTGGAGGGGGCACTTCCACACGAGACTGGAGGGGGCACTTCCACACGAGACTGGAGGGGGCACTTCCACACGAGACTGGAGGGGGCACTTCCACACGAGACTGGAGGGGGCACTTCCACACGAGACTGGAGGGGCACTTCCACACGAGACTGGAGGGGGCACTTCCACACGAGACTGGAGGGGGCACTTCCACACGAGACTGGAGGGGGCACTTCCACACGAGACTGGAGGGGCACTTCCACACGAGACTGGAGGGGGCACTTCCACACGAGACTGGAGGGGGCACTTCCACACGAGACTGGAGGGGGCACTTCCACACGAGACTGGAGGGGGCACTTCCACACGAGACTGGAGGGGGCACTTCCACACGAGACTGGAGGGGGCACTTCCACACGAGACTGGAGGGGGCACTTCCACACGAGACTGGAGGGGGCACTTCCACACGAGACTGGAGGGGGCACTTCCACACGAGACTGGAGGGGGCACTTCCACACGAGACTGGAGGGGGCACTTCCACACGAGACTGGAGGGGGCACTTCCACACGAGACTGGAGGGGGCACTTCCACACGAGACTGGAGGGGGCACTTCCACACGAGACTGGAGGGGGCACTTCCACACGAGACTGGAGGGGGCACTTCCACACGAGACTGGAGGGGGCACTTCCACACGAGACTGGAGGGGGCACTTCCACACGAGACTGGAGGGGGCACTTCCACACGAGACTGGAGGGGGCACTTCCACACGAGACTGGAGGGGGCACTTCCACACGAGACTGGAGGGGGCACTTCCACACGAGACTGGAGGGGCACTTCCACACGAGACTGGAGGGGGCACTTCCACACGAGACTGGAGGGGGCCCTTCCACAAGAGCCTGGAGGGGGCCCTTCCACAAGAGCCTGGAGGGGGCCCTTCCACAAGAGCCTGGAGGGGGCACTTCCACAAGAGCCTGGAGGGGGCACTTCCACAAGAGCCTGGAGGGGGCCCTTCCACAAGAGCCTGGAGGGGGCCCTTCCACAAGAGCCTGGAGGGGGCCCTTCCACAAGAGCCTGGAGGGGGCCCTTCCACAAGAGCCTGGAGGGGGCCCTTCCACAAGAGCCTGGAGGGGGCCCTTCCACAAGAGCCTGGAGGGGGCCCTTCCACAAGAGCCTGGAGGGGGCACTTCCACAAGAGCCTGGAGGGGGCACTTCCACAAGAGCCTGGAGGGGGCACTTCCACAAGAGCCTGGAGCGGGCACTTACGCTGGTGACTTTGCGATAAATCTGGGCCGCGTTCTGGCACTCAGAGTACGGGTATTCAGAGGTAGCCATTTCCAGCATGCACATGCCAAATGCGTACACGTCCACAGATTCATCATAATGCTCCTCGTACATCTCTGGCGCCATGAACTCGGGAGTCCCTGGAAAAGAACAAAAGAACCACTTCTAAAACGGGGGAAACAATTGCTGCTGCATGTACTTGGAGGAAAATGGTGAACATTCGAGAAAAACACCAAGAGCTCCGCGTCCAAGACTCCTTCCAGTTTCAAGAGGAAGGGAATATTTGAATTAACAGTGGCACCCTCCGTCTTTAGGAGAGCGTGAAAACCTTACTAACCTCCACACCAGCGTTGGTATATTCCATGGTTTTACATGGTCGGATAATTTCTCATCACCAACCTGGGAGTCCCACGATGACATTACATCAGGAATAAGGTCACATTTACAGAGAAACGCCAACCCCACTCACTTCATTTAAGAAGTCCATCCAATGAGGTGACGAAAACAAGTTACTTACCTGTAACTTTGGTTCTCCAGTATTGGAAGCTTTCATAGATTCACATGCTTGGAATCATTCCCCGTCGTCGAGATGGGAGTCTCGGTAAATATAAAATAGTAGTAAATAACCATTACAAAAGAGAAACAGGCCTAGGCCTAATCCCATTTTGCAACCAGACCATGTCTTTTTGTAAAAGAGACCAAAAAGGACAGGCAGCCAATCAGAGCAGCCTCACCCTCTAGAACCTTGGTGAAAGAACCTCAGCTCCTCAGATTTTTGTATACGTTGTGAAATAATCACACAGAGAGATGCTGAGCTTTCCCAGGGGAGGAGGGGAGGTCGCATGGGAATCTATGAAAGCTTCCAATACTGGAGAACCAAAGTTACAGGTAAGTAACTTGTTTTCTTACTCCAGTTTTGGAGCTTTCATAGATTCCCATGCTTGGAATCAGAGTAGCTAGCAGTAAACATACACATTTTATCATAAAGCATAACACTTTGATAAACGTTCGTTAAAACATACTTCTACATTAATAATATGCAGAGGTAATAGTAAATGAATTCAGAAACAAGATAAAATGTGTAAAAGCTGAAAAAACAGGAAGGAGGGATGCAAAGGAAAGCTCACCACTCATTGGAAGAGGTTCCTCAGGACTGCCTGGCCCACAGCTGTGTCATCTCGCAGTGAAGCGTTCAGGCAGTAATGTTTCGTGAACGTGTGAGTGCTGCTCCAAGTCGCAGCCCTACAAATGTCTTTAATCTGGACACCAGCAAACAGAGCCGTCGAGGATGCCACAGACCTTGTAGAATGCGCCCGGACTTTACCCTCCAGGGGTCTGCCCGCTGCTGTATGACAGTATCGAATAGCGCTAACAACCCACCGAGCTATCCCCTGCTTGGAAAGGGGAAAACCCTTGCGGGGAGCACTGAATGACACAAAAAGTTGAGAAGATTTACGGAAGGGCTTAGTCCGGTCCAAATAAAACTTCAAGCACCTCTGTACGTCCAGAGAATGAAGAGCTCTCTCAGCAGGAGAAGAAGGCTGAAGGAAAAAGGTCTTAAGAATCACTGGCTCGTTGAGATGAAAAGTAGAAGGCACTTTAGGAATGAATTTAGGATTAGTTCTCATGATGACTGTATTGTTCTTGAACTGAAGGAAAGGCTCCTGAATTGTAAGAGCCTGCAACTCTCCAATCCTCCTGGCTGAAGTGAGTGCCAGCAACAGAGCTAGTTTCCAGGAGAGGAACTTTAGATCCGTTCGATGAATGGGTTCGAATGGGTGTCTCATCAATTGAGAAAGAACCAGGTTCAGATGCCACGTAGGAGGTGGAGGTCTCACTGGCGGAAACACCCTGAAGAGGCCCTTGAGAAATTGCTTAACAATTCTGGCTGACCAAAGAGAAGGCCCAGATGAGGTGCGCCGAAAGCGAGAAACCGCTGCTAGGTGTACTTTAATGGAAGAATGAGCCAGACCTGCCTTAGCCAGGGACAGGAAATATGGAAGTACGTGGTGTGGCTGCGACAAGAAAGGATCCAACCCTGCACCCTGACACCAGATGCAGAATCGTTTCCATTTCAAGCAATAAGTCTTGTTAGTGGAAGGAGCTCTCGCCTGCGAAAGGACCTCCTTAACCTCCTCCGGAAGATCTAAGTCAAGAAATTCTCGCTGCTCAGGAGCCATGCTGAGAGTTGTAACGAGCGAGGATCTGGGTGCCAAACCTGACCCTGAGACATCGTGAGGAGGTGTGGAATCTGATGCAGTGGTTGAGGACGATCCAAGGAGAGAAGGTGAAGTTCGGTGAACCAGAACTGCCTCGGCCATGCTGGAGCTATGAGGATCATTCTGCACAGTTCTGCTTTCATCTTCATGAGCAACCTGGGAATTAGCGGAATGGGGGGAAAAGCGTATACAAATGCGCCTGACCAGGCGATCGAAAGCGCATTCCCCAGCGACCCTCGATGGTATAGCTTGCTGGCGTAAGACAGGCATTTCCTGTTCACTGGTGTGGCAAACAGGTCTATGGAGGGTCTGCCCCACCGGCGAAAGACACCCTCCAGTGTAGCCTGATCCAGCTCCCACTCGTGGGTGACAGATTTCAGCCTGCTGAGCCTGTCCGCTTTGTCGTTGAGTACTCCGGTCAAAAGTTCTGCTTTCAGAGAAATCTTGTGCAGGATAGCTCACTCCCAAATCGCCTGGGCTTCTTGTGACAAGAGAAAGGACCAGGTCCCGCCTTCCTTGTTGATGTAATGCATGGCTGTGGTGTTGTCCGTCCGGACAAGAACCGACAACCCCTGCAATCTTGGAAGATAAGCTTGAAGAGCTAAACGAATCGCTCGTAGCTCTAAGAGGTTGATGTGTAGGAGGCGATGTTCCGGAAGCCAATGACCACTGACCTGCAGATCTTGCAACACTGCGCCCCAACCCTCCAGAGAGGCATCAGTCGTCACCACTTGAGGCGCTGGAGTGTTTACGAAGGATATACCTTGGGATAAATTATTTTTCCTTGTCGACCAGAGGATGGCTTGCTTCATGGCGTGAGTGATCACTAGCTGGTCGTCGAAGGAACCGCTCACCTGCTTCCACTGCAAGTTCAGGTGCTCCTGCAAGGGACGCACTCAGTCTGCAGTGAGGTATTAAGGGAATGCAGGAGGACACGGAAACGGCGAACAGAAAGACACTTTTTTCTTCGCACTAAATGAGCCATGGAGATTAGATTTCTTTGTCTCTCCAGAGATGGAAACACCTTGTTGAGAGATGTGTTTAGAACTGCTCCCAGAAACTGAACCTTCCTGGACGGGAGGAGAGAAGACTTGGCGTTGTTGAGAGTCAGGCCCAGATTGGAGAAGAGACAAGTGCAAGCGTCGACCGCTTCCTCTGCTGCCTCCCTGGACGAGGCCTTTAGTAACCAATCGTCCAGGTAGGGAAAGACCTGGAAATGCTGCTTCCTGAGGAAAGCTGCTACTGGTGCCAGCACCTTGGAGAAGACTCTCGGAGCTGAGCGAAGACAAAACGGCAGCACTTTGAACTGGAAATGGCTCTTGGCGACTGTAAACCGTAGAAACCTCCTGTGGGCCGGATGAATGGGGATGTGGAAATACGCATCCTCGAGGTCGAGAGTGGCCATAAAATCTCCAGTGTTGTGAATACGCAGAATGTCCTGGAGAGACACCATCCGAAAAGATAGCTTTGTGAGATAAGTGTTGAGCTCCCTGAGGTCTAGAATGGGACGCCATTTCTCCAATGTTTTCTTTACCAGAAAAAATCTGGAATAAAACCCCTTGCCCCTCTGAGAGAGAGGGACCGGTTCTACTGCTCCCTTGACCAGCAGATGATGGACTTCCAGCCGGAGGAGACGCAGGTGTTTGGCGGAGTTGGCGGCAGGGGCCCTGGATGGTGGAAGATGAATGAACTAGGGTGTGGCCGCTCTGAATGATGTTTAGGACCCAACGGTCTGTTATCCGTTGCCAATTGTGGAGGTATCGAGACACCCTGCCTCCTACAGATGTCTTCGAGGAGGAGGAGGGCACAGCGCAAAGAGCGAGATCGCCGCTATTGCCTCTTAGAGGCGTCCCGTCCGGGACGATTCTGCTTCCCTCTAGTGTTCGACCTAGAGAAAGATGACGTCTGGCCTTGCTTCTGATAAGAAGGACGGTAAGATTGTGGTGTGGAACCATAAGAGGAGTACCTCTGCTGTTGGTAGGAGCCCCTGTAGGATGGAGCACCTCTGCCCCTAGCTCCACGGAATGGCGCTTTCTTGTATTGAAGGGTCCCCAAGGACCGAGCAGTTTCCGTATCCTTCTTGATGTTTTGAAGGGTATCATCTATGTGCTTGCCGAACAACTCCTCACCATCAAAAGGAAGATCTAGGATTTTGTTCTGGATCTCTGGCCGGAACCATGTTGCCTTCAACCAACCCTGGCGACGAAGCACAGCTGCACCAGCCAGGGACCGGAAAGCCGTTGTGGTGATGTCCATCGCACAATCGATGACCTCCGTGGACGTAATCTCCCCTTCCTGCAAGATCTTCTTTGCTTCAGACTTGGAAGTATCAGACAACTGATCCAGGTAAGGCGAGAGGTCTCACCACATTTGGCGGTCGTACCTTCCAAGAATTGCTAATGCGTTCGCAGCTCTGATGACAAGGCTGGCCATGGAGGAGAATCTTTTCCCCGCGTTGTCGAGGCGTCTGCCCTCTTTGTCAGGAGGTGTAGTCAGCGGCGCTGAAGGATTCCTCGACTTCCTCTGCGCTGCTTGCGAAATGACCGAGTCGGGTCTTGGCTGACCAGTCAATGAAGCTGGGCTGTCGTCTGGGGCTTTATATTTTTTGTCCAGACGCGGCAAGACTGGAATCACAGTGGCCGGATTCTTCATGGCCTTAATGCCTTCTTCCCAGACATGAGCCACGATAGGAATAAAGCGAACAGTCTTCCTATTCGGCTCTTTAAAATCATAGAGAAAGCACTCTGTTTGGACTGAAGGCATGGGAAGTTCGAAACGCAGTGATGCTCTCTCCATTAATTTGTGGAAACCCCCAATGTCAGCAGGGGGGGAATCAATCGGGGCAGGAGCCGGAGAAGCAGGATCAGGGATTACATAATCATCCCATTCATCTCCCTGATCTTGTTGTACAAGCTCCCCCTCTTCTTCCTCTGTGGAATCATCCTGGTGTTGATCCGTCGGAGGAAGGACATCAGATGGTGTTAGAAATTGAGTATGCTGCCGAGCTGATGGAGATGGTGAAACCATCACAGTGGCAGGAGGAGGAGGCACAGGTTGAGCCAAGAGGGCGGGTTGTGAAGGCGAAGGATGAGCTGAAAACCCCCGTCGGTAGTCTAAAAGCATCCCCTGTAAATCAGCCAAAAGTGAAGTGGGAACAGACACCATCTCTTGTTGAACGTCCTCTTGGCGTGAAAATGATTGTTCGTATGTCTGATCTTGATAATAATAACCCTCCGAATCAGTGTCCTGACATTTGACTATCAGCTGAGAAGGGCTATTGGCATCGCCAAAATGACTGTCCTCACCCTCCGAGTCCTCCTCCTCATCCAGAAGTAATGCAGGTGGTAAAGAATCCACTTTTCTAGGGGACGTCATGTCTGGCGACTGTGAAGAGGGCTTTTAAAAGATTTGTCCTGGCTAGGGACCGTCGCAGGTGGTGTAATTAGTCCTTCCCTCTCCTTTACACCGCAGTGAGGAGATTTGACAGGACCCTGGTCCTCAGACTCCTTCGGGGTCTTTTTTGAGGCCTTAGAGGGGAGACCCACAGATGGTGAAGGGGAACCTCTACCCCTCTTGACTGACCTTCTTGATGAGGCGGCGGAAGACGACTCCTCACTATCACTAGACAGTGGTTCCTTCCTCGACTTCAGCCTGTGGAGCCAGGTTAGCAGGCGACCCTCACGGTCCCGGAGAGTCTTGGTGGAAAAGGTGCGGCAAATCTTGCACTCCGCAGCTTTGTGGTCCGGGTATAGGCAATATATGCAGTCTTTATGCCTATCCTCCACATAAAGCCTCTTCTTGCCACAAGTGGCACAAGCCTTAAATAAAGCTTTCTTTCCTTTATCTGACATTTCCCAAGGATTTTCAATGAAAACCTGAAGAAAATAGCTGGAAAAAACAGTTGAAGAGTTGAAGTAGAGCAAAGCTCGAGGAGACTCCCTTCTGCACAACGTGCGGTAGAAAATCTGAGGAGCTGAGGTTCTTTCACCAAGGCTCTAGAGGGTGAGGCTGCTCTGATTGGCTGCCTGTTCTTTTTGGTCTCTTTTACAAAAAGACATGGTCTGGTTGCAAAATGGGATTAGGCCTAGGCCTGTTTCTCTTTTGTAATGGTTATTTACTACTATTTTATATTTACCGAGACTCCCATCTCGACGACGGGGAATGATTCCAAGCATGGGAATCTATGAAAGCTCCAATACTGGAGTAAGGCACCTGAACTCCACCCCCAGAAGCCACCATACCTCAGATGTTCTGCAGCACAAGTGTAAAAAGAGGAAATCTAAAAGCATTTGACTCGCGAGGAGGGAGGTTTGCACATAAATCTAAAAAAGATGCCAAGGCTGGAGTAAGAAATGACATTTATTAAGTTCAGCAGTGACCCAAAGGGCATTGTGGCACAATATAAAATTCTTTCACCATAGGTGTAGGATGTTGAACAAAGGCTTCGAGAATTACAAACTCAATCAGGGGTAAGTCTGAGGGAGCTTGTGATATAAATTTGAGATTAATTCTACAAACAGATCTGTCCGATTGAAACCCGAGGAATGGTTTGTTAACTGCTTTTCAAGCACTCTTCTGGCTGACTTCAAGGCCAACACAAGGGCAGTCTTCGAAGACAATTACTTCATGCCCGCTGTATGTGTGGGTTCAAAAGGTTCCTTCATAAATCATTTACAAAAACAGAAGGGGATCAGAGCATACAGATCCAGCACCAATCGTTAGTTCGTATATTAGCCTCTTAAGTATTCAGAACAAATCGGTGCACTGGGTCTGGGATGTGATCCACATACATCCCCATAAGGCAATATAGATAACAACCATTAACAGAAAACACACAATTGACCCTGCACCCGAAATCTCTAGTAATCTATTAGTCAATGTAATTGTACATCATGTGAGAAGGAACAGAACAAAATATAAAATAAAAGTAAAAACTGCTTCCCAAATGAAGAAACTAGACTAGACTATCTTGTTTTTGATAGTAGAAAAACGTTGTCCTTTTATTCCAAAACCGTCAATCTTAAAATGCACGACAAATTTGCTTTGCCAACGCGTTTCGTCCCACATGGGACTTCTTCAGGGCTGAAAAGCTTCTGTGACTTATATTTATTTAAATGTTGAAATATGCCATTTGGATCGATGAATAAGCAATACAGACGGTTTTGGAATAAAAGGACAACGTTTTTCTACTATCAAAAACAAGATCGTCTAGTTTCTTCATTTGGGAAGCAATTTTTACTTTTATTTTATATTTTGTTCTGTTCCTTCTCACATGATGTACAATTACATTAACTAATAGATTACTAGAGATTTCGGGTGCAGGGTCAATTGTGTGCCTTCATAAATCATTGGCTGAGAAACTTTGAAGGGTCCTTTTATAAAGGGCTTCATGAATCTGAAGATCGCTGGTATGCGGATATCGCTGGCAAGTCGGACTTTACTGGAAGCAGGTTCAAGCCCAAAGCAGCAAGTTGCTAGAGAGAAGGGAGAAGCTGAAGTGGCTCAGAAGTATCGGGGTGAAGACCTTAAGACACAGAACCTTTTCCACTTTCACTGATACATCCTGACTGTTTATGAGCTCGAACCTGAAGCAACACTGCACAACTGCCTTAAGGAATATAAATGCGAGAACCTCAGGTCTGCAAGAACAGAGATCCTGAATGTAAGCCTGTTCCCTGGCCTGCCGGCGGCCCAGTGGAAAGTGTGAGTGAGTGGAAGTGGTGGGAAACACATGCAAATGTCGAGGAATATGGGACTGAAAACTCATTGCCCTTCCATCAGGAGTATTATTGTCGGCTTGCAAAGATCCGTGGAGCTCATAAGTGATGCAGCGTTGTGGGACTCCATTTCCAGAAAACCATGCCAGCAAGATGCTTCGAAGCTCCCACTCTTGACCAACACAGGCTGTTCTGCAAAGAGCATCTGCCATGTGCTGTTGATTCACTGGAGATATTATGCAGTTAGCAAAACGCAGTGACTTAACGCCCAGCTCCATAGATGATGCGCCTTCTCTGACAGTGCCTGCGAGTTCGCTCCCCCCTTCTTGTTAATTTAAAACATTGTCTTATTGGCTGTTCGCATGAGTACAGCTGAGACGGCTAACCTCAGAAGAAATGCTTTTGGCTCTAGTATTGAGCAGCTTCACAACCTGAAACAGAACCCCGTTTATTCCAATTTCTTAAGATAGGCACCCTAGCTGCCCAAAGCAGTGTCTGCTGCAATTAAGAACAGAATTGGATTGACTTTTTTACTTTATTTTCCACCATGTCATTGCTTGCTTCATGTATAAAGTGATCTCAATATGACCTTCCAAGGATCTGGATATCTGACGCCACTGAATGTCTAACACCTTGTGCAAAAAAAAGCATTCTGAAATGGGGAATCAGAAAAATGCATGAAGACAGCAGCTTGTGGGAACATACCAAGATGTTCTTTAGTCCTTAAACATGGCTTGATATATCACTTCCTTACTACCATGTACAGAATGGCTCTCAGAAACTGAATATAATTGGAGGGTTGTAATTGCAATTTGGTTGTTTTAAGATCTAGACCGACATATTGGAACAAACAAAGACATCTTTCATTGATGATCTGGCTGTGTCAAAGGTTTTGTCCTTGACCAAACAGCTGTCCAGGCAGGCACTGACTTGATGACCTTGTCTTTTTAAGAACACTTCTATAAGAGCCACACATTTTGTAAATATCCTTGGCATTGTCTTTAGACCGAACGGAAGCACATTGAACTGATACTGGCTCCTAGCTACTTCAAACCAGAGTTCTTTGCGGGATGAAAGGGATGTGCAAAGAAGCATCCTGCAAATCCAAAAAAGGCACCTATTTCCCATGCTGGAGTGGCTGCAACACTTCCTGAAGAGGAACCATTCTGCTCTGCTTTCCCACGCACTTGTTGAGGTGTCTCAAATCAAAAATTGGGCACCACCCCCTGGAATTTCTTTCGAACCAGAAAAAACATCTGGAGCAAAAGCGTGAATTTCATTCAGATTTGGGGATTGATCCACAGCAGTGTTTGCGAGCACAGAGAGGATGCAGCATCTTAGTCATGAAAACAGATGGGGGTTTGGAGGAACTTCAAGGGTATAGCAATAGCAAACTGCAGCCAATACCCACTTTTCCATAAGGAATGTCTGCCCATTTCTGATAAAAAGCTGAAATACTACTCTGGAGCATAAGGTGGGGGACACGCAGAAACCAGGGCCTGAAAATTGCCATTTCTGCTTCTTCGGATCCTGGTGAGGAGTCTGCGTGTTTCTTGCAGTCGGCTGCTGGGATAAGTTGTGGCAGGGAGGCAACACTTCTGGGATAGATAGTAGGGCTGTCGGAAATAAGACGTGTTGCCAATGCTGTTGCACAAGGCCTTTGTGGTTGAGAACAGCATTTGTAAGCGCAAAAATGTCTGCCTCACAACCCCTGAAAAAGAGTCTGTCTTCTGTATTACAGGATTCCAAGGGAAGGGACTGTGTTAATCTCAGATTTAGTCACCTATAGGTGGACATGTATTCCAAACAAGCTCTATCCCTCAAAAGGCAGATCTAAAATTAGATTCAGCACTTCAGGTCTACATGAAATCGATCGCAGCCAAACTTCTTGCCTTATGATCGCTACACTAGTATTTGGAAACCTGTAGCAGCTATGTCCATCTATGCTTGCTGCAGAAGCCTTATCACACTCATGTAAAATGGCTTTTGCCTCCTGCTTCCAGTCTTCTGGTAGTAACTCCAGATAAGGAGCCTTATCTGCAGACATGTGTCTGTCGTATCTGCTCACAATAACGAAGGCATTAGTGCTCTTAATGGAAGTGTCTGCTAACATGGATATTCGCTTCCCAAAGCTAAATATCTTCCTCCCATCCCACCTGGAAGGGCTGTACATGGAGAGCTGGATTCCGTGTTCAGTGCTGAGCAGATTGCATGACAACTAAACCAGGGCTAGGGTAGCCATGGAACCATGCTGGCAAGTTAGCAGATGCTCCCTATTTTTTGTCTAATCGGGGCACCACTGAGGGAATAGAAGTGGGCGATGGCATTATTTAGACTGCTCCTTGCCATCTGAAGCCAATAACCGGAATGGAGTTGATTCTTCTCGACAGCGTTTTAGAATCATACAGATGCTGGAAGCAAACTGCGCTTCGACATTTACTTCAGTAGGGAATGGAATTGATATCTTTGCATGGGGAGGTATGGGTTCTGCTCTAGTTGAGGTGACATTCATCCTCATCATTGGAGGTGTCTTGTGGTGGTTCTAGCAGATCTCCTTCCTCTTCTTAAAATTAATCAGAGGAATTTCTCACCCCTTTGGGCAGAAGGGGTAGTTTCTTACCGTTAAACTCCAGTTCTGTTGTAGGGGTATTCCCGTGATAGTCAAAATCATGTTAATAGTCCCGCCCATGTGCGTGGACCCCGGAGCACTTCATTAGATATATCTTCTTAAGTTGTCATCCTCTGCCTTTCTTCAGGAAGGCCTGCATAGACACTTAAGAGATAAAAAGACAATAATGCAGCCTAACCAACTAGGCTACACTGGCCATTACTTCATCTTGAAGTGAAAAAAGATAGCCAGTTTAACTTTCAAATTTAGCAATTTTACTGGAGTTTCACACATAGAAAACTCCCCTTCACAAAACTCCTTTTTTCATGATAGAGATTAAAGGGATTGGACAGAGAAGCCCCCATAGGCTGCCATTATGTGTCTGCAAATGGATACCGTGCCTTTAAGAGTCTCCAGAGACCCCCGGTATCCCATGATGCACAGCCAGAGGCATTTACATTCAGTTCTTTTTGAAGGCGTAAAGAAGCAGAGCTTACTGAGTCTAGGGGACCTCTGCGTCTGCCACCGGGGAGGAGGGGGGGTTGCTTATGACTATCACGCAAATACCCCTACAAGAGAACTGGAGTTACAGGTAAGAAACTACTCCTTCTCTTGTAGGGGATTTCCGTGTATAGTCATAATCATGTGAATTGACTAGCAAGCCCATCCCAAAACAACTCCCCAGCGGTGGAAGAAACAGAGAACAACCGCACTATTGGGCAAATAGATTCCGAAGTGAAGCCTACCCAACCTGAGCATCTGCCCTAGCATCAGTGTCTAGGCAGTAGTGCCGAGTAAATGTATGGACTGACTTCCAAGTGGCAGCCTTACAGATTTCTGAAATAGGTACGTTACGAAGTAAAGCTGCAGTAGCTGCTTTACCTCTAGTAGAGTGAGCCCTAGGCTTATTACCAAGAGTCTTGTTGGCTTTCTGATAACACAGCTTAATACAGGAAACAATCCACCTAGAAATGGATTGTTTAGAGGTAGCTAGACCAGTTCGGACCGAGCCATAGTTTACAAATAGTTGGTCTGATCTACGGATATCCTTAGTCTTGTCCAAATAGAACTTCAAGACCCTCCTGACATCAAGGGAATGAAGCAACCTCTCAGCCGGAGAAGAGGGATTCTGAAAGAATGTAGGCAATGTAATAGTTTGGTTCACGTGAAACTCTGAAACTACTTTAGGTAGGAACTTAGGCTGAGTCCTCATAACTACCTTAGAGGAATGAAAGACTGTATAAGGCTCTTTACAACATAATGCCTGAAGTTCGCTAACCCTGCGGGCAGAAGTTATGGCCACAAGGAAAGCGTTCTTCCAAGACAGATGCTGAAGAGAAGCCCTATGAATGGGCTCAAACGGTTCCCTCATCAGACGAGAAAGAACCACATTAAGCTCCAAAGGAGGTGGAGGACGCCTAATGGGAGGAAACCCTTTCTTCAATCCTTCAAGAAAATCTCTGATGACTGGGATTTAAAAAAAGGAAGTTTGTGAAGGACATTTCCTATAAGCAGTTAAAGCTGCCAGGTGAAATTTAATCGAATGAAACTGAAGGCCAGATTGAGCCAAGTGTAGTAAGTAAGGAAGGATGACATCTTCCTTGCAGGAGGTAGGATCCACCTTCTTAGATGCACACCAGATGCAAAATCTCTTCCATTTATATGCATAGGACGTGCGTGTAGATGGTCGTTTGGCCTCCTTCAATATCTCCATACAGTCCCGAGGGAGATTCAAATGTCCGTACTGTACTAACTCAGGAGCCATGCCGCCAAATTCAACGACAAGAGAATGGGGTGCACCATCTGTCTGCCGAACTTCGTTAGAAGGTCCGGCCGGCATGGAAGACGGAGATGTGGCAGGAGAGACCGGTGAAGCAGGTCTGTGAACCACCACTGACGGGGCCACTCCAGAGCAATGAGGATCATCTTGGCCCGTGATTGTGAGAGCTTGATCAGTACTGTCGGGATCAGGGGAATTGGCAGAAAAGCGTAGAGAAAGCCGCCTGACCAGTTGATCCACACTGCATTCCCCAGAGTCCCTGGTTGGTAAAACGTGGAGGCGAAGTCGCGGCATTTGCTGTTTTCCGCGGTAGCGAACAGATCTACCTCTGGAGTACCCCATCTTCCGAAGATGTCTCGCACCACTTTGTCGTTTAAGACCCATTCATGATTTTCTTGAATGAGTCTGCTGAGTGCGTCTGCCTGAGCATTTTGAACACCTGGGAGGT
Source organism: Calotriton arnoldi (assembly GCA_963921515.1). Lineage (NCBI taxonomy): Eukaryota > Metazoa > Chordata > Amphibia > Caudata > Salamandridae > Calotriton > Calotriton arnoldi. The sequence goes on along the minus strand of CAWUFW010005081.1, from coordinate 302,710 downwards.
GAGTTGCTGTGATGGTCAGGTCCCTGGCCAACAGCCAGTTCCAAATGGCCTGGGCTTCCCGAGATAACACTCGAGATCTCGAGCCCCCCTGCTTGTTGAGGTAGAACATTGTGGTCTTATTGTCTGTCTGTACAAGCAGGGAACTGATGTGAAACAATGGCTGAAAAGCTTTCAGCGCCAAATGGACTGCTCGAAGTTCCAGGAAGTTGATGTGGTACTTGGTCTCTTTCCGTGACCACGTACCCTGTATCTGAAGGTGGTCGGAATGTGAACCCCAGCCGTGGAGAGACGCATCCGTCACTATGGTTTGCGTCGGTATCTCCTTGTGGAAGGGAATCCCCCGGAGGAGATTGCGTGGAGAACACCACCATCGGATGATCTGGAGAGGCTGCTGCGACAGCTGAATCCTGTCTTCCCAATCCCCCAGTTTCTGGTCCCACTGATCGTCCAGACATTCTCGCAGAGGTCTCATATGGAGGCGTGCGTTCGGAGTGAGGAAGATACAGGAGGCCATGGAGCCCAGGAGAGAAGACACCTTCCTCACCGTCGGGGAGGGCATGGTCATGAGAGCCTGAGCCTTCCGAAGGATCGATAAGCGTCTCTCCTCCGAAGGACACACGTTTGCTGTGCGTGTATCGATGGTGGCTCCCAGGTACTGTAGACATTGGACAGGAGTCGAGACAGACTTCGTGAGGTTGATGTGGAGGCCCAAACGATGTAGGAGATTGGAAGTCCAAATGAAATGCAGTTGTGCTTCCTGAGACGTAGCTGCCTTGATCAGCCAGTCGTCCAGATACGGGTATACGAACACCTTGTTCCTCCTTCGATGTGCAGCGACCACGGCCATGCATTTGGAAAATGTCCGGGGCGCCGACTTCAGGCCGAAAGGAAGCATGGAGTATTGATAGTGGTTGTTGCCCACGGTAAATCGCAGGAACTTGCGATGTTTCCTTGCTATGGGCACGTGAAAATATGCGTCTTGCGGATCTATTGCGCATAGCCAATCTCCATGATGAAGTTGGGGGTAGATTTGATGCAAGGACAACATCCGAAACTTTTCTCTGCGAACCCATTTGTTGGCCTGTCGCAAGTCGAGGATGGGTCTGAACTCGTTCTTGTCTTTTTTGCGCACTAGAAAGAACCGAGAATACAGTCCTGTTCCTCTTTGTGCCAGAGGAACCGGTTCTATCGCCCTTTTCTGTAATAGGGTGTTGGCCTCCCTCTGCAGCTCGCGTAGCATGTACCGTGAGCGAGTTGGAGGAATCGACGGAGGAGGGCTTGTAAAACGTAGCGAGTATCCACTGCGAACAATATTCAGCACCCAATTGTCCTGAGTTATTTTCTGCCACTCTGCCAGATGATTTTGAATGCTTCCCCCCACCGGAGTGGGTAACGGACGAGGGGGAAGGAGCCCTTCAGGGCTTAGAACCAGCAGGGGCCTTGTTCCCTTGTCCAGACTGCTGGTTGGACCGTCCTCGCGACTGGCGTTTCTGAAACAGCTGAAAAGACCGCTGAAACTGCTGTTGCTGGTTGGACTGGCGGCCCTGAGAGCATTGAAACCTCTGGGAGGAATAACGCCGTTGGAAGGGTCGGAAGGTTTTTCGCTGTTCTTTAGGTTTCTCTAGACCTACAGCCTTCAAAGTCTCCATTTCAGTCTTCATGCGGGCCATCTCATCATCCGCATGGGAGCCAAAGAGTCGTGCCAGAGAACGGTAGATTTAAAATGCGCTGTTGCGCTTCCGGCTTCAGCGAAGTAAGACGAAGCCAAGCATGTCTCCGTAGAGCAATTCCGTGGCAATACCCGTGGGCTGACAGGAGTGAAGTATCAGCTGCAGCGCTGATGACTTGATTCGAAACCATCAGGCCCTCGTTCACTATCTCCTGAAAATCTTCTCGCTTGTCCCTGGGTAGGAGGTCCACAAATTGTTGAAGCGACTCCCACAGGGATCTGTCATACCGGCCCAGCAAGGCAGTAGAGCTGGCCGCCTTCATGGATGTAGCCGCGGTGTTGCAAACTTTTCTCCCCACCGAATCCAGCTTACGGCTTTCCTTATCCGGTGGTACCGTGGAAGTCAGAGCCGTAGCATGCGGTTTCCTTGTCGCCACCACTATGACAGAGTCCGGGGTGGGGTCCAGTCGGAGGAAGGCAGGATCCGAATCAGGTGAGCGATATTTCTTCTGTAACCTGGAAGGCGCAGATTTTATAGAAGCTGGTGTCAGGAACAGCTCCATAGCCGGTTCCACCAAACCAGGCACCAACGGAAGCAATGGACGAGATGTTTGTCTCTGCTGGAGAGTTTCAAATATCACTGATGTCGACGGCACAGGAGTCGACAGGGGAATGTTAAGCTTAGACGCCCCTCTGACCAGAACCTCCTGAAAGGTGGAGATATCATCAACAGGAGACACTCTCCGAGGCGGAGAATCAGTGAGAGTAGGAGAGTACCTCTCCGTACTCGTGGAAGACGTATCCCTTGTATGCCGGGAGCGAGATCTCTCGTAGCGATGGCGATGAGATCGTGTGGAAGACCGGTGGTGTCTATGGGAACGATGTTTCGACAGTGACCTTGGTCACCGAGGCTCCGCAGGAAGCGTGGGCTGAGGAGCCGTGGGCCCAGGTTGCGGCAGAGGAGGAGGCAGAGGAAGAGGAGGCGATGGAGGAGGCGGCGGTGGAGGAGGCGGCGGTGGAGGAGGAGGAGGAGGACTTGGCGGTGGTGGCGTTTTCACTGGCCGGGCCACCGGTTGACTAGGAGCAGGAGGCGTCCTTGATGGTGAATAGGTACGCGAGTACTCCGAACCTGAAGAAGAGACCAACCTCCTCTGTTTTCGAGCTGGCCGCGTAGAATGAGTCCTGGACTCAACGTCAGACCTCCCCCTCGACGTCGATCCACTGCTAGACGGCGAGCGTCGACGTCTTCTGGAACGTGAACTCCCTGTCGATGTCGACAGGCTCACTACTGAGCGGGTCCCAGAACGGTACCTCGACGTCGAACGTCGGAGTTGTTCCCTCGATGTCGACCCTGTCTGTGATTTTGACCTTCTCCTCGACGTCGACCTTCTCATAGACGTCGACGGTGATTGGCGGTGACGCATCGACGGCAACCGCCGTTGCTTGTGTGACTCTGATCGACGACGATGATGTATCGACTGCGATCTTCGTTGAGTCGACGTTGAACGCGGGGACACCCTTGACGGCGATCTCGTCCGAGACCTCGCCGTTCTTCTCCTCGACGTTGATCTTTGACGTCGCTTCGACCCAGAGCCCTGAGTCGACGGAGAGCATATAGCAGTCATACCTGCTCTCGACGTCGTTGCCGTCTTCGACGTCGAACGGGACCGGCGTTGTTTTTCCGCCGTTTTTCGACTGGGGAGCCCCCCAGAAGTCGAAGCATGGATTTTGGTAGAGGACTTACCCTCTCCTTGCCCAGAGGCTGTAGATGCTGCCTTCTGTCTTCTCTGCTCCAACCCTTGGAGCCGGATCTTCTCCCTGTCACGCAGGGTGCGCCTAGCAAAGGTCTTGCAAATAGAGCAGGTGTCAGGGACATGAGAGACAGGCAAACACAGAATACAAACTCTGTGTGCATCAGACTTGGCCTTCTTCCTACCACAATCAGGACACTTGTCAAACAGAGAAGGCATTTTGACAAGGAAAACTGTAGAAATTCTGCCAAAAAAGCACAGCAGAAGGTAGATAAAGGCCAAAGACGTCGAGTGAAGCTGCAAAAACTCCAAATACTGAATGAATTTAGAATAGAATACCAAAAAAGGTAGAGCTCAATGCTCCAGGGTCCTGCTAGCAGGAGCCGGAAAAAAGAACTGAAAGTAACTGCCTCTGGCTGTGCATCATGGGATACCGGGGGACTCTGGAGACTCTTAAAGGCACGGTATCCATTTGCAGACACATAATGGCAGCCTATGGGGGCTTCTCGGTCCAATCCCTTTCATCTCTATCATGAAAAAAGAAGTTTTGTGAAGGGGAGTTTTCTATGTGTGTAACTCAGTAAAATTGCTAAATTTGAAAGTTAAACTGGCTATCTTTTTTCACTTCAAGATGAAGTAATGGCCAATGTAGCCTAGTTGGTTAGGCTGCATTATTGTCTTTTTATCTCTTAAGTGTCTATGCAGGCCTTCCTGAAGAAAGGCAGAGGATGACAACTTAAGAAGATATATCTAATGAAGTGCTCCGGGGTCCACGCACATGGGCGGGACTATTCACACGATTATGACTATACACGGAAATCCCCTACAAGAGAAGTGGTAGATATGGAGTAGGTGCTTCAGGAGAAGGTATGGATAGAACTGGTGAATCCAGAGTCTGTGGCTGCAAAGGTGGTGCTGGAGCAGAAAGAGCCTGAGATGGTGGTAGAGTTCTTGAAGGTTCCATCAAGGGTGTTGCAATTTATTAATGAGGTCCACTTGGACTCTCAACATCTAGTGACCTTGGTATTAGGGTTCTGAATAATGTTCCTCATAAGACCTGTCAAGTTAAGAAGACCAAATTGCCAGTGCAATTCATCGTCTCCTTCCTATTCACATTTAAAATCAAGTTGTGCTGGACTAGCAGCTGTGCCAAAATGCCCTTTATCTTCTGATTCACCTGCAGGACTTTCTTGAGCGGTAATGGAGAAACTTTGGTCAGAGACATAGTCAGTGGCAATAAACAGGAGGAAGGCATAGTGATAGGCATCCTTGTAGAATTCTAAATCAATGCCTTAGCTGAAGGTGGGTGGGGTCGGCGTGGTAATGTTACAGCAGACCTCAACTGTGATGCCTTGTCAATAATACACTGTTGCCTATGAATCAAATGACAACGAAGATATAGTGGGCCAAAGACCTGGTTCTCAACAGTGACGCACCAGCAACAGAAAAAGGCTGCTGAGGATGAAACAGTTTTTGAAAATTCTGTCAACACCTATTTTGACTTTCTCTTCTCTAGATCAAGAGGAGCCTCAGCAGATGCATTTCCTGGCCAGTCTGGCAGCCTGTATGACTTTTTAGCGGCCTATTTAGGTGGTTCACTTACTGTTTATGCACTAGACGGTGTCTCTTGGGCATGCTTTCATCTATTCGATTGCCTTTCGACAGGCTTTTTTCTTTCTGGTGATGATTTCTCACCTGACGAAAGTTGTTCAGATACCTTATTCTTAAGTGACCTCAGGAGATGGCCGTTTTAGCCATTAATTGTTTTTACCCAGAAAGTATGGCAGATCTTACAGTCTTCAGTTTTGTGCTTTGAATATAGGCACTAAAGGCATTCTGAACATGGATTAGAAGAGAGTCTCTTCTTACCACATGAAGCCAGGTTAATAATAGGCTCTTTTCATGTCTCGGGTAAGTAATGAAAAATATTTCTAAAGCTACAATCCTAAAAGAAAAGTACCAATAGCTTTATCAGTAGTGGTTTTGTATCAAAGGGTCGAATTTCCGAAGGACAGGAAAAATCCTGAGCGGTGCTCTGAATGGGATTCCCTTCCAAACTTGCAGTAGAAAATCTGAGGTATGTTGACTTCTTTGGCGGTGGAGTTCAGTGTGCGGTCACATCACTGATTTGACTGGGTCTTTTCGAGTGAGGTGAATAGGATATTAAAGCAAATGAGCTATGTAGTATTGCAACTGAAATGTGAGCTTTCTGCTAATGTAATGCAACTGTGAGGCTCCCAGCTCGACTACTGGGAACGATTCAATGACATGAATCTATGAAAGATCCAATGTTGGAGAATACCAATGTGCTAAGGCTCTCAAGCGGGAAACTGAGGAAGTTTGTAGAAGGCAGATTAGAATATTTTTCAGAGGAACCAGAAATCTATCCAAATATGTTTCTCCCCACTTTCGGGATGGTGACATTCTTGGAAAACCAAGTGAAGTTGTTTTCATTAACTACACTTATATTTCAGAAACATTGTTTTTAAGTCATAGCATGCAACTCTGCCCAAGAGTATTCCCTCTACAACTTGTGTTTTTGTTCATTTAAAGAAATCTCATCAGTCAAGAGTGCAATAAAGGGATCTCCAACAAAAGGTAACAAATGGGCCACTCTACCATGTATGGGTGATTTGAATGGGCCTTCCGATAAGCAGGGATATCCAATAACGCTGTTGTGCTGTTCACTGTCAAGTTACTCACCAATGACACTCTTTGCAAAGGAGGTCCGCATCAGAGTAGCCAGCCCCAGGTCACCAATCTTGACTGAGCCGGTAGGGCCTGTGATGAAGATATTGTCGCACTTAAGGTCTCGGTGAATGATGGGGGGTGTCCGTGTATGGAGAAACTGCAGGCCCTTCAAGATTTGCCGACACCAGCTCCTCAGCACTTTGGGCTTCATTACCTTAAACCGTTTGAGGTAACTATGGAACACAAGGAAATGTCAACAGATTGAGAAGCCATTACTTGCAGGACTAAAGGACACAGCAGAGGCATTTTCTGATTACGCTATTGGGGCTAATACCAGTAAGTTTAGCAGTGGCTCAACATTTGAGATTTGACCAACATTAATCATGCTCAGTAAGCAATTAACCTCTTCAGTGTCAACATGTGTCCTCCCCAATGCTTGCTACAGGAATGACAGCAACAACAAAAGTGCACATAAAACAACAAAAATGGCTCACTACTTTCTAGATGGCCATCTCTTCTCGTATCCCCCAAGAAGACAGCTGCCAAAGAAAACAAGCTCCTCTTCTAAAAGAAATCTACCAAGACAGTTAAATTCTAAAAGATATTCACATTCTGCAACTCATAGTTGCCAATTTTAAGCATGGAGAGTGACCTTTTATTCCCCTCCCCCGGCCACCCTGAAAGTGTCCTGGGGCTCTGGAGGTCATCGCATTAAAGCAGACCAAACAACAAGCACTTCCAGTAGATCGCACATAAGATGCCTTGGATGGAAGCTACTCAACCTGTACTCTAAGAACCCCATCAATGCTATCTTTATCATAGACATAACCTTTTAAAATATTGCAGCATATTTAGCAGAAGCCTGAAATACCATAAAATTGTGTACTTTATTTTTAAAAGGCAAAATAATTTTTTTTTAAACTTAAAAAGAAAATACACCGAGTAAATATTGAATAAGGGGCTCAGCAGGTACCAGTTTTCCGTAAGCTGTAATTGCAGATTTTGTCTAGGTAACACCGACAGCCCACCATTTAACATCTAGTGTGTGAGAGTGCTGTGATATATATTGATTTATACGATAACACTAAGATGTGCAGAAAGGAAAGGGGGGGTAGTGAATTCTCTCCGCTTTGAGGTTCAGGCACTGGACTGCAATGGGAATTTAGGTCGATTAAGGAAAAAAGTCCAGGAATGGTCTTGTACGAAAGCACTAAAGCATTTTAGGTACATGACCTTCAACTGATGGCCCTGAGCAAGGTCATCAAATAAGATTTGTGCAGGACTAAAAAAAAAAAGTCCATCAACATGGAGGAATGCATTTATCTTTCCTGGTACGTTAACTATGAGTAAAACCTTACAGAAGCCCTGCAAGGACGAAGGTGGATCTGAACCAGAGATAAAACTGCAGAAAATGATCTTTCAGACCAGATGGAGATCTGCTCATATGTACTGGGTGAGTGAATGCCAAACTTGGTTTGGCCTGTAGACATAGGATGGGAAAAGCACGTCTGCACAAGACTGCAGGCTGCTAGAATAGGAGTCTAGTGTGAATAATCAGACCTATGTGTTGATATAATAAATCTATCTATGAGGCTGAGTTAATATTTATGGTTGTATCAGGATCCTGTTGTGTCAAAAGGCAAAATGTCAGGCTGGAGCATAAAAGTAAACACTCCATCAATCAAAGAAAGTACATGCCGCAAGAGTCCATACGAGATGGAATAAGGGTCACTTCAAGTGCTTCATATAGAATGTTAGTGTTGTTCTGAGGGGCTTAAAGGAGTGTCTGGAAGGCTGCCCACTTTTCTGTGCTCTTATCTACTTCTGTACAGAATTCAACCTCCTCAATCTTACCTGTGCTTGTCTGTTGGCCGCCATCCCTTTACTATTATTTACAAAGAGTCAAGCACTCTACACTGAAACTGGACTTAGAGTTCATCCTGATACGGGTGTCCTGAGACAAGAGTAGGAATCTCAAAGGTGTTAAACAGGGATGTGCCCACGCCACATTGCAACTAATTTATATACAGCCAACTTGCTATAATCTTTACGTAATTCACATTTTATCTCCACCAAGATGAGTGAGAACATCTCACTCGGTCGTCTGCGTCGTGGTCGCCGGGATGTCACGGTGCCTACTTAGACGCTGCCCCTGCGCTCTGACATCAGTTCTGACATGACTTTCCACGCCAGAAGCGCAGAGCCATGGAAGACACTGACAAGAAAACGAGTTACTTACCTGTAACTTCAGTTATCCAGTATTGGTATCTTTCATATATTCACATGCTTAGAATCATCCCCGCCGTCGAGGTGGGAGTCTCGTGATACAAATAAAATATATATATAATAGTAATAAACATTATACAATAGGCTACAATGGACAGTAAAGTCACTACATTAGCCTATCCTAGTCTTTTGTAAAAGAACCAAATCTGGAACACAGCCAATCAGGCTCCAGCACCCTCTTAGAACACTCCACAGAGGGGCAAACCCTCAGATTTTCGTAGAACAAGTGACAGTAAGTACATTATAGCAATAAGGTAAGCCTCTCCAGGGAGGAGGGTGGGTCGCATGTGAATCTATGAAAGATACCAATACTGGATAACTGAAGTTACAGGTAAGTAACTCGTTTTCTTATCCAGTATTGGGGTATCTTTCATAGATTCACATGCTTAGAATCAGAATAGTTAGCAGTAGAATCCTTAGTTGTATAGCGGATGGTGGGTACCGTAAGAAATACATTAGATACCTCGTAATACCAATACAGTAATGCAATATAACCTAACCCTAAGAAGGGAAGACATTATATATATGAGAACAACAGTATTGAAATAGAAAAGAAAACAATACACCTTGTATTCGTAAACATGTAATGACTATCACCTCCTTACAGAGGCTTACCTTATTTAAAGAGGTTTCGTAACACTGCTTGACCAACAGCTGATTCAACCTCTGTCGCCAAATCCAGACAGTAATGCCGTGTAAAAGTGTGCACATTTTTCCAGGTCGCAGCACGGCAAATCTTCTCCAAAGGTACTCCGGCAAAAAGAGCAGTAGATGAGGAGACTGCCCTTGTGGGATGAGCCTTGGGTTTCACAGACAAAGGATGCCCAGCTTTAGTATGGCAGAATTGAATCGCAGATGCAATCCACTTGGCAATAGTGGATTTAGTGACCGCTGTTCCTGGTTTCTGACCACCATAAGAAATAAACAATTGAACCGATTTTCGGATGGACACAGTATGTGAAATATAGAATTTCAGACACCTTTTAACATCCAAGGTATGCAAAGTCTTTTCAGCAGAGGAAGACGGATTGGGAAAGAAAGAGCGCAGTATAATAGGCTCATTAAGCTGGAATGTAGAGGGAACCTTCGGAATAAACGTCGGATTTGTTCTGAGGAGAACATAATCATTGGTGAATCTCAAATAAGGTTGCTTGATAGTAAACGCCTGAATTTCACTGACTCTCCGAGCAGAGGTTAGTGCCACTAACAGAGCCGTTTTCCAGGAGAGGTACTTGAGGTCAGCCTTGTGAACAGGCTCGAATGGATGCTTCATGAGCTGCTGTAAAACCAGGTTAAGCCTCCATTCTGGAGGAGGAGCTCTGATGGGTGGAAAAGCTCTGAAAAGACCCTTTAGAAAGTGTTTGATCAAACGACTAGAGCAAAGGGATCCAGTTCCTGTAGAACGTCTGTAGGCTGAGATGGCCGCTAAATGTAGCTTAACTGATGTAAACATCAGACCAGACTTAGCTAGCGAAAGAAGATAAGGTAGAACTTTATCTGGAGAGCATTTCAATGGATGAATATCTGTCATTGCACCAAGAACAAAATCGCTTCCATTTTAGAGCATAAGTCTTTAGAGTAGAAGGAGCTCTTGCCCTTGCAAGTATATCTCTACAATCCTGTGGCAAAACTAGCTCCTTGAATTCAGTGAATTCAGAAACCATGCATGTAGATGCAGTTGGGCTGGATGAGGGTGAAGAATCTGGCCCTTGCTCATTGATAACAGGGTCGGGACTGCAGGAAGGCGGTACGGTCTGCGTTCTGACAGTAGGAGAAGCTCTGTGAACCAGTGCTGACGCGGCCATCGCGGAGCAATGAGAATCATGCAGCATGGTTCCATTTTGAGTTTGCGCAGAAGTCTTGGGAGCAACGGAAAGGGGGGAAATGCGTATGCGAAGATCCCTGTCCATCTCATCATGAAGGCGTTCCCCCACGAGCCCTTCTCCGGTTCCCAGCTGGCAAAGAATGGGCACTTTGATTGTTTTCGGAGGCAAAGAGATCCAAGTTTGGTCTGCCCCACATCTGAAATATGTGTTCCACAACTGACTGATCTAACTCCCATTCGTGGCAGGACTTCGAGGTCCGGCTCAGTGTCCGCCAGACTGTTGTGAATCCCTGGCAAATGTTCCACCTTTATCGTGATGTTGGAGAAAGGAGCCATTCCCAAATGCTTTGAGCTTCTTGAGACAGAATGTGTGAACGAGTACCTCCTTGCTTGTTTAGGTAGTGCATGCAAGTGGTGTTGTCGGTTCTGATGAGAAAAGACTGCAACGCCAGGAAAATGGCTCGAAGAAGTTGATATGCATTTTCGCCATCGCAGCGGACCACTTTCCTCTTATGCAGAGATCTTGAAGGTGTGCACCCCACCCTTCTAGAGAGGCATCTGTAGTCAGAATGAACTCCGGCATAGAAGGAAGAAAAGTAAGCCCGGTTGAGACATTCCTGGAGCGCTGCCACCAAAAGCAGGGCTACCCGCATAGTTGGAGTTATCCTCACTAGATCGTCGAACGACCCTGAGATCTGCAGCCATTGACTGTCTAGTTCCTCCTGGATAGGCCTCATCCTGAGACGGGTGTGAGGAACCAACAGTATTGCCGAGGATAGTATTCCTATGAAAGATTTGATGATCCTCACAGAAGCGAACTGTCTTCTTCGGAGGTCTGACACCAGAGAAATCAGACGTGATTGCCTTTCTTTGGACAAGGATGCCTTGTCCTGGATAGTATCCAAGACTGCCCCCAGAAATTGAACCCTTTGAGAAGGATGAAGATTCGATTTTTGGCTGTTGAGGGACAGTCCCAGGTATTGAAACAGTTGAAGACATGTGGCCGTTGCTTGAAAGGCCTGCCGAAAAGAAGGAGCCTTTATCAGCCAATCGTCCAGATATGGGAAAAGCTGTATGCCTTGAAGTCTGAGGTGAGCAGCCACTGGGGCCAGGCATTTTGTAAAGACTCTTGGGGCAGAGCGGAGACCGAAGGGGAGGACTCTGAATTGGAAATGAGCACCTGCCACAGTGAAACGGAGGAATTTCCGATGTTTGGGGTGGATAGGGATGTGGAAGTATGCATCCTGGAGATCCAACGTTGTCATGAAGTCTGCATGGTCCAGAAACTGAAGGATCTCCTGAAGTGTGACCATGCGAAAGGATTTCTTTTGTAGATATTTGTTCAGCTTTCTTAAATCCAGGATAGGTCTCCATTCCCCTGACTTTTTTCTTACTAGAAAAAAGCGGGAATAAAACCCCTTCCCCACCTGAGAGCGAGGCACTCTTTCTATCGCTCCTTTCAAGAGCATGGTTTTTGCTTCCATCCTGAGAAGAGCAAGATGTGGTGGATGCTTCCTTAAAGGTGGGTGAGGGGGAGGAATGCTGACAAACTCCAGGGTGTGCCCAAATTTGAGAATATCCAAGACCCACTTGTCGGTGGTCAATCGTTTCCAATTGTTGAGATGTTGGGATATGTTTGGAGTCAGTGAAGTAGGATGTGGCAGAGCTGCTGCAGGTGCTAGGAAGTCGTCACTGCTTTCTAGCAGCATCCCTGCCCTGTTGGGGCTGTCGTCTTCTATTCTGCTGTCTATAAGCGGCAGCCTGAGGGTTCCTATATGACTGCTGCTGTTGTTGATAATTATACCTTCCCTGATAGCCTTGGGGCTGGTATCTTTGATAGCTACCACAAAAAGAATAAGATCCTCTGCCACGGGATCCTCGAAATGGAATTTTCCTATATTGTAACGTGCCAAGGGCTTTGGCAGTGTCAGTATCCTTTTTGATTTCTTGCAGAGCCTCATCTATGTGCCTGCCAAAGAGAGCATCTCCATCGAATGGCATGTCCAAAATCTTTGTTTGGACCTCAGGACGAAAGGTGGTAGACTTCAACCATCCCGGACGTCTGAGGACTGCCGCTCCAGCTAGTTGGCGAAAGCCTAAGGAGGCTAAGTCCATAGAAATATCAATTATTTCAGATGCAGCCCTTTCTCCTTCCAGGAGAATTTTCCTTGCCTCCTGCTTCTTTTCATCAGGTAAGAACTCGAGATATGGAGCAATGTCCGACCATAGCTGGCGGTCATATCTCCCTAGAATTGCCAGGGAGTTCGTGGCACGAACCGAAGCACCCGCCATGGTGTTGAACCGCTTACCGATGTTATCAAGCCGCCTCCCATCCTTATCTGGCGGTGCTGTAATTGGAGCGGATGGATTCCGAGACCTACGTTGAGTAGCCTGCGAAATAACAGAATCCGGTCTAGGATGACCGGACAGGCATGCAGGGGCATCATCTGGTGCTTTGTATTTTTTATCGATTCTAGGAAGAATTGCAGGCACTGAAAATGGATTTTTCATTATTTTGATTCCTTCTTCCCAGATATGATCTATTATAGGGATAGAGCGGACAGACTTCCTGCTCTGGTCTTTAAAATCGTAAAGGAAGCAATCGGATTGCTTCACTGTAACAGGAAGGTGAAAACGGATCGCTGCCCTCTCCATAATAGCATGAAACCCTCCAATATCCTCAGGAGGGGAATCTACAGCCTGAGGAACTGGCGAAGATGGCGTAGGGATCAGGTAGTCATCCCATTCATCCACAGTCGTGGGCGATTTTGGTAGCTCACCATCCTCAGCAACAGTATCGTCATCATCATCCTGGATTAGATGCTGTACAGGTAAAACATCCTGAGGTTCATCAATAGGGGCAGACGGACTTACGATCTGCAAGATAGGAGGCGTAGTAGGCTGTGTCGGAACAGGCGCAGCTGTTGGAAAACGTGCATGATAGTCCTGTAACATAGCCGTCAGGTCTTACACCAAGGCAATAGGCATTTGCACCATAGGGTCCTGTTGCAAAGAGGTCGCTTGAGGACTTCGTAATGACTCACAAGGCTCATAGTACTCTTCCTCATCCTCCTCATCCTGATATTTAATTCGGAGTTGAGAAGGGTTGCCTGCTGGGCTAAAAAGTCCATCGTCCTCCGATTCCTCCAAATAGTGACTAGGAGGCAAGGGTGAAATATGAGAAACGTCCTGGAAATAGCTTCTCGAAGACGAGAGCGTAGACGATAGCCTTGATGTTAAAACTGATGTTATTTGTAGAGAGGTAGGCCCCTTATGCTTCAGCGTCGACGAGATGTACATAGACGGTGAATCAGATCCAGCAGAAACAGCCATCACAGAAGTTACTGTAGACGTTGTCATCATCGACGGAAAAGCCATCGTCGACGATGCGGTCGTCGTCGAAGCAGCTGTTGTCGCCGACGGCGGAAGCGTCGACGGAAGGTGGCTCGTCGTCGATGTGGAAAGACTCGCCGGAGGCGTCGTCGACGGTGCCGTCGTCGATGGTGCCGCCGACGGTGCGATCCTCGACAGTGCGATCGTCGACGACGGGATGGTCTTCGTCGACGAAGAGGAAGCACTCACTGTCTGAGGAGATTTCGTCGTCGACTGTCTTTTTCAACGTCGATGGAATCCTGAGAGACTCAGAGTGAGATTTTAGATGCTTAGAGGCAGTTTTCTGTGGAATTTTTCCTTTTTCTCCCGATTTTTCCTCTGAAGAGAATGAAAGCTTCTCTTTTTTAGAGTGACCAGTCTCAGAATGATCCTTTTTCAGGGTCTTACTCTGTCGCTCAGGGGGATCAACAGATCTATCCCTCTTCTTGGTTAGAGGGGTGGACACCTGAGGACTAACACTGCCATCATCTCCTGAAACAACATCAGATCCAGCTTTCAATTTTTCAAGCCAAACCAGCAATCTTCCTTCTCTGTCTTTTAAAGTTTTGGCAGGAAAGGTTCGACAAATTCTGCAGTCTTTAACTTTGTGAACCGGATAAAGACAGTAAATACATTCCTTGTGGGGGTCTTTAAAATGCAATCTCTTCTTCCCACAGGAGGAACAAGGCAAAAACAAGCTTTTCTTTGAAGAATCAGACATAGCTACACAAAGTTCAGCCAAAGGTGAAGAAAAACTGAGCAGAGCTCAGGGAGACTCCCTGTCACAAGACGTGCGGTAGAAAATCTGAGGGTTTGCCTCTCTGTGGAGTGTTCTTAGAGGGTGCTGGAGCCTGATTGGCTGTGTTCCAGATTTGGTTCTTTTTACAAAAAGACTAGGATAGGCTAATGTAGTGACTTTACTGTCCATTGTAGCCTATTGTATAATGTTTATTACTATTATATATATATTTTATTTGTACCGCGAGACTCCCACCTCGACGGCGGGGATGATTCTAAGCATGTGAATCTATGAAAGCTACCCCAATACTGGATAACTGGTGCGCGACACTAGGGCCCTGCAAGGGAGACCATATCCCTAGAAGTCAGTTCGCAGAGCGGGGAGGATGGGTGGGGCGGTAAGGAATCTATAACTAATATATCTCTCTTACAGATACATCGTTACCAGAGGTAAGTAACTTGTTCCTCTGAAAGAGATTATTAGTTATAGATTCCTTACCTTAGAATAGATAACCCAGCAATACCAACCCCGGAGGAGGGACTGCTAACCAAGTTCACACTAGAAAGTCCTAGAGGACAGAACGGGCAAAGTAGCCATCCCTCCGGACTGGACTATCCAGACAGTAATGTCTGGTGAACGCATGCATAGAAGCCCACGTGGTCGGCTGGCAGATGTCAATGAGTGGGACTCCATGTGACAAAGCAGTAGTTGCTGCCATAGCTCTAGTGGAATGAGTTCGCAGCCGCACTGAAGGTCCTTTTTTTAGCTAAAGCGCAACAAATCTCGATACAAAGGACGATCCATAGAGAGATGGTACGCTTTTGCACAGCCTGACCCTTCTTGGCACCCACATAGCCAACGAAGAGTTGATCGTCCACCCGGAAATCCTTCTTGCGGTCAAGGTAGAAAGACAGCACACGTTTAGGGTCCACACGGTGGAGTCTCTCCTCCTCCTTAGAAGGGTGCAGAGGCGGGAAAAAGGTGGGCAGAGTAATAGTCTGACCGATGTGAATAGGAGTGACGACTGTAGGCAGGAACGAGGGCCTCGTTCGTAGCACCACTTTGTCCGGATGGACAGAGAAGAAAGGGGACTTAGAAGAAAGAGCCTGAAGCTCACTTACTCTGCGAGCAGAGGTGATGGCAACAAGAAAAGCAGTCTTCAGAGTGAGAAGCCAAAGAGGACAGTTGCAAAGAGGCTCCTAGGGAGCGCACATAAGGTAAGTCAAAACAAGGTTCAAGTCCCACTGAGGCATTATGAAAGGAGGTGGAGGGAAGAGATGAATAACGCCTTTAAAGAACCTACTTACAATAGGGGACTTAAACAAAGAGGGCTGATCTGGTAGTCGAAGAAAAGCAGAAATGGCTGCCAGGTAGCCTTTAAGAGTGCCCAGAGCAGAGTCCTGCAGGGCCAAAGAGAGAAGAAACAAAAAAACCTCAGAAAGTGGGGCAGAAAGGGGATCCACAGCCTTTGCTCCATCGACAGGTGTATACCGTCTTAGTGGAGGGATGCCTGGCTGCCAAGATGACATTACAGACTTCGGGAGGAAGGTCAAAAGCTGTCAACTGTCGCCGCTCAATCTCCACGCAAGGAGGTGGAGGGTGGACAGGTACGGGTGGAGGACCGTTGCCTGCTGCTGCGACAGAAGATCCTCCCGAAGGGGCAGTCAGATCAGAGGATCGATAGCCATGCTCAGGAGCTTGGTGTACCAGACTCTTCGTGCCCAGTCCAGTGCCACAAGAATGACTTGGGCCCGGTCGCGCTTGATCTTCTTCAGCACGCGGGGCAGAAGTGGTACAGGCGGAAAGGCGTACAGGAGGCCTCAGCTCCACTCACAACGAAAAGCATCGTCGAGCGAGTGCGGCCTTGGAAACTCCAACGCGCAAAACTGCTGACATTGCACGTTTTCTTCGGTGGCGAACAGATCTAACCAAGGCTCTGCCCACTGCTGAAAGTGACCTTGCACCACCTCTGTGTGAAGACGTCATTCGTGATCTACCAGACAATGATGGCTGACTTCATCCGCCCTGGCGTTCAGAGAACCTGCCAGGTGTTGAACCACCAGGGTCATGCCCTGATGTTCCAGCCATGTCCAAAGGCGAAGAGCCTCTTGCCAAAGGGTCCATGACCCCACCTCGTCCTGTTTGTTGCAGTACCACATGGCGATGGTGTTGTCTGTGAACATCTGCACTGCCTTCCCCTTGAGGGAGGGAAGGAATACCTTCAGTGCCAAGCAAATCGCCTGGAGCTCCAACAGGTTGATATGGAGCTCAGATTCTGCCGGAGACCAGACTCCTCTGATCTCCGCCTCTCCCAAGTGGCAGGAATAGCAACCACAACCTACTTCTGGTGCAGGAACCCTCTCGATCGCTCCCTTGGCCAAGAGAGCTAAAACTTCCTAGCGGAGAAACGTCAAATGATCCTCCGATATGCGATAGAAAGACGGTGGCATGGAGGGAGGGGTAGCGTCGAAGGGGAGGGAGTAGCCCCTTCGGACTATCTGCAAAACCCACCTGTCTGACGTGATGGATTGCCAGTGGGGGAGGTGATGGCGAATCCGGCCACCCACTGGCCGCTGTTGGGCCTGAAAGGTCAAAAGGGTTTGGAGGCTGCTGCAGGGGGGGAAAGAGTGGACTGGCCTGCTAGCTGGTTCCCAGACCTGCGTCGCTGGGTCCCACGTCCGCGGCCACGCAGAGGCTGGGCAGCTTGCGTGAACCGGTGGCTGGACTGGGTCGGGCGTGGTGGGGTGCTCCTTACGTAGCCACGAAAGGCAGACTGTGGTGGTTGGGAGGACTCAGCGAGGCCCAAGGATCTGGCCGTAGTCCGAGAATCCTTAAAGCACTCCAGCGCCGAATCTGCCTTGTCACCAAAAAGGCGACGGCCATCGAAGGGCATGTCCAGCAGAGCGGACTGAACAGCCCCTGAAAAACAAGACGTCCCCAACCAGGCGTAGCACCGAAGGGCTACCGACGTGGCAATCGTTCTGCCCAGTGAGTCGGTGGTATCCAGTCCACAGCGAATTGTGAATTTGGCTGCGTCTCTCCCATCTGCCCCGGCTTGGGAGAGAAGGACCCGGGCCTCCTCCGGGCACTGAGGCAGCAACTGCGCAACTGTATCCCAGATGGTATGGGAGTATCAGCCCAAGAGGCACGCAGTATTCACAGACCACAGTGCCAAGCTGGAGGAAGAGAACATGCGCTTCCCAAGATGATCCAGCTTCTTGGATTCCCTATCTGGGGGTGCAGAAGGGAATGAGCCCTTGGACCACCAAGCTCTCGGGGGAAGGGTGTTGGGTGAGGAAAATGGGATCGCCCGGAGCCGGGCGGGGGCGGCAGGCAATCGTCCGTTCCAAAGGAGCCCCTGAGCTGGGCTTGGACCAAGTGTCCAGAAGGACGTCCATATGGGCTTCATTAAAGGGCAAAAGGGGATCAGAAGAAGTTGCCGCCGGTTGAAGCACCTCCGTCAGGAGGTTAGTCCTGACTGCCACTGTAGGTAGCTTCAGGCCCAAGGCTTCGTCTGCCCTATGCACCACCACTGCATAGGATGCGCCCTCCTCCGTAGCCACAGTAGTCGGAAAAAGCATGCCAAGGTCTGGGGAGGTATCCAGACCATTGGTGTCACCCAATTCCTCTCTCCAGTCCGGTTCTTCCAGCTGGTCTGTCAAAGGGTCCAGAGACCCCTCCCAGTCCTCATCACCACCCTCAGGGCAAAAGGGAACACCTGGGATGAACAAGGGAACAAAAGTACCCTCAGGGATCGGATTCGACGTTGGTCCAGCTCGGGGTCCATCTCGGGGATGAGAATGGGAACGGCGTTGGCCGGGGGCATGGCTCGCGCCGGGATCGGTCGAGTAAGGTCGACCGGCGACGATCCAGATCCAGGCCGTGGCAAATGCCACAGACTAGGATAGGGACCCTGTCCACAGCCCACTGACTTTGGTCAGAGAGGATTTAAAAGGTGCTGCTGAGTCTCCTGCCAAGGGTGTTGTGGACTTTGTACTTGGTGTCAGAAAGCTAGAGGAACCACCAGCGTCTTGCTAACAACTGGTTCAGGGTTCACTAGTTCATTGTACAGGAGGGAGACCTCCCAAGCCACGCTATGTCCACTCATGTGGCATATTCCTGTGATTTCGTCGGAAGAACAACTAAAGTAGGGCATAAAACCTGTGCCTGGTGAACTTCATCCATTCTACAGGTCTGGCAGTGACTACAGCACAGGTTCCAACTCCAGGGCCTTACCTTCCGTCTGAAGCAGAGACAATGGGCACCATGGCTGGTGTCTTCTTAAAATCTGCTCGCCAGCTCTAAACTACCCTTCTTGAATTCTGCCGCTGGAGTGAACTCCAGCCCTCACCTGAGGCTGATGTGCATCCTGTGCCCTGGTAGGCACAGCCAAAGTGTTCCAGGCAATATTGAACTCTGGTGCTGGGAGTAACTCTGGTGCAAGTTACTAATCAAAGGTCTTGTTGTTGACTTTTACTTCAAACCTGGCAAGCAGGTTCTCCATGACATCACCAAGGAGCACTAGATTGATGCCATTGGAAGCAAGGACAATGTCCTCCGGTATGATATACTCTCTCAACTATAGTCCAGTAAAAGGTTAATATCCCTCATTGCCAGAACTTCCCTCCCATTAACGCCAACCTCCAGTAAAACCCAAAGGTATTTGAGTGAGCGTACTTGAGATATCCATGGCTCCTAGGCTGAGTGGCACCAGGCCCTCACTATTTGAAATAACCATAGACAGCATATTGTCTATCAAAGGTGTAGCGGTTACAGGATCTGTAGAAGTACGATCCTTCTTGTAGTGCTTGGGCACATAATGAAAACTTCTTCTTGGGCTTTTTGGGAAACGCTCCGACATGAGAGCGTTACCTAGTGGGTAAGTTACCTTAGGCAGTCCACTTAGGAGTTTCACTGTGGTCATTAGCAAACCCTGACTTGGCCTGCCCGCTCTCGGATGGCGTTTCGGTGCATGGAAGTATGAATTACAAGCCATGACGTAACGTCCTGATCCCTGGACACCACACACAATTGTTTTGAAGGTCTAAAAGGAAGGAAAAGTTACTTACCTATAATCCTGGTTCTCTTTCAGGGGAATCCTCATCAATGTCACAGGCACTGAACTGTCCCACCCACACGCGGGATTCCCTGAGCACTTTGCAAAATAAAACAAAATATGTATATTTAAAACTATACATATTATATGTGATGGTCACATTTTATTTTTGTTTTTAAAATTATAGCCCAATTGTGGAAATGCAGATATGATGAAGCAATTAGAAAAAAACCCTCTTTTTAAAATGGAAAAACTAAAGGAAATACAGACTCTTTGTAAAACATTAGCTATGCAGCTAGAGCCTTAAACTGACACTGTACCTTTAAGGGTTCACCTTTGTTCCAGTGTCCTGTCACGCACCAGAGGTGACAGTTAGGTTTGTTTATTTTTAAGGCAACAATGGAATGATTACAAAGTAGAAAATTCTGTATTTAATCATTGTCCGGGGAGGTGGGAGGGTTGGTTATGACTTTGATGAGGATTCTCCTGAAAGAGAACCAAGATTACAGGTAAGAAGCGTTTCCTTCTTTTCCAGGGGATCCTAGTCAATAGTCATAAGCACTAAACAGATTAGCAAGCTTATCCCACAAAAACGTCTGCGGACAAAAAGATGAAATACTGAAATTTACACTTATGTAAACATACTCCTTAAAGAGGCTTGACCTACTTGAGCATCAGCCCTGGAATCTGAATCCAGACAATATTGCCGTGTGTGTGTGCGTGTGTGTGTGTGTGTGTGTGTATATATCTCTATCTCTTAAAAGAGCCACTGTCACTGCCTTTCCTCTAGCTGAATGAGCTTTAGGTCTACCAACCAGAGATTTATTTGCTAACTGGTAAGAGAATTATGCAGGAAACAATTCATCTGGAAAAGGATTGTTTAGAAGTAGAAAATCCAGTTCTAAGAGGACCATAGCTCACAAATAGGCGATCGGATTGTCCGATTTATTTTGTTTTATTGTTTTATCCAAACAGAATTTTAATACCCATTTCACATCGAAGAAATGAAGGGCTATTCTGCTGGATTAGAATGGTTTAGGAAGAATGTTGGTAAGGAAATTGCCTGACTGTCCTACAAACCTAAAACGACTTTTGAAAGAAGAGAGGGGTGAGTTCTCAATACAACCCTATTTTTGTGCAACACAGTATAAGGCTCTTTTGTGCATAAAGCTTGAATTTTGCTGACTCGGCAAACAGAAGTAATAGCTACTAGAAAAGCTGTCTTCCATGATAAATGCAGTGATGTAGCCTTGAACATGGGTTCAAATGGAGGACTCGTTAATTTTGAAACTACTATATTTAGTTCCCAAGGAGGGGAAAGAAACCTAATAGGAGAAAGAACTTTTTAATCCCTTCTACAAAACTCTTTATTATTGGTATTTTGAAGAAAAAGGTTTGTGAAGGAGATCTCCTATATGCAGTCAAAGCTGCAAGATGCACCTTTATGGAAGAAAAAGGCCAGATTTTGCCAAGTGAAGAACAAGTTACTTTCTTTCGGTAACGCATTATCTGGTAGAGGCAGGACCTAGCCGTTGATTCTTTACTTTAGAATCCTCTCCTAGGTGCGAAACTGGATTCGGAAATTTTTTCCATAGCACGTCTGCGTGTTGGAAGAGGGTGTCGCGCAACTCCATATTGACGTCATCTACCCGACGTGACATCAACGGAGTCCATAGAATCCACCTCACTGACGTCAGTTTCTTCTGTGACTATTTTCCACGCTCAAAACATGGAGTCACATATAGAAACCACCTACTGATACAATGTGCTAAAATAAAAGACACCCTTGTGTCAAATAATCCCTGAATTCAAAACTCAGTATGTGAATTTCCATAGCAAAATCATTGAGACAAAAGAGGACTCCGTTTGCAGAGCAGGGAGGATAGGAGGGTCGTTAAGGAATCTGTGGCTAGATCCTGTCTGTACCAGATAATGCGTTACAGAAAGTAAGTAACTTGATCTGAGAGACATCTAGCCGCAGATTCTTTTAAAAAACATTTACAAAGTCTTAACTAGAACAAAACCGGTCTAGACAGGAGAAAAAGACCGGACATTCATAATAAGGTGGTGAGCAATAACATACCCTACACATTAAAAATCTGTGAAAGAAACCACAGATAAGTAAAGTCATCAGACATTAAAAGGCATGGGAATAAAATTATCCATGTTAGTATGACAAACTGTGGTAGAAACAAAAAACAGGATTAGGGAGTGAAGAGGTAGTGTCCTTCGTGGGCACTGGAGGTGGATACGTCCTCCTCTAGAGATTCAAACAAAACATAAGGATCCACCTCAAAGGAGGTTCACAAGGGTGTGTTTCCTATTTTGATAGGACGCACACAGTGTTTGCTTAAATACCCCTCACACACCAAAAGGGCCCTTGGTGTCATGCTTCATCATAGGGGTCTTCCCGCCCCGCTGCGGGACGGGGCGTGCTACGACCAGCGACTACGCGGGAGCACTGTTTTTACAGTACTATGTGTGGTGTGGGGGTAGTGAGAGGAAGGGTCAGGGGTGAATGCGAAAAGTGAATTAAAAAGGACCTGGCCTCGTGGACTTAAGAAACAATAGGTCGTGGAGGCTGGTGCTGTTAAAAAGGTGGTTCGGAGATGTCCTGCGTGTAATGTGCGGATACTCCTGATCAAGTCAACATGTTTCGAAGCGTCAAGGCTTCTTCATCAGGACTAGGAATGATCCCTTCAGTGCTCACTATGTTGCTATCAATGTGTAATGGAAAAGTGTGCTATATACAAAACGGTGAAAAAATGCAAAATATCATGCACTTTATATTACCCAATCAGTATTTCTAAAATGTAAATCTGTAAAAGAGAGAGCATAGTTAGTTACACAATTGCGCCTCCCAATGCGCAAACAAGTTATAACCTGTAAATACAAAAGTGACTATGGTGTCATTAGCCTTAGTTGTAACTTGAAAACAAGTGCCGTGACCTGTTAGGAGAAAAGGGACAAAAACAAAACATACACACACAAAACAGAAAACACACTCTCTATGCTAGAGATCAGAATAACCGTAAATCAAGGTGGATAGTATGTAAAACAAACATCCATAGGTCTGCATAAATAGGGCGTCCCTCGCAGACTCACTTACACCACGGAGCCGCGGGTTGGCGATATCTTGAGCGAGGCAGTGTTGACTACTACAATACAGTGGCAACACCCTTCCCACCCGTTCAGAAGGCTCATGGAGCATTGTCTCCTACTTATCCCAGTATGTATCAACCTATGAATGTTTGTTTTACATACTATTCACCATGATTTACGGTTATTCTGATCTCTAGCATAGAGAGTGTGTTTTCTGTTTTGTGTGTGTATGTTTTGTTTTTGTCCCTTTTCTCCTAAGAGTGCTCCCGCGTAGTCGCTGGTCGTAGCACGCCCCGTCCCGCAGCGGGGCGAGAAGACCCCTATGATGAAGCATGACACCAAGGGCCCTTTTGGTGTGTGAGGGGTATTTAAGCAAACTCTGTGTGCGTCCTATCAAAATAGGAAACACACCCTTGTCAACCTCCTTTGAGGTGGATCCTTATGTTTTGTTTGAAACTGTGGTAGAAGCCAACTAAAGATATGAATAGAAAACTATTCACACCCTTAATGGGATCCGAACCCATGAATGCTCACAGCATAAACAGTGCAGAAAGGACCACGGTAAGAAAAGTCATAAAGACATTGGAAGCATAGGGATAACGTTACCCATGACAGTAGAACAATTTTTTTAATGACCCTACAAATATAAAGCTATTTGCTCACATATCCAGACTCGAACTGAATGTTCAATACTTCTGAAACAGAGATCAGCAGGTCATGCCATTAAGCAATACCTCTTTGCCATATAGAGTTCTACCCGAGCCAGACCTGCTCTGTAAACACAGAGAAAGGTCCATCATCCGTGGGAAAGCATAACAAATGCTCTATTAAAAGAGTTGAAGACAACATTAGCAACTATTGGCATTAAACCAGTCTTATCCCTAGGAAAATCATCTAGAGATAATACAAATACCTCTAGAATATCCCCAGGATATATACTAACAGAGGAGTAAATCAAATAGCCGCCTATGTATTAACAAGAGAAAAAGTATAACACAGATATAAAATAAAGCTGAGTAATCAGTCAGACAACACTGACATAACAGTATGGAAACCATAGTGGGCATCATACCATATAGAAAAGCAACAGCTATGCGAAACGCCAGAGTAATGCAAATTGCCTGAGAACCATCATCCAGCAAATAGTAGTATAAAGTTGAAACAGATAAGTATCAAAAACAAACCTTGATAGCCTAGAGAAAAGAAGGAATTCTTATCTAATAACACAAAGAGCGATATAAAATCTACCTAGAGACTACGTCTTCTTGGAGACCTAAAACAGCCTGACGTAATCCCAGGAAAATATACAATACTGTACAAAGAACACTTATAAACCATCAAATGTCTACACAAATGTGTAGAATAGTGTTATGACTGTCCATAACCAACAGCTCGACACCCCCACCTTTATTCCTACTTGGACAGGCAGATACCGTCAATGGCAGTCCAGGCACTACTTTGAGGCTCCCCCACTCCATGCACATAGGGTTGAGGCCGTCTCGAAACTTGCCTGCTAGTTGTATGCCTGTTTTGTCATGTTTCTTGCACATTGACTACATTTCCCAGCATGCCTAGTTGTATGCCTGTTTTGTTGTGTTTGCACATGGACTACATTTCCCTGCATGCCTCCCACTTATGCAGGAAGTGAGTCATGCACGCTTGGCTGACGGCCATCGCACGGAACGGAGGGCTTAAATAGTCACGCCCAACGACCGCGCCCTGCTTGGCAATCTGGCATTGGGAGAAGGCAGTCTCCCGGTTGCCTGTTTTAGCTTTGTTTTGGGCCACTGACTGAAAACGCCTACGAGAACCTCCTGACAGTGACGAGAGCCTTCCTTCATGCAAGGAGGAAGTCCCCGGCCGGGGCCCCGTCATCCGCTGCATCGCCCTATATAATTCAGCTAAGTGCACCGCGAGGCTCATGCGAATGTGCGTGCATGCTATGAGGAACGCGCTGCAGGCATTGCAACGCCCTATGCAATTCAGCGGAGTGCATTACTTGTTTTAGTGAGCGCTCAGTCTTTGAGCGCCTCCCTTAGAGACATTATCTAGTGCTCAGCCGCTTCGCTGCTCGCGCCACCCAGTATCGCAGCCTGGACTTGCAGTGACACTTCTGGCTGCTATCTCAACTGCAAAGTCGCACCTTTTGGACTTCACTCAGACCTTTAGACAGGCGGTACACGACATCAAGCATGACTATGAATGCGTGTGCGTGTACAAGGTGTCAAAGGTAAAAAAACTTTGGTTGAATGAGAGTCTTGAGGAGAGTTTGCGCATAACTGCTGACTAATGCTCATGACTGACTAAAGCTGTGGCATTAAAGTGGCGCAAACCCCAGAATCTAGTGTGAAGGAGTGGTAATCCAAACTCCTTTCTCCAGCCTGCGAATTAGGCGATATAGCCAACAACTAACTGAGTGTACTAATCAATAGATGTCTGTTTGAATGTGTGTCAGGTGAGAGAGCTTGGAGCATCGCACGTTCACTTATACTCTTTCCTATATTTCATTATACAGATACCAGTTGCAAGCAGGTTGATCCAGGGTACACGTAAACCTTCGGAGAAGCAGCAAGCTACTCACACGAGCTTCCAGAGTGCAGACCACAGTAGGCTGTTTTCTTTCTTATTTTATCCACACACCCCTTCCCTTGAGTGTGCTGCTTGGCGAACAGTAATATCTGTTCCCATCGCTGAACGCAAAAGGGAGAGGAAGGACTGTCTTCTCACCAATGCTCCCGCTGGTCCTGGAAATCAGGTTAGTGTCGACCGTGTGTACAGGCATCTGACAGATTGCCGAGCCCACATAGACGACCAGCCTGAGCAATGGATTCCAACGCGGTGCTTACCACCATACTGGAGACTATTACTAGCTTACAGTTGGAGGTCCAGGCCTCTCGTGCAGAGAATCAGAAGTTTAGACGGGAATTGGGCTCCGTGCGTAGGAAGGTGGCAGGTTTAACACGTAAGGGGAAGTCTGAAGGTACCAAGTCAGGGGGTGGGGCACATATAAAAGCATGGACACTTCCCTCCACCCCTCGTTACTTCAGGGACTTCGTCCAATCACACTGCAGCTTCCTCACCAGGGGGAGGTGGTGCACCAAGCTCAGGGTTTTACAATCTTCCACAAAACACCGCAGGCCCCCCTGTTTCCTCATCACCTATTCAGGTGATCCATGCTCCCCCAATACCTCTAGCTCCTCCCGAGCGCTTTTATGGGGACCCCAAAAAGTTTAGCATTTTCCTAAATCAGTGCAGACTCCACTTTCTATGCAAGCCCATAGCCTTTCCTGAGGATCAAACCAAAACCACATTTGTTATCTTATCTAGGCGGCAATGCGGCTAGTTGGTCCATCCCACTGATTGAACGGAACGACCCATTATTATATGATTTCACAGCCTTCTGTGGGGAAATGAGGAAATTATTTGATCGGAAAACCAATCTTCGCTCATTGGATCGAGAGCTCATTACCTTGAAACAAGGTTCGCAGGACCTGAAAACATATATTACGACTTTCAACCATCTTATTGTGGAACCAGATTGGCCTACAGAAATATGAAATTCCTTATTTTACCAAGGCCTACGTAGTGACTTAAAGGATGTCCTCGCTCAGGTTGTGAACCTTCCGCACGCTTGTGAGCAACTCATAGACCTTACAGTACAATTAGATCACCGGTTGCAGGAACGGCGTGGGGACAAGGCAAGAGGGGAGGCCAAACTCATTGTAATACGTCCCAAGAATAACACTGAGGAAGGAAAGCGCAGCACCAACGGAAGCGAACCAATGCAGGTAAATGGAGTGCGGGGACCGTTATCCTCAGAAGAAAGGGAGAAACACTGAAAGCAGAAGCTCTCCATGTACTGCGGTAAGAGTGGCCATTTAATTAAAGACTGTCAGGCGCGGAGTCAAACTCAAAACCCACAAAAACCTATGCCAGGGAAAAGTAAGGCGGTGCTTTACATCAATCCAGAAGAGAGAACAGAGTCGGAAAACTAGTCATCCCGAAGAAGAGGGAGGTTCCTTGTTCGGGAGAAACAGACACCGAGACCTCATTGGTACTGGCAAACACCTTACAGTCAGTGGCTCATATCAACATTCACGTAACCATGTGGTTACCCGACGGATGGCAAAAGGAAGTTCCAGCTTTACTAGACTCCGGGGCAACAGGCAACTTTATTGACCAAACGAACGAGTTACTTACCTTCGGTAACGATGTATCTGGTAGAGAGACAGTCTAGCCGCAGATTCCTTAACTTAGAATATCCCCCAGGCGTCAGTCTGGATACGGAGATTTTTTCAGCAGTACCTCTACGCGCCGAGGGACGGCGCCGCACGGCTCCGCCTTGACGTCGTCCACAGATATGACGTCAGTGGAGCCACATAAGTCCCTCCCGGCGTGCTGACGTCAGTTTTCTACTGTGAAACTTTTCCGCCCCACAACGCGGAGCCACTACTAAAACTGTGAGAGTGTGGGAACAGTGTGCCAAAAAAGATCAAAATCTTTGAAATAACCGACAAATAATAAATGATGAGAAACCACCATGTATGACAGTGACAAAGCACTCCATACTGGAAGACTGAAGGCAGAGAGCAGAGTACCCGCCTCTAGAAACAGTCTCTCAGACGCAAAGAATCATACCCCCGTTTGAGGCAAAACTGCAATGGAAATGAAGGTCATGGTAAACGACAAGAAGTCTGCCACTACAGGAATGTTACTGTAATGGGCAACAAGACTAACAACATGACTAGGGCTCCCGGTTTTATGGTATTTATTTTGCCATTTCCGTCTGTATTTATCCATATTTATTTTTTGGGCATTTTTTCTGTATTTATCCACATTTATTTTTGCCACAAGTAAAAGACGAAGCTACAGCTAGTATTTTTCCACATTTATTTAAATTGACAATGCACACATGCGCTCACTTAAACTAGCGATTTGTTGTGGCTTTAGCAGTGCTTTAAATGGTCCGGTACTGAGTAATTTGAAAAGGAGTACCTGTACTTCTCAGTTCTGCTATAAAAACACTTTAGGATACAGTACAAGCACTTGTCAGGAGCAAACATGTGCCAGCGCTTCTGTATTTCCATCTAAAGCCAGCTAGAAATCTGCCTCGCGTATGATTGAGTGACTGTCAGCCACATTTCCCAGAATCCTCTGCGTATCTCATGAGTCACCTAAGAGATACTGCCTCCTCGGTCTGCAGAGCTTCTTCAGAACCATAGAAAAATATGGAACTTGTCATGGGAGCCATTTGGCATTTTCAATTATTTCACCCATGATTTTTGCATTTTTCTCTGAGGTTCTTTAGCAGGTATGATGTGGGTGGATATAGCCCACTTGGTGACAGATTGCTATTGGTGTCTGACAATTTTGCATTAACGTTTACACCAAAATGACCAGTGCACAAACATTAATTGTTCCTTCAGTTGTTGCAAACGTCGGTTTTGCAGCGGTCATTGAGGTTATCACCGGTGAGGGCAGCAGACTACGGCATGGGGTGAAAGAACAATTAAGCCTCGCTAACAAGTAAATGGTCTTCAAAAGACCTGTGAAGTACTCGGGTGCGGCTGTGTGTGTGCCCGGGAAGGAATTTCCAGCAGCAGGAAGGGGGCGTGGCGAGATAACTCTGGGTTCGAGCACGGCAGCGCCACAAAAGTTTCTAGTATTTTGCCGTTTTTACATATAAATACAGACAAAGGAAAAATTGTTTTCCGTCTGTATTTATATGTAAAAATCCGTTTAAACGGAAAACCGGGAGCCCTAAACATGACTTAATTGATCACATTTCTGTAACAGAGAATGTGCAACCATACTCCCATTAATGACCAATTGACTGTAGCATAGTCAAATAGACCCCAAAGTAATGGAGAAAAAATAAATCAGGGGGGGAAGGGAGGGAAGAAGGCCATGACCAATCTCCACACTGGAAGAACCAGGGTGTAAGAACGTGGAAAGACATAACAGCCCAACACCCAATCACGAGAATGGGTGGAGAAGCAACAGGCAAAAAAGAATGAGACATCCTGCCCTAGGAAGGAGGTGGAGTAGACCACCCCGCAGGAAGACGAAGGCCACCGGTCAAGAGACCGGTGGGTAGAACACAACCCGAGAAGGCCCGCGGGGAGAATGGGTGGGCGTTAAGGAATCTGTGGCTAGACTGAGTCTCTACCAGATACATTGTTACCGAAGATAAGTAACTCGTTCATCTGATAGAGACATCTAGCCACAGATTTCTCAACTTAGAATAGATACCAAAGCTATACCCCATTGGAGGAGGGCCTGCGACTGAAACCCACCAAGTTACAAAAGCGAACTAATCAGTCAGTAATATTGACTGAAACAGGTGGGGACAGCAGAATGCATTAATGAATTGTTTTTTAACCTTTTTTACATATCTCGAATTTACATTGACTCTAAAAAAATAAAAATATATTATAGAATTTATATTATGTTTTTGGTTTCTAGTCGGTGATTGGACCGTGAGTGGATGCTGGAAGTGTGTTTTTGTATGCTTCAAAGGAACCCCAAGGGATCTTGTTTTTGACAGAAGTGTCTATTTCTGGTGTCCTGTCCCTTTGGTGAGTAGGACCCCTCTCTCTAATTTTGGAATACATGGTAATACACATACATAGTCAGAAATATATTATATATATATATATATATATATATATATATATATATATATATATATATATATATATATATAACACCATATACAGATACTGTATAATGACGAAGAGTATCCTGAACAAAAATACTTCCACTGATAACATCAGCAGAGGCCAGGAGCAGAGGGGCCTGAGCTCCTGTGTGGCAATGAGCAGAGGGACTTGAGCCCCTGCCTGGCACGTGCAGAGGAAAATAGGGGCACAAGACAACGTGCAGCAGTGATGTGTCTGGCGTAGGCACCACTGCCGATAGGCAAAACCAGACAGGGACTGAGCAGTGAGAGAGACCTAAGCACTTCCCAACACCAGAGATTGAAGAGTAGACAATACCACAAGAATAGAACGCAGCCAACTCTGTGCCGCAGATGGACCGCCGGCACCCCGTGACTCTGAACATATCCAGTGTGTACACACATATCGTGTCAGCACTGAACACGGAATAGAGACTGTTATGGAGCGGAACAGAATAACATGCCCACAAGGGACACTTGCATACGTCTAAGACAGCCAACGTAGGCAAAAAAGAAGGGGTAGAAGCACCGCGAAAAGTCTGCAAAACAGAATGAAGGCGTGAACACGTCGGGGTGAGCCAGGTGTGGCAGAAACCCAACAATACTCTGGAGAAGTCTGCATCCACAGAGGCAGGAGAGTGTTACGGTCCAACCGTAAAATACAGCATATAAGCTCCAAAGAGAGCCACGCCAATCCTGTGGGTCTCACCAGAGGAGAGGTCCCACAACAGTAGGTAGAGCGTGACGAAGCGAGAAGCCTACAGTATGAACCACAGGAAAATTCCCCAGAGGGGTAGAAGATATCCACCCTAAGACGACTTCGGGGAAGCCTTCCGAAAGGATCTACACCATTCCGAAAGAAAGAGCAGCTATACAATAACCAATGAATACCCCACATTGGGTATGTGTCATCCCTATAAAAGGCAAGGGACACCTCTTGAGACCAGCTCTTAGACAGAGGACTCAAAAATAAAGGCAGAAACAGCTGACTAGCTGCACCCAATAAGGGCAAAAACAGCTCACTAGCTGTACAGACCATATGGGAAATAGCGTGAATCCATAGACTGATACCAGAAAAAGCAGTGACTACTGCAACCAAAGTAGAAGTCCGCAACCAGGACTAGAAACAAAGGAAATCATGGAAACCCAAACATGAGACGTTGGACCGCTGAGTCAGCATGACAGTCAAAAAGGGTGGCTCGACACCCCCACTTTTGTTCCTACTTGGACGGGTAGATACCGTCAATGGCAGTCCAGGCACTACTTTGAGGCTCCCCCACTCCATGCATATAGGGTTGAGGCCGTCTCGAAACTTGCCTGCTAGTTGCATGCCTGTTTTGTCGTGTTTCTTGCACACTGACTACATTTCCATACATGCCTAGTTGTATGCCTGTTTTGTCATGTTTGCACATTGACTAAATTTCCCTGCATGCCTCCCGCTTACGCAGGAAGTGAGTCATGCACGCTTGGCTGACGGCCATCGCGCGGAACGGAGGGCTTAAATAGCCACGCCCAACGACCGCGCCCTGCTTGGCAATTCGGCATTGGGAGAAGGCAGTCTCCCGGTTTCCTGTTTTAGCTTTGTCTTGGGCCGCTGACTGAAATCGCCCACGAGAACCTCCTGACAGTGATGAGAGCTTTCCTTGCTGCGACGCAAGGAGGAAGTCCCCAGCCTGGGCCCCGTCATTTGCTGCATCGCCCTACATAATTCAGCTAAGTGCACCGTGAGGCTCGAGCGAATGTGCGCACATACTGTGAGGAACGCGCTGCAGGCATCACAACGCCCTACGCAATTCAGCTAAGTGCATTACTTGTTTTAGTGAGCGCTCAGTCTTCAGAGCGCCTCCCTTCGAAACATTATCCAGTGCTCATGCAAAAATGGGGACCCCCTCTAAAGGAAAATAATTTGAGGTCAGGGAGAAGAGGGGAAAAAACAAACATACAATAGAAGGCTCCCTCAAGACCTATATTCCTTTTGTCACAACAAAGCTAAGTTCAGCATGGGCTCGACAACAATGTAATCATGTCAACAAGACTAACAAAATTGATTTTATCATCGATGTTTATTTAACTTCTTTGTATATTTTTCATATATGTATCAAATGTAATTCATTTCTTTCAAAACTTTTTTTTATACATAAAAGTCAACAGTATTCCTACACAGAATTCAGGAGTACATATAGTATACTGTTGAACAAGATCCCCCGGAAAACAAACATTTACATATATCAAAAAGACAAAATCCAAAACTCATCCAGACTCATACGGACTCATACAACATTCACAAAGAGACGCATCTGGGAAAAGGGGAGACTAAAGATTGCAAGATCTCCACGACCAAGTATGATGCATATGTTCATCAGGATCTGAACATAAGGTCGACGCGCGTTTCGGTGGCATGAAAGAAGTACGGCCACCTTCTTCAGGACCTTTCCAGATACCCACAAAAATCACAAACACCCAGGGGACCTAAAAAAGCATAAACATGTATTACGAGCCCATAAATGCACATATATGAATCGATTGGACCTTGATATTAAATAAATATGGTGTTGCTTACACATAGATCAAAGCCAAAAGGTCACACCTACTGAAGATCACACCACAGAATAACGTGACTCCCCATACTTAGCAGGAGTATTATAAAAAAATATAAAAAATTTGAATTTTAAGAGGAAAAGAAAGAGCAAACAGACCCACAAGGGAAAAGATGTGTCAATCACCTAAGTTGCATAGAATAGAGCCAAAGGTAATTTTAACCAAGAGATGCAGGGAGACAGCAGTGGCAATTTCATGTATCACCTAATGTGTGTCTTATCTCTATGTTAGAAACATGCTCAAAAATACTTAGACTATGGGAATGGCCACTTGACTGCTGAAAGACTGTGCAGCAGCGTCTTAAAAAGATGATATATAATATATAAAGGGGAGGAGTAGCGAAACCATAAGTGTTGAGCAGTAGCATTGGAGACCACAATATCAAAGAATGTGTCCCTAGTGGAGCCTTACCTGGAACACTTTCATGTAGGGTCCAGTAGGTGAAAAAGTCGTGTGTAGACAGAGACAGTGTCCCAACGGGACTCAGATTTCGGAGTAAAAAATAATTGCAATTTCGTTAGTCTCTTTAAAAGACACAATGATGGTGTGCTAGTAATAGTATACTTATGTACGAGTATCAGTGGTGTACACACCTAGTTCAGTAAAGCAATGCGCTTATGCAGGTATTTTTATTTCTATTTCCAAAGGTCATATGACTGAGTTGCATCGGATCCAACAGCTCTCAACTGTGTAGGGTTTAAACAACTTACTCCTACCAACAAGCTGCCGAAGTAATTCTATAAGCAGAGAATAAATCTATAAACAGGAAATAATGACAATATGTTAACAGGCTAGGTAAATTGTAGCATTGCAATTGCATATCAGGAGAGGCTAATGGAAAAACGCAATACTATTCCACGATAGAGAAAAACTAGATTATGAGAGGTTGACAGATTTCAAACCTCGATACATCTCTTTGACGTTAAGGGTTTGGTATGCATAAACAAATGACCATAAGGAATACCTCATGTACAGACTGGCTAACAGGAAGAATGGCAACCAGGGACCACCAAGTAAGGGGCAGAGCCCTTCATTGAATAAAGCTCTCAGCAGTGCTTATCGCAATAAATAAGACTACTACCGGTAGAGAAAATACGAAACGACTTGGCCCAGAATGTAAATGGCGAACTTGTGGTGCATGCATACCGGCTTACCAATTAAATCTACTGTGCGTTGAATATGTGGACCACCGATCCCCCAACCGGGTAGTCGACATTCATTAAGTAAGGCTCACAGCAGTGCTTATCGCAGTAAATAAAACTACTAACTGTAATGAAAATCCGAAAGGACTTGGCCCAGAATATTGATGGCGGACTTGTGGTGCATGCATACCGGCTTACCAATTAAATCTGCTGTGCGTCAAGTACGTAGATCACCGATCCCCCAGCCGGGTAGAAAACGGTAAATGTCGACAGTACCCTTTAAATAGGGACCACCTGATGATGCGGCGTGGCCAATTGGTTATCACGTAAGGTGCATTGACCTCGAGGGAGGACCAAGGAGCACAACTTTAGGCGCCATCTTACAGTGAGCAAATACGCTCAAATTCAGTAGAAACGTAGGAGCAACAATTTACAGGCGATTAAAATGTCATCAAGCTGGTGAATTTGAGTTGTAATAAATAAGAAAGGAAAAGACAAAAGGATAACCGGCTCTAAGACTGAAACACTGTCAGAAAATCGGACGACATGCGGTGGGTTATGGAGTGTTGGGGAACCATCATGAACTGCCCAGCCGGGCAGGTAACGGGGATACAAGATAAAGAATTACTCCAAAGGAGTGCCACCATGAACTGTCCAACCGGGCAGGTAATGGGGATACATGATAAAGAATAACTCCAAAAGAGTGCCACCATGTCCACACGTGTAGATAGTTAGATGTCACATAAGTTACTATGGGTAATATGAGTCAAAGTTGTACCACATGAATGCCATGTTGGCATGGCCTGCACAACTCCTATTGTCGAGAAAAAAAACCACAATGAAAGATTTCATAACCCCGAATAAGAGAAGTCTACTTCAAGACTGATATAGCTGCTAGTTTTAGGTGCAAAAATACAGGAATGTAATACCACCTTCAAGTTTCAAAAACCCCATATGTCATGGTGAATAATCTACATACAAAAATGTAGGGACAGTATCTAATAAAAAAAAATTTACTATGAGGATATACAGCAATATTTGCAACAAGTGTGGTAATATGAGAAA
Source organism: Calotriton arnoldi (assembly GCA_963921515.1). Classification (NCBI taxonomy): domain Eukaryota; kingdom Metazoa; phylum Chordata; class Amphibia; order Caudata; family Salamandridae; genus Calotriton; species Calotriton arnoldi. The sequence goes on along the minus strand of CAWUFW010005081.1, from coordinate 268,735 downwards.
CCACATGTGTGGGAACAAAATGGAATCCCACAACATATATGAAGCGTATAATATGAAGGATAGTCAGAAGAAGAGAGTGGTCAAATGTTGGTAATGTTCCAAACCATCTCTTCATTCAGTCCTTCTTTGACACTATTCAAATTAAAAATCCAGAAAGTTTCTCTTCTTTTGCGTGTGGTTTCTACAGGCAAGCCTGCTTGACACTTAACTTTTTCTATGATGCACCACCTCAAGTCTTTTTCAGAGTGCTGCTTATCTAGGAAATGCTGGACTAGCGGAGCCGTTGTCCTGCGTGTCCGAATTGCAGATTTATGTTCACTGAATCTCATGCGGAATTCACGCCCCGTTTCTCCAATGTAGGCTGAACCGCATGGACAGAATAGTATATATATGATGTTATGGCTTCTACAATTAGTGAGGTCTCTGAGCTTAATGTGCTTATCTTTATACTTCAGAGAGTCTGTGAATAAGGCTGCATCACAAGCGTGGCAGGACCCACATTTGTGGTTACCTAACACTAAGGGTAGTCCTGTAATGGTGGTTTGACACTGAGACTTATGCAATTGAGATCTTGTATGTACCAATAGATCTTTCAAATTGCGATTTCTCCTATACGCCACCAACGGTGGTTGTAACTGTGGTTCATGTTCATTGGTGTTAAGAATCTTCCAGTTTTTATTGATCACATTTTTTATTTTGTAATTTAATGGGGAGTGGTTGATAACACATGTGACCTGATCTCGCGGTGTACGGTTGGTACCTTGTAATAGGGTTTCACGGTTGTAATATTTAGCCCTCTTGAATGCATGTCTTACTAGCCGGTGTGGATAACCGCGATCTAGCAAGCGTTTCTTTAATGCAGCTCCATGTTTATGGAAGTCATCCATATTGGTGCAATTACGACGCACACGTAAAAATTCCCCAAAGGGGATCGAATCTTTCTGACAAGTTAGATGAAAGCTGTGATATTGTAATATGGTATTCTTAGCTGTGGGCTTTCTGAATAGACTAACTTGTAATGTGTCGTTTGCTCAAAATATCAGGATATCCAAAAATTCCACCTGATCTGGGCTGAATTTGGCAGTAAACTTTAGATTGCTATCGCTGGCATGGAGCCAGAGGGTATACTCATGCAGGGTTGCAACATCCCTTTTCCATACGAAAAAAAATATCGTCAATGAAGCGCTTCCATGTGCAAACATTTTCATAAAAAGGAGCTGTCTCATTGAAAACATTTTTCAACTCCCACTCACCCATGTAGATGTTCGCTATGCTCGGCGCACAAGATGCCCCCATACTGGTGCCCTTGATTTGTTGATAAGTGAGTCCGTTAAAATCAAAAAAGTTATTCATAAGAACTATTTCTAGACACTGCAAGATGAAACAGTCCGGTCTATCTCCTGGGGATCGCTGAAGGAGAGATGCCACTGCCTGTAACGCCTGACACTGAGGGATGTTGGTGTACAACGCCTCAATGTCAAGCGTTACCAGAATGTCAGTGTTGGGGTTATGAGGCATACCTTCGATCTTGTTAATGATGTCCCCCGTATCGCGAATGGAGGAGGCATAGTTCTGAGTCAAAGGGCATAGGTAAGAATCCACATATTTGGAAAGTGGCTCTGTGCTGGAGACAATAGTGGAAATGATGGGGCGTAATGGAGGGTCATCCACGCTTTTATGCGTTTTTGGTACCCCATATAGTGCTGGAACTATGGGACATGGTTTGTTCAGGAAGGTGTATTCTTCTTGGCAAATGAACCCACACTCTAGGGCTCTGAGTTATTTCTTGGATGTGAATATTCAGTTTTGAAAGCTCTCTGGGATGTGATTTTTTATAATGCTCCGGAACTGCCAACATTTCCAAAATCTTATTATAATCGGTTTTATTCATAATAACTATGCCCCCACCTTTGTCACAGGGTTTGACAATCAAATCAATATTAGATTTGATTTTGTCAAGAGCCAGATTGTCTTTCTGCGACAAATTGTGTCGTGAGTTGCAAGGGTGTTTAACAATACGCAAACTCTCCTTGATGACATTTTGTTAAAAAATGCTGACTTCAGGGCCTACCATGTCCAAGGTCGGTGTGAATACAGACGGAGGCTTACACTTAGATTGGTTTACTTCTTGGGGGTCCAAGGGTCTGTCCAAGAAGAATTTTTTTAACCTAACCTTCCTGAAAAAGGAATACAGGTCCTCATGCAATTTGAAGGTGTCAAGGCGAGTAAAATCAATTTTGTTAGTCTTGTTGACATGATTACATTGTTGTCGAGCCCATGCTGAACTTAGCTTTGTTGTGACAAAAGGAATATAGGTCTTGAGGGAGCCTTCTATTGTATATTATCCAGTGCTCAGCCGCCGCGCTGCTCGCGCCACCCAGTATCGCAGCCCGGGGGTGCTTGCAGTGACACTTCTGGCTGCTATTTCAACTGCAAAGTCGCACCTTTTGGACTTCACTCAGACCTTTAGACAGGCGGTACACGACATCAAGCATGACTATGAATGTGTGTGTGTGTGTGTGTGTGTGTGTGTGTGTGTATACACAAGGTAAAAACCTTTGGTTGAATAAGAGTCTTGAGGAGAGAGTGCGCATAACTGCTGACTAATGCTCATGACTGACTAAAGACATTAAAGTGGCACAAAACCCAGAATCCAGTGTGGAGTGGCAATCCAAACTCCTTACTCCAGCCTGCAAATTAGGCGATACAGCCAACAACTAACTGTGAGTGTACTAATCATTAGATGTCTGTTTGAATGCGTGTCAGGTGAGAGAGCTTGGAGCGTCGCACGTTCACTTATACTCGTTCCTATATTTCATTATACAGATACCAGTTGCAAGCAGGTTGATCCAGGGTACACGTAAACCTTCGGAGAAGCAGCAAGCTACTCACACCAGCTTCTAGAGTGCAGGCCACAGTAGGCTGTTTACTTTCTTATTTTATCCACACCCCCCTTCCCTTGAGTGTGCTGCTTGGCGAACAGTAATATCGGTTACCCTCGCTGAATGCAAAAGGGAAAGGAAGGACTTTCTTCTCACCATTGCTCCCGCTGGTCCTGGAAATCAGGTTAGTGCTCGCCCATGTGTACAGGCATCTGACAGATAGCCACCAACCCGTAATGGCTAGAAGACAGAACCTCAAAAGCAAAAACATATAGTGTCTTTAGGCTCACAATATGTTAATGTCTTGGTCCCCACCTACTTCGTCTTGCAAAAATAAAGAGCTTTTACGATCATCTAGAAAAATCACCTATTGCTTAGATGTAAAGCAAATAAATACCAGAGTTAGTAGTACTCACATTTACCGGTAATGTAGGCTACAAACTACCTTTCCTGAGGACGAGTTTTTTTTTTTTTTTAGACTGACAGTGCTGTACAATCCTATCAATGTAGCATCATTCTATTAAAGGACAGCAAGATTAACCCAGACAAAGTGTAAGGTCACACAAATACTTGATATACACACACACACACACACACACACACACACACATATACACACATATACACACATATACACACACACATACATACACACACACACACACACACACATACACACACATACATATATACACATACATATATACACACACATGCACACACACATATGCACACACACATATGCACACACACACACATATATACACACACACACACACATGCACACACATATATGCGCACACACACATATGCACACACATATGCACACACACATATGCACACACACATATGCACACATACATATATGCACACATACATATATGCACACATACATATATGCACACATACATATATGCACACACATACATACACACATACATACACACATACATACACACATACATACACATACATATACACACATATACACACACATATACACACACACATACATACACATACATATACACATACATATACACACATACATATACACACATACATACACATATATACACACACACATACACATACATATATACATATATACACACATACATATATATACACATACATACATACACATACATACACATACGAAAATAAGTTACTTGCCTGTAAACTGTGGTTCTCCAGTATTGGTATCTTTCATAGATTCACATGCTTGAATCATTCCCCGTCGTCGAAGTGGGAGTCCCACGGTACATAAAAAGCAGTAAGTAATTACTTTAAGATTAAAGTTAATAGAGAAAAACCATTCACTTTAATATCTCGTCCTAGTCATTAGATATGATCCAAACTCCAGCCAATCAGGCGACAGCACCCTCTAGAACCCTCTCCACAGAGGCTCCAGGCTCTCAGATTTTCGAGCACAAGTGTAGTATAAACGTACAATAAAATAGGGGAGCCTCTATGGGGAGGAGGGTGGGTCGCAATGTAATCTATGAAAGATACCAATACTGGAGAGCCACAGTTTACAGGTAAGTAACTTATTTTTTTTATCCAGTATTGGGTTATCTTTCATAGATTCACATGCTTGAATCAGAGTAGATTGCAGTTATCACATAGGTATGAATGTTCATACAGAAAGAATATAGTACACAGAGTACGAAGGAACACTGTACATCACCCAGTGTATATCACACTTATGAACCATATATGAACTTATTTATATATCTAAATACTTAAATATATATGAATAGCAATTTTAAAACTTAAAGGGAGGTGGAAATAATAGAGGCTCACCTTACAGAGAAAGATTACGTAGCACCGCCTGTCCCACCGCCTGTCTCACCGCTGTATCAGCATTACTAGCAGCTTCCAGACAGTAATGCTTGGTAAAAGTGTGCCTGCTGGACCAAGTTGCTGCTCTGCAAATTTGCTGAATAGGCACACCTGCAAAAAGAGCTGTAGATGAGGAGACTGGTCTCGTAGAATGCGCTTTCACTGTTGAATGCAGAGGTTTGCCAGCCTGTTGATGGCAAAATTGGATCGCACAGGAAATCCAACGTACTATAGTTTGTTTACTCACTGGATACCCTTTCCTGATTTTTCCATAGGCCACAAACAGCTGATCAGCCTTACGGATACAGGCTGTTTTTTGTAAATAAAATTTTATACATCTCTTAACATCCAGAGAATGTAAGGCTCTTTCCGCTGGTGTCTGTGGATTAGGGAAGAAAATCTTTAGAATGACTGGTTTGTTTAAGTGGAAATCCGACGGAACCTTAGGAATAAAGGTAGGATTTGTTCGAAGTATAACAGAGTCCTTAGTAAACTGGAGGAAAGGATGTCGAGTAGTGAAAGCGTGTATGTCGCTTACTCATCTAGCTGAAGTAAGAGCCAGTAAAAGTGATGTTTTCCATTAAATGAATTTAAGATCAGCCCTATGAATAGGCTCAAACTGAGCTTTCATGAGTTGTACTAATACAATATTAAGATGCCAAGGCGGAGGAGGGCGTCTAATTGGAGGGAACATTCTAAATAATCCCTTAAGAAATTGTTTTATTATTCTTGATGACTAAAGAGACTGTGATCCATTTTGCCGTCGAAACCTAGAAATCGCGGCAAGGAATACCTTAATAGTAGAATGAGAAAGGCCGGATTTTGCCAATTGGAGGGAAAAAGGCAGCAATTGTTCTGGTGATGACTGAATAGGGTGCACTTCAGAAGTTGCACACCAATGACAGAATCTCTTCCACTTCAGTGTATAAGTCTTGATAGTGGAGGGCGCTCTGGCATTAGCTAGGACCTCTCGACAGTCAGTGGGTATAACTAAGTCGGCAAACTCATAGTATTCAGAAGCCAAGCTGCTAATCGCAGAGATGTTGGATCCGGATGGCAGACTTGGCCGCAGTTCGTTGTCAGTAAATTCTGTAATGGGCGCAACAGTTTGGGTTTGCACTCCGATAGAAGCAGAGGTTCTGTGAACCAGAATTGGCGAGGCCACCTGGGAGCTATGAGAAGTATTCGGCAGGGTTCTTTACTCATATTCCGAAGCACCCTTGGGACTAAAGGAATCGGAGGAAAAGCGTAGGCATACATCTTTGACCAATTTATCGAAAACGCATTCCCGCACGATCCCTGTTGGGGTAGCCAGCTGGCGAAGAATTGGCATTTGCGGTTCCGACTGGTTGCAAATAGTCCAAACTCGGTTTGCTCCACAACCGAAAGATGTGATCCAACGTTGGTTGGTGAAGTTCCCATTCGTGGTTGGATGTAATTGACCTGCTCAGAGAGTCCGCTAGGATGTTTGCCACTCCTGGAACATGCACTGCCGTCAGTGTTATCTGATGTTGTATAGCCCAATCCCAGATTTGCTTTACCTGAAGGGATAGCATAGTTGATCTTGTTCCTCCCTGCTTGTTTAAATAATGCATGCTTGTTGTGTTGTCTGTTCAAATTAATACTGAAGCTCCTGAAATTATAGAGAGAAAGGATTTCAGAGCCAGGAATATTGCCTTCAACTCTAGGAGGTTTATATGCAATGTTCGTTGTTGACTGTCCCATTTTCCCTTCACTGTCAGTCCTTGTAGATGTGCTCCCCACCCTTCGAGGGATGCATCGGTTGATATTGTGAAACCTGGTGAGTCCACTATGAACGACTGGCCTGCAGCTATGTTTGGGATGTGAGTCCACCATAGGAGCGCTTCTTTCATTTGAGGTGTTACTCTGATAACATCGTCGAAGGACCCTGAGATCTGCAGCCACTGCTTGTCCAGCTCCTCTTGCAAGGGTCTCATCCGCAGACGACAGTTGGGAATTAGGGGAATGCAAGAGGACAACATTCTCAGAAGCGATTTGAACTTGCGGACTGAAATGGACTTTGTGAGCAGTAAAGTTGCTAACTTGTAAATCTTTTGTTGTCTTTCTTGTGAGACAAAGGCCTTTGCCTGACGAGTGTCCAAGGTTGCCCCTAAGAAAGTTTTTACCTTTGAGGGGGTTAACTGAGACTTTGGTAGATTTATCGAGAGACCCAAGGACTGGAAGAGAGAGAGACATCTTCGAGTGTGACTGCTTGCCACTGAAAAAGATTTTGCCTTTATGAGGCAGTCGTCCAGATAAGGGAAGATTTGGACTCCATCCTGACAAAGATGGGCTGCCACCGGTGCTAGAACCTTGGTGAACACTCGGGCGCTGAACGAAGGCCAAAAGGTAGGACTTTGAATAGGAAATCTCTGCCAGCCACTCTGAAGCGCAAGAATTTCCGGTGTCTGGGGAGGATAGGGATATGAAAATAGGCATCCTAAAGGTCTAGGGTCGCCATGAAATCTTCCTGATTTATCAATTGAAGCACTTCCTGAAGAGACAACATCCGGAAGGATTGCTTTTTAGAAATTTGTTGAGGCAACGAAGGTCTAGAATGGGGCGCCACTCTCCCGATTTATTTTTTAGGAGGAAAAACGTCGAATCGAATCCTGTTCCCCTCTGTAAATTTGGTACCACTTCGATCGCTCCTTTAACATTATTTTTATTTGGGACAAAAGCTCCTTTAGATGAGCAGGAGGAGGACCTCTGGGAGGGTAATTTGGAGGGATCTTTACAAACTCCAAAGTGTGACCCCTGGAAACTGTGTCTAAAACCCATTTGTCCGTTGTTATTGCAGACCATTCGGAGAAGAAATAGGAGATTCTTCCTCCAACCTTGACTGGAGTGGTAGGAAGAGTGGTTGGCAGAGGGCGGTTGTCACTGTTTCTTGGAGTTATCCCTGCCTCTGTAGGCAGTCTTTCCTCTGTAATGTTTGTAGGAAGTGGCAGGAGGTTGCTTAAATGACTGTTGCTGTTGTGCAGATGTGTACCTTAATTGACCTTGGTACGGTTGATATTGCTTATATTGGTTGTATCCTCCTCGAAAGGATGACGAGCCACGACCTCTTGCTCCCCGAAAGGGCTGTTTTCTAAATTGAAGAGCCGAGAGCCTTTGCAGTATCCGTATCCTTTTTTATGGTCTAAAGGGCTTCGTCTATGTGTTGGCCAAATAGGGATTCGCCATCATAAGGCATGTCGATTACTTTTGTTTGAACTTCTTGTCTAAAAGAAGTAGCCTTCAACCAGCACCGATGCCTCAGGACCGCAGCCCCAGCCAGTTGGCGGAATCCTGTGGAAGAAACATCCACTGCGCAGTCAATGATCTCAGCCGAGATTCTTTCTCCCTCCTGCAAAATCTTTAATGCTTCAGCCTTGGATTAATCCGGCAACATCTCTATAAAAGGCGAAATGTCTGACCACATTTGGCGGTCGTATCTGCCTAAGATAGCGAGAGAATTGGCCGCTCTGACAGTTGTTGCTGCCATGGCGGAAAATTTTTGGCCGATGGAATCGAGACTTCTTCCATCTCGAGGGGCCGAGAATGGAGATGCAGGATTTCTGGCACGGTGTTGTGCCACCTGTGATATCACAGAGTCAGGTTTAGGTTGCCCGATAAGGCAGGCAGGAGAATTATCCGGAGCCTTGTATTTCTTTTCCAATTTAGGCAAGACTGCAGGAATTGAAGCTGGCGTCTTCATGACTTTTAAGCCCTCCTGCCATATGAAGTCTACAATAGGGATACACCGGACTTGTCTTTTAGTTTGTTCCCTGAAATCATATAAGAAACAATCAGATTGCTTGGTGACCATAGGGAGCTGAAACCTCTTCGCCGCTCTCTCCATAAGGGTATGGAAGCCCCCTATATCCTCAGGTGGTGAATCTATAGGAGGTGGAGTGGAAGGCGATGGTGTCTGGATCTGGTAATCATCCCATTCGTTAGGAAGGGATATTTCTTCCAACTCTCTCTCTTCTCTTTCTTCGTCATTAGTATGAACATCTTGGTCCTGATGCTGCGTTACTGCAGGTACTGGAGAAACCAGAGGGGGGGGGGGGGATCTGATGAGCAAGGAAGGCTGCGGAATAGGTGTCTGAGGAACGGAAGATGCTGGGTCTGAGGGAGGAAATCTGCAGTAGTAATCCTCTACCATATGTTGTAAGTTCGAGACAAGAGACATTGGCATTTGGATTGTTTGTTCCGCTTGCCTTTCTTGATTAGTAACCGCAGGGTAAAAAACAGTCTTCATCTTCATCGCCTGGCACTTTATAAGGAGTTCGGATGGACTGTGAGCTGCCCCAAACCTATCATCATCATCAGACTCCTATTCATCTGCTCCATAGTCCAACATTACTTCTGGAGGACAAGGAGACACCTTACTTGGAAAGGTGTGTACAGACAATAATACCTCCTGAGAAATCTCTCTCTTAGGCAGCCCTAAATTGTCCCTAGAATCAGCTAGAACAGACGATGGAACAAGCATCGACGAGGAGGTCAGGCCAACCACAGATGAAGATGTCAAAGATGAAGGATTCATCAACATTTCTCCCGGAGACGGTCTTGATGTCGACGAACTTCGTCGACGAGGATCTGGATCCGAAGTCTTCGGCTCCGTCGACGAGGCTACCGTCGACGAGGCTACCGTTGACAGAGGTACTGTCATCGACGAGGGAGATTTGCTTTTGAGAGCCGTCGACAGGCTCAGCGGCGACGATGCTTCCGTCGACGAAGGACCTGACAAGGGCCGCTTCTTTTTCATCGACAATGACGATAAAGACGAAGTTGTCATCACAGACACAACTCATATTAAAGGACATATTCTGGATCAGATTTGGACCACCAAATTCCCTGTGAGGAATCGGAGTATAGCCCCAGGCGGCTGGTCAGATCATCATTTGATGTCCTTCTCAGTGTCCCCGTCTAATTGGATCAGTCCCCCTACCAGACCTGCCATTATCTCTAAAAACTGGGCTCGGGTCAACCTTACGGCTTTTTGTAAGGAATTAAGAAAGTCTCCACCTGTACAGATGGAGGACATAGAAGCTTATGAGCACGAAATCACAAGCTGGCTGAGGGTGGTCAGTAATGACCATGCACCACTCCATAGAACTAGATCGTCAAGGTGACATGAGGCCAACAAATGGTTTTCGGACGACCTAAAATTAGCTAAAATAAATCTTCGGCGAGCAGAAAGGAAATGGCGGTCCAGGTACTCGCCAGATCTGAAAATAAGGTATATTCAACAACTCCCAAATGATAAAACTCTCTTAAGGCAAACCATAGTGAGTTTTTTTACAGGTAAAATCATGAATGCCTCTAATAAATCTAAAAAGATAGTTAAGATTGTATCCGACCTCTCCAACCCAGATAGTCACTCTTCCAGTTATACCTACTCAATATTTGTGCGACACTCTCAATGCTTTCTTTGTGAATAAGATTGAGGCTCTCAAAACTAGCACTCCCCCATGCCCCTCACACAATAATTTATCATCAGGCGAGGGAATAGTCAAATGATCACCTGCTTTCCCAATCTAGTGCAAGAGGACCTAGTCACTTTACTGACAAAAGTTAAGTCAGGTTCACCGCATGATATCTGCCCCCCCCCACACCTGAAGGTCCTAAGAGCAGTATGTACCCAGTTTGCTGACCTTTTACTGTCACCTCAGTCAATCCATTAATACTGGGGTGGTCCCTAGATCTTTTAAAAAAGCGATTATTGTACCTCCTCTAAAGAAAGCGGGAGCAGATGTCAAGTCGCACCTGAGGGGTGTCCGTAGAACACTGCAGAGTCAGAGGTAGCATCGAGAATTGCCACAGAACCCGGAAGAACTACATCTCCCATGATGCCATGGGTATTCGACGTCGCAGACGTCATCCCGTTCTAGGAAGGAGGTGCATTTACTCACTTCCTGAGCACCGGTGGGTGCCGTTTACTATTGCTGCTGAGCTTCGTCTGTGTCCGGAGGAGGTCCGGTAAGGGTGCTACTAGCACCACTACTCCCAAGTCCTTTCGTTTAATTGTTGTGTGCTCAGTAAGCAGTGGCCTGTTTTCTCTGGAGTCATTTTGTCTGCTAATTTCGCCCCGCTGGTTGAACCATTATTTCCCGGTTCTTGCGGGGCAAATTCGAGCAGTGTGTATTTTTCTGACAAATCCACAGTTGTACTGTATGTGGGAGAATCGTTTAGTCTCTGAAAAGTGTGGTGGATGCCGTCTTGTCAAACCACGTTCACCACACTAGAGTAATTGCAGTCAGCGGTTGTTTTGCGGCTGCCGTTACCCAACTGATAAAGCTATCCATTGGTGTTCTCTCGTTTTGGGGAGTTGAGTCCCAACTCATGCAGAGAGAACACATTCAGCCAGGACAATGTGGCAAACACTGGCGTTTACATTCTGAATGAAGTAGTATCGTTAGCCAAGGAACTATTTGGGATTTCCCAATTTGTTTTGACACGTTGTGTTTTGGTAATAGCATTACGCATTGGTTGCGCCTACCAAGGGTTACAAGCTGACTATAATTATTGTTTACCTTTGGAATATCAGAGCCACAGTTATGAGTATATATAAGAAGAGTGACATCTAGCTATCACCCTGAGGAATTGATGTTACGCATGGACTTTTGTTTGCATTCTCCTTTGAGTGATACCACCGTGTATGCAACATCGTTAATAGTGCTGGGGCACTTGTTTGTTTCTTTGTGTTCTTTCACGACAGGGGTACTTGAGCATACAGGAAGACAGCTCTTCACCCCTGTTTCGATTCACTCTGCAGAATCCTGGGTAAGGTGTTGTTTCTCGAAAGTTGGGGTTCTCATTAACAGGATTGGTTTGTCAGGAAAGGTTATTAATATGTGGTTCCATTCTTAGATCTTAGTGGAGTCTTTCACCATGACAAGCTGTCTATGAATCAGGAAGAATTTTATTTTACAGGTATGATCAGATATTCAAATAAGAGATAAAACGGGTATCATTGTGCATGTATTGGTGTACAGTGTTCTAAAAATTCTTGCTCTCGTTACAGGTCTCCTTCCCCGCTGTTCCCATCCTTCCCTTCCCCCACTTGATCACTCCATTAAGTCTGTATACTCAATCAGACCTTGGGGCTATCAGGAGGTGGACCATATAGAGCAACATACGATCCTGAGGATTCAAGGCCACAACAGCAGATCCTACGGATATGAAAATGTTTCGGCCTATCTCCCTCCTACCATATTTGGCAAAATTACTTGAGGCACATGTAGCCCGCCATCTTTGCTTATGTGTTGAAGAGTCAGACTTCCTGGACCCGGGTCAAGCGGGATTTCGGCCGGCACACTCTACAAAAGCAGTGATCACGTCAGTTGTTGATGACATGCGCAAGCAAGTAGACAATGGAAAAACACTCAAGCCCTGGTACTACTGGACCGGTCTGCGGCTTTTGACAATGTCGACCACATCATTTGGCTGACCGGTTCAGGGCCGCAGGTCTTCGGACTCAGTGCTGAACTGGATCATTTCACTTCTGAGTGATAGATCCTAATCAGTGAGGTTACCTCATTTTAATTAAACAGGGGTACAACTGAATTGTGGGGTACCACAAGGCTCCGCTCTTTCTCCCCACCTTTTCAATATCTACATCTGTCCCTTGATTAATGCCCTCAAAAACAAGAAAATTAACATTTTTGACTATGCGGACGACATGCAATTGTTATTCATGATTAACGATAGGCCCTCGTCTCGACAGCAATTTCAGGACAATATGCTGTTCATCCGGGATTGGATGACCAGCAACCATTTGAAGTTGAACTCTGACTAAACAGAGATAATTATCACAAAAAGTAAAATGGATCGCTGGAGTCACTCGTTCTGGCCCAGCGAGAGGGGTCCCCCTCCTGCACCCAAAAAGGTGGTAAAAAGCCTGGGTGTCATTATTGATGAGGAGTCATCATTTAAGCAGCAGGTAGGCGCAGTGACATCGGCAAGCTTCTGCCAACTCCGACGCATAAAAAAGATTTAAAAAATCCTCACTAGGGAGGCCTTGACCCAAGCAATTATAGATCTACTCATGTCCAGATTTGACTAAGCTAATTCGATTTACATGGGTCTTTCCAAAGTCCTTTTGCGCAGGCTCCAGTTATTCCAAAATCAGGCCGCCCGGCTGATATACAACCTGCCCAAATATGGGCACATCTCCCAGGTGACTATGGACCTTCATTGGTTTGCTGTCGCACAGAGAACAATGTTCAAAGTATGCTGTACGGTCTTTAAGGCCCTATATCTGAATTGTCCTGCCTTTGTAAAATCTCGGATTACTAAATACTGCCCCTCTTGAGCACTGAGATCCAGTCACCATCACTATCTGGTGATCCCTTCATGTAAAAAACAAAGGACTGGAGGGCAAAGGTTCGCCGTCATAGACCCTTGAGCATGGAATACACTGCCTTTGGATCTTAGGACCACTTCTAACTACACTAGATTTAGACAACTCATGAAGACATGGCTCTTTAGACAGGCTTACCAATAAGTGTGGATGAAGGCCGACCAGCTACCTAACGCCAAGAGGCCGATCGGTGAACATGCGCTTTAGAAAATGACATTAACGTAACATAACAATACTCCTTCAACATTCTGAAAGCATGAAAACAATTAAAGATATGTATAGGTGTCTTTGTCGCAACGACCTACCCTAAATCACGGCAAAGCAGAATCGGCATATACATCAAATAAGTGCACACCATCAAATTGCATACCTTTTAGGCTATTCTGGACTGCCTAGGGAAAATCCAGATTGACGCAGCCATGCATGTCTTCACAGCGCAACTGATTGAGCCGTAGCTTTCCCCATGGATTCTGTGGTATCCATACCACTTTTTATGGCAAATTTGGCCGCTTGTCTGCCATCCAGCACCCACTGTAGCAGTTCACTTCTGGCTTCCTCTGAGAGAGAAGTTAGCTAACACTCCACTGAGTGTGATAACGCATGGGAAAACCTGCCCAGAACACATGTAGTATTAAAAGACCGCAATGCTGCGCTAACCGAAGAGAAAATGTTTCTCCCACAATTTTACAGCCATCTGGGGTGCTTGGTGGGACTAGAGGAAGGACACTAAGGTCCACAGAAGCTGTATCTGCTTGTACAACCAGACCCTTAGTGGATGGGCGTTTTAAGAGACAATCAGTATCCCAAGATGCAGGCCGATGCCTATGGGATATAGACTGGTCCACTGGCATTCCAGTTTCCGGCCTTGCCAAAGCAAATAATAAAATGTTGTATAGAGTCTCATTATGAGGGAGTAAGGGCTCCACTCCCGTCTCCCCCTGGTGAAGTACATTCACTAAAGGGTCTGTGGATAGTTCCATCAAGGGAAGCTGCCAATCCAAGACTACAGCCGCTCTCCTTAACACTTTTGCATAAGAGGAAATCACCTCTGTAGTCATACCAGGTGGAGAAAGTAAGCCCGAAACGGGAGAGGACTCAATTCCACTCGCCTCATTCAATTCTGTCAACCAATTTCCTTCTACAGGAGACAGGACGATGTTGTCCAAAGGCTTTTGATCCCTTATATTCTCCTCTTCACCTTGAAAACTGCCTACTCCCGTAGGAAAAACAGTAATAGGTTGTCTAGGGACAAATAGAGAGTTGCCTGAAGCAGACTGCTCCATCGGCACAGCATCCGACGCCGTTGCGGCATCATATCGACATCGGAAAGAGTCATGGGCTCAGCATCGTCTACGTCATTAGTTGACCAGACTCCAGCGCCGAAGGTGGCAACTCCGAAGGGCTGTGCACCGGCGCAGTTACGGATCTGACAACGAATCCGGAGGGCCTAACTGATCCCGAGGGCGAATCGGTCGATGCAGATTCAGTTAAGACATCCCTCACTTCCTTGGGGCTAGAAAGCGCACCTGAGAGGCCTAGGCCCAAAGACTTTATGCAGAGAATTATAATATTACCGCATTTGGGCAAGTTGCCCCGGCTCCAGGGAAAAAGGAAGGTGCGGGGTAGACTCTTGTAAACACTCCTCAACCAGATGCTGGGAGACGGCATCAGAGACGCCTGACTTGCGCATCAGTTTTGTCCATTTCCGCTTTTGGGGCTCCTTCGACAGTGAAGAACCCTCACATGAACGGTTCATTTAGCGATCTCTGGACTTCGACCGGGACAGACGTTGATGCGGAACCTCAGCTAGCCACGCCGCCAAGATTTTCAAATGACACTCCCTCAACGCCTTCGGCCAAAGACGACGACAGGAACCATGCTCCGGCAGAGTCTTGATGTTCTCCAACGCACCACATACAGATGGTATGAGGATCTGTGACCGACATTTGTCAGCCACAAGATCCACAGGGCTTAAACCCCGAAGACATTTCAAGAAGAAAAGAAAAACCCTGTTTCCTTGACAAACTTTCGAGATGGGCCAATAAACGTCTTCTAACCACTCCAGATCCACGCTGCAAGCAATGAAAAAAGGAACTGAGATCAGCGTTGGGTTATATGGGCTTCGTTGACGTCACACTGGTGGATGACGTCAATGTGGTGTCCCACAACGCCCTTTTCTGACACACAGACATACTATGGAAAATATTTCCGGATCCAGTCTCGTGCCTGGGGGATGATTCTAAAGCATGGAATCTGCAGCTCGAAGTCTATCAGATCGTATAGGATAACTACCTCCTCTTGGCATGAATCAGGGTTATGGCAATTCTGAATGCACCATATGCAAAATCTCTTCCACTTGAATATGATGTTCTAGTGGATGGTCTCTTTGCCGCCTTTAATTGTTCATGCAATCTTGTGGAAGATTTAACTGTCCATATTGCAGGAATTCAGAAGTCAAGCTGCTAAGTTGAACAATGGTAGGTTGGGGTGTAAGACCTGACCAGAGAATTTGTAGAGAAGATCCGGTGTGCGCGGCAATTTTCTGTGTGGTCTCTGATAGGTGAAGAATATCTGTGGACAACCATACTGTGGCCATTTGGAGCTATTAAGATCTTTCTGGTCTGGTCTTGGAATGTTGCAGTTTGATCAACACTGTGGGAATCATTGGGATGTGAGGAAAAGCATATGAGCAGATGATCAAAAGGGAATTCCCCATGGATCCTGGCTGGGAAAATCTGAAGGCAAAGTTTGGGCATCTTTTGTTGTGTACGTCGTCAAAAAAGGTCCACTTCCGGCAGGATTTTGTCGTTTAGAAGCCAATCGTGATTTTATTGTATCATACAACTTGGTGCCTCTGCTTGCTCCTTGTGCACTCCTGGTAGGTGTATTGCCATAATCCTTAGATTCTGAGCAAGAAACCACTTACAAATAGTTTGAGCTTCGAAACACACCCGTCTCGAACGTATCCCCCCTTGTTTGTTCAGATAATACATTGTAGTTGTATTGTCTGTCTGAAAAAGGATTGAAGTTGTTTTGAACAAAGGGAGAAATGATTTTAGAGCCAAATGGATAGCTCTAAACTCCAAAAGGTTGATGTGATAAGATTGTTCTTTCTTTGACCAAGACCCAAGTTAGAAGATGGTCCACGTGAGCACCCTATCCTAGTAGACAAGCACCTGTCACGATAGTTTAAGTAGGCATGTCCTTGTGAAAAGGAACTCTTTTCAGCAAATTGGGAGCTTTGCACCACCAAAGGAATAATTAGATCACTTGTTGGGATAATGTTATCTGGTTTTCCCAACTTCCTGATTTCTGGCTCCACTGATCGTCCAGACATTGCTGCAACAGTCTCATGTGGAGTCTGACTTTCGGTGTCAGAAAGTTGCATGGTGTCATTGATCCCAGCAATTAAGAAACTTGACACACTGTTGAATGGGTAGTTAGTTTCAGCAGTTGACTCTTCTGTTGAATAGATGATAGTCTCTCCTCTGAAAGAAATATTTTTGGACAGTGGTGTCTAAAATCACTCCCAAATAGAGAATCATTTGTACTGGAACGAACGTTGATTTCTAAAAATTGATTTTCAAACAAGTTTTTGTAAGATGGGCGCTGCTATTTGAAAACGCCATGGCTAGAGATGGTGCGTTTATCAACCAGTCGTCCAGATATGGGTATATGAAAGGTTTTGTGTTCATAGGTGGGCAGCAACTACAGCCATACACTTTGTAAAAGTGCAAGGAGCTGACTGGAGGCAGATGGGAAGAATATGCATCGATAGTGCTGTTTCCCTATCATGAATCTTAGGAACTTCCTGTTTTTCTTTATTAACATTATATGGAAATAGGCATCCTGCAAGTCTATTGCACACAACCAATCTCCTTGGTCTAACTGAGGATATATTTGGAGTAACACCAATATCCTGAACCTCTTTCTTTATCCATTTGTTAGTTCATTTTAGGTCGAGAATGGGTCTGAATTCTGTTTTTGGATCGTTCTTCTGCACCAGAAAGTAACAGGAGCAAATTCCCCTTCCTTTTTAAGAATAAGGCACTTTGTCTATTGCATTCTTTTGCAACAAGGTGTTTATCTCCTCGTAAAGCAAGTTTTTAAGTAAATGAAAACATTTCTTTGGTGGTATAGGAGGAGGAGATTTGAATTTGAGAGAAAATTCATTCAGTATAATATTCTGGACCCACTTGTCTATTGTTATGTTGTGCCACTCTTGGATACGGTCCGAAATGCTTCCCCCTACTGGAGTGACCAACGTATAGGGAAGTAAAACCTCATGGTTTTTGCTGAGGCTTTCCTGTAGTGGTGATGTTTGATGGCATCCTCTGCCTCCAGAGGACCACATGTGCTGGTAGGGCTCTTTGCTGTTGCTGATGTTGCCACTGAGGGGTTTGAATCCTCTGTGGGCAGTATTTCCTTTCATAAGGCTTGTAGCGCCTCCTAAACTCCTTTTCTGAACCTACAGACTTCCGAGTGTGCCCAGTTCTGATTTAATTTGGGCCATCTCATCATCATGTGTACCGAAGAGAGAATTCCCGAAGAGGGAAGGTTTAAAATCCTCTTCTGTGCTTCAGGCTTTCACCACGTTAATCTCAACCAGGCATATCCCATGACAGAAGGCATATGCTATATGAAAATTAAAGTTGTGCTGTTCCTGAAAGTAGGCATGTGCTGACAGGTCGAAAGAATCAGCTGCTGGCCATATTACCCGGTTTGAAACCATCATGCCCTCTTGCAAGATTTCTTGAAAATCTTGTTTTTCCTCTTTTGGCAGTTGTTCAGCAAATCTCCGAGGTGAGTCACAAAAAGGTCTGTTGTAACGACCCAGAAAAGCAGTTGCACTCGCTGTTTTCATGGACGTGGCAGCTGTACCACATATCTTTTTACCTGCTGAGCCCATATGTTCAGTCTCCTTTTCCCAGAGGCACAGTAGAAGTCGTCGCTGTATGTGACCTTCATGCTGCCAAAATAAACCTGAATCCAGAGGAGGATCTGATCCTAAGAAATATAAGGCACCAGGTCAAGATCCTCTTCTTAAGTAGTCTAGAAGGTACCAACTTTGCAGAAGCTTGAGTTAAGAATAATTGCATGGCCGGATCTAAAATACCTGGAACCAAGTGTAGTAAAGGCCTTGAAGAAGCTCTATGATGTATGCTTTTGAATATCACAGACGTAGAAGGTGCCTGAATAGGTATGTTCAATTTAAAAGGCCCTCTGACTAAAACATCATTAAAAGTGTTGTCATCTATCGGTGACACTCTGGCAGGAGGGGAGTTGATAGCATTGGGGAATAATCTCTAATCGAAGAGTGTGTGGATGGTAGTAGCATCTTTATCTGGAGGTTCTGTGCGAAGACAATCTTCTGCTATGATGTCTGCGATGCCTTGTATGAGATCTGGATCTCCTTGGGGAAATAGAGCGTCAAGGTGTTTTAGATCTTCTTGGCAACCTAGATTTACTACGTCCCTTTGACCGCGTAGTGTATTTGCTTACAGGTGAAAGTTGGTCCTAGGGAGTCGCTGGCGTAGGTATGGTTGGTGAAAACCTTAAAGATTCAGATCCCCTTGGGGAAGGAGTAGCAGATAGACTTTCTACTGGTGTAACTTCTCTTGTGGGTGAATATCTTCTAGAATACTCAGAATCTGAGAACTGTGGTACTGGCCTTCTTTTTTAGGCAGTGAAGCCAGTTTGATGTGTGTATGCGTGATGGAGAAGCAAAGGATGCATTCTTTGATTCAGAACCAGACTGTTATTTTTGTGTCGACGTCAATGGTGGTGGTCTTGACATTAACAGTGGCTGTCTCGACGTTGAAGGTGATGTTCTTGATGTCGAAGGGGGTCCTTGCCTCAAAGTCAACTTGCAGTAATGTCTTGACATCGTCCGTGAAGAACCTCTTCTTGACGGAGAGCAAGTTGCCACAGTACCTGTCCTCAACGCCATAGGTCTCCAGATTGGCCGGGAATGACGTTTTCCACAAGGCATTTTGCGCTTTTTAGATCTACCTCTTGGGTAGTCTGTAGCACGGGAACAGTGTACAGAGGTAGGTGGTAAGTAACCGTCTCGCCTTTCAAGGGTTCACTTGGATATCTTCCGGCAGTGGTAGCAATCTTCTGGAGAATGGTCTTCCGGAAAGCATACTATGCAGAGGTTGTGAGGGTCTGACTGGGCTTTTTTCTTGCCCCAGTTAGGGCGCTTCACAAAGAGTGAATGGATTTTGACAGGAGAAAATGAAAAGTTACTGTAAGAAAAGAGTGGAATATCGTCCTAGAGGAAAAATGAACCGACCTAACCGGTCACCTCTGGTGCATGATGGGACACTAGAGGAATGGTGAACCGTTAAAGATACAGTGTCAGTTTAATGCTCTAGCTACACAGTCTATTTTTTTACAATGAGCCTGCATTTCCTTTACTTTTTCTATTTTAAAAAGGTTTGTGAGCGATATTTTTAATCGCTTTATCAGATCTGTCTTTCCACAATTGGGATATCATTTTTTTTTTTTAAACAAATGAAATGTGGCCATTTTCTGATAACCCTTTTTATTTTCTGTATGTGTATGTGTGTATTATATATACGCACACACACACACAACTTCAGTCTATTACAAACCATATATATATATACTTACATATATAAGTTTTTCATTTTCATTTTGCAAAGCGCTCTGGGATCCCAGGAGTGGGTGGGACAATTCAGTGTTTACCACTTTTAATGAGGATACCCTAAAAGGGAACAGCATTTTGCGGCACTGTCCGCATGGCTTGGAGCAGGACATGATTTGAGCAGATATTTGAAATGGTTGAGGAGACATCCAAGACGACGCAATAACTGTGGCAGTGCTTGGTATTTTCCTCCACAAGAATCCGCTGTCCATGCTGTATGTACCTTGTTCAAAAAGCCTCGCCTTCTCCCACGGATATGAGGCAAGTTGGCTCTCCATCTAGCACCAACTCATGCACAATGACCACAATCTGCATTCAAACCTATCTGTAGCGGTGTGCATCATTTGTCAAGGCCTACCGGGCCTAAAGGGCCCATCTCTTGGCTTCTGAAGGAGGTCTCCCTCCTTATAACTAACACTACAATGTCTCCAGACAGCCACTTCACAGAAGAGGATCCTAATGTCAGCCCCGGACACCGAGATTCCTTTTAACAAGCGTCATCCAGACCACCACCCTCCAACACCCATCCATTGGTGGTGGTGGTGGTAAAGCACAGCACAGCCCGTTACCCTCCCACTGAGCATGCTATGGTCTGTCTCTAACCAGAACAATGTGTAATGCACAGCAAACACATTAATGGTGCAATGTTCAAAAACGCACGTAGCTTTGCTCCTTTCGTTTTATGACTTGTCAACACTGCATGTTCTCTAGGGGTGTTTACTTGTTTCGTGTACACAACTAACCTCTGAAGATAGTTAGATTTTGCAGAATCTCTATTAAGGACCCTGTCACTATGGGAAGGAGAACAAGGAAGCCAGCACACAATGGAAACATCCAAACTGCATGGTGAAGAATTAAAAATACTTTCAGTCAGCGCTGCAAGAATTGAAATATAAGCAGAGTACCGTCAAAATTGGGCCCACATTTAGGGTACTACACCAGAGGAGGGATAAGGGGGTACAACATAAATCAGGGGGCTAATAGAGGGTACCATAATGACAAGGAGATGAGCAAAGGTACCTTGAGTGTTGAGCGAGTGTACCATACAGATCGAGAGACAAAGTGAGGGTAGGGGATAAGAGATGGTACCATGCAGACCAAGGGACTGAGCAAGCGGGCCTTGCAGGCAGGGGGGCAAGTGCAGACTCAGGGATCAAATGAGGGGCACCACACAGACTGCAGGGATGAGCGAGGGCACATCACAGACAGCCAGGCTAAACAAGGGATCAGCACAAACAAGGGGGGCGGGTTTAAACAAGAGTAGAGAACACATAGGAGGGTAGACCAAGGGCAGCAAACGAACAAGGCGCTAAGCAAGGTACAGAACCCACAGGAAGGTTGACCCGCGGCATAGAACAAACCGGGGACGAAGAGAGGGCAGAGAAAAACGGGGGCAGAGAGAGCTCAACACAGACAGGTAAACTAAGCGAGGGCAACATGCAAAAAGGGGGGCTGAGCAAAGACAGTGTGAAGACAGGAGGACAGAGATGTAGACCTGCTCAGCTCTTGGGCAGTTGCACACAATTCAATCAGACTGGATCGATCAACCAGAGCCAGGTCCCCCAATACAATATAGAAAAGGAAGGATATTTGTAAATGAGAAAAAAGGGGGCACAGACATCAGCACATGGTATCAGATGTTTGTTCAATGGTGCACTTCCGCTGCTAGTATTGCTGGCAAGTAATTGCCCTCCTAAAATATCCTAAAATAACATTGCCTGGGTCTTTCTAATTTCCAGCACATAAGTAGCCCAGATTGTAATGCCTAACCTACACAGAGATACAGTAGTCTAGAACACAGACACTGACGTTCTATTTACAGGCTAGTGTACGAACTGGAGGATGGCTCAGAGACACCATGCTCCACATAAGTCTCACAGCAAATCTTATTACTAAGCAACAAAAACAAACTTCCCTTCCGTCTACCTTCCTGGCTGTTCAAAGTTATTAAATGAGTAGCAAGCAAAGGGGGCATGGAGACTCAGCCACCACATCTTCACAGCGAGATCAGCCAGACTAACTCAAGAGCACCAAACCTGGACAACTCACGTCTTAAGCGTGCCAGAGGTCATCAGTTCAGTCACCAAAACTATGCACTTCTTCCCCTTCAGCGTAGATTCCCAAGAGTCATAGAAGCGTACAATGTTGGGATGTTGCAACCCCTTTAACATCTCTGCTTCCTCCTTGAACCGCTGCTGCTCTGCCTTGGTCAGCTTTCTGTCCTGGTAACACGAGAAAAAAAAAATTAAGCACACTCAAATGAAAATTCTGAAAGATAAAGTTGTTCATTGCAAGTCCTCTAGTTCATCCCACACTCTTCCTCCAGATTATTGGAACCTCTGGCATTTTGAAACAGTGGAGGACATTTTGGTGAAGCTTTGCAATCACTTTTGAAGCCTACTGCATGCACAGCCCAACACATCTCCTGGATTCCTAAATTGAGTTCCCTTTTCCATGTGCACCCTGAGGTGAGGGCCAGGGCAGTCCTGTGGAAGTAGAGCCCCAGACTCAGCAATACGACAGGGAAAAAAAGAAGACAAGCCAGCAAGCAATGAAAAGTTCAGCCTTTGGGTCTACACGGTTAGCGCCACCACGTGCGACAAAGGGATAGTTAGTTATAGAGTGACTTTACCACTTCTAGTCAGCAGGCCTCTTTAATTCCCAACCTGCGCCTACCACATCACATTGTGGCAGAACCGGAAACATTTCACAAAAAAGCTTTAAGCAGCCTGTACCACACATCTGTATGTATATGCATCCTGCCATGCTCCCTGGTCTCCAACTTCTATCAATCCACATGCCTGTACAAAGCCCCAACTTATTCCCAACAACCATGAATGTGGGTGCTTCCTCACCAGTTCCATCTTTAACAAAAAGACCCTTACTGGACTGGACGAATATGAGAAGGGGTAGCAGAGAGTGTACTTGAACATCATGGCTCTGTCAGATTTCTAACTTGTGAGTAGATTCCACAGCAAGTGAACAGAAAATGTAAGAGGACAGAGGGATCAATGACTTCAACAAACACGTTTAAGATCTCATGGGCAAACTGTGGATCACCTCATGATGAATTGCTGAGAGAATGCTGACTCTCACGAAGAACCGTGGAGAATTTATGTAGGGTAGCCCACCAACCTGCCTTGCATACATGACAATAATACACCAGCAGAATTCAGGGTAAGTAGACCTCAAAGCTCCACAGTACACCTTACAGGAACATACCTGCAGACTTTATGTGGGGTGGCCCATAAAGCTACTGAGTTGTTGCGGTCTAGTGGTTGTGGAATCCTAGAATTATAACAAGCCTTGGAGTATGAAGTGGGAATTTCAACGAAGGGCGGTTGGTGAGGGAGAAAAAGAAACTGGCAGTTGTGTCTCCATAATAAATATTTAAGACAATGTTAAACCCTGAGGCGCTACTGAACCGACCTCCACGTCAATATCGCTCACACAGGGTGTTATTGATGAGGGGGTCATATCAAAGTTGCTGACACTGGAGCTGCATTTGTTGTATGAAGCTCCAGTTCCCACCACGCAACTGAATGGAATGTTTCAATACTGTTTCATGTCACAGAGTTGGAGTTGATCTTGAATATGGGGCACCAAATGTCATGCTTTACGAACCAACTGCTTTTTCCAGATGGTATGTTTCAGTATTGATTTATGACATCATGACCCATGTGTTATGGGTAATATGAACCATGTGCCTCATGATGGCGCACAATTTGAAAGCTTAGATTATGAGTCTATAATGTTGCTCTTTTACAGACATATATATATATATATATTTATTTTTTTATATATTTATGGTATGTTATACGGATTTATAAAGCGCGTGGCTGCCCCAGCAACAAGGTGTCCCAGCGCTAGATCTAGCAGAAGTGGAAAGACAGGGGAGCTAGTGGCTGGAGAGAAGCCACGCCTTGATCATTTCCCTAAAGATCCTGTGGTCTTGTGTGCTACGGGCAGCCAGAGGGATGGCATTCCAGAGGGCAGGTGTATACACACACACACACAACATATATATGTGTCCACAAATCCAAACAGAGCAGTAGTCCACTTTCCACAACCACATGAGTGTGTGTCACGGTATTTTGCTTGTTCAGCGCTACACCTCTCAAATAGCCCTATTGCACTTGGGCCTCAACTTGTAATCCTAAATCATACCATCTCAATGCCCCAGTGTAATTGTGGTAGCGCTCCTTGTTCTATTTTTTCTAAATATATATATATATGCAAACAACAATATACTGAGAATCAATAAACAGCGACTTCTTCTTAAATCTTTGTTCAAGATTCCTTTTATTGTGTTCTTTGAATCTTTTTTCATACAGCAATCAGCCTCCAATATTGCAATTAGCCGCAAACAGCCAGCCAATACGTGTTTCGCGCCAAAACGCGCTTCTTCAGGGCTCTTAAGTCAGTGGCTTCTAATTTCATACGTCTTTATCTTTCCTTTAGTGTTCTCATCTCATGTTGTGGCGTAATAATTAAGGCTTTTGGCTTATCAGTTAAGTCTATGTCCTATTTTCTTATTTCATTCTTTTATTCGTTCTCATCAGATATCCAATCTGTGTTATAGTTCCGCTTGATAAGGGTCGTAGCTGGCCATGACAGCTTCGTCCTTCCCGCCTGAAGATCAACGCAGCTCGTTAGACTTAACTTAACATATATATAAAAACATTGTGAATGTTGGCAGTAGTGCATTGCATTTTGCAGATGAGTTGGGTTTTGGAGGTAAGAGTCTTTTGGCTCCATGAGTATTGTGTATGTTTCATTACATTTTGTCTGCTGCCGCAGCAGCGCTGGGGCGGATTCTTGACTCCAGTTCTGAACTGGAGCCGATGCATGACTCAGAAACGGACACCACATTGGATATCGAGGGTGGAGAGGACTCGGATTTCTCTGATGATGGCAACATATCTGCTGTCCCCGAGTCAAGGTCTTTGGCTGCTGAGCAGGAAGTGGATGCTCCACAGGTACAGGTACCTCAAGCAGGAGCAAGGGCGGAGGACGAGCTGATCTCCGGATGGAGCTCAAGCCGTCTTACCTTTTTTACTGGAGTTGGTGGGTTTTCTGTGGACACAGACAAATTCCCTCCAACTGATTATTTAAATCTCTTAATAGATTATGGATTTCTCGGCAGGGTGCGCTTTTCAAACGAACCTCTGAATCAAACAGTATTTGAAACACCACCAGGAAAGGCTTCTGCCTTATTCGAACGCGCGCCAGTGGACTCCAACCAATGTTGAATAAGTGAGGTGGTTTTGGGCTCTTACTCTCCTGTTGGGGATTATTTACAAGCCAACAGTGTTTCCTAACTGGTCTTGATACCGAATATGGGGGATGCCCTTATTCTCTGCTGCCATAAGTAAAGATGGTTTTTTGCTTCTGTGGTGCACGCTGCACTTCAATGATATCCCGCAAACCCTTCACAGAGCCACACTTACTGCTATTCAAAGTTCGTTCTCTGCTGGACCACTTTGTTGGGCGTTTAAAAAAATATCTACAGATCAGGAAAAAAACATAGCTGTCGAAGAGTTCCTGGTGCATGGAAAGGACGAGTGCTGTTTAAGCAGTATAAAAAAAGCAAGACAGTTCAGTATGATGCTCAATTGTACCTACTTTGTGAAAGCTCTACTGCCTATACCCACAGACTACGTGCATACACAGGGAAGGACTCCAGCATTCCACCACATGGCTGTCCTGAGTCATTAACTACAGCGGATCTCGTTAGTCCCCTATTGAACAAGGATCGCCACTTGAATCTAGACAATTCCTGCACTGGAATCCCACTATTCAGGCCACACCTCTTGTGCTACAATCAGGAGCGACAGGGCGTCCGGTGTAGCTGGTTAATAGGAACCTTGTAAAAAGGTCACTGCAGTGCCTTACGTTGTGAAGACCTGCTTGCCATTAAAGTGCAGAATCGCAGTCACCCCCATACATGACGAGACCATAGCCTCAGTCTCCATGCATGGTCAGACGGCTTAAGTCCAGAAGCCTGTTTGCATTCTGGACTACAACAGATACATGGGGGGGGGGGGGGGAGGGGGTTGACTAGCATGACCAGATGTTTCACCCCTACAATGCTGCACATAAGACCTGCATCTGCTATAAGAAGCCGGCTATGCACATGATGCAAATGACAACGTACAATGCAAACGTTGTGTTTTGCCATTCAGCTCCTGGATGTAAGACCCAGATGATTTCTTGACTTTGTGAAGCTAGTCTTCTGCAAACTTGTTTTCAGTTTCAGTTGAGGCTGGAGCTCTTCCAATGGAGTTGGAGTGCTTTTCAAAGTTGGTTGGTCAACACTTTCCTGAACGTCTTCCTCCAACAGGGGAGAAACACCAACCTTACCAGAGATGTCGACTTTGCACCAAAAAGGCAATTAGAGGAGACACCTGGAACTACTGTCACTAGTGTCCCTCAAATCTTGCCATACGCCACCCCAAATGTTATGTTTTGTATCCCACAAAGGAGATTTTTAGGGAGAATTCTTGAAAAAGGAGGTATTAAGGTGATGGATTTCAGGCACTGAGCGTTTATTGACTCTAATAAATAGGAGCATATTAGACTTGCATGTGGTACTTGTGGAAGTGCTCTTCAGGGAACGCAGGACAATCTGCCTGCATGTTTATTTTAGTTTTAAAGGTAGACATGCTGATGCAAGCCAAGGAATCTAGGCCACAAGGCATATTCTGACTCTCACCACCTTATAAACACACTCGAAGAAGTTGGATTTAGAACAGTGAGTGCGCCAAAGGTGCATGAAAGATGCATCTTCCCAAGCCTCATGTGGCTGCCACAGGGAGGCGTTAGAAAAAGTTCACTTGGCACGTGTACAGTATGAGTCAGGACTTCGAGCAAAACGGGTAGTAAAAGCTTAGTCTAGGTTCTTTTCACTGGAATGTTGTGAAGCGTGTAGAGGCACCTACCTACATCATATCTGGTGGTATGTCTGTAGAGGTTTGCTGGTGGTGTGTTTGTATGCAAGTTTGCTGACCTCTGGGGGAGGGGTGGTGTGAATTATTTCTACTTTTCAGAAATGTATAGCTTTCCGGGATCCTACATGGGTTTCACACCTGTTTCCACCACAAACTTCAAGTAGGTTCAGGGCACAAAAATTAGGAAAAATGGCCTAACGCTTCAAAGTATGCAAATACAGTGTAAAAATGTTTTTGATACATCTCTGCTTGTTCCTAGAAAGCAAATCTTTCGCCGATTACTTTTTTCCTTAGGAAAAAAACGTGCTTTCGCCACAGCACTCTTTATCCAATTTCTCTCCGCCCCATGAAGGTTTAAGTACCCCAAACTTGCATAAAAGGGCTTGGCACCGCCGAGGGTCAGAAGGCTTAGCAACCAAGAGGCTAACATGTGGCTCATCTATACATCGCTAAACATTTAGGTGACTAGCGTCCAGCACCTGTGCAGGCTGTGGCGACAAGAATTTATGGACTTCAGGTCCTACAATATTATGCATGTGTCTCCAAAGCTTTCAATTGAAGTGGAGAAAGCACACCAAAATAAACATTAAATATTGTATAAAGTTAGCATACGATACTGGAGAGAAGCACGACTAGAATCGGGGACACAAGAGCAGACCAGCACAAGCCGTGAAGGCCAGTGTGTAAGGGTTGCAGCTGGTACAGACCATGCCCTGGTAGTACAAGCAGGCGCACACTTATACTTCCTCATGCCATGCCGCCCGAACCAATGTCAGGGTGTGGGGCAGTGGCGGCAGAGGGCAATGCCAAAAAGCTAGATTGGGGCCTGGATAGGTTTCGCTTGGTTTGAAGGACTGAACCTGCGGGATAGGGTACATGAGAGGGGCCCGCAGAACGGGTGCCACTCCCCAAAAATGAGACCAGGTGGGACCCATCGGCACAGCCCATCTCCAGCAACCTCCTTGGACACTCCGTACAGATTGAGATACAGTCAGTAGAGTGGAGTCGAGTCAAGCGACCGCTGTGGCCCTGAGTGAGGGACCTCCAGTAGGACTGGTGGGGTAGCAGCCGACAAGCCCAATGGACCCGAGTGGAGCAGAGTTTAGGAAGTGCTGAGGTCACAAGAGATTCCCAACAGTTTCTACAAGAGGACTAGCTCCTTTGGAAATGAAAACATTTCATTGAACACTGAATATTCAGAGAGGAAATAGAATTGTATGTGCAGCGGATTGAGTTTTCAGATTCATTGGATGGCTATGAACATTTAACATCCGTTTAGGAGATAAAATTGCCCTTAGGTAGAAACAAAACGCGGTCTCTTTTGTATGTTAAGAAGATTTATCAAGTTGAAAAAGAAAGGATTTTAAGGGATTCAAATACCGGACTTTTTTGTCTCTGATATAGAGTTCATTTTCTGACCTTGAGATATTAAGGAACTAAATACTGTGCGCGGACTTGGTGTTGCCGCTACTTTAATGTATCGATTATTCATCCGGCACATCAGTGGGCAAGAACTACTTTAAAAATTAAAGCAATGAGAAGATGGGAAGTTAAACACTACAGCTGTTCTTTTTGGATTACTGAAATCTTCGTATGCTCTGACATGAAACAGTAAGAAAAATTGTATGTTCGCATAAAACAAAATGCACAGAAAACAATATTCAAATAAGAGAGTAATGAATATGTAACAACAAAAAAAGGAGGTTAAGGAAAGTGCAAGATTTTGGACAAGTAGGAGTCAAAGCATGCACATAGGTGTTACAAGAATGAGACTTCTTTTAACATCTTTTAGTAGTAAGTTATTTTAGCTAGTTGTGGTAAGTTATTATGTTAGTCAATTATGTTCTTTCATTCAACAGGTGCAGCAGAGCAAGGTATGGCATCACCAGCATTATTCCATTGAAACAATGAAGTAAATATTTTGACGTATAGCCTAGCAGTGGGGGAGATCTATATGACCTAGTATGCAAACAAGCTGCTCTGCTTCATTGCTTAGACATTGAGAAAGGAGGTTGTATTAGGATCTTCCAGAGCTGTAGGTAGAAGAAGGAAATCAACAGCCTAATAACGAGTGTGACGTGGTTGGAAATGTAGCTACTTTACCCCCAAGGTGAACGTATGCAATGAATGATCATTTTTACCAAAAGCACAGAGAATGACAGAAGATATAGAGATCTCTGTGCAGCCCATGGGGGTGTCAGTATCTTCTGAATTGGGAACATTAAATGATCCCTGATGTGTGAATAATAACACGATAAAATAAAACTGTTAGCAGTTCAGCTTGGGAGAGGAACTATATATACGATCATATGGCTCCAAGAGATAAATGACTCA
Source organism: Calotriton arnoldi (assembly GCA_963921515.1). Lineage (NCBI taxonomy): Eukaryota > Metazoa > Chordata > Amphibia > Caudata > Salamandridae > Calotriton > Calotriton arnoldi. The sequence continues at coordinate 239,680 of CAWUFW010005081.1, read as the reverse complement.
CCGGAGGAACTGATGAAGCGGAAGAGGATGCTACAATAAATGAAGTAAATATTGCAAGATACGAGTGACTGCAGAAATATACAATGTATTCCAACGTAGCTCTCCAGCACATATACCTTCTAGTACTGAGCCAGAATCCGAATTTGGAGCAGCTGTGGGAAAAGAGGCCACTTCTCAAAAGTGTGCAGAGCAAGAGGAAAGGCAAAGAAGTAGATCAAGTCTGTAAATGCATTCATGACTCCATCTTGTCAATGGATAAACTGAGGCAAGAGATAAAGGAAAGGACACAAAGTGGAAAGAGACGCTGAATAAGAATGAGAAACTGTACTACTGAAGACAAAAAAGGAGCGTAATGATAAATTGGAGACACCACATAGCAATCTACCCTCGAATCTAGAAACTCATGAGAAGATAAAGGCAGAGGACTGAAAGGAACAAGTCGAATATAAAGGCTGAAGTCTATGGAGGAAAGAGAATCGAAATTAGAGGAATGAAATGAATAGAAATGACTAGAAATAACATAGAAATGGAGAAGCATATTTGGTTGCATTTATATGACTGAAGACATTACCAGACCTACTACGCTGGGGACATCAAAGAGTCAGTGATAATGGATAAGGAGTCCTCCAACCCCCCTCAGCAACGGAAAACAACATCACTCCCTCCGAAGAATTCTGCGACACATTGGCGGACTTCTTACACAACAAGATCTCCACCATCTCCAAACTGCGAACCCCAACCCGCCGGCGACATCCTCAGTATCCTCGCTCAGTCGCTATCAGACGCTATCAGACACCGGATCACACCTTGGGACCAGTTCACCACGCAGAGCAGCACAGCCATCATGCACTCCGTCCACTCTAGAGCACCTACAGACCCCTGTCCCCACCACATATTCAACCTCAGCAACAGGGCCGTCAGGAACATATCCATCACCACGTCGGCTACCTTCCCAGATGTGTGGAAATGCGCTGAAGCCAAATCCCCTCCTCAAGAAACTACCCTCTGACCCAAATAAGCTCAAGAACTACCGGCCCATCTCTCCCTGCTCCCCTTTCCCGCCAAAGTCCTCAAAAAAGTCATCAACCGCCAACTGACGGAATACCTTGAGAACAACGATCTTCTGGACGCATCCCAATCCGCATTACACATGAACCACAGCACTGAAACCGCCCTGATCGCAGCCACTGACTACATGGGGAGAAGAGACTACCCTGATCCTATTCGACCTTTCAGCTGCCCTCGACACTGTGTCCCACCACAGCCAGATCAAGAGGCGTCATCAGATCAGAATCCAAGAGGACGCCCTCAAATGGAATGCAGCCTTCCTTTTTGGAAGAACACAGAAAATCTGCCTCCCACCATTCACCTCGGAGTCTAGAACATCATCTGTGGCATCCCTCAAGGTTAACCCTTCAGCCCTACTCTGTTCAACGCCTACATGATCCCCCCCTCCCCCCCTTGGCGAAGATCGTCAGAAACCATGGACTGTACATCATTCCTACACAGACGACACCCAGCTCATCTTCTCTCTATCAGAAGACCAATCAACCATGAGGGCCAACATCCACCAGTGTATGACCAGCGTCGCCGACTGGATGCAAAGCAACTGCCCCAAGCTCAACACAGACAAGACAGAAGTGCTAATCTCCAGGAACAACAACGTCCCATGGAACGACTCCTGGTGGCTCGCTGAACTGGGACCCTCTCCCACCTCCACAGACCATGCCTGGAACCTCTGCAGCATCCTAGACAGCAAACTCACCATGAAGAACGAGATCAATGCAGTCTCCTCCGCCTGTTCCTCACTGAGCGCATGCTCCAAAATATCTTCATGTGGCTCCCAGTCTCCACCCATCCTCACTCAAACCCTCGTCACCAGCCATCTGGACTGCGGTATCACACTCTATGCAAGGAATTAGCACACAGCTACTGAAGAGACTGAAGACCAGTTGGAACTCAGCAGCCAGACTCATCCTCAACGTCCCCAAATGGACCCACATCACCCCTCACCTGAAGAAACTCCACTGGCTCCCTATCCACAAGAGATGGCAATTCAAGATTCTGACCCATGCCTACAAAGCCCTGCACAACCAAGGCCCAGCTTGCATCAACCACTGTACGAGCTTGCACCAACCCTCCAGACTCCTGCGCTCCGCTCTCTCGCTCACCCCTGCAAATGCCAAAGCAACAGTGGAGGACGCTGCTCCTCCTACCAAGTCCTGGAACAGCCTCCCCCCCACTCCCTAATCTCCAGACCTCAACCTCCCTTCTAGGATTTCAGAAGCAAACTCTAGACCTGGCTATTCAACTGATGCCACCCAAGCAGCCTGACTCTCGGCACCTGGATACCCTGTACTTTATAAATTTGGTTTGCTTGATAACGTAAGTAGACACATGGATTTTGATGATGGAATTGACAATATGTCTCCCAAACTTAAATTTTTCAGAAAACTAGGGGTAAATTGATTTTCACATAGAATAATTCTCTAGAGGAAAGTTGTACAGATTGTACACAGTTAGATCCATTCCACACTTGATGAAGAAAACACTTCAGAATGAGTTGAACAAGTTGTTTGCAGAAGAAATTATGGAAACTGTTGAGTCCTCCAAGTGGTTAGCACCCATTGCTGTGGCGCCTAAGGCAGAAAGAAAGATTTACTTGTGCATCGATCAACTAGGCCTTAAAAATATGGATGGACGGCAATCTTCTCCCAACATCTCAAACACGTTAGGTTTTATGGGAAGGGTGACTGTTTTTAGTGTGTTGGATATGTAAGCAACATATCAAGTCAACAAGAAGAGTCAAAGTCATTAACTTTTCTTGTGACGCTGTTGGGTGTTTTCCACCATCGTGGGAAGCCTTTTGGATTTGCTTCAGCTGTGTTTCAGATGATAATTAAAGCCATTTTTGAAGGCATGGCACAATTACAGAGTCTTAAAGACAATATTTTGATAGTGGGCAAGTCTGGGGTGAACATGAAGTATTGAAACAAATTATGAAGAGAATTATGAACCATGGATTGCAGAAGAAGGTGGAAAAAAGTCAACTGAAGAATTAAAAAGTTGCATATCTGGATCATAAGTGCTGAAGAAATCTCAAAGTGGAAAGTGGCAAGGATACACATTTATTGATGGGCAACTGCACTGCAACTGTTTCCCATCAAACAAACAAGTTGTCATTTTGTTATATTTCATATAGGTACCCCGATATAGGTCTAGGTATCATCATAACCCTTCACCTACATTCTCTCCTATACTACATACACAACGGATTTGGAGGACTGACCTTTTACCCAGTTACAATACTACACATAAGTACGCAGGGTTTTTCCCTGGACACTGGCCTCATACATTATGCATGAGGATTCTTAGTTTCTTGGAATCACAGCAGGACCATCATCTCCTGCATAATAACTGTGTATAAAGTTCATCCCCGACGTCATCCTAAGTCCGACACTGGCACAGCAAGGTAGAACCCCTGGGAATACCTCAAGGTATATAAACACCACATCTTGCTGAGAGAGGGAGAGGAGATCACAACTTCCATGCCGACACACTGACGTAAGACGCTGAGGTTCCTGCATGCAGACATTCCAGCTCGCAGTGTTCTGAACATCCCTCGCGGGGTGTCCAACTCGAGACCAGAACGGGGTCCCGCAGTCTCACATCAGGTAATGGTGTTGGCTTTACACCTACTCACATGCTAGGTACACTTAGGTACATCTAGTTAGGGTGCGTCGTAGGAGTACGCATTTTGCCATGTATTTTATATACTTGTCTGTATTTATGATTTTAGCAAAATGGTAGAAACCTACCATCTGTTTACTTTCCTAGTGCTGCTACTGTCCACTGGTGATTTCAGTGCACTTATTTTACACTAGAATAACGACTGTTCAATAAATACTTATTGAAAACGTCCCAACCGTTTATTCTGTGCATCTCTCTGAGAACAAGTGAGCACGAGTGACTGAGCGAAAAGTGAGTTACTGTTTCCACGGTCCTGATGGATCAGGGTTGTCATGTTCGATAGTTGCCAAGAACTATTCTCTCCTTGGTAAGAGGAGGTTATAGTGGCATTGCGAGCTAGCTGGTACACAGGCCAACATACCCGGTGGGGGTGTCTGCAATCAGTCTGGACACCAGTCCCGCAGTGTATGTTGTCTAAACGCGCAGATCCTATATAGGTCTTATAGGAACTACACAACAAGTACAAGAAAGCAGGAATCGCCTGTGTCTAAAATGTGCGGCATATCATTAAGTACATTGGGTATTGCTGATTTACTACTACAGCTGGTTCTAAAGATGACTGGTGGGCACAAAGCAAGTTACTTTCTTTTATTAAATCTTTCAGCTGCTTTAGCCACACAGCTTTTCATAAATTTAGCTATGAAGCGAAGTCTGGGGCCTGAACGTAAGTTGACATCTGACATGCATGTAGCATATGGAAAAAAGGTGGGGGAGAGGAAAAGATCAGGAAATATAGTTTGTGATGGGATATTCAGTCAACATGTTTGAGATACAGAAGGAGTTAACTTCAGATTTTATCGATAGAAAATAGAGTTTGTTTCCGAGCTGTACAAGGCTTACAGCCCCTCGTAGATTTGATGCCACGAGGAAGGCTGTTTCCCTACAAACTGGCTTTGGGTCACAGAACCATCAATTGGAAGGGAATGTGAATGAGGTATGCAAGGCCAGGTCTCACCAAGGAGCAGGTAGGAAAGGCATGCAATTGGCTGGCAGGATGGTATCTGATAACCTTGTGGAAGTGTTTGGTGCCTGAAGATGGAAAGAATTAAGGATAGTCAAACTTCAGCCACTTGCTCTTCCAGTGACACCTGGGAGTGGATCAGCAGTCAAACATTGAGGTTATAATATTTGAGCTGAAAGTCTAGCACTTTTTACTTCCCCCTTCCTCTCTTTTAGTTCACCTTTTGGTGTCCCTCTCCCAGATGCAGAAGGTCCAGTGCGCTTTTTGGATTAGATACATATATAGGTGGGAAGCCCAGGAGTGGGTGCTATCGCTGTAACAGCAGCCCCCACCTCCGGCAGTCCCTTTCTTATTCTGAACTAGTTGCCTGGATCTATTTACTCTGGATCAAGCTTGCTTATGCAGAACTCTTTCCTTAAGTTCTTATGCATTTCATTTGGGGAATTCATAAAGTGTGAAGCTAGCCTCAAAGAGAAGCACAGTAAATGCTTTAGCCACAGGACTGTCTACCTTCCTGATCACCGACTCATCGAAGCACTGACAGCTTTGTTAACGGGACACTGGAGCTTTAACTTCCTACCAGTTCTTGACAGCATAATCATTTTATTCTGGGTAGAAATCCAGGTTCCCTTCTGGGTGGATGTTTTGGGTGGTTGTAACATTTTTAATTTTGTGATATTTTGGCAGATTTTCAGCAACCCTGTGCCCCCAGGACCACTACAACATTCTTGTTGATCAGCTTTAGACTGCTGGCCTTACTCTGTCGTTCTTTCTATATTGGCTGAGACACATTGGGCACTAGACAAGGGTGGGCACAACACTGGGCCCCCTAAGCCTTTTGCTGCCACCTTTACATTGGCTGGCACACAATATGTGGAAGACAATGAAGGCACAGGCTGAGACAGTTTGGCTCTTCCTCTACCGTCCTTCCTATAATGGCTTACAAACACTGGGCACTAAACCATGGAGGGAACACAATGCTAGCTTGACCTGTATCTGCCGCCCTAATTACATTGGCTGTCACCCACTGAGCGCTGTAGAATGGCAAGCATGACAGGCTGGCTTGCCCTTTCTCTGCCAGCTTTTTCTTGGTACACGTTGTGCACTGTACCATGGTGGGCCGTCTTGGCCTCTCCTCTGCTGCCCTTTTGGCTGGCACACATTGGACACTAGTCAATAATGGGTAGACAAAGAGTCTACTCTACCACTCTCCTCACCTTGGTTGGCACACATTAGTGGCTATACTATTGTGGTACAGCTGGGCTGGCTTGACCTTTCCATGCCACAAACTGCATGCTGTACTATGGCAGGAACAATGGTGGCCTGGCTTTGCCTCTATTCCTTCACCCTTTCGGTGGCGCACAATGGGCTCTTTTCAGACACCCTGCTCACCTTTGCTGGCACACACTGGCTGGAACACCATGGTGACACATGATGTCCCGATGTGGCCTTTCTCTGCCGCTCTACTGATAATGGCTGGGACACACGCATGTTGTACCATGGCTGGCACAATGCTGGGCTGGCTTAGCATCTGGTCTATACCCATTTGGCTGGCACACAATGGGCTCTAGTGAATGATGGGCACATGCAGGATCTGCTTGGCCATTTCAATAATTTATTTATATCATTTAAAGAGCGCATGAATCACCCCAACCGGGGTATCTCCGCGCTGCAACATCCTGAGGCAACCAAATGAGAAAGATCAGAACAATGAGGTTTTTAGCAGCTTCCTGAAAGATAGGTAGTTGGTACAGAGACGTAGGTGGATAGGCAGTTGGTTCCATATAGATGGAGCCAGATATGAAAAGGATTTACCCCCTAGTCTCGCTGGTTTTATCCGAGGAATGCGGAGGAGATCTTTGGACCCTGAGCGGAGAGTCCTAGATGGAGTATATCTCACCAGCTTATCTGACATGCATCTTGGTCCCATGTTGTTCAGGGCTTTGAACACCATGCAGCAAATCTTGAAGTTTATTCTTTTGCGAATGGGTAGCCAGTGCAATTTCCTGAGTAGGTAAAGTGAGGCTGTTCTGGGAGGGGGGGGGGGGGGCATTGGTCACTAAGCGGGCTGCCGTATTCTGGACTACCTGCAGTCTGTTTAAGGAAGATTCCTTGGCTGAAATTAGCAGAGCATTGCAGTAGTCCAGACGGCTTAAGACCAGTGCTTGTATCAGGGTTTTGCGTGTGGATAGTGGGAGTAGGGGGAAACTTTGCGAAGAAGGCTGAGTACATGGTAACAGGCCCTGGTGGTTGATTTGGCATGCTCTTCCAGGCTCAGCTTCTGGTCTATTTGGACCCCTAGGTTCTTTACCACTTGTTTTGGGGACGGGGACAGGCCTAGTTCTCCTGGCCACCAGTTAGGTGGCCACCTAGTGACTGCTTCTTTGAATAACATGATCTCTGTTTTCTCCGCGTTTAACTGAAGGAAGTTGTTACTCATCCAATCAGTGATGGTTTTCATGCCCTCAGAGAAGGTGTCCTGGATACTTGTGTTATTCTTGTCAAAAGAGAGAAGCAGTTGTGTATCGTCGGCATAGGAAATTGGTATGAACCCTAGGTTTCTTAGTAGAGATGCAAGTGGTGTAACAAATGTTAAATAAGGTAGGGCTCAAACATGAGCCCTGTGGTACACCCTTAGAAACATTCGTGGTTTGTGATCTGAAATGACCAAGGTTGATGGTTTGAGTTCTCTCCGCCAGAAAATCTGTCAACCATTCCAGTGCCTTCCCCTGGATCCCTAAAGCCCTGAGTCTGTCCAGTAGGATCTGATGTGAGATGGTGTCGAAAGCTGCAGACAGGTCCAGCAGTATAAGAAGTACTGCTTGACCATTGTCTGCAAGCATCCGGATATTGTCTGTGACTGTCACCAATGCCGATTCTGTGCTGTGTCTGGGTTGGAATCCTGACTGTGAGTGGTCTAGGCAGTTAGAGGATTCTATGTATTTGGACAAGTGTTTATTTACGTGCTTCTCTAGTAGTTTGCTTTGCAGAGGGAGTAGTGAGATGGGGCGATAATTAGTGATGACGTCAGGGGGCAGTTTGGCATTTTTCCTAATGGCCAAGATCTGTGCTGCTTTCCATTCCTTGGGGAGCTTGCCTTCTTTTAAGGAGCTATTTAAAATGGAACAAATGGGAATAGCGAGCGGATTGGCTAGCGAGCTTGAGATCTTGGCGGGAATCAGGTCTAGAGGGGAGCCAGATTTGACCCTCCTCACCTTGGTTGGCACACAAAGGATGCTATTCCACCATGGCGCACTTTAAGCTGGCTTGGCATTTTTCTGCCACACTTATGTTGGCGAGTACACAAAGGGTACTATACTATTGAAGCAGACGTTGGGCTTGCTTGCCTTTCTATGAAGCCCTTCACATATTTAGAGGCACGAGCTGGTCGCTAAAACCATGCTGGCTAACTGGACTTTTCTTTGCTGCTATCCTTTCATTGGCTGACATCCACTAGGCGGGATTGGCCTTTCCATGCTACCCTCCCCATATTGAGTGGTTCGAGCTGGCCGCTAAAACGGCAGGCACATGCCGACTGACTGGACCTTTCTCTGCCGCCCTCTTTTCATTGGCTGGCACATTCTGGGCTATCTTGGCCTTTCTCTGCAGCCCTCCTTTCATTGGCTGGCACGTTCTGGGCTATCTTGGCCATTCTCTGCCGCCCTCCTTTCATTGGCTGACACACTCTGGGCCAGCCTGGCCCTTCTCTGTCACCCTCCTTTCATTGGCTGGCATCCGCTAGGCCAGCCTGGCCTTACCATGCTGGAACACACCATGCGCTATATAATGGAGGGCACACACTGGGCAGGATTGGCCTTCCTCTGGTGGCACACACCGGGCCGGATTTGGGTGCCCGTGCCGCAGCTCACTGACCACTAATGGCCGAGCTCTCAACATTCGTTATTTTGCTAATATGCCACAGTGATGTGTAGAGCCAAGGGGGTGCACATTTTCCTCCTGACTTGCCTCAAGCAGCCGAGGTGTGATGCACCCGATCTACACAGGATGAAAGGAAGGTGCAGACATCTAGCTAGTACTACTGCCAGCTCTCACTGCACCAACCCAACCTAACTGTAGTCCTAGGAGGTAGTGCCGACAGATGGCTAGGGCAGGAAACAGACACTTTCATTAAAGGCCTATTTGGTTTCGGTGTGCCCCTCACGAAGCAAGATTTGGATGCAGGGGTCCCCCCGGGTAACACCCAGGGTGAGACCAGGGCTCCCTTCAAGAACACCAGTTTGTGACTGGCTGGGATGATAACCAGCCTGAAGGAACAGATGTGAGGGAAAACCAAGTCAGAGCAGAGTCGCGGCTCTGGCTTGACCACAAGAGCAAAGCATGAACTGAGCCACTGAAAGGTCTGCATGCAAATCATACAGCAGCAACTGTTTATTTCGTAAACGCATCTAAGCATTTCATTCTAGCACGTTAGACAAGCATTGAAGGAAGGTTGTATGGTAATAGGAAGCATTACAAGTAAATAGCATGGGAATGGATATGTATTTGTGTGGAAGCAAAGAACTGCAGAACAATATTGCTGTAGGTTAAAAGGTCAGGTGACAGTTGCACTCTCAAGCCAGGCCCAAATATCAATGTAGGTCAATGACTGCCCTCCTCCCACCTGGGAAGCTGCCAGAGAAAAACTACAAATTATCTCTTTAACTAAGACACTTTACTAGTATTGCATTGCCATGTACGTGCCCCTGAAAGTTCAAGCTTAGGCAGCTGGATAAATAAACAAAATGATCACAGCTGCGAGGAGGGAAAACACTTTTTTGGTGAAAGCACACAACTTCTGCCTAATCAAAACATGTATTCCTGACTCGCAACATGTGGGCGGAGCCAAAGCTCCTTCCTAGGGATACTCAGAGAATTGATTTGGCTGAAGCACATGGGACGACGGGACAATAGAGAATGTAAGCTACACAAGTCGGATTTTGTAGAAATACTAAATCAATCAATCAATCAATCAATCAATCAATCATGTCACTTATAAAGCGCACTACATACCCGCGAGGGTCTCAAGGCGCTGGGGGAAGAGGGGGGTGGTGCTGCTACTGATCGAAGAGCCAGGTCTTGAGGAGTCTTCTGAAGGCCAGTAGGTCTTGGGTCTGTCGGAGGTTGGTGGGGAGGGTGTTCCAGCTCTTGGCGGCGAGGTGGGAGAAGGATCTGCCGCCGGCGGTCGTTTTCCGGATGCGGGGGACTGTGGCGAGGGCGAGGCTGGTCGAGCGGAGCTGGCGGGTGGGGGTGTAGAAGCTGAGTCGTCTGTTGAGGTAGGCTGGTCCGGAGTTGTGGAGTGCTTTGTGTGCGTGGGTGAGGAGCTTGAAGGTTATCCTCTTGTTGACAGGGAGCCAGTGCAGGTCTCTCAGGTGGGGTGTGATGTGGCTGCGTCGGGGGATGTCGAGGATAAGACGTGCAGAGGCGTTCTGGATGCGTTGCAGCCGTCTCAGGAGCTTAGCCGTCGTTCCTGCGTAGAGGGTGTTTCCGTAGTCCAGCCTGCTGGTGACGAGGGCCTGGGTGACTGTTTTTCTTGTTTCGGTGGGGATCCACTTGAAGATCCTGCGGAGCATTCGGAGGATGTTGAAGCAGGATGAGGAAACGGCGTTGACCTGCTTAGTCATGGAGAGGGTGGGGTCGAGGATGACCCCTAGGTTGCGTACGTGGTCGGTGGGTGGCGGGGCTGTTCCCAGTGATGTTGGCCACCAGGAGTCGTCCCAGGCTGAAGGGTTGGAACCAAGGATGAGGACCTCCGTCTTGTCAGAGTTCAGCTTCAGGCGGCTGGTCCTCATCCATTCGGCGACGGCCTTCATTCCTTCGTGGAGGTGGGCTTTGGCGGTGTGAGGGTCTTTGGTGAGGGAGAGGATCAGCTGGGTGTCGTCGGCGTAGGAGATGATGTTGAGGTTGTGCTGTCCGGCGACGTGGGCGAGGGGTGCCATGTAGATGTTGAACAGCGTTGGGCTGAGGGAGGAGCCTTGGGGTACGCCGCAGATGATCTTGGTGGCCTTGGATCGGAAGGGGCGAGGCGGACGCTTTGTGTTCTGCCGGAAAGGAAGGATGTGGTCCAGTCCAGGGCCTTCTCTTGGACCCCGGCGTCGTGAAGGCGTGTTCGTAGTGTGTGGTGGCAGACCGTGTCGAAGGCGGCTGATAGGTCCAGGAGGAACTCTTTCTACAAAAGGCTTTGTACGATTTAGTATCAAAGGCAGAGACTTATGCAGACTATTTACATGAGGCCAGCACCCCAATAACCCTTTCCATGCTCATGACGGAATGGTTCCGTCATGAGCACAAGTTCCAGTGTGCTCATGGCGGAACCATTCCGTCATGAGCACATGCTCAGAAAATCCCTCTGCTGCAGACAGCAGAGGGATGTCTCATTTTTTTTTTTGCCTGGGGAGGTGGGGATGAGCTTCCCCAACCTCCCCAGGCCTCTTTTTGAATTTCGTTTCCATGACGATCGCGCGCATGGCGCGCAATCGTCATTGCAACGAAAACGAAACAAACTTAGTTTCAGTGCTCGTGGGGCTATCTCAGCCCCCCGAGCACCGAAAAAGATGGGAGAGGTATCGTTGGAAAGGGGAGAATCTCCCCTTTCCAATGATACCCTTCCCTAGTGGATCCCTGCTTGTGGATCACCCCAGGGGGGCGATCCCCAAGCAGGGATCCACCCACTAGACACCAGGGAGGGGGCCTTTGCTCCCCCCATATTTGTTTGGGCACCACAGTTTTTCTGCCACCCCGGGGGGGGGGGGGCGGAAAGCCCACTAGAAGCCAGGGATTATTTTCTTTTTATTGACGTTGGGGTGGGGGCTGCCCAAAAAGGGCATGGCAATGCCCCCACCCCCCCCAGAGAAATGTGAGTCTTTCTGCCCCCCCCCCCAAGGGGCAGACGGGGCAGTAGCCCCTAATCTGACCACCGGGGGGGCAGAAAGCCCACTAGAAACCAGGGATTTTTTTTTTATAATGTAGGGGTGGGGGCTGCCCAGAATGGGCATGATAATGCCCCGCCCCAAAAACAATTACCACAGTCTTTCTGCCCCTCCCCAGAGGCATATTGGGGCAATAGCCCCATATCTGCGCCCCGGGGGGGGCAGAAAGCCCACTAGGCCTCAGGATTTTTTAAATTTTTATTCAGGGTTGAGGTCAACCCAGAATGGGCATGCCAATGCCCACATCTCCCCAAAAAAGTGCCACAGTCTTTCTGCCCCCCCGAGGGGCGGATGGGGGCAGTGGCCCCTGATCTGCCCCCGGGGGGGCAGAAAGCCCACTCGGCGTCCGCGATTACGCTGGCTTTTTTTATGCGTGGGGTTGGGGGCTGCCCAGAATGGGCATACCAATGCCCCCACTCCCCAAAATCATAGCCAGTCTTTATGCCCACTAGGCACAGACTTGTTTTTAGCAATGTGCCTACCTGTGGATTTTGGGCCCTAGCGCAGCCGGCACATAGGGAAACCTAGCAAACCTATACATTTTTGAAAACTAGACACCCAGGGGAATCCAGGATGGGGTGACTTGACTGGCTCTCACCAGGTTCTGTTACCCAGAATCCCTTGCAAACCTCAAAATTTGTAATTAAAAAAAAACACATTTTCCTCACATTTCTGTGGTGGAAAGTTCTGGAATCTGTGTGGATCCACAAAATTCCACCCACCCCGCATTCCCCAAAGTCTTCTGAGAAAAATGGTACCTCACTTGTGTGGGTGGGTCAAGTACCCGAGACAGGCAAGGGCCCATTATTGCGGCGACATCAAAATTACCCATCACAAAACAACCTGGTTGTGCAAGGGGGGGTCCCATGAGTTTTTGGCCCCGGGCTCAGCGGCCATCTAGGGAAACCTACCAAACCCACACATTTCTGAAAACTAGACACCCGGGGGAGTCCAGCAAGGTATGGCTTGCGTGGGTCCCCCAAAATTTCCCTACCCAGAATCCCCTGCAAACCTCAAATTTTGTTGATAAAAATAAATTATTTCTCACATTTCTGTGTGGGAAAGTTGTAGGATCACCGGGCTGACACAAATTTCCTACCACCCAGCGTTCCCCCAGGTCTCCCGATAAAAATGGTGCCTCACTCTTGTGGGAGGCCCAAGTACCCGCGACAGGCAAGGGCCCAAAACGTATTGAGGAGACATCAAAATTGCCTATCACAAAATGACCTGGTTTTGCAAGGGGGGGGGGTCACCAGGGTTTTTGGCCACGGGCTCGGCGGCCAGCTAAGAAAACCTACCAAACCCACACATTTCTGAAAACTAGACACCCGGGGATTCCAGGGAGGTATGGGTTGCGTGGATCCCCCAACGGTTTCTTACCCAGAATCCCCTGCAAACCTCAAATTTAGCTGAAAAAAAATCACTTTTTCCACACATTTTTGTGTGGGAAAGTTGTGGGATCACCGGGCTGACACAAAATGCCTACCACCCAGCGTTCCTCCAGGTCTCCCGATAAAAATGGTGCCTCACTCGTGTGGGAGGCCCAAGTACCCGCGACAGGCTAGGGCCCAAAACGTATTGAGGAGACATCAAAATTGCCTACCACAAAACGACCTGGTTTTGCAAGGGGGGTCACCTGGGTTTTTGGCACCGTGCTCGGCGGCCAGCTAGGGAAACCTACCAAACACACATTTCTGAAAACTAGACACCCGGGGGGTTCCAGGGAGGTATGGCTTGCGTGGATCCCCCAACGTTTTCTTACCCAGAATACCCTGCAAACCTCAATTTTAGCTGGAAAAAAATCACTTTTTCCACACATTTTTGTGTGGGAAAGTTGTGGCATCACCGGGCTGACACAAATTTCCTACCACCCAGCGTTCCCCCAGGTCTCCAGATAAAAATGGTGCCTGACTCGTGTGGGAGGCCCAAGTACCCGCGACAGGCAAGGGCCCAAAACATTTTGTGATAGGCAATTTTGATGTCGCCTCAATACGTTTTGAAGAAAAGGCGGTTTAATAGTAAAAGCTTGTATGTCGCTGACTCGTTGAGCAGAAGTAAGAGCTAAAAGCAATGAAGTCTTCCAAGAGATGAATTTGAGATCAGCCCTATGAATGGGTTCAAATGGGGGCTTCATGAGTTGTGCCAACACAATGTTCAGATGCCAAGGCGGAGGCGGGCGTCGAACTGGCGGAAACATGCAAAATAAGCCCTTGAAAAATTGTTGTATTATTCTTGAAGAATAAAGAGAATTGGAACCATCCTGCCGGAATCTGGAAATTGCGGCCAGGAAAACCTTAAGGGTAGAGTGAGAGAGCCCAGATTTCGCTAATTGTAAGAAAAAAGGCAAAAGTTGCTCTGGCGTAGAATGAACAGGGTGAACATTTGAAGTTTCACACCAAAGACAAAACCGTTTCCACTTAAGTTTGTAGGTTTTGATAGTGGAAGGTGCTCTGGCGTTAGCCAGGACCTCTCTGCAGTCCAAATGGATAACTAAGTTAGCAAACTCAGTGTTCAGGCGTCAGGCTGCCAATCGCAGAGATGTTGGATCCGGATGGCAGACCTGTCCTTGGTCCGTAGTAAGAAGATCCGGAAGCGGACGAAGTACAATTGGATCGCACTCCGACAGAAGGACTCTTGGGACTAGAGGAATCGGTGGAAAAGCGTAAGCATAATTTTTGACCAGTTCATCAAAAACGGCATTCCCGTACGACCCTGGTTGGGGAAGCCAACTTGCGTAGAATGGACATTTGCGGTTCAGGTTGGTTGCAAACAAATCCAGATTGGGGCATCCGCAAAGCTGAAAGATGCGGTCCAGCGTTGGTTGATGAAGTTCCCACTCGTGGTTGGACGAGATCGACCTGCTCAGGGAGTCGACTAAAATGTTGGACACTCCCGGAACATGAACTGCCGTTAAAGTTATCTAATGCTGAATCGCCCAATCCCAAATTTGCTGAGCTTGTAGGGATAGCAAAGTGGACCTCGTGCCCCCTTGTTTGTTTACATAATGCATGCTTGTTGTGTTGTCCGTCCGGATCAACACTGAAGCTCCGTGAATGAGGGTGCGAAAGGATTTCAGCGCCAGGAATATCGCCAGTAACTCCAAGAGGTTTATGTGCCAAGTTCGTTGCTGTGTGTCCCATTTTCGCTTGACTGTGAGGCCCTGAAGATGCGCCCCCCACCCCTCGAGGGAGGCGTCTGTCATGAGGATGAAATTTGGAGCGTCCACTACAAACGAGCGGCCTGCTGAGACATTTGGTATGCGAGTCCACCATAACAGCGCTGTTTGCATCCGAGATGTGATGTTGACGACATCGAAGGATCCTGAGACTTGTAGCCATTGTTTGTCGAGTTCCTCCTGTAAAGGTCTCATTTTGAGGAGACAGTTGGGAATTAGGGGAATGCAGGAAGACCGCATCCCCAGAAGCGATTTGAACTGTCGAACAGAAACTGACTTTCTTGTGCGGAGGAGAGCTGCCAGTTTGCAAATTCGTTGTTGTCTTTCGTTTGACACAAATGCCTTTGCTTGCTGAGTGTTTATGATGGCTCCCAAGAAAGTCCGCACTTGAGAGGGGATGAAGTGAGACTTCTCCAGATTTATGGAAAGGCCGAGCGACTGAAACAGAGACCGGCATATTAGAGTGTGTCTGGTTGCGACTGTAAACGACTGCGCCTTTATAAGGCAGTCGTCGAGATAGGGAAATATTTGGACACCAGCTTGACGAAAGTGTGCTGCCACCGGTGCCAAGACCTTGGTGAACACTCGGGGCGCAGAGCGGAGGCCAAAGGGAAGGACCTTGAATTGGAAGTCTCTGCCAGGCACTCTGAAGCGCAGGTATTTCCTGTGTCTGGGTAGGATAGGGACATGAAAATAGGCATCTTGAAGGTCCAGTGTGGTCATGTAATCCCCTTGAGACAGTAATTGAAGCACTTCTTGGAGAGACAACATCCGGAAAGTTTGCCTCTTGAGGAATTTGTTGAGGGAACGAAGGTCCAGAATGGGGCGCCACTCCCCCGATTTTTTCTTGATGAGGAAGAATCTTGAATAGAAACCTGCACCCCTTTGTAGATTTGGTACCACTTCGATCGCTCCTTTCTTTAACATGACCCTGATTTGACCTAAAAGTTACTTCAGATGGGCAGGAGGAGGACCTCTGGGAGGAGAATTTGTGGGAAATTTTACTAACTCTAGAGTGTGTCTGGACACTATGTCCAAAACCCATCGATCTGTAGTTATGGCAGACTGTAAGAAACTGGCTCTATATATACTGCACCAAAGTGAGGTACAGCGTGTATAGAGTCAAAGGGTCTCCAGAGGTTTGGCAGAGGTTAAAGTTAGATAGAACCTTACTCTCTAAAGTAGTAGCTTGGTCGAGCAGTACGGCAGTATCAGAGGACAGTGTAAAGCATTTGATGTACACACAGTCAGCAAATGAATCCACACACTCAAGAACTGAACTCTAGGCCAATTGTTTTGTATAAAAAAATATACTGTTGTTTTATTTCTAGAACCAAGCTAGCCTGGCACAGGTAAGCATAAAAATACTTTTCAGTAGTAAACTACTTGTATGAACACAGTTCAAAATTGCAGTGTAACTGGTACTGGTTTTGGTTACAGTTTTAAGTAAGCAGTTTGCAACACATTGCAGGTATAGTACATTCAATAGAATGGGCTTTTTAAGTAAAATGCAGTTAATTACTTTTCAGATGACTTTTACTAACAGGACTGGATCCTAGATTCAGCCCTGGGACATTTCCTGAAAACAGGTGAGTAAATGCATTTTGGTTAAAGGTACGATTTTTAAAGAATATTATTGCATTTCAAAAGTGGACACTTAGAAACTTTTTCACCTAGGGCCAACAATGTTATCCTATGGAAGGAAATTCAATTCGCAGGTAAGTTACTTTAACGTTACTTTTGTAATCCAGTGCTGGACTCCTAGATTCAGCACTGGGACATTTACTTAAAACAGGTAAGTAATTACGTTTTCGTAGTTTGTACGATTTTTAAAGAATATTATTGCATTTCAAAAGTTGACACTTTTCACATAGAATCACCAACGTTATCCTATGGGAAGAAATTCACTTAGCAGGTAAGTTAGGTTATCGATACTTTTTCTTACTCAGTGCTGGATCCTAGATTCAGCACTGGGACATTTCATGAAAACGGTTGAGAAAATGCGTTTTGGTTATTCGGCTGATTTTTAAGGAATATTTGCAGTTTTCAAAAGTTGACACTTAGAAACTTTTTGGGATAAAAAGTGTCAATGTTATCCTATGAGGAAAAACGAGTTATCGGTTTCGAGGTAAGTAATCGGTCTTTTGAGTTGGGGTTCTGGGGTTAGACTCCGGGGTCTCCCAGGGTCAGTGATGCACTGTTGTTGCACCCTCAGCGGCACTAGGGCGGCCAGGTGCAGAGTGTTGAGGCCCAATGTTATCCTATGGAGGATAGGGGGACTCCGGTTGGTGGCTGCTGGCAAGCAGGCCACGGGGTTGTGGGAGCAAAGCTCCTAGGGCTAAGCTCAGGGCACGTTGGGGACCAAGTTAGCACCAAAGGGGCACCCTCAGCGGCACTAGGGCGGCCGGGTGCAGGGTGCTGTTTTGAGGTCGGGTGCCCTGTTGATTTCAATGGAGATTCTCCAGGACAAAGAAACACTGCAGGCTCGGGGACGAGGATCTTCCAGGAGCTACCACCACTTCGAGGGGTAAGTTGGGATGTAGAGGGTTGGTTAGGCACCGTTGGTTTGGGCACACAAGGCCGTGGGGTGTCTGGTGCAGGGGTGCCTTGGGACGTCGGATTTTCTTACCCGCTCTGGTCGCGGTAGGGGGGGTTCCTCTGGATTGAGGCTGCAGGCGTCGTCAGGAGGCTTGAGGCAGGTCAGGGGTCGCCGGATCTCGGGTCAGGATCGCCGGGGGGACCTCCTCTGGGTATTTGCCCACTCTAGCTCGGGCAGACTTCGGCGGGTGCAGAGTGTGCGGGATTCGCGGTTCCTGGCTGGCACCAGAAGCTGCAGGTCAAACACGTCCGGTGTTCACAGGAGAAACAGCTTGGAAAGTGAAGGCAGGCAGGTCCTCCGGGGTTTTTGAGGTTGCTGGCCGCTGGACACGCCGGGGTTTTGCAGGAGCAGGTTCGAGGGGAGACAGGCCTGTAGGGCTGGGGCCAAGTCAGTGGGCGTCGTCCTCTTGTTAGCTCTGCACGGCTTCTCGTCCTTCCTTTTCTTGTTGTTGCTGGATCTGAGGAAGGAAGGTTCAGGGTGCCCCTAAATACTAAATTTAGGGGCGTTACAGGTAGGTAAAGGGCAGGGACCAATGGGTCCCTTCCCTGGGGTGGGTACACCCCCTACTCTGCCACTCTCCAGTGGGAGGGGGGCAGGAGCCTGTCCTTGGTTGGCTGGGTCCCCCCATCCTCAAGATGGCGGGGACTTGAGGTTCTGGTTCACCTCGCCTCCCCCACCTTAAGGGTGGAGTTGGCAGAGGTGGGCACACCTCTCTTCCTCACTTTGTTTTTCCCACCGGGTCTCCCGCCCAAAGTGGGGGGTAGAACCAGTGGGGACCAGTTGCTGAGTACAGCAAGTGGTCTGGAGAGGCTCACAAAGGCGGTATGCCTTTGAAGCTTCTCCTTCGTGAACCCTGCCCATCCTGGGGGAGGAGGCTTGGCACCTCGTCCCAGGATGTGCATTGTTTCAGGCCCCCGAGAGCGGCAAGCTCCCGACCCAGGGGTTCAGAAACATGTCTGGTGGTGGCAGCCTCGGCAGCCACTCAGTCAGGTCACTGGGAGTTGGTAGAGTTTCAGGGGGCATCTCTAAGATGCCCTCTGTTGTGCATTTTACATTAAATCCCACACTGGCATCAGTGTGGGTTTATTGTGCTGAGAAGTTTGATACCAAACTTCTCAGTCTTCAGTGCAGCCATTATGGTGCTGTGGAGTTCGTGTTGACAAGCTCCCAGCACCATATACTCTTAATGGCAGCACTGCACATACAGTGCCCAGGAATGGACCTGGGTACTGTAGGGGTACGGGGCTCATGCACCTGTACCCTCACCACTGGCATAGGGCACCCAACTAGAGGGTGACTGATGGATGCCAGGGCAGTGGTTTGTGGGCATGGCACACAGGGGTGTGTGCCATGTCGACTCTTCACTTTGTTCTGCACCAAGACACGCAGCCTGCAAAGGCAGTGTGTGAGTGTCAGGGTACAGGGCCTCTAAGGGTGGCACAATAAGTGCTGCAGCCCTTAGAGGCCTTCTCTGGTCACAGTGCCCTGGGTACCTGTGGTACCATTTACCAGGGGCTGACATGTGGCCAGAGATGCCAATTGGGCTAGTTTTGGGGAAAGAACACAGGCCCTGGGAACCTGATTGGCAGGGACCCAGGGCACACCAGGAAAAAGTTCATCAGTAGTCTGGCAAAAAGTGGGGGGGGGGGTTACTGCAGCAGAAACCCACTTTCCTACACAGACCAGTTTGAGAAGAAATGGGAGATTCGCCCTCCAACCTTGGTCGGGTTGATGGGTAGAGTGGTTGGCAGGTGGCAGCTGTCACTGCTTCTTTGAGGAATCTCTGCCTCTGTAGGAGGATTTCCCTCTGTACTGCTTATAAGAGGCAGCCGGCGGTTGACGAAAAGACTGCTGTTGCTGGGAGGAGGAGTAACGCTGTTGACCCTGATAGGATTGGTACTGTCGGTATTGATTGTAGCCTCCTCGAAAAGAATAGGAGGAACCACGACCCCTTGCACCATGAAAGGGCTGCTTCTTAAATTGCAGAGTGCCAAGAGCACGTGCGGTGTCGGTATCCTTTTTAATCGCCTGGAGGGCGTCCTCAATGTGCTGGCCGAAAAGTGATTCGCCGTCAAAAGGCATGTCGATAATCTTAGTCTGTACTTCCTGCCGAAAAGAAGTAGCCTTTAACCAGCCCCGACGTCGGAGGACTGCCGCCCCTGCCAGCTGGCGAAAACCCGTGGAAGAGACGTCCACTGCACAGTCAATGATCTCGGCAGAGATCCGTTCTCCCTCTTGGAGAATGTTTAAAGCTTCCGCTTTAGAGGCCTCAGGCAACATGTCGATAAAGGGAGAAATGTCCGACCACATTTGCCTGTCATAGTGGCCTAGGATAGCAAGAGAATTAGCCGCCCGGACAGTAGTTGCCGCCATGGTGGAAAACTTCTTCCCAATGGAATCAAGGCGTCTGCCCTCTCGATCAGGAGGAGCCGACAAAGGAGACTAGGGGTTCCTGGCACGACGTTGTGCCGCCTGAGAAATAACCGAGTCCGGCTTCGGTTGACCAATAAGACAGGCTGTTGAATGGTCCGGGGCCTTGTATTTCTTATCCAGGCGTGGCAGGACTGCAGGAATGGAGGCAGGGGTCTTCATGACCTTCAAACCCTCCTGCCAGATGAAGTCGATTATCGGTATAGCCCGTACCTGTTTCTGTGGTAGATCTTTGAAATCATATAGGAAACAGTCTTCGTCCTTGGTGACCATAGGGAGCTGAAATCTCTTGGCCGCTCTGTCCATGAGAACATGAAATCCACCTATATCAACTGGTGGAGAGTCAACAGGAGTTGGAGTGATAGGCGATGGAGTCTGGATCTGATAATTGTCCCACTCGGTAAGAAGGGATCTATCATCTAACTTCCCTTCTTCTCGGTCTTCGTCAGTGGTATGTGTGTCCTCTAGGTTGTGAGATCTCGATGCCACTGGAGAAACTGGAGGGGGCGGCCCAATGATCGATGAAGGCGGAAGAATAGGCGTCTGAGGAACCGATGAAGCCGGCTCCGAGGGAGGAAAACGGCGGTAGTAGTCATCAAGCATATGTTGCAAGTTGGGAATGAGTGACATGGGCATTTGTGCAGTCGGATTTTCAAGCAGTGGTTGAATATTAGGCTCCGAGTAACAATCATACTCTTGGT
Source organism: Calotriton arnoldi (assembly GCA_963921515.1). Lineage (NCBI taxonomy): Eukaryota > Metazoa > Chordata > Amphibia > Caudata > Salamandridae > Calotriton > Calotriton arnoldi. The sequence continues at coordinate 219,138 of CAWUFW010005081.1, read as the reverse complement.
CATCCTCTATATCTTGGCACTTGATGAGAAGCTCCGAAGGACTACAAGCAGCCCGGAACCTGTCATCCTCCTCTGAATCCTCCTCATCAGCCCCATAATCAAACAGTTCCACTGGAAGATTATGAGATGGTTGAACTGGTAATAAAAGGTCCATGGAAGACTGTCTACGCTGAAGCAAGGGAACATCTTTCAGTTGTGATGGTGGCAAAAGAGCTGCTGAAGGTTTCAAAGGGACTAGAGGCATCAAACCTGGAGGTGGAGCCAAAGATTCCACCGACGAAGCTGTAGCCGTCGACGAGACATGTAGTTGAAGCTCCGTATGCAAAGGTTTCAGTGCCGTCGACGAGGCAGCCGCCGACGAGGCAGCCGCCGACGAGGCAGCCGTCGACGAGGCAGCCGTCGACGAGGCAGGCTGATCCTTGGATGTCGTCGACCGTCTCGTCGACGAAGAAGCATCCGTCGACAAATGCTTCTTCTTTCTCGTCGACGACGAAGAGAGGGAGGTGGTAGACGAATGAGGCCTCACCGTCACCGACACAAGCGTCGACGGAGAAGACGCCGACGACATCATCATTGCAGGTTGAGGAGAAGAGAAGGTGGAAGTCGTCGTCGTAGTTGTGACGACGGAAGACTTCGTCGACGGAGGAATCGACTAGCCCGTCGACGAGATGCCAATTTTGTGAGGCAAAGGTATCTCAGACAGAGATTTTGACGCTTGAGACTTAGATCTCGGAGGCGTAGAGGGTGGAGACTGACCCTTAGGAAGAGCAGGAGCCCCTTTTGATGAGGAAGGCTGGTCTTCACGCTTAGAAGTGTGGTGTTTCTTCAGCGCCTTAGGAGATGCCATCTCCGCCTCACTAGCCCTTTTCTTAGAGGCAACAGTCTTGAGAGAGGAATCACTCAACATCTGACAGGGGGTTATCCTTTGTCTTGAGCTTCTGCAGCCACAGAAGAAGACGTCCCGCTCTGTCTCTTAAGGTCTTTTGAGGAAAAGTCCTGCAGATTTTACAATTTCTCACCTGATGGTCAGGGTGGAGGCAGTAGATACACTTTTTGTGTGGGTCCTCAGAATGAAGTCGAAGTTTCCCATAAGACTCACAGTGTCTGAAGAGTGATCTCTTTGTAGTAGACATTGTAGTGAAGATATTTTGAAGAATTCCTGAAGAAAAAGTTGAAGTACTGAGCAGAGCTCAGGGAGACTTCACACGACATGCGGTAGAAAATCTGAGAGCCTGAGCCTCTGGGGAGAAGGTCCTAGTTGGTGCTGTCACCTGATTGGCTGGAGTTTGGACTATATCTAATGACTTGGATAAGTTATTAAAGTGACAGGTTTTTTCCTATTAACTTCTATGTTACAATACTTCCTATAGCTCTTTTAGCTATGCTATGGTTATGCTATTGCTATATTGCTTTTCTATGTACCGTGGGACTCCCACTTCGACGACGGGGAATGATTCAAGCATGTGAATCTATGAAAAATACCCCAATACTGGAGAACTTGTCTTGTTCAAGGGGAGCCAATAGCTCCCCCCACACACAGATTACACTAGTTCCTTTTTTGCTGTTCTGTCCCCATCTTGCCCCACATACTTTGTGTGTGCGATTCTGCTCAGTGTGTGGCTGCAGGCAAATTCGGGTAGTCCGAGGCCAGACACTGTTTGATATACACATTATAGTAGAGGTGAACCAATGCCCCCCGCCCACACCACCAATCACTTCAGGTCATAACCCTATAAGGTGACTGGACAGTCAGGAGCTTTTCAAAATGCCACATCTCTTCAATCCCCTAATGGTAAGAAAGGATACACTCGGCAGAGAGAATTCAATACCACCTTCAGTAGAAGAAATTAGATGACCCATGATTCAAGACTCTTATAAAAGCAGGCCTGAGCTAGCTGCCGCCTCACCTCAGGCCTTCACCCTGAAGTTACCCTCTCCCTAGCTCTATGTTGCATGCCACTGTATTGCCTAGCTAATCTGCTCACCTCCTTCATACATAGAAACAGGCAGTTTGTGCAGCTGAGAAACGAAATACATGTGAATGCTCTCCAGAGAAACTGAACCAGAACATTTTAAAGCAACCTAAGGGTGAAATAAGAGCACAGATCAAATGCCGCTCAAAGCAAGCATTTCTAATTTATCTTCAGTATCTCTCGCCACCTCATGATGAAACCCATACTTATGACATTTAACTTTTAGACCAACTCAAAAGAGTCTCTGATTTCTGTGATGAAATGGCCCTAATTTCTCTAATCAAAAACCTCCTCCTCCATGTGTCCGTTTCTGAAATCGACACCGAAGACACATCTATGCAATGATTTCAGTAGGTAATTCACAACCTTCCCATTCTTAGAATAATCTTTCTGCGTTGTTGGTGCTGTGAGGCCATTATTTTAGTAACAGGACACCGCTGGGGACTTCCGTGACCCGAAATGCCCACAACATGACAGGCTTCAAGCAAACCTGCTGCGTAAACCTTCCTGGACAAACACTACATCTTTTCAAGATAAATCAGAAAGCAAGAAACGCTTAAAAAGCAGCAGTGCTGATGCCCAGCACCTGACTGCCATGGAGGGCTTCTGAAGGGCCAACAATGGTGCCTTTGCTCAGGTGGAATGAACTTCTTGGGTGAAATCTGTCTGTGGCAATGGCATCTGGGAGTAATGCTGTCAGAAAGCAAGCTGTATTACAAAGTATGCACTAAAGATAAGTCTTTGAATGGTCTCCGAGATGCCTTTGCGCTGGTGTAAGGAGTTTGAAGCCTCAAGGCATATCTTCGGATGTCCTAATATTAGAAATGCAATTGACTGTCCACCTTCTGATAAAGGCTTCAAGCATTTTGTTTCAGACGAGACCACCATACAACACAAATAGATGTTCTGAATTAAGACTTTTATTCTTTCCATGGAAGACTTTAGAGCTCTAGAGGCATCTATATTGTTCAAAGTCTATCCAGACGAAGAAATATTTGGCCTAAACTAAAACCAGGGATGGGGAAAAAATTATTTGCTTAAATTAAGTTTATTGTTTTGGAATAAAGAACAAGTTACCTATCTTCGGTAAAACCTTATCTGGTAGAGATGACTGCCTTGCGTGGACGACACAACTGAATGATGCCACCTACAGGGGTACTGATTGAAAATCTTTCGGATACAGTCTGACACCTAGGGATATTCAAAGGTAAGGAATCTGCGGCTAGATAAGCTATAGAGGACCGCCTGATAGTCCAGCTTTTCTATCAAAATGATTAAATAACATTTTTCAGCACAGCCGGGTAGCTCGCAGTTTTTCATGACAGAGGAGATTGCTACAATAAAGTGGAAGACCACTGGATAATAGATCATTTCATACAACGCTGACCTCAGAGAACCCAGGAGAGTTTGCAAACAACTCGAAAGGAAATGGAGAACCACCCAAAAAACCACAGCAAGAAACACCTACAAGGCTGCACTTAGACACTATCGATAAGAGAGACCAAGAAAAATTCCCTGACCCGGAGAATCAAATCTAGCTCCAACAACTGAAAGGAACATTTTGCCATGGTCAAGGAATTCACCAACCCAACAGACGTGACCCAATCCACCGCCCCTACACAAGACTTCAGCAACAACCTCTCCAACTTCTTCCACAAAAAAAAACACCAAGATCTACAGCAACTTCGAACCCCAGCCACCCCCCCATCGACCTTCCCAGCCTGCTAACCTCATCAACCAAAGGCTACCAACTGACAGCATGGAACCTCCTATCCATCAAGGACAATGCAGCAATAATGAAGACAGTCCACTCAGGGACTACCAAAGACAACACCATATCTACAACCTGGGAAGAGCCACGATCAGAGCTACACTCACTTCAATCATCAACATCTCCCTTAAAACAGCCACCATCCCAGATAGTTGTAAACATGCCAAAATCACTGCTCTCCTCAAAACTCCCTCCAGCTGATTCCGAAGGACTCCGCTACTACGGACGCATCTCGCTGCTCCTCTTCCCAGCCAAAGTAATCGAGAAGACCTTCAACAGACAACTCTCGGACCACCTAGAACGCCACAAACTCCTGGACGACTCGCAATCAGGTTTCCAAAATAACCACAGCACCAAACCAGCCCTTCTTGCTACCACAAATGACATATGCACCATCCTCGATTGTGGACAGACCGCCGCCCTCATCCTCCTCGACCTCTCCTCCACTTTCAACACCGTCTCCCATCACACACACATCACCATACGCCACACAGTGGGAATACAAGGATCAGCACTCAAATGGATAGCTCCCTTCCTCTCAGGAAGAACACGAGTCAGGCTCCCGCTGTTCATATCAGAACCCAAGGACCTCATCTGTGAAGTCCACCCAGGATCATCACTCAGCCCCACAATTTCCAACATATAAAGAGTACACTGCCCTTCGCCACTACTTTTATGTCAGAGGAGACAAGTGCAGTCACCTTTTAGCCAATAGGCTGCGAGAACAGAGGCAGGCCTTGGGAGTGTCCTCCTTATGCACTCAAAACAAAGAGCACGACAAATGAATAGCGGACGCTTTTACGGATTTTTATGCGGAGCTTTATTCCCGCCAGCGCCTTGATCCCGCAGACTGAGTCTCATTCCTCCAGGGCGCGCACATCCCACCTTACCTCCGATCAGGTGGAGGCACTAGAGTGTGACATCCGTTTAGAGGAGGTTATTTCAGCCATCTACTTTCTATAAACTATTTTGCCAGGCCATCACTCATATCCTCACAAGACTATTCAGCTCCTTCGCCACCCCCGGTGCAAGTTCTGCCTCAATGCTGACCACCTTGGGGGTGGTTATACCTAAGCCTGGCAAGGATAAGCAACAGTGCAGCTCGTACCGACCAATTTCTCTCTTAAACGGAGACCTCAAGCTATTCACAGGCGTTTTAGCCAGTAGACTAAGCCCTCACTTGCCTTCTATCATAGACCCGGACCAAGCGGAATTCATGTGAACCAGGACAAACCTGCCACGGCACTACCGGCTTTTATAACAATTAGAGACCTTTGGCCGGGCCTCAGGATTTCGTTAACGTGGAGAAGTCTCAGGCACTCAATCTGTCACTGTCGCCAACACACGTGAGCAGGCTTGCGGCACAATACCCTATCCAGTGGGCAAGGGCAGCGATTCCTTACCTGGGCATCCTGCTGGCATCCACCCTCCAGTCAACCTCCTCTCTTAACTATCAGTCTCTACATAGACAGATCAGAAGCAACTTAGCCTGCTGAAAACACCATAAGATCTCTTGGCTGGGATGGATAGCAACTATCAAGATAAACATCCTTCCTAAGATATTATATCTCTTCCAAACACTTTCCCTGGCCACGTCGAAGGGAATGATCACTAAAACAAACAGAATGGCTCCAGTTCATCTGGCTTGGGAAGAAACTGTGCCTGAGGAGGGAGTTAAGTTACCTTCCACCCCAAGCCAGAGGATTGGGTATCCCGAACCTCCACTTATACCACCAGGCGGCCCAACTACGTTACCTGGTGGAATGGAACCGGGCCGAATCCGAAAAGCACTGGTTATTCCAAGACTGGGCAGTGGCCGGCCCTTCGCTGTGGAGAATCCCCTTTTTAAAGAAAACGCAACAACTTAAAAATCTATATCTGTCCCCTATCACACAAGCAACCATGGAAGCTTGGATCAGACTAGCGTCAAATGCAGTTTGACTTTCTTTCCACCTCCCCTAACTCCGCTGCTCGACAATCTGGATTTCACCACAGGGCTGGACCCCGGAACATTCACGATGTGGCGACAGTCAAGTTATCGCTCAACAGGACATATGACTGACGAAGAGGGAGTGATCACTTTCAATCAGCTACGCATAGACTTTGCTCTCCCGGAAACGAACGCCTACATTTTCTGCAGCTCCGCCATTGGCTTTCACACCAGAATAATAGACCCGGCACTCGGAGGCATTTCACTCCTTACGAGAGATTGTTGATCACCAAATCTTCTGATAGGCAGCTCATTTCTCCCACCGCACCCTAATACGCAGACTCTACGACGCAGGAATCCAGGACAAGGCCCTCGACTGGATCCGCTCCTTCCTCTCCGGCAGGACGCAGCGGGTCAGACTCCCCCCTTTCCTCTCGGACCCCACACCTACCACCTGCGGAGTCCCCCAGGGCTCCTCCCTCAGCCCGACGCTCTTCAACGTCTACATGGCTCCACTCGCCCCCATCGTCAGAACCTACGGACTCAACATCGTGTCATACGCAGACGACACCCAGCTCATCCTCTCCCTATCCAACGAGCCCAACACCGCCAGACGCAACTTTCGAGAAGGCATGGAAGCCGTCGCCAAATGGATGAAAAACAGCTGCCTACAACTAAACACCAACAAAACAGAAGTACTCATCATGGGCCCAAACCCCGATGCCTGGAGCGACACCTGGTGGCCCCCCCCGCCCTCGGAAACCCGCCAACCCCCACGGACCACGCACGCAACCTGGGAATCATCCTGGACTCCGAGCTCAAAATGGACCGCCAGATCAACTGTCTCGTCTTCCTGCTTCCACACCCTCCGCCTCCTTCGTAAGACCTTCAAATGGATCCCCTCGAACACCGAAAGACCGTCACTCACGCCCTGGTCACCAGCAGACTCGACTACGGCAACGCACTCTACGCCAGAATAAACAAAAACCTCACCCGCAAGCTACAGAACATCCAGAACGCCGCCGCAAGACTGGTCCTCAACCTGCCAAAACACTGCCACATCTCCCAGCACCTGCGCACACTCCACTGGCTCCCTGTCGAGGCGAGAATCACCTTCAAGATGCTCACCCACGCACACAAGGCCCTCCACGGCACCGGACCAGCATACCTGAACAGCAGACTCAAATTCCACGCACCCCAAAGGACCCTACGATCAGCCCAGCACTCCTACGCCGTGGTCCCCCGCACCAGAAAGACCAGATCGGGAGGCCGCTCCTTCTCCTTCCTCGCGGCCAAAGCATGGAACGCCCTACCGCTCCACCTCAGACAGACAACATCGCTCCCCATCTTCGCAAGAAACCTCAAAACCTGGCTTTTCGACAGACCCCCTCCTTGATGGATGGAACCTGCACCCCCCCCCCCCCCAGCGCCTTGAAACCCTTACGGGTGAGTAGACGCGCTTTAACAAACCCCTGATTGATTGATTGATTGATTTCTGAGCTATTGCGCTTTAAACCAGTGCAACAGGCACATGTATAAGGCCAGTCAAAAATCGATGGGAAAAGAACTTGGAAGGCAGCTGAGTGATAAAGAATGGGGTGGGGGGGTGGGAGAGATCTACTACAGGGCCAGACGCACTGCCTTTAACATAGCACTCACTGAAACATTCACTAAAGTGGCTACATATTGGTACTTCGAGCCAGTACGCTTACACAGAGCAAACCCAGAATGCAGCGCAGACTGTTGGAGGTTGTGGGGCCCAAGGGACCCTGGTACACCCACTTTGGGATTGCCCAAGACTCCAATCTTATTGGACACAGGTATTTGATGATATTGACTTACACCTTAATACATAACTGCCTAGAATCCACTCCTACACACTACTGTGCTTACCTAATTCCCTTACATACCCACTAAAATCTAGGCGGAGGGGACAGATCGGATTAGCCCTGGGGGCAGCCATGCAGAACATTCTTACACATTGGGGGCTCGAGACACATGCCCACTCACCTGGAATGGCTTTACCGCTTGTGGAGTATACTTGGCATGGAAAAAAACGTATTAACTCTCGCCAATCAGGGCGCATCTTCTGGAGAACTATGGCGTCCTTACTTGTCTCTTCTTTCGCAGGACTTTCGGGAATTAAAGTCCTCCAAGTATCTCCACTTACTGCTCTTGTCGGAAATCGACCCTATGCCTCAACCAGGTCACGAGCCAAAACGAAATGTATGATGTAGCTGTCGTCTTATGCTCCTTGAAGAAAGCTGTAGGAGTCCAGGGTGGGTGGGGGAGGGAAGTTGGGTTGGGAAACGTTGTTTAAGATAACTAGATGCCAAGAATTGCATGACTTCATTTTGGGCTCTGAGACATGACTCGATGCTCCTGTACTATGTTCTTTGGCATTGTTTGAAATAAGGAGATTTGAACCATAAAATTAAGAGAGGAAAAACGTGAGGGGGACAAAAAAAGTCTTAAAATAGCTTGATTAGTTCATGAAAGAATGAAACTGGTGTGTTTACTAGAGTTTACCCGAGAGTGCAGGCTTAGGTGGGGTCTCAGCATGTGAAGAAGAGAGACCCCGAGGTTGGTAGCTGCACCTCTGAAGAACAGTTTCAGCACTATAAGTTTTAAATGTGTTGGTCTCCTGCTGAAGAATGTCTTTATTATTAAGACCCACTGACCACCAAAGATGTAGTCAGCAGTTTAGTCAGTTAAAAGTATCCACAGAGGTGGATAAAGTGGCTCCTAGGTGTGGAGGCTTGTCAGTCATGGCAAATTTTAAATGCTGTTCTGGCCTTGAGAAGAAGCTGGTGTAGTTCTACCAGAACTGGGGAGATTTGGTCAAATTTTTCCATTGGGAAGAATGGTTGTGCTGTGGCATGGAAGCTGTTCTTCAGGGGACGAGAGGACTGAGAAGCACTAGCCAGGTATGCATCTGTACTACTGATGCTTATTCCATGTAGCAAACAAGGTACTCTCCTTCGTCCAGAAAATAGAATACTACAGATCAGGCGATATACTGAGCAAACAAGAATACCCAAATATTTACTTTGCAAAATAAAATTACGAAAGTAATGAAACCAAATGAAAAAATGTAATAGACAACTAATTTTCTTCTCTGTTGAACAAATCCTAGACCTGGTGACCAGTGGCACAAGATCAGATGTAGAGAGCAAGTACAGTCCAATGTTACACTGGGTTCTGTGCCGTATCCCCATCCTACCTACCCTTGAGCTGGTAACCAGCGGCACGAGGTAAGATGTAGGAAGCAGGTACAGTCCGATGTTATGGTGTGCTCCGTGCCGTATCCCCATCCTACCTATCCTAGAGCTGGTGACCAGCGGCACAATATAAGATGTAGGAAGCAGGTACAGTCCGATGTTACATTTGCTCCATGTCATATCCACCTATCTAGCCTAGAGCTGGTGACCAGCGGCACAAGATAAGATGTAGAGTGCAAGTACAGTCCAATGTTACGCTGGTTTCTGTGCCGTATCCCCATCCTACCTACCCTTGAGCTGGTAACCAGCGGCACGAGGTAAGATGGAGGAAGCAAGTACAGTCCGATGTTATGCTGTGCTCCATTCCGTATCGTCATCCTACTTACCCTAAAACTGGTGACCAGCAGCACAAGATAGGATGTAGGAAGCCAGTACAGTCTGATGTTACATTTGCTCCATGTCGTATCCACCTATCTAGCCTAGAGCTGGTGACCAGCGGCATAAGATGCAGGTACAGTCTCATTTTATGGGGTGCTTCGTGCCGTATCCCCATCCTACCTACCCTAGAGCTGGTGACCAGCGGCACAAGATGAGATGCAGGTGCAGTCTCATTTTATGGGGTGCTTCGTGGCGTATCCCCATCCTACCTACCCTAGAGCTGGTGACCAGTGGCACAAGATAAGATGCAGGTACAGTCTCATTTTATGGGGTGCTGCGTGCCGTATCCCCATCCTACCTACCCTAGAGCTGGTGACCAGTGGCACAAGATAAGATGCAGGTACAGTCATTTTATGGGGTGCTTCGTGCCGTATCCCCATCCTTCCTACCCTAGAGCTGGTGACCAGTGGCACAAGATAAGATGTAGGAAGCAGGTACAGCCCGATGCTATGGTATGCTCCGTGCTGTATCCTCATCCTACCTACCCTAGAGCTGGTGACCACGACACACGATATGATGTAGGAAGCAGGTACAGTCCGATGTTATGGTGTGCTCCGTGCCATATCCCCATCCTACCTACCCTAGAGCTGGTGACCAGTGACAACATAAGATGTAGGAAGCAGGTACAGTCCGATGTTATGGTGTGCTCCGTGCCGTATCCCCATCCTACCTATCCTAGAGCTGGTGACCAGCGGCACAATATAAGATGTAGGAAGCAGGTACAGTCCGATGTTACATTTGCTCCATGTCATATCCACCTATCTAGCCTAGAGCTGGTGACCAGCGGCACAAGATAAGATGCAGGTAGAGTCTCATTTTATGGGGTGCTTCGTGCCGTATCACCATCCTACCTACCCTAGAGCTGGTGACCAGTGGCACAAGATAAGATGTAGGAAGCAGGTACAGCCCGATGCTATGGTATGCTCCGTGCTGTATCCTCATCCTACCTACCCTAGAGCTGGTGACCACGACACACGATATGATGTAGGAAGCAGGTACAGTCCGATGTTATGGTGTGCTCCGTGCCGTATCCCCATCCTACCTACCCTAGAGCTGGTGACCAGCAGCACAAGATAAGATGCAGGTACAGTCTGATATTATGGGGTGCTTCATGCCTTATCCCCATCCTACCTACCCTAGAGCTGGTGACCAGCAGCACAAGATAAGATGCAGGTACAGTTTGATATTATGGGGTGCTTCGTGCCATATCCCCATCCTACCTACCCTAGAGCTGGTGACCACGAGACACGATATGATGTAGGAAGCAGGTACAGCCCGATGCTATGGTATGCTCCGTGCTGTATCCTCATCCTACCTACCCTAGAGCTGGTGACCACGACACACGATATGATGTAGGAAGCAGGTACAGTCCGATGCTATGGTATGCTCCGTGCTGTATCCTCATCCTACCTACCCTAGAGCTGGTGACCAGTGACACAACATAAGATGTAGGAAGCAGGTACAGTCTGATGTTACAGCATTCTCCGTGCCGTATCTCCATCCTACCGCCAATATGTAGCAACAAGAAACCAGCAGAAGCTCCTCTGCACGTCTTCTCCCAGAGATCATGCTGCATGGGGCAACACCCTACCTCTGAAGATTTGTTACCCCCTTTATGAATTAGAAATGAGGGAGTACCTCTCTTAAGAGAGCCCCTTGCATCCCCAACTTGAACCCTCCAGGTGGTAAACAGATTCTATGTCAGGAACGGAGGTGAGGCTTAGGCTTGAACTTTCAATGCTTTATTTTTCTCCGGCAGCCATTTTAACACCAATGAACACACTACATTTCCCATCAAACTATGGGATAAGAAAAAAGTCCAATCCACCAATCAGTCAACAATCCCAGTCGCAGCTCTAGCCTTCGCTTTCTTTGCTGCTCCTGCAGCCTCAGATAAGTGTTTGCCTCATTCTTCATACGTCTTTTATATGCTGTTGCGCTCTTCTTGGTGTGTGACTCTAAATTCCAGTTTCTCCCACACTGCGGGCGTCCTTACGGATCAGTGTTTGCCCAGTTTTTAGAGACGCCTCGATCGCGGGTACGGTTTCCGCTCCTTCGTGATCGCGGCGTCTCCCTTCAGAAGCTCTCCGAGCGGTGTGGTCATCAGACAGCCAGGGAGCCGTGCATTTGGTCAATCTTCGTGCGCTGCGGGTCTCACCCTCTGGCAGCCGGCACGTCTGTCTTCCGACTGCCGAACAGTACGGAACGCAAGGTAAGTGCCAGCCGCGATTGCGAGCTCACACGGGGGAAGAGCTGAATTCAGTATAACGGCCTTTATAGGCGTGTGGGCTTTGCGTGTGTGTTTAATTGGAGAGCGCCGCCTAGAAGTGTCACACCTGCGCTGCGGGTAAGATAATTACCTATAATTAGTGGCGACTCTCCCAGGCGGTTAAATTTAGACATCCCTTCAGAGTTCAAAGGAGAAACGGTCCCCAGGCCACAGGCCTCCTACCTAATCTTTGGGTTGTCCCAAACTATTAACCCCAATACACTTTCACCCCCCTCTTGAGGCTCACTCAGAATGGAGGAGTATGGGGATTACTATGAGGAAGAGGAGGTCCAGTACCTTCCTACTGATTATGATTTTTGCCAGATAATGGATAAGTCTATTGTTAGAGCTGTGACACAGGTAGTGGCGCCCTTGGAGCGGAAGATTCAAGAACTACAGGCTCAATGCCCAAGACCCTTTGAACAAAAGGAAGAACCTACTGGGTTCTCAGACCCCCATACCTCCAGGGCAGCCTATAACAGACCCTATCACCCAGCACAAGCGCCCAGCGGAGGCTGGGGTAGATCTAGATGCATTTCAACGCCTCAAGAAGGCCTTCATGGAGTCCCAACCTTCTACCCCTACCTTACCAGACTTATTGGGGGACCCCTCTCTTCCAGACCCTACCCCTCAATCGGAGGGTGCGGGGGATTTCCCCAATACCTCGGATGGGGACTCGGGCGCCAGTGGCGACCATCTGGTGGCTCTTATCCTGGGAGGGATGATGCCCTCCGGGACCAACCGGTGGGGCCTTCTGATATGCTTGACCCGGAGTATCTTTTACACCCGCATACGGCTGATTGGGTGCCTGCCCCTAAGGTGGCCTCATATATAGCCGGATGGCTGCGCAAACCATTAGATAAGGAGGTGCGCAATTGTCTCCAGGAGGAATGCCCCAGACCGTCCTTGGACGTCAAAGTTGCTGCTACGCCAGAGATTGACCCCAAAATGGTGACCTTTCTCACAAAATTTGTATGAGAACCGAAAAAGGGTATTGACCGGTCCTGGCGATCTTGCCAGGACAAGTTGCTGGACGTAGTGGGTCGGCTCTCCAAGATCTTGGATATGGCCGAGGATGCAAAGGTTTCAGGTTCACTCTTAGCCCCGGAGTCACTGTCCAGCTGGGCCCAGCGGGCAGTCATTCTGTTAGGGAACGCAAATTGTGCTCTCTCTACCAAGCGTCGCAGATCCTTGTTAATCAAGATCAACCCCAAATTGGGGGAGCTCGCGACCTCGGAGGCAGGTCCCATTGCTGAGAGGCATTTATTTGGCGACCCTTTTATTAAAGAATTAGGGAAATTTGTGAATATGTTCACATCCTTGGAAAAAGCCTAGACTTCTATTAAGCACATTTTCACCCCGCATGTTTTTGCCAGAGCCGGTCGTGGTAGAGGGCGCTCAACCGGCCACGTCTTCCATCAGCCCTCCACAAAGAGGAGGAGATAACCGCCGTGGCCAAGGGCAGGACCCAGCGAAGATTGGTACCTTCTACAACACTAGGACTTACCCCCCCAGGCTCGAGAGGAAGGGGTAATGGCCAACATCAGAACCAATCCGGTGAGTTCAGCCCTCAGCAGGGATACGCCTGTGGGGCAAGTTGGGAGCCTTCCTCAACAATTAGCATCTCCTCACCTCAGATGCTTGGGTTCTTCAAACGGTCCAGGGGTTTCAAATAGAGTTTTCGGTATCTCCCCTTCAGCAGTCTCTTCTTGTTCCATTGGTTTTCTCTCCAGAAAAAAAAATCGCCCGATGAGGAAATCCTCCAATTGTTGCCGAAAGGAGCCATCATTGCATCCACGCTCTATCCCTTCGGGTTCCTCAGCAACATCTTCCTAGTGGAGAAGAGGGATGGAGGGTACCATCCAGTGATCAATCTGAAGGAGTTCAACAGGTGGCTGACATATCGTCATTTCAAAATGGAGGGGATTCACCTCCTTCGAGACCTCCTTCTTCCCCGGGATTGGTTGGTTCGCTTGGACCTCAAAGATGCCTATCTCACAATCCCGATATCTCCTCCTCATCGATGATTCCTTCAGTTTCAATGGAGGTCTCAGGTGTTCGAATTCAACTCCATTCCTTTCGGTCCGTCATCCGTGCCGTGGTGTTTCACTAAGGTCATGAAACCGGTGATCAAGAACTTGCGGGCTCAGGGAGTCCGGCTGATCGTCTACCTCAACGACGTTCTGATTAGGAGTCAGTGCCCCTCCCACTTAAACCAACAGCTTCAGATGGCGATGGATCTGCTGGAGTGTCTAGGTTTCGTGGTAAATGAGGAAAAGTCTGCACTCTCCCCTTCACAGTCAACACTATTTTTGGGGTTCGTGGTAACAGCCACCCTCAGCCTTCCCTCTTGCAAACTCACGAAGATCAGACATTGATCCATCGGACCGTGTCAAAACCCTCTATTACCATATGCCACATAGCCAGGGTGCTGGGTCTGCTTCCCTCCTCCATTCAAGCAATCTTCCCAGGCCCCCTTCACTACAGGGAGTTACAACGCCTGAAGATATCTCACCTTCCTCACGATCTCAGTTACTCTCAGTCCATCCCTCTGTCGGAGGAAGCCAAGGAGGAACTGCAATGGTGGCTAAATCATATGGACGACTGGAACAGCCGAGCTATTTTCGGCTTTCAACCCGATTTTGTCATAGAATCGGACGCCAGCGGGTCCAACTGGGGTGCCAGTTGCAGAGAGTACTCCACTGGCAGGAAGTGATCCTCCGCAGAACAATCTCTCCACATAAACTGCTTGGAACTAATGGCGGGTTCCTTTGCAGTGAAATGTTGGACCAAGGACAAGGCCCACTGCTGGGTCCTTCTGAAGATGGACAATGTGGCGGCGGTTCGATATGTCAATCATCTAAGGGGCACCCGGTACAGGACATTGTCCGATCTAGCGAGAATGTTATGGGACTATTGCTTGGCCAATCACGTCTCTGTCAGCGGAACATATTCCGGGTCAGTCCAACCAGGTGGCGGATTGGCACTCTCGCCACTGGAGGGACACCAGCCTCTGGAAACTTCACTTGGCCGTCTTTGCCAACCTGCATAGGACATGGGGACCATTTTCGATCGACCTGTTCGCTTCTCTGTTGGATCATCAGCTGGAGTGGTATTGCAGATCCCGGGGCAGTGACTCCAGATGCCTTTCTCCAAGACTGGCAAGTAGAGAGGGGTTACACTTTCTCCCCATTCGCAACGATCACGAGAGTCTCAACCCAGGTACGTTGATAAAATTCGGACTTGGTAGTGATCACCCCGATATGGAAGTCTCAAGTCTGGATTCCAGTTCTCGTGGAACTTTCTTGGGATTTTCCAATCCCTCTACTCCTATTTCAGGATGTCCTGACGAATCCCCGGGGGAATCCTCATCCTCTCGTGCTCTCTCGGAACCTCCGCCTCACGGCATGGCGGATTACAGGGAACTATGGAAAGTCCCGGGCATTTCATCTCAGGCTGCAGCCCTACTTACCAACGCCTGGGCAGATGGCACACATACGATACCGATACGATACCGATCCGCCTGGTTCAGGTGGTCTCGGTGTCATCAACGGCAACTTGATCCTGTGGGGGTAGACTTTGTGTGTGTCCTAAATTTTTGGGCGGACCTTGCATCCGAAGGTTTGGCGTACCAGTCAATTAATACCTTACGCTCGCGATCTCCGTTGGCCATGGCTTTGTAGACGGACATCCTATTCGGGAACACCCCCTCACCCGCAGGCTTCTTAGGGGTATCCGGTTGTCTATTCCTCCGGAAACGCGCTATTCCCAACTGTGGGAGGTTAACATAGTTCTTCAGTTGTTCAAGTCCTGGCCGTCCAACAAGTACCTTACTTGGAAACAGATGTCCGCAAAGCTAGCTACGTTACTATGTCTGATTTCATGTAAGAGGATATCAGATGTAAGGATGCTGGATCTTACAGGTAGAGTATTTAAGCCGGAAGGGGTCACTTTTCACATTTCTAGACGCACAAAATGTAATTCAAGAATTGTATCTTATCCTGCTTTTCCGAATGTTCCTAAATTGTGTGTGGTGAAAGCACTAAAGACGTATGAAAATATGACTGAAAAAATCCGCCCTCCGGGCGAACAATTGTTCATTGCACTTACAAAGCCTCACAAAGGGGTATATTCCCACACTATTGCAAGCTGGATCAGATGGGTTTTGCAGGAGGCAGGGATTGAAATTTCTAAGTTTGGAGCCCAGTCCGTGCGGGGAGCTATGGCTTCCAAAGCGTTTTCTCTAGGGGCACGCTTGGAAGACATTCTTAACGCAGTGGATTGGTCCTCTGATTCTACGTTTAAGAGATTTTACTTAAAAGAAAATAAGTTACTTACCTGTAAACTGTGTTTCTCCAGTATTGGTATCTTTCATAGATTCACATGCTTGAATCCTTCCCTGTCGTTGAAGTGGGAGTCCCACGGTACATTAAAAGCAGTAAGTAATGACTTTAACATTGAAGTTAATGGAGAAAAAAACATTCACTTTAACATCTCGTCCTAGTTCATTAGGAATGGTCCAAATTCCAGCCAATCAGGCGACAGCACCCTCTAGAACCCTCTCCACAGAGGCTCCAGGCTCTCAGATTTAAGAGCACAAGTGAAATTTAAGCATATAAAAGTAACCAGGGGAGCCTCTATGGGGAGGAGGGTAGGTCGCATGTGAATCTGTGAAAGATACCAATACTGAAGAACCACAGTTTACAGGTAAGTAACTTATTTTCTTCTCCAGTATTGGGGTATCTTTCATAGATTCACATGCCTGAATTAGAATAGATAGCAGTAATATTATAGGCATGTATGCTGATATATGGCATGCAGAAACAATATACGTAACCCATGTACGTAGTAAAATGCATCACAAATATATATACCTATACACATATCTACATGCACATTTTATATAAATATAAAAGTGTATATAACAATATATACACAAAACAACCTTAATTCTGTTGTAAACAAAATAGGAATAGTCAAACCATATAGGAAGGTGGGAAGGAAAGAGGCTCACCTTATTGAAAACGTTTACGGAGAACTGCTTCTCCTACAGCTGTGTCCGCGTTGCTTGTGGCTTCCAAACAGTATTGCAGAGTAAATGTGTGCCTGCTGGACCAGGTTGCTCCTCTGCAAATCTGTTGTATAGGCACACCGGCAAAGTAGGCTGTCGACGAACTCGTAGAGTGAGCTTTCGCTGTCGAACAGTCGTTTGCCTGCTTGTTGATGGCATAACTGTATAGCTGCTGATATCCAACACGCTATAGTCTGTTTAGTAACAGGATATCCCTTCCTGACATTACCATATGCCACAAACAGTTGGTCAGTTTTGCGAATGCTGGCAGTCTTCTACAAATATAATTTTATACATCTCTTGAGATCCAAGGAGTATATTGATCTTTCCGTTGGTGTTTGCGGATTTGGGAAAAAAGTCTTTAAGATGACAGGTTTAGTTAAATGAAAATCCGATGGGACTTTAGGGATGAAAGTAAAATTGGTACAAAGTATAACAGAGTCCCTAGTAAATTGAAGGAAAGGGTGATGAATAGTAAAAGCTTATATGTCGCTTACTCGTCTAGCTGACGTAAGAGCCAGCAGAAGGGACGTTTTCCATGTGATATATTTTAGGTCCGCTCTATGAATGGGCTCAAATGGTCCTTTCATAAGTTGAGCCAGCACAATGTTGAGATGCCAAGGCGGAGGTGGCCGCCTTATTGGTGGGAACATCCTAAACAAGTCTTTTAGAAATTGTTTCATGATTCTTGAAGAACAAGGTGATTGTGACCCATAATGCCGCAGAAATCTGGATATTGCGGCAAGGAAAACCTTAATGGACGAATGAGAGAGACCGGACTTTGCTAGCTGTAGGAAAAAAGGTAGTAACTACTCTGGTGGTGACTGGATAGGATGTACCTCGGAGCTTTAAAACCAATGACAGAATCTTTTCCATTTGAGCTTGTAAGTCTTTATAGTGGACTGCGCTCTAGTATTCGCAAGGATTTCCTGACAATCAGCAGGGATGGCTAGACCGGCGAACTCAGTGTTCAGGAGTCAAGACACCAATCGAAGAGATGTTGGGTCTGGCCGTGATTCGTCAACAGGTTCAGTATCGGACGTAACAGAATGGGTTTGCACTCTGAGAAAAGGAGGAGCTCCGTGAACCAGAACTGGCGAGGCCACCTGGGTGCTATGAGCAGTATTCGGCAAGGTTCCTTCCTCATCTTCCGGAGCACCCTTGGAATTAAAGGGATCGGAGAAAATGCATTCCCGCACGATCCCTTTTGGGGTAGCCAGCTGGCGAAGTACCGGCATTTGCGGTTCTGATTGATCGCAAATAAGTCTAAATTCGGTTTGCCCCATGATTTAAAGAGGCGATCCAACGTTGGTTGGTGCAGTTCCAACTCGTGGGTGGCAGAGATTGATCTGCTCAGGGAATCTGCAAGGATATTGGCCACTCCTGGAACATGTTCCGCTGTTAAGATTATCTGGTGTTGAATTGCCCAATCCCAAATTTGTTTGGCTTGTAGAGACAGCGTAGTTGATCTTGTTCCGCCTTGTTTGTTTAGATAATGCATACTTGTAGTATTGTCTGTCTGGATTAAAACTGGTGCTCCTGAGATTTTTGAAAGAAAATACTTCAGAGCCAGGAAAGTAGCCTTGAGTTACAACATGATTGATGTGTAGGGACCATTGCTGACTGTCCCAATTGCCCTCAACTGTTAAACCCTCTAGATGTGCTCTCCAACCTTCGAGGGAGGCGTCCGTCGTAATTACCTATCGCGGAGAGTCTATCAAGAAAGACTCGCCTGTGGCTATGTTCGGGATGTGAGTCCACCATTGAAGCGCATCTTTCATCTGTGGTGTTATCCAGATGATATCCTCGAAGGACCCCGAGATCTGTAACCATTGACTGTCTAGTTATTCTTGCAAGGGTCTCATCCGCAAGCGGCAGTTGGGAATGAGGGGGATGCAGGAGGACAGCATTCCCAGAAGCGATATGTACTTCCGTACTGAAATGGACTTTTTTTACGGGGAGTAGTGCTGCCAGCCTGCGAATCTTTTCCTGCCTTTCCTGTGAGGCAAAGGCCTTTACCTGTTGAGTGTCTATAGTTGCCCCTAAAAACGTTCTGACTCTCGAGGGGATTAGCTGAGACTTTGGAACGTTGATGAACGCCACAAAGACTGGAAAAGGGACAGGCATTCCGGAGTATGACTGCTTGCCACAGTAAAGGATTTTGCTTTTATGAGACAATCGTCCGGATAAGGGAAAATTTGAATCCCTGCTTGTCGTAGATGAGCCACCACCAGTGCCAGAACCTTGGTGAACACTCGAGGCCCCGAATGAAGGCCAAATGGGAGAACCCGGAACTCCCATTGCCATGCCGGCCACTCTGAAGAGTAAGAATTTTCTGTGTTTGGGGTGAATGGGGATATGGAAAGAGGCGTCCTGAAGATCTAAGGTAGGCATGTGATCTCCTTGATTCACTAAATGAAGCATCTCCTGACGAGAGAACATACGAAAAGTCTGTTTTTTCAGGAATTTGTTGAGGTGACGTAGGTCCAAGATGGGAGCGCCATTCTCCTGATTTCTTTCTTATGAGGAAAAATCTTGAATAAAATCCTTTCCCTCGATGTGCGCTTGTTACCACTTTGATCGCGCCTTTGTGCAACATGACGTTTATCTGAGAGAGTAATTACATTAGATGAGAAGGCGAAGGACCTCGGGTGGGCAATTTGGAGGGATCTGTTGAAATTCCAAAGTGTGACCGTTGGAAACTATATCTAGGACCCATCTGTCCATTGTTGTCATACACCATTTGAGGAGAAAATAGGAAATCTTTCCACCAATTTCGAAAACACTGGTGGGAATTGTGGCCGACACCAGGTGTTCGTCACGGTTTCTTGGTGGTATCTCTGCCTCTGAAGGCTGTTTTTCCTCTAAAGTGCTTGTAGGAAGCGGCAGGAGGTTGCTTGTATAACTGCTGGTGCTGTTGATGTATATCGAGAATTGTCCTTGATACGGTTGGAACTGTTTGTACTGGTTGTACTGGTTATAACCTCCCCGAAAGGAAGACGAACCGCAGCCTCTAGCTCCACGAAAAGGCTGTCTCTTAAACTGCAGGGTGCCTACGCCTTCGCAGTATCCGTATCTTTCTTAATCGCTTGTAGTTGGCCAAACAGGAATTCGCCATCATAAGGCATATCGATGATTTTAGTTTGTACTTTATGGCGGAAAGAGGTAGCTCTCAACCATCTGTCGTCTTAGGACCGCCGCCCTAGCCAACTGACGGAAACCTGGCGACGAAACATCTACAGCACAGTCAATCTCCACCAAGATCCTTTTCCCATTCCTGAAGAATTTTCCTTGCTTCTGCCCTCGAGTCCGCAGGCAACATATCAATGAACGGCAAAATGTCCGACCACATTTGGCGATCGTATCTACCCAGAATGGCGAGAGAGTTCGCCGCTCTAACCGTGGTTGCTGCCATAGTAGAGAATTTCTTGCCAATGGAGTGAAGACGTCTTCCGTCTCTATCAGGAGAGGCGGACAGGGGTGAAGCAGGATTTCTGGCACGACGTTGAGACGCCTAGGAAATCACCGAATCCGGCTTTGGTTGACCTATAAGGAAGGCAGGCGAGTTGTCAGGCGCCTTATATTTCTTTTTCAACTTAGGTAAGACAGCTGGAATTGAAGCTGGTGTTCGCATTACCTTTAGGCCTTCCTCCCATATAAAATCCACTTTGGGGATTAAACGAACCTGTCTCTTAGTTTGTTTTTTAAAATCGTACAGGAAACATTCAGCTTGTTTGGTGACCATGGGAAGCTGAAATCATTTTGCCGCTCTTTCCAAAAGGGTTTGAAAACCCCCCATGTCTTCAGCTGGCGAATCCACCGTAGGTGGGGTTGAAGGAGACTGTCTGTATCTGATAATCTTCCCATTTGTTAGGCAGTGACTCATCCAGTTCTCCTTCCTCTCTTTCATCATCAGTAGTGTGATGCTCTTGACCCTGCGGTTGCGGTGCTGCAGGCAGTGGAGAAAAAGGAGGAGATCTAATTATCAAAGATGGCTGAGTAATCCCAAGTTTAAGGGACTGAGGTAGCCGGTTCTGATGGAGGGAATCTGCTGTAGTAGTCTTCCACTATATGCTGCAGATTTGATACTAGGGAAACAGGCATTTGAATGATTTGTTCCCTCCGTCTATCTTGGTTGGGGTCCTGAGGGTAGAGTAAACATACTCATCATCATCCTCCTGGCATTTTATCCGAAGGTCTGAGAGCTACACCAAACATGCCCTCTTCATCCGAATATCCTTCCTCGTCATTCCCATAATCAAATATTTCTTCTGGAGGACTGGGGGAAACCTTACTAGGAGAAGTGTGGATAGGCAGAATTATTTCTTGTGAAGCTCTTCGTTTGGGCTGGGAAACTGTAGATGAGAAAACAGTGTCCTTGGCAGTTTGCACCTTCGTCGACGTAGAATCGGATCCATTATCCTGAGTTGTGGGCAAGATCGTCGACGAAAGAACCGTTGACGGAGCAAACGGCGACAATGTCAAGGAAAGCATCGACGAGGCTGTGGATGATGGTGTCTTCGACAGCCTTGACGTCGAAGATCGTCGACGCAGGTCCATGGACATAAGCGTCGGGTCCGTTGACGGAGTCACCATTGACTAGGTTGCCGTCGACGAGAGATTCTGTTTTTTAAGAGCCGCAGACAACCGCAGCGGCGGCAACCTATCCGTCGACGAATCTTTCAACTGTAGTCCTTTTTTCGTCATCTTCATAGACGATGCTGTTGTTGATGTAGAAGGCCTCACCTTTACTGAAACTATGTTCAATGGAGAAGTAGACAAGGACATTATTAGTTTAGTTTGAGGCGATGAGAAGGTCGACGTCATCGTCGTACTTGTGGCGATGGAAGCTTTCACAGACGAGGGCATCGTCAACAAATTAATCGACTGAGTGTTTTTCTGGGGTGACGAAATAGTCTCCGGTAGAGACCTGGAAGTTGTCTTTGTGAGAAGTTGGCCTGGTATATGCTGTCCACTAATTATAGTGGGCACCTTGCACCAGTCCAAACAACCCCTTATTGGAGATAGGTTAAAGACAACCTTTATTGAAAGCTATCCTAGTGGTAGCTATGGAGAGCAGCCTTCAGGCTAAGTCTTGAAGGAATGTAAAGCAGCTTGTTTTACCAGTCTATAATCTCTTGAGTGACCAAATGAAAGAGGACCACACCAGGTATATATTTAAAATATATGTATTTAGTCTTAACACACCCCTCTAGTCTCTTTAAGAGGCTAGAGTTCGAAGTACATAAGTTACAAGTCGAATATCAACAGTAATAGCACAAATACACGTTTGAGCCCTAGGGGCGTACCAAACCATATACCAATAAAGTGGTATAAGAACCACGACTGAGCTAGACAAGGCCTAGAGCCTGTAGAAGTGCTTGGCCCTCAAGGAACCACCCAAGGTAGTGACACAGGGGACCCACGGGGGACGCGTGCAGTGTGAGAACACAGCCGCGAGCCGCCGTTGACTTCTATGGGGAATGTCGCGGTTGGAGTTTTAAAGAAAAGGACACTTAGAGGAGGACTTGGAGCAAACCCCTTTAGAACTAGGCTGTTCTAGAGTCAATACCCACGGGAGCACCGGAGTACTCGTGTTACCTCACCCAGGGAAGCCGGGTGCATAGGTGCCTTTCGGGGTCGGGTTTCGTCATCGTTTTCAATGGCGATCTGCTGCAAAGTGCTGCTGGCGACCAAGTCGAAAGTGTTCGGGTGGATCCAAAGGTGGATCGAAGATCTGAAGAACCTGAAAGCAGAGGGGACAGAGTCTGGGTCACTAGCCAGTGACCAGGAAGGCGATGAGCAGATGCCCACCGATGTCGGGTGCTTCAGGTAGGTGGACGGTCGTCTTGACTCTTCAGCCACGAGGTCCAGGAGGCGTCGACGACGACCAGGAGCTGGATTCGAGCTGTCCCACGACGTCTGTCGATTGCTGGGGTGTCGGCGACCGGATTGGACCCAACAAGCCTTGGCAACGGCAAGTCACGTGGAAATAGAAGAAGGACGGTGGTACAGACCAGCAGGGTCTGAGGGACTCACCCAGCGAGGGTAAGTCAGGGCACGTCTGGAGAAACCAGGGAAGCCCAAGCAGAAGAAGAGTAGCCTTCAGGAGGGCCCACTAGCCAACGGACTAGCGACCGCGAAGGAGCCTCGAGTGGACGCACTTGGAGCTGGCTTGCAGGACACTCGTGGAGTGGAGGCCAGTGATCTTCGGTGCAGTCGGTGCTGGAGGCGGGGGCTACTTGGAGCCCAAAGCACAACTTCGTGGGAGACCAGGAAGAGGATGCACTTGCAAAGGTGCTCGGTGTCCAGGGGTCACGGTTCCACGTTACCCACGACAGCTACGGGCCTCAGCTTTGCTGGGGACTCAGGGCAGCCTCTGAGAAGTCTGGAAATCCACCTCTGGTGATGCAAAGACTTCGGCGTCCGGCGGGAGCTTCGGCGATGCAGACCGGACAATTGCTTCTTTGGTGCCTGCCAAGCAGGGGAGTCACTCCTTGGCCCCAAGGGATTCTTCAGTCCTCTAGTCTTGAGTAGAGCGTCGAAGTTCCAGGATTCAGTTACAGAGTTTCATCCAGGGATATCCAAAGTCCTAAGGACTGGGGTCCCATACTTCTACAAAGTTAGGGGGTTGGACATACTCTGGGGACCCACCTATGGGAGGGTCAGGGAAGAGGGGTGGTTACACCCATTTCCCTTTGTCCAGTTTCGCGCCAGAGCAGGGGCAGGTAGCCCCTGCAACCGGTTTGAACTGGCATATGCACAGGGACACCAAATGTGCCCCCAGTGCAGGACTTCAAAGCACCAGAGGGTGCTCCCGCCCAGCCCCAATACACACTATCCTGTCTGGGGAGGTGGTTACACCTCCCTTCGACAGAAAACCTATTGTCCAGGCCTCCCCTGCCGGAGTTTGTCAGCAGCAGGAGGCCAGACCCGTGTCTGTGGCAGCGGCATCCATTTTGTGATGCCAGGGCTCTGGAAAGAAGTTACCGGGCAGCCCGGTGTGTACATGTCTCTCCCTCTAGAAGGGTGGAATGCTACCCCCGCTGCCAGGATTGGCGGGGGGGTAGTATTCCAAGATGTTTGACACCAAACACGACATGTTTTGGTGCAGCCAGTCCAAAGTTAGCATTGTACCGCAAGGATATAATGCACTTAAGAGTATATGGTCAGGCTGTACCACAAACAGCTTCAGAGGAGGGACTCCGAACGCTGCAGAGGGGCTCTGCTCATGCAGGGGCACCCTCTCACACAAAAATCAAGCACTCTGCCTTCAGGATTGTTAAGGCCTGCCATAGGAGTGACTTATAGGTTCATATGTGTGTGCAATTGTAGTGATATAGGTAGCCTATATCACAGTAAGGGGTGCATGCACCACCTTACCCAGGCTGCAGTAGCAGACCTGTGGTGTCATTTTGGCTGGCCTTCCAGGGGTGGCATAATACATGCTTCAGCCCCTGGCAGGCCTCTGGGGTACCTATGCCCTGGGTACATAGTATACCATATACTAGGGACTTATAAGGGCACTCCAGATTCCAATCAAAGATGTACCTAAAGTACATGGAAACCATTTTGGAGAGGAAGCAGCTAGGCTGGGGTTCTGATTAGCAGGGCCCCAGCCAGACTAAAGTTGAAAAACAGTGAAGCATCAGCAAAAAGTGGGGGGTACCCATGTGAATCAGATCCTACTCTCCTACAGTCTTTACCTTAGAGGAGGCCGTAGGAGGAGTAGAGGGCACGGAATTACCCTTGTGAGAGGCAGACTCCTTTTTTGATGAGGGCTGATCATCAGATTTCACAGAATGGTGTTGTTTCTTAAGCACCTTTACAGCCTTAGGAGAGACCAATTTCACCTCATTTGCCCTCGTTTTAGAAGCAGTAGTTTTTAGGGAGGAATCGCTGTCGACGTCAGACAGGGGATTGTCTTTGGTCTTCAACTTCTGTAGCCATAGAAGAAAATTTTTTGAGAGAAAGTTCTGCAGATTTTACAGTTGCTCACCTGGTGATCCGGGTGAAGGCAGTAAATAAACAACTTGTCTGGATCATCCGAGTGTAGTCTGAGCTTCCCACAGGAGTCACAATGCCTAAATAGAGACCTTTTTGTAGAAGGCATACTGATCTGAAGAAAAAAGTAGTTCAGTAGGCCAAAAGAGAAAGTACTGAGCAGAGCTCAGGGAGACTCCCTTCACACAACGTGCGGTAGAAATTGAGAGCCTGTAGCCTCTGTGGAGAGGGTTCTAGAGGGTGCTGTTGCAGGATTGGCTGGAATTTGGACCATTCCCAATGACTAGGACGAGATGTTAAAGTGAATGTTTTTTCTCCATTAACTTCAATGTTAAAGTCATTACTTACTGTCTTTAATGTACCGTGGGACTCCAACTTCGACGACGGGGAATGATTCAAGCATGTGAATCTATGAAAGATACCCCAATACTGGAGAAGGAAAAATTTCCTAGCTATTGTGAAGGAAAGTTTCAATTCTATTAAGGACGCGGAGGTGAGGATTAGCCTACCCAGTAGACTATGTTTCGGTCTTCCCACCCTAGACTGGCGGCTCTTCATGGTCTGACTATTTCACTATTGGAGAAATGACTAGATGTTACCTTTCTGATTTGTCTTTATGCCATGTTCGTTATGACAGTTGTGTTCTCTGCATAAACCGGCTGAATCTGTCTTCTCTAACAGTAATTTTGAACTGGTCTTTCGCTGACGTTAGTGTTCAGAGATGTATTCCTTATCTCATGTGTGGTGTTTCTATTCCTAGGAATGGACTTGAATAAACAGGACTACTATCGATCAAGATTGGCTGTGTTCGCAGAAAGAAAGAGGAGGCTAGAGCGGCGACAGGGATTGTTGAAGGACTGCGGCCGCTCTGATTGGTGGATTGGACTTTTTATTCATCCCATAGTTTGATGGGAAACGTAGTGTTTATTGGTGTTAAAATGGCTGCTGGAGAAAAATAAAGCACTGAAAGTTCGAGCCTAATCCTCGTCTCCGCGTCCTTAATAGAATTGAAACTTGCCTTCACGATAGCTAGGAAATTTTTCATTTACCTGCAAGATTCCGAGCTGCAAACCAGGCCGATAATACCCTTCCTATCGTGTGTGCATTCATGTGTGAACACAACCACTACTACCTGCTAGACTAGGAGGATGCAGGCGCAGGGAGGGGCCTCAGCACTCTGCAGTTTACAAACGATGGCTCACAGTAACTGTCTCATCTCTTCCTCTCTGCGTCTATTAGTTGCAGAAGCAAAGACCTTCTAATCTTCAATCCTGTGGGGTGGGGGGGGAGGGCAGACAAGAGCTCCAGCTGGGATAAATATTACTGGAGTAATGTGTCAGATGAGATGCACTTTACTGCCAGAGCTAACGTCCGCCTTAACATTCAGTAAAACGGGAAGTTTGTTTAATGAGAAAGATAAATAAAATTAAAAAATGAACAAACGAATCCCAGTACTTGAAATGGCTGAAAGGTTAGTAACTGGTTAAAGATCAGAACGTTTTAAAGTCTGTGTTAGGAAACTGAACAACGACAAGGAGAGGTTCTGTTGAACCAGCACTGGGCCCTTGAGTGGCCACTGCTCGAGGACAGCATCAGCAAGGGACAGATGAAGACAAGATGCTGGGGGCTCCGCCAGCTCTTGGATGGACACAGGTGGGGGCCACGAGGATACTGGCCTTTCCCTGTCCCTCTTATGCCCTCAATGACCCATTCCTCCGATAGGAAGGAAGGCAGGATTAAGTCTTATTGCCCAGGTCCCAGTACAACTATTGAGAAACAAGCATTGGCATAGCCAATAGGTCTTGCCTTTGGGACCTTATAAGTGTTTAGCCAGAGTTATTGACTTTGCCTATGTCTTTAAGCTGTGCGGTACAGAAGTCTGCAGCATGCTGAAACGTTATAATAAAGAAGTGTCAGAAGCACTTTTGTTACCTTATATATAACCAAGAAAGCATTATGTACAACTGAACGACTATATTAAAAAACTATTAACAATAAATAATGTCTTGAGTTTTTTTTTGTCCTTTCAATGCTGGCAACTTCTATTTGCCTGTCCCAATGGTTGCAGGTCATGGTTTTTTTTGTTATGGGGGGTATAAATAACAGGAGGGTGAAGGTTGGGAAATAGTACCTGTATAACAGTCAGTGAGAGAGTCAGTCAGTCAGTGAGAGAGACAGTCAGCCAGTGAAAGAGAGTGAGAGTTAATCAGTGTGAGAGGGAGAGTCAGTCAGTGAGAGAGAGAGAGTCAGAGAGTCAGTCAGTGAGAGAGAGAGAGTCAGAGAGTCAGTCAGTGAGAGAGAGAGTCAGTCAGTGAGAGAGAGAGTCAGTCAGTGAGAGAGAGAGTCAGTCAGTGAGAGAGAGAGTCAGTCAGTGAGAGAGAGAGTCAGTCAGTGAGAGAGAGAGTCAGTCAGTGAGAGAGAGAGTCAGTCAGTGAGAGAGAGAGTCAGTCAGTGAGAGAGAGAGTCAGTCAGTGAGAGAGAGAGTCAGTCAGTGAGAGAGAGAGTCAGTCAGTGAGAGAGAGAGTCAGTCAGTGAGAGAGAGAGTCAGTCAGTGAGAGAGAGAGTCAGTCAGTGAGAGAGAGAGTCAGTCAGTGAGAGAGAGTCAGTCAGTGAGAGAGAGTCAGTCAGTGAGAGAGAGTCAGTCAGTGAGAGAGAGTCAGTCAGTGAGAGAGAGTCAGTCAGTGAGAGAGAGTCAGTCAGTGAGAGAGAGTCAGTCAGTGAGAGAGAGTCAGTCAGTGAGAGAGAGTCAGTCAGTGAGAGAGAGTCAGTCAGTGAGAGAGAGTCAGTCAGTGAGAGAGAGTCAGTCAGTGAGAGAGAGTCAGTCAGTGAGAGAGAGTCAGTCAGTGAGAGAGAGTCAGTCAGTGAGAGAGAGTCAGTCAGTGAGAGAGAGTCAGTCAGTGAGAGAGAGTCAGTCAGTGAGAGAGAGTCAGTGAGAGAGAGAGAGAGTCAGTGAGAGAGAGAGAGAGTCAGTGAGAGAGAGAGAGAGTCAGTGAGAGAGAGAGTCAGTCAGTGAGAGAGAGAGTCAGTCAGTGAGAGAGAGTCAGTCAGTGAGAGAGTCAGTCAGTGAGAGAGTCAGTCAGTGAGAGAGTCAGTCAGTGAGAGAGTCAGTCAGTGAGAGAGTCAGTCAGTGAGAGAGTCAGTCAGTGAGAGAGTCAGTCAGTGAGAGAGTCAGTCAGTGAGAGAGTCAGTCAGTGAGAGAGTCAGTCAGTGAGAGAGTCAGTCAGTGAGAGAGTCAGTCAGTGAGAGAGTCAGTCAGTGAGAGAGTCAGTCAGTGAGAGAGTCAGTCAGTGAGAGAGTCAGTCAGTGAGAGAGGGTGAGAGAGTCAGTCAGTGAGAGAGAGGGTGAGAGAGTCAGTCAGTGAGAGAGAGGGTGAGAGAGTCAGTCAGTGAGAGAGAGGGTGAGAGTCAGTCAGTGAGAGAGAGAGTGAGAGAGTCAGTCAGTGAGAGAGTCAGTCAGTGAGCGAGATTGAGAGTGTTAGTCAGTGAGTCAGTCAGTGAGAGAGAGGGTGAGAGAGTCAGTGAGAGAGAGTGAGAGTCAGTGAGAGTGTCAGTCAGTGAGAGTGTCAGTCAGTGAGAGAGTCAGTCAGTGAGAGAGTCAGTCAGTGAGAGAGTCAGTCAGTGAGAGAGTCAGTCAGTGAGAGAGTCAGTCAGTGAGAGAGTCAGTCAGTGAGAGAGTCAGTCAGTGAGAGAGAGAGTCAGTCAGTGAGAGAGAGAGTCAGTCAGTGAGAGAGAGAGTCAGTCAGTGAGAGAGAGAGTCAGTCAGTGAGAGAGAGAGTCAGTCAGTGAGAGAGAGAGTCAGTCAGTGAGAGAGAGAGTCAGTCAGTGAGAGAGAGAGTCAGTCAGTGAGAGAGAGAGTCAGTCAGTGAGAGAGAGAGTCAGTCAGTGAGAGAGAGAGTCAGTCAGTGAGAGAGAGAGTCAGTCAGTGAGAGAGAGAGTCAGTCAGTGAGAGAGAGAGTCAGTCAGTGAGAGAGAGAGTCAGTCAGTGAGAGAGAGAGTCAGTCAGTGAGAGAGAGAGTCAGTCAGTGAGAGAGAGTCAGTCAGTGAGAGAGAGTCAGTCAGTGAGAGAGAGTCAGTCAGTGAGAGAGAGTCAGTCAGTGAGAGAGAGTCAGTCAGTGAGAGAGAGTCAGTCAGTGAGAGAGAGTCAGTCAGTGAGAGAGAGTCAGTCAGTGAGAGAGAGTCAGTCAGTGAGAGAGAGTCAGTCAGTGAGAGAGAGTCAGTCAGTGAGAGAGAGTCAGTCAGTGAGAGAGAGTCAGTCAGTGAGAGAGAGTCAGTCAGTGAGAGAGAGTCAGTCAGTGAGAGAGAGTCAGTCAGTGAGAGAGAGTCAGTCAGTGAGAGAGAGTCAGTCAGTGAGAGAGAGTCAGTGAGAGAGAGAGAGTCAGTGAGAGAGAGAGAGAGTCAGTGAGAGAGAGAGAGTCAGTGAGAGAGAGAGAGAGAGAGAGTCAGTGAGAGAGAGAGTCAGTCAGTGAGAGAGAGAGTCAGTCAGTGAGAGAGAGAGTCAGTCAGTGAGAGAGAGTCAGTCAGTGAGAGAGAGTCAGTCAGTGAGAGAGAGTCAGTCAGTGAGAGAGAGTCAGTCAGTGAGAGAGAGTCAGTCAGTGAGTGAGAGTCAGTCAGTGAGAGAGAGTCAGTCAGTGAGAGAGAGTCAGTCAGTGAGAGAGAGTCAGTCAGTGAGAGAGAGTCAGTCAGTGAGAGAGAGTCAGTCAGTGAGAGAGAGTCAGTCAGTGAGAGAGAGTCAGTCAGTGAGAGAGAGTCAGTCAGTGAGAGAGAGTCAGTCAGTGAGAGAGAGTCAGTCAGTGAGAGAGTCAGTCAGTGAGAGAGTCAGTCAGTGAGAGAGTCAGTCAGTGAGAGAGTCAGTGAGAGAGTCAGTGAGAGAGTTAGTCAGTCAGTGAGAGAGTTAGTCAGTCAGTGAGAGAGTTAGTCAGTCAGTGAGAGAGTTAGTCAGTCAGTGAGAGAGTCAGTGAGCGAGTTAGTCAGTCAGTGAGAGAGTCAGTGAGCGAGTTAGTCAGTCAGTGAGAGAGAGTGAGCGAGTCAGTCAGTGAGAGAGAGAGTGAGAGTCAGTCAGTGAGAGAGAGAGTGAGAGTCAGTCAGTGAGAGAGAGAGTGAGAGAGAGAGTGAGAGTGAGAGAGTCAGTGAGAGAGTCAGTGAGAGAGTCAGTGAGAGAGTCAGTGAGAGAGTCAGTGAGAGAGTCAGTGAGAGAGTCAGTGAGAGAGTCAGTGAGAGAGTCAGTGAGAGAGTCAGTGAGAGAGTCAGTCAGTGAGAGAGTCAGTCAGTGAGAGAGTCAGTCAGTGAGAGAGTCAGTCAGTGAGAGAGTCAGTCAGTGAGAGAGTCAGTCAGTGAGAGAGTCAGTCAGTGAGAGAGTCAGTCAGTGAGAGAGTCAGTCAGTGAGAGAGTCAGTCAGTGAGAGAGTCAGTCAGTGAGAGAGTCAGTCAGTGAGAGAGTCAGTCAGTGAGAGAGTCAGTCAGTGAGAGAGTCAGTCAGTGAGAGAGTCAGTCAGTGAGAGAGTCAGTCAGTGAGAGAGTCAGTCAGTGAGAGAGTCAGTCAGTGAGAGAGTCAGTCAGTGAGAGAGTCAGTCAGTGAGAGAGAGTCAGTCAGTGAGAGAGAGTCAGTCAGTGAGAGAGAGTCAGTCAGTGAGAGAGAGTCAGTCAGTGAGAGAGTCAGTCAGTGAGAGAGTCAGTCAGTGAGAGAGTCAGTCAGTGAGAGAGTCAGTCAGTGAGAGAGTCAGTCAGAGAGAGAGTCAGTCAGTGAGAGAGAGTCAGTCAGTGAGAGAGAGTCAGTCAGTGAGAGAGAGTCAGTCAGTGAGAGAGAGTCAGTCAGTGAGAGAGAGTCAGTCAGTGAGAGAGAGTCAGTCAGTGAGAGAGAGTCAGTCAGTGAGAGAGAGTCAGTCAGTGAGAGAGAGTCAGTCAGTGAGAGAGAGTCAGTCAGTGAGAGAGAGTCAGTCAGTGAGAGAGAGAGTCAGTCAGTGAGAGAGAGAGTCAGTGAGAGAGAGAGTTAGTCAGTGAGAGAGAGAGTTAGTCAGTGAGAGAGTGAGAGTCAGTCAGTGAGAGAGTCAGTCAGTGAGAGAGAGGGTGAGAGTCAGTCAGTGAGAGAGAGGGTGAGAGTCAGTCAGTGAGAGAGTCAGTGAGAGTCAGTCAGTGAGCGAGATTGAGAGTGTTAGTCAGTGAGTCAGTCAGTGAGAGAGAGGGTGAGAGAGTGAGAGAGTGAGTGTCAGTCAGTGAGTGAGTGTCAGTCAGTGAGTGAGTGTCAGTCAGTGAGTGAGTGTCAGTCAGTGAGTGAGTGAGTGTCAGTCAGTGAGAGAGTCAGTCAGTGAGAGAGTCAGTCAGTGAGAGAGTCAGTCAGTGAGAGAGTCAGTCAGTGAGAGAGTCAGTCAGTGAGAGAGTCAGTCAGTGAGAGAGGGTGAGAGAGTCAGTCAGTGAGAGAGAGGGTGAGAGAGTCAGTCAGTGAGAGAGAGGGTGAGAGAGTCAGTCAGTGAGAGAGAGGGTGAGAGTCAGTGAGTGAGAGAGAGGGTGAGAGTCAGTCAGTGAGAGAGTGAGAGAGTCAGTCAGTGAGAGAGTCAGTCAGTGAGAGAGAGGGTGAGAGAGTCAGTGAGAGAGAGGGTGAGAGTCAGTCAGTGAGAGAGTCAGTGAGAGTCAGTCAGTGAGCGAGATTGAGAGTGTTAGTCAGTGAGTCAGTCAGTGAGAGAGAGGGTGAGAGAGTGAGAGAGTGAGAGTCAGTCAGTGAGAGAGTCAGTCAGTGAGAGAGGGTGAGAGTCAGTCAGTGAGAGAGAGGGTGAGAGTCAGTCAGTGAGAGAGTCAGTGAGAGTCAGTCAGTGAGCGAGATTGAGAGTGTTAGTCAGTGAGTCAGTCAGTGAGAGAGAGAGTGAGAGAGTGAGAGTCAGTCAGTGAGAGAGTCAGTCAGTGAGAGAGGGTGAGAGTCAGTCAGTGAGAGAGAGGGTGAGAGTCAGTCAGTGAGAGAGAGTGAGAGAGTCAGTCAGAGAGAGAGAGTTAGTCAGTGAGAGAGTGAGTGTCAGTCAGTGAGAGAGTGAGTGTCAGTCAGTGAGTGAGTGTCAGTCAGTGAGTGAGTGTCAGTCAGTGAGTGAGTGAGTGTCAGTCAGTGAGTGAGTGAGTGTCAGTCAGTGAGAGAGAGTCAGTCAGTGAGAGAGAGTCAGTCAGTGAGAGAGAGTCAGTCAGTGAGAGAGAGTCAGTCAGTGAGAGAGTCAGTCAGTGAGAGAGTCAGTCAGTGAGAGAGTCAGTCAGTGAGAGAGTCAGTCAGTGAGAGAGTCAGTCAGTGAGAGAGTCAGTCAGTGAGAGAGTCAGTCAGTGAGAGAGTCAGTCAGTGAGAGAGTCAGTCAGTGAGAGAGTCAGTCAGTGAGAGAGTCAGTCAGTGAGAGAGTCAGTCAGTGAGAGAGGGTGAGAGAGTCAGTCAGTGAGAGAGAGGGTGAGAGAGTCAGTCAGTGAGAGAGAGGGTGAGAGAGTCAGTCAGTGAGAGAGAGGGTGAGAGTCAGTCAGTGAGAGAGAGAGTGAGAGAGTCAGTCAGTGAGAGAGAGAGTGAGAGAGTCAGTCAGTGAGAGAGTCAGTCAGTGAGCGAGATTGAGAGTGTTAGTCAGTGAGTCAGTCAGTGAGAGAGAGGGTGAGAGAGTCAGTGAGAGAGAGTGAGAGTCAGTGAGAGTGTCAGTCAGTGAGAGTGTCAGTCAGTGAGAGAGTCAGTCAGTGAGAGAGTCAGTCAGTGAGAGAGTCAGTCAGTGAGAGAGTCAGTCAGTGAGAGAGTCAGTCAGTGAGAGAGTCAGTGAGAGAGTCAGTCAGTGAGAGAGTCAGTCAGTGAGAGAGTCAGTGAGAGAGTCAGTCAGTGAGAGAGTCAGTCAGTCAGTGAGAGAGAGAGAGTGAGAGAGTCAGTCAGTCAGTGAGAGAGAGAGTGAGAGAGTCAGTGAGAGAGTGAGTGAGAGAGTCAGTCAGTGAGTGAGTGAGAGTCAGTCAGTGAGAGAGTCAGTGAGAGAGAGGGTGAGAGAGTCAGTGAGAGAGAGTGAGAGAGTCAGTGAGAGAGAGTGAGAGAGTCAGTCAGTGAGAGTCAGTCAGTGAGAGTCAGTCAGTGAGCGAGATTGAGAGTGAGAGTCAGTCAGTGAGAGAGTCAGTCAGTGAGAGTCAGTGAGCGAGATTGAGAGTGTTAGTCAGTGAGTCAGTCAGTGAGAGAGCGGGTGAGAGAGTCAGTCAGTGAGAGAGAGTGAGTCAGTCAGTGAGCGAGATTGAGAGTTAGTCAGTGAGTGAGAGTCAGTGAGAGAGAGAGAGAGTGAGAGTCAGTCAGTGAGAGAGAGAGAGTGAGAGAGTCAGTGAGAGAGTGAGTGAGAGAGTCAGTCAGTGAGAGAGTGAGTGTGTCAGTCAGTCAGTCAGTGAGTGAGTCAGTCAGTGAGAGAGTCAGTTAGTGAGCGAGATTGAGAGTGAGTCAGTTAGTGAGAGAGAGGGTGAGAGTCAGTTAGTGAGAGAGAGGGTGAGAGTCAGTTAGTGAGAGAGAGGGTGAGAGTCAGTCAGTGAGAGAGAGGGTGAGAGTCAGTCAGTGAGAGAGAGGGTGAGAGTCAGTCAGTGAGAGAGAGGGTGAGAGTCAGTCAGTGAGAGAGAGGGTGAGAGTCAGTCAGTGAGAGAGAGGGTGAGAGTCAGTCAGTGAGAGAGAGGGTGAGAGTCAGTCAGTGAGAGAGAGGGTGAGAGTCAGTCAGTGAGAGAGAGGGTGAGAGTCAGTCAGTGAGAGAGAGGGTGAGAGTCAGTCAGTGAGAGAGAGGGTGAGAGTCAGTCAGTGAGAGAGAGGGTGAGAGTCAGTCAGTGAGAGAGAGGGTGAGAGTCAGTCAGTGAGAGAGAGAGTGAGAGAGTCAGTCAGTGAGAGAGTGAGAGTGAGAGAGTCAGTCAGTGAGAGTGAGAGTGTGTCAGTCAGTCAGTCAGTGAGTGAGAGTCAGTCAGTGAGTGAGAGTCAGTCAGTGAGTGAGAGTCAGTCAGTGAGTGAGAGTCAGTCAGTGAGAGAGTCAGTCAGTGAGAGAGTCAGTCAGTGAGAGAGTCAGTCAGTGAGCGAGATTGAGAGTGAGTCAGTCAGTGAGAGAGAGGGTGAGTGAGTCAGTCAGTGAGAGAGAGGGTGAGAGAGTCAGTCAGTGAGAGAGAGGGTGAGAGTCAGTCAGTGAGAGAGAGGGTGAGAGTCAGTCAGTGAGAGAGAGGGTGAGAGTCAGTCAGTGAGAGAGAGTGAGAGAGTCAGTCAGTGAGAGAGTGAGAGTCAGTCAGTGAGAGAGTCAGTCAGTGAGCGAGATTGAGAGTGAGAGAGTCAGTCAGTGAGAGTGAGAGTCAGTCAGTCAGTGAGAGAGTCAGTGAGAGTCAGTCAGTGAGCGAGATTGAGAGTGTTAGTCAGTGAGTCAGTCAGTGAGAGAGAGTGAGTGAGTGTCAGTCAGTGAGAGAGAGTGAGTGAGTGTCAGTCAGTGAGAGAGTGAGTGAGTGTCAGTCAGTGAGAGAGTGAGTGAGTGTCAGTCAGTGAGAGAGTCAGTCAGTGAGCGAGATTGAGAGTGAGTCAGTCAGTGAGAGAGAGGGTGAGTGAGTCAGTCAGTGAGAGAGTCAGTCAGTGAGAGAGATTGAGAGTGAGTCAGTCAGTGAGAGAGTAAGTCAGTGAGAGAGAGTGAGAGAGTAAGTCAGTGAGAGAGAGTGAGAGAGTAAGTCAGTGAGAGAGAGTGAGAGAGAGAGAGAGTAAGTCAGTGAGAGAGAGAGAGAGAGAGAGAGAGAGAGAGAGAGAGAGAGAGTCAGTCAGTGAGAGAGAGAGTCAGTCAGTGAGAGAGTGAGTCAGTCAGTCAGTGAGAGTGAGAGAGTCAGTCAGTCAGTGAGAGAGAGAGAGTGAGAGAGTCAGTCAGTCAGTGAGAGAGAGAGTGAGTGAGAGAGTCAGTCAGTCAGTGAGAGAGAGAGTGAGTGAGAGAGTCAGTCAGTCAGTGAGAGAGAGAGTCAGTGAGAGAGTCAGTAAGTCAGTGAGAGAGAGAGTGAGTGAGAGAGTCAGTCAGTCAGTGAGAGAGTCAGTCAGTGAGAGAGATTGAGAGTGAGTCAGTCAGTGAGAGAGATTGAGAGTGAGTCAGTCAGTGAGAGAGATTGAGAGTGAGTCAGTCAGTGAGAGAGAGAGTGAGTGAGAGTCAGTAAGTCAGTGAGAGAGAGAGTGAGTGAGTGAGAGAGTCAGTAAGTCAGTGAGAGAGAGTGAGTGAGAGAGTCAACCAGTCAGTGAGTGAGTCAGTCAGTGAGAGAGTCAGTCAGTGAGAGAGTCAGTCAGTGAGAGAGAGTGAGAGTGAGTCAGTCAGTGAGAGAGTCAGTCAGTGAGAGAGTAAGTCAGTGAGAGAGTCAGTCAGTGAGAGAGAGTGAGAGAGTAAGTCAGTGAGAGAGAGTGAGAGAGTAAGTCAGTGAGAGAGAGTGAGTGAGTAAGTCAGTGAGAGAGAGTGAGTGAGTAAGTCAGTGAGAGAGGGAGTGAGAGAGGGAGTGAGAGAGGGAGTGAGAGAGGGAGTGAGAGAGGGAGTGAGAGAGGGAGAGAGGGAGTGAGAGAGGGAGAGAGGGAGAGAGGGAGTGAGGGAGTCAGTGAGGGAGTCAGTGAGGGAGTCAGTGAGGGAGTCAGTGAGGGAGTCAGTGAGGAGTCAGTGAGGGAGTCAGTGAGGGAGTCAGTGAGGGAGTCAGTGAGGGAGTCAGTGAGGGAGTCAGTGAGGGAGTCAGTGAGGGAGTCAGTGAGGGAGTCAGTGAGGGAGTCAGTGAGGGAGTCAGTGAGGGAGTCAGTGAGGGAGTCAGTGAGGGAGTCAGTGAGGGAGTCAGTGAGGGAGTCAGTGAGGGAGTCAGTGAGGGAGTCAGTCAGTGAGAGAGAGAGTGAGAGAGTCAGTCAGTGAGAGAGAGAGTGAGAGTCAGTGAGAGAGTGAGTGAGAGAGTCAGTCAGTGAGAGAGTGAGTGTGTCAGTCAGTGAGAGTCAGTCAGTGAGCGAGATTGAGAGTTAGTCAGTGAGTCAGTCAGTGAGCGAGATTGAGAGTTAGTCAGTGAGTCAGTCAGTGAGAGAGAGGGTGAGAGAGTCAGTCAGTGAGAGAGAAGGTGAGAGTCAGTCAGTGAGAGAGAGTGAGAGAGTCAGTCAGTGAGAGAGAGTGAGAGTCAGTCAGTGAGAGAGAGTGAGAGAGTCAGTCAGTGAGAGAGAGTGAGAGAGTCAGTCAGTGAGAGAGAGTGAGAGAGTCAGTCAGTGAGTGAGTGAGAGTCAGTCAGTGAGAGAGTCAGTCAGTGAGCGAGATTGAGAGTTAGTCAGTGAGTCAGTCAGTGAGAGAGAGGGTGAGAGAGTCAGTCAGTGAGAGAGAGGGTGAGAGAGTCAGTCAGTGAGAGAGAGGGTGAGAGTCAGTCAGTGAGAGAGAGGGTGAGAGTCAGTCAGTGAGAGAGAGGGTGAGAGTCAGTCAGTGAGAGAGAGGGTGAGAGTCAGTCAGTGAGAGAGAGTGAGAGAGTCAGTCAGTCAGTGAGAGTCAGTGAGCGAGATTGAGAGTGAGAGAGTCAGTCAGTGAGAGAGTGAGAGTCAGTCAGTGAGAGTCAGTGAGTGAGAGAGTGAGTCAGTGAGAGTGAGAGAGTCAGTCAGTGAGAGAGAGAGTGAGAGAGTCAGTCAGTCAGTGAGAGAGTGAGTGAGAGAGTCAGTCAGTGAGAGATTGAGAGTGAGTCAGTGAGAGATTGAGAGTGAGTCAGTCAGTGAGAGATTGAGAGAGTCAGTCAGTGAGAGATTGAGAGAGTCAGTCAGTGAGAGAGATTGAGAGAGTCAGTCAGTGAGAGAGATTGAGAGAGTAAGTCAGTGAGAGAGTGAGAGAGAGAGTAAGTCAGTGAGAGAGAGTGAGAGAGAGTAAGTCAGTGAGAGAGAGAGAGAGAGAGAGAGAGAGAGA
The DNA here is from genome assembly GCA_963921515.1 of Calotriton arnoldi. Taxonomy (NCBI): domain Eukaryota; kingdom Metazoa; phylum Chordata; class Amphibia; order Caudata; family Salamandridae; genus Calotriton; species Calotriton arnoldi. The sequence goes on along the minus strand of CAWUFW010005081.1, from coordinate 182,605 downwards.
GAGAGAGAGAGTCAGTCAGTGAGAGAGTGTCAGTGAGAGAGTCAGTGAGTGAGAGAGTCAGTCAGTGAGAGAGTCAGTGAGTGAGAGAGTCAGTCAGTCAGTGAGAGAGTCAGTGAGTGAGAGAGTCAGTGAGTGAGAGAGAGAGAGTGAGAGAGTCAGTCAGTCAGTGAGAGAGAAAGAGTGAGAGAGTCAGTCAGTCAGTGAGAGAGAGAGAGTGAGAGAGTCAGTCAGTCAGTGAGAGAGAGAGTGAGAGAGTCAGTCAGTCAGTGAGAGAGAGAGAGTCAGTCAGTCAGTGAGAGAGAGAGTGAGAGAGTCAGTCAGTCAGTGAGAGAGTGAGTGAGTGTCAGTCAGTGAGAGAGTGAGTGAGTGTCAGTGAGTGAGTGTCAGTCAGTGAGAGAGTGAGTGAGTGTCAGTCAGTCAGTGAGAGAGTGAGTGAGTGTCAGTCAGTCAGTGAGAGAGTGAGTGAGTCAGTCAGTGAGAGTGTCAGTCAGTGAGAGTGTCAGTCAGTGAGAGTGTCAGTCAGTGAGAGTGTCAGTCAGTGAGAGTGTCAGTCAGTGAGAGTGTCAGTCAGTGAGAGTGTCAGTCAGTGAGAGTGTCAGTCAGTGAGAGTGTCAGTCAGTGAGAGTGTCAGTCAGTGAGAGTGTCAGTCAGTGAGAGAGTCAGTCAGTGAGAGAGTCAGTCAGTGAGAGAGTCAGTCAGTGAGAGAGTCAGTCAGTGAGAGAGTCAGTCAGTGAGAGAGTCAGTCAGTGAGAGAGTCAGTCAGTGAGAGAGTCAGTCAGTGAGAGAGTCAGTCAGTGAGAGAGTCAGTCAGTCAGTGAGAGAGAGAGTGAGAGAGTCAGTCAGTGAGAGAGTCAGTCAGTGAGAGAGTCAGTCAGTGAGAGAGTCAGTCAGTGAGAGAGTCAGTCAGTGAGAGAGTCAGTCAGTGAGAGAGTCAGTCAGTGAGAGAGTCAGTCAGTGAGAGAGTCAGTCAGTGAGAGAGTCAGTCAGTGAGAGAGTCAGTCAGTGAGAGAGTCAGTCAGTGAGAGTCAGTCAGTGAGAGAGTCAGTGAGAGAGTCAGTGAGAGAGAGAGTCAGTGAGAGAGAGAGTCAGTGAGAGAGTCAGTCAGTGAGAGAGTCAGTCAGTGAGAGAGTCAGTCAGTGAGAGAGATTGAGAGTCAGTCAGTGAGAGAGATTGAGAGTGAGTCAGTCAGTGAGAGAGAGTAAGTCAGTGAGAGAGAGTGAAAGAGTAAGTCAGTGAGAGAGAGTGAAAGAGTAAGTCAGTGAGAGAGAGTGAAAGAGTAAGTCAGTGAGAGAGAGTGAAAGAGTAAGTCAGTGAGAGAGAGTGAGAGAGTAAGTCAGTGAGAGAGAGTGAGAGAGTAAGTCAGTGAGAGAGAGTGAGAGTAAGTCAGTGAGAGAGAGTGAGAGAGTAAGTCAGTGAGAGAGAGTGAGAGAGTAAGTCAGTGAGAGAGAGTGAGAGAGTCAGTCAGTGAGAGAGTGAGTGAGAGAGTCAGTGAGAGAGTGAGTGAGTGTCAGTCAGTGAGAGAGAGAGTGAGAGTCAGTCAGTGAGGGAGTGAGAGTCAGTGAGGGAGTGAGAGTCAGTGAGGGAGTCAGGGAGAGGGAGTCAGTGAGGGAGTCAGTGAGGGAGTCAGTGAGGGAGTCAGTGAGGGAGTCAGTGAGGGAGTCAGTGAGGGAGTCAGTGAGGGAGTCAGTGAGGGAGTCAGTGAGGGAGTCAGTGAGGGAGTCAGTCAGTGAGAGAGTCAGTCAGTGAGAGAGTCAGTCAGTGAGAGAGTCAGTCAGTGAGCGAGATTGAGAGTTAGTCAGTGAGTCAGTCAGTGAGAGAGAGGGTGAGAGAGTCAGTCAGTGAGCGAGATTGAGAGTTAGTCAGTGAGAGAGTCAGTGAGAGAGAGAGAGTGAGAGTCAGTGAGAGAGTGAGTGAGAGAGTCAGTCAGTGAGAGAGTGAGTGTGTCAGTCAGTGAGAGTCAGTCAGTGAGCGAGATTGAGAGTTAGTCAGTGAGTCAGTCAGTGAGAGAGAGGGTGAGAGAGTCAGTCAGTGAGAGAGTCAGTCAGTGAGAGAGTCAGTCAGTGAGAGAGTCAGTCAGTGAGAGAGAGTCAGTCAGTGAGAGAGAGAGTCAGTCAGTGAGAGAGAGAGTCAGTCAGTGAGAGAGAGAGTCAGTGAGAGAGAGAGTCAGTGAGAGAGAGAGTCAGTGAGAGAGTGAGTGAGTGTCAGTCAGTGAGTGAGTGAGTGAGAGTCAGTCAGTGAGAGAGTCAGTCAGTGAGAGAGAGGGTGAGAGTCAGTCAGTGAGAGAGTGAGAGTCAGTCAGTGAGAGAGTGAGAGTCAGTCAGTGAGAGAGTCAGTCAGTGAGCGAGATTGAGAGTGAGAGAGTCAGTCAGTGAGAGTGAGAGTCAGTCAGTCAGTGAGAGAGTCAGTGAGAGTCAGTCAGTGAGCGAGATTGAGAGTGTTAGTCAGTGAGTCAGTCAGTGAGAGAGAGGGTGAGAGAGTGAGAGAGGGAGAGTCAGTCAGTGAGAGAGTCAGTCAGTGAGAGAGAGGGTGAGAGTCAGTCAGTGAGAGAGAGGGTGAGAGTCAGTCAGTGAGAGAGAGTGAGAGAGTCAGTCAGAGAGAGAGAGAGTTAGTCAGTGAGAGAGTGAGTGAGTGTCAGTCAGTGAGTGAGTGTCAGTCAGTGAGTGAGTGTCAGTCAGTGAGTGAGTGTCAGTCAGTGAGTGAGTGTCAGTCAGTGAGTGAGTGTCAGTCAGTGAGTGAGTGTCAGTCAGTGAGTGAGTGTCAGTGAGTGAGTGTCAGTCAGTGAGTGAGTGTCAGTCAGTGAGTGAGTGTCAGTCAGTGAGTGAGTGAGTGTCAGTCAGTGAGAGAGTCAGTCAGTGAGAGAGTCAGTCAGTGAGAGAGTCAGTCAGTGAGAGAGTCAGTCAGTGAGAGAGTCAGTCAGTGAGAGAGTCAGTCAGTGAGAGAGAGGGTGAGAGTCAGTCAGTGAGAGAGTGAGAGAGTCAGTCAGTGAGAGAGTCAGTCAGTGAGCGAGATTGAGAGTGTTAGTCAGTGAGTCAGTCAGTGAGAGAGAGGGTGAGAGAGTCAGTGAGAGAGAGTGAGAGTCAGTCTGTGAGCGAGATTGAGAGTGTTAGTCAGTGAGTGAGAGAGTCAGTCAGTCAGTGAGAGAGAGAGTGAGAGAGTCAGTCAGTCAGTGAGAGAGAGAGTGAGAGAGTCAGTGAGAGAGTGAGTGAGAGAGTCAGTCAGTGAGTGAGTGAGAGTCAGTCAGTGAGAGAGTCAGTGAGAGAGAGGGTGAGAGAGTCAGTGAGAGAGAGTGAGAGAGTCAGTGAGAGAGAGTGAGAGAGTCAGTCAGTCAGTGAGAGTCAGTCAGTGAGAGTCAGTCAGTGAGCGAGATTGAGAGTGAGAGTCAGTGAGAGTCAGTGAGTCAGTCAGTGAGAGAGCGGGTGAGAGAGTCAGTCAGTGAGAGAGAGTGAGTCAGTCAGTGAGCGAGATTGAGAGTTAGTCAGTGAGTGAGAGTCAGTGAGAGAGAGAGAGAGTGAGAGTCAGTCAGTGAGAGAGAGAGTGAGAGAGTCAGTGAGAGAGTGAGTGAGAGAGTCAGTCAGTCAGTCAGTGAGAGAGTCAGTCAGTGAGCGAGATTGAGAGTGAGTCAGTCAGTGAGAGAGAGGGTGAGAGTCAGTCAGTGAGAGAGAGGGTGAGAGTCAGTCAGTGAGAGAGAGGGTGAGAGTCAGTCAGTGAGAGAGAGGGTGAGAGTCAGTCAGTGAGAGAGAGGGTGAGAGTCAGTCAGTGAGAGAGAGGGTGAGAGTCAGTCAGTGAGAGAGAGGGTGAGAGTCAGTCAGTGAGAGAGAGGGTGAGAGTCAGTCAGTGAGAGAGTGAGAGTCAGTCAGTGAGAGAGTGAGAGTCAGTCAGTGAGAGAGTCAGTCAGTGAGCGAGATTGAGAGTGAGAGTCAGTCAGTGAGAGTGAGAGTGTGTCAGTCAGTCAGTCAGTGAGTGAGAGTCAGTCAGTGAGTGAGAGTCAGTCAGTGAGAGAGTCAGTCAGTGAGTGAGAGTCAGTCAGTGAGAGAGTCAGTCAGTGAGCGAGATTGAGAGTGAGTCAGTCAGTGAGCGAGATTGAGAGTGAGTCAGTCAGTGAGAGAGAGGGTGAGAGAGTCAGTCAGTGAGAGAGAGGGTGAGAGAGTCAGTCAGTGAGAGAGGGTGAGAGTCAGTCAGTGAGAGAGAGGGTGAGAGTCAGTCAGTGAGAGAGAGGGTGAGAGTCAGTCAGTGAGAGAGAGTGAGAGAGTCAGTCAGTGAGAGTGTCAGTCAGTGAGAGAGTCAGTCAGTGAGAGAGTCAGTCAGTGAGAGAGTCAGTCAGTGAGAGAGTCAGTCAGTGAGAGAGTCAGTCAGTGAGAGAGTCAGTCAGTGAGAGAGTCAGTCAGTGAGAGAGTCAGTCAGTGAGAGAGTCAGTCAGTGAGAGTCAGTCAGTGAGAGAGTCAGTCAGTGAGAGAGTCAGTCAGTGAGAGAGTCAGTCAGTGAGAGAGATTGAGAGTCAGTCAGTGAGAGAGATTGAGAGTGAGTCAGTCAGTGAGAGAGAGTAAGTCAGTGAGAGAGAGTGAAAGAGTAAGTCAGTGAGAGAGAGTGAAAGAGTAAGTCAGTGAGAGAGAGTGAGAGAGTAAGTCAGTGAGAGAGAGTGAGAGAGTAAGTCAGTGAGAGAGAGTGAGAGAGTAAGTCAGTGAGAGAGAGTGAAAGAGTAAGTCAGTGAGAGAGAGTGAGAGAGTAAGTCAGTGAGAGAGTAAGTCAGTGAGAGAGAGTGAGAGAGTAAGTCAGTGAGAGAGAGTGAGAGAGTAAGTCAGTGAGAGAGAGTGAGAGAGTAAGTCAGTGAGAGAGAGTGAGAGAGTAAGTCAGTGAGAGAGTGAGTGAGAGAGTCAGTCAGTGAGTGAGTGTCAGTCAGTGAGAGAGAGAGTGAGAGTCAGTCAGTGAGGGAGTGAGAGTCAGTGAGGGAGTCAGTGAGGGAGTCAGTGAGGGAGTCAGTGAGGGAGTCAGTGAGGGAGTCAGTGAGGGAGTCAGTGAGGGAGTCAGTGAGGGAGTCAGTGAGGGAGTCAGTGAGGGAGTCAGTGAGGGAGTCAGTGAGGGAGTCAGTGAGGGAGTCAGTGAGGGAGTCAGTGAGGGAGTCAGTCAGTGAGAGAGGGTGAGAGTCAGTCAGTGAGAGAGAGGGTGAGAGTCAGTCAGTGAGAGAGAGGGTGAGAGTCAGTCAGTGAGAGAGAGGGTGAGAGTCAGTCAGTGAGAGAGAGGGTGAGAGTCAGTCAGTGAGAGAGTGAGAGTCAGTCAGTGAGAGAGTGAGAGTCAGTCAGTGAGAGAGTGAGAGTCAGTCAGTGAGAGTGTCAGTCAGTGAGAGTGTCAGTCAGTGAGAGAGTCAGTCAGTGAGAGAGTCAGTCAGTGAGAGAGTCAGTCAGTGAGAGAGTCAGTCAGTGAGAGAGTCAGTCAGTGAGAGAGTCAGTCAGTGAGAGAGTCAGTCAGTGAGAGAGTCAGTCAGTGAGAGAGTCAGTCAGTGAGAGAGATTGAGAGTCAGTCAGTGAGAGAGATTGAGAGTGAGTCAGTCAGTGAGAGAGAGTAAGTCAGTGAGAGAGAGTGAAAGAGTAAGTCAGTGAGAGAGAGTGAAAGAGTAAGTCAGTGAAGAGTAGCAGTGAGAGAGAGTGAAAGAGTAAGTCAGTGAGAGAGAGTGAAAGAGTAAGTCAGTGAGAGAGAGTGAGAGAGTAAGTCAGTGAGAGAGAGTGAGAGAGTAAGTCAGTGAGAGAGAGTGAGAGAGTAAGTCAGTGAGAGAGAGTGAGAGAGTCAGTGAGAGAGAGTGAGAGAGTCAGTGAGAGAGAGTGAGAGAGTCAGTGAGAGAGTGAGTGAGAGAGTCAGTGAGAGAGTGAGTGAGTGTCAGTCAGTGAGGGAGAGAGTGAGAGTCAGTCAGTGAGGGAGAGAGTGAGAGAGTCAGTCAGTCAGTGAGAGAGTGAGTGAGTGTCAGTCAGTGAGAGAGAGAGTGAGAGTCAGTCAGTGAGGGAGTGAGAGTCAGTGAGGGAGTGAGAGTCAGTGAGGGAGTGAGAGTCAGTGAGGGAGTCAGTGAGGGAGTCAGTGAGGGAGTCAGTGAGGGAGTCAGTGAGGGAGTCAGTGAGGGAGTCAGTGAGGGAGTCAGTGAGGGAGTCAGTGAGGGAGTCAGTGAGGGAGTCAGTGAGGGAGTCAGTGAGGGAGTCAGTGAGGGAGTCAGTGAGGGAGTCAGTGAGGGAGTCAGTGAGGGAGTCAGTGAGGGAGTCAGTCAGTGAGAGAGTCAGTCAGTGAGAGAGTCAGTCAGTGAGAGAGTCAGTCAGTGAGAGAGTCAGTCAGTGAGAGAGTCAGTCAGTGAGCGAGATTGAGAGTTAGTCAGTGAGTCAGTCAGTGAGAGAGAGGGTGAGAGAGTCAGTCAGTGAGCGAGATTGAGAGTTAGTCAGTGAGAGAGTCAGTGAGAGAGAGAGAGTGAGAGTCAGTGAGAGTGAGTGAGAGAGTCAGTCAGTGAGAGAGTGAGTGTGTCAGTCAGTGAGAGTCAGTCAGTGAGCGAGATTGAGAGTTAGTCAGTGAGTCAGTCAGTGAGCGAGATTGAGAGTTAGTCAGTGAGTCAGTCAGTGAGAGAGAGGGTGAGAGAGTCAGTCAGTGAGAGAGTCAGTCAGTGAGAGAGTCAGTCAGTGAGAGAGTCAGTCAGTGAGAGAGTCAGTCAGTGAGAGAGAGTCAGTCAGTGAGAGAGAGTCAGTCAGTGAGAGAGAGAGTCAGTCAGTGAGAGAGAGAGTCAGTCAGTGAGAGAGAGAGTCAGTCAGTGAGAGAGAGAGTCAGTCAGTGAGAGAGAGAGTCAGTCAGTGAGAGAGAGAGTCAGTCAGTGAGAGAGAGAGTCAGTCAGTGAGAGAGAGAGTCAGTCAGTGAGAGAGAGAGTCAGTCAGTGAGAGAGAGAGTCAGTGAGAGAGAGAGTCAGTGAGAGAGTGAGTGAGTGTCAGTCAGTGAGTGAGTGAGAGTCAGTCAGTGAGAGAGTCAGTCAGTGAGAGAGAGGGTGAGAGTCAGTCAGTGAGAGAGTGAGAGAGTCAGTCAGTCAGTGAGAGAGTCAGTGAGAGTCAGTCAGTGAGCGAGATTGAGAGTGTTAGTCAGTGAGTCAGTCAGTGAGAGAGAGGGTGAGAGAGTGAGAGAGTGAGAGTCAGTCAGTGAGAGAGTCAGTCAGTGAGAGAGAGGGTGAGAGTCAGTCAGTGAGAGAGAGTGAGAGAGTCAGTCAGAGAGAGAGTTAGTCAGTGAGAGAGTGAGTGAGTGTCAGTCAGTGAGAGAGTGTCAGTCAGTGAGTGAGTGTCAGTCAGTGAGTGAGTGTCAGTCAGTGAGTGAGTGTCAGTCAGTGAGTGAGTGTCAGTGAGTGAGTGTCAGTGAGTGAGTGTCAGTCAGTGAGTGAGTGTCAGTCAGTGAGTGAGTGTCAGTCAGTGAGTGAGTGTCAGTCAGTGAGTGAGTGTCAGTCAGTGAGTGAGTGTCAGTGAGTGAGTGAGTGTCAGTCAGTGAGTGAGTGTCAGTCAGTCAGTGAGTGAGTGTCAGTCAGTCAGTGAGTGAGTGTCAGTCAGTCAGTGAGTGAGTGTCAGTCAGTCAGTGAGTGAGTGTCAGTCAGTCAGTGAGTGTCAGTCAGTCAGTGAGTGAGTGTCAGTCAGTGAGTGAGTGTCAGTCAGTGAGTGAGTGTCAGTCAGTGAGAGAGTCAGTCAGTGAGAGAGTCAGTCAGTGAGAGAGTCAGTCAGTGAGAGAGTCAGTCAGTGAGAGAGTCAGTCAGTGAGAGAGTCAGTCAGTGAGAGAGTCAGTCAGTGAGAGAGGGTGAGAGAGTCAGTCAGTGAGAGAGAGGGTGAGAGAGTCAGTCAGTGAGAGAGAGGGTGAGAGTCAGTCAGTGAGAGAGAGTGAGAGAGTCAGTCAGTGAGAGAGTCAGTCAGTGAGCGAGATTGAGAGTGTTAGTCAGTGAGTCAGTCAGTGAGAGAGAGGGTGAGAGAGTCAGTGAGAGAGAGTGAGAGAGTCAGTGAGAGAGAGTGAGAGAGTCAGTCAGTCAGTGAGAGTCAGTCAGTGAGAGTCAGTCAGTGAGCGAGATTGAGAGTGAGAGTCAGTGAGTCAGTCAGTGAGAGAGCGGGTGAGAGAGTCAGTCAGTGAGAGAGAGTGAGTTAGTCAGTGAGTGAGAGTCAGTGAGAGAGAGAGAGAGTGAGAGTCAGTCAGTGAGAGAGAGTGAGAGAGTCAGTGAGAGAGTGAGTGAGAGAGTCAGTCAGTGAGAGTGAGTGTGTCAGTCAGTCAGTCAGTGAGTGAGAGTCAGTCAGTGAGAGAGTCAGTCAGTGAGAGAGTCAGTCAGTGAGCGAGATTGAGAGTGAGTCAGTCAGTGAGAGAGAGGGTGAGAGTCAGTCAGTGAGAGAGAGGGTGAGAGTCAGTCAGTGAGAGAGAGGGTGAGAGTCAGTCAGTGAGAGAGAGGGTGAGAGTCAGTCAGTGAGAGAGTGAGTCAGTCAGTGAGAGAGTCAGTCAGTGAGCGAGATTGAGAGTGAGAGTCAGTCAGTGAGAGTGAGAGTGTGTCAGTCAGTCAGTGAGTGAGAGTCAGTCAGTGAGTGAGAGTCAGTCAGTGAGAGAGTCAGTCAGTGAGCGAGATTGAGAGTGAGTCAGTCAGTGAGCGAGAGGGTGAGAGAGTCAGTCAGTGAGAGAGAGGGTGAGAGAGTCAGTCAGTGAGAGAGAGGGTGAGAGTCAGTCAGTGAGAGAGAGGGTGAGAGTCAGTCAGTGAGAGAGAGGGTGAGAGTCAGTCAGTGAGAGAGAGGGTGAGAGTCAGTCAGTGAGAGAGAGTGAGAGAGTCAGTCAGTGAGAGAGTGAGAGTCAGTCAGTGAGAGAGTGAGAGTCAGTCAGTGAGAGAGTCAGTCAGTGAGCGAGATTGAGAGTGAGAGAGTCAGTCAGTGAGAGTGAGAGTCAGTCAGTCAGTGAGAGAGTCAGTGAGAGTCAGTCAGTGAGCGAGATTGAGAGTGTTAGTCAGTGAGTCAGTCAGTGAGAGAGAGTGAGTGAGAGAGTCAGTCAGTGAGAGAGAGTGAGTGAGTGTCAGTCAGTGAGAGAGTGAGTGAGTGTCAGTCAGTGAGTGAGTGTCAGTCAGTGAGAGAGTCAGTCAGTGAGAGAGTCAGTCAGTGAGAGAGTCAGTCAGTGAGAGAGTCAGTCAGTGAGAGAGTCAGTCAGTGAGAGAGATTGAGAGTGAGTCAGTCAGTGAGAGAGTAAGTCAGTGAGAGAGAGTGAGAGAGTAAGTCAGTGAGAGAGAGTGAGAGAGTAAGTCAGTGAGAGAGAGTGAGAGAGAGAGAGAGTCAGTCAGTGAGAGAGTGAGTCAGTCAGTCAGTGAGAGTGAGAGAGTCAGTCAGTCAGTGAGAGAGAGAGTGAGAGAGTCAGTCAGTCAGTGAGAGAGAGAGTCAGTGAGAGAGTCAGTCAGTGAGAGAGAGTGAGTGAGAGAGTCAGTAAGTCAGTGAGAGAGAGAGTCAGTGAGAGAGTCAGTAAGTCAGTGAGAGAGAGAGTCAGTGAGAGAGTCAGTCAGTCAGTGAGAGAGAGAGTGAGTGAGAGAGTCAGTCAGTCAGTGAGAGAGAGAGTGAGTGAGAGTCAGTCGGTCAGTGAGAGAGTCAGTCAGTGAGAGAGATTGAGAGTGAGTCAGTGAGAGAGAGTGAGTGAGAGAGTCAGTAAGTCAGTGAGAGAGAGAGTCAGTGAGAGAGTCAGTCAGTCAGTGAGAGAGAGAGTGAGTGAGTGAGTCAGTAAGTCAGTGAGAGAGAGAGTGAGTGAGAGAGTCAGTCAGTCAGTGAGAGAGTCAGTGAGAGAGAGTGAGAGAGAGAGTCAGTCAGTCAGTGAGAGAGTCAGTGAGAGAGAGTGAGAGAGAGTCAGTGAGTGAGAGAGTCAGTGAGAGAGAGTGAGAGAGAGTCAGTCAGTGAGAGAGTCAGTGAGAGAGAGTGAGAGAGAGTCAGTGAGTGAGAGAGTCAGTGAGAGAGAGTGAGAGAGAGTCAGTCAGTGAGAGAGTCAGTGAGAGTGAGAGAGTCAGTCAGTGAGAGAGAGAGTGAGAGAGTCAGTGAGAGAGAGAGTGAGAGAGAGAGTCAGTCAGTCAGTGAGAGAGAGAGTGAGAGAGTCAGTGAGAGAGTGAGTGAGAGAGTGAGTGAGAGAGTGAGAGAGTGAGTGAGTCAGTGAGTGAGGGAGGGAGTGAGGGAGTGAGGGAGTGAGTGAGGGAGTGAGGGAGGGAGTCAGTGAGGGAGTCAGTGAGGGAGTCAGTGAGGGAGTCAGTGAGGGAGTCAGTGAGGGAGTCAGTGAGGGAGTCAGTGAGGGAGTCAGTGAGGGAGTCAGTGAGGGAGTCAGTGAGGGAGTCAGTGAGGGAGTCAGTGAGGGAGTCAGTGAGGGAGTCAGTGAGGGAGTCAGTGAGGGAGTCAGTGAGGGAGTCAGTGAGGGAGTCAGTGAGGGAGTCAGTGAGGGAGTCAGTGAGGGAGTCAGTGAGGGAGTCAGTGAGGGAGTCAGTGAGGGAGTCAGTGAGGGAGTCAGTGAGGGAGTCAGTGAGGTGAGTCAGTGAGGGAGTCAGTGAGGGAGTCAGTGAGGGAGTCAGTGAGGGAGTCAGTGAGGGAGTCAGTGAGGGAGTCAGTGAGGGAGTCAGTGAGGGAGTCAGTGAGGGAGTCAGTGAGGGAGTCAGTGAGGGAGTCAGTGAGGGAGTCAGTGAGGGAGTCAGTGAGGGAGTCAGTGAGGGAGTCAGTGAGGGAGTCAGTGAGGGAGTCAGTGAGGGAGTCAGTGAGGGAGTCAGTGAGGGAGTCAGTGAGGGAGTCAGTGAGGGAGTCAGTGAGGGAGTCAGTGAGGGAGTCAGTGAGGGAGTCAGTGAGGGAGTCAGTGAGGGAGTCAGTGAGGGAGTCAGTGAGGGAGTCAGTGAGGGAGTCAGTGAGGGAGTCAGTGAGGGAGTCAGTGAGGGAGTCAGTGAGGGAGTCAGTGAGGGAGTCAGTGAGGGAGTCAGTGAGGGAGTCAGTGAGGGAGTCAGTGAGGGAGTCAGTGAGGGAGTCAGTGAGGGAGTCAGTGAGGGAGTCAGTGAGGGAGTCAGTGAGGGAGTCAGTGAGGGAGTCAGTGAGGGAGTCAGTGAGGGAGTCAGTGAGGGAGTCAGTGAGGGAGTCAGTGAGGGAGTCAGTGAGGGAGCCAGTGAGGGAGCCAGTGAGGGAGCCAGTGAGAGAGAGAGTGAGAGAGTCAGTCAGTGAGAGAGAGAGTGAGAGTCAGTCAGTGAGAGAGTGAGTGAGTGAGAGAGTCAGTCAGTGAGAGAGAGAGTGAGAGAGTCAGTCAGTGAGAGAGAGAGTGAGAGAGTCAGTCAGTGAGAGAGTGAGTGAGAGAGTCAGTCAGTGAGAGAGAGTCAGTCAGTGAGAGAGTGAGAGAGAGTCAGTCAGTGAGAGAGTGAGAGTCAGTCAGTGAGAGAGAGTGAGAGAGTCAGTCAGTGAGAGAGAGTGAGAGAGTCAGTCAGTGAGAGAGTGAGTGAGAGTCAGTCAGTGAGAGAGTGAGAGAGTCAGTCAGTGAGAGAGTGAGAGAGTCAGTCAGTGAGAGAGTGAGAGAGAGTCAGTCAGTGAGAGAGAGAGTGAGAGAGTCAGTCAGTGAGAGAGAGAGTGAGAGAGTCAGTCAGTGAGAGAGAGTGAGAGAGTCAGTCAGTGAGAGAGTGAGAGTCAGTCAGTGAGAGAGTGAGAGTCAGTCAGTGAGAGAGTCAGTCAGTGAGCGAGATTGAGAGTGAGAGAGTCAGTCAGTGAGAGTGAGAGTCAGTCAGTCAGTGAGAGAGTCAGTGAGAGTCAGTCAGTGAGCGAGATTGAGAGTGTTAGTCAGTGAGTCAGTCAGTGAGAGAGAGTGAGTGAGAGAGTCAGTCAGTGAGAGAGTGAGTGAGTGTCAGTCAGTGAGAGAGTCAGTCAGTGAGAGAGTCAGTCAGTGAGAGAGTCAGTGAGAGAGTCAGTGAGAGAGTCAGTGAGAGAGTCAGTGAGAGAGTCAGTCAGTGAGAGAGATTGAGAGTGAGTCAGTCAGTGAGAGAGTAAGTCAGTGAGAGAGAGTGAGAGAGTAAGTCAGTGAGAGAGAGTGAGAGAGTAAGTCAGTGAGAGAGAGTGAGAGAGAGAGAGAGTAAGTCAGTGAGAGAGAGAGAGAGAGAGAGAGAGAGAGAGAGAGAGAGTCAGTCAGTGAGAGAGAGAGTCAGTCAGTGAGAGAGTGAGTCAGTCAGTGAGAGAGTGAGTCAGTCAGTCAGTGAGAGAGTCAGTGAGTGAGAGTCAGTCAGTGAGAGTGAGAGTCAGTCAGTCAGTGAGAGAGAGAGAGTGAGAGAGTCAGTCAGTCAGTGAGAGAGAGAGTGAGTGAGAGAGTCAGTCAGTCAGTGAGAGAGAGAGTGAGTGAGAGAGTCAGTAAGTCAGTGAGAGAGAGAGTCAGTGAGAGAGTCAGTAAGTCAGTGAGAGAGAGAGTGAGTGAGTGAGTCAGTCAGTCAGTGAGAGAGTCAGTCAGTGAGAGAGTCAGTCAGTGAGAGAGATTGAGAGTGAGTCAGTCAGTGAGAGAGATTGAGAGTGAGTCAGTCAGTGAGAGAGTGAGTGAGTGAGTCAGTAAGTCAGTGAGAGAGAGAGTGAGTGAGAGAGTCAGTAAGTCAGTGAGAGAGAGAGTGAGTGAGAGAG